>CM060976.1:17940000-19347500 GCA_030765065.1 Deroplatys truncata
CAACGACCAACTGTGTATTCTAAAATCTCCTGTTTCTCTATTTCAAACGTTCTATATCTCCCCATTCCACTATCGCCTGATTTCTAGCTTCTTTCATTGGAGGCCTAAGGCTATCTGTATTTTGGCGAACATTGACCCTGCGTTCCAGCAACTAACGGGACACAACAATAGAGGGAAAAACCACCCGTTTCCGGCCGTTGATGTCCTTGCCTCTCAACCCTCACATCCACTTACAGTAACATTCGCTTTACAGTTTCATTTCAATACTATTCCTAGTGTTATTGATATTTATTTTGCCTATGATTATAATTTTATTTTACTAATCAAAACATATTGCTTTAATTGTAATGGAGCATATTGTTAATAAAATTTAAAAAAGACGTTGTCCACCTTGCCTGGCCCTGCAACCCTGAATAATAAAGGGGAAATGATGGAAAGGAAACTTCTGGTACACAAACCTTCATTCAAATATTTATCTAGCACAACGAAAAATATTTTAAAAGCATTCCCATTGCAAGGAAAGATAAAAATGTATGGACAAGTTAATTTGAAAGTAGAAAATGAGTTGATATACTAGTTAAAAAGTATTTAAAAATTAGGGATGGAACCTCGATACCGTCGATACTTCGATAATCAGCGGTATCGATGTATGTCTAATACTTTGAGATAAACCTTCGATAGCTTTAATTTTTTATGTTTTGCATTATTGGAAGTTGTTGCATTTAACTTTATGCTATTTAAGGAATGAAGGGAATTGAGAATTCTTCACGTTACTGCCTCACAGCTGTCCCCAAAGAGTTTCTGGACTATAGTTCTTGATAGACCTTGACTGTGTTGCATGCAATGTTCCATAGAGTCTTGTGTCTAAATGAAAACATGCAAAATAATGGTGGAAGAGTTAGAGGTACTCGTGTAAAATGCAGTGTTAAGCCATATCTTAGTGCATCAGCTGATTTAGCTGATGCAATGAATGAAGCTTCTGCAATAGACCGGCTTAGTGACTTACTCCCAGCCATTTCATTTACCTACTGCGGTGGCCAAAATCTGTGAATCCAACAGAAACAAATCAGAACTGAAGATGTGAGATGGGAAATGCATGAAAATATTTGTTGTTTCCTTCCATCTGTTAGTTTGTGTTTACACAAGTTAAACTTAGGTCACGAGCGTAGCTTACAGACTACGACTAATTTCCGTAATGCGGTTAGAAAATCATTTAAAAGGAAGGTTTTCAGCACAACATATAATTATATAAAAGGGAAGCAAATAAAGCATTATTAGTATATTATTGTTATTATTATTATCCTTGACTAACAAAAGGAGTATATTATATTCTGTGGCATATCCATATAAAAAGAAATTGCTGTCAATTGGAGAATGTCAAACAGGCGCAATTCTGGAATTAGCATACAATTCAAAATTGGTTACATCGTTTATACACAGAAAACTAACAATAAGGGCATATTCAAGCTTTGCCTTTACAGTTTTTACTTTCTCCACTACGTACACTAAGTAGGGGAAGTATTGCATTCCACTCAAAATTTCGATACCGAGATTTTACAGGAAATGCATGTTTTGAGGTGCACTGAATGCATATAAAGCATTTTTGGAAACATGTCCGTGTATGTGTGTGTGTCTGTGAACAGCATAACTCGGAAACAAACAGTCGGATAAACACCAAACTTGATATTTAGGTTCAGTATCTTCCAGAGATGCGACACGAAGCTTTTCAAGAAAACCCCCCCACCCCAGATTACCCTTTACATGGAACATTTTTCGAAAAGTTTAAATTTCTCAAAAATGGCTCTAACTATTTTGATTAAAATGTCATATATTTAAGATATTTTCATGAAAAATAAAATGTATATCTTGAATTTTCTAGGAATGTCTCCAAAAGTATTCTTCATTCAGAACGACTTTTGCATAACTGGTAAACCATAAGAGATAGACAAACTTTTACTACACAGAAAATGTAGATCGCGTTAAAATACACAATTTATGTCATATACATTTTTTTTTGTTGAGTGAACCATTTTCGAAATATTGCTTGTTATTCCCTTAAATTTTCCAATACTTATACTTTTTCTCAAATGGGAATTCGTTATACTTTTTTTTGTCCTGGTAATGCAAAGAGAATGGAATACTCCACATAGCAACCAACTCTTAAAATATTTGACTATCGCTTAAAGCCTATCAATTCCCCTGCATCTACAAGAAAATTAGCAATAGCATCTCGATATCTCGATTAACATGAAGCATATCGAGAAGAAGCGTTTGCAAAAATGGTTTGTACAAGAGTAGGGAAAGTCATGTGAGTGTAACACATCAGATGTTTTTTGTCCTGGTAATTCAAAGAGAATGGAATACTCCACATAGCAACCAGCTCTTAAAACATTTGACTATCGCTTAAAGCCTACCAATTCCCCTTGCATATACAAGAAAATTAGCAATAAGATTAACATCTCGATTAACATGAAGCATATGGAGAATAAGCGTTTGTAAAAATAGTTTGTACAAGAGTAGAAAAATTCATGTGAGTGTAATACATCATATTTTTTTATTAAGCGAGTATTGTGTATTGAGTATCTAGAAATAGTGGCACCTCGCATCACTATTGAAAACTAAAGACCATGCATATAACATTGTTTTGTAAAAGAGTCGTTTTGTGTAATCGTGACTCCTCGTCTGTAGCGCTAGTGTATCTCGCTGAAATGAGAATTAGTTCACTCAGAAAGGATGAAAAGAGTTGATGAGCGTAAATAAATGGACAAATTAGACCCGCTTCACCAACCCAGGGAATATTTTTAAGTAAGCTAATTATTTTCACAGTAATTTACGCCTGTCATTGGCGTCCTTTCTACGCAGAGATACTGCCCGCCACATTTGATAATTACAACCATACATAATACAGAAGTTGGAACCAGGACTCCATGATGACGAGGTTAGTGCCCTCTACACAAAATATAACATGTGTCAAGGCAATGACAAACGCCAAAAGTGTTTCTCATCATATTTGGTTAGGCCGCTCTCACCAAAAGGTTAAATAAACTGAAAAGATCTGCACCATTTAGCCTCTCTGTCACATTTAGCCAACTTAAAACAGGAATGATAGATGAATAATAAAAGTGGTTAGGTGTCTTTGTTTGAACGATCATTAGAATTAATATATATGTAAATAAAAATAGTGGAGTCTATTTGCATTTTCAAATATTTTTGACTTTGAAAATCCAACAGATATAAGCAAATATGCTCATAGTACATAACATTATAGAAAATCTTAATATTTTGCAAATTTATTATAATAATGTTAATATTTTAGTTTTTGCAAAACTTAGTTTTAAGTTTTACCATGTGTTCGATTTATAGCTGGGCCACTAATCGCATATATTCGTAGCTATCGCGGTATTTTTCCGCCATCCCACTAGTGAGAATGACTCGCTCAAGGCTAGGTTTATCAGTTGTGTTATACTGTGTCAGTTGCTGCCTTCAGTTCAGCTATAAAGACTAGTGTTTGTTCATTGTGTATCTGAAAAGTAAAGTTTATTCAAGATATCTTGGTTATCTCTGAATTATATTAGTTTATTCTTATTAGTTCACTGAAATGCCTACCGAAAAATTCACGCTTGAACAAAGAGTTTTTATGTGCGATACATACGTAAAAACCGAATCATGTAGGCAGGTATGAGGACAATTTGAGGAGAAAGCTTTTGGTGTTCCAGTTCCAGGTGGAGAAGTTGTTAGATGTCTGGTTAATAATCCCTGAATGCTAAACCTAAGAAGCAAAAAAGGAATATTCAACGGAAGAAAAAATTAACGACGTGTTGCACAGCAACTGGGTGTTTCAAAAGCCTCTGTTCATAGAGCTGCTAAACGTTTAAAATTGAAATCCAACAAATAGACGATATTCATTACGATAAAAAATATGTGAATGGAGATTTCATGTGAAGATGCCAGGACTGTCTCAGTGCAGATGGACACCACTTCAACAAGGTTAGCACTCATATGACTCGTGAGTAAGTAACGTGGGAGTTTTAGAACGGGAAACCTCCCGTGTAATAAACAACATGGGGAGCACGCATACGCGCGATCCGCGGCCCGACAATACAACAAAAATTTCATTCTCTTTAAAATATTTACTGTTAGGAATAAATGACTTTAACGAATGACGGGAGATGTGGTGTGGAAACAAGAATCACATTAAGATGCACGCAGACATTACATTACTTTCTTGGAGATAAACAAACCAATTAGGAATGCTCTGCTGTCTAGACACATTACGGTATGTTTGGGTGTACATGAAAATAATGCATTGCTAAAAAGACAATTAATATCACCTGTTCATTACATCAGCAGGCTTAAAACATCTTATTGTCTACTAGCAGCACAACGCAATATTACTAGTTGTAGGAACGCTGATAAGCAGCAATGTACTTGGGACCAAAATCATTTATTGAACTATTTTCCAGGAAGTAACAAGTTATAGGTTGCGAGGAAGTGAAAACCACGCAATTCAATGAAAAATACTTTGCATAACTAAACAAATAAAAAAATAAAGTGATTGGAAAAGAGCAAAATAAATACATGTATTAAAGTTAAGCCCAGAACGGTTTCAGAAAACATTAATTATATAATGCTCCTCTCGCCTCAAAAAAGCAGAAGATGGTTTCTTATCATAGTGTTACATACTGGGTAGATGGCCTAAAAGTTCACATGAAAATTAAATTAATTTTGAGTACCCAGCACGTACATTGAGGGGACGCAAACTTGCTTGACTGCGGAGGACCGAAATGTGGTGTGGAGGTTCAAAGGAAGGCGTGGGTTTTTACTGTACAAAATCCATAATACAGATCTAATCACACATTCCTAGATTTATTTCGCAAATGTTTGGGGTCCCTACATTATTCAAATGGGAAGGTGGGAGGAGTTCTCCACCGATCCAAAGCCCGGCTTACTACTCACGGAATCCTAACTGAGAGTGACGCTATCCCCACCACTCGTGGCTAGTAAAGCTACCTGCCAAGAGTGACGTAAACAATAATGTATCTGGTAATGATAATGTAGAACAATAATGTAACCCCAACTATTAATACGCCACATCTCCCCCACTTACAAAAATGAGGTGTCTGCGCCGAAGAAAAAGACAATAAAATGAAAAAATCTGATGTGTTACACTCACATAACTTTCTCTACTCTTGTACAATCTAATTTTACAAACGCCTATTCTCCATATGCTTCATGTTAATCGAGATATCGAGATGTCAATCTTATTGGTAATTTTCTTGTAGATGCAAGGGGAATATGGTAGCTTTTAAGCGATAGTCAAATATTTTAACGCTGGTTGCTATGTGGCGAATTCCATTCTCTTTGCATGTTCAGGACATAAAAAAATGAATAACGAATTTGAGAAAAAGTATAAGTATTGGAAAATTTAAGGAAATAACAAGCAATATCTCGAAAACGGTTCACTCAACAAAAGAAACGTATATGACATAAGTTGTGTATTTTAACGCGATCTACATTTTTTGTGTAGTAAAAGTTTGTCTATCTCTTATGGTTTACCAGTTATGCAAAAGTCGTTCACAATGAAGAATATTTTTGGGGACATTCCCAGAAAATTCGAGATATACATTTTATTTGTCATGACAATATCTTAAACATATGATATTTTAATCAAAATCGTTAGAGCCGTTTTTGAGAAAATTAAAATTTTCGAAAAATGTTCCATGCAAAGGGTAGTCTGGGGTGGGGGGATTTTCTTGAAAACCTTCGTATCGCATCTCTGGAAGATACTGAACCTAAATACCAAGTTTGGTGTTTATCCGACTGTTCGTTTTTGAGTTATGCTGTTCACAGACACACAGACACACAGACACACAGACAGACACACAGACACACAGACACACAGACACACAGACAGACACACACACGGACATGTTTCCAAAAATGCTTTTTTTGGATTCAGTGATTCTCAAAACATGTATTTCCGGTGAAATCTCGGTATCGAATTTTTGGGTGGAATGCAATACTTCCCCTACTTACTATACGTAGTAGAGAAAGTAAAAATACAAGTGAAATTGATATATACATTATTTATCGAGCACCAGAGATCCCCTTGGCGCACAAAATCTCTTCTAAACACTGGAAGTCCGGTGCACAAGGAATGTAATATATGACAAATAAAGTTTCTTATCGTTTCTAGCAGATCGAAATATATCACATCCGCGAGAAAGTAATGCAGAACTTAATAGCTAATGTGACATACCACTGTTTGTAGCACCGAGATTATAAGGCACCGACACGACGAAGCACAGAGGAGCCTGCTGCACAATTCCATGACACCTGTTCTTTGTCGACGGACTCTGTCGACCCAGACGAAAAAGGAAGAAGTTTCTCCTGGAGTCGGTGGAGTGCCAAACAACTATCAGGTACTGGTTGGTGGTTGTCACGAACTGCTATGCGGGGATGGTTGATCTGCTACTTCCATTCTTATCATGAACTGTACGCCTCCTCTTCTATGGACGGGTGCACTGGCATCTAACAGGATTATCTCTGGAACAATATTAAGGGAAGCATCAGGACTTACAAAATATATAGAGAAAGATAAATACAAAGTTACAGAAAAAGGCAGAGGACACACAAAAACAAATTAAACTTAAATCTAAAGCAACGCCTTGAAGGAAAACAACAACTTTGAGCCCGCTGTTATCTCATTCAATTAAGTAAATGCTGATCTTATATTTTAAAAAAAAACTGCTACTAACCAAAACAGAATTAAATGCTAACAATTTGGAACATTTTGTTTTGAAAAATGAAATTAAGCTTCTTGAAACTTTACAATTGAAGCTTTACATAAAGAAAGAGGTAGTAATTGTATTATCCAGTAATGATCAACACAAGTAAAGACCAAAGCACATTTACAAATTTGTATCAGAAATGTCACCATAAAAATTGTCAGGTCAATCTACCAGCAAACTACAAAATAACTACAGAGCTTACTATAGGTAGAGGAACCATCGCCAAACAACTATACTTAAGAACCTACTATCAAACGACGATCTACGTGCAGTCAGCAAGCGACTAGCTTCAACTCCTTTTATATCCATTTGCTTTCGTGGTGGAAATATCGACCAAACCTCAGTCAAAATGATTCTGTAAAATATATCCATAGAAACAAAAAGTATAATGAAAACATTTGGAACTGCCCAAAAGAAAGAAATTACCATAAATAATCTTTGGGACGCACAACAAATTGAAAGATCATCTTAAAATTTCGAGAGACACGTACCCACCTGAGTTATAAACTGTAGAATTTTGATATCCCTGCCGGACTGAAGGATGCCACTTCAACCATTTCCATTATTCCAGAAGCTGACAAACCTGCTGTGAGCAGAGGGTAGAATACATCCAGCACAGTGGACACGAACCGCGTCGCCACTGTAACCCAGATCATCATATATTCTATAAACATCAATCCTATATCACTGTGGACATATAGCAAGCACATCGAGTACACCAAAACTTCAAGAATTAACTTACCAATCACACAACAGCAATTTAGTAAGTGAGAAACAAAAAACACATCTCTCTTTTATTTCATAACAGTAAAATACCCTCAGAGATCTAAAAAATCACATTAAAGTATCATGGTAAGTACATGTCATATTTATCACCCAAAACAAAGTGTAGTGTCACAACAAATTACATGGAGGAAATAGCGTAAAAAAACTTCTTATCTGCAAGGGAGCAATCAAAAGTTAACTCTATATGGTCCTACGGGATCGTAGTAGGAAAAGATACGAGACACATGCACTGGCGGGGTTTTGGTCGTGGGAGCGTTAGGGCGACGGATTGCATAGGTGACAGGCGTGATATATATTACAATACTGGCACAGAAATGCAAGCAGAAAAATAAAACAAAGGAAAGCTACAGATTTAGATGCTGAAAAATAATTCACTACTGGTTATGACGGAGCACAATCAGAATGCTAACTAATGCACATGGAATCTGTAATAGAAGGTAATTGATTATGCAAGAGAGAACCCAACAATCCTGCAATAAGATCAGTTAATAGACATAGACAATGTAAAAGTATTATCAATGCTGTAAAAGAAGCACAGTGTACATGCATAGGAACAGCAAAGTTCAAAATTTAATATCCATAAATAATACAAGAATCATTATAGCATGTATATAATTTGAAAGTTCACACAGGTAATAATTAATCACCCATTATGAAGCAGTATAGGCAAAAATGTGTGTCAGTAGTACTCACAGAAACATGTATGGTAGTGACAAACAATTATATTATCATATCATAATTGAATAAGAGCAGAATAATTATATCATCAAACTGAGTTACATAGCACGCATAATAATATCATTATTATGAGGCAGAGAAGAAACTTGAAAGATTACAGTAGTAGTATCAGGCATACAGAATCTAGAAAATTCATAGAAAATACTGAGACACAGCACTGACATATTATCATCACTATAACCATCATATTGGATTTCGCGAAAGCTTAATGCTGCATTAACAAATGTAATAGTTAAAAAGATGAAAAATAAAGCAGGCAAGACTGGAAGAAACTATAGCTGTAATGAGACACATAGCACTAAATATTAAACTCACACTGAGCATTGTACTCAGGCCTAAATGAAAGCAGTAATTGAATTATTAGCAAAAATATCCAATATAGATACACATGTTAGCACATGGGAAAAAACACAGAAAAAGTGGCAGAAGGGAATGGAGAAGAGAAAAGGAGAAAGAGAGGGTGGGAGGGGGAATGGAAGATGGAGAGAGAGAGGAGAGGAGAGGGGAGGGGAGGGAAATAATGCAGAAACGCCAAAGGTTTAGGTGGCCATCACATAAAAATTTGGAAAACCTACTAACAAAGTTTAAGAATTTTCAGGACCGAAATGACGAATAAAAGAAATAAATTTTTGCTACGCCAAAGAAAGAACCAACACAGCGACCTCTGGGAAACAATTTTGAATTTCTACGTAATGGTTACGTTACAAAGCCAAACACGCTGCAGAAGATTTCACTGAAATCTTTAAAAAAAAAAAAAAAAAAAACGTCACTACACACACCACTTTTGTTCACATCTCACAAACTTACCTGAAAATGCAACACTTCGTTTCACACGCCACGTGGACACACAATCAACAACTATTACTGCACATATATACTCACACACCAAAAACACGCCGACCTTCATAAAAAAATGTACATGCTGTGTAAATGGTCTAAAACTTCATTAGAAAATTAAATAAACTTTCAGTACCAGCACGCGCATTGAGGGGACGTATACTTGCTTGACTCCAGAGGACCTAAACGTGGTATGGAGGTTCAGGGGAAGGCGTGGGTTTCTCACTGTACAAAATACATAACACAAATCTACTCACACATTTCTAGATTTATTTCCCAAACGTTTGGGGTTTCTACATTATTAAAAATGGAAGGTGAGAGGGGATGTCCACCGATCCAAAGCCCGGCTTGCACGCACGGTCCGTTTCTCACGGAATCCTAACTGAGAGTGACGCTATCCCCCACTACTCGTGGCTAGCAAAGCTACATAAACAACAATATGTCTTTTAATGACAATGTAGAACAATAATGTAACCCCCAAATTATTAATACGCCACAATAGAGAACTATTTTATATAAGAAACGTTGGAAAGGACTTTAAACAAAGATATAGTATTTGATTTTTTGCACTTTTACCTAAATAAACATTAAATGTTTCATGCTTGACAAGCTTTATCTTCATATTTTTGAAAACTTTATTCACATAAATTCTAATACTATTGATTACAATAATTGTATTCCCTTACTAATTTCTGAAAAGTAGCTGAATCTACATTTTGATCTCTTAATGCCGCAGTACTTTCTCATCATCTACTTTTTGTTAACCAAAAGATCTTTAAAACAAGCTGCCTTTTTCTATTTTGTGTAATTTGTTTCAAATGATATAACTGCAAAAATTCAATAACTCTCGTTCACTGGTAATCTTAATAACGGGTCAATTAACTACCAATATAATACAAGTTAAACATCCCTTAGGTACATTGTACATAACTGTATGAAAAGACTAACATATAGGTATATACAAAAAATGGTAAAAAGGGAAAATGTGTCCAATGTATAAAAAGCTGATGTGTTACACTCACACAGCTTTCTCTATATTTGTACAAACTATTTTTACAAACGCTTATTCTCCATCTACTTCATATTAACCGAGATAAACGTTTGCAAGAACTATCTTATTACTAATTTTCTTGTAGGTGCAAGGGGAATATGATAGGCTTTAACTTATAGTCAAATCTTTTAAAGGCTGGTTGTTATTGGAGCATTTCATTCTCTATGCATGTCCAGGCATAAAGAAAAAACTAATAACGAATTCTCGTCTGAGAACAAGTACAAATATTGGAAAATTCAAACAAATAACAAGGAATTTCTCGGAAATGGTTCATTCCACATAAAAGACGTATGACAAATTGTGTGTTTTAAAAGCTCTATATTTTTGTGTAGAAACATTTTGTCTATCTCTTACGGATTACCAGTTATGCAAAAACCATTCAAAAAGAAGAGGATTTTAGGGAACATTCCCAGAAAATTCAAGATATACATTTGATTTGCCAGAAAAAAACTTAAACATATTATATTCTAATCAAAATCGTTAGAGCTATTCTTGAGAAAATCAAAATTTTCAAAAAATAATCTATGTAAAGGGTAGTCTGGGGTGAAGGGATTTCTTTAAAATCTTATTGTCGCATCTTTGTAAGATACTGAATCTAAATACCAAGTTTGGTATTTATCCGACTTATCGTTTCTGAGTTATGCTGTTCACAGACACACAAACACACACACACACATATACAGTCACACAGGCAGACATGCACACGGACATTTTTCTAAAAGCGTTTTTAGGGGGCCTCAAACATGTATTTCTGGTGAAATCTCGGTATCGAATTTTTGGATGGAATGCAATTCTAGTATACGTAGTAGAGGAAGTAAAAAGTTTAAGCAGAGAAAATTATATATATCTACTTTGAGTACTATTTAAAACACCCATATATTGATAATACCCTCAAATTTAAAAATGTAAAACACAATTGTTAAGCCAACAACGCCTTCAGGAAACACAGTTTCTCACCAGATAGTTGAGATAAGATATTTAATAATAATTTGGATAAACTGCAAACTTCGTAATTAATTTGATATTCATATGAGGATACAATCTTCTACATGATATAAATGTTTCTTCTTATTTTATCAATAACATGTATAGCGATTTAAATGAAACATTAGGCATGGGCAGGAAAAAGTATAATTGCATTTCATAATATTTAATAACTGCAAAGTCATAAAACATAAACATGAGGTTACCACAGAAAAAATATAGACCCTGTTAAAATGTACTATTTATATCACATAACTTCATGTAGAATTAGTCACTTTTTAAATATCTACTGTTTTGTGTTTAATTGTTCAAGTTTTAAGTTTACTTTGCTGCACAATTTTCGTAATACATTTTAAAATAAACTATCTATGCGATTATTTACTTTCTCTACTATATATAGCAAGCAGGGGAAGTGTTGCATCCCACCCAAAAATTTGATACCGAGATCTCAACGGAAATACATGTTTAGGCGCCCTGAATCCAAATAAAGCAATTTTTGGAAACATGTCTGTATGTGTGCTTCGAAAATTTGAGAATTTTAATTTTCTAAAAAATGGCTCTAACGATTTTGATTAAAATACCGTAAATTAAAGATATTACATGACAAAATGTATATCTTGAATTTTCTGAGAATAGATTAGGAAGGCTTCTTCATTCGAAAGGAATTTTGTATAATCTTGTATAACATGTAAACGTTAAGCGATAGACGAAAACGTACTACACCATAAATGCATATCTCGTTAAAACACATAATTTATTTCAAATAAATACTTTGAGGCTTAAGCCGTTTTTGAGATATCTGCTATTAAAGGTTCAAATTGTTCATTGCTTGTTCATTCTCTTAAAGTCCTTTCAACATTCTGTTGTTTCTCGCGATTGCAAGGAAACAGTATGGAATTTTAAGGCCGCGTATAGCGTCCAGTTCTTAAACATTTGGCTGTCATTGTTCTCTTTGTGTCTATAACGGAATGTGTAATATAGCTATTTCTGCAAATGTTTGTCTAGATTAAAATGCAATAAATAGAAAAATAAGCTTGATTAAGAATAACTTGTGTACCCACTAATAAAAGATAGAAGTTAGGTAAAGTCATGTGAATGTATCACATAAGATAATTGTTATTCCATTCTTTATATAACTTAAATCTTCTTTTCACACAGTTTTCAAAACGAATTAAATGTTCATTCTGATGTAGAATAAATTTTAATGGCTCTTCCTAATTGAAGTTCGCCGCCAGTCCATAAAACAGTCGTACACTTTTTTTAAGATGCATATTTTCTATGTAAAATTCTATGGTAGAAGCAATTGCGGTATTCGTGTCGTTGGTTTCAGGGGATGCGGATTGAAACTAGTGGTCCGGAATCGGATCTTTATCACAGAGTAACTAAAAGGAGACAGCTATGAATGTACAAGTTGATGTGATGAAAAACAGACGACTCCTTATTTATATTCTTCAAGCCTTTCTTATGTCATTTTTACTTTCTCTACTACGTATAGTAAGTAGGGGAAGTATTGTATTCCACCCAAAAATTCAATACCAAGATTTTACCGGAAATATATGTTTTGAGACCCCCTGAATCCCCCCAAAAAATAAACATTTTTGGAAACATGTCCCTGTGCGTGTCTGTGTGTCTGTCTGTGAACAGCATAACTCAGAAACGAACAGTCGGATAAACACCAAACTTGGTATTTAGGTTCCGTATCTTCCAGAGATGCGACACGAAGCTTTTCAAGATAATCTCTCCCAGATTACCCTTTACATTGAACATTTTTCGAAAATTTTAATTTTCTTAGAAATGGCTCTAACGATTTTGATTAAAGTATCATATATTTAAGATACTTCCATGACAAATAAAATGTATATCTTGAATTTTCTGGGAATGTCTCCAAACGTATTCTTCATTGTGAACGACTTTTGCATAACTGGTAAACCATAAGAGATAGACAAACTTTTACTATACAAAAATGTAGATCGCGTTAAAATACAGAATATATGTCATATATATTTTATTGAGTGAACCATTTTTGAGATATTGCTTGTTATTCCCTTAAGTTTTCCAATAATTGTACTTTTTCTCAAATGGAAATTCGTTATTCATTTTTTTATGTCCTGGACATGCAAAGGGAATGCAATGCTCCATATAGCAACCAGCTCTTAAAATATTTGACTATCGCTTAAAGCCTACCACATTCCCCTTGCACCTGCAAGAAAATTAGCAATAAGATTAACATCTCGATTAACATGAAGCATACGGAGAATAAGCGTTTGTAAAAACAGTTTGTACAAGAGTTGAAAATGTCACGTGAGTGTAACACATCAGATTTTTGGTACATGTTCCAGATATGTCCCCCAAGTCATTATCACAGATCCATTTCAATACAGAAAAATGCAACTCCAGAAACAACTACGCTTTTCTTAGATGGACTGACAGCGGAAGTCTGTGAAGAGGTTCTAAAAAACTTATGCTAATTAAAATGTTCGAAAAACATCCATAACTTGTAGAAAAGTAGTGTAAGTTTTGAAAACTTGCGTAAAAAATATCTGATGTGTCACATTCATACGACTTTCTCTACCCTCTATCGCTTATCAGTGGGAATACAAACTATTCTTACTAAAGCTTATTTTTCTATGTACTTCATTTTAAATGAAATAAACCTTTGCTACATTACACATTTCGTTATACATACAAAGGGAAAAGCGATAGTCAAATGTTTAAGAACTGGACGCTATATGCTGGCCTTAAAATTCCGTACTGTTGAAAGGGGATATATCACACACACATATATATATAGATATATATCTATATATACGCATAGACATATAAATCAATATTAAACAAGAATTGTACATAAAATATAATTCTAGGTAGACCCCACCTTTCACGAAGCTAATGAGCAAGGAACTTGAAGCAATAAGGAGAAATAGAAAGAGACAAATATAGAAAGTAAAAAGACAGAGATATTGAACCTGCTTCCGGACGCGTCATTAGGACGCGTATGCGAAAAACTTTGCAGCAGAATATTTTCATACATAATAAGGTAAGGCGGTCTGAGGACAAATTATAAATGTCGTTACATTTTGAGGCGCAAAGGTGAGCGTCACTAAGCTTGGGTATAAAAAAGGGAAGAAAGCCCAAGATTTTCACTCTCTTATAGAATCTCGTCGACACACAGTAATATTCTCTGGACGACGGATGCACGTGTGTGCGTGCATAGGGGTGGGAAACGTGTGAATTTAAATTAGGCTCGTAATTGTTATTATGGTGGGAATTGTTTCAATGGGAAAAGCTAGCTGCCCAAAAGTATTTATTTGATAATAAACCGCCTCACCTACGAAAACGCTGAGACCAGTGAAATTAGTTAGGCAATTTATTAGGAATGGAGATATCAGCAGCCTCGGAGCAGCAATAGCCGGAGAACAGGACACTGCAGCAGAAGACATCAACTTGAGGAATAACGTATTCTAGCTACAATTGATGCACAACGTTTTCCCGCTACGTTGTTTCCATGCAACCGCGAGAAACAACTGAATGTTGAAAGGACTTTAAAGAATGATCAAGTAATGAACGATTCAATACATTAATAACGAATGTCTCGGAAATGGTTGATACCACAAACATGTTATTTGAAATAAATATGTTTTTTTAAAGACATCTACGTTTCTTGTGTAGTACTTTTTCTTCTATCGCTTAACGTTTACTGGTTGCTAGTGGACTACAAAGGCTATCCCCAGGTAATTCAAGAAATCCATTTTATTTTTCACGTAAATATCATTACTATTTGGTATTTTAACCAAAATCGTGACAGACATTTTTTGGAAAATCAAAATTTTCGAAAAGTATTCTATGTAAAAGGTAGCTAGGGTTGGAGGTAGTTTCTTTAAAATCTTCGTGCCGAATCTTCTGAAGTACAAAACCTAAATACCAAAATTTGCGTTTTTGAGTTATGCTGTACACAGACACACAGACACATACACACACGGACGTCTTTCTAAAAGTGCTTTTTTTGGATTCAGGTGGCTCAAAACATGTAGGTATCTCTAGTGAAGTATCCGTGTCGAATTTTTGGGTGGAATGCAATACCTACCAGGTATGTGGTAGAGAAAGTAGAAATTAATTATCGGAAAATATTTAGTA
This sequence comes from Deroplatys truncata, assembly GCA_030765065.1. Lineage (NCBI taxonomy): Eukaryota > Metazoa > Arthropoda > Insecta > Mantodea > Mantidae > Deroplatys > Deroplatys truncata. The sequence goes on from CM060976.1 coordinate 17,955,322, forward strand.
GTTCGTACCTTATTGCAAAATGGATCTTACTTTTAAAATATCCCTCGAAAATAACTTCTAAAAGTTTCTGCTATACAGAACACGATTGGTGTAGAACATCTTGTATATGAACAGTATGTATGCAATAATCGTACGTGCCACTATTACACAACCTTTTTTTCTATCCTAATATTTGGTGTCCAGATTCCTATCTGATGTACCGTTTAATTTTGACTTTCTATCCCTACATCGTATACAAGGAAAATATTATACTAAACACATATATCGGTGTTTCACCGGAAATACGCGTTTTAAGTTCCCCTGAAACTGATACTTTTTAAAAAGTCTCTGTATGTGTGTGCGCGCGCACGTTTATGTGTTTGTGAGTGAGCGTGTGTGCACACATGCGTGAAATCCTTTACATGGAAACATTTTGGTTGCTTTATGTTTTCACAAAAACGGCTCTAACAATGTATCACCGAGGTAATGGCAGCACAAAAAATGTGTATATTAATTTTCTGTGAATTATTTGTGAAGTTCTCTACATATGTATTAAATTTTACATAATAACTGTGAACAAAAGAGGTGGACAAAACTTATCACAGAAAAAATGTAGAACTTTTATCATATGCAATTTATGTCGAATGAGGTATTTTTGCTTTCTGTACTACGTATAGTAACTAGGGGAAGTATTGTGTTTCACCCAAAAATTTCATGTCGAGATTTCACCGGAAATATATGCTTTGGGATCCCCTGATTCAAAAAAAGCATTTTTAGAAAAGGTCCTTGTGTGTGTCTGTGCCTATGAACAGCTTAACTTAAAACGAAAAGTCAGATAAATCCCAAACTTGGTGTTTAAGCTCAGTATTTTCTAAAGTTACAACAGAAATATTTTGAAGAAAATCCACCCTTCACAAATAGCCCCTACATGGAACATTTTTCTAACTTGTTGATATTTTAAAACATGGCTCTAACGATTTTGATTAAAATACCATCTACTTAGAGCATTTACATAGCAAATAAAATGTATCTATATCTAATTTTCTGGGAATATCCTGTCAAGTCCTCTTTATTCAGAAGGTAAAGGTACGTAACACGGAGTTGCCCCGGAACCGGGGCAGAGCACCGCAACAGGCCAGTTGTGCTTCCAACATGACCCCTGAGACAGAAGGATGAGGAGAAAGACCCAAAGGGCGATCAGATCCGGATACCGACGGGCACAAGCATGGACGGGGTCCCTAACATTTCCAGAGAGAGCGCATCCGACGCCACACGTCCCTGCCCACAAGCCACCAACCTCCAGGGTCCCCGGAGCGGAGCCCCACTCTTTAGAGGACCTAACTGAGCGGTATCGCAGCAACGCCAGGGAAGAAACCTTTACAGAGCGCAAGCCACCGCCCAGCCGCAGCCTGCCGAACACCGTCGCCTGGTCCTACAACCCTGAAACAGATGACAAGGAAGATGATGGGTATAGGAAATGAGATGAAGGAGAGTCGTGGTAGAAGATGAACCACCCCAGCATTCGCCTGGCGACTCGCGGAAACCACGAAAAACCCATGGTCCAGAGCGGGTGGTGCCGGGGATCTATCCCGAGACCTTCCGAATGCGGGCCACAGACGTAACCGCCTGAGTCATTCCGCTCGGTTTATTCGGAAGTAATTTGCATAGTCTTGTATTACTGGTAAACATTTAATGATAGACAAAAACGTACCAAACAAAAATATAGATATCTTTAAAGTGCAAAATTTATTGCAAATAACTTTTTGTGGCATAAACCATTTCTTAGATATCCGTTATTAATGGTTAGAATTTTCAATTATTTTTTATTCTTTTAAATTCATTCCATTTTCAGTTTTTCTCGCGATGTCAAGGAAACAGTATGGAATTTTATGGCCGGCGACAGCGTCCAGTTTTTAAACATTTGACGATCGCCATTCTGTTTGTTTCTATAACGAAATATGTAATGTACGTAGTTATTTCTGCAGAGGTGTAACTGGATTAAAATGAAGTAGTTAGAAAAACAGCCTTTAACATTAGGAATTTCCCAAATATTGTTTGATATAACCTTCACATGTTAATTTGAGTCATCTGATTAGAACATTTTGAAAGTTTGCATCCTAATATTTCGTTTCCTTCGCTTGAGCTCGTTACTAACAAAAACCATTTTGGTATTAAAGCAGCCAAATGCAGTTTCCATATAGTACAGTATGCAATTATACTGCTAAGCTTAACTTGAAAGAATTTCTATCAATTCACTTTTATTAGCCTGGATAGAAGACTCAATTATGACAAAATTTAATAATAATTGAAGACAATACCCATAACGCTTAGCAGGTATGTTTTGCGTGTTACGAAATTGGTATTTACTTTCTCTACCACGTACATAATAGGTAGAGAAGGTATTGCATTCTACCCAAAAATTCGATACCTAGATCTCACTGGAAATACATGCTTTGAGGCTCCCTGAATAAAAAAAGGTTTTTGGAAACATGATCTTGCATGTGCGTGTGTGTCAGAATGTGTCTGTAAATAGCATAACTCAAAAACGAAAAGTCGAATAAATAGTAAACTTGGTATTTGAGTTCAGTATCTTCGAAGGATGTGACACGAAGATTTTCAAGAAAATCCCCCACCCCACTTGGAACATTTTTCAGAAATTTTTATTAAAATACCGTATATGAAGTATATTTATATTCCAAATAAAATGTATATCTTGAATTTTCTGGGTGTTGCCATTGAAGTTCTCTTCATTCGAATATAATTTTGTATAAACTTGTATAAATGTACACTCTAAACGAAAACGTACCATGCAAAAACTGTAGATCGCTTTAAAACACACAATTTACTCGAAATAAGTTTTTTGTGGCATAGCCGTTTCTGAGATATCCGATATTAAAAGTTCGAATTGTTCAATACTTTTCATTCATTTAAAGTCCCATTGATTTTCTGTTGTTTCTCGGGATTTTTTATGGAAACATTGTGAAATTTTAAGGCCAGCATATAGCCTCCACTTCTTAAACATTTGACTATCGCTCTTCTCTTTGAATGTATAACGAAATGTGTAATGTACCTACTTTTGCAAAGGTTTATTTGCATTAAAATGTAGTGCATAAAGAAATAAGCTTTAGTAACAACAGTTTGTATACCCATAAATATAGATAGAGGGTAGAGAAGGTATGTGAATGCATACATCAGATGCTTTCTTTTTTTATTGAAAAGGGGACCTATACTGGGAAAATTAGGGTCTGAATTATGAGGCTTCAAAGTTTGAGAACGCTTTGAACACTGTGATGGGTTCCATATCTTGTCAAGATATCTCCATTAACTCAACTACTACACATTATATCGTGAATTAGATTACAACAGGGGTTCGAACTGCTCACGTCCTATTTGTTTATAGAGCCTACATCAGAGGGGCTGAAACTGACGCAACATTAGTCACAGTATTTCAAACCCCTTTTGCAATTAACCACACTATGTGATGATCTTGTTGCGCTGGTGGAGAGTTTCCTGATAAAATATTTTTGTTTTAATTTATTATGATGGATCAGCATTACATGCTTTACAGATCTCTGTGAATAATAAAATGCAATAAATGATTATTAACCTTTAAGGAAGAACACAGTGGCTTCATTTAACTATGGTATATAGATAAAATATTACACAATAACTGAAAATAATACTCGGAGAGAAAATTAGTGTAGTCAGTGATCGGAGTCAAAGGAGTTACTGAGAAGGAGATCCTGTGGTAGTCGTCTCTTCAGGCGTGTGGGATTGTGGGTGCGACGCCGATGTCTTACGTCACACCTCCTGGAACTTCTGGCAAGTGTGAGAAGAACGGGAGGCGATCTTATGTATAAATGCCTGAACAGGAAGGAGACTGACAAAGTATGAAACCTATCTTACAGTATGTAGAGAAAGTATTCCACCCAAAAATTTTATGTCAAGATTTCAATGGAAATACATGTTTTGAGGTACCCTGAATCAAAAAGGCATCTTTAGAAAAAGGTCCGTATGTATGTGTACATCTTTAAAGAGCATAACTCAAAAACGAAAAGTCAGCGAAATGCCAAACTTGGCACTTGAGTTCAGCATATTCCACGAATGCCACACGAAGATTTTCAAGTAACTCCGCTCATCCCAAACTACACTTCACATGGAAAAAGTTTCGAAAATTTTGATTCTCTCAAAACTGGCTGTAATGCTGTTGATTAAAATACCAAGTGTAAGATATTTTCATAAGAAATGAAAGGTGTATCTTGAATTTTCTGGGAATAGCCTCTGAAACCCTCTTCCTTCTGAATGACTTTTGCATAACTAGTAAATCGTAAGATATATACAAAATCTTACTTCATAGAAATGTGTATATCGATAAAACACACAATTTATGTCAAATAAAGTTGTTTGTGGATAAACAATTTCCGAATTGTTCCTTATGTTTGGTTTGAATTTTAAAATACTTATACCCTTCTAAAGAGAAAAATCGCTATTCCTTTTTCTCTCTTGGTCATGTAAAGAGAACGAAATTTGAAAGCTATCACATAGCGACCCGCTTTTAAAAGATTTGACTATCCTTGTCTTGTGTATTCCCCTAATCCCCTCGTACCTACAAGGAAGTATGCAATAGCACAATTCTAAAAATGTTATTCTAGATTATCATGAAATGTAAAATATAAGCTTTTATAAATAGATTATTGAAGAATGAGTAAAGAGAGTCATATGAATTTGACACATCATCTTTCTTAACCTAACCGTGCCCAAACCATGCTTTACCGGACATGGGTTCTCTCTTAAAAATGACAGTTGTTCTTAAGGAATTTAATGTCCTATCGGCATGTTGCCATGGTAACTCAGTTGGTTAGAGTAACCGGACGGTAACCGAAGATCCATGGTTCAAATCCCGGCTATGGCGTTGAATTTTTCAGTCTGATTCTAGCTTTCCAACCTTGTCCTACACACGGCTTGTGCGAAAGAGCAATTAATTACTAGTCGGCCACGATATGAATGCGTCTGGTGGGAAGAGAAGCTAAACGCTTACGAAACAAGGGAGTGGGGCATCAGAAGGACAGTAAAAACATCCGCCGTTCCGAGGCGCGTTTACTAGCAAGGCTGCAAATGTAATACTGTTTTCATTGGCAACTATGCATTTCCATATTACTTCGCCCCTCACTCCCCTCTGATCCCGAGCTTTAATTGTCAATAAAAATAGTGGCGCCCTCCTCCAAGCGCATTCACCAATTAGCACCAACAAACTAAACGTTCTCCGTATTGTTTAGAATTAGCTGGTGTATGAAGTATATACCTGTGAATTTGTAATGGTTAGAGAAAGACTTGTTCAGCTGCACATTAGATTCTTAAATAATAAATTGCAACCATTTAGTAGATTAGCTTTGTTGTAATAGTACACTGGATATCCCGGTGTTCACATATTACAGTATGGGGTGAATTGAGTGCAATTTTATGTGTTCGGTACATTGTTTGTTTTACTTCGCAATTGAAAATGTTTTTACTCTTAGTTTCGACATCAGTTTTAATTTAGAATGCACATGTTCATTTCAAAGTAATTTTTACCGTAAACAACAGAAATAAAAATATCATATGCCCGCCATGTCCGTTAGCATAAATTGCTACCTGGCAAAAATTACAGAAAAGAAACAAAACACGGAAAACAAACATTTCACCAGAATGATGAAGGAACTACTAGATTAAACGTTTAAAAAGTAATAAAAATATGACAATCATTCATGTATTTTAAATATTAATTTGCTGTACCCAGATGAACATGTTATCATTCATAAATAATAGAAGTAGAGCATAATTATTAAAAGAGTATTTTGATTTAAAACTTGTTTACTGATTTAAGTTTATCAGAAGCTCTACTTGTGGGTTTTGTCTCCTGAATTCTGCTGAAAACAACATTTACACTGATACCTATTCCCAAATCTGGTAAAATTTTAATGAATACAACACGAAAAAATCTCTCTCTGTCTCTCGCTCTCTCTCTCTCTCCTTTACTCTCTCTTTGTCTTTCTCTGTGTTTTTAACTACTGACGTATCTTTCAGTGAAACCCATCTCCGTCCGAATTTCTACTTCCGAATCCTAAATCGGTCCCGTTTCCCAAGAAGGGGACAACCCATATCGGTCCCATCTTCCAAAATATAAACGACCTAACTGGGTCCGGTAGGAAATTAATCTCAATCTCGTTCATAATGCATAACTTCCTTTCCCATGTTTAAAGACATGACTTTCAGCAAACCATAGTGACTACAAAACGATAGTGCAGTTTCATGTTTCAACAAACCATCAACATTAACTGCGAAATCAGATGCTATATATAAAGCAATCGCTCTACTAAATGCGTGTATCATTTTGTAAACGCACAAAATAGTTGATAAAGTCGTATATTATTCATAAAATTATAATTCTAATCAAATGAACGTTTTGAAAAACGCAGAAATACGTAATATGTAATAACATTTGCTTTTCATGAAGAGCTACCAGCAATGTTGCGATCATAACATACAACTTGTATCCATTTTTCGTAGCAGGGATACCACACCTTTACACTTCATTATGCTCAGAGTATTATAATGGTATTCATACTATTTGCTACAGTACCGAATTCTATTGTTGACATTGTATGCTACGGGATTGAGTTAGTTGTTGAGAGTGCATGTTGCGGGACCGAGTTGGGTTGTTGACAGTGTATGCTACGGACCGAATAGAATTGTTGACATTGTATTCTACGGGACTGAGTTAGGTTGTTGACAGTGTATGCTACGGGACCGAGTTGGATTGATGAAGTGTATGCTACGGACCGATTTGGATTGTTGACATTGTATTCTACGGGCCTGAGTTAGGTTCCTGACAGTGTATGCTACGGGACGGAGTTGGGCTGTTGACAGTGTATGCTATGGACCGATTTGGATTGTTGACATTGTATTCTTCGGGGCTGAGTTAGGTTGCTGACAGTGTATGCTACGGGACCGAGTTGGGTTCTTGACAGTGTATGCTACGGACCGAATTGGATTTTTGACAGTGTATGCTACGGACCAATTTGGATTTTTGACATTGTATTCTACGGGACTGCGTTAGGTTACTGACAGTGTATGCTGCGGGACCGACTTGGGTTGTTGACAGTGTATCCTACCGGATAGAGTTGGGTTGTTGACATTGTATTCTACAGGAGTGAGTTAGTTTACTGACAGTGTATGCTACGGGACCGAGTTGGGTTGTTGACAGTGTATCCTACGTGAGTGAGTTAGGTTACTGACAGTGTATGCTACGGGACCGAGTTGGGTTGTTGACATTGTATTCTACCGAACCGAGTTGGTTTGTTGACAGTGTATCCTACCGGACCGAGTTGGGTTGTTGACATTGTATTCTACGGGACTGAGTTACGTTACTGACAGTGTATGCTACGGGACCGAGTTGGGTTGTTGACAGTGTATCCTACGGGACCGAGTTGCGTTGTTGACAGTGTATCCTACCGGACCGACTTGGGTTGTTGACAGTGTATCCTACCGGACCGATTTGGATTGTTGGCAGTGTATCCTACCGGACCGAGTTGGGTTATTGACAGTGTATCCTACCGGATCGAGTTGGGTTGTTGACATTGTATTCTACGGGACTGAGTTACGTTACTGACAGTGTATGCTACGGGACCGAGTTGGGTTGTTGACAGTGTATCCTACGGGACCGAGTTGCGTTGTTGACAGTGTATCCTACGGGACCGAGTTGCGTTGTTGACAGTGTATCCTACCGGACCGATTTGGATTGTTGGCAGTGTATCCTACCGGACCGAGTTGGGTTATTGACAGTGTATCCTACCGAATCGAGTTGGGTTGTTGACATTGTATTCTACGGGAGTGAGTTAGGTTATTGACAGTGTATGCTACGGGACCGAGTTGGGTTGTTGACATTGTATTCTACCGGACCGAGTTGGGTTGTTGACAGTGTATCCTACAGGACCGAGTTGGGTTGTTGACATTGTATTCTAAGGGGCTGAGTTACGTTACTGACAGTATATGCTACGGGACCGAGTTGGGTTGTTGACAGTGTATCCTACGGGACCGAGTTGGGTTGTTGACAGTGTATCCTACCGGACCGATTTGGATTGTTGGCAGTGTATCCTACCGGACCGAGTTGGGTTATTGACAGTGTATTCTACGGGACCGAGTTGGGTTGTTGACAGTGTATCCTACCGGACCGAGTTGGGTTGTTGACAGTGTATGTTACGAACCGATTTGGATTGTTGACATTGTATTCTACGAGACTGAGTTACGTTACTGACAGTGTATGCTGCGGGACCGAGTTGGGTTGTTGACAGTGTATCCTACCGGACCGAGTTGGGTTGTTGACAGTGTATGCTACGGACCGATTTGGATTGTGGACATTGTGTTCTACGAGACTGAGTTAGGTTACTGACAGTGTATGCTGCGGGACCGAGTTGGGTTGTTGACAGTGTATCCTACCGGATCGAGTTGGGTTGTTGACAGTGTATCCTACGGGACCGAGTTAGGTTGTTGACAGTGTATCCTACCGGACCGAGTTGGGTTGTTGACATTGTATTCTACGGGAGTGAGTTAGGTTACTGACAGTGTATGCTACGGGACCGAGTTGCGTTGTTGACAGTGTATCCTACTGGACCGAGTTGGGTTGTGGACAGTGTATGCTACCGGACCGAATTGGATTGTTGACATTGCATGCTATGGGGCTGAGTTAGGTTGTTGACAGTGTATCCTACCGGACCGATTTAGATTGTTGGCAGTGTATCCTACCGGACTGAGTTGGGTTATTGACAGTGTATTCTACGGGACCGAGTTGGGTTGTTGACAGTGTATCCTACCGGACCGAGTTGGGTTGTTGACAGTGTATGTTACGAACCGATTTGGATTGTTGACATTGTATTCTACGAGACTGAGTTACGTTAGTGACAGTGTATGCTGCGGGACCGAGTTGGGTTGTTGACAGTGTATCCTACCGGACCGAGTTGGGTTTTTGACAGTGTATGCTACGGACCGATTTGGATTGTTGACATTGTATTCTACGAGACTGAGTTAGGTTACTGACAGTGTATGCTGCGGGACCGAGTTGGGTTGTTGACAGTGTATCCTACCGGATCGAGTTGGGTTGTTGACAGTGTATCCTACGGAATCGAGTTGGGTTGTTGACAGTGTATCCTACCGGACCGAGTTGGGTTGTTGACATTGTATTCTACGGGAGTGAGTTAGGTTATTGACAGTGTATGCTACGGGACCGAGTTGGGTTGTTGACAGTGTATCCTACTGGACCGAGTTGGGTTGTGGATAGTGTATGCTACCGGACCGAATTGGATTGTTGACATTGCATGCTATGGGGCTGAGTTAGGTTGTTGACAGTATATGCTACGGGACCGAGCTGGTTTGTTCACATTTTACTCATGGCGATAACGGGACAGTTAGGTTGCATTCATTTGTTTTCACAACTAGTCCACAAGTATTTATTCAAGGGCTTGTTTCTTTCTATCTACTTCTTATTAATCAGGATGTTAGCGGATATTATTTCAATGCAGAATTTGTGGCAGCTGTACAATAGTACTTAAAAGGCAGACACGACTCGTTTTGGATTTGCCTGTCTTTCTATTGCGTGAGCTCAGGAGTAACCAAGGAATGTTACGTAGCTAATGCTGTGACAAAGGTGATTAACACATACAGTATGGTTTAAAGACCTGCATTTTTGTCCGCTTCCTCTGTAGTTTGGGGCTATATTTCCAGGTCCCGCATTGGGCTCATTATAAGGTGTAATATAACTATAATGGATATAACTGTTATAGATTGGAACTGGTATTTTACATACAGTTTTTCTACATTATATGTAGCAAATTCCTCTTTACATAGTTTTAGAATACTCATTATGTATTTTTAAGAAAAAGGTAAAGCTTATTTCTATTAATTTTTAAAAACTATCACTCCTGTCTTTAAGGCAAATACTATAAATTTACACATAGCATGAAAATTTCTGCAGGAAACTTTTAATGATAAAGAAGAGTGGGAAATTTTATTAACTTCATCCCAATGGTTTAAAACTAAAAAAATATTACAAAGAATCGGGTTGTTTAATCGTACCTGGCGTCGTATAGCAGGTGTATTGTGGTTTCGTAACTGGGATAGTTGACTCCTGAACACCGGTTGAGCAGTCCATGACTACTGTGGAAATAATCCTATTTCTACGTCTGTATCTCAGATCATGGTATCGGAAGAGAATAAAAGATTATTTGGATTCGTGGAATACATTTCACTTTTCTTTTTATTTCACTTGAAATAAAGAACACTTTCACAAACAGAATTATACTTTCCACTACTTTACTTTTACACAATGTAATGCACTTGTTAAACACGTATAAAGGTTTAAATTAGTATCTGCGTGATAATAATTCGTACGCAGGCGAACGCAACTTCGCCCTGTTGAGCCCAGCAGAAAAGTGAGTTTTCAACTTAGCTTCACCTTAAAGTTTCATGCGTTTATGTCACCTATTACCTGCAATCCTACGCAAGCTCACTTTGGGTTGTATGTAGATCTACAATCTGCTCGTCATTGTTTAACATTATTGCTTTTATGCTGCCTATAGCCTTCGCCTGAAAGTATTTATACCAAGAAATGCCACACAGGCCATGCTGTGACATTCAAGATAGCAGGTCTATCTAACAGAGTTAAGAGTTAAAGCAAGTAACTAGGTTTACAAAGACTGTCGTATTTTTTATTTGCTTTTAAAGGTTCCAATGAAAACGACCATATGGTATCTATCGTTGGCTTGGATCATTACGTTTTTGCTTCCTCTACCACCTTCCCATAGTAGGTATACTTAAAGAGGAAGTATTGTATTCCACCGAAAAATCGTATATCAGATTTCACCAGAAATACTTCCTTTTACGTCCCCTGAATAATTAAAAAGTATTTTAGGAACAGGTCTATTTGTATCTTTGAACACCACAACTTACCAACGAAAAGTCAGATAAATATGTAACAATCTTCAGTTAGTACATTCCAAGGATACAACACGAAGCTTTTCTTATCTTTTCTATTTAAGTTCCCTTGTTTACTCAGTTTATGATTACTGTGTTTTATTGTATTATTTACCGCTTATTACCGCAAATACACAACACACAGACACACACAAACACCCATGGCCATGGCTAGACTCGAATCCGCGAGCCTCAGCTTGGCAGAGCGCCGAAGCTATACATTCCAGCGACCACGGCTACGAGGGCTGGCTAGCTTTTAAAGAAAATCCCGCACCCTAAGCAACCCTTTACATAGGAGAGTTTTCGTTTTTTTTCTTTTTATCTTATTTTATCAAAGTTGCCTTTAAAATGTTGATTTAAAATATGTTTAATAAATTTTATGAGAGTTAAAATCTATAGCAAATAGCTTGCAATGCCCTCTTCATTAAAATGCATTTTGTATAGGTACTCTTGCATAACAGGTAAACCGTAAGAGAGAGATAAGTTTTTTTACACAAAAATGTTTATCTCGTTAAAATACGTAATATATTCCTAATATATTTTTGTGGCATTAAAGTTTTGGAAATATTCGCTGTTATTTTGAATTGTCAAATATTTTTTATCTTTTTATGTTTATAAGTCGTCATTCGTTTGTTTCAAAGACATCATAAATATTTGACTGCTCCTCTTTTTCCATGCCTTCGTATTTACAAAGAAATTTATGAAAAAACATTTCTGCAAACGCTTATCTTAATTAATATGGAGTTGTAAGAATGGTTTGCAGAAGAGGAGCAGGGAAACTGCTGTGAATGTGAAACCTCAGACTTTTCCTGATATGTTGATTCTGGCACGGATGTGAAGATTGATGTCTGGATGGCGTGTTGAAATCTCTGTACTATTTATAGGTTTCCGTGGTGCACCTTTGGTGTGTGTTGATGTGAAGGTATCCTACATAATATGGCCAGTTTGTCTTGCTCTATATCGTGCTTGTATCATATTTGTGTACCTTCTATAGTTAACTTTACTATTTCTTGGCATTTATTCAATTTCTGGATGAATACAGGTAGATAATATGATATTGTATCTGCTGGTTCTTGGGTTTCTTTCACATCTGTATTCATCGTCCACTCTTATCTGTCAGATTAAGGGGAGATTAAAAGCCTTATCCCGCCAATGTTAACTCTGTCAAATTCATGACCCATTATCAGAAAATCTAAGTTATCAGTCTGAACGTTTTGCTGCGTGTATACGTATGCCCTCTAAGTTTACTCATTTACTTTATTCAAAACGTTTACTTATTTAGGGAACAATGATTCTTGTTAATTATGCCATTGTTATTAAAATTTATCAGCAATCTTTTTTTTAAGAAATAACAAATCATCTTAAGGGTTCCACAAAAGCACTTAGGGATTTTTTTGTCATGCTAAAATTTAATTTAGCTTTCTTCTTAAGGTTCTGATAATACCAGTAATTTACACCAGAAAAATTTACTCAAACCAAAACTGGAGAAAACATACATATACAGAGCGGTCTCTCTATGTTGGAGCCACAAATCGCGTGTATGCATACTCTGCCTCCACTGCAGTGACCTCGGAATTTTTCCGCTGCACACTAGTGGTGGATGACACGCTCAAGACTACGGGTTATTGTACAGCGTCAGTTACTGTCTTCCGTTCGTGCTGTAAGCTTTAGAGTTTGTGCATTGTGCATCTCAAAGCTGAAAGTTTATTAAAGACATCTGCGTTGTGTCTGACTTGTTTAAGACTGTTAATGTCATGTTATTAGTCCACAGCAATGCTACCGACAAATTCACGCTTTAACAACGTAATTTTATGTACGTTACCTACGTAAAAACCAAAGACTAGCGTGTAGACAATTCAAGGAGAAATTTCCTGTTTTGTGCAGTTCCAAGCACAAAAACTGTTAGACGTCATGTTAATAAGTTTAGGACAAGGGATCGCTAAACGCCAAACCTAAGAAGTGCAAACGAAATGTGCTACACGGAAGAAAAAAGTTGACGAAAATGCCGTATCATTCGAACCCTGGAAAATAAAGTTTATAGAAACAATTCCCACACTATAGACGAACTTAAGGACAATATAAGAACAGAAATTATGAGAATTAGGCAAGAAGAACTTTTGCATGTGAATGCAAATTTCATCCGAATATGCCAGGAACCACTTTCAGCACCACTTATAATAAGGTAATTACTCATTATAGTGCATGTTCTATCACTCATGAATAAGTAACCAGGAGATTTAGAACGGAAAATTCGCCAGTGCAATAGTTGATATGCGGCCCCGCAATATAGGGAACGCTCTGTATTTGCAAAGCAAGTAACCACGTGATTTAACCACCCGAAAGCTACCATACTTAACTGTACCAATTTGTAGAGAAAAACGTTATCTAAATGATGCGAAAAGGTTTACTTCTGTCGAGGAGAGCTTTTCCTCGGAAGCATTATCCTTTTCCCACGTTCTCTAACGCTTATAACCAGAGCACTTCTCCCCATGTGCCTCAGTTCTTTTGCGATTGTAATACCTTCATTTTAACCTCAGGGGATATGCGGTGACGTGGTACTTTGATATCTAGAGTAGCAACACCTGTATTCTGAGATTGCTCTTCTTTGGCTTAGTTTATCTGATTTACGATTGAAAATAAAGGTGTCTATTCAAGCATGTGTTTTGTTTTTTCCCCCAAGGTAGTCAGGCTTTGATGCAATATCTTATTTTTCTTGTTGCCATGTCGATTTTGGGGCTGCATCAGTGCGGCGTTTAATTATTTGACTAACAAAAACGGCGAAAACCCCTCTTAAATGGGAATCTTAGTATTTCTACTGAGCCACTCGATCGGTTTAACCAATACTTGGCATGTAAATAAGATGTACTCAAGCGGTCTGATGTTCTGTTTAAGTGAGGCCGAAGCGTTAGGAAAACATAATGTAGCGCACTTCTGTAAACGGGGAAATGCTGCAAGATTAGCTTTATCTACAGTGCTTTTCCTTCACACTGTGGCCACTGCACGGTTAATCACGCGCCGTCCACCGCAGCTCCGCCTCCCGCCGAAACAAACGCTTCACGTTCTCATAGTTACAATTACGATGGAAATAAGCACATGTCTTATCATAACAGATGTTGGAAATGTTGTCCTTCTCTATCCATACACTTCCGGCACCTTCTCACGAAAGTTTTATTTACCCTCGAAAGTTTGATGCAGTAATTTTACTTAAATGTAAATAATGATTGTAATATGAATATGCATTTTTATGTGACATTGATTTGAGATGTTTCTTGACTGTAATTATGGTGATAAGTAAGTTTATACGACCTTACTGAAACTGTCAATAATAGCGCGCAATAATGCAGCGAGGGGGTGAGCTGTTTATCATTATTGGAAACGAGGAAGTTACGTAATGTTGGCTCGTTTTTCCGTTTAGAACCTTCTGGAATGTTTCCCTACAGCATATGTATTCATAATTTTCATTGGATATAAAAATAGACGCTAATGTTGGCGCGTTTTATTAGCCAATAGTAACTCAGTTATAATCTTTAGGCATATCGGGGAGTGGGTGTATAAAAAGCCAAGTCAGAGGTAGATCGCGGTCAGTTCATCGAAAATCTCAATACATTACACGTCGCCTTCAGTCGTCCAGTTCATCAAAAATCTGTGTACACTACACGTCGTCTTCAGTCAGTCAGTTCGTCGAAAGTATTAGTACGGCATACATCGGATATAGATTCACAAGTTACGCGCAGCAGAATTATGAAAGATCTAAAGTATGGTAAAGTTAATTATACAAAAGATTGAAGTACGTGGATTAAAAGTGATCAGTAAGAAGTTATTATAACAGTTTCAGTTTGGCGAGTGTTAAGATCAATGTATAAATGTGATAGTTAACGTGTTTGACAATAAATGTGTAAAACAAATTTCTTCATCAGTGTTATATTTGGATAAAAGATTCCTTTCCGTTTACACACTCTGATCAAGAGACATGTTCGACCGAGAAATAATAGCTAGCCGGAGGACAGTAAACAAAAATTAAATCAAATAACAGTCGCATTCTTTCGAACACTAACACTGCTGCAAATTGCTAACACCAGATGGAGCTACAAACCGAACAAATGAATGACGTCACAAGATGGCTTCACATGAAGTAAACACACATACACAAACATCACAAGTAATAACATTTATAAGTAATACCGTTACCAATTGGCTACCACAACGTGGGGCTACAATAATGTTAAATAAATAAACAACATTAAATACCGTTACAAGTTCAGCATCCGAAAATGAATGAATTTCTCTCCTGGTGTTTTCTTTTGGTTCTCACAGTGTAATGGGATTTTCTGCAAACATATTATTTTTCATGTGATCATTAGAGTCAGGTAAATTTCTGTTATTGGAGTTTGCGAAATCATAGAGTAATTGAGCCACGCTTAATATTCCTCTTTGACAAAGCATGGCTATGTTTCGTGCAAAACAACAAATTTCCCTTCCATGACGCGAAAGTTGATGTGCAATAAATGCATACAGAATAATAGCACCGATATTTTTTAAACAAAAAATAAATTCACACAGGATAACCTACACCATTTTTGAAAAGCTGAACAACGTTCAATGGCTGTCTGGATTTTTCCAACAAGACTTTGCTACAGCGTAGACAGCTGACTTAAACTTAATTCAGTAAATTATTGAAGATAGGGTAATTAGTAAAGAGTCATGGCCCTCACTATCCTGTAGTTTAACTGTGTGATATTTATGTATGAGGGAACTAGAAAAATGAGGTGTCTGCAAACATTAGAAGAAGTTAAAGAAGAAAATATACATAAAAGATTAATATTGTGTCTACAGTGCTAAAATATATGTCAAATTAAAGAGTAAATTCCAATTAATAAGATTTAATGAAAACCAATCTGTCATTTTTTAGAAGTTTCGCCATTTATTCTTTCCTTAAAGAATAGTTTGAATAAAAAAAAAACATAATGGGTCGTCCGTTTAACTTAGGACTGTACAATATCTCCAAAACTAAGTGTTGTGGAAAGAAATGTCTTGAATAAAAGTTACTTGCTATTAAGGGGGAAAGTAAATGCCATTAGTCGTGTTTTATTTAGAGGACGTTGTGATAGTCATTTTAGAGTCGATTTATTATTTTTAATAGGAACATACTTTTTTATGTTGTTTTCCCACTTCTCACAAAAAGCTTCACAACATTTGTATAAAGCACTTTGCAATTGTTCGTACACCAACGTAAATAGCAACGAAAACTCTGAATGGCTGTGTACGAAGAGCGCAATGAATGGTTGGATCATTCATGGATGGTCATTTGAGGGTCAAGTTACGTTTCGTAATTGGGAACCAACATTTTTGTTTTGTTTACTTATTCCTCGTCACAGAATAAACAACTTTTTAAAAAGCACTTTCTAATGAGAAAACAACATACAAAATTTAAGTTCACATTTTAAAAAAAATTAAATTGACCCTAAAATGGTCATCATAACGTCCTCCAAACAAACAACTACTAATGGTATTTACTTTCCCCGTAATATCAAGCAACTTTTGTTTAAGACATTTCTTTCTACAACGCTTAGTTTTGGATATATTGTACAGCCTCAACTTCAACGGTCCACCCTGTATATATGGCGAAGTATTATGGGCTTGATATTATTATATTTATTATATATATTCAATGTAATGCATCAGATTTTTAACGCTGGTTGTATTAATTCTTATATGAAACAAACTCGCACTCACTCCCATATTCATACTTCCAAACTCTGCGGAGAGTAGGAAGTTATTCTACTCAAAGAAAAATTCTTTCACCCCAATCGGAAATTTAACACTGGATATCTAGGTTGAACAGACAGAACGCTTATTAGGTGTCTAATGTGGTATTAGTTCTTTGCCGTAGTTTTCGAAACTCTATTTCGTTACGACTTATTACATTTAACTAAAGGTAAACACTGAGAGTCTATGTGCGACACATAAGCCAAATCAGGACCTTGTAGGAAGGTTTAAAGGTATGTTTAAGCATTTCCAGATGTAGGTAATCTAAACAATAATCTTTAAATAACTTTACATTAGAGCTATAATATCTGTTTTATAGAAGACGAAATTTAAGAGGACACATGCTTCTAAAGCAAAGAAAAAATGGACGAACTGAAAGAAAAAACAATATATTATGTGGTACAATCACATAAATTTACGCACGCAGGCTTCAACAAATTATTATTACTATAGTGAACCTTCTGAGCAACTACAACCTTTTGGACAGGGCCCAATGGGCCGCATTATACTTAGTTACTAAGATCACACGGAGAGACACTAATGCAAATAGTTAAGTCAGTAAAGCAGAAATGGCGCCATCGTGCTAATCGCAGTAGACTAATGAGCTACAGCCTCAGCTATAGAAGGGAAAGGGAACCAGCCATGAGTGAGTCAATGTACCGCACTCAACCAGGCAACACCTCTCCTGCTACTTCGTACAAAAATGTAAATTCGTGTTATTCATTCTCCCTCTTCAATCTTTCTGAACATAGGGTGACCCCGGTCTTAAGCTGACGATCCCATTCTGCATCTCGAGCTCAAGCCCTGACAGCTGCTAACTGAGGCACAGGCGTCCTATTCTTTGTGAACATTTACGTAGTAGACGCAAATAGAGCGTCTGTGTCCTGACAGAGGACTAAAACAATTAAAAAAGCTGATTCTTCTACCTAATTCATGTTAATCAGATAAGCATTCGTAGAAATGGTTTTAATTACATATTTCCTTGTAGGTGCAATGGAAAATTAAAATCGAGTTTTATACTATGTCCTTAGCGTCCCATTCTATATTTGACGTGAGAGACCGGTAATTTTCTCAGAGGCCTCTTAATAAGGCTTGAGATTATTTTACGTGTCGTAAATCTACGACACTCTATCCCCAGCTTTGCTTGGTACAATGGGAATAGTGGAATATAGCAGGCTTAAGCGATAGTGGGATCGTTTAAGAGCTCGTCGCTATGTGATGGCTTTGATATCCGGTTATCTTTGTATGATAAAAAAAAGGAAAGGAACAATGACTTCACATTTGAGAAAAGTAGCAGTGGACCACTGCCTCACACGAATAATAAATCACTCCATTTTGTATGAATAAGAGTTGCAAGCAATCAGCTGATATATTTGCTCCGCGACTTGAGCAATTAACCTAGTCAATGTTCGCATAGGACATCTTAGTCTAATCTCTTCCAACTTGAGCAACATAAACCACAATTAATACACGTAAACATAACAAAAGCTTTGCTGTCAGATGTGCAAATCGTGTGCAGATCCAGGCCAAGAACCATCTACATTTGTGAATTCTTCTTTTGCGTTGCACGTAGCTGAAATTAACACTTGTTACCTCCTTTCTATTAATATATTCATCTCCGTGTTTGCTAGAATTTTGTATTTACATATGTGTACAATCTACAGCTCCAATAGCAGCAGAGAATCTGCACTTTTGTTGCCATTCCCCTTACGCAACTTCAAGAGCATCATCACTAATGGGAAATTGCATCCATAAGATGGCGTTCATTACCTCTGTAAATACTAGAGATACTGGGCTCTGATCCACTTCTAAGCCTTCCACAACTCCGTGTTGAAAACCCGGGTCATCCACATAGCGCAGAAATATTCGCATGTTTTCTTCGTGTAGAGCTCTGCCCCATTTTTTGTTGGAGTCTCCCAAAAAGTACTTGGCTGGCCACAGAACATTCTGTCGATCAAACCGTTAAAGCTATGTCTCGTTTACAACGTTTACTCCTGAACCTAGGTCACCTACCGAGGTAATCGAAATTCGCTAGCAATTACTCTACCAGGTGAAAAGAAGTTTTATTTATACTGTATTTGAGGAAATTCTCTGCAACTGAGTAGCACCCAAACTAGTGCTCCAGTCAGAGGAATGTCTCTCAAACTAAACAAAAAATGACAGATTTTATTTGTACCAATGCGAGTAACTGCTCCAAAATTGGAAGCAAAAAGTAATTATTCACTTTAATTCATATGACCCATTGTCTCAGGAACTTGCATACTATATTCTTAATACTGCTACAAGTAGATCTTCATAATGTCTGACCAATTGTTTTGGGGTGCCGGTGGACTGCAGCTAAGCGGAGAAGAAGGGGGACAGAGACTGCAAGTAGCATTTGTGGTATTTTTGTGTAATCAATTTAATGTAAACATTGTTTGCACAAGAGCGACCCTTTCTTGAAACCATGTTGTTCCCCCTGTAATGATACTTCTGCAGCATTTCTCAAACGTCGATGAATATTTTATAGGCGGTGTTTAATTAGCTGATGCTCAATTATTTATTCTGGTTATTTATACCTCCTTTTTATTGGCTTCTTTCTAACCTTCTGGTGTTTTATGCAATATTATTATCTGTAGCAACCTAATTTGCAGCTTGCAATAACCCTAAATAATGCAGATGTCATTGCATTTTCGCGCTAGCAAATACTAGCCTTGCACCTAATGGTTACATCCAGGACGGGAAATTGTTCAGTGCATGGCACCGATAACCGCAATGGCCTTGATGAGACTTCTCTCTGGGGGGTTGTATGATAAGAAGTGAATATGTAATATGTAATATCCGGGCCTGGTATCCACGTTTGTACAGGTGAACATTTACGATTATAATATGAAAGCTATTGTAATTACAAGATAAGTTGTGTAACATGTCCGCAGAATACGGTTACTCACACTTGTATAACGGCGGCAGCTAAACGGGACCTTGTTGTTAAGATTTGTTCCAGTAGCGCT
Organism: Deroplatys truncata; assembly: GCA_030765065.1. Taxonomy (NCBI): domain Eukaryota; kingdom Metazoa; phylum Arthropoda; class Insecta; order Mantodea; family Mantidae; genus Deroplatys; species Deroplatys truncata. The sequence goes on from CM060976.1 coordinate 17,975,061, forward strand.
TAGAAGCACGTTAAGCGCTAAAGTCACGTGACTGACAATGTGTGCATATCACAAGTTTACATTAATGGAATATTGGTTACTGCGATGCATGTCTACTGTACTTCAGTATGCAGCATCAACAAGTACCATTTTGTGACCTCATTGGGGCAAGTGGAGTGCTTCGGAAGTGAATAATGTTGTGTTCAATTCCAGCCCCAAAAATTAATAAAAAGTGGCACATCTGGACTACAAGGACTACAGCAGCATTATCGATAATTCATGTTAATTATACACAAAATACTATTTCCTCTCATATTTCTTTCTTTATAAATTTTTGTAACCTTAAATTTATAATAGAAGCACATAAATTCATCCTTGGTTGATAATATTCAAATAAACCGCATTACGTTAACACGCTAAAATCGATTTTTACTTTCACTTGCTACGTACTTCTACCTAAAGATGATGAGAAATCACCGGAAATACTTATTCCGAAACTCCCTAAATCCAAAAAAAAAAAGCATTTGTAGAAAAATCTCCGCGCGAGCGCGCGTGTGTGTATGTGAGAGAGACTCTGTGCGCGCGTTCCTGTTAACAACATAACGCAAGCACGAAAAGTCCGATAAATGATATTTACGTTGAGCCCGCTCCAAATACATGGAATGATGGTTCTAGACATCTTTCGAAATGTTTCACTTTCTCAAAATGACTATAATGATATGTTTAAGATATTTAAATGACATAATATATATAATCTTGAATTTTCTGGGAATAGCCTGTGAAGTCCTCTTCATTTTTGTACAACTAGTAAACCGTAAGAGATAAACAAAAAATGTAAAAAATATAGATCTCCTTAAAACACACAATTTATTTAAAATAACATTTTTGTGGCAGTAGGCATTTCCGAGATCTAACACATTGTTATTGGTTAGTAGTTTTCAATGCTTTGACTTCTTTAAAACGTTGCTAATTTTCACTTGTTTCCCACGATGTTATCAAAAGATTATGGAATTTCTAGGCCAGTACATAGCGACTAGGCTCTCTTTTAACCGGGTAGGTAATATCAGACAACGAATGAATAAAATAGGTGAAACGATGCTCAAATGAGCCAAGGGTCCATAGAGCTTAAAGCTACCCGACATTCAATCGAGCGGAATGGCTCAGGCGACGACGTCTGTGGCCGCATTCAGTTCGATTCCCGGCGACCGCGCACTCTAAGCATGGAGTTTTTCTTGGTTTTCCCCTAGTCTCTAAGGCGAGTGCCGGGGCGGTATATTCTACTACGATCTCTCCTTTCCCCCATTTAATTTCCATTTCATATTTGAGGTGCAATTTTCCTGCGGTGCTGACGGTGCCAAGCAGATGGCGTGGATGCATGCGCATTGGAAAGATTTCTCCGCGTGTACGCCAGCTAGGATCGCTGCGTTGCCCTCTTGTGGATTCCTAACTCACTGGTGCGCGGGTGTTCAAACTGGAAATATTAGGGACTTCTACGCGTCTCTGTAGATCTGTATGCCTGCGGGCCTGGGACCTCCTCCGACTTCTTCACCTCATCCCTGCCTTCCGGTGAGTGTAACCACAATAGATAAGATGGTCGCAGTGAGCGAGGTGTCCCCCTCCGATAGCCACATCCTATGCAACATTAATCTTTTCAGGATAAGGGAAAACGCTGTGAAAAGTATTATCCTCTCTACTGAACTTAACCGAAATTCGAACTCAGGATCTCCTGAATGTGTGGCACATGCACTCGACTAGGTTTTAAACGTCTGGTTATCGATTTGGTTTCCCCTATCCACCTTGTACCTACGACGAAATGTGTAACGACAATATTTCTGGAAATATTTATTTCGATTAACATGGAGTAAATAGAAAATAAGCTTTCATATGAAGAGTTTGTGGAAACCATATAAAAATAAAGGATGTTAGGTAGAGAACATAATGTGAATGTAACCCACTGGTTTTTTACTTTCTTTACTACGTATAGAAAGTAGGGGAGGTATTGTATTCCACCCAAAAATTCGATACCGATATATCACCGGAAATACATGTTTTGAGACCCCCTACATCCAAAAACAGCATTTTTGGAAACATGTCCGTGTGTGTGTCTGTGTGTCTGTGTGTCTGTCTGTGAATAGCATAACTCAGAAACGAACAGTCGGATAAACACCAAACTTGGTATTTAGGTTCAGTATCTTCCAGAGATGCGACACGAAGGTTTTCAAGAAAATCCCCACACCCCAGATTACCATTTACATGAACATTTTTCGAAAATGTAAATTTTCTCAAAATGGCTCTAACGATTTTGATTAAAATATCATATGTTTAAGATATTTTTATGACAAATAAAATGTATATCTTGAATTTCCTAGGAAGGTCTCCAAAAGTATTCTTCATTGTGAACGAGTTTTGCATAACTGGTAAACCATAAGAGATAGACAAAACTTTATTACACAAAAAATGTAGATCGCATTAAAATACACAATTTATGTTATATACATTTTTTTGTTGAGTGAACCATTTTCGAGATATTGCTTGTTATTCCCTTAAATTTTTCAATACTTAGTTTCTCAAATGGGAATTCGTTATTCATTTTTTTGTTTTTGGATATGCAAAGAGTATTAATCTGTGGCAAAGAGAATGGTGGCACCTAGCAACCAGCTATTAAGAGATATAGAGAAAGTCATGTGAGTGTAACACATCAGATTTTTTTAATACAAGAATTGCAAATAGAATTCTCCCTCTCCAAAGCCTTTCAGTAATTCAATGATAAACTTTTCTCTATCTAAATTGCTTTGTAGCTTTAAACACATTAACAACTGAATAGCTGTTGTGAATGGTTCCAGTTATATTGTGATAGAGACAACGGAAGTAAAACTAAAGCAATTGATCTCTCTCTACTGGCCCCCCAGAACACACACTAAGCAAAGTGATGAGTTTCAGGTTGAATGGTACCTATGTTTAATGACCAGTATTGGATATCTAGTCTTTCACCTTAAATTAAAAGACACCAGAACTATGAATTTATCGCAGAATAATAAATAAATATGTATTCTTAACTGTAAGATGGACTCTTTGAAGATAGAGGTTTTGTCGACAGCAACAAATTTTCTAATAGACTACCCCGCTTAAAAAACAAAGATGTGAAAAAGTACACATTTGATGCTAGTAGATCCGGGAACTCTGTTCGCATTATTGCATAAATGCTAAGATTCTCTCTGTCTCTTTTACTCTCTCACAGTCTCTCGCTTCCTTGCTTTCTCCCCCTCTATATAATTCCTCCGTCCATCTCCATCTTTCCCTCCAGCTCTCACTCTCATCCTCTCTTCCCCCGATCTTCCTCTGTTATGCTCACTCTTACTCTCTCTCCTCTTTCTTTCACTCTTATACTCTCCTGCTCCGTTGCTCACACCGCCTCTCTCTCTCTTACTTTTCCTCTCTCGTGCAACGTACATGCCACATGATGTTTTCAACACGGTAACACTGTTTTCTCAGGGGGGTTGCCAAAAAGTTTCATTTGAAATAATTTTTGCCACTTGATTTTAAAACGAAAAAAAACTATACCGTTTCCCAGTAGAAACTGGTTTACGTACATGAATAAACGTAACCAAACATCGTTATTACTTTTTAATTATTTATCCTGTCGAATAAAACTTATCAGAAACAGTATACTTATAGATTTTTGTTGCATAGGATTCTATAATATGAATAATAAGCCAGATATTTAGGATAGAGTTTTTTATATTAGTGTTCCATTAGAAGCCAAGCTACGGAGAAAGAATTTAAAACAACGACGAAGCATTTTCTTTATAAAGGTTAGTTTGAACTAGGGGATTTTCTTGAAAATATTCGTCTCGCAACTTTGGAAGATAATGAACATAATACCAAGTTTCATGTTTATCCATCATTGTTTTTGTTTGTTTTAGTTATGCTGTTCACAACCGCGCGAGGGCGCACTCGCACACACAGAGATATTGTTCAATTTTTTTTTTTTATTGATGGGAACTGTGTGTTTTCAATGAAATCTCGACATCGAATTTTTGAGTGTAATAATTTATCTCATAGATACTCGAAAGGCAAAGTAAAAGGTGTGATTCACTAGAGGGCTAACTTTAGAGCAGGCGTATGGGTATTATCAGAATATGGGAGAGACAAGGAAAACATACGCGACCGCCTATTAGAGATGTTCATGTGCCCATTTTGTCGAACGGTCACCGCTAGACATGTTTATGTAACACGTGAATTGCAGTACCAACCGTGGCAAAGCGCACAACTCCGAGTATTGTAGACCTCGTAAAGTTAATGGCGCCTGGTGTGTATGTGACCAATCTGTCTGCACTGTGAATCGCGTAGTCGACCCTAACGAAAATCGAGAAAGAGCCGCAAGCAACTGGTATCTTTTGGTGGTAAAATATTTGGACCGCTGAATCACTTCCGAAGCTAAGATCTGTCTGGCGAAACAAACATTTTTTGGCGATAGTGTTTTCTGATCCACTTGCCGTTCATGCTATCATTGTGGAAAGTAGAATTTCGTGCATTCAGCGCTGGTAACCTAACCTGCCGACTGTTTTGCCTATTTTATTATATCCATGTGCATGAACTACATTAAATCCTGCAAAAGCGGGTCTCCACTGCTTAACAATCATCACAACATGTTGATTCAACACAAAAAATGGATACAAACAACTGGACCAAACACATTATTCATTGCTTACTAGCGAGAAAAATGGATACAAACAACTGGACCAAACACATTATTCATTGCTTACTAGCGAGAAAAATGGATACAAACAACGGGCCCAAGCACATTATTCACTTCTTAGTAGTGACAAAAATAGATTCAGACAACTGACTCAAGCACATTATTCACTTCTTAGTAGCGACAAAAATAGATTCAGACAACTGACTCAAGCACATTATTCACTTCTTAGTAGTGACAAAAATAGATTCAGACAACTGACTCAAGCACATTATTCACTTCTTAGTAGCGAGAAAAATGAATACAGGCAACTGGCCCAAGCATATTGTTCATTGCTTAGTAGTGAATAAAAATGGATACAGACAATTGGCCCAAGCTTCTTATTTATTGCTTAGTGGCGAGAAAAAATGTACATAAACAACTGGCCGAAACATTATGCATACTTACTAGCAATAAAAAAGGATACAGGTAACTGGTCCAAGCACATTACTCATTGCTTAGTAGCGAGAAAAATGGATACATACAAATGGCCCAAGCACATTATTCATTGATTGTTTGCGAGAAATATGGATACAGGCAACTGACCCAATCACATTATTTATTGCTTTGGTAGTGATAAATACGAATACTGCCAACTGACCCAAGCACATTATTCATTGCTCTGGTAGTGAGAAAAATTGATACAGACAACTGACGAAAGTATATTAATCATTGCTTATCAGTGAGAAAAAAGCATACAGACCACAGGTCGAAGCACATTATTCATTGCTTACTGGCGAGAAAAATGGATACAAGCAACTGGCCCAAGTTAATTGTACATTGTTTACTAGCGAGAAAAATACATACAGACAATTGGCCCAAGCACATTTTTCATTGCTTATTTACGAAAAATGTGGACACCGGCAACTGGCCCATACACATTATTCATTACTTGGTAGTGAGAAATATGGATAAAGACAACTGGCCGAAGCACATTATTCATTACTTGGTAGTGAGAAATATGAATACAGACAACTGGCACAAGCACATTATTCATTACTTGGTAGTGAGAATTATGGATACAGACAACTGGCCAAGCACATTATTCATTACTTGGTAGTAAGAAATATGGATACAGACAACTGGCGCGAGCACATTATTCATTACTTGGTAGTGAGAAATATGAATACAGACAACTGGCACAAGCACATTATTCATTACTTGGTAGTGAGAAATATGGATACAGACAACTGGCCAGGGCACATTATTCATTACTTGGTAGTGAGACATATGGATACAGACAACTGGCCCAAGCACATTATTCATTACTTGGTAGTGAGAAATATGGATACAGACAACTGGCCCAAGCACATTATTCACTACTTGGTAGTGAGAAATATGGATACAGGCAACTGGCCTAAGCACATTATTCACTACTTGGTAGTGAGAAATATGGATATAGACAACTGGCCCAAGCACGTTATTCATTACGTGGTAGTGAGAAATATGGATACAGACAACTGGCCCAAGCACGTTATCCATTGCTTGGTAGTGAGAAATAGAGATACAGACAACTGGTCCAAGCACGTTATTCATTGTTTGGTAGTGAGAAATATGGATACAGACAACTGGCGCAAGCACGTTATTCATTGTTTGGTAGTGAGAAATATGGATACAGACAACTGGTCCAAGCACGTTATTCATTGTTTGGTAGTGAGAAATACGATACAGAACCTGGTCCAAGCACGTTATTCATCGTTTGGTAGTGAGAAATATGGATACAGACACCTGGTCCAAGCACGTTATTCATTGTTTGGTAGTGAGAAATACGATACAGACAACTGGCCCAATCACGATATTCATTGTTTGGTAGTGAGAAATATGGATACAGACAACTGGTCCAAGCACGTTATTCATTGTTTGGTAGTGAGAAATATGGATACAGACAACTGGTCCAAGCACGTTATTCATTGTTTGGTAGTGAGAAATACGATACAGACAACTGGCCCAAGCACGTTATTCATTGTTTGTTAGTGAGAAATACGATACAGGCAACTGGCGCAAGCACGTTATTCATTGTTTGGTAGTGAGAATATGGATACAGACAACTGGTCCAAGCACGTTATTCATTGTTTGGTAGTGAGAAATATGGATACAGACAACAGGTCCAAGCACGTTATTCATTGTTTGGTAGTGAGAAATATGGATACAGGCAACTTCCCCAGGCACGTTATTCATTGTTTAATAGTGAGAAATATGGATTAAGGCAACTTCCCCAGGCACGTTATTCATTGTTTGGTAGTGAGGAATATGGATACAGACAACTGGCCCAAGCACGTTATTCATTGTTTGGTAGTGAGAAATATGGATACAGACAACAGGTCCAAGCACGTTATTCATTGTTTGGTAGTGAGAAATATGGATACAGGCAACTTCCCCAGGCACGTTATTCATTGTTTGGTAGTAAGAAATATGGATACAGACAACTGGCGCAAGCACGTTATTCATTGTTTGGTAGTGAATAATATGGATATAGACAACTGGTCCAAGCACGTTATTCATTGTTTGGTAGTGAGAAATACGGATACAGACAACTGGTACAAGCACGTTATTCATTGTTTGGTAGTGAGGAATATGGATACAGACAACTGGCCCAAGCACGTTATTCATTGTTTGGTAGTGAGAAATATGGATACAGCCAACTGGTCCAAGCACGTTACACATTGTTTGGTAGTGAGAAATACGATACAGACAACTGGCCCAAGCACGTTATTCATTGTTTGGTAGTGAGGAATATGGATACAGACAACTGGTCCAAGCACGTTATTCATTGTTTGGTAGTGAGAAATATGGATACAGACAACTGGTCCAAGCACGTTATTCATTGTTTGGTAGTGAGAAATATGGATACAGGCAACTTCCCCAGGCACGTTATTCATTGTTTGGTAGTGAGAAATATGGATACAGACAACTGGCGCAAGCACGTTATTCATTGTTTGGTAGTGAGGAATATGGATACAGACAACTGGCCCAAGCACGTTATTCATTGTTTGGTAGTGATAAATATGGATACAGACAACAGGTCCAAGCACGTTATTCATTGTTTGGTAGTGAGGAATATGGATACAGACAACTGGCCCAAGCACGTTATTCATTGTTTGGTAGTGAGAAATACGATACAGGCAACTGGTCCAAGCACGTTATTCATTGTTTGGTAGTGAGAAATATGGATACAGACAACTGGTCCAAGCACGTTATTCATTGTTTGGTAGTGAGAAATACGATACAGACAACTGGCCCAAGCACGTTATTCATTGTTTGGTAGTGAAAAATACGATACAGGCAACTGGTCCAAGCACGTTATTCATTGTTTGGTAGTGAGAAATATGGATACAGACAACTGGTCCAAGCACGTTATTCATTGTTTGGTAGTGAGAAATACGATACAGACAACTGGCCCAATCACGATATTCATTGTTTGGTAGTGAGAAATATGGATACAGACAACTGGTCCAAGCACGTTATTCATTGTTTGGTAGTGAGAAATATGGATACAGACAACTGGTCCAAGCACGTTATTCATTGTTTGGTAGTGAGAAATACGATACAGACAACTGGCCCAAGCACGTTATTCATTGTTTGTTAGTGAGAAATACGATACAGGCAACTGGCGCAAGCACGTTATTCATTGTTTGGTAGTGAGAATATGGATACAGACAACTGGTCCAAGCACGTTATTCATTGTTTGGTAGTGAGAAATATGGATACAGACAACAGGTCCAAGCACGTTATTCATTGTTTGGTAGTGAGAAATATGGATACAGGCAACTTCCCCAGGCACGTTATTCATTGTTTAATAGTGAGAAATATGGATTAAGGCAACTTCCCCAGGCACGTTATTCATTGTTTGGTAGTGAGGAATATGGATACAGACAACTGGCCCAAGCACGTTATTCATTGTTTGGTAGTGAGAAATATGGATACAGACAACAGGTCCAAGCACGTTATTCATTGTTTGGTAGTGAGAAATATGGATACAGGCAACTTCCCCAGGCACGTTATTCATTGTTTGGTAGTAAGAAATATGGATACAGACAACTGGCGCAAGCACGTTATTCATTGTTTGGTAGTGAATAATATGGATATAGACAACTGGTCCAAGCACGTTATTCATTGTTTGGTAGTGAGAAATACGGATACAGACAACTGGTACAAGCACGTTATTCATTGTTTGGTAGTGAGGAATATGGATACAGACAACTGGCCCAAGCACGTTATTCATTGTTTGGTAGTGAGAAATATGGATACAGCCAACTGGTCCAAGCACGTTACACATTGTTTGGTAGTGAGAAATACGATACAGACAACTGGCCCAAGCACGTTATTCATTGTTTGGTAGTGAGGAATATGGATACAGACAACTGGTCCAAGCACGTTATTCATTGTTTGGTAGTGAGAAATATGGATACAGACAACTGGTCCAAGCACGTTATTCATTGTTTGGTAGTGAGAAATATGGATACAGGCAACTTCCCCAGGCACGTTATTCATTGTTTGGTAGTGAGAAATATGGATACAGACAACTGGCGCAAGCACGTTATTCATTGTTTGGTAGTGAGGAATATGGATACAGACAACTGGCCCAAGCACGTTATTCATTGTTTGGTAGTGATAAATATGGATACAGACAACAGGTCCAAGCACGTTATTCATTGTTTGGTAGTGAGGAATATGGATACAGACAACTGGCCCAAGCACGTTATTCATTGTTTGGTAGTGAGAAATACGATACAGGCAACTGGTCCAAGCACGTTATTCATTGTTTGGTAGTGAGAAATATGGATACAGACAACTGGTCCAAGCACGTTATTCATTGTTTGGTAGTGAGAAATACGATACAGACAACTGGCCCAAGCACGTTATTCATTGTTTGGTAGTGAAAAATACGATACAGGCAACTGGTCCAAGCACGTTATTCATTGTTTGGTAGTGAGAAATATGGATACAGACAACTGGTCCAAGCACGTTATTCATTGTTTGGTAGTGAGAAATACGATACAGACAACTGGCCCAAGCACGTTATTCATTGTTTGGTAGTGAGAAATACGGATACAGACAACTGGTCCAAGCACGTTATTCATTGTTTGGTAGTGAGAAATACGGATACAGACAACTGGCCCAAGCACGTTATTCACTGTTTGGTAGTGAGGAATATGGATACAGACAACTGGTCCAAGCACGTTATTCATTGTTTGGTAGTGAGAAATACGGATACAGACAACTGGTCCAAGCACGTTATTCATTGTTTGGTAGTGAGAAATATGGATACAGACAACTGGTCCGAGCACGTTATCCATTGTTTGGTAGTGAGGAATATGGATACAGACAACTGGCCCAAGCACCTTATTCATTGTTTGGTAGTGAGAAATACGATACAGACAACTGGTCCAAGCACGTTATTCATTGTTTGGTAGTGAGAAATACGATACAGACAACTAGTCCAAGCACGTTATTCATTGTTTGGTAGTGAGAAATACGATACAGACAACTGGCCCAAGCACGTTATTCATTGTTTGGTAGTGAGAAATACGATACAGACAACTGGTCCAAGCACGTTATTCATTGTTTGGTAGTGAGAAATACGATACAGACAACTGGTCCAAGCACGTTATTCATTGTTTGATAGTGAGAAATACGATACAGACAACTGGCCCAAGCACGTTATTCTTTGTTTGGTAGTGAGAAATACGATACAGACAACTGGCCCAAGCACGTTATTCTTTGTTTGGTAGTGAGAAATACGATACAGACAACTGGCCCAAGCACGTTATTCATTGTTTGATAGTGAGAAATATGGATACTGACAACTGGCCCAAGCACGTTATTCATTGTTTGGTAGTGAGAAATATGGATACAGGCAACTTCCCCAGGCTCGTTATTCATTGTTTGGTAGTGAGGAATATGGATACAGACAACTGGCCCAAGCACGTTATTCATTGTTTGGTAGTGAGAAATATGGATACAGACAACAGGTCCAAGCACGTCATTCATTGTTTGGTAGTGAGCAATATGGATACAGGCAACTTACCCAGGCACGTTATTTATTGTTTGGTAGTGAGAAATATGGATACAGACAACTGGCCCATGCACGTTATTCATTGTTTGGTAGTGAATAATATGGATACAGACAACTGGTCCAAGCACGTTATTCATTGTTTGGTAGTGAGAAATACGGATACAGACAACTGGTACAAGCACGTTATTCATTGTTTGGTAGTGAGGAATATGGATACAGACAACTGGCCTAAGCACGTTATTCATTGTTTGGTAGTGAGAAATATGGATACAGCCAACTGGTCCAAGCACGCTACACATTGTTTGGTAGTAAGAAATACGATACAGACAACTGGCCCAAGCACGTTATTCATTGTTTGGTAGTGAGGAATATGGATACAGACAACTGGTCCAAGCACGTTATTCATTGTTTGGTAGTGAGAAATATGGATACAGACAACTGGTCCAAGCACGTTATTCATTGTTTGGTAGTGAGAAATATGGATACAGGCAACTTCCCCAGGCACGTTATTCATTGTTTGGTAGTGAGAAATATGGATACAGACAACTGGCGCAAGCACGTTATTCATTGTTTGGTAGTGAGGAATATGGATACAGACAACTGGCCCAAGCACGTTATTCATTGATTGGTAGTGATAAATATGGATACAGACAACTGGTCCAAGCACGTTATTCATTGTTTGGTAGTGAGGAATATGGATACAGACAACTGGCCCAAGCACGTTATTCATTGTTTAATAGTGAGAAATACGATACAGGCAACTGGTCCAAGCACGTTATTCATTGTTTGGTAGTGAGAAATATGGATACAGACAACTGGTCCAAGCACGTTATTCATTGTTTGGTAGTGAGAAATACGATACAGACAACTGGCCCAAGCACGTTATTCATTGTTTGGTAGTGAAAAATACGATACAGGCAACTGGTCCAAGCACGTTATTCATTGTTTGGTAGTGAGAAATATGGATACAGACAACTGGTCCAAACACGTTATTCATTGTTTGGTAGTGAGAAATACTATACAGACAACTGGCCCAAGCACGTTATTCATTGTTTGGTAATGAGAAATACGGATACAGACAACTGGTCCAAGCACGTTATTCATTGTTTGGTAGTGAGAAATACGGATACAGACAACTGGCCCAAGCACGTTATTCATTGTTTGGTAGTGAGGAATATGGATACAGACAACTGGTCCAAGCACGTTATTCATTGTTTGGTAGTGAGAAATACGGATACAGACAACTGGTCCAAGCACGTTATTCATTGTTTGGTAGTGAGAAATATGGATACAGACAACTGGTCCAAGCACGTTATCCATTGTTTGGTAGTGAGGAATATGGATACAGACAACTGGCCCAAGCACCTTATTCATTGTTTAGTAGTGAGAAATACGATACAGACAACTGGTCCAAGCACGTTATTCATTGTTTGGTAGTGAGAAATACGATACAGACAACTAGTCCAAGCACGTTATTCATTGTTTGGTAGTGAGAAATACGATACAGACAACTGGCCCAAGCACGTTATTCATTGTTTGGTAGTGAGAAATACGATACAGACAACTGGTCCAAGCACGTTATTCATTGTTTGGTAGTGAGAAATACGATACAGACAACTGGTCCAAGCACGTTATTCATTGTTTGATAGTGAGAAATACGATACAGACAACTGGCCCAAGCACGTTATTCGTTGTTTGGTAGTGAGAAATACGATACAGACAACTGGCCCAAACACGTTATTCTTTGTTTGGTAGTGAGAAATACGATACAGACAACTGGCCCAAGCACGTTATTCATTGTTTGATAGTGAGAAATATGGATACTGACAACTGGCCCAAGCACGTTATTCATTGTTTGGTAGTGAGAAATATGGATACAGGCAACTTCCCCAGGCTCGTTATTAATTGTTTGGTATTGAGGAATATGGATACAGACAATTGGCCCAAGCACGTTATTCATTGTTTGGTAGTGAGGAATATGGGTACAGACAACTGGCCCAAGCACGTTATTCATTGTTTGGTAGTGAGAAATATGGATACAGACAACTGGTCCAAGCACGTTATTCATTGTTTGGTAGTGAGAAATACGATACAGACAACTGGCCCAAGCACGTTATTCATTGTTTGGTAGTGAGAAATACGGATACAGACAACTGGTCCAAGCACGTTATTCATTGTTTGGTAGTGAGAAATACGGATACAGACAACTGGCCCAAGCACGTTATTCATTGTTTGGTAGTGAATAATATGGATACAGACAACTGGTCCAAGCACGTTATTCATTGTTTGGTAGTGAGAAATACGGATACAGACAACTGGTACAAGCACGTTATTCATTGTTTGGTAGTGAGGAATATGGATACAGACAACTGGCCCAAGCACGTTATTCATTGTTTGGTAGTGAGAAATATGGATACAGCCAACTGGTCCAAGCACGTTACACATTGTTTGGTAGTGAGAAATACGATACAGACAACTGGCCCAAGCACGTTATTCATTGTTTGGTAGTGAGGAATATGGATACAGACAACTGGTCCAAGCACGTTATTCATTGTTTGGTAGTGAGAAATATGGATACAGACAACTGGTCCAAGCACGTTATTCATTGTTTGGTAGTGAGAAATATGGATACAGGCAACTGGCGCAAGCACGTTATTCATTGTTTGGTAGTGAGGAATATGGATACAGACAACTGGCGCAAGCACGTTATTCATTGTTTGGTAGTGAGGAATATGGATACAGACAACTGGCCCAAGCACGTTATTCATTGTTTGGTAGTGAGAAATATGGATACAGACAACTGGCGCAAGCACGTTATTCATTGTTTGGTAGTGAGGAATATGGATACAGACAACTGGCCCAAGCACGTTATTCATTGTTTGGTAGTGAGAAGTACGATACAGACAACTGGCCCAAGCACGTTATTCATTGTTTGGTAGTGAGAAATACGATACAGACAACTGGTCAAAGCACGTTATTCATTGTTTGGTAGTGAGAAATACGATACAGACAACTGGCCCAAGCACGTTATTCATTGTTTGATAGTGAGAAATATGGATACTGACAACTGGCCCAAGCACGTTATTCATTGTTTGGTAGTGAGAAATATGGATACAGGCAACTTCCCCAGGCTCGTTATTCATTGTTTGGTAGTGAGGAATATGGATACAGACAACTGGCCCAAGCACGTTATTCATTGTTTGGTAGTGAGAAATATGGATACAGACAACAGGTCCAAGCACGTTATTCATTGTTTGGTAGTGAGCAATATGGATACAGGCAACTTACCCAGGCACGTTATTTATTGTTTGGTAGTGAGAAATATGGATACAGACAACTGGCCCAAGCACGTTATTCATTGTTTGGTAGTGAGAAATATGGATACAGACAATTGGCCCAAGCACGTTATTCATTGTTTGGTAGTGAGGAATATGGGTACAGACAACTGGCCCAAGCACGTTATTCATTGTTTGGTAGTGAGAAATATGGATACAGACAACTGGTCCAAGCACGTTATTCATTGTTTGGTAGTGAGAAATACGATACAGACAACTGGCCCAAGCACGTTATTCATTGTTTGGTAGTGAGAAATACGGATACAGACAACTGGTCCAAGCACGTTATTCATTGTTTGGTAGTGAGAAATACGGATACAGACAACTGGCCCAAGTACGTTATTCATTGTTTGGTAGTGAATAATATGGATACAGACAACTGGTCCAAGCACGTTATTCATTGTTTGGTAGTGAGAAATACGGATACAGACAACTGGTACAAGCACGTTATTCATTGTTTGGTAGTGAGGAATATCGATACAGACAACTGGCCCAAGCACGTTATTCATTGTTTGGTAGTGAGAAATATGGATACAGCCAACTGGTCCAAGCACGTTACACATTGTTTGGTAGTGAGAAATACGATACAGACAACTGGCCCAAGCACGTTATTCATTGTTTGGTAGTGAGGAATATGGATACAGACAACTGGTCCAAGCACGTTATTCATTGTTTGGTAGTGAGAAATATGGATACAGACAACTGGTCCAAGCACGTTATTGATTGTTTGGTAGTGAGAAATATGGATCTTTGCAACTGGCGCAAGCACGTTATTCATTGTTTGGTAGTGAGGAATATGGATACAGACAACTGGCGCAAGCACGTTATTCATTGTTTGGTAGTGAGGAATATGGATACAGACAACTGGCCCAAGCACGTTATTCATTGTTTGTTAGTGAGAAATATGGATACAGACAACTGGCGCAAGCACGTTATTCATTGTTTGGTAGTGAGGAATATGGATACAGACAACTGGCCCAAGCACGTTATTCATTGTTTGGTAGTGAGAAGTACGATACAGACAACTGGCCCAAGCACGTTATTCATTGTTTGGTAGTGAGAAATACGATACAGACAACTGGTCAAAGCACGTTATTCATTGTTTGGTAGTGAGAAATACGATACAGACAACTGGCCCAAGCACGTTATTCATTGTTTGGTAGTGAGAAATACGATACAGACAACTGGTCCAAGCACGTTGTTCATTGTTTGGTAGTGAGAAATATGGATACAGACAACTGGCCCAAGCACGTTATTCATTGTTTGGTAGTGAGAAATACGATACAGACAACTGGTCCAAGCACGTTATTCATTGTTTGGTAGTGAGAAATACGATACAGACAACTGGCACAAGCACGTTATTCATTGTTAGGTAGTGAGAAATACGTTACAGACAACTGGTCCAAGCACGTTATTCATTGTTTGATAGTGAGAAATACGATACAGATAACTGGCCCAAGCACGTTATTCGTTGTTTGGTAGAGAGAAATACGACACAGACAACTGGCCCAAGCACGTTATTCTTTGTTTGGTAGTGAGAAATACGATACAGACAACTGGCCCAAGCACGTTATTCATTGTTCGATAGTGAGACATATGGATACAGACAACTGGCCCAAGCACGTTATTCATTGTTTGGTAGTGAGAAATAAGATACAGACAACTGGTCCAAGCACGTTATTCATTGTTTGGTAGTGAGAAATACGACACAGACAACTGGCCCAAGCACGTTATTCATTGTTCGATAGTGAGGCATATGGATACAGACAACTGGCCCAAGCACGTTATTCTTTGTTTGGTAGTGAGAAATACGATACAGACAACTGGCCCAAGCACGTTATTCATTGTTCGATAGTGAGACATATGGATACAGACAACTGGCCCAAGCACGTTATTCGTTGTTTGGTAGTGAGAAATACGACACAGACAACTGGCCCAAGCACGTTATTCTTTGTTTGGTAGTGAGAAATACGATACAGACAACTGGCCCAAGCACGTTATTCATTGTTCGATAGTGAGACATATGGATACAGACAACTGGCCCAAGCACGTTATTCATTGTTTGGTAGTGAGAAATATGGATACAGACAACTGGCCCAAGCACGTTATTCATTGTTTGGTAGTGAGGAATATGGATACAGACAACTGGCCCATGCACGTTATTCATTGTTTGGTAGTGAGAAATATGGATACAGACAACTGGCCCAAGCACGTTATTCATTACTTGGTACTGAGAAATACGATACAGGTAACTGTTCCAAGCACGTTATTCATTGTTTGGTAGTGAGAAATACGATACAGGCAACTGGCGCAAGCACGTTATTCATTGTTTGGTAGTGAGAAATACGATACAGGCAACTGGCGCAAGCAGGTTATTCATTGTTTGGTTTTGAGAAATATGGATAAGGCAACTGGTCCAAGCACGTTATTCATTGTTTGGTAGTGAGAAATACGGATACAGGCAACTGGCGCAAGCACATTATTCGTTGCTTATTTGCGAGGAATATGGATACAGGCAACTGGCCCAAGCACGTTATTCATTGTTTGGTAGTGAGAAATACGGATACAGGCAACTTCCCCAAGCACGTTATTCATTGCTTCGTAGTGAGAAATATGGATACAGACAACTGGCCCAATCACATTATTCATTACTTGGTAGTGAGAAATATTGATACAGACAACTGGCCAAGCACATTATTCCTTGTTTGGTGGTGAGAAATATAAATATAGACAACTGGCCCAAGCACATTATTCAATGCTTATTTGCGAGGAGTATGGATACAGGCAACTGAACCAAGATCGTTATTCATTGCTTGGTATTGAGAAATATGGATATAGACAACTGGCCCAAGCACATTATTCATTGCTTATTTGCGAGGAGTATGGATACAGGAAACTGGCCCAAGAACATTATTCATTGCTTTGTAGTGAGAAATATGGATACAGACAACTGGCCCAAGATCGTTATTCATTGCTTGGTAGTGAGAAATATGGATATAGACAACTGGCCCAAGCACGTTATTCATTGTTTGGTAGTGAGGAATATGGATACAGACAACTGGCCCAAGCACGTTATTGATTGTTTGGTAGTGAGGAATATGCATACAGACAACTGGCCCAAGCACGTTATTCATTGTTTAGTAGTGAGAAATATGGATACAGACAACTGGCTCAAGCACGTTATTCATTGTTTGGTAGTGAGAAATATGGATACAGACAACTGGCCCAAGCACGTTATTCATTGTTTGGTAGTGAGGAATACGATACAGACAACTGGCCCAAGCACGTTATTCATTGTTTGGTAGTGAGGAATATGGATACAGGCAACTGGTCCAAGCACGTTATTCATTGTTTGGTAGCGAGAAATATGGATACCGGCAACTGGTCCAAGCACGTTATTCTTTGTTTGGTAGTGAGAAATATGAATACAGGCAACTAGTCCAAGCACGTTATTCATTGTTTGGTAGTGAGAAATACGATACAGGCAACTGTTCCAAGCACGTTGTTCATTGTTTGGTAGTGAGAAATACGATACTGGCAACTGGCGCAAGCACGTTATTCATTGTTTGGTAGTGAGAAATATGGATAAGGCAACTGGTCCAAGCACGTTATTCATTGTTTGGAAGTGAGAAATACGGATACAGGCAACAGGCGCAAGCACATTATTCGTTGCTTATTTGGGAGGAATATGGATACAGGCAACTGACCCAAGCACGTTATTCATTGTTTGGTAGTGAGAAATATGGATACAGACAACTGGCCCAAGCACGTTACTCATTGTTTGGTAGTGAGAAATATGGATACAGACAAGTGGCCCAAGCACGTTATTCATTGTTTGGTAGTGAGGAATATGGATACAGACAACTGGCCCAAGCACATTATTCATTGTTTGGTAGTGCGGAGTATGGATACAGACAACTGGTCCAAGCACGTTATTCATTGTTTGGTAGTGAGAAATATGGATACAGACAACTGGCCCAAGCACATTATTCATTGTTTGGTAGTGAGGATAATGGATACAGACAACTGGCCCAAGCACGTTATTCATTGTTTGGTAGTGAGAAATATGGATACAGACAACTGGCCCAAGCACGTTATTCATTGTTTGGTAGTGAGGAATATGAATACAGACAACTGGTGCAAGCACGTTTTTCATTGTTTGGTAGTGAGGAGTATCGATACAGACAACTGGCCCAAGCACATTATTCATTGTTTGGTAGTGAGGAGTATGGATACAGACAACTGGTCCAAGCACGTTATTCATTGTTTGGTAGTGAGGAATATGGATACAGACAACTGGCCCAAGCACATTATTCATTGTTTGGTAGTGAGGATAATGGATACAGACAACTGGCCCAAGCACGTTATTCATTGTTTGGTAGTGAGAAATATGGATACAGACAACTGGTCCAAGCACGTTATTCATTGTTTGGTTGTGAGGAATATGGATACAGACAACTGGCCCAAGCACGTTATTCTTTGTTTGGTAGTGAGATATACGGATACAGGCAACTGGTCCAAGCACGTTATTCATTGTTTGGTAGTGAGGAATATGGATACAGACAACTGGCCCAAGCACGTTATTCATTACTTGGTACTGAGAAATATGGATACAAGCAACTGGTCCAAGCACGTTATTCATTGTTTGGTAGTGAGAAATACGAAACAGGCAACTGGTCCAAGCACGTTATTCATTGTTTGGTAGTGAGAAATAGGATACAGGCAACTGGCGCAAGCACGTTATTCATTGTTTGGTTTTGAGAAATATGGATAAGGCAACTGGTCCAAGCACGTTATTCATTTTTTGGTAGTGAGAAATACGGATACAGGCATTGGCGCAAGCACATTATTCGTTGCTTATTTGCGAGGAATATGGATACAGGCAACTGGCCCAAGCACGTTATTCATTGTTTGGTAGTGAGAAATACGGATACAGGCAACTTCCCCAAGCACGTTATTCATTGCTTCGTAGTGAGAAATATGGATACAGACAACTGGCCCAATCACACTATTCATTACTTGGTAGTGAGAAATATTGATACAGACAACTGGCCCAAGCACATTATTCCTTGTTTGGTGGTGAAAAATATAGATATAGACAACTGGCCCAAGCACATTATTCATTGCTTATTTGCGAGGAGTATAGATACAGGCAACTGAACCAAGATCGTTATTCATTGCTTGGTATTGAGAAATATGGATATAGACAACTGGCCCAAGCACGTTATTCATTGCTTATTTGCGAGGAGTATGGATACAGGAAACTGGCCCAAGAAGATTATTCATTGCTTTGTAGTGAGAAATATGGATAGAGACAACTGGCCCAAGATCGTTATTCATTGCTTGGTAGTGAGAAATATGGATATAGACAACTGACCCAAGCACGTTATTCATTGTTTGGTAGTGAGGAATATGGATACAGACAACTGGCCCAAGCACGTTATTCATTGTTTGGTAGTGAGGAATATGCATACAGACAACTGGCCCAAGCACGTTATTCATTGTTTAGTAGTGAGAAATATGGATACAGACAACTGGCCCAAGCACGTTATTCATTGTTTGGTAGTGAGAAATATGGATACAGACAACTGGCCCAAGCACGTTATTCATTGTTTGGTAGTGAGAAATATGGATACAGGCAACTGGTCCAAGCACGTTATTCATTGTTTGGTAGCGAGAAATATGGATACCGGCAACTGGTCCAAGCACGTTATTCATTGTTTGGTAGTGAGAAATATGAATACAGGCAACTAGTCCAAGCACGTTATTCATTGTTTGGTAGTGAGAAATACGATACAGGCAACTGTTCCAAGCACGTTGTTCATTGTTTGGTAGTGAGAAATACGATACAGGCAACTGGCGCAAGCACGTTATTCATTGTTTGGTAGTGAGAAATATGGATAAGGCAACTGGTCCAAGCACGTTATTCATTGTTTGGAAGTGAGAAATACGGATACAGGCAACTGGCGCAAGCACATTATTCGTTGCTTATTTGGGAGGAATATGGATACAGGCAACTGGCCCAAGCACGTTATTCATTGTTTGGTAGTGAGAAATTTGGATACAGACAACTGGCCGAAGCACGTTATTCATTGTTTGGTAGTGAGAAATATGGATACAGACAACTGGCCCAAGCACGTTATTCATTGTTTGGTAGTGAGGAATATGGATACAGACAACTGGCCCTAGCACATTATTCATTGTTTGGTAGTGAGGAGTATGGATACAGACAACTGGTCCAAGCACGTTATTCATTGTTTGGTAGTGAGAAATATGGATACAGACAACTGGCCCAAGCACATTGTTCATTGTTTGGTAGTGAGGATAATGGATACAGACAACTGGCCCAAGCACGTTATTCATTGTTTGGTAGTGAGGAGTATGGATACAGACAACTGGTCCAAGCACGTTATTCATTGTTTGGTAGTGAGGAATATGGATACAGACAACTGGCCCAAGCACGTTATTCATTGTTTGGTAGTGAGAAATACGGATACAGACAACTGGTACAAGCACGTTATTCATTGTTTGGTAGTGAGGAATATCGATACAGACAACTGGCCCAAGCACGTTATTCATTGTTTGGTAGTGAGAAATATGGATACAGCCAACTGGTCCAAGCACGTTACACATTGTTTGGTAGTGAGAAATACGATACAGACAACTGGCCCAAGCACGTTATTCATTGTTTGGTAGTGAGGAATATGGATACAGACAACTGGTCCAAGCACGTTATTCATTGTTTGGTAGTGAGAAATATGGATACAGACAACTGGTCCAAGCACGTTATTGATTGTTTGGTAGTGAGAAATATGGATCTTTGCAACTGGCGCAAGCACGTTATTCATTGTTTGGTAGTGAGGAATATGGATACAGACAACTGGCGCAAGCACGTTATTCATTGTTTGGTAGTGAGGAATATGGATACAGACAACTGGCCCAAGCACGTTATTCATTGTTTGTTAGTGAGAAATATGGATACAGACAACTGGCGCAAGCACGTTATTCATTGTTTGGTAGTGAGGAATATGGATACAGACAACTGGCCCAAGCACGTTATTCATTGTTTGGTAGTGAGAAGTACGATACAGACAACTGGCCCAAGCACGTTATTCATTGTTTGGTAGTGAGAAATACGATACAGACAACTGGTCAAAGCACGTTATTCATTGTTTGGTAGTGAGAAATACGATACAGACAACTGGCCCAAGCACGTTATTCATTGTTTGGTAGTGAGAAATACGATACAGACAACTGGTCCAAGCACGTTGTTCATTGTTTGGTAGTGAGAAATATGGATACAGACAACTGGCCCAAGCACGTTATTCATTGTTTGGTAGTGAGAAATACGATACAGACAACTGGTCCAAGCACGTTATTCATTGTTTGGTAGTGAGAAATACGATACAGACAACTGGCACAAGCACGTTATTCATTGTTAGGTAGTGAGAAATACGTTACAGACAACTGGTCCAAGCACGTTATTCATTGTTTGATAGTGAGAAATACGATACAGATAACTGGCCCAAGCACGTTATTCGTTGTTTGGTAGAGAGAAATACGACACAGACAACTGGCCCAAGCACGTTATTCTTTGTTTGGTAGTGAGAAATACGATACAGACAACTGGCCCAAGCACGTTATTCATTGTTCGATAGTGAGACATATGGATACAGACAACTGGCCCAAGCACGTTATTCATTGTTTGGTAGTGAGAAATAAGATACAGACAACTGGTCCAAGCACGTTATTCATTGTTTGGTAGTGAGAAATACGACACAGACAACTGGCCCAAGCACGTTATTCATTGTTCGATAGTGAGGCATATGGATACAGACAACTGGCCCAAGCACGTTATTCTTTGTTTGGTAGTGAGAAATACGATACAGACAACTGGCCCAAGCACGTTATTCATTGTTCGATAGTGAGACATATGGATACAGACAACTGGCCCAAGCACGTTATTCGTTGTTTGGTAGTGAGAAATACGACACAGACAACTGGCCCAAGCACGTTATTCTTTGTTTGGTAGTGAGAAATACGATACAGACAACTGGCCCAAGCACGTTATTCATTGTTCGATAGTGAGACATATGGATACAGACAACTGGCCCAAGCACGTTATTCATTGTTTGGTAGTGAGAAATATGGATACAGACAACTGGCCCAAGCACGTTATTCATTGTTTGGTAGTGAGGAATATGGATACAGACAACTGGCCCATGCACGTTATTCATTGTTTGGTAGTGAGAAATATGGATACAGACAACTGGCCCAAGCACGTTATTCATTACTTGGTACTGAGAAATACGATACAGGTAACTGTTCCAAGCACGTTATTCATTGTTTGGTAGTGAGAAATACGATACAGGCAACTGGCGCAAGCACGTTATTCATTGTTTGGTAGTGAGAAATACGATACAGGCAACTGGCGCAAGCAGGTTATTCATTGTTTGGTTTTGAGAAATATGGATAAGGCAACTGGTCCAAGCACGTTATTCATTGTTTGGTAGTGAGAAATACGGATACAGGCAACTGGCGCAAGCACATTATTCGTTGCTTATTTGCGAGGAATATGGATACAGGCAACTGGCCCAAGCACGTTATTCATTGTTTGGTAGTGAGAAATACGGATACAGGCAACTTCCCCAAGCACGTTATTCATTGCTTCGTAGTGAGAAATATGGATACAGACAACTGGCCCAATCACATTATTCATTACTTGGTAGTGAGAAATATTGATACAGACAACTGGCCAAGCACATTATTCCTTGTTTGGTGGTGAGAAATATAAATATAGACAACTGGCCCAAGCACATTATTCAATGCTTATTTGCGAGGAGTATGGATACAGGCAACTGAACCAAGATCGTTATTCATTGCTTGGTATTGAGAAATATGGATATAGACAACTGGCCCAAGCACATTATTCATTGCTTATTTGCGAGGAGTATGGATACAGGAAACTGGCCCAAGAACATTATTCATTGCTTTGTAGTGAGAAATATGGATACAGACAACTGGCCCAAGATCGTTATTCATTGCTTGGTAGTGAGAAATATGGATATAGACAACTGGCCCAAGCACGTTATTCATTGTTTGGTAGTGAGGAATATGGATACAGACAACTGGCCCAAGCACGTTATTGATTGTTTGGTAGTGAGGAATATGCATACAGACAACTGGCCCAAGCACGTTATTCATTGTTTAGTAGTGAGAAATATGGATACAGACAACTGGCTCAAGCACGTTATTCATTGTTTGGTAGTGAGAAATATGGATACAGACAACTGGCCCAAGCACGTTATTCATTGTTTGGTAGTGAGGAATACGATACAGACAACTGGCCCAAGCACGTTATTCATTGTTTGGTAGTGAGGAATATGGATACAGGCAACTGGTCCAAGCACGTTATTCATTGTTTGGTAGCGAGAAATATGGATACCGGCAACTGGTCCAAGCACGTTATTCTTTGTTTGGTAGTGAGAAATATGAATACAGGCAACTAGTCCAAGCACGTTATTCATTGTTTGGTAGTGAGAAATACGATACAGGCAACTGTTCCAAGCACGTTGTTCATTGTTTGGTAGTGAGAAATACGATACTGGCAACTGGCGCAAGCACGTTATTCATTGTTTGGTAGTGAGAAATATGGATAAGGCAACTGGTCCAAGCACGTTATTCATTGTTTGGAAGTGAGAAATACGGATACAGGCAACAGGCGCAAGCACATTATTCGTTGCTTATTTGGGAGGAATATGGATACAGGCAACTGACCCAAGCACGTTATTCATTGTTTGGTAGTGAGAAATATGGATACAGACAACTGGCCCAAGCACGTTACTCATTGTTTGGTAGTGAGAAATATGGATACAGACAAGTGGCCCAAGCACGTTATTCATTGTTTGGTAGTGAGGAATATGGATACAGACAACTGGCCCAAGCACATTATTCATTGTTTGGTAGTGCGGAGTATGGATACAGACAACTGGTCCAAGCACGTTATTCATTGTTTGGTAGTGAGAAATATGGATACAGACAACTGGCCCAAGCACATTATTCATTGTTTGGTAGTGAGGATAATGGATACAGACAACTGGCCCAAGCACGTTATTCATTGTTTGGTAGTGAGAAATATGGATACAGACAACTGGCCCAAGCACGTTATTCATTGTTTGGTAGTGAGGAATATGAATACAGACAACTGGTGCAAGCACGTTTTTCATTGTTTGGTAGTGAGGAGTATCGATACAGACAACTGGCCCAAGCACATTATTCATTGTTTGGTAGTGAGGAGTATGGATACAGACAACTGGTCCAAGCACGTTATTCATTGTTTGGTAGTGAGGAATATGGATACAGACAACTGGCCCAAGCACATTATTCATTGTTTGGTAGTGAGGATAATGGATACAGACAACTGGCCCAAGCACGTTATTCATTGTTTGGTAGTGAGAAATATGGATACAGACAACTGGTCCAAGCACGTTATTCATTGTTTGGTTGTGAGGAATATGGATACAGACAACTGGCCCAAGCACGTTATTCTTTGTTTGGTAGTGAGATATACGGATACAGGCAACTGGTCCAAGCACGTTATTCATTGTTTGGTAGTGAGGAATATGGATACAGACAACTGGCCCAAGCACGTTATTCATTACTTGGTACTGAGAAATATGGATACAAGCAACTGGTCCAAGCACGTTATTCATTGTTTGGTAGTGAGAAATACGAAACAGGCAACTGGTCCAAGCACGTTATTCATTGTTTGGTAGTGAGAAATAGGATACAGGCAACTGGCGCAAGCACGTTATTCATTGTTTGGTTTTGAGAAATATGGATAAGGCAACTGGTCCAAGCACGTTATTCATTTTTTGGTAGTGAGAAATACGGATACAGGCATTGGCGCAAGCACATTATTCGTTGCTTATTTGCGAGGAATATGGATACAGGCAACTGGCCCAAGCACGTTATTCATTGTTTGGTAGTGAGAAATACGGATACAGGCAACTTCCCCAAGCACGTTATTCATTGCTTCGTAGTGAGAAATATGGATACAGACAACTGGCCCAATCACACTATTCATTACTTGGTAGTGAGAAATATTGATACAGACAACTGGCCCAAGCACATTATTCCTTGTTTGGTGGTGAAAAATATAGATATAGACAACTGGCCCAAGCACATTATTCATTGCTTATTTGCGAGGAGTATAGATACAGGCAACTGAACCAAGATCGTTATTCATTGCTTGGTATTGAGAAATATGGATATAGACAACTGGCCCAAGCACGTTATTCATTGCTTATTTGCGAGGAGTATGGATACAGGAAACTGGCCCAAGAAGATTATTCATTGCTTTGTAGTGAGAAATATGGATAGAGACAACTGGCCCAAGATCGTTATTCATTGCTTGGTAGTGAGAAATATGGATATAGACAACTGACCCAAGCACGTTATTCATTGTTTGGTAGTGAGGAATATGGATACAGACAACTGGCCCAAGCACGTTATTCATTGTTTGGTAGTGAGGAATATGCATACAGACAACTGGCCCAAGCACGTTATTCATTGTTTAGTAGTGAGAAATATGGATACAGACAACTGGCCCAAGCACGTTATTCATTGTTTGGTAGTGAGAAATATGGATACAGACAACTGGCCCAAGCACGTTATTCATTGTTTGGTAGTGAGAAATATGGATACAGGCAACTGGTCCAAGCACGTTATTCATTGTTTGGTAGCGAGAAATATGGATACCGGCAACTGGTCCAAGCACGTTATTCATTGTTTGGTAGTGAGAAATATGAATACAGGCAACTAGTCCAAGCACGTTATTCATTGTTTGGTAGTGAGAAATACGATACAGGCAACTGTTCCAAGCACGTTGTTCATTGTTTGGTAGTGAGAAATACGATACAGGCAACTGGCGCAAGCACGTTATTCATTGTTTGGTAGTGAGAAATATGGATAAGGCAACTGGTCCAAGCACGTTATTCATTGTTTGGAAGTGAGAAATACGGATACAGGCAACTGGCGCAAGCACATTATTCGTTGCTTATTTGGGAGGAATATGGATACAGGCAACTGGCCCAAGCACGTTATTCATTGTTTGGTAGTGAGAAATTTGGATACAGACAACTGGCCGAAGCACGTTATTCATTGTTTGGTAGTGAGAAATATGGATACAGACAACTGGCCCAAGCACGTTATTCATTGTTTGGTAGTGAGGAATATGGATACAGACAACTGGCCCTAGCACATTATTCATTGTTTGGTAGTGAGGAGTATGGATACAGACAACTGGTCCAAGCACGTTATTCATTGTTTGGTAGTGAGAAATATGGATACAGACAACTGGCCCAAGCACATTGTTCATTGTTTGGTAGTGAGGATAATGGATACAGACAACTGGCCCAAGCACGTTATTCATTGTTTGGTAGTGAGAAATATGGATACAGACAACTGGCCCAAGCACGTTATTCATTGTTTGGTAGTGAGGAATATGGATACAGACAACTGGTCCAAGCACGTTATTCATTGTTTGGTAGTGAGGAGTATGGATACAGACAACTGGCCCAAGCACATTATTCATTGTTTGGTAGTGAGGAGTATGGATACAGACAACTGGTCCAAGCACGTTATTCATTGTTTGGTAGTGAGGAATATGGATACAGACAACTGGCCCAAGCACATTATTCATTGTTTGGTAGTGAGGATAATGGATACAGACAACTGGCCCAAGCACGTTATTCATTGTTTGGTAGTGAGAAATATGTATACAGACAACTGGTCCAAGCACGTTATTCATTGTTTGGTAGTGAGGAATATGGATACAGACAACTGGCCCAAGCACGTTATTCTTTGTTTGGTAGTGAGAAATAT
Organism: Deroplatys truncata; assembly: GCA_030765065.1. Taxonomy (NCBI): domain Eukaryota; kingdom Metazoa; phylum Arthropoda; class Insecta; order Mantodea; family Mantidae; genus Deroplatys; species Deroplatys truncata. Next base: position 18,002,011 of record CM060976.1, read on the forward strand.
GGATACAGGCAACTGGTCCAAGCACGTTATTCATTGTTTGGTAGTGAGAAATACGAAACAGGCAACTGGTCCAAGCACGTTATTCATTGTTTGGTAGTGAGAAATACGATACAGGCAACTGGCGCAAGCACGTTATTCATTGTTTGGTTTTGAGAAATATGGATAAGGCAACTGGTCCAAGCACGTTATTCATTTTTTGGTAGTGAGAAATACGGATACAGGCATTGGCGCAAGCACATTATTCGTTGCTTATTTGCGAGGAATATGGATACAGGCAACTGGCCCAAGCACGTTATTCATTGTTTGGTAGTGAGAAATACGGATACAGGCAACTTCCCCAAGCACGTTATTCATTGCTTCGTAGTGAGAAATATGGATACAGACAACAGGCCCAATCACATTCTTCATTACTTGGTAGTGAGAAATATTGATACAGACAACTGGCCCAAGCACATTATTCCTTGTTTGGTGGTGAGAAATATAGATATAGACAACTGGCCCAAGCACATTATTCATTGCTTATTAGCGAGGAGTATGGATACAGGCAACTGACCCAAGATCGTTATTCATTGCTTGTTATTGAGAAATATGGATATAGACAACTGGCCCAAGCACATAATTCATTGCTTATTTGCGAGGAGTATGGATACAGGCAACTGGCCCAAGAACATTATTCATTGCTTTGTAGTGAGAAATATGGATACAGACAACTGGCCCAAGATCGTTAGTCATTGCTTGGTAGTGAGAAATATGGATATAGACAACTGGCCCAAGCACGTTATTCATTGTTTGGTAGTGAGGAATATGGATACAGACAACTGGCCCAAGCACGTTATTCATTGTTTGGTAGTGAGGAATATGCATACAGACAACTGGCCCAAGCACGTTATTCATTGTTTAGTAGTGAGAAATATGGATACAGACATCTGGCCCAAGCACGTTATTCATTGTTTGGTAGTGAGAAATATGGATACAGACAACTGGCCCAAGCACGTTATTCATTGTTTGGTAGTGAGGAATACGATACAGACAACTGGCCCAAGCACGTTATTCATTGTTTGGTAGTGAGGAATACGATACAGACAACTGGCCCAAGCACGTTATTCATTGTTTGGTAGTGAGGAATACGATACAGACAACTGGCCCAAGCACGTTATTCATTGTTTGTAGTGAGAAATATGGATACAGGCAACTGGTCCAAGCACGTTATTCATTGTTTGGTAGCGAGAAATACGGATACCGGCAACTGGTCCAAGCACGTTATTCATTGTTTGGTAGTGAGAAATATGAATACAGGCAACTAGTCCAAGCACGTTATTCATTGTTTGGTAGTGAGAAATATGATACAGGCAACTGTTCCAAGCACGTTATTCATTGTTTGGAAGTGAGAAATACGGATACAGGCAACTGGCGCAAGCACGTTATTCATTGTTTGGAAGTGAGAAATACGGATACAGGTAACTGGCGCAAGCACATTATTCGTTGCTTATTTGGGAGGAATATGGATACAGGCAACTGGCCCAAGCACGTTATTCATTGTTTGGTAGTGAGAAATATGGATACAGACAACTGGCCCAATCACGTTATTCATTGTTTGGTAGTGAGGAGTATGGATACAGACAACTGGTCCAAGCACGTTATTCATTGCTTGGTAGTGAGAAATATGGATACAGACAACTGGCCCAAGCACATTATTCATTGCTTGGTAGTGAGAAATATGGATACAGACAACTGGTCCAAGCACGTTATTCATTGTTTGGTAGTGAGGATAATGGATACAGACAACTGGCCCAAGCACGTTATTCATTGTTTGGTAGTGAGAAATATGGATACAGACAACTGGTCCAAGCACGTTATTCATTGTTTGGTATTGAGGAATATGGATACAGACAACTGGCCCAAGCACGTTATTCTTTGTTTGGTAGTGAGAAATATGGATACAGGCAACTGGTCCAAGCACGTTATTCATTGTTTGGTAGTGATTAATACGAAACAGGCAACTGGTCCAACCACGTTATTCATTGTTTGGTAGTGAGAAATACGATACAGGCAACTGGCGCAAGCACGTTATTCATTGTTTGGTTTTGAGAAATATGGATAAGGCAACTGGTCCAAGCACGTTATTCATTGTTTGGTAGTGAGAAATACGGATACAGGCAACTGGCGCAAGCACATTATTCGTTGCTTATTTGCGAGGAATATGGATACAGGCAACTGGCCCAAGCACGTTATTCATTGTTTGGTAGTGAGAAATACGGATACAGGCAACTTCCCCAAGCACGTTATTCATTGCTTCGTAGTGAGAAATATGGATACAGACAACTGGCCCAATCACATTATTCATTACTTGATAGTGAGAAATATTGATACAGACAACTGGCCCAAGCACATTATTCCTTGTTTATTGGTGAGAAATATAGATATAGACAACTGGCCCAAGCACATTATTCATTGCTTATTTGCGAGGAGTATGGATACAGGCAACTGACCCAAGATCGTTATTCATTGTTTGGTATTGAGAAATATGGATATAGACAACTGGCCCAAGCACATAATTCATTGCTTATTTGCGAGGAGTATGGATACAGGCAACTGGCCCAAGAACATTATTCATTCATTGCTTTGTAGTGAGAAATATGGATACAGACAACTGGCCCAAGATCGTTATTCATTGTTTGGTAGTGAGAAATATGGATATAGACAACTGGCCCAAGATCGTTATTCATTGCTTGGTAGTGATAAATATGGATACAGACAACTGGCCCAAGAACATTATTCATTGCTTGGTAGTGAGAAATATGGATATAGACAACTGGCCCAAGCACGTTATTCATTGTTTGGTAGTGAGGAATACGATACAGACAACTGGCCCAAGCACGTTATTCATTGTTTGGTAGTGAGAAATATGGATACAGGCAACTGGCCCAAGAACATTATTCATTGCTTGGTAGTGAGAAATATGGATATAGACAACTGGCCCAAGCACGTTATTCATTGTTTGATAGTGAGGAATATGGATATAGACAACTGGCCCAAGATCGTTATTCATTGCTTGGTAGTGAGAAATATGGATATAGACAACTGGCCCAAGCACATTATTCATTGCTTATGTGCGAGGAGTATGGATACAGGCAACTGACCCAAGCATATTATTTATTGCTTGGTAGTGAGAAATATTGATAAGACAACTGTCCCAAGCACATTATTCATTTCGCAATAGTGAGAAATATGGATACATACAGCTAGATCAAGCACATTATTCTCTGCTTAGTAGGGAGATAAGTGGATACAGACAACTAGTTCCTACACATTATTCATATCTTACTAGCGAGAAAAGTGGATAGACACAAGTGGCCCAAGCACACTATTCATTACTTAGTTGTGTCGAAAAGTGGAAACAGGCAACTGGTCCAAACACATTTTTCATGTCTTACTAACGAGAAAAAAGGATCCAGACAACTGCCCGAAGCACAATATTCATTGCTCAGTAGCGAGAAAAATGTTACAGGCAACTGGCCCAAACACATTATTCTTTGCTCAGTAGCGGTAAAAGTGTTACAGGTAACAGACCCAAGCACATTATTTATTGCTTACTAGTGAGAAAAATGAATACCGTCAAGTGGTCCAAGCACATTATTCATTGCTTACCTGCGTGAAAAATGGATACAAACAGCTGGTCCAAGCACATTATTCGTTGCTTATTAGCGAGAAATATGAATACAGACAACTGACCCAAGCGCATTGTTTAATGCTTAGTAGCGAGAAATATGTTACAGCCATATGGCCCAAACACATTATTCATCGCTTACTAGTGAGAAAACTGGATACATGAAACTGGCCCAAACGCTTTATTCTTTTCTCAGTAGCGATAGAAATAGTTACAGGCAACAGACCCAAGTACATTTTTCATTGCTTACTAGTGAGAAAAATGAATACAGGCAAATGACCCAAGTACATTTTTCATTGCTTACTAGCGAGAAGAATGGATACAGGCAACTGGCATAAGTACATTATTCATTGCTTACTAGTGAGAAAAATGAATACAGGCAAATGACCCAAGTACATTTTTCATTGCTTACTAGCGAGAAGAATGGATACAGGCAACTGGCATAAGTACATTATTCATTGCTTACTAGTGAGAAAAATGAATACAGGCAAATGACCCAAGTACATTTTTCATTGCTTACTAGCGAGAAGAATGGATACAGGCACACTGGCATAAGTACATTATACATTGCTTACTAGTGAGAAAAATTAATACAGGCAAATGACCCAAGTACAGTTTTCATTGCTTACTAGCGAGAAGAATGGATACAGGCAACTGGCATAAGTACATTATTCATTGCTTAGTAGTGAGAAAAATGTATACAGACATCTGGCCGAACTGCTTAGTACCGAAAAAACTGGTCACAGGCAACAGGTCCAAGCACATTATTCATTGCTTAGTAGCGAGAAAAATGGAGTGGACGAAAGAAACGACAATACAGTTAATTAATGAGATTCATGCAAGACCCGTCATCTGGGATGTGTTCTTAAAAGATTGCTGATTTTCTGAGCAGATAAGAGGATGATTAAGGCTGACCCTATTTCAGTTGATATGACTGCTCTAAAATTCGTCTTCTGCTTTGCAATTGCTGGTGCAATTATATTCAGCAGTAAATTGAAATCTTCTTCCGACATTCTTAGAAAATTCTTGAAGCCAAACCTACCCTCAGTTCAGATAAGATGTTATTTGCATTATTTCTCTTGCTTTGAAAAGGGCGCACCCATAACTTTATTCTTTTATTCTTGCGTGTCCTCCATCATTGTGGCCACAAATGTTAAACGTTCATTACCAGAATCCATGTGATTATTGATATTAACGAACGGAACCTGTTTACACTTTGCCTCACTTGGTAATGCAGTGGAGAAGGAATGTTGATGGGAAATCTAACACCTCTGATTCAACATGTTTCGCATTGAAATTGTCTATGTTTAATGTTGGGTGTTGTGTGTTGATTGTTGAGGCAGTGGAGACCCGCCTTAATATATATATATATATATATATATATATATATATATGATGTGGCGTATTATTAATTTTATTGTCATTACCAGACGCACTGTTATACTGTATTGTTGCTACCAGGCATAGCATTATTATGTCTCTTTAGTTATATTTTGGCTTAACGTTTTTTCCTTTCGGTGCGGACCACGCCAAAGGGAAAGATCTGTTTGAAACTGTCTGGTATGACGTCTACCCTGCCTGGTTTTGGCTAGACACGGTTGGTGGGAGGAAAAGAAGCGTCACTACAGTGGAAGTGGTCGTTGGAGCCGCACGTGTATGTGACCGGTCTACAGTTTAGTGGCATCCCCCTCCACCCTGTTGCCTTTGCTCATTATGTAGAGTCGCCAAACGTTTTGTGAATAAATCCCAGGCATGTGAAGGTAATGTGTGTAATGTAAAACCCAGGCTTCCCCATATATATATATATATATATATATATATATATATATATATATATATATATATATATATATATATATATTAATAATTGCAGACTGAAATATAATCATATTTGGTAATGGAGTTTTACGATTTCTTTCTAACCTGAATGTTTACTTACTTTTTATTTATTAATATACTACGATGTAGTTCAAGCAACAGCTAAGTATGAGCTGCAAGTTATTGATATGTTTGATGTCCACGTTGCGTGAATAAACAACCGCCAGTTTCCCACCAAAGTTAATGTTGGTCACCTTACTATGGAACCACAATGTGTAATTGCTGGTAGTAAATTATTCATTTTATTTTCGTGTAAGTACTATTTCTGTCAGTGGTGTCGTCGAAAAAAGTAGTATGCAATACACATTGCAAAACTTCGGATGTAGAAAATACTTGACTTCGTCGTATATGTTCAAATTCTTCCTCGTTCTTTAATGTATACACTTACCGCACTCGTATAACAATATATTACTACACAAGACAATGGTGATGTAATTTTAAGTCTAATTACAAGTTTTGTTTACTTTAAGAAATTTATATTTTGGCATATCTACGGTACGCAAAGGAATTTTGTATTTCACACAAAAATTCAATATTGAGATTTCACCGTAAAAACACTATTTAGGATCCTCTATTTCCAAGTGTGTGTAGGAGGGTGTCTATGAACAACATAACTCATAAACATGCTTTTTAACTTCAGCACATTTTAGGAATGTGACACCAAATTTTCAACAGGCCCAAACTTTCCTTTACATGGGCATTATTTCCGTACGCTTTATTTTCTCAAAAATCGCTCTAAGAAAATAACTTAATATGTTTAGATAGATACCAAATAAAATGTATTTCATAAATTTTCTGCAAATAGCCTGTGAACTCCACTTAATTCTCAATGAATTTTGTATATGTATTTTTGTATGACTGGTATTGTAATTAAAGGACACAAAATCAGTCACCTCCTGGATTTATCCAGTAGTATTTTCAATATGCTAAATAATTGCTTTGACAGTGACAAAGTTAATATAGGTTTTGAAAAACTAAGTACCTTCATTTTCGCACAAAAATAAAAGCTTTGCAGGCATAAGTATTAGAATGCAATATCTGAAACTTTTGACACAACATTTCTTTGTCTCATTATAGATTATAATATGAATTGGAAAGACCATATTGACTAGATGCTACCGAAACTAAGCTCTGTATGTTTTGCAATCTGATCATTAATTCATTTTACAGATAAAATCATCATAAAACAGTATATTATACTTATTTTCATTCAATTATGCAATAACGTTTTGTGGAAGTTCAGTGCATGCTAAAAAAATATTTCTTTTGCAAAAATAAGTAATAAGAATAATGACAGGTGTAAAACAATCAATTCATTGTAAACCACTTTACAAAACTTTTAGAATTTTGCCGTTATCGTATGAATATATTCTAGCTGTACTTATAATTGTAGTCGACTATACAGAAGTGCTCATAAAAATTCTGATATATATGCAAAAAACAAACCAGACAAATGCAAGGCTTACACAGACAAATGAATAACCCACAGGTATTCCAAAAATAACTTCACTACAATGGCGTAGTGTTATTTAATTCACTTCTATCACATATAAAGAAAGCGAAAACCAATAAACATAAATTAAAGTTAGCATAAAAAGGACAACTTATCACTCACACCTTCTATACAGAGGAGGATTTTATTCATTAAAAAAATAACTGTATTATTAATTTTACTCCAAAAAATTAATGCAGTTTTGTAAACACTAAATATAAGTATTTTAGTAACAATTATAAATATTTTTATAAATAACATTAATTTGTAATTTTTAGCTCTTATATTCACTATATAAGAGTTACAATTTATTTTCCAAATGTGCACAGTGTAATTACGTAGTTTTGACGTAATCTACATCCTAGGTAGATTCGCTCTCTCTTAAGCTGGCCTGACCCAGTATAGGATCTACATTGAAATGTTATGATATGATATAACGGTAAGAGACAGATACAAACTTACTGCATAAAGAGATATTGGTCTTGTTGAAATACACGCCTCATTAACCGTTTCCAAGATATTATTGTTTTGAAATTTCAAAACTTTTATAATTTTTAAAAGTGTTATGCCACCATTCGCTTGTTTCTCGTAGTCATGCAAAGGATCGAATTTAAGAGCCAGCATATAATGATCTGCCTTTTTAACATTTATCTATCACTTCAGTTTCCTTCATCCCCCTTGTACATAAAAAAACGCGTGTAATCAAACTATTTCTGCAAATTTTAACTGATTAAATGAAATAGATAAAAAAATAAGCCTTTGTAAAAAGAATTTGTGGAAGAGGGATAGAAAATAGATCACGTGAATGTAAGAAATCAGATTTTTTTTTAAACAGAATTTTTGTACGTCTAAATTATATAATTCTATAAGCAGTACCTCTCGCGTTGTTGCGTTAACTCCAGGAATTTCTCTCTCTCTCTCTCTCTCCCTCTTTCTTTCGCCAATCTTTTACAATTCTCTTCCTCTTTCCGCCTAGCCTTTTCTCTGTCCCTACTTTCTCTTCGCAATGTAGCGATGTTTTGAAATCGAAAATAAAATTAGTTTTTATAGGAATATTAATCAAGTCTAGAAAAGTGGAAGGGTTATTAACTTGTGCTTATTTCTTATGCTTATTATGCGATCATAACTATACCGTTTCCTTTTTATATGTAGTTTTCATACGGAATAATTCATAGTAACGAAAAATTGATACAAGCTTTTAAATGTTCATCCTATCAAGGTATAGCAAATAAGAAATCTCTTCAGAAAAATCGTGTCCATAAACTTTGGCGTATAATACTTTTAAAAAGGAGTATTATGCGATAAACGCCTATTAATAACTTTTAAGAATAGGATTTCACGATAGTCAAATTAAATTGAGTTTTATTTATGGATGCTATTTAACTGCTGTGTTCCTTAGCGTCCCATTCCATATTCGACGTGAAAGACCGGAAATTTTGCTCATAGGCCTCTTTCACAGGCTTGGGGTTCTTTTACGTGCCGTAAATCTACGACACGGGACCACCGGCTTTACTTCGCATCTGAAGGAAGCCATACTAAGTATTTTTACGCGCGAAAAAAATTCATCGCCCTCTGCCTGGTTTGAACCCGCGACCTCGGGAAGTAGCATGGTAACCACTACACCACGGAGGACGTCTTGATTATAGTTCATTTTACACGTCAGCACCAGTTATGCACTCACCTTTTCGGTTAAATGTTTATTATGCACATGTATAAATTGTTTTATTATAAAATAAAATATAATATTTAGCTAAGAAACCTACATTATTATTCTTCAGTTCCATGTTTTTCCAATATATGGGGAAACATTCAACTTCTAATTTTGTATATGTAGTTTTGTATGAATTTATATATCACGCTGTCTCTTTGTTCCACGTAATATAAATGTTAATCACAAATTTGGTGTTTAGTTCCCTCTTGCACTAACAACCGTGATGTGTCAACCGAGGTGCTCTTCGTGACAAGTAAGGTTGAGCAGAGAGATACACAAACACATCTAGTATACAAGACTATTTCGTTGTCGATTAGTACATATTGATACATGGTTACTTACTGTAGGACCCAAATAATGCGCCGTTTGTACTGAACGTTAGGCGCATGGTTACGAAACCTTTATTTACTACTGATATGAGCGGAGGTTTACTCACCATCAAGGCTTATGTTGACCATATTACCTTATTGTTAAGTCATCACAATCAATTGGTTCTGCTCCCTCATGCACGAGCAAGCAGCTTCTGCGAAGACTAAGCTACATCAGAAATCATATTGTTAGCACTTGGGACCTGAACCCAGATCTTGAGCTTGCAACCTTGACGGCGCAAGAAAGAATATTAAGATAACATTCTCAAGAGACTCCTATGCAATCTATCGTCACCATAAATTTATTTATGTTTACTGACATGCAGTAATTCCCCAACCATGGCCCTAGAAAGGGATTTAACCACCGGGTTTAAAACCCTTTAAAGAGTTAGGTTTTCCTACTTCCATACAAACAAGTGCTTGCTTAGGTATATAGGGCATCTATATTGCTACCAAATTGTTAAAGTTATTGCGCCAACACTTGGTGCATGGGTCATAGACCTTACATACCAGGTGGCTCAACATGTCGTCCTTTGCAGTTTTATGCTTCCTGCATACATAGGTGCAAAAGAAACTGCCACATCACTGCTGTTGAAAGGGACATTGTAGGTACAAAGCGAAACATCACTGAGGTAGTGCTGTGCTGTTGTTTACGTGGTAGTTTCGTACTGGTAAGCGTCGTTTGGTCGCCTGCATGCAATTCAAGCCAGGTCATTCAGACAAAGAGGCAACCTTCACTAATAACGAACATACGGATATGATTACGATCTTTGCGTAGAGGCACCAAAATGAGTTGAGGCTCCAAGGATGTGTTCTGAACATTTTCTGTCTTCTGCACACATTTCTTCTTTACATACGGAAATAACATTAAGAAATGATGGGCCATTCCAGGTAGAACCTGGGCCTGAGTGCCCCTTACATCAATTCGCCCACCAAGGGGGCATGTTTCTATACATGCTTATAATTAATAATACACTAATAGAAAATAATTTAAGTCTGACGGCTCTCGTAGCCGTGGTCGCTGGAGTGTATAGCTCCGGCGCTCCGCCAAGCTGAGAGTCATGGGTTCGAGTCCCGCCATGGCATGGGTGTTGTGTAATGCGGTAATAAGCGGTAACGAAAAAAAAAACAGTAGAAACACAGTATCATAAACTGGGTAAAACGAGGAAACTTAAAAAAAGACGTCAATGAAATATTTTAAGGAAAAAAAATGTCTAACGTACCTTTAAGAGAACATAAATATAATAAAAATATAATTTTGTTTAATCTTGTTAACTCTGGGGCACCAATTTGTGCCATATAGTTGTACTGATTGCAGATTAACTAAATGACTTAATTCATGTTAGCGTCCAGCGGCATTCTGAATTGCTTGTTAAATAACCGATAACCACTCCCGCACACACATAGTTACTCTCACATTCAAACACCTGGCTCTGAGCATACCGTGAAATGTTTTTGTTTAAAGACAACTTTCTGGAGCCCAGACGGGAATCGAACCCGGAATACCTTATATGGCAGGAGGTTTCTACCGAATAATCTCTGGGACCAGTAATAACAGTTAGTGTTCGTTTTCAAGCATTAGTGTTTCATTTAGCCGTCTCTTCTCGTCGGTATGGAGTCTCCTTTGCAGTTCTGCTGAGGCAAACCTTTTGGTATCCGCACTATCGGGTATAAACTAACTTCAACTAAGGACGGCTTGCGTTGGCGACCTGATATATATTTAAAATACAAGTTAAAGGTGACAAAAGAAACAAACGTTAGAGATAAATTGTTTTTGGCTAACTGAACAAATTTGATCTGTCTTCGCGCACTTCAGCCAGGAAACTTTCCATGTTTGCCAGTTCCTCTAGTCAGCCAGTATATGCCTACATCCAATCTCCTTCCAGCTAGACTTGAGCATTTTTGTGTGGATTTATCGTAGTAATTGAGTCCGGTAGCAATTGCCGTTAACACAGAAACCTAAAGGTTTGTTGTATTATCTCCTATCACTATTGTTTTAGTTAAATAGTCCTGTATCTTTAATTAGGGACAGTAGTTTATTAACTAAGCTTTTTTAGGAAAATCCTATTCGGTTCATCAGACCAAAAAGTTCCTATATTTTCCTATCCTGTGCTTCGCAATTGAAGATTATATGAGAGGCAGTTTAATCCTCGTTGTTATATAGATTGCATACCGGTTCCTCCCTAAAGATTCCCATTGTATATAGGTGTTTTCGTATTCTATAATATCCCGCCAAGAGCGAGCTTATTAGGTTTATTTCAGATCTATTGATGTTAACTATATCTTCAGTGAGTGATGAGGATATACTGCTCATCATTCTATTTCTGTGTTGCACCCCTCTCTTTTAACCCATCGCAATTAGTGGTTATGATTAATCCACTCAGCAATGGTTCTTCGAACAGAGTTTAAGGGTATGCCAAAAACTGGTTCAAGTGCAGTAAATATTTGAGCCTGGATATCTGCTTTTTCATTGCCTAAAATTCCCTTATGTTCAGTCACCCACCGCAGATTAACCTTGTTGTGTTTTGCCAATTGCATAAGGTTCATTAGGCAGTTCCACACTAATTTAGATATTGTTTGACAAATTAGAATTGCTTTTAGCGCAGCCTGATTGTCAGAGAAAATTCAAATGTTGCTTGTTTTGTAGCCCCTTTTTTAGATTCTTCCTGATACAGGTTTCAATTTCATAAACTTCAGCTTGAAATACGTGATATTGCGACCAAGAACAACATAAATATCACACTTCGGTGCTTCTCCATGTATTCCAGCTCCAGATCCATTGTCCACATCTGAGCCATCTGTGTACCAAATTAAGCTACCTTCAGGACATTGCATCTTGTTCTGACTCCATTCTAACGTTATATAAGAATGGATTGTCAAAGCATAATTTTTTTAACATAATTATAATCACTACCCATATCAATATGAGAGTTCTTGACCATATTTGTGATACCCGTATGCCCTAAGGTTTTAGGGTTGTACCAGTTTGAGTTTAGGTTCAGCCGATAAGCCCCCTATGATATATAAATCAATAGGAGGCAGGTTAAGGAGGACTTCCATTGCGTCTATGGGATGCTTTTCATTGGCCCCTGGTTCTCACATTCGGCCAAAATATGTAACCATCTTCATCCACACCACAGAATGGACAGATTCTCCTGCCAGTATCGCCAGTCATTTTCTGCGCCCTCCGTCTCCCAGCCTAAACCATGCCATTCCTGATCTTTCCTTTCTTCCTAAGTTAAATACGCATTTCTGTTTACACCAGTTCAATTTTGTTTCATTTGCTAGGCTTAGAGAAGGCTTAATTTTACAATCCGATTCAATTTCATATCTTCTGGTATCTATTAGCCTTCTTTTGACATTTCACATGTGTTTGTCGTTTATTACATCTCTTTGCCATGCTGACCTCCAAGCGAACCTCTTTTGAGCTCAGTTACTTAGTTATAAACGCATTGTTTAGGCTTACGTGGTATTAGCAGAGCTCTCAGGGACTGTTATACGCAACATGTGCGTACCTGTGCTCGTTGCTGCTAGTAGTTCAGGGTGTTTGTGCGTTTCCGCTCTGTCGCGCAGCGCCCCATACCGGGGCTGATCGTGCGTGATGGTAACCGCATTAGCATCGAGCCCTGTAGTGTACACGTGTACACTGTGGTTCATTTGGCCCTCAAGGCTCAGAAATTGGCCAAAGAGAAGGGTGCGTTATTCAATAAAATAGATACATTTCTCTTGAATACAAGGAAATAACTCACAAGGAGGAGCTGCGATACGTTAGCGCCCAAATTGTACCCAGATGCATTTAAAAGTGGATCGGCTGTGGCATTTAGTTTTTCAAATATTATTTAATTTTACAACTCCAAGTACATTTTGTCTATGACATTTCGATATCGAAGTTTAGGGTCGAGCTTACCACATCCTCTGGCTATCTTTAGTAACCTTCAGAGAAAGTAAAAGTATCACGCTGCCTGTCTAGTGATTCACCCATACTCTGAATTACTATAAGAGTAATAACCTCCATATATTATTATTATTATTATTATTATTATTATTATTATTATTATTATTGAGACTATACAGTCCATCTTTTCTGCTTGTTAACCAGAACTTATATGTCGTACAGAGAAAGTATAGCCTCTTTTGGGGGTAGGAAAAGCAGCTTCTTGTTTGTTTAGTGTATATTTTGTTTATTATTATTGTTGTTGATGTTGTTTCATTCGTATAGCCACTCGTTCATAGCGGGGCTTTGATTTGTAAACAACTTATTGATGGTGGTTTCACTCTCTGAACTGAGGTTTTATTAACTTTTAAATTCATTCTCACATTCACATTACCAGACTGTGCAAAGGATAGGGAATGGTTCCGGATAAATAATAATTCTCCTGAGCCGGTAATTGAACCGGGACCCCTCGGTATATTGTTTAGTCAAATATGGAAATACATTGTACTTGCCTACAAGAAACTTCACTTCGTTTTCTAATAAATTTGATGTGTTATATTCACATGACAATCTCTACCCTCTATTATTTATTAACGTATATGAAAACTATTCTTAGGACAGCTTATTACTTTATCTACCACGTATAGTAAGTAGGGGAAGTATTGTATTCCACCAAAAAATTCTATACATGTTTTGAAGTACCCTGAATCCAAATAAAGCATTTTTGGAAACATGTCCGTGTGAGTGTATGTGTCTCTGTTTGTCTGTCTGTGAACAGCATAACTCCGAAAAGTCAGAAAAATACTAAACTACGTATTTGAACTTAGTTTTTTCCAAGGGTGCGACACGAAGATTTTCAACAAAATTTCCCACCCCAACTACCGTTTACATGGAACATTTTTCGAAAAATTTTGATTTTCAAAAAATGGCTCTAACGATTTTGATTAAAATAGCATATGTTAAAGGTATTTACACGAAAATAAAATGTATATCTTGAATTTTCTGAGAAATCCTCTTCATTCGGAAGGAATCGTGTAGAATCATGTATAACTTGTAAACGTTAGGCGATAGACAAAAACGTACCACGCAAAAAATGTAGATCTCCTTAAAATAATTGTTTGTGGCAAAAGCCGTTTCTGAAATATTCATTATTAAAGGTTCGAATTGTTCAATACTTATCATTCTTTAGGTCACATTGATTTTTAGTTGTTTCTCGCGATTGCATGGAATCAGTATGCAATTTCAAGGCCTCACTCTTTCCGTGTAATCGCGAGAAAGAACTGAATGCCGATAGGACTTTAAAAGAATGACAAAGTACATTGAACAATTCGAGCATTAGTAACGGTTATCTCGGGAACGGCTTATGCCACAAAAAAAACCTTTGGGTAGTTTCATTTAAACCCCGCCTTTAACTGCAACAATCTTATCGGTGGCCTTTCCATTGGAACTTATTGCCTATAGGCAATGGTGTTCCCTTGTCGTTAGTTTTCGGTAACTTTGGGTTTTATTCATTACATCTCACACACACAGCCACACTCACATTCATTCTTCCAGACTCTGTGGAGTATAGGAAATAATCTTGGTTAGAGAAAAACTCCCACCCCCAGTCGGGAATCGAACCCGGGACCCCTCACACAGCAGGCAGGTGTTCTACCGACTGAGCTACGAGACAAATTATTTGAAATAAATTGTGAGTCTTAAAGGGATCTACAAAACTTCCTCTAAACCTTTATTCTGATTTTATAGATGCATGTAGTAACGTGTCTGTATGCCAGAGTATTGTAATGATCTTTCTGTGAGCTACTGTGTTTCTTCTTTAAGTTGTGTTCAACTTCATTATCAATGCATATTGAATATATAAATGGCGAAAATAATTGTTTCCAGCGTAACACCCGAAATTAATAACGGACAAAATTATGTTCTCAGCATTACAGATTACGTCCTAAGCAAAAAATGTTTCATCTGCTAGCTTGGAGGGAAGACTTCATATTCCTCAGTTTTATCCCTAATTTGTTGAATACAGACGTATTCCTTAATGTGAGAATTGCGAACATTTACTTTATGAAATAACTACGGAACCAAATACGTGCTACAAAAGTTTAAAATATCACCTACCTTGCTTATCTAACAATTACTTGACCAAAGAAACTCATACACTTTCACATCCGGTATCGTCAAATTAGCGAAAAATGTCTTCCGAGCTAAAATTCCGTAATCAAAGAGTAAAAGTCTGATGCGTTGCATTCTCACGACATTCACTACTTACTCTTCTACAAACTGTAGCAGGTTTGCAATGAGTTTTCAATTTCTAATAGTAAGATTAAATATATTCATTACAAAGGTCCGCTACAAATTGCAAATTCATCAAAGTTGCTAAACCCAACTGCAATTGTACACAGTTTTCAGAGTCGTAATCGTAGATAGACAACAGACTAACAGAAAGTGTTTTGTGCCGGGCCCATTTTCCAGAATACATTCCATAGGAAACATTCCCCCAGAGTAATAATTTGTTTGCTTTACAGAAATGACTTGAAAAGAATTAAGAGAAGGATTTAACACACTTGGATACCTCAGAACAAGAGTGGTACAACTCCAAAAATGGCAATTTTGAGTTATTTACACTGTTATACTACGCATACACTACCCTTCCTTATGTAACACTGTTGTATCTCTAACTATACATTAACATGGCTGTTTTTGACATAATTCCCTATACTATTGGACGTTATGTGATCTTAGTTCAGTGCAAGAGTGTAACTTTTTGAGTCGTAACAGTTTTACACCCATTGGAGCAACATAATTACAGTGAAACATTGGTTTATTTTAGATTGTACCAGTTTTGGATGAATAATCATGAAAGCGCGTTTACACTAACAATGGATTTGAGCTTGCTGTACTCCGCAATGACTGTTAAAAATTACTAAATGTTTGAATATTGAATAATATATTGAATATTATTGAATGTTTGGTTCCTTGCTCACTTGTAAAATATTGCTACAGAGGTAGAGCATGGTGTCTTTGTGCTTAAACAGAGACACTAACATTCTGGATGAAAGCAGAGAAAGGAACCTTGCTGCAACTTTGATTGAATTAAAGGTAGGTATGATTTTAGTACCAATAATAATTATAGGTTATTATCTGAATACTTTATTTGTATCAAATAATGTACAAAATGCTTTACTGAATATATCTCAATCTTTTCTATCTTTCAGGCAGTGGATCCTGATTTTGTTAATGACTTTCTCACCAACTCAAATGTGGCAAATGAGGTCTATAGCAGTTATACCTTCAAGCCCATTCAGATACTACTGATTTTAAAGCATTTATTTATTCTCTTTTAAAATACCAATAACCTATTTTACATTATATTTGATTTTAAACTTTACAGTTTTGGCGACAAGTGATGAAGTAATGAATTAGTGATAGTATACATAAGCAATAGACCTAGCACACTAAATAATGAACTGAAGAAAACGCATAAAATAATGAAAATATCAGCCAAGAAGCTCTCTACGGTGACATACGAATTCTGACTACACTTGTAGACTAAGGGTATCCCAATGCAGCTAATGTAACTAGTGATTGTTGTTAGTACCAGCTTAAAAGTGGTGGCTTTCCTTGCGATTATTCAATTGGAATAAGTTCCTAAAGGTTTCAAAAACTATTTTTCAGCTAATTAGAGAGGATTTAATAATTGATACATAATTTTTGCCATTACAGGTTCCAGAACAATGCTGCCACAATAATGCAATGATTCCTGAGGAACAGAAGAAAGAAATGATGCAACATATCAGGCAACCGACAAATAAAAATTAAAGAATGCAAATAAATTCAATACAATATTTTAATAGTATCTAATATACAGAACCTGTGTTTCAGATAATCAGTGAGGCAATCCAAGATTTACACGAAATTCCGGAGGAAATAAATGACAAAGAATAGACAAATGCTACTGAACACTTGAATACACAGAACATTAAGTTGTTTCTACCTTGACGTGACAATATCATTATTTTTATTAGATTATTTTGTTCGTAAGAGTAAGACCTTGGTCTACAAGAAAGAGATCAGAATTCTGAGCATTTTATTTGCATACTGTAAATTGATAGAGATACCTATATTTTTACTACTAAGGTTACTTTTTATTAATTTTATAGCATGGAGTAACACATCCTTGATACCCGAGGAGAAACAACAGTCCATTGTTGAAAAGGAACATTTAGAAACACAAATTGAATTCTGATAAGCAACATTTGAACTGTAAAGGAAATCATATGTCACCTCGGCAACTTAAATGAGGCTATGGAGAACATTTCATGTTGAAGTGCTCCGAAAAAAATACAATTCTGCAAAGAAATGATATAAGTCGAAATTTCTGGAGCATGGGTGACATTCAGCTTCAAAGGGAATTCACTGCAAAACAAGCAAAAGTCATAGATCCTAAATATCGATATCCCAAGTGTGGAAGTCGACAACCTAAACATTTGATAGCTGTTTTTAGATAAATGACAAAAATATTCGATTTTGTAAGAAAAGGTTCTTGGAAACTCTTGGTGTCAGACATAGGTACATAATTATAACATGGTAGAAGATGAGTGGTGAGGGAATGATTGAGACAGATAAGAGAGCAAAAATATAGAAACATAAGAGGGTATTGAATAAACAAAGGAAAAAGGCAATCATATATCACATAAATACATTTACAAAAAAAATAGAATCCCATTACTGTAGATTAGAACAAAAAGTAATATCTTAGTGAATCGCTAAATCTCTCGCGAATGTATGCACTATATCAAGTGTTCAACCCGTTAAGAAATATCACTATGTGTCAGTTTTCGATAGTTGTGTTTACATTTCACTTTATAAGCCAAAGAAGGATCAATGCCTTCTTTGTACAAATTATAAACAGAGGAATCAGGAAGAGATAAAATAAATTGAAGGTAAATATGAAAAACATATGAAAGAAAAATTACTCTGCAGAGAAGAGAAAGAGAGGGATTGGGAGCAGTGTAGTGGTGATCACAAAAGTGCAGTGCAGTTGTTTTGTTCTTGAAGCAGTACTGCCACTATCTTGTGGAGAATGTTCATCGATTTATTATAAAAGAAAACTTTTTTTTAATTTAAGTGTATTTGGTGCAACAATTACAGAGGCGTTTTTGAGGGGGGCATGAAGGGATAGCAAACAGGTGTTCTAACGAAGTAAGTACATGTCTGATGAAGTACATTAAAATGAACAGGAAAAAAGGTATCAATAAATTTGTATTTTCCTCTGATAGTTGCATTGGCCAAAACTAGAACAAGAAAATTGCAGCTTTGCTCACATAAGAGTTGACGTAAAAATATTTAATAAAAGCCTTTACACAAAATTAAAATTATTCTGTACATGCTAATATTGAAAGACAACAACAAAGGGTCCTGAAAGGTGAAATCACCACTCATCCTTCGCAGTGGGCTATGGTACTGCAGCGGCCAAAAAGAGTGGCACTGCGTACAAAATGACTGAAATGTCTACTTATGATTTTATCAATTTCAAACATTTTGCAAATTCCTGGCCAAAAACTACAACATAAATGAAAAAGGAAAAAGGTTTTTGTGGACAGACATTAAGATAATGCATTATGATAGAGGTGAACCTCTCAAAATATTTTACAGAACATCCTACTCCGGAAAGGAGGTGAGGAATCAGTGTCAGAAGACTTGCCAGAGATATGAACACAAATTACTGAAGAACTCAAGAAAGTGTATAATGACGCTACCAAAATTGATTTTAAAAAAAGATGATTTCATTTCTTTGTGTGATGAATATGTAATTCCTAGTATACACCAGAATTTTTATAAAAACTTAAAAACTAAATGAGATCACTCCATTGTTCTTAATTTTACTTTCTATGCGAAATGGAAATCTATTCTGACCTGAAAAGTTTTTGTGCAGACTTAAAATATAAACTTGCACTTTTCAAATTTATATTATTTTTGTTATAAAACTATTAAAATTGCACTCGTTTACATTTACACCACTTCAAATTAGCAGTAAAGTTATACATTAAACTACTATTGTATATTTTAGCTACAAATTTTACAGCTAAAATTCAGCGTCAGAGTGGTACAGCTATAAAAACGGAATACATTGACAGCACCATACTCTAATAACTAAAAAATTGAAAGTTGATAAAATATGTAGATTATTTTTTGTAATAGTTTAATAAATTGGGTTTATTTGTGTGAATTGTGAAAAAGTGAACATTTCATTCTCAACAGTCCCTTCACAAGAAAGACTCAAAGATCAGAAGGAAACGTTTTTTGCTCCTACTGAAAAATTATTGATTTTGATTTGCAACATTCTTATCCTGAGGTATCGACTTCTCCAAAATAAAACTACCAATATTCCTGCAACTGAACAACATCAAATATATTCCAATGAAAATTTAACAACGTTGGCAAAATTACACTTGCCATGTTTTAAATATTTCTTTGTTCTCTTCTTCTTACACCATGTTCGCCATTTAACATAATTTAACAGAATTTCAAAACAGGTATGAACTCGCTCAAATAAATATAAATTTGCCGCTCCACACATAAGAATTAAATTTTGAAATTACTCACAACCAAAAGAATGTCTGTATAATTTTGACTAAGCCGAAAAGTGTAGAGACTTGCGCCTCCAAGACGCGGAGCCCGAAGTGTTTCCTAGTCAGTAGCCGAGAACAAAGTCACCCCACTTCTTCCAGGACGAACGCTCATGCTCGAGGCACACACGGAGAGATCACGTGATGACGACGTTGGTAACGTTGCCACAACCTCGGCGCCATCTATCCTGGCTGAGCGCACGCATCCTGGTGGAGGGAACCATAATTGTCTCAAAACTATTCTTACAAATCCTTATTATTTGTCTACTACTTGTTAATCTACATAAACTTTCCTTACAAATTTACGCATTTCCTTGTAGGTATAAGAAGGATAAGTTAAAGTTATAGTCAGATTTATAAAAAGCGGATCGCTATTTGATGGCTTTGAAATTTCATGTTCTTTGCATGACCACGAGGAAAGAACAAGTAGCGACTTTTCGCTTAAAAAGGTATTTCAAAATTCAAACCAATAACAAAGAACATTACGAAAATAGTTAATGCCACAAATTTTTACTTTCTCTACTACGTATAGTAAGTAGAGGAAGTATTGTATTCCACCCAAAAATTCGATACCGAGATTTCACCGGAAATACATGTTTTGAGACCCCCTTGAATAAAAAAAGCATTTTTGGAAAAATGTCCGTGTGTGTGTCTGTCTGTGTGTCTGTGAACAGCATAACTCAGAAACGAACTGTCGGATAAACACCAAACTTGGTATTTAGGTTCAGTATCTTCCAGAGATGCGACACGAAGGTTTTCAAGAAAATTCCCCCACCCCAGACTACCCTTTACATGGAACATTTTTCAAAATTTTTAATTTTCTCAAAAATGGCTCTAACGATTTTGATTAAAATATCGTATGTTTAAGATATTGTCATGAGAAATGAAATGTATATCTCGAATTTTCTGGGAATGTCTCCAAAAGTATTCTTCATTGTGAACGATTTTTGCATAACTGGTAAACCATAAGAGATAGACAAAATTTTACTACACAAAAAATATAGATCGCGTTAAAATACACAATTTATGTCATATACATTTCTTTTGTTGAGTGAACCGTTTTCGAGATATTGCTTGTTATTCCCTTAATTTTCCAATACTTATACTTTTTCTCAAATTCGTTATTCATTTTTACTTTCTCTACTACGTATAGTAAGTAGGGGAGTATTGCATTCCACCCAAAAATTCGATACCGAGATTTCACCGGAAATACATGTTTTGAGACCTCCTGAATCCAAAAAAAAAGCATTTTTGGAAACATGTCCGTGTGTGTGTCTGTCTGTGTGTCTGTCTGTCTGTGTGTCTGTGAACAGCATAACTCAAAACGAACAGTCGGCTAAGCACCAAACT
Organism: Deroplatys truncata; assembly: GCA_030765065.1. Taxonomy (NCBI): domain Eukaryota; kingdom Metazoa; phylum Arthropoda; class Insecta; order Mantodea; family Mantidae; genus Deroplatys; species Deroplatys truncata. The sequence goes on from CM060976.1 coordinate 18,023,037, forward strand.
TGGTATTTAGGTTCAGTATCTTCCAGAGATGCGACACGAAGGTTTTCAAGAAAATCCCCCCCACTCCAGACTACCCTTTACATGGAAGAGTTTTCGAAAATTTTAATTTTCTCAAAAATGGCTCTAACGATTTTGATGCAAATATCATATGTTTAAGACAATGTCATGAGAAATGAAATGTATATCTCGAATTTTCTGGGAATGTCTCCAAACGTATTCTTCATTGTGAACGACTTTTGCATAACTGGTAAACCATAAGAGATAGACAAAATTTTACTACACAAAAAATGTAGATCGCGTTAAAATACACAACTTATGTGATATACATTTCTTTTGTTGAGTGAACCGTTTTCGAGATATTGCTTGTTATTTCCTTAAATTTTCCAATACTTATACTTTTTCTCAAATTCGTTATTCATTTTTTTTATGTCCTGGACATGCAAAGAGAATGGAATGCGCCACATAGCAACCAGCGTTAAAATATTTGACTATCGCTTAAAAGCTACCATATTTCCCTTGCATCTACAAGAAAATTACTAATAAGATTGACATCTCGATATCTCGATTAACATGAAGCATATGGAGAATAGGCGTTTGTAAAAATAGTGTGTACAAGAGTAGAGAAAGTCATGTGAGTGTAACACATCAGATTTTTTTTATGCCCTGGACATGCAAAGAGAATGGAATGCGCCACATAGCAACCAGCGTTAAAATATTTGACTATCGCTTAAAACCTACCATATTTCCCTTGCATCTACAAGAAAATTACCAATAAGATTGACATCTCGATATCTCGATTAACATGAAGCATATGAAGAATAGGCGTTTGTAAAAATAGTTTGTACAAGAGTAGAGAAAGTCATGTGAGTGTAACACATCAGATTCTTTTATTTGGAATAAATTGTATGTTTTAACGAGATCTACATTTTAATGTAGCAGTATCTTTTAGTTTACCAACTACACAAAGGTCACTCCGAATGAAGAGAACTTCACAGGTTATTTTCCCGGAAAGTTCAAGAAATATCCTTCTTCACAAAAATATCTAAAACAAATGGCATTTGAATCAAAATCGTTTAAGGAAATAAAAAGTAACGAAACATTTTCAATGAGAAAGGTAGTTTGTGATAGGGAAACGTTGTTAAAAATATTCGTGTCGCATCCTCGGAAGATGCTGGATTTAAATATCTTTTTAGAATTTAAACGACTTTTTGTTTTTGAATTATGCTGTTGCCAGACAGACAAATACACGTACACACATGTACCTTTTTCAAACATTGCTTTTTCGGACTCAGGATGCCTCAAATCTCTGTATCGATTTTTGGGTGGAATTCAATACTTCCACTAGTTATTATAGGCAAGTAGCAGAGAAGGTAAAAATGTTTCAACTAGGTATCTTACGAGGCAATCCCTGCCTACCGCCTTCTGAAGATGTCCGACACATTTATAGATGAAACGTCAAGTTTGCATGTTTTTCTCATGTACCTCGGCATCTTAGCTGAATATTTCTGTCACCGTTAAGAGATACTTATAGTGCACCATTTCCAGCAACTGTAGTATTTTTTGGGGGAGGGGTGTTTATGATTTCAGAAATACATATACTTATATTTAACTACTCTTACCATGAATATTATTCTTAATAATATAGTTTCAAATTAAAACTCTAACAAATAAAAACTACAAAAAGTACAATAATTTCATAGAGTAAATTAAATTAATTAAATCGTCATTGGAGATTTAAAAGATCATTGCGAAGTGCCGTGTAAGTTAGCCAGTTGTTTAAATAAAGGGTTATATATTACGTAGTAAGAGTTGATTCTCGAGGAAAATGGAAATTAGAACTGCTTAATCCATCCCAGTGGATAATTAATGGTTCCGCTTCAAACAAGGATGTTAATTTGAAGATCCGAACGTAGCCCACGGGCGATAGCTCCCGAACTACGCGAGGCAGGGTAGGAACCGTTAAGAAGCAGTATGTCAGGACTTTGCACACCAGGAACAAAACTGGAAGCCTTGTAGCGAAGAAGAAAGATATATTGCGCAATTAATTTTTAAGCTGTACTTTATACAAGGTGTACACAAATGATTACAGGGGTTTTAATCTTATATTTTCTTTGCAGTACACAATATAACTTTGAATAATGACTTTAAAAATTTACAAGTTACCATAATATAAATATTAGTGTTCAATATAGGACAATTTGTGAAACGGCATACATCCAACTGGTAGTCCATTTCTTGCCACGCTTACCTTAAAATGTCTGGTGTAACTGCTGCAATAATCCTCCAATCAACTCAGGTAGGTCTGCAGGTGGCGGGGGCACGTTTCCGTAACACTTTCCATCTTGTCATGTGGAGTTACTAGTTCTCGACTCGTCCACAGATCTTTTAGGACTGCACGCGAAAGCCATTCTGACACTGCACATTTTAATCTGACGCACGCGGTCGAGCGGTGCTCTTTCCTTTACAGATATATCCTGTTGTTTAGATCTGATTGTACCACCTCGAAATGTTGTTACCAGAAAGAAAGTTAAGATAAAATCTTCGCCTATACCCCCACTGAACTGTAGCCACTGAATTTTTTCACGAATTCCAAGACTAAAAGCTTTTTGCACCTGAGTTGTCATGTTACGTTTATTTCGTTAACATGGTCACCTAAAACAAAGCTAAATCTGCGCATGTAAATTCAAACTTTCACAGTTATAGGTATAGGTTATACAGCGGAGGGGGAGATCTCGCGCAGTGGGGCCTACAGAGATCTATTGTGACTATCATACCCCTAGGAGGAAGGAATGTAATGAAGGAATCACAGAAGGCTACAGGCCGCAGACAGACAGGCCACAGAGACGTGCGAAATTCCCAGCAATTTCGGGTTCAAAGGCCGTCCCTGTTGCTGGAGCTGCCTAGAGAGTGCAATGAACGATCCGTCGACCAAGCAGCCCTCTACTGTACACGGGGAGTATTTGTTTCCTTTAAGCAAGCATCCGAGCCATCTGCCCGGCACCTCCAAAACGCCACGAAACCTGAAGTACATTTGAAAGATGAGAAGGAAACGGATTGAAAGGGAGATGATAGGAATAAATCGTTGTAGATGAGAAGCCACCGTAACTTTTGCCTACCGATCAGGGAAAACCATGAGAAACCCAAGGACAGATGAGAGGTCGAGGGAAATCGAACCGGAGACCTCCAGAATAGTACCTCACACGTTACCGCGAAGTTATATAGCTGAGTTAACTTTCAGTTACTCTCTTCAATTTAATTACTCAAAATTATGTTTTACACCTCAGAGAAAGAAAGATCTAAGTTTAAAAGCCTTATAATCGTTTGTGTATACTTTTGTTAATAATCAGTGTATGTTTGGAGCAGATTCTAGGTATTTTCATTATACTACGCTCTACGTCCGATAAAAAGTGAAGTTCATAAATTTGGACATTAGTTTTCAAAACTAATATATGTAGAGAATTGAGCTATTGTTTCTGGTTTGAGTTTTATAAGCATGGAATTATAAACTACGTTTGTAAATGTCTAAGTATTCCTTGTTATGACTAATGCAAACAGTCTCCAGCTTCTGTGAGAGCTACCTGAGGGTGTTGTGAATAAGCTGCGGCTAAGCTGCAGTTTGAGATCCACTGGAGACAAAGAAAAGGACAACTTTACGTATTGACTTCTCTAATCCCAGTGAACTGTTTGGTCAGTTAGAACGATGGTAGCCTCGAACCAGCTTTCGTAATTAATTTAAAATTATTTTAAACACAGGAGCGAAAGTTGTGACGTTGCACCTCGTTTTTTATCATTTCCTCCTAAAGTAGAAGAGTAAAATACACTTTCTGTTTTGCTAAGTCCTTTTGAACATTTCTTAGAATCGTCAAAAATTAATATGCACCACATTCACACGACATTTTCCAAGCAATGCCGATTGACAGGTTCCTTATTTAACACATTCTTCATACAAAAGGTGATTATTCTATTCAGTTTACGTTAATCACGACAAATGTGCCTTTAGGACTTCCTTTAAAGTTAAGATATAGAAAGTTGAATGTTGCTTGTATATCACCAGCAAATTTTTGTCAGTAATAAACATAAGCAAAGAGAAACAAGAACTAGATATTTCTAAATGTGTAACATGGTTGTCGTATTAACAACCTTCTGAAAAAAAGACACAAATATGAGTAGTAGGGAATTGACAGTTCTGGCTCACTTAATATGCATGGAATGCAATTAATATGCTAATTAGCCCCCCGCCCCCTCCCCCTCCCACACCCCCCGCTGTGCCTTGGTAGTTTTAGTTGCAGCTGCGGTCGTAAATCATGTTGAGTACAATGGAGGCTTGACAGTTAAGCAATTAAGGCTATCAATCAACTGTCAAAACGAACAAAGGGGTCATAAATTTAAGGTTCTGTAACAAAGGCGAGATGTTTTTCCTACCCATTCCACATCCGGCCACTTCTGCACCTGGTCAGTTACCCGCCCCCACTTCCATTGTGTGTGTCGAACACGTGGCATACTCGTTCCACTAGCTTTTAACAAAAGAACAATGCTTAACCTTCAGCTGTCAAAATGAACAAAGCCCATGATGAATTAGGGTTGTAACAAAGCCTGACCCTTTCCATTGTGTAAGAGATTCTATTGTGTGTGCCTTTCTATTGTCCGATGCCAGCATTCTTTAGAAAGACCACCTGCAGCGTTCCCATCCCAATAACAAAGCCTGACCCTTTCCATTGTGTAAGAGATTCTATTGTCCTTGGCAAGAGTAGTTTAGAAAGACACCTGCAGCGTTCCCATTGTTTGGCCACCTGCTAGTTTAACAAAAGAATTCGAGGGTTGCTTTATACTCGTCCTGTCCTTCTTTGTGTGAAAGAGAGAGAAACTTGTTTACCAACTCTGCGTGACGTCATACTTTACAAAGACACCTGCTCCATAACAAAGCCTGACCCTTTCCATTGTGTAAGAGATTCTATTGTGTGTGCCTTTCTATTGTTCTTGGCAAGGCTAGTTTAGAAAGACACCTGCAGCGTTCCCATTGTTTGGCCACCTGCTAGTTTAACAAAAGAATTCGAGGGTTGCTTTATACTCGTCCTCTCCTTGTTTGTGTGAAAGAGAGAGAAACTTGTTTACCAACTCTGCGTGACGTCATAGTCAGCCATCATGATTTTGCCTGAGGGAGTTCTCTCCGATGTTTTACGACCTCCTACGAATATACCCGAGCATAGTTAACAAGCATTCTGTTTCAGCCAACGACTCCGAAAAAGCGTCTAATATACATTTCATTACGTGCATTAAACCTCTGAGTGATATCCATAGATCGGTGTTCGATTCTTACTGTAATCAAAAGTTTATTGCTAATGAGAAATTAATGATTGATATTATTATATCATTACCCTAATTAATAAAAAGGCGTTCAGAGAATTCTAGCTCGAGTCTTACCAAGTGAAACTCTAACGCGTAATAACTATTAAACTATGCAAGGTCAGATTAAAAAAATGTATTTATCAATTATAATTTAATTTTTTATATATCATTACCCTAATTAATGAAAGGGTGTTCAGAGGGTTCTAGTTCGAATCTTACCCAACGAAACTCTAATGCTTAATAACTATTAAACTATGCAAGGTCAGATTAAAATGCATTTAACAAATTTAATTTTTATATATCATTACAATAATTAATAAAAGGGTGTTCAGTGGGTTCTAGATCGAATCTCTAATGCTTAATAAATATTAAACTATGTGAGTATTGCGCGGCCAGATTAAAACGTGTTTAACGAATATAATTTAATTAATGAAACGGTGTTCAGGGGGATCCTAGATCGAATCTGCGAAACTCTAATGCTTAATAAATATTAAACTATGCACGACCAGATTAAAATGTGTTTAACAAATATAATTTAATATACACGACATTACAATGTTTAACGATCTGTATTCTTATGAACCAGAGGTCCATAGTTCGAATCCAACCCTGTGAAACGCTATAATAACTATTAAGTTATTGAAGCAGCGGGCGATCGGATTAAAATTGCATTTAACAACTATAATTATTTATATTAAACCCTGATGCATACTTAGATATCTCGATGCCTAGACAACATTCTTTCTTTTTCTCCTCTCTTTTTCTTTCCACCTATCTCATTCTTTCTCCACGACTTGTACACATTCAGGCGTTCACATATACACGAGCGCTTGTACACACATTAGCAAACATACACTGGTGCACGCATGCAATCACATACACACACGCACATGTAAGTACACACACGCACACACGCAAGCACATACACACACGCATATACATACACCAGCACATACACACACATGCGCATACATACAACAGTACACACACACACATACATACACCAGTACACACACGCATTCACGCACCTCATGCGTATACATACATACACCAGTGCTCTTACACTCACGCATTCACGCACCTCATGCGTATACATACATACACCAGTGCTCTTATACTCACGCATACATATACATGGACACACACACACACGTGCAAGCACATATGCCTGTTCACTTACACCCAACAGCAGCAACCCACACACGCACACACCAACTCACGCGCATGTCCTGAATGAAAAGACACAAAATGATGCAATAAAAACTAATTATAGCTCGGGATGCAAGGCTCCATTTACGATTGCTCGAAACCGGTCTTCTAATAACTCCAAAACTAATTAAAATAAAGACAGTAAATAAACTTTATTACTTTTATGCCATTAGCTCGTTTCTTGTGCATGTATATTAGAGTCCGGGTGTCATGGGTTCGATCCTTAACTTTAAATCTCAATTATCTCAGAAACTAGCAGGGATTAAGGTGCGGACCAAAGCACGATTTTTAGTTCCTACGATGAACAATTAATGCTTTATATAATTTCCAATCAGTGTCCCTAGCTCGAATCCCGATCTTTCAGTGACTTCCTTAATTTTCCACTGTGTTCTAGAATATATCACTTAGATCAATGTTGCAACTGCATACAGGTCTTTTAAACACATCAAACTAATATTATAAATAATTTTGTTTCTGGCGTTCTGAGTTCGAATACCGATTCAATGAAGTTTACTTATAAATTTAATAACAGTAAATAATTAAGACAAAGGTACCAAATAAACCTATTATGTTTATGTCATCAGATAATATCTTGCTGGTGTATATTAGGGTACCTGACGTCCAGGGTTCGATCCTTAAGTTTAAATCTCAATTATCGCAGAAACTAGCAGAGATAGAGCTGTAGACGAAAGCATGTTTGATAGCTCATACAATGAACAATTAATGCTGTATATAATTTTCAATCAGTTGCCCCTAGTTCGAACCTCGATCTTTCAATGACTTCACTGATTTTCCTCTGTACTCTGGAATACATCACTTAGATTGATGCTTTAACTGCATGCAGCTTTGTGTAACGACATTATGGATGTACTCCGTGTGAGAGAGAGCGAGAGAGGGAGAGAGAGAGAGCGAGAGAGGGAGAGGAAGTGAACCAAGCAGGGATAGAAGTGCTGAGGGCCTCTGCGCATGCGTAGCAAGAGATGATGCCATTGGCTGCAATAATCACGTGACGTGTAAGCATCACAGCCATGATGACGTGCAGGCATCGCCTGGAGGGGGTTTAGATCCCTATATAAACAGACATCTGTCCCATGTTAGAACTGTTGTGTACTTATTAACTTTACATTCAAGTTTTAAAGAGCTTTAAAAGCAACGTGAGCTACAGGCCGTCTACACATTCAGCACATATCAAAACGGGGCAATGCAAGGTGAGTTTTAAATAACTATACAAAATCACTGTTGGCTTTTACAATACATTTAATTTTATTTAAACGTTACAGTACATGAAAGACGATTCGTTACAAAGAGCATCATATTTTCTAATCTGTGCTTTACATTAACATGGATTTCACTGCATACTCTTCTTCAGTTCACATGATTTTCGCCACACATTCTTCTTACATAAACATTCATACGACTTTCCCCTCATTCTTTGTTTCACTATACACTCACATGATTTCCTCTACTCATTCTTTATTCCACCTACAGGTTCATGCTTTGTTAACATTCACATGACTTTCTCTTCACATTCTTTGCTTCCATTAACATTCACATGATTTTCGCCACACCTTCTTACATAAACATTCATACGACTTTACCCTCATTCTTTGTTTCACTATACACTCACATGATTTCCTCTACTCACTCTTTGTCCCCCTGCAGGTTCATGCTTTGTTAACATTCACACGACGTTCTCAGCTCATTTCTCTATTGACATTCACATGATCTTCTCAACACATTCTTCTTACTTAAACATTCATACGATTTTCCCCCTCATTCTTTGTTTCACTATACATTCGCACACGATTTCCTCTACTCATTCTTTAGTTCTCTGCTGGCTCATCTTCAATGAACATTCACATGATTTCTGTACTTATTCTTTATTTCTCTACACCCTCATAGGCTTACTTACAAAACATACACACCCTAGTTCTTCAACTTGAATAATGTAGTGAAAATAATAATTCATGACAATGTCTGTTACAGATTGTTTAGCTGATAGACTTAACAAGATGGTGGAAGAGCGTAGTTTCCTACCGACTCGCCGAGTTCAAGATCTCGAAATAGGTCTTAACTATGAGATAAAGTCCTTAAAGAGAGTTCAAACAAGATATGGTACCAGGATCGTATCTTCGCTGGAGGATTGTCAAGTGTTCTTGCCAGAGCGCTATAATTCGTTAACCGATCAAGAGATTGCAGAAATACCTGGGAGCGTATACCTACAGTATAATGGCATGGCAGAGAAGGGGAAATTTAAGACATGTAAATTGTCTTTTTTACATGCAAAGAAGGTGCGTAGAAGTGTCAAACTTAAGTATTGAATGTTCTCCCATTTCACAATGAAAAATTCATAAATAAAACAACTGACTCCTTGATATTACATATAAAGATACAAAAGATGCATATTATAGAATTTTATAAAAAATTAACGAAATTACAATATCACATGCTTGAGTTTAATTATATCTAGCGCATTGAAATAACTCTAAATATCCGAATGTTTATACAAATCTTTGTGCTTCTTTTTACATGTGCCATATGCTTCATTTTACATGTATCATAACAAAAAATGTAATCCTTTACAGGTTGCCTTTACTTGACCAAGATAGTTTTCTAAGACTTTCATTGTGCAATGTTTCAGGGTGTGCAATAAGAGGAAGAAGAAGAAGAGGAATAGCCTGCTGGCATGCAAAGGATGCTGACGCTATGGGAGGGTAGAATACCTACAAGAATCATTTCGGCAAGAAACGGGTGCTGAGACATCTACATCACCGAAACACATTAAGACAGGATCCTTATATAACATTACAGGGTATACAATGAAAAACTACGGTCAATTTTGTATACAATTCAATGCATTGCTGAGAGTTAGCTCGAACTAGTCTCCCTATATTCACTGAAATTAAGCATTGTGAGCAATAATTTCAGTGACTGTGAAAATACTTTAAGTAATTTGTATCCTAAAAGACTTGAGCCCTGTATACATTAACAGCATTAAGGCTGTTTGCCACGCTGGAATACAAATTATGAAAATAAAAAGACTTTCATTTAAATAATAAGGAAATTTGCATAACCTGCTGTTACAAGTGTAATGACATATACAGAAACAATGAGTCGACGAGAAAGTGATGGAAATGTAAGATAAATAATAACAATAAAAGAATTAAGGTATGCTTTTACATAGTGTTTTTATTCATTAAAAATCCTTGTATTCCTAATGAAAAATAAATCATTACAATGATTAGTTTAAGTTATATCACAATGATCAAAAAGAGAACCGTCTTTAGATGCATTACTCGATCTTAAGTCAGAGCACCAAAAAATGACAAATCACGGCTTCTCCATTTTAGATGTGGTGTCACTATTCAGGTAAATTCATGTAACACAACAGGTTGAGTATGCAGATCTGTGGTCCTAAATGGGTGAAACAGAGTCTTATCCAGCTTAACAGTCTTGAGATCTCACCATCACAAAGTCGAATCACAAGCCTTCTCCACTCGCTGAGCACAGGTTTAACAACAGCATTCTCTTCACCCTGAGACGATGTAAAGTATATAAATGTTCAACTTGACAAGGGATTCTAAACTGGTTGTTAGAGTCCAGAACTGATGTATTATATGGTGAAAACACATGTTCCTCTTCTTAGCGATCTTGTCGTCGAATCTCGGTGTCGATAACATTGAAGATGCCCATGATTATAGGATTCTGAAGCCCAAAAACTGTAGGAACTGCTGATTGCGTGATGTTAACCTGATGGGCGTCAAGAGCAGAGCATGATGTGTGCGTCGAATCATTCCATTATTATATCCTCGACGTCGTTGACTTCTTCTAAAAACTATAGGCATTATGCTTATATCCTTGTTTCTAAAGGCAATGATATTGCTGTTAGGCTCCCCTGTTTGCTCTATGAAGCGGATGTTTATGAACAACAGGTAAAATTTGATTTGATAGTTCCTGTGAAATACGTTATCCAGCCGTAACAGATGGGAAAACTGATAGATGGAGTGTCCACTTTTACTATAGAGGAAGGAGACTGATGCAATACTGCGCTAAATTCGTATGATGCTCAACTTAAATATATTCACTAGGAAATCAGATTCAGACAGCTGATTAGATGGAATAACTTTGTCACTGAAGGGTCGCAGAACGTTCCTATAGAACAATCACTGGAAAAAATCAAGAGTGAAAGGACATTTTAATGACATTTTTATTATTATTATTATTATTCACTGATCTAATAAAGAAGACATTCGCATCCTAATATGAGGAATCTTTCTAACTCTTTCATGGTTTTGCAAATGCTAATCACGCTATAAAACCACCCAGCTTTAAATCCTGAATAATGTCGTTAATCGCATCGGAAAAGTCATTTTTATCTGGTGTATGAAGCATCATGAGTACCCTTAGCATGTTTACCAAATCATTAGGATCGGTGTAGCGGTATAGCATCTCCTCTGTATTCGCTTTGGATATATCTTCTAATCTAGGTGATTTGACACTAGTATGCTTGCTTTCATTGGTGTGTTTAATCAGAGCTTGCTCATTCAAAGAAACTGCTGTCATTGCTTCATCAGTGGTAGCTCTTGACGTTATTACAGGATCGCTTGAACTTGTTCCAAGTACGGTACATCTTGAATCCCGCTCTTCGGGACTTGAGAAGATTTCAGGATCTCGTTTGAGTGTTGTAGTCAATGCACAGCTGGTCATTGCTTTACAGCATCTTCTCCTATGTTGTTTAAGCCTTGAAATTGTCCTGTTCTTTAAAGTTCTATTACATATGCAGCACTTAACAAAGCGATTACTCCCCCCTTGGGAAACATACGAAAAATCAAGATTCTCGTAAATTGACTGTAATTGACCGTCTTTGTGAGTGTTCATGCTCAAGCAGTATATATAAACTAGTCAATGTATACTGTAGATGTTGAATTCGTATACGATAACACGAGACTGAGCTATTTTTTAACATTTATGTATTTATATATGTACTCAGGTTTTGATGCATATAAACAGCCATGCCCGAATTAGACTAAGCAAAATATTGTAGCATTCGCACATAATAGTTGTAATTTCGTTAATTATAACTATCTCATTAAGCACAAGCAGATTCAAGTAGCTAGAAATGGATTCATAGAGGTAAGAGTACAAGTTTTCTTGATAGTTAGCACAGAGAATGCGAGAGTTGAGGGAGATACTGGTCATTTTCCCTTTGCAGGTCACCTTTTTTTCCCTTTGCTGGCCACCTTTTTCCCTTTGCTGGTCACATTTTCCCCTTTGCTGGTCACCTTTTTCCCTTTGCAGGTCACGTTTTTCCCTCTTCTGGTCCCATTTTTCCCTTTACTGATCACCTTTTTCCCTTTGCTGGTCACATTTTTCCCTTTGCTGGTCACATTTTTCCCTTTGCTGGTAACATTTTTTCCCTTTGCTGGTCACTTTTTTCCCTTAACAGGTCGCATTTTTCCCTTTGCTGGTCACATTTTTCCCTTTGCTGGTCACGTTTTTCCCTTTGCTGGTCACGTTTTTCCCATTGCTGGTCACCTTTTTTCCCTTTGCTGGTCACCTTTTTCCCTTTGCTGATCACATTTTTCCCTTTCCTGGTCACCTTTTTCCCTTTGCTGGTCACCTTTTTCCCTTTGCTGGTCACCTTTTTCCCTTTGCTGGTCACCTTTTTCCCTTTGTTGGTCACCTTTTTCCCTTTGCTGGTCACCTTTTTCCCTTTGCTGGTCACCTTTTTCCCTTTCCTGGTCACCTTTTTCCCTTTGCTGGTCACCTTTTTCCCTTTTCTGGTCACCTTTTTCCCTTTGCTGGTCACCTTTTTCCCTTTCCTGGTCACCTTTTTCCCTTTCCTGGTCACCTTTTTCCCTTTGCTGGTCACCTTTTTCCCTTTCCTGGTCACCTTTTTCCCTTTCCTGGTCACCTTTTTCCCTTTGCTGGTCACCTTTTTCCCTTTGCTGGTCACCTTTTTCCCTTTGGTGGTCACCTTTTTCCCTTTCCTGGTCACCCTTTTCCCTTTGGTGGTCACCTTTTTCCCTTTCCTGGTCACCTTTTTCCCTTTGCTGGTCACCTTTTTCCCTTTGCTGGTCACCTTTTTCCCTTTCCTGGTCACCTTTTTCCCTTTGCTGGTCACCTTTTTCCCTTTCCTGGTCACCTTTTTCCCTTTGCTGGTCACCTTTTTCCCTTTCCTGGTCACCTTTTTCCCTTTGCTGGTCACCTTTTTCCCTTTGCTGGTCACCTTTTTCCCTTTGCTGGTCACCTTTTTCCCTTTGCTGGTCACCTTTTTCCCTTTGCTGGTCACCCTTTTCCCTTTGCTGGTCACCCTTTTCCCTTAGCTGGTCACCTTTTTCCCTTTGCTGGTCACCTTTTTCCCTTTGCTGGTCACCTTTTTCCCTTTGCTGGTCACCTTTTTCCCTTTGCTGGTCACCTTTTTCCCTTTGTTGGTCACCTTTTTCCCTTTGCTGGTCACCTTTTTCCCTTTGCTGGTCACCTTTTTCCCTTTGCTGGTAACCTTTTTCCCTTTCCTGGTCACCTTTTTCCCTTTGCTGGTCACCTTTTTCCCTTTGCTGGTCACCTTTTTCCTTTTGCTGGTCACCTTTTTCCCTTTCCTGGTCACCTTTTTCCCTTTGCTGGTCACCTTTTTCCCTTTCCTGGTCACCTTTTTCCCTTTGCTGGTCACCTTTTTCCCTTTGCTGGTCACCTTTTTCCCTTTCCTGGTCACCTTTTTCCCTTTGCTGGTCACCTTTTTCCCTTTGCTGGTCACCTTTTTCCCTTTGCTGGTCACCTTTTTCCCTTTCCTGGTCACCTTTTTCCCTTTCCTGGTCACCTTTTTCCCTTTCCTGGTCACCTTTTTCCCTTTGTTGGTCACCTTTTTCCCTTTGCTGGTCACCTTTTTCCCTTTGCTGGTCACCTTTTCCCTGAATGGGTTACATGATGGGAACGTATATAACGTTGACATGAAACAGTTTTCCACTAAGTTCACATCTAAAGTCGCTTTCAAAGTCTAACATATCAATAGGCTGTGAGCATTCTTGTTTCATCCTCTCTAGCTTGACAGCTAAAGTAAAATAAATCGCTCTTAATGTATATACGCTAATGAGAAAGTATAAAAGAACTATCCTGAATAAAAATCGATTAGTATAACGTGGTTAAGCTCGCAAGAGGTTTCGGTTTAATTAACTCTTTCACTAGCCTGCAACCATTGAAGTACATTTACCTGGTTACATAGGCTGAGGAACTGTGGTAAAACTAGAGAAAAATTAAAGATAGGAGACCCTGGAATCATTCCGTTTGACGATTCGTGTAATCTTAGTGGCATTGCCAACGCTCAGCATAAGGTCTCTGCTTCGAGAAACATTGCTGCCAAGATCTGACTGAAACGACTTGGAAAAGCGTGCAATCTGATGCTACATTAGGTGAAAAAGTTGTCAGCGTGACTAGTAACAGCAATTATGAAGGGAAAGGTAGCTCCAGGTGCAGTAACCATGAAGAAGAAACGAGGAGGATTTCTACCTCTCATACCAATTATTGCAGCTCTAGGCGCTGCTGCTGGAGGTGCAGCCCAAATTGCCTCAGCAGTAAATAAGAAAAAGGCAGCAGATAAACAACTTGCCGAAATGATGAGGCATGAGAGAGATTGAGAGAAAGGTATCTGTTGGCGGAGGGTCCAAAAAGAAGAAACGAGGAGGATTTCTACAGCTCATACCAATTATTGCAGCACTAGGAGCCGCCGCTGGAGGAGCATCACAAATTGCTACAGCTGTAAATACGAAAAAAGCTGCGGATAAACAACTTGCTGAAATGATGAGACGTAACAGAGAAATTGAAGCAAGAGGGAGAGGTTTTCGAGTGAAGAAGAATAAGGGAAGAAACACAGAAACGAAGAGGAGACAGAGCCTGAAAGGGAATTCAAAAAACTCTGGCAGGGGTCTATACTTGTCCCGGAAAAAACATTGAGTAACATAGACCTGGACTTGTACGCCCGACGTTTAAAGGTACTCATATTAGGATGCGAATGTCTTCTTTATTAGATCAGTGAATAATAATAATAATAAAAATGTCATTAAAATGTCCTTTCACTCTTGATTTTTTCCAGTGATTGTTCTATAGGAACGTTCTGCGACCCTTCAGTGACAAAGTTATTCCATCTAATCAGCTGTCTGAATCTGATTTCCTAGTGAATATATTTAAGTTGAGCATCATACGAATTTAGCGCAGTATTGCATCAGTCTCCTTCCTCTATAGTAAAAGTGGACACTCCATCTACCAGTTTTCCCATCTGTTACGGCTGGATAACGTATTTCACAGGAACTATCAAATCAAATTTTACCTGTTGTTCATAAACATCCGCTTCATAGAGCAAACAGGGGAGCCTAACAGCAATATCATTGCCTTTAGAAACAAGGATATAAGCATAATGCCTATAGTTTTTAGAAGAAGTCAACGACGTCGAGGATATAATAATGGAATGATTCGACGCACACATCATGCTCTGCCCTTGACGCCCATCAGGTTAACATCACGCAATCAGCAGTTCCTACAGTTTTTGGGCTTCAGAATCCTATAATCATGGGCATCTTCAATGTTATCGACACCGAGATTCGACGACAAGATCGCTAAGAAGAGGAACATGTGTTTTCACCATATAATACATCAGTTCTGGACTCTAACAACCAGTTTAGAATCCCTTGTCAAGTTGAACATTTATATACTTTACATCGTCTCAGGGTGAAGAGAATGCTGTTGTTAAACCTGTGCTCAGCGAGTGGAGAAGGCTTGTGATTCGACTTTGTGATGGTGAGATCTCAAGACTGTTAAGCTGGATAAGACTCTGTTTCACCCATTTAGGACCACAGATCTGCATACTCAACCTGTTGTGTTACATGAATTTACCTGAATAGTGACACCACATCTAAAATGGAGAAGCCGTGATTTGTCATTTTTTGGTGCTCTGACTTAAGATCGAGTAATGCATCTAAAGACGGTTCTCTTTTTGATCATTGTGATATAACTTAAACTAATCATTGTAATGATTTATTTTTCATTAGGAATACAAGGATTTTTAATGAATAAAAACACTATGTAAAAGCATACCTTAATTCTTTTATTGTTATTATTTATCTTACATTTCCATCACTTTCTCGTCCGACTCATTGTTTCTGTATATGTCATTACACTTGTAACAGCAGGTTATGCAAATTTCCTTATTATTTAAATGAAAGTCTTTTTATTTTCATAATTTGTATTTCAGCGTGGCAAACAGCCTTAATGCTGTTAATGTATACAGGGCTCAAGTCTTTTAGGATACAAATTACTTAAAGTATTTTCACAGTCACTGAAATTATTGCTCACAATGCTTAATTTCAGTGAATATAGGGAGACTAGTTCGAGCTAACTCTCAGCAATGCATTGAATTGTATACAAAATTGACCGTAGTTTTTCATTGTATACCCTGTAATGTTATATAAGGATCCTGTCTTAATGTGTTTCGGTGATGTAGATGTCACAGCACCCGTTTCTTGCCGAAATGATTCTTGTAGGTATTCTACCCTCCCATAGCGTCAGCATCCTTTGCATGCCAGCAGGCTATTCCTCTTCTTCTTCTTCTTCCTCGTATTGCACACCCTGAAACATTGCACAATGAAAGTCTTAGAAAACTATCTTGGTCAAGTAAAGGCAACCTGTAAAGAATTACATTTTTTGTTATGATACATGTAAAATGAAGCATATGGCACATGTAAAAAGAAGCACAAAGATTTGTATAAACATTCGGATATTTAGAGTTATTTCAATGCGCTAGATATAATTAAACTCAAGCATGTGATATTGTAATTTCGTTAATTTTTTATAAAATTCTATAATATGCATCTTTTGTATCTTTATATGTAATATCAATGAGTCAGTTGTTTTATTTATGAATTTTTCATTGTGAAATGGGAGAACATTCAATACTTAAGTTTGACACTTCTACGCACCTTCTTTGCATGTAAAAAAGACAATTTACATGTCTTAAATTTCCCCTTCTCTGCCATGCCATTATACTGTAGGTATACGCTCCCAGGTATTTCTGCAATCTCTTGATCGGTTAACGAATTATAGCGCTCTGGCAAGAACACTTGACAATCCTCCAGCGAAGATACGATCCTGGTACCATATCTTGTTTGAACTCTCTTTAAGGACTTTATCTCATAGTTAAGACCTATTTCGAGAACTTGAACTCGGCGAGTCGGTAGGAAACTACGCTCTTCCACCATTTTGTTAAGTCTATCAGCTAAACAATCTGTAACAGACATTGTCATGAATTATTATTTTCACTACATTATTCAAGCTGAAGAACTAGGGTGTGTATGTTTTGTAAGTAAGCCTATGAGGGTGTAGAGAAATAAAGAATAAGTACAGAAATCATGTGAATGTTCATTGAAGATGAGCCAGCAGAGAACCAAAGAATGAGTAGAGGAAATCGTGTGCGAATGTATAGTGAAACAAAGAATGAGGGGGAAAATCGTATGAATGTTTAAGTAAGAAGAATGTGTTGAGAAGATCATGTGAATGTCAATAGAGAAATGAGCTGAGAACGTCGTGTGAATGTTAACAAAGCATGAACCTGCAAGGGGACAAAGAGTGAGTAGAGGAAATCATGTGAGTGTATAGTGAAACAAAGAATGAGGGTAAAGTCGTATGAATGTTTATGTAAGAAGGTGTGGCGAAAACATGTGAATGTTAATGGAAGCAAAGAATGTGAAGAGAAAGTCATGTGAATGTTAACAAAGCATGAACCTGTAGGTGGAATAAAGAATGAGTAGAGGAAATCATGTGAGTGTATAGTGAAACAAAGAATGAGGGTAAAGTCGTATGAATGTTTATGTTAGAAGAATGTGTGGCGAAAATCATGTGAACTGAAGAAGAGTATGCAGTGAAATCCATGTTAATGTAAAGCACAGATTAGAAAATATGATGCTCTTTGTAACGAATCGTCTTTCATGTACTGTAACGTTTAAATAAAATTAAATGTATTGTAAAAGCCAACAGTGATTTTGTATAGTTATTTAAAACTCACCTTGCATTGCCCCGTTTTGATATGTGCTGAATGTGTAGACGGCCTGTAGCTCACGTTGCTTTTAAAGCTCTTTAAAACTTGAATGTAAAGTTAATAAGTACACAACAGTTCTAACATGGGACAGATGTCTGTTTATATAGGGATCTAAACCCCCTCCAGGCGATGCCTGCACGTCATCATGGCTGTGATGCTTACACGTCACGTGATTATTGCAGCCAATGGCATCATCTCTTGCTACGCATGCGCAGAGGCCCTCAGCACTTCTATCCCTGCTTGGTTCACTTCCTCTCCCTCTCTCGCTCTCTCTCTCTCCCTCTCTCGCTCTCTCTCACACGGAGTACATCCATAATGTCGTTACACAAAGCTGCATGCAGTTAAAGCATCAATCTAAGTGATGTATTCCAGAGTACAGAGGAAAATCAGTGAAGTCATTGAAAGATCGAGGTTCGAACTAGGGGCAACTGATTGAAAATTATATACAGCATTAATTGTTCATTGTATGAGCTATCAAACATGCTTTCGTCTACAGCTCTATCTCTGCTAGTTTCTGCGATAATTGAGATTTAAACTTAAGGATCGAACCCTGGACGTCAGGTACCCTAATATACACCAGCAAGATATTATCTGATGACATAAACGTAATAGGTTTATTTGGTACCTTTGTCTTAATTATTTACTGTTATTAAATTTATAAGTAAACTTCATTGAATCGGTATTCGAATTCAGAACGCCAGAAACAAAATTATTTATAATATTAGTTTGATGTGTTTAAAAGACCTGTATGCAGTTGCAACATTGATCTAAGTGATATATTCTAGAACACAGTGGAAAATTAAGGAAGTCACTGAAAGATCGGGATTCGAGCTAGGGACACTGATTGGAAATTATATAAAGCATTAATTGTTCATCGTAGGAACTAAAAATCGTGCTTTGGTCCGCACCTTAATCCCTGCTAGTTTCTGAGATAATTGAGATTTAAAGTTAAGGATCGAACCCATGACACCCGGACTCTAATATACATGCACAAGAAACGAGCTAGTGGCATAAAAGTAATAAAGTTTATTTACTGTCTTTATTTTAATTAGTTTTAGAGTTATTAGAAGACCGGTTTCGAGCAATCGTAAATGGAGCCTTGCATCCCGAGCTATAATTAGTTTTTATTGCATCATTTTGTCTCTTTTCATTCAGGACATGCGCGTGAGTTGGTGTGTGCGTGTGTGGGTTGCTGCTGTTGGGTGTAAGTGAACAGGCATATGTGCTTGCACGTGTGTGTGTGTCCATGTATATGTATGCGTGAGTGTAAGAGCACTGGTGTATGTATGTATACGCATGAGGTGCGTGAATGCGTGAGTGTAAGAGCACTGGTGTATGTATGTATACGCATGAGGTGCGTGAATGCGTGTGTGTACTGGTGTATGTATGTGTGTGTGTGTACTGTTGTATGTATGTGCATGTGTGTGTGTATGTGCTGGTGTATGTATATGCGTGTGTGTATGTGCTTGCGTGTGTGCGTGTGTGTACTTACATGTGCGTGTGTGTATGTGATTGCATGCGTGCACCAGTGTATGTTTGCTGATGTGTGTACAAGCGCTCGTGTATATGTGAACGCCTGAATGTGTACAAGTCGTGGAGAAAGAAAGAGATAGATAGAAAGAAAAAGAGAGGAGAAGAAGAAAGATGTTGTCTAGGCATCGAGATATCTAAGTATGCATCAGGGTTTAATATAAATAATTATAATTGTTAAATGCAATTTTAATCCGACCGCCCGCTGCTTCAATAACTTAATAGTTATTATAGCGTTTCACAGGGTTGGATTCGAACTATGGACCTCTGGTTCATAAGAATACAGATCGTTAAACATTGTAATGTCGTGTATATTAAATTATATTTGTTAAACACATTTTAATCTGGTCGTGCATAGTTTAATATTTATTAAGCATTAGAGTTTCGCAGATTCGATCTAGGATCCCCCTGAACACCGTTTCATTAATTAAATTATATTCGTTAAACACGTTTTAATCTGGCCGCGCAATACTCACATAGTTTAATATTTATTAAGCATTAGAGATTCGATCTAGAACCCACTGAACACCCTTTTATTAATTATTGTAATGATATATAAAAATTAAATTTGTTAAATGCATTTTAATCTGACCTTGCATAGTTTAATAGTTATTAAGCATTAGAGTTTCGTTGGGTAAGATTCGAACTAGAACCCTCTGAACACCCTTTCATTAATTAGGGTAATGATATATAAAAAATTAAATTATAATTGATAAATACATTTTTTTAATCTGACCTTTCATAGTTTAATAGTTATTACGCGTTAGAGTTTCACTTGGTAAGACTCGAGCTAGAATTCTCTGAACGCCTTTTTATTAATTAGGGTAATGATATAATAATATCAATCATTAATTTCTCATTAGCAATAAACTTTTGATTACAGTAAGAATCGAACACCGATCTATGGATATCACTCAGAGGTTTAATGCACGTAATGAAATGTATATTAGACGCTTTTTCGGAGTCGTTGGCTGAAACAGAATGCTTGTTAACTATGCTCGGGTATATTCGTAGGAGGTCGTAAAACATCGGAGAGAACTCCCTCAGGCAAAATCATGATGGCCGACTATGACGTCACGCAGAGTTGGTAAACAAGTTTCTCTCTCTTTCACACAAACAAGGAGAGGACGAGTATAAAGCAACCCTCGAATTCTTTTGTTAAACTAGCAGGTGGCCAAACAATGGGAACGCTGCAGGTGTCTTTCTAAACTAGCCTTGCCAAGAACAATAGAAAGGCACACACAATAGAATCTCTTACACAATGGAAAGGGTCAGGCTTTGTTATGGAGCAGGTGTCTTTCTAAAGTATGACGTCACGCAGAGTTGGTAAACAAGTTTCTCTCGCTTTCACACAAACAAGGACAGGACGAGTATAAAGCAACCCTCGAATTCTTTTGTTAAACTAGCAGGTGGCCAAACAATGGGAACGCTGCAGGTGTCTTTCTAAACTAGCCTTGCCAAGGACAATAGAATCTCTTACACAATGGAAAGGGTCAGGCTTTGTTATTGGGATGGGAACGCTGCAGGTGGTCTTTCTAAAGAATGCTGGCATCGGACAATAGAAAGGCACACACAATAGAATCTCTTACACAATGGAAAGGGTCAGGCTTTGTTACAACCCTAATTCATCATGGGCTTTGTTCATTTTGACAGCTGAAGGTTAAGCATTGTTCTTTTGTTAAAAGCTAGTGGAACGAGTATGCCACGTGTTCGACACACACAATGGAAGTGGGGGCGGGTAACTGACCAGGTGCAGAAGTGGCCGGATGTGGAATGGATAGGAAAAACATCTCGCCTTTGTTACAGAACCTTAAATTTATGACCCCTTTGTTCGTTTTGACAGTTGATTGACAGCCTTAATTGCTTAACTGTCAAGCCTCCATTGTACTCAACATGATTTACGACCGCAGCTGCAACTAAAACTACCAAGGCACAGCGGGGGGTGGGGGAGGGGGAGGGGGCGGGGGGCTAATTAGCATATTAATTGCATTCCATGCATATTAAGTGAGCCAGAACTGTCAATTCCCTACTACTAATATGTATATTTCGAAAATGGTTATTCATATGAAAAAGTTATGGGTATACTGGTATATCTCAATAACCTCTAGATTTTGCCTGCAATAATTTTTGTTACATCATTCCTTGTTTTCCAAACTGTATAAAACTCAATAGGAATGAAACAGTGTTTCGCAAATTATACAAAGAAAATTACAAATATACCTTTTATATGAATATATCAAATTCACATGCTTATTACATTCGTTACGACTATTTTGGGAAAACGCGAAATAACAACTCTTCCTATTTATAGGTTAGCTTGGAGTGGAGAGAAGTTCTTGAAATACTGGAATAATATCTGATTTAAATGCGAAGTTTGGTACACCTCCGACCTTTCAATTCTGAATCATGCAGTTTTTAATACTCATACACACAATCTCTCCACTTCCACTACGGCGTAACAGTTCGGGGTCTAATCGGAGCCTCGCTAACCCGACTGCCAACCTCACGTCCACTTACCCATTGCAGAGGTGAACGACCATTCAACCTATACGGGGAGGAGATGGGGTCAGCACCATGTTTTACTCAGCCGGAAAGTGAGGTTTCATGGCCGGGATAGCCGCCTATTGCAGCTCCTCAATTTTCGGACTATGCTGAGTGGACACTGGTCCTATACCCGGGACTTAGAATCGGGTGGGGTGAACCCGGACACATTCCGTGCCCGGGAACCAGAACTCTACGCTCCGGCCCACTGCGCCACGCCGCAGGACACATGATTCCTCCAACCATTACAAGTTCGTGTACATCCGAATACTAGAGAAGGATGTATCCACTTTAAGTAATTCACAAAACGTTTATAATTAGAAAGTTTACCACATTAAGCAACGAGTGCTTAATTACATATAACAATAGAAACAACATTCCAATGTGTTGGATCACGCAGGAGTAAATTAAGGACTAATAGTAACGAGTTCTCGCGAAGAAGGATTCCGTCAGATGACGCACTGACCTTTGGGAATATACTGGATTATTCAAAATATAACTTTGTAGAATAATAGGTCTCACAAAGAGATCATTTTTTGTCATTTCATCGGTGTTGGTGATGCATTGTTTAGGAGCCACGTGAGACAAGTTCCATAGGTTACATAAGCTGCCTAGGAACTGTGCCGGAGTTTCTTAATCCGGCATGTGCATTTGTTTTCCCGCGTAGGTTTGGTGTATTGTCACTAATAGTTTGCCGGTTCGCCGCCAGGGGTCGGTCGTGCTGTACGTGCCTATCACTTGTTCCTGGGTTAGGTGTAGCGCCACCGCGCTTTGGCTTGTCCAAAATTGCGGGGGAGTTGTGCTCTGGTAAATCGACCGGCGTTGTGTGCGTTCTTGGTAAGTTTCCCCATTTTACAGGCTTAATGCAACTCTCTTTCCCCTTTACATTTCTGACCGTGTTCATTGTTCCTCTTGATTTATGTGCGACAGCTCTCTTTGTGGGTTTAAATTGATAGCCAGAAGTTAATTAAATTGGATAATAATTACCACGTAAAACATGAAATTATGGGTTTCTCAGTCGTTTTATGGCAGTTGTATAGTAATAATTACTATCTCTTTTATTGTGTTGTCGGGGCTAGACAAACACTAAAAACGAAGACCTGAAATGTTCAGTAAGGTGCTTCAAGATTAGAATCTTTAAACGTTATTATTGTATTTATTTATTTTACAAGCATTGGCCATGAGGCGGAAATGTATTTACTAAATTATATTTTCCAAGTTGTTTGTGACATCTCTGGGTGAATTATTTCCCCTCCTTAATTATAACACAAGGGTAGGGCAGTGTGAAGACGTTGCAGAACAATGCAATTTAAGTGAAAAAGTAATTCAGAGAAGGACTTAAAAGTGTTCATCTTCGGCTAATACATTCACGACACCATCGTTTCATTGACTGTTGAACGTGTGCAGTCAAAGGTAGCCTGTACGATAAATTATTCTTCCCTGGTGCCAGCTGGAGTTGCATACACGACACTTCAAATGCCTCCAAAGGAAGAAGTAAAGCGGCGTTAAGTCGGGCGGTCGCGCTGGCCATGCAATAGGTCCTCTTCTTCCTCTCCATCTAGGTGTTGCTGAGAAGTTCCCAACATGGTTGAAATGCGGCGGAGGCCCATCATGCTGGGACCATATATCCCTTCAAGTAGCAAGAGCCACATTCTGATTCATTGTCACTATTTGAAGGAACCCAAAGGTGCACATTTCCGTTAAACGTGGTGGTAATATGGTGGCAGCTGATCACCAAAAAGGGAGCAACTGCTGTAGGTAGTAGTGTGGACAAATGAGTGCGCACTCTGGAATGGAGCGTCATAGGAGGTTGAATACTCCAGCATGTGGACCCTAGACAGTTCATTAGCCAATGACACAAATGATCCTCTTTGTGAGCTATATCATTCCACAAAGTTGGTTGCAGAGGTCCTGAATAAACATAAAACATAGCATATTTGGAAGATGGCTAAAGCCATGAAAACATAATTGCGGTTAAATTATGTGTTTTAAAGCGCTCTAGATTTTTCCTGCGGTAAACGTTTGTCATACATTATACAAACTCATTCGGAACGAAGAAGACTTTACTGGTTATTTAGAAAACAATGAGCATATACCTGTTATTTGCTATGCTCGTATGTCAAAACTATATTTTATTTAAAATCCATAAGAGCCGCTTTTTATAAAATAAAGGATTAACAAATATTTTTCATGTAATTGGAAATTTTAGGTATGAGAAATTTCGTGAAAATGTTTCTGTGGTATTCTTGATGTTTGCTGGACTTCAATATAAAATTTTGTATTTCATTCGTATTTTCGTTTTTATATTCTTTATAGTACATATACTACCTGATTAGAGGAAGTATTGCATTTCACCCACTTCTATAACGAGATTTCATCGGAAATACACGCTTTGAGACCCATTTTTAGAAAAGGGTTCTGTGTGTATCTGCCATCTGTTTGTCTGTGAGCAACAACCTCATAAACGAAATGTCGATAAACACCAAACTTGGTATTTAAGCTCAGTATCTTCCAAGGATACCCCAAGTAAATCCCCCAACTCCAAACTATGCTTTATATGAAACATGTTATTTTTTTTCTCATAAACGGCTCCAGCTATTGTCATTAAAATCGTCCATACGCTTAGGATATTTGCATGACAAAGAAAATCTTGAATTTTCTGCAACTAGCCTATGAAGACTGCTCTTATGAATGAATTGTGCTTGTATAATTGGTGAATCGTAAGAGATAGACAACAGCTTACAATAGTGCACATAAATATATATAGTTCTGGTTAAAGCACAAAAATTAATACTTCCAGGCATATTTTTTATTCATCTGAATTTTAAAATGCTTTTTAGACGCAAGGCTTAAAAGTATAACTTTTAACACACTATTGCGATAACCTGCATTGTGACCAACTTTGGTTTCAAGTAGGTACATGGCAATTACCCTTTGTATTTTCACATATTTAATAACTCGACTTGGTTTAATAATCAGGTTTTGCCTTTCATTAAGTCGTTTCTTATGATTAATTTCTCATGGTGCTCGTATTATCTGTTCAATGTACAAATCATCATACTTCAATTTATGCAATTCGTTGTAGAGTTAACCTTTACGTTATATTGGCACCTTTCTATGAGTTAAAACTTAGTCTTTTATCTAACCTACATAACGATTAAATGGCGGACATTTTTAACTCCGAAGAAGCTGAAATGGAAGTCAAATTACAAAAGCAGTAGAAAGAATAACACAAGACGTACTTACCCAAAAAATCCAGAAAGCAATATGATATAGTATTTAATCGCATCATTGCCTGGCGTAAGGCAAAACATGGTGAAAAGAATTTCACTGAAAATGACCTCTAGCAAATCAACAAAACATCAAAACATCTGACCTCTAACTTTTTTAACGTCATTTCTCTTGTTTCAAGAACCGCGTTCTAAACGTGATCTCTGCTAGTTTCAGGAATCAATGTACTATTATTAATATTTTACAAATACGAGCGCTGTTAATAAAAATACTATATGCCACACGTGTTAAAAGGGCTTTAGTCTGCTCGTAGGATTGCAAAACGAAGGTTGTGGCCTTCGTTTCCCAAAATTCCTATTCGCAAAATAAAACCCTACTTTTTCCCTGTGTATCGTAAGCTACTATTATATTTTCCAAGTGTTTATTCGCTTTTTTTCCTTTTTTTCTGGTGGTCATGCAAGGAAAATTTAATTTCAAAAGCAACACGTAACGGCCGGCTTAAAAACATTTGAATGTCGCTTAAGTCTCCTGCATCTTTCTTGTACTCAAAACGAAATTTATAATTAAAACATTTGAACAAACGTTTAACTTGAATTGGGCTGAAGAATACGCTCTTGTAAGAATAATTTGTACACGATTGGTAGGGGAAAGTAAATTGATTGTTGCGTATGAATTTGAAATTTGTGGAGAAAATCATGTGTGTACTTTATTGGTTTACTGAGCAAGATGGCTCCCGGTAACGGTCTCGGGTTCGATTCTCGGCGACCACCCACTCTGACCATGGATTTTTTGTGGTTTTCCCGGGCCAATAGGCGAATGCTCGGGTGGTTCCTCTTCTATCGCAACTTTCCGGTCCCTCATTTTCTGTACCCATCATTTCCTTCACCATCATCTGTTTCGGGGTTGAAGGAATAGCTGACGGTGCTCGGGTGCTGCGACGGGCGGTGGAGGTGCGCTTTGTAAAGATTTCTCTGGCGTTGGGAGGACAATTCACGGACCCGCCTTCGGGTCCTCTCGGAGCAGGCACCCCTTCATGGAATCCCCTGGAGTTAGGGACTTGTGGGTGGGCTTGGGTAGCGTCGGTTGTGTTCTATCTAGAAACGTTAGAGACCCTTTTCATACTTGCGCATATCGTCTGCCGGATCTGGTCGCCCTTCGGGTCTCTCTTTTCGTCTCTCTCTCTCTCACGTACTAATCAAAAAGGGCCGTTACGGCTTATTTAAGGTGCTCTGCGCCGGTTTCGGAGGTCCCTCTAATATATAGCTTTACCTTTTACCATATTGGATTATTTCTGTGTGTTACAAATATTACATCATAAGTTACTGCGAGTACAAAAACGCCTCTTATCAGTTCAGAACTGTACTATTTCCCGTGCTAACCGGCATTACACTTGGTTATAATTGGCTTGTGTTTATATAGCACGGTAACTAAAAGTTGGTATGATTTCACAAAATTCATTGTATAAAACATATACAACGTTCTCAGTAACATTGTGCTTATAAGTTTCGGTTACTAACGTTTTTCACAAACTCAATAATAACCAAGATATTATTTGACTTTAATCTTTGAAAAAATTAATTACAATGCCATATAACCCATTCTCTAAAACAGCTATTGTCAAGTACTGAGCTCGCCTACTCTATACATAAGCGTGATGGGAGCAACTGAAAGAGGAGTAAAGGGGAAAATGTTAACGTCATCCATACCCTCCCTCAGCGCAGCGGCGGTTCTGTCGCGTAGTTTTCATACGCCAAGAAGGACGGTACATCAAAGCGTAGGCCAGCAACACCAACTACGTTCAACCGTACTTGGGAGAAAACATATTTTATTACAGCACAAGATAATGGGTAAAGTGTTTAATTTGTGATCAGATGTTAAAGCGTAAAAAAAAAGTTTAATTTAGGGCCATTATTCATCTTGTCATGCGAATCAGTATGAAAAATACCAAGGGAAAGAAATATCGCCTTTACTGGAAAAACTAAAATGTACAACTGCGCCGGCTGTAATCTTTGCTCTAGTTTATTTTGTGGGTTGGTATGAACTCTCGCCTCTCGGGTGACCTTTATTTGGGTTAGCTGGACTGAGTGGGGCGACGGCTTGAGAGCTCTGGGGCTTGGTTTTGAGCCGGGTGTGTGACAAGTTGAGAGAGGTTGAAACGGTGAGCGATGTTAGCTTTGTGCTTTCCTGAGATAATTCACCGAGTAGTGGCTTATTTAATTTTCGTGAAAGTGGGGATCAGGCTTAATACACTATGTTTTGTGTGATCATAGTGAGCTTTCCTAATTGCAATTACATGAAGTAGTTAATGGTATTCCTGCTGGGTGATCTCCCAGTGCGCAGGGGTAATTGAATGGGGCAAAAGTTATGTCGTTATGAGGGCAAAAGTGATGGTGGAAATATTGCTGTGAGTTTGGGATTGAACTTGGTTGTTTCTGAGAGTTTTAACCTTCGCTTTTATTCAATTTTATGGCATGCTATTTTAAAGTGTTTAGTTTTGGGGTAAATTGTTCTTCACCTACTCTTCAGCCACTTGGTTTTCTATGGCTCAATGGTGCATGATCCATATTCTTCTTATCGTTAGTTTAATGGGTGCAACAAAGCTTTAATATCACCTTGTGTAGAGTTTGTTGCCCAGGTGATTAAGGTGAATATATGGGGGCGCAAACTTATGCGATTTCCGGCAGGAAAAGAGATAATTACTGGATTTTTTCTGCAGGCTAATTGCTGTTCATTTTTCAAGGAGGTTAAATTCAGTTCACTTTAACAGTGTATCGAGTTTATGAAATCATATCTGCTCATTGATATAGTGGCATGAAATGTTTGGTAAAACTGTTAAGTTCTTAGAATGCATACTATTTTTAATGATTAACACACTTTCATATGGCTATGAATAATATATTCCTTGTTTATAATAGGGCAAGCAATGAAGTAAACAATATACAAATAAATACCAGCGATTACTGTTCACTCCAGGTAGACGCATACAATTACATACACTTGAATGATATGAAAGGAGGCTAAGTTAGCTAAGTCTATGCACTTAACGAACCATACTGTTTCTCAGGTGAAGTAAATGACCCTTGCAAAACGAACAGCAATTAGTAAATACATTATTAACTCGTATGAAAACGCACTAAGCCTTCAAAACTATGCACACCGACTCAATAATTTTAGCAATCAGCATATCATGTCACTATATAACTTGGTATATATGATTACATAAACCTGATACACTATTGAAGTGAACTGTATTTAACCTCTTTGAAAAGCGAACAGCAATCAGCTTGCAGAAAAATTCTAGTAATTATATGTATTCCCAATTATAAACAAGAAAATATATTATTCACAGCCACATGGAAGTGTGGTAAGCATTCCAAATAATATGCATACTAAAAGCTCAACAGTTTTATCAAACATTTCATGTCACTATATAACTGGCAGGAATGATTGCAAAAACATGATGCACAGAAGAACTTGAAGTCGGAGACGTGGATTATGAAGAGACAGATATTGAAGAGAAATGGAAAATAGCGCGTCATTAATTCCTGAAAAATCTGAAATGAGTGTGAAATGTTCATTCACCTTTAATAAGTTTCCAATAATGTTTGAAATAACATCAGTTATTCTGTTCGAAGTGTGTCATTCTCTGTAATGTATTAGCACTGATTATTATTCTTCTGTGGTGCGTTTCTCACCTTGAGTTTTAGTAGATTATTTTACAATATTATATTGATTGGTTGTGTATGAAAGCCAAGGTTGAACAGGTTGTTAATAAGGAGGTGTTAAGTATGGAACTTGGGTTCTTACTTGTACCTTTGTTTCCATTCCTGAGCCAAACTGGGCTTCGGGGCTTGCGTGCATGTTAAGACATGCGGCTCACAACGTTTGTGGATGTAAGCGCAGTACATTTTATACTGTAATTTATTGCTATTGCTAAATTTATTCATGCTGGTCAGGCTCACAACTTGTTTATTTTCCCTTTGAACATACGCATTATCATGTTTTTATTACATAATGTACTATTTATTGCTTGTATAATACCTCCAAGGATGCAGTTCCCAAATTAATCATATCTCACCGTATTGAACATTGCTAATTTTATTATTTAATAATAATAATACTGCAACATACTGCCATAACAGAATATGAGTACAACACTTCAAAGTTACTCCCGTGCAGTTACAGGAAACGCCACTGACTTTACAAACCGGCCTGCTGCTCAGCTTTTCTTGTGGCAGACGCTAACGGGAGCGGAGCAGGCAAAGCCGGCTCCCTAGAGCTACATACTGATGATGCCTGCTTTAAAAGAAAGTAGTATGTCTTTTATATCAAACTTCATAGCAATAACTTTAAGGACGTTTGAGTGCAAAGCTAAATAGTGGACAGAGAAAAAAAAGGTGCTACATTCACATGACTTTCTCTACTCCTCTTCTACAAACTATTCCTACAAAAGAGCGTGTCACTGTATGATTATTTTGAAATGGCATGCTCTCTGTATGATCAAGAGAAAATATTATATGTTAAATTCACATGACTTTCCCTACCCATTTTAATAATCCATTCTCACAAAACCTTATTCTTCTATCCATTTCACGATAAACATTTGTAAAGATGGTTTTATTAAATATTTCCTGGTACAAGGGGAATGCAGTAAACTTAAACGATAGCTAAATCTTTTAAGAGCTGGTTGCTATGCGATGGCTTTGAAATTCCGTTCCCTTTGGTTGACCAGGAAGAAAAATGAATAACGACTTCCTATTTGAGAAAAGTAAAGGTATTTGTAAATGCAATCAATTACAAGTAATATTTCGGAAATAGTTAACATTTAAAAAAAATTATTTGAAACAATTCTGTGCTTTAACGGCATCTACATTTTCCTGTGCTAAGATTTTGTCTATCTCTTGGGTTTGCCAGTTATAGAAAAGCCATTCGGAATGAAGAGGGCTTCAGAAGTTGTTCCCATAAAATTAAAGATATGCATATCATTTGTCGAAAATATCTTAAACATATGGTATTTTAATCAAAGTCATTACATGCACGCGCGCGCGCGCGCGCGCACACACACACACACACACACACAGGGACGTTTTTCTAAAAATGTTTTTTTTTATTAGAGTCTCAAAGCGTGTAATTTAAGTGAAATCTCGGTATTAGCATTTTTGGTGGCATGCAATACTACCTCTTCTTACTGCAAGTAAATCGTGCGGGATGGCTCGGGCGATAATGTCTGAGGACCGCATTCAGGAGGTCATAGGTTCGATTCCCGTGGCCGACCTTTCTGACCCATGGGTTTTTGGGGGTTTCCCCGGGTCACCAGGCGAATGCTGAGAAGGATCATTACCTACCCCGAATTTCCTGTCCCTTCATTTCATCTCCATTCTCATTTCACTTCATACTTTATCTGCGTGGTTTCTTTCGGGGCTTCAAGTGTCGGCGGGAGGTCTCGGCGTGTGCATGGCAGAGGAAGAGGATGCTCTATGGAAACTTTCGTTCTCCGGACTGCGAGAGGTCTCCAAGTCCCGGACCCCCCAGGGAATGTGTAAGCCTAAGGGAGGAGGGGTCCAACTGCATCAGCCAGCACCCGGGGAGTTCAAATCTGTAAATCGTAGGGTTCCTGTCCTCTACCTGTCATGCCTCCTGGTTCGGCCACCCTGTCTCCTCTCACCCCATCCCTCCCTCCCGGGGGCGCCCCGTCAAGTACAAAAGATCTGCGTGGGTCGAGATGCTAAGTCCCCCTCCGCTTCTGGTCTCATCCTATCCTAAGTAAACAGTACAGAAAGTGAAAATGAATAACAACTTAGAAAAGTATAAGTTGGTAATTCAAAAAAGATAACAATGAATATCTCAGAAATTGTTAACTAACAAAGGAAATGATTTTATATAAATTATGTGCTTTTACGAGTCCTACGTTTTGTGTAATAAGGTTTTATTTATCTCTTACGGTTTACCAGTTATGCAAAAGTTATTCAGAATGAACAGGACTCCGGTAGCTATTCCTGGAGAATTCTAGATATACATTTTATTTGTTTTGAAACGTTTTTAAATATATGGTATTTTGATCAAAATCGTTGTAGTTACTTTTTAGAAAATCAAAATTTTCAAAACATTTTCCATGTAAGGGGTAGTTTTGGGGGGAAGGACTTTTCTTATCGTATCCTTGGAAGATGCAGTTCTTAAATACGAATTTTAGTACCTATTGAGCCGACTCTTCGTTTTTGAGTTATGCTATTCACAGGCTACACGTACACACACAAACACCTGGGACCTTTTTCAAAAGTATTCCTTTGGATTTAGGGAGCCTCAAAACGTGTATTTCCGGTGAAATCTCGGTATCAAATGTTTGATTGAATGCAATACTTCCTCTATCTATTATAGGTAAGTAGTAAACAAGGTAAAAATTGGTTTATTTTTATAATAATTATAGTTGAGGACTGTTTTTTTCGAAATCTCTTTACATAAGTGTAATTTTATTGTAATACAATAAAGTACAGGATACACCGGTTGGTACACTCCCTCCTTTTTATTTGCCTCGAGAAGACGTGTTAACAGTGTTAGTGGATATGACACGCTGGTCTACGTCTCAATCATGACGTCAGGGCTATTGGTGACTAATATCCAGGGGTCAACTTCACTTCGGTGACTAACAGCTCTTCGCGGCTCAGGCGACTTAAGCGAAGCGCTGGCACAATTTTCGGCCTTATCAAAATTTAATATAATACTTTTGGGTGCGTAACCTTCTGCATTTGACTTGGTGCCAGCCGAGAGTGTTTTGTTTGCTCGGAAAAGGTATACCGTAGGCTTTGGTATATTACAAATATTTCATAATTCGTGCCAGTCATTGGCGAGACAGAAAATTTACACTCTTTACTTGTTGTTCAAAGGAAACTTGAGCTTGTAATGTTACCATTTTATATAACGCAAAGGCATTAAAAGTAAATTTTAAATATGAATGTTACTAGAGTGGAAAGCTAGTTGTAAATTGAAAGCATTTTATTAACATTATTCATTGCTCTACTAGTTTTAATAAAATGTTCAAGCAAGATTTGGTTGGTAATTATCCCGTATTTTGCTTCTCGCAAAAGACATTTAGTGTCCCTGATTCTACGTCGTGAGGAAGAAATGGAATTATAGGATTAAGCACGTATAAAACAAAGATATAAAAGGTAGCTGAGGATAATAAGCGCTCAAGTAACAACATTAAATAATTCATGTTTCTAATTTAATGGCATCAGTTTTTCAATATTTCCATGCAATCTCAAGACCTTTTAAAGAGACTGGGTTTTTGTCCTTTTGTTTTATCGGTTTACTGACCTTTTCCCCTCTTATTAGAATTCTGCAAAGCTCTCTGACGTCATCCTTTTACGTCCTTGAGGGACAGAAAATCCTGCTGTCGCTTTAGCTTAATGCATGAATTTGCAATGCAAGAATTTAACTCTGTAGTTCGACGCTGGAGAACTATTCTGCTCTGGTATTTTAGCAATTTCTTTCTTGGAGTGCCTTTTCTTGTTAGGATATAGCTGGATTTTTCTCTTGAAGTAGTAAATACTTCAGTAAGTTCAGATCCTCTTCATTTTATCCTGGAAATCTAAAAAAGTTAATTGTATACTTGAGTAGTTTATGGCTAAGGATTGCACTAGTGTGCTTTTAGGTACATTTACCATTGTGGAACACTCGTTACCTGCTTTGTCCATCCGTCCGTACCAACGACATATTCATGAACCTCTGAATATGCAGTGTAGGCTGATTATACTACATCTTTAAATAACATTTGTAGAGGATACTATCAAATTTCCATCTATACAAATTATGGGCGGTTTATGTTCAGAACCTCATGATAATTCATGGTTTTTAGGTTATCTCGTGCACGTACTGAGTTGAAATCCTGTTAGTAAAACTTTACAAAAGGTTTGTCAACACGCTTCAAAGCTTATTGATATCCTTACTGTATGGAGGATGTTGTAAACGTTACGATCCTTAGGAATATTTAGGAGGAATAGGTATAGGTTATACAACGGAAGGAACACCTCGCCACTGCAACCAGGTTGATCTGTTGTGGCAGGGATGAAGTAAGGAGCTGAGGAGGTCGCAGATCCCAGGCAGACAGGCCCTCAGAGACGCGCAGAAGTCCCTAATGTTTCCATTTTGAACACCCGCGCAGCAGTAGAGGCGAAGAATGCCGAGAGAAGGCAACGAAGTGACCCTAACAGGCAGGAGAACGTACCCTGGCGTTCACGGGGAGAAATCTTTCCATTGACAAGCAACTACGCTTTCTGCTTGACACCGTCAGAACCGCCGGACTCGAAGACACACCTGAAACGTGAAAGGGAGAGATGAAATGAGAGGAAATGCGGGAAAGGAGATTTCGTGGTAGAATACACCACCCCGGCATTCGCCTTGGCGACTAGGTGTAAACCACGAAAAACTCATGATCAGAGTGGGCGGTCACCGGGAATCGAACCCGAGTTTTTCCGAACGTGGGCCACAGACGTTGATGTCGGTCAATTGTTAGTAACTTGAACTTTAAACATTCAAATGGCTTTTGCAACGCAGCTCCAAAACTTGCCTTACTCTTTACCTGTGGACATTACTTGACTTGATGGCGCTCCCATCCTGCTGGAACAAACGTGAAGTGATGTGCGGCACCAGGACTTCAACTCCCAGAAACAACGAGTTTTCTAGTCATGCATTTTCATTAAAATACAATGTAAAAGAGTGTAAAACTAGTTTACTAACTGCAATATAACAGGTACGGAGCCTTAACGCAAATGCAAAATCCTAGGTTCTCCTGTCCACATTCGTTCACACAGATCGTTAGCGAAACAGCACGTGACGGACAGGTGGTCCTCAACGCAGCTGCTGTTACATTTGGGCTAGCAGATGATGTTTTGCACCAGAGAAATCCAATTAATTTTGTTCTTTTCATATTAATCAACGAGTATTGTCACAGAACTACAGGATGTTGAGTTCGCAAATTACTTCATGAATTACGATAAAACAAAGAGAACGCAGATATAAATAATTAAACAAAAAATAATAGGAAGATAAAGAAACAATTACAATAAATAATTTCCATATATTAAATCAATGTATAATGTAATAAGTTTGAGTTGAAAGGATTTGTCCGGAGAAAAATAGAATTAGCGAGCAAAATCATTAGTAAACGCTGAGGAGCGAACATTAAACACAAAGATTCTTGGAATGCAGTTAGAATTACGTTTACTGCGTTTACAGAGTCACGTAGGTAGAAATTCTGAGAAAGAGAAAGGTAGTGAATTCTGAGAGTCGGAGAGGTACCCCAGAGAAATAAGGTAACACACATGTTAGAGACTTCTAAATGTTGGCCAGCGCGAGAAGGTACTTTGGTGGGGTAGTTCTAAAGTAGGCTGAGCTTAAGTTAAGAAATAGGGCGTGCAATTCTAATCGGAGACACATTCTTTCGTGCACACTTTCGTGCACACATTCATTCATACAATCGTGACTCTCTCTTGAGAGTTAATCACTTAATCTGGTGATTACTCGTGTGTTATTTTAACGCTGAGTGACGCGCTTGTGTGAGTAAGATTTAGCAGCCATCGCGAGGGGTTTTGCCGATAAGCAATTTAGCGACTCACGACAATTTACGATTCTAGTTTCTTTTATTGCGCAAACAGTTATTTCACGCCGTAAAATTGATAGTGCAGAAGTTAGCAGTATAGCAAGTCAATAAAATTATTATAGTTTCGAGAGCTACAAATCATAATCAGCTTCATTCTTCATCTTCAAACGGTCAACAGCTCACTTCAATAGCTCAAGTATTAGGTTACATTAAACATCTCAGTCAATTCAAACGGTATTATTCTTTCAAAACACGCCCACACATACCCTGAGAGAAAGATCTTATAGACAAGCACTGTAGTAGCCGGCAGCGGAATCAACAGCAGATACTGAAGCAAGGGGTATGGCTTCAAAAAGTGAAATCATTGCCCGTCTTCAACTGATATTCAGTATACCAGCTCTGTTCAGAATACCCCAGATACCTGTAACTCTCCCCCTGCTTATGTTTCCACTTCTTGTTAGGTCAATTCAGCGCCTGAAATTAACTCGTACAATCAACCACTTCCAAATGAGCTACATTACCATACTCATGGTTGTGTGGAACCGTAAGCCTCTTTCATAAATCTTCTACGCTGATATTATTAGTAAGAATGTAATAATATTACCTAGTAATATTAACATTTTGTTTCATAAACCTATTAGTTAACAACAACAGTTATCAGTGTATTACCTAATAATATTAGTACCTTTTACTAATAATATCAGCAAACATTTCCATAAAAGGCTAAATTTATTAGGATCAATTTCATGACTAATTCTACCATAAAAAAATAATTTTAGCCACTTGAGTTGTTGGTGTATGTTTGCACAGTAGTACTCATAAAATCAGTATCATGTGGAATTCTGACTCACACAGTGATGAAAAGATGATAAATGCTCTCATTTAAGAAATTTTAAACCAAGAATAAGCTATTAGTGTTCAATTATTAATTAGTGCACAAAACATTGCTTTTTCAAACCACTTTTGTTTTCTTTTTAATTTTACGAAGTTTCCTGAGCCAGAATTCATAAAGTGAGAACAATACAAATAAAATGATGGTGAGCAAACAAGCCTGTCTAAATTTAACATACATAACTTAAAAATCTGATGTGTTACACTCACATGACTTTCTCTACCCTTGTACAAATATTTTTACAAACGCTTATTCTCCATCAACTTCACGTTAATCGAGATATTGAGATGTTAATCTTATTGCTAATTTTCTTGTAGATGCAAGGGGAATTGTTAGTCTTTTAGCGATAGTCAAATATTTTAAGAGCTGGTTGCTATGTAGAGTATTCCATTCTATTTGCATTACTAGGACAAAAAAATTGTGATGTGTTACACTCACATGACTTTCTCTACTCTTGTACAAACTATTTTTACAAACGCTTATTCTCCATCAACTTCACGTTAATCGAGATATCGAGATGTTAATCTTATTGCTAATTTTCTTGTAGATGCAAGGGGAATTGGTAGGCTTTATGCGATAGTCAAATATTTTAAGAGGTGGTTGCTATGTGGAGTATTCCATTCTCTTTGCATTACCAGGGCAAAAAAATGAATAACGAATTCCCATTTGAGATAAAGTATAAGTATTGGAAAATTTAAGGGAATAAGAAGCAATATCTCGAAAATGGTTCACTCAACAACAAAAATGTATATGACATAAATTGTGTATTTTAACGGGATCTACGTTTTTGTTTATAGTAAAGCTTTGTCTATCTCTTTTGGTTTACCAGTTATGCAAAAGTCGTTCACAATAAAGAATATTTTTGAGACATTCCCAGAAATTCGAGATGTACATTTTATTTGTCATAAAAGTATCTTAAATATATGATACTTTAATCAAAATCGTTAGAGCCATTTCTGAGAAAATTAAAATTTTTGAATAATGTTCCATGTAAAGGGTAATCCGGGGTGGTGAGATTTTCTTGGAAACCTTGGTGTGGCAACTCTGGAAGCTACTGAACCTAAATACCAAGTTTGGTGTTTATCCAACTGTTCGTTTTCGAGTTATGCTGTTCACAGACAGACAGATACACAAACACACACACGGACATGTTTCCAAAAATACTTTTTTTGGATTCAGGAGGCCTCAAAGCATGTATTTCCTGTGAAATCACGGTACCAAATTTTTGAGTGGAATGTAATACTTCCCCTACTTACTATACGTAGTAGAGAAAGTAAAAAGAACTAATAATATATAAACACATAAAAAAGAAAATGAGATCAACAATCAATTCTTATTATATAGTACAATAGCACTACGGAGAGGATACAGAAAACATACAACAATTCCAAATAGGAATTTAATAACTTTGACTATAAGCAAATTTTGTACTGAGAAAATGATCACATAAAGAGTGATATAAATGATTATTTGTCAACTACCAAAATTCTTTAAGCTTTCAATAACATTTCTTTTAAAAGGTCTTATATTTTTGCTAGTTTTTAATTCTATATGTAGTCCATCGTATGATTTAATGGTAAGTGAGGTTGAGCTGTTAACCCATAACTAGTAGTAATCACAGTTGATTTTATTGGGATTTTATGGTTTCTTGTATTATGCGCATGCTTAGAGCTTTCAAATATTAAATTACTTTTTAACAAACTATTGTTTATGTTATTGAGGTACATTATCGCTCCGTTTTCGCATCTATATTCAAAACATACAAGTCTGAACAAAAACCAAAGCCAAGATGTCCAATATCTAATGAAAAGAGGAACAAAAGTAAAGCTGAAACAAAACACATTCGTAATCACAGCAGCTACCTAATAATATTTATGAAACACAATTTGTTAACTAACAATTCTTTTCCATTAGTGTGCCTTATAAAATAGGGCACAGGTGCAGAAATTTGGACTGAACTGAGAGTGAATACCATATTTTGGGAAACGCATTTGGTTTCATGATAAAGGAAACAGAGAATTACTATAACTAATCTATTTATTTTACGTCGTTTTAGCCACATCGTCATATCGCGACGGATCTGTTAGTAGATAACACGTGGATCGATGTGTGGCGGACAGTTAGCCTTCTAGGTCTCATCCCTGTAACCATAGAATCTTCCTTCGTCACGTGTCCACAGAGGTCTTAGTGCATAGCAACCGTATCTCTGCTTCTAGTGCATAGTAATTGTCTTCTGCTGCATGCCGTTCAGATGGCATTACAGTCATTGTCTGTGGATAGATGGCACAGCATTCGCTAATTACCATTTGTTTTTCATTTTTACTATTTTATCTTACTTAAGGTGGAACTTTGGGTCGTGGTATCAAATATCCAATCCGGTATTTAACTTGACGCCTGAGGCAAACCACGAAAAAATCATAGTCAATTTGAGTATTTCGGCCCACGGGATTTGAACCCGGGACCTGTGCTTAGTTTACAGTCAGCTTTTATAAATTTCAACTGCTTATATTCAATATGTCACACTGTAATAATGAGATAAATATCCGATGGAGATTAATTTTGTGCTTTGCTACGGTGCTGTGTTCTGCACATCATGTAGAATAACTACCCCTTCCTTTTCAGCATGCAAATTAAGTACAACTGTCAAAACCACGGCTCAAAAGGAATTACTTCATGCAATTTCCTTAATTACTTGTGGCTCTCCATTTTGGAAACGCTTGTCGCGGCAAATAAAGCTAGAAGTGGTTAAAGGCAATCCACAAATTGTAGTGAGTGGATGTTTTGTTTTTCATTAGGATGAAGATGTTAATTTGAGATTATAGCTGTGGATTGTCCATATGATGCTGCACTTTTGTTAATAAGGTTGACGGTGAAGAGAAATCAAATTCTACGGTACATAATATATAGTAGGTAAGTTTGCCACAAGAGTGCAGGTCAGCCAACCTGCATTCCTCTCACTTAAATCTCAGCAGGATCTGGTTAATTGCGATTAAATAGATTTGAATTGTAATGCTTTCTTACTGTCGTATAATCTGCTTATTCTCTACTTCAAGTCTGGCCATACCACCTCTCACTTCTCATATTTGCTCTATATTTTCACGTGTTTTAAGAAAATGTCATGTTCTTTTTCGATTGCATGAGGTAATACTGTAGCCTTCATGCTTTGTATGCATTGCATAAATTTGCATTGTTGAAGCTTTTTAATACACATTCGTTTCTGTTCTGATATCTTCATTATTAGGTCTAAACTTGCAAATCTTTTTTTTCTTTAAAAAGGGTAATTTCTGCTCATTTGTTGTATTTTGTAATGTTTTAGGCATCTTACAAGTTTTACTTACATTAACTAATTTTATAGTTTTAGTCATGTACATTTCCTTTTCGTATATTTTTGAAGTTTTAAGAATTCTCCGCACATCATATGGATAGCATATAACTTACTATTTGTCTGCCCTTCTGTCTTTGTTCTATTTCTACATACCTACTCTATATGTGACGCGTCATTAATAGGTTTGACATAACTGTGAGAAGCAATGTACCTATATCTTAGTTTGTTCATTCACTCGTGTCAATTATTACTTTATGTCATCTACCTATTAGATGTCGAAATTTTGAGGCCGCTGTTTTGAGGCCCCCAATAAAAAAAGAATATTCACAGAAAGGTTAGTGTGTGTATCTGTCTATGAACACCACAACCCAAAAACGAAAATGCAGTTAAATTCCAAGCTGGATATTTAAGTTCAGCGTCTTCTAATGATGCGATACAAACATTTTCAAAATAACCCCCACCCCAGACTTCCCTTAAGATGGAAATATTTCCGTTATGTATTATTTTCTCAAAAGTGGCTCTAATAAATTCGATCAAAATAGTAAATATTAATATTTATACAGAATGAGCCAGAATAACAAATAAATTTAAGGCCTGATTCAGGAGCTCTATTTGAGTATTTTATTTTAGGGAATTTAAGACCGTAAACGTCTTGTTATCGAGCCAGAGGGCGTTTTTTTGAAACACCGAGCCGAGTTAGATGAAATTCCGCCGAACAGGTCGCTACGCATCTTTTCTACATGGTATTGGGAGAGTTTTGAAATAAGAGTAGCCGGTATCTTTAATTTTAAATAATGCAAAACTGTTTTAAATTGATTTAGTAACTTGTGAATCTTTATTTCATTATATGGCGCTAAATTCGTTGCTCTGAAATAGGTTGAAACCTTTTTTAACCGATCTACAGCTGCGAATAATTTATTGTCAATAAAATATGCAAATAACACTACTGGTGGTCAATGTTCTTCACCATCACACAGATTACTTGACAAACGTTAAAACAATGTTAAATGATACAAACTAAAGGCTTCAAACATAGCTAAACTAAGAACAAAACAAGCAATGAACAAGTGTATAAGTGTTTATCAAAGATGTTAAAATGCCGAACTTTGACTTCGGATCATAGTTGATAGCTGTAATGTTTGCCGAGTTCTTTAAAAAAAGCTCATGTGTTACATTCAAATGACTTTCTCTACTCTTGTACAAACTATTTTTACAAACGCTTATTCTCCATCTACTTCATGTTAATCGAGATAAACATTTGCAGTCTATCTTATTGCTAATTTTCTTGTAGATGCAAGGGGAATATATATTTACAAGGGCAATATAGAAATACAGTAGCCTTTAAGCACATACATATCTCTTAATAGCTGGCTGCTAGGTGCAGCACCATTCCCTTTCCCACAGATTAATACTCTTTGCATATCCAAGACAAAAAAAATGAATAACGAATTCCCATTTGAGAAAATTATTGAAACATTTAAGGGAATAACAAGCAATATCTCGAAACTGGTTCACTCAACAACAAAAATGCATATGACATAAATTGTGTATTTTAACGCGATCTACATCTTTTGTGCAGTAAAATTTTGTCTATCTCTTATGGTTTACCAGTTTACCAAAAGTCGTTCACAATGAAGAATACTTTTGGAGACATTCCCAGAAAATTCAAGATATACATTTTATTTGTCATGAAAATATCTTAAATATATGATATTTTAATCAAAATCATTAGAGCCACTTTTGAGAAAATTAAAATTTTCGAATAATGTTCCATGTAAAGGGTTGGGGGGATTTTCTTGAAAACCTTCGTGTCGCATCTCTGGAAGATACTGAACCTAAATACCAAGTTTGGTGTTTATCCGACTGTTCGTTTCTGAGTTATGCTGTTCACAGACAGACACACACACACTGACACACAGACACATACACGGACATGTTTCCAAAAATGCTTTTTTATTCAGGGGGTCTCAAAACATGTATTTCCGGTGAAATCTCGGTATCGAATTTTTGGGTGGAATACAATACTTCCCCTACTTACTATACGTAGTAGAGAAAGTAAAAAACGCCTGCCATATCACGAATAGCATCAAATGCTACAAGGATCCTGAACATCCGCTCCTCTTCACTGTTAACCGCCGTCTCGTATACAACAGTCTAACAATAAAAAAGGCCAAAGGGATTAGATCCGGTGAACGTGCTGGCTATGATTTCGGTGCTTCTCTACCCATCCAGCGATCAGGATACGCTACACATAGGAAATCCCTTACATCACCGAAATATTGAGCAGGTGCCCCATCGCCTTGAAACCACATTAACTGGCATATTCTTAAAAGAACATCTTTCAAAAGTTCTGGCAAAGTATGTTGTAAAAGCTGTAGGTAAATGTGGTCCATAAAAAGAGATAGTTATAGGTCCTTATGAGTGTTATTCATAATGCCAGCCAAATTTTCACTGTAAACCAGTATTGATAATTTCTAACTGTAATAGCTCTAGGGTTTTTCGGTGTCCAAATGTGACTTTTATGTGCAATTGTGCCCTCTCGTGCAAGAATCTTATTGTCCGTCCACAATATGGTTGTAAGAAATCTTGGTTAATCAATGCATTTAGGAAGAAACCACTTGACAAGCTGTAGTCGGAGTAGAAATTCATCTGGCCGCAGTGCTTGAGAGATGAGTCGTCCTCTGTAGTGTAGTGGTTACCATGCTAGCCTCTAGTTCCCGAAGTCACGGGTTCAAACCCGGGGAAGGCGATGGGTTTTTTCGGGCGTAAAAATCCTTAGCATGGCTTCCTTCGGAAGGGAAGTAAAGCCGGTGGTCCCGTGTCATAGATTTACGGCACGTAAAACAACCTCAAGACTGATAAGGAGGCCACTGAGCAGAACTACCAGACTTTCATGCCACAGCAGTTATAGAGCGTCCATAAATAAAACTCAATTTAATTTAATTTCAGGTGAGATGATATGGATGTAATTGCTATTCGCACAGAATTTTAGTAACTGAAGACTGGCATGCGCTATTGCTCTTGAGCTTGTGGACGGAGAATTATGGACCCTGTCAAGAACCTCCTCTTCTAGAGCCACTGTTCTTAGATTTCTTTGAACTCCCGAACGATGCACTTGTTTTTTGAAAGCTCTGATTTCAAGCAGTCTTTTGTACGACAGTAAAGGTGCTGTAATGAGGCAAATGTCTACTTGGGTAAAGCTCAGATAAAGATCTCGTGCCCTTTTCGTATTTCCCTAAGCAGCACCATAAACGTAATTCATGTCAGCCAGTTCTGCGTAAGTGGAACATTTTTATAATAGGCTATAAAACAAAGTCCTTTCAGTAAACGGAGCATTTTTGTATGTCCTGATGGCTGACGTTGATAAGCTCTCTTGTAGGAACCACAAAATCACAAAGCGCTGTATAATATGCGACGGAACCCCTTGCCACTTAAATAAACAAAACGTAGGTTTTAGGTTAATGGTGATTTACACAATGTTAAAAACAGTATACAAGAGATATTCCAAAATGTAAAAAAGACAAAACGTAAGCAAATTTCCAATGCTGTGGAGGAACAGGGATCTGTTTAACAGAATTTCATCTAACCCTATGCGGCGTTTGAAAAACAGTCCTCTGGCTCGATAACAAGACGTTTACGAACATTTCTGTGCCGCAATGTGACTAGATAACCAAAGGTGAGTCACTCCGGAGTGTGGAACTGCTATTGGCTGCCCGCCTGTGACGTAAGTGAGAGTGAAGGCGAGCGCGCGGAATACATACACACCGTAGTGAACACACTAATTTCCTCCCGATTAACTCCCAATTGTTTATTATTAGCACGTTCTTCCAGTTTTCTTTAAAAGGTATATTATTTCACAGCTTTCTACAAACATTGTGGGCATATACCATAAAGCAAAACGAATGGAAGCTGTATTGCATTAGTAATATATTTACGTATAAACAAAACTACTGGAACACATGCAACTACTCTAAAGCAATCGCTAATGGATATGCTGGTACATTTTTTTTACCTGCGCTGCTAATCTCACGTTCTGGCGTGATCTTCATGTAACGCTCAGGTGAGCATCAGTGATGTGATGAACAATTGTATGTTCTATACTGTGTTGTGATAACAGATCCTGAACAACGTCTTTTTAAACACAGTGTTGTCTGGTATAACAAACCTTTCATCCATAAAATGGTTGCGTAGGAGCTTCAGGAGTTGTGGAACATCATAATACACCCAGATTTTCCTGGTTTTATCACTGGGGTTGCAAAAGAATGTCCTGGATACACTGACATTCAATTGGTTCCATACTTTTGAGTTTTTCTCTCCCATGTCACAAGTCACAGCGTGTACTTCAATTTGGTAGGCTTCAATTTCAATAATGCTGTTGTGAAGCAACTCTGATGTCATTGTGACATCCAAGTCATAGTATAAAAGCTGTTTCTACTTGGAACACTGTCCTCGGGCCATGAGCAACTGAACATTGCTATATAGACCCAGTATTATATCGTGTGACATATCATAGCAAATGCGAGAATCTATGTTCATCTCGTCGAAGCTTATAACAGCTAGCTTTTCTAAACCTTGAAAATTCATTGCCTGTGCCTTTAAGCGATATTTTACCTCGTTCATAATACCTGGTCTGCATTTGATTTTACGTATCCATTTTTGCAAAGTCGAACGAGCAGGCAGAGGAGTGTTTACTTTTCTCAAATATTCATACGCCTTTTGAGAAAACGCTCTTAGTGCAATGGCATTTATTATATCCTCGGAGGACCATTTCACTCCCTTATTCCCACTTAAAAGACACTTTATTTACCCTGGGATGAAATATGTTGATATAACTTCTTTTATCCTATTTTCCGCAGCAACTCGTGTGACCTTAAACAGATGAACTTCGATTTTTTATAGCCACGGCAAGCTTCGAACCTCGTATTCTTTTAAGAGCCGCGTTTTTTTTTCTTTCAGCGCCGCCTAAGCTGCCGTGATTTTTT
This sequence comes from Deroplatys truncata, assembly GCA_030765065.1. Taxonomy (NCBI): domain Eukaryota; kingdom Metazoa; phylum Arthropoda; class Insecta; order Mantodea; family Mantidae; genus Deroplatys; species Deroplatys truncata. Next base: position 18,066,768 of record CM060976.1, read on the forward strand.
CTTTTCAATACTTCAATCTCTTTCTTGAGGTTTTCTAATTCGTTATCGCTATTTTCTATAACCGGATCGGTAATAGTGGCCTGATCAAGCTTTATTTTCTTCGGAGATACAGAAACAATTGTGGACAGGGATCGCTTCCTCGTGCCGCACATCTCGACCGGTGGAAACCTACAGAACGAGCCGAAACGCTTAATGATTACATTTTCTGCAGTATTAAGACAGCAATAATTTCAGAATACATTATTCAGTTACAGGATATAAAAACGAAAAAGACACCTGGATCTTCACTAAGTGTATCTCCATGTCAATTGAGAATAAACTGCAACGGAACTGCATCTGGGAGCAGAATTTTCTTAACCGGTAAACTTAACTTTTCAAATCCCGTTTATAGTCACTAGAAAGTAAGTGTACTGAACATACACGTGAATTATCAGCGTTAAATTTGTCAGCACGCTTACAACGAGACACCCACACGCGCTTTAATTGCTCAGTTTTTGGAAATGTGTGATAATTCACACCAACTGTTTTAAAACGTAATTACGGCATTGTGCTACAGCACAATACATTCTACTCTTAACGTTTTCACTCATTGCACACCGACTTAAACACTTCAAAGCAGAGAAAGTGAATCTATATTCACAATTCTAGTTTTAAATATGTGTGGGCAACTTATTTGTTGAAGTGGGGAGTATATGACTGAGTGATAAGGTACAATGCGCTTTCGTACATTTGTTGTTAAGTTGTGAAGTTTCCGCCAACATAACGAGGCAAAGTAGGATAATTTACCAAAACAGCTAAAAATTTGTTATACTTTCAAAATAAAGGCAGAAGCATATATTCCCTTCCGATATATGAGTGCATCTTGATTTATTGCACTTGCACGTGAGTGTTAAAACGAAGAGGAGCTCAGATTAATATCTATTGCCTTTTAGGCGGTTGAGTGGCATAATTATTTCAAACGAAATGCTGTTTGCTCTTACAGCCAAAGTTTTTCCATCCACTTTGGTTCTGTAAAGGCTTATATACCTGGAAAAGCTTGTCATTTTCAGGGAAGAATACCTTTGGCCCACATTACATGTATTTTCGTGTGCAGACTTAAGAGTCGGCCTATCTGCCAAAAAAGGAAGTTCTTTATATTCCTCTGGAATGACTATTAAACAGCATAATTGTGAGCTGAAGCTATTTGAAGACCAAGTATCATATAAGTACAGCCCGAATTCTAATGACATGTCATCTTTTAATTCTTGCAATAGAGGCCTTGCTTAAGAGTACATAAATCCTTGTCATGGGTTCCACATTAAGAAAACATATTTTTTATGCCAATTTTCGTAGTTTCATGCCATTTCCTATTTTGGATCATCTTTTTTTCGATTTATTCATTAATTGGTAATTTCCTTGTCCTTTGCCTCTTTATTTAGTATTTCCTTGCATAAGCATAGAGTATATAAATATTTTTGGTTGGTTTGGAAAGAGTTGCTTGTGAAATGCTTCAACAAATCAAGACGAAAACAACACTGTCACACATTCCCATCTGCCATTAGCAGGCGACACTACCGCTAACTCGCTCTACTGGCCGGTTCGAGAAATAATTAACTGGTCCATATCTACCAGTGGTCTATCTCTCCCGGAATTACCCTATACATTCCGAGCCCATACTCTTAAAATCACACAAATTTAATGTTTTTACTTTCGGGAAGTAATTGTTGTTAAAGGGAGATACAAAAATTGGTATATTGCACTACCAATCATTGAAACATAATGTTGCGCCTCTTTTCAAAATAACTATAAGGAATTTGTCAATTGTAATTTGTTATGCGCTAGTATTACGCAAAGAAAATGAAAACACTTAACTGGTAATTTAATTTTCGTTACTTTGTGTAACACGCGGGCACATTTCACCCAGATCGCCTAGAAAACTTAGCGAAATGTGAAATAATCAATATTTTGATAGCAAATACTGGGAAGATGAACGTAAATACACGAGAGGCAATAAAGACAAACGACCCGGATTTGAGGACCTACGAACGTTTGAAAAATGCCTAAAAAATTGTTAAAAATGATACAATAATTATAAAAAAATGACCTAGCATTGAAATGCGTTTAGCTTATTGAAATTAGTATTCAGAAAGTTAATTTATATATAGATATAACTATTGTACAAGTACAAAAAGCGGGTATAAGAATTATGAGATAATCTAAAAAATTAATTGGAATGTATTGTTTCACATTCGTGTGTGAAGAATCTGAAAAAAATATTAAGAAAATTGTTTCTGAAGCAGGTCTTATAAAGCTGCAGCATAAGTTCACAAAAATGAATTGCAAAAGAAGAGGACTGCATATTGGTCTTAAACGTTCAAGTCAGGAATGAATGAAACAACATTGTGCAGTTTGAAATAGAATTTTGTGCATTTCAAGGAAAAATCGTTTTAAAAACGTGTTAAAAACGCTAGTAGTTTTGCTAAAAGCAAAGCTTCCAGAGGTCCTGGAGAAAGTTACTTCGCTGTATGTTCGAACAAGAACATTTACCAGAATAAGATTTTTAAATTTAAAAAACAGTCAAAATGCACTAATAAATACGCAGCTAGGAAGAATAAGCATTGGGCAGCTTCATCTTCCAAGGCATCGTGTGCCTACATTAGTAACACGTAAGTTTTAATTTCTCACAGTAAAAATCTGTACCAGCGTGTCCATTTAATGTACTGTTTAGAGTAGTGTAAATTCTCCCTTATCGCACTTAAAGAAGTGCCTGTTTCAATTTCTTGTAGCAGTTTTAGCTCAAGTACCGCAAGTGTCCCACTATCTTTGTTTATATGTAAATATATTACTAATGTAATGCAGTTTTGATTCAGTTTGCTTTCCAGTAATATTCACAATGTTTAGGAAAAGCTCTGAAATAATATGCTTTATAAACCAAAGTGGGAGAGTGCGTACCACAGCGCTATGTATGTATTCCGCTCGCTCGACTTCACTCTCACCAGTGTTGCCAACTTAGCCATTTTATGGCTAAAACTAGCATTTAACAGTAGCGTTTAGCCATAAAATCGTAAAATGCTTATGGCCTGGAATCTAGCCTATTTAACAAACCCCCTTAGTCAAAATCTAGCCTAAATAGCACAATTTCATCTGCGCTTTGGCTATGCGAAAGGAATAAATGGTTACGATGCTGAATACCCACTACCGTATAGTTGTATTATGTTCCTATCATGTGTCATGACATGTCATTAAAATGTACTAATCATAAGGTCGACTTTCTGGAGTATGCGCCCAAAATGTATGATTTTTGACACATATGTAGAATTGGTCAGTTTTTGCATATTTTACCTAAAGAATTTCATTAAACTTCAGATTTCAATATCAGTTATACTTAACGTACGGTCTTGGTGCTCTGCAAATATATACCTTTTTCCATTTCAATTTTATCTTATATAAATTATTTTTTTACAATATTTAAATATTATGAAATTATCTAATCAATTATAAAATTTAGAATGTCTTTATCAGGTTTAACTTCTGCAAACAAAATATGGATAGTTTTAGACGCCAATTATATCTAGCCATTTTTACTTTCTCTACTACGTATAGTAAGTAGGGGAAGTATTGTATTCCACCCAAAAATTCGATACCGAGATTTCGCTGGAAATACATGTTTTGAGACCCCCTGAATCCAAAAAAAAAGCATTTTTGGAAACATGTCCGTGTGTGTGTGTGTGTGTGTCTGTGAACAGCATAACTCAGAAACGAACAGTCGGATAAACACCAAACTTGATATTTAGGTTCAGTATCTTCCAGAGATGCGACACGAAGGTTTTCAAGAAAATCCCTCCACCCCAGAGTACCCTTTACATGGAACATTTTTCGAAAATTTTAATTTTCTCAAAAATGGCTGTTACGATTTTGATTAAAATATCATATGTTTAAGATATTTTTATGGCAAATAAAATGTATATCTTGAATTTTCTGGGAATGTCTCCAAAATTATTCTTCATTGTGAACGACTTTTGGTAAACTGGTAAACCATAAGAGATAGATAAAATGTTACTACACACAAAAGGTGTAGATCGCGTTAAAATACACAATTTATGTCATACATTTTTGTTGTTTAGTGAACCATTTTCGAGATATTGCTTGTTATTCCCTTAAATTTTTCAATACTTTCTCAAATGGGAATTCGTTATTCATTTTTTTTGTCTTGGATATGCAAAGAGTATTAATCTGTGGTAAAGGGAATGGTGCTGCACCTAGCAACCAGCTATTAAGAGATATGTATGTGCTTAAAGGCTACTGTATTTCTATATTGCCCTTGTAAATATATATTCTGTATGATTATTTTTGCGAACAGCCAGTGAAGTCCTCTTCATTCAGAATAAATGCTGTATAACTTGCAAACCGTAAGCGATAGGTAAGGACTTACCCCCCCCCCCCCGATGGTGCTAAGGCCCATGCAGGGTCTTGACCTTCCAACCCGACTGCCGACCTCGTACCCACATACGCACAGCAGAGGTGAGCGATCACCCAAGCGATGCGGGGAGGAGATGTGGCCAGCATCACGCATCCCCCAGCCGGAATGTTAGCTCTCGAGATCGGGGTTGCTGCCTATTGTAGCTCCTCACTTTCCTCACGATTGCTGAGTGGGCACCGATCCTATACCCGGGACCTCAAGTCCGCACGGGTGGGATTGAATCTGGTCGCATTTCGTGACCGGGAACCAGAGCATCACGCTCCAGCCATTGCGACTGGTGCAGAAGATTTTCTAGTTATCCGTTATTCGTATGAAATTTTCATTACATTGACATTTTTTAATTGCTGTCGCTGTTCAGTTGTCTCTCGAAACGTCATGGAAAGAGTATTTAATTTCAATACCAGCATTTAGTGACCCGCTTTTAAGCATTTGCTTATCTATTCGTGTTCCTATATCTCCCTTGTACATACAACGAAATGCACAATGAAACTATTTCTGCAAAGGTTTTATCTCGATTAACCTGAAGTAAATAGAAAAAATAAGCTTTCTGATATAGTTTATACAATATGTATAAAAATAAAGGATAGTGGATAGAGGAACCCATGTGAATGTAACAGATCAGTATTTGTAGCATCTTGACCGCACATACGAGACTGCTACTCCTCATTTCATTTTTCTGTTTAAGACAGCTAAAGCAGCTATGAAGCGAAGTTTTACATAGAGAAATAGCTCGCCTAATAAAGTTTCAACATCATTCTCTCTCTCCCTTTCTAACACTATTCAACAAAGCAAGAATTTATATCAGAGCAGGGGAATCAATATTCCCGACTAATAATTTATATTTGGCTAGTGAGATTCTCTAAATTTGGCTCGTGGTCATTATAGCAAATCCATTTTCTCAGAAAAATGGTAAGTGCGAAGTGTTTTCATGACCAAAACTCCCTCCATATCAATGCAGCAGGTTCTGGCAGACCTCCACACGTCCACTTTGGTTTTATTTTCTCTTATTTATCGTTTTAATCCCGTGATACCCTAGTCTAATAGATGATGCCTCATATCTCGCAAATTCAGCATAGTGCAACATCGAATGTAATTACCCAGTTAGTCTAGCTAGTGTGCACATTATTTTCTGCTTAATTGCGTTTCTTGTTACAGGGATAAATGTACCGTGCCATGCTGTATCCACTCGAGTAATGCCTCGATCACAAGGAAACAAATCACCACACGCTGCTCTTCTTTAGTGATCATGTAGGTGAATGATAACAGCTTCCCAAACTGCTGATCCTTTAATCGCAGGTACTGATAACAGCAACCTCTAATACGTAACACCACTGGGCACATACATTTTCTCAATGCTACATTTCCAAATGTCGTTTAAGAGGAAATCTAAGCAGTGAAATATAGTGATGTATTATGTTGTGTAACATTCACATAGATTTCTCTACATTTCAAAAGCACATTCTTATTTATAACATAATGCCAAAATCCGCAACTCTGGTCGTATTATGCGTTAAATGGGGAAACTATTATTTCTCTCTGTCACTTTCTCACTGTCTCTTACTCCCTTTTTCTTTCGCGAGATGGCCGCAGCAACTTGTGAGACGTATTCGGGAGGTCCCGGGTTCGATTCCCATAAACCGGCCTGTATCGGGCGGGGAGTTGCGCTTCCACGTTTACACGTGCTATTTCACCTGGAGTGGAAGTTCTCAGAAGTTCTCCGAAGTTCTCTGGCTGGGCAGCCAGTCGTAGAGCTGTGAAGATTATGCATATCCTAGCTACCTATCTTTGGTGAATCTCAGGATATTGTGGGTGAAGACAAACTGAATTCCCTTTGACTTATTTATTTTAAAACAATAACTTATCGAAGCGACTACAACTGCCCCCTTTTGAATAATACTAAAGTAACCCATGTGCTGTATTTTCTATCTTCCCGCTGCTTTAGATTTTGCCATGGACCTAACTGTCCACGTCATACACTATCACCCCCATCCACACGACACACGTTACAGTACCTGTTACCAAATAGCTCACATGAGAGAATATGAAATAGTGTTGAAATCTGGGACCGACTTCGTTTTATACTCCTCTGCTATGACGCTATCATTTGCGCCTTTTTATGTAACCTCTGTTCTTATCAGTGATTAACTTGGCGTGCCATGGAACAAAATTGTCCAATTTTAAAAATCAAGCTTCTGCCTGGCTGCTTTGGTAAAACCCGCTATCTCTGTCTCACTCACAACTCTGGTTTCTCTTTCTATTATCCATCATCTTTTCCAAACCCCTTGACGTTACAGGAATTCTACCGCTATCTCCGTACCTGTCTCACCTCGGACCTCTCTCTCTGTTTGATGTTGCTGTGCCTAATCCTGTGTACATTAGCGTGTGTATGTTGGTGTACTTTTAACCCTGCCGCTAGCTTGCTAATTACAATGTTCCCTTATATATGCCTACATTTTGTAATACAGTTATTTCACGATATTATACTACATTATTGTTTGTATTCCTATCTTAGTTATTGATTCCTGTTATTTACAATTGTTTGCCCTATTGAATGTGTGTCCTCTAAAAGGCCACTGTGATCATGAATTTTTTTCTTGGTTTCCCCGAGTCGGTAGGCGAATGCTGGGTGGTTCCTCTTTTACTATGAATTTCCTGTCCCCATCATTTATGTTCGTCTGTTTCAAGAAAGAAGGACCAGGCACTGTGTCTGGTATGTTGCGACAGGAAGGTGAATTGTGCGCTTTGAAAAGGTTTCTCCTTGGCGTTTGATTGGTCTATGGGAGCCCCTTTTCTGGGCTCATGTCTGGGCCACAGAGGGCACCGAGCTAAGGTATGACTAGCCGGCACCAGGATCTGCTCCATCTGGAATCATTATGGACGCCATCCTCTTAGCACATTTCATCGACCAGAACTGGTCGTTCTTATGATCTCCTCCTCATCCCTTCCTCACAGGGATCACGTCAGAAGCAAAAATGGCCACTGTGGCCTACTTGTAGTGCGTGCTCCAGTTTCTGAAGGCCCTTCCGTCTTTATACTCCCACTCCTACCTTTCTTTCCCTCTTCTTACATCTCCGTCTCTGCCTCTCACTTTTTACCTTCTCCATTCCTCCCTCGTTCTGTGTCTCCCTCCCACACTCATCCCCCTCTCTCTCTCTCTACCTCGCTCATTATAACAGACATGTCATAATGTTTTCACAACTGGTGATGAAAACTACATGAAGAAAAATGAAATGCTCTCAGCTACCTGGATTGATAGTCTTAGACCGCACTTGCCGTTTTGAGGACCATTTATACAAATTTGAAGTCAAGTACTGAGGATGTTGGCTCTTGACAACAAACGGTTACATAACTACATACATTCGAAAATGTTTTAGAACGTTATTACACAATATTTCCTTATAAGGATACACATTTACATACACAACTTCAGGATCTTTAACCTTTTGACCTAGAGATTTGACAATGTGACCCCGATGTGATGGTTTCTTGTGTAAGAGACCACTGTATTCGTACATGAACTCACATACATGCTACCAGGAGAAGAAGAAGAAGAAGAAGAAGAAGAAGAGGAAGAAGAAGAAGAAGACTAAGAAGTTGAAGGAGGAGGAGAACTGCAGTTTCGTATATAACTGCATATTTTGTTTAGTTATCTCGCTGAGATTTCGTTCGGTCTTTATAGAATATAAATATGCGTGCACACACGAGAGAGAGAGAGCGAGAGAGAGAGAGAGAGGGAGAGAGAGAGAGAGAGAAGTGGAAGAAGAAAGTGCGTTGAAATAAAGTAACGCTAAGTGTTAAACATAAGCGTATACCTTATGGAGAAAATTTAATATGCTAATATCGGAGTGTGATCGCCGAATGTATCAATGTTAACTTTACTTTTTAATTATTCTTACGTTGGCAATGTTTGAAACCTAGGAACTTGTTTCTTGTTACAAATAAAATATTTGGTTATCTTGAATACTTTGTGTTATTTTATTTCTATATATAACAAAGAAAAGGGAGACGGAGGAAGAAGAAGAAATGAAATTTCGTTAGCTAGTTGTATGATTCATTTAGCTTTTCTCTCATTTAGAGAGACATAGAGGGCGTTACTTCCACTAATTCTTAATTATACTCTGCCGTCTGTGAAAATTGCAGTACCAAGAAAGAATTTTCCGAATAACTCCAAACTTGGTGGAAGTGTAGAAGAGTGTGCAAGCAATAAGTGATTAGGTTTGCAGAGAGATGGGGTACACGTTGGCCGAGCAGAGCCCTCTTGTGTCGGTCCGACAAGGTCAGTGTTGCACCCAGTGCAGTCAGTGCAGTGCTGTCAAACCTCATCGACGTCAAAGGGAGCCATATTGGCATGTGAGTGAGTTCGAACGGGGCAGAATGATCGGTCTTCGGGAAGCGGGTTCGTCATACCGTGGCATTTCGACTCCTACAGGCATGCTGTCACCACAGTGATGCGTGTGTGGAAGCAGTGGATAGATGAAGGTCGTACGAAGCGAAGAGTGGGTACTGCACCACGGAACATGACCACAGCACGGAATGACCGTCATCTTGTCCGCATGGCCATAACGGACCGTATAGCTTCATCCACAATGTTGGCTCGACGCTGAAGCACTGCAACAGGTGTGAACTTGTCTGCATCAACGGTTCGTCGCCGTCTGCTGCAGGTTGGACTGGTTCCATGCATGCCATTACGTCGGCTTCCATTGTTCAGCAACTAAAAGCTCCTCCGACTGCAATGGGCACGTGAACACCGTCACTGGGGTGCTGAGTGGCAAAATGTAGTCTTTTCAGACGAGTCCCGCTTCAACGTGTCCTACAGTGATGGCCGCATACGTGTCCGGCGGTACCGTGGTGAGCGCAACCTGGAGGACTGCATTGTTGAGCGGCATAGCGGACAAACACCAGGTGTGATGGTTTGGGGCGCCATTGGTTACAACAACCGATCTCGCCTCCTACGAATTGAGAGCATTTTGAGCAGCAACCTGTACCTAACGGTGCTTGTAGATCCTGAGGTACTCCCCTGCTTCAGGCATCTCCAAGGCCACATTTCAACAGGACAATGCCTGGCCACATATAGTGAGGAATGTACAAGCCTTCTTCGAAGAGCCACGGGTACCATTGCTTCCCTGGCTTGCATGTTCGCCTGACATATCGCCCATGAACATGTCTAGGATATATTGGTCGGCACCTGGTGCGTCACGGTCCTCCAGTAACCGGTGCCACGATTTTTGGGCTCGAATACAAACTGCGTGGAGGGAATCCCTCAGGAAATTATTCAGAACCTTTTTGATTCAATACCACGGCGTATAGCAGCTCTAATTGCAGCGCATGGAGGCCACACCAAACACTGAATATTAGGGCTCAAAGGTCATGTACAGATTTGAAATGTTTATTATTTATTACTTGTCATATACCTAACCTGTGGTATTAAATTCATGCGTTTCCTTCCTGGTGTTGCAATTTTCACAAACGGCAGTGTATATTGCAACGGTCCGTGATGTTCTTGGGCTACACATGTGTAAAAGGTAGAGCAATCGCTTAGGGGGAAGCGCTCGGGAAGGAGGAGTATTGGTTTCGTTGAGAATGAGAACCCCATACCTCGAATTCTGTATTCTTTCCCGAAAAACTACGGCTTACTTGTTGTAAACTCGCTTCCATTTATGCCATCCCCACAGCTTTGTGAAGCATTCTACTGATCTTCACAGGTGAGTATACAGGGTGGACCATTTAAGTTCAGACTGCACAACATCTCCAAATAATGTCTTTAATAAAAGTTGCTTGATATTATGGGGGAAAGTAAATGCATTAGTCGTGTTTTATTTGCAGGACGTTGTGATGATCATTTTAGGTTCAGTTTAATTTGACCCTAATTGTAGGTTCTAATTTAAAAAAATTAAGTTGACCCTAAAATTACTACCATAACGTCCTCCAGACAAAAGACGACTAATGACATTTACTATCACCCATAATATCAAACAACTTTTATTAAAGACATTTCTTTTTTCTTAGTTTTGGAAATATTACACAGCCTCAACTTAAATAGTCCACCCTGTATATTGGAATGAAGAGATGTGTCTATCTGTTTCCCTTTTAGCGCTTGCAGTGGTATCCTGTTTTACGTGCACAGCTCTAGATTATTTACATATGAATATATAACTTTGATCAATACCTTTACTCGTCATCACTTATAACAACCATGTTAAAATAATATATAACAAAATAAACCTATTTTTGTGCAATACGTCCATGAAAAAATATATGTTTAATGACAGCATAATGTAAAACTGAAATATATTATGCTTCTTACCCTAAAAGACATTATTGGAATATAGACATATTAGAAGCATCTGTTCAATCTAAATATACAACTAATTAAAACACTGTTTCGACAATTTCTCCATGAAAAAATAGTTAATAACAATATAATATAAAACAGAAGTAAATTATACTTTTTACTCTTAAAAACGGCATATTTACTCGAAATTATTTTGATAATCTGTCCATTCCACACTCTTGTCCAGTATCTGATTTAGCCGCATAGGCACCTCATCACTTAGGTGTTGGAAGAACTCTAAACGCATATGTTCCCACATTTCATGACATTGTTCCCAGAGGGCGACGACTTAGCCTAGGCGGCTAAATCAGGTACTGGACAAGAATGTAGAATGGACGGATTATTAAAATAATGTCTAGTAATGTATTTGAGATTGGGAGTAAAAATATAATGCATTTCAGTTTTATTATGTTGCCATTAAAATACTTTTTCATGGAGAAATTATGCAAAACAGGGTTTTATTTAGTTGTATATTTAAACATGGTCATTATATGTAAGTTATAATGAGTAAAACTATTTCTCAAAGTTGTCGAGTTGTGCACGTAAAACAGAACGCCACTTTATGTGCGATAAGGTAAACAGATACACGCACCTCCTCCTTGCTACTCGCCTGTGAATGTCAGTAGAGTGCCTCCCAGAGCTGCGGGGAGAGAATAAATGGAAGCCAGTGTACCTCAGCTTATTACATGCAGGTAGCTCAAGGGATTTGAACCTGTGGATACTTTATCGGAGAGCTATGTGAGAGCCATTCTGCAGCTCGAGGAATGGTGCAAGTTGAGACAGGAGATGTACGTACAATGCAGCGGAGTTGGACAGTCTATATAAAACATTGCAACCTTTGGACGTCCACACATAAAACGACTTCATTATTTGCCTGTCGTTTCATAAACCCATAAGCGTTCTATACTATTTCGCAGCTCCGGCTGTACAAGGATTTCCCTTTCAATTTCGAACTAATGAGAGGCATAATACAGTGGTTTTATCTCACACTGTGGCCACCATACGGCGACTCGGCGTCGGCCACAGCAGCTTGGACCCCCGCTGAAGCAGTTATAATATTGCCGCAACCGATTGATGTTCTGATAATATGTGAACGTGAGGTGGTTGTGGGAATATTGTATCCATTTGCTTATTATCACAACAATAATAATAATCACATACCTTATCATAAGAGATGTTGGAAATGTTATGCTTCTCTATCCACACATTTCTGGCATCTTCTATCTCCGAAACTGAGTGAATTTCTCGCCTGGTGTTTTCTTTTAATTCTTGAATATATGGGGTTTGTTGCATGCCCTTATTTTTCATGTGATCATCAGAATCGGATAAACTTCTGTAGTTGAATTTTGTAAAATGACATACTTAATATTGTTCCCTGACGATGCATGGTTCCATTTGTATGGCTATGTTTTGTCGCAAAATCACAGACATTGAAGCACAGAGAAACCCGATTTTACACAAGAGATTCCCTTGCATGGCGTGAAAATTGGAGTACTGTATATAATAATAGGACCTATATTTTTTGAACAAACAAGTGCAGAGAAATACAGCAATGTCATACTCACACCATTTTTAACAGCTGACCGACGTTCAATGTCAGTCTGGATTTTTCCAACAAGACTCTGCTACCGCGCCTACTTCTGTTGAATCGTTAAATTTAATTGGAGTAATTGTTGAATATCAGGAAAGTAGTAAAGGATTATGGCACTCGCGATCCCCTGATTTAACTTACGCGATTTTTATCTGTGGAAGAAGTTACTAAAGTGTGTGTAACAAACCCCCTACATTAGAAGAACGAAAAGAAACTTCAGGAGAGAACTGCATAGGTAAATCTCGCGTGTAAATTCAAATTTCCTTATGTCAGAAACGTGTGTTTAAAGGGCTGTCTAACATCTCTTATGATAGAGTATGTGCTTATTATCATTGCAATTTTAAATAACTATGGGAATGTGAAGCCGTTGCGGGGATAATAAACTATTTCGGCGGTACACCAAGGCGTAGAGGCCGCCGAGCGGTGGCTGCACTGTGAGGGAAAAGCACTGTGTTAGGGAGTATTGCAAATTGAATGCACTAATAAAGCCGGACACACTCTCACACTTTTATAGAGAATGTACCGACAGATGCTCAGAGTACACTGCATAAACATTGTGCTGACAGTTTCGTGTAATCAGCACAACGTTCTTTGGGAAAGAGGCTGATTGGGCATACGCCAATATTCCTGATGAGAACTATACCTGATTGGTGGAGAAGCTGCTGCTTCTTATTAACATCTTTTTTCTCTGTGCACTTTGATACATCGTACAAAATAGTTTATGTCACATTTCATCACCGCTTTATGCTGTGGTGCCTTTGATATCAGGATGTGCCTAAAGGGAGATTAATGACAAATATTGCCAAACCATGGGACTCAATTTTTTTTGTGAAGTCTTATGAATTGGAACCTCCTCTTTCCTTATATATGTATGTACACACACACATATATAGGTATATATGTGACTAATATAATCATTGTAGCCTCCATATTTGTATTTTAAATATGCTATATGTACATATCATTTTGTAGTCTTATTCTGCAGCACTTTTATACGTTTTGCAGTAGCAAAGGAAATTTCGATTCATATTTTAAAGGAAGCTTTGCTCAACAAATTGATGGGGCTGCAAAATATGTCCAGACCTGTGACTGCTTTCTTTCCAAATATATATCATATAATGTTTCATATGAAGTTTAATTACTTTTTAGAAAAAATGTTTAATAAATGGCATTATTGTACAAAAATATAGCAGTGAACTTGGAAGGTATGCATCTACAGCTTTTACAATTCCAATCTGATATCTTAATTAAATCTTTTCTGAAATAACTATATGGATATCATTTTTAAAGTGAGTTATGTTGTATCAACTTTAAGACAACTATTTAAGTAAAACTCCAGCTGGAATAATAGAACGCGAATAAGGACCTCTACATGTTCGGGTCATGAACTTTACAAATCTAACGTTGACGAGATAGGGCTTTTAATCTCCCCTTAGGGCTCTGGAGAGTTAAAAAGAGCACTTGCACATTTTCCTCTGCATCTTCTTCTTTTTGAAGTTGATTGGCTTCACGCAGTTTACAATTAAATTTCCGCACAATCGTAATTTTTATGGTGTAGTACGTGTTACAATGGCACAGAGTCGGCTCGTCTCATGGCATGCACACCTAATATCCTGACGTTTCTTATGCAGGTCGGCCGTAAGTTATGCTGCTGATAAGCGAGCTGCGTTAATAAGTTCACTTTAAGCCTAACCTTGGGTTTTTCGTGGTTTTCCCTAATCGGTAAGGCGAATGCTGTGGTTTCTCTTCTAACACGATTTCCTTTCCCTCATTTCCATTTCACTCCATTTCCTTCTCATCTTTCGGATGTGCTTTCGCGGTGTGAGTCGGTACCGGAGGATGACGCGGAACGGATATTCCTGTGAACACCAGAGGACTACCTGGTGCAAGATTCGTTCATCGCCCTCTCTGGGCAGCTCGAGTAGTGAGCTGGATCTTCAACTAGGAACTGCGGTGACTCTGCGCATCTCTGTGACCTGTCTGCCTGCAAACTTTAGCACACAGTCGTGCAGTGGCAGGCGTGCCGTGAGGTTGTCTGTCCGCTGTGTGTTAGTGTAACCGGCCGGCACTGGTGCGAGTTATTTGTTTGCTGTTGTGTACAGTTTTCAGTGTCTCCGAGTACACGCTTGTTTAATTGGGTATACTTTCTTTCTTGTTTTGTAAGTTCTAAACGGTAACCATGGCGGTTTATAAACGTGTGAATACTCTCAAAATTCAGTTTACGACGACGGCGATTAAACCCACTGCACTAGAAATCCACCAGTGGCTAGTGAACTTCATGGGGCTTCAAGCTGATCAGGTCGACACGCTCCAGCTTCACACCAGGGAACGAGCTATCTATGTGAAATTGTTATCGGCGGTATTGTATGATAATCTTCTCTCCCGGTTTAAAGAGGAACAAAATTTTACATACGCCTCCGGCGACATAACAAAAGTGAATATTACACCAGGTGATCAGCAAACAGTAAATGTTCGGGTGTTTAACCTGCCTTCTGAGGTGCCCTTTACGGTACTGTCACAGGAACTAAGTAAATATGGTACAGTGTATGATATCCGTAGGGAAAGATGGGGCTCGCAGTATCTTCTTTCGTCTAACAACGGAGTGCATGCTGTAAAAATGGGGCTCAAACGTCATATACCGGCTAGTTTAGTTATCGATTCGTATTTGATTGCCATCAGTTACATCGGCCAACCACAGGCTTGTCATTTGTGTCATGACACTACCCACTTAAAAGCAGCTTGTCCTCTACGTGCCACGCGGCTACCTATAACTCCAAGGAATCGACCGGTAACCTTCAGTGAGGCGGCGAGTGTTGCCACCTCTTCTGATGCAGTCGCCCAGAAGCAGGCTTCCATTATGTCACAAACGTCTGTGGTAGAACCTTTGTCGGTGAACCTTCCAGCGCGCTCTTCAGATTCAGGAAGTGGTGGTCCTGCTGGGGCGGAGACACCGCTGTTGACTGCAGCAAACGAACATGCAATTGTGGACGGATCTATTACGCCCTTTGTTGATCGGAAGTCGGCATTCGAAATGCCCGAGGTACCCTCTTTTTCGCAAAATTCTCAGGATGGGGATATGGAGATCGTTTGTGATGAAGAAGTAGAGATATCGGCGAGTGAGGTAGCACTTTTAAGGCAAAAGTCTTCTGCTTCTTTGTCTAGTCGAGATCCTCGGATACGGAGCCAGCATAGGCGGATGGATGTAGAAAGTGCCATGACACGACAGCACTCCCAAGTTGTGCAACCGTTGCCCGGTAACTCTCCGGCTCGTTCCACAACGAAAGAGGCGGACTCAGGCAAGCGGCCGGCAGTAGATGACAGCGATGATTTTGAGGATCACCAACGTTCCCCTAAACTTACAAAGGATGACCCGCACCCGGATAGTGATGATTGAGATTGTTGTTTCTGCAGTGCTCACTGGTTGTTCTCCGCTTGCAACTATTGAATATACGATCCTTGCCCTTTAAATGCCGGTAGGTCTTCAAATATGGGCTTCGCTCAACGTTAACGGCCTGCGACAGGTTATTAAACAACAACTTTTAAGGGACTTTTTGATCAGTAATGACATAGACATATGTTTTTTACAGGAGGTGAATCTTTGTAATCTGGATTTTTTGTATGGCTTCGATTACGAGACCAATCTTGGCCCCGAGGGTTCCGGTACGGCGATTGTTTACAGACAAGGCTTACGATTACACAGTTTTGGATACCATCCTTCCGGTAGGGTTCTTTCGGCAGTGTATGATGACGTGACTTTCGTGAATATCTACGCACCTGCTGGTAGTAATAAACGCAAACAACGAGAGGAGTTTTTTCGGCAAGACCTCCTGACCCATATCCCATCGGGTGCTACCTTTGTACTTGTCGGTGACTTTAATTGTACGTTGGCGGCCAAAGATCAACGTGGAACCTTTAATGGATGTGTTACTTTGCAGCAGCTGGTGGAGCAAATGCGGTTAAAGGATACCTGGGAGCATACGCATGGTTCCGCAGTACAATTTACTTTCGTGAGAGGCCTATCAGCATCGCGACTGGACGGCATGTATGTGCCGGCTGAACTCTTATCACGTCTTCATCGTACAGAGATAGTGCCTGTCGCATTCAGTGATCATAATGCACTCATACATGCCTTTGAAGGTAGGGCAGCGATCTACAGTAGAGGTAGAGGTTATTGGAAATTAAACTGCTCGTTGCTTATGGATGAGGACGTGCTAAGGGATTTCCAGGATCTTTGGTCGCGGTTGCGGGTATCCTTTCTGCTAGCACAGAATAAAGCCTTCTGGTGGGTGTGTAAAGCCAAGCCTGCGCTTCGTTATTTCTTTCGGGCTGCAGCCTGTCGTCGAGCTCTGGCTAGGAGGGAAACCATGGACTACTACCTGCAAGTCCTTCAGGAACTACACATACGCCAACAGCAAGGTGATGATGTTCAGTCTCTTATGAGAGGCATCAAAGAACACATTAAGGTCCGAAAATCTAACGAGTTACAGGGGTGTTTGTCCAAAGTACACTCGGCGGAAGTGGTTTTTGGGGAAAAGGCGAGTTTTTACCATCTGGCGAAGGAACGTAAACATGGTCGCCGGAAGCTCGTCACTCATTTGGAGGTTGATGGACAGAAAATTTCCACTACAGCCGGAATTCTTCGTGAAGTGCACTCCTTTTACGTCCAACGCTTCTCCGTCCCAGCGGAATGCTCCAGTGCTGTGGACGAGTATATGTCTGGGGTTGCTCCGGTTGTCCCGGAGGAGCTGCGGCATGATACGACGCCTGTTTCAGCAGCAGAGTTCATGGAAGTGATCCAGTCGTCAAAGTTGCATGCGTCTCCAGGACCTGATGGTCTACCATATGAATTTTACAAGCACTGTTGGCGCTATATTCGGGAAGAATTACTTCAAGTTTTCCAGGTAATGTGGACCTCAGAGCGATTGCCGCCTACTTTTGCAGATGGGATAGTGGTCCAGCTTCCGAAGTGTGCGCAGCCGAAGACTCCACAGGATTATCGGCCGATCACGTTATTGAACTGTGACTACAAGTTGTTTGTTAAAATCATTAGTGTTCGTATGCAGAAGATTCTACCCTATATACTTAGCGAGATGCAGGCTGCCGTACATAAGGGGACGGCCATTCATCATACGCTGGCGGCATTGAGAGGTGGTATATGGCACTGTGCACAGGAACACCAGTCCGCTGCAGTCATTAATTTAGATCTTGAGAAGGCCTTTGACAACGTCGTTCACGGGGCACTATGGAAACGTTTGGTTGCCTTGAAAGTGCCCGATAAGCTCCGTAATCTTATCCGAGCCCTATATGATGTTGCTTCGTCTAAGATTCTCTGCAATGGGTATCTCACAGCTGCTATACCGGTTAAACGTTCCGTCCGACAAGGTTGTCCCATGTCTATGATACTATTTGCCTTGTATGTTGATCCTTTACTTCGACGTCTTCAATCTACTCTTACCGGAATCGATGTGTATGGCCAGAGACTGGTGGTACGAGCCTACGCTGACGATATTACTGTAATGGTTACCACACCCCGCGATATTATACGCCTAAAAGATTGTTTACAGCAATATGAGGAGAATACCGGAATGACATTTAATATGAGGAAGTCCGAGATATTGCCCATTGGGTTACAACCTCCGGATACATCAGTTTTGGGCATACCTGTTGTGCAGCGTACGAAGGTTCTGGGGATCTACTTTAGTACTGACGCAGAGGATATGCGGGAATACAACTGGACGTCTCGTATTAATATCTTACGTGGTGTGATGTATCAGCAGAAAACCAGGATGCTGAATTTGGTACAACGTATATGGTTTTGTAATAGCTTTGCGCTCAGCAGAATTTGGTTCCTTGCATCTGTTCTTCCGCCCTCAAAACGCCAATGCCAGAGAATAGAACAGATATTAGGTTATTTTATCTGGACAGGAAAGCTTTATCGCATTGCGCGTACGCAACTCCGTCTCCCTAAAGGTGAAGGTGGCTGGGGATTATTAGCGGTGGTTCGTCAGTCTCAGGCCTTGATGATTCGAATGCTCTTGCTTGCCATGAATAACCAGGGTGACCCCGTGGATATTGCGCTACAACGACAATACTCATCCTTTTTTAATCGGGGCGAGCGTGACAAGGTTCCCCAAATGTTACGTGAAGTTTATCAGGTCTTGGAGAAGTTACCACCGGAGAAAGTGGGGAATGATGACTTTAGTACGGTGAAGAAGATTTACACCTTTCTTGTTCAAGCTACTCCTATTATCCCTCATGTCCAGCTGAAATACCCACAACTGCCCTGGAGACGCATTTGGAGATGTTTTAGCCTGCCACAGATTAACTTCGATTGGATGGCAGTAACGTATGCGGTGGTAAACGAAATCCTTCCAACGGCAGACAAACTCTATCGCCACCGGATGGCTATTTCCCACAACTGCCCACTTTGTAATGCCGCAGATTCCCTTCCTCATCGACTGATGGAATGTTCCGGTAAAACGGTGGTCTGGACTTGGGTTTTAGGATATTGTCGTACTTGGATACCTACCGGATGGATTCCTCAACCCTCTGATATTTTGCATTTGAACCTTCCTAAAGTAAGCCCCCCGTTGTATAATTCCCTACTCTGGCTGATTATGGGCACCTTTACTTGGCTACAAACGTTGGACGATCCAGCTGATTGTGTACTGCCTCATCTACGACAATTTTTACGTGCTGAGAGATGGCAGATGATTCGGCAACACAGAACAGGGCCATTCCAGCCTTAGATATTCCGATTTAAGCTCCACTAGCAGAGTAATACCCTTTTCCCTTTTTGTTAGGATCCTGTTCTTCCTTGCTTAAATAATTGTAAAATAAAAAAATAAAATAAAAATAAAATAAAAAAAAAGATGTCGTACCAACAAAAAAAAGGCCAGTGTACAGCAAGGTGCTTTATAAACATTTAATTGACCTCTTAGCCGTTTGGTATATTCCTCTACAACAAAATACACAGGTTACAAAAAAAAATAAGAAAAAAAAAAGACTGTTAATTAAGGACGAAATTATTTTCTCTGATATTATTCCTTTATTATTCATACAAAAGCGCATCTCTCTGTCTCTCTCTGCTTACTGTAAAAAAAAAAAAAAAAAAAAAAAAAACATTTACCAGCCATACAGGATTATACAAAATTGCTTCCAAATAAAGTGGACTTAAATTTAAAAAAAAAAAAAAAAAAAGGGGGAAAAAAAAGGCGTAGAGGCCGTCGAGCGGTGGCTGCACTGTGAGGGAAAAGCACTGTGTTAGGGAGTATTGCAAATTGAATGCACTAATAAAGCCGGACACACTCTCACACTTTTATAGAGAATGTACCGACAGATGCTCAGAGTACACTGCATAAACATTGTGCTGACAGTTTCGTGTAATCAGCACAACGTTCTTTGGGAAAGAGGCTGATTGGGCATACGCCAATATTCCTGATGAGAACTATACCTGATTGGTGGAGAAGCTGCTGCTTCTTATTAACATCTTTTTTCTCTGTGCACTTTGATACATCGTACAAAATAGTTTATGTCACATTTCATCACCGCTTTATGCTGTGGTGCCTTTGATATCAGGATGTGCCTAAGGGGAGATTAATGACAAATATTGCCAAACCATGGGACTCAATTTTTTTTTGTGAAGTCTTATGAATTGGAACCTCCTCTTTCCTTATATGTGTATGTACACACACACACATATATAGGTATATATGTGACTAATATTATCATTGTAGCCTCCATATTTGTATTTTAAATATGCTATATGCACATATCATTTTGTAGTCTTATTCTGCAGCACTTTTATACGTTTTGCAGTAGCAAAGGAAATTTCGATTCATATTTTAAAGGAAGCTTTGCTCAACAAATTGATGCGGCTGCAAAATATGTCCAGACCTGTGACTGCTTTCTTTCCAAATATATATCATATAATGTTTCATATGAAGTTTAATTACTTTTTAGAAAAAATGTTTAATAAATGGCATTATTGTACAAAAATATAGCAGTGAACTTGGAAGGTATGCATCTACAGCTTTTACAATTCCAATCTGATATCTTAATTAAATCTTTTCTGAAATAACTATATGGATATCATTTTTAAAGTGAGTTATGTTGTATCAACTTTAAGACAACTATTTAAGTAAAACTCCAGCTGGAATAATAGAACGCGAATAAGGACCTCTACATGTTCGGGTCATGAACTTTACAAATCTAACGTTGACGAGATAGGGCTTTTAATCTCCCCTTAGGGCTCTGGAGAGTTAAAAAGAGCACTTGCACATTTTCCTCTGCATCTTCTTCTTTTTG
The DNA here is from genome assembly GCA_030765065.1 of Deroplatys truncata. Lineage (NCBI taxonomy): Eukaryota > Metazoa > Arthropoda > Insecta > Mantodea > Mantidae > Deroplatys > Deroplatys truncata. The sequence goes on from CM060976.1 coordinate 18,087,456, forward strand.
AAGTTGATTGGCTTCACGCAGTTTACAATTAAATTTCCGCACAATCGTAATTTTTATGGTGTAGTACGTGATACAATGGCACAGAGTCGGCTCGTCTCATGGCATGCACACCTAATATCCTGACGTTTCTTATGCAGGTCGGCCGTAAGGTATGCTGCTGATAAGCGAGCTGCGTTAATAAGTTCACTTTAAGCCTAACCTTGGGTTTTTCGTGGTTTTCCCTAATCGGTAAGGCGAATGCTGTGGTTTCTCTTCTAACACGATTTCCTTTCCCTCATTTCCATTTCACTCCATTTCCTTCTCATCTTTCGGATGTGCTTTCGCGGTGTGAGTCGGTACCGGAGGATGACGCGGAACGGATATTCCTGTGAACACCAGAGGACTACCTGGTGCAAGATTCGTTCATCGCCCTCTCTGGGCAGCTCGAGTAGTGAGCTGGATCTTCAACTAGGAACTGCGGTGACTCTGCGCATCTCTGTGACCTGTCTGCCTGCAAACTTTAGTCCCCTGTGGTTCCTCAATTTCATCCCTTGCTCGTGGGGTGGTAGCCATAATAGATGTACGTAGGTTGAGGTGCGCAAGGTATCCCCCTCCGTTGTAAAACCAATACCTATGTAAGTCTTCACAAATTGAAACGAACTAAAGATTTTAATTTTGCAGCAAATGGCACGCAGCGCTAGAGATGCATTTTAAAACCTTAGCAAGCTAAATAATTTACTACAAACACTTTCTGGATCGATGAATGTTTATTCTTCCACGAATGTAATGCCTTAGGCCTAGAGAGAGAGCGAGAGAGAGAGAGAGAGAGACAGCTCGCAAGATAAGTCAAAATCCTCGAAGCAGGAGAATAGATTCTGTGTCCAATGGAAAAATAATTGCAAAGAAGTAACGAAGAAAGAAAACTCTTATTATTAATAAGCATTCTTATTATTTTTGAGAAAACAAACAAAAATATTTTTTCTTTCTAACCGGTTTTTTGGGCTACAGGATATCCTTAAAGCTTCCGTATCAACATTGCTAACTATATGACCTTTCGTGATTGAGTTTGCTGTTCACAGATAGGCGGAAAGACAGACAGACGCATACACACACGCGCAAGCACATAGTTTATTATGTTTTAATTTACTTATTCACGGAATCGCAAAACGTGCTCTTATATTCAAGTTTTTGTTTTGAAGTTTTCGGTCCAATAGACTAAGTTGTTAATGCATTCTAGATAGGAATAGGAAACGTTAGAGGAAATATAAATATGTATATATATACAGGGTGGACCATTTAAGTTGAGACTATCCAGTATTTCCAAAAGTAAGCGTTGTAGAAAGAAATGTCCTGCATAATGATTGTTTGATATTATGGGGGAAAGTAAATGCCATTAGTTGTGTTTTATTTGGAGGACGTTGTGATGGTTATTTTAGGGTAAACTTAATTTGACCCTAATTATAGGTTCTCATTTTAAAAAATTAAATTGATCCTAAAATGACTATCATAACGATCTCCAAACTAAACACGACCTGTGTCATTTACTTTCCCCCATAATATCAAGCAACTTTTACTTGACATCAAGACATTTCTTTCTACAACGCTTAGTTTTGGAGATATTGTACAGTCTCAACTTACATGGTCCACCCTGTATATACATATATATATACTTTCTCAGCCTTATATCATTTATTGGCGGGTATATAACTATTCTTCTTCTACCTCTTCAACATATTACCCTCCTCTTTTTAAGACTTACACCCCAAGGACTTACAAGCCAATACTCTGGGCTAGTATCTTGTCGAGGAGCAAGCCAAATTTTGGATCATAGCATATTTGGATGGGTGATCAGACCAGAGCTTGGTATGGCGGTGAAGAAGAAAATGAAATGCAGTGACGAAAGGGATGGTGGGAAAATTCGCGGATCAAGTTATCCGAGCGAGTATTCGCTTAGCAAGCGATGAAAACCGCGAGAAACCCTTCGGCAGGCTGGTCGGTCGGTTTTGGGAGTTTGATCCAGGGACCTCCTGAATGCTAGTCGCACAAATTACCGCGGTGCCACATCGTTACAGCTACAACTATTCTTATTAAAGCTTATTTTTTTGTCTACTTCATTTTAACCCAAATAAACCTTTGCAGAAATAGCTATATTACACATTTCCTTGTTGATACAAAGGGAACAGCGATAGTCAAATATTCAAGAATTGATTGCTACATGCTGGCCTTAAAATTCTAATATCCTTCCACAACGCGAGAAACAACTGAAAATGGACAGGACTTTAAGAGAATGACTAAGCATTGGGCAGTTGCAAGTATTAATAACGGATATCTCAGAAATGGTTTATGCCACAAAAAGACTTATTTGAAATAAATTATGTGTTTTAAATGTACCTACTTTTTTGTGTTGTACGTTTTCGTCTATCGCTTAAAATTTATTAGTTATACAAGTCTGTACAAATTGTCTTCAGAATGAGTACTTCACAGGCTGTTCCCAGAAAATTCAAGATATCGATTTTATTTGTAATTTAAATATCTTTAATATACGGCATTTTAATCAAAATCTTTACATCCATTAGAAAAAAAATCGAAAAATGTTCCATGTAAAGTGTAGTTAGGGGTGGTGGAGGCACTGAACTTATGTACCAGGTTTGGTGTTATACAGTGCTTTTTCGCTTTTGAGTTATTATGTTCACTGAGACACACACACGCACACATACAGACACAGAGAGAGAGAGAGAGAGAGAGAGAGAGAGAGAAAGAGAGTGAGAGCAAGACTTTTTTTGGGGTGGAATACAATGCTTCCCCTAATTAATATATGTGGCAGAGAAAGTAATAAGCGATAAAGGTAACAGGATGCTGAGCCTATGACAGTAGGATATATAGGACAGATCGAGCGCAGTTTTTGCGTTTATATGGGAAAGGATAGGGAAAACGAGGGTATATGCGGCGGTTCACGGAGGAAAATGCGTTTATATGGGGAAGATAGGGACTACGACGATCGATGCTAGGCTAGATAGAGGTTGAAGGAATGAGGATGTGCTTTATATGAGAGATACGGGAAATACGAGGAGAAGTGTTAGACTAGATAGAGTTTGAGATGTGGAATATGCATTTATATGGGAAAGATAGGGAAAACGGGAGCAGAGGCTAGGACAGACAGATGCTGAAGCAGGGGGAATTTCGGCTTATACGGGAGAGATGGGGAATGCGAAGAGAGGTACTAGACTATTCAGGGTTTGAAGGGTAGAGTATGGCTTTTTATATGAAGAGACGAGGAAAACGAGGGTATATGCTAGGTTGAGAGAACCTTCAAGGAGGAAAAAATGCGTTTATATGGAGAAGATAGGGAAAACGAGGAGAGTTCCGAGATAGAGCAGGGACTGAAGGAGGGAGGGGAATGCTTTATGCGACAGAGATAGAGTATACGAGGAGAGGTGCTAGTGTAGACAGAGGTTAAGGAGTAGGGTATACACTTATATGAGGAATGTATGGAAAACGGAGACAGACGGTATTATAGACAGAAGCTGGGCCACTTTTGCGTTTATATGGGAAAGGATAGGGAAAACGAAGGTAGATGCGGCAGTTCAAGGAGGAAAATGCGTTTATAGGGGAGAGATAGGGAATACCAGGGCTGATGCTAGGCTAGTCAGATGCTAAAGGAGGGAGGGATCTGCTTTATACGAGAGAGATAGGGAATACAAGGAAAGATGCTATACTAAACAGGACTTGAAGGGTAGAATATGGCGTTTTATATGAGCGAGATAGCGAACCGAGGAGAGGTATTAGGCTAGGAGTTTTGAATGATAGAGTAGGCGTTTATATGAGAGAAATAGGGAATACGAGGGTCGATGCTAGGCTAGACAGGGTTGAAGTAGGGAATGCGTCTTATATCAGAGAGGTAGGGGAATATGAGGAGAAGTGCTAGGCTAGACAGGAAGGTCTGAATGACAGAGTACGCGTTTATATGGAGAGACGAGGACAACGAAGGTAAGTGCTAGGTTGAGAGAGTCTTCAAGGAGGAAAATGCATTTATAGGAGAGCGGTAGGGCATACGAGGAGAGGTGCTAGTCTAGACATGGTTTGACGAGTAGAGTATACGTTTATATGGGAGAAATATGGAAAACGGGAGAGATACAAGGATGATAGGGGTTGAAGGAGGAGGAATGTAGGTTTATACGGTAATATAGAGAGTAATTCGATTATAAAACTTTTCTCATCCAGCGTTACAACACTTTTATATACTTATTTTCTAAACCTTACAAACTTTATATATGTTAAACAGTAGTGTGCGAGACGGAGAGGGACAAACTGTATATCGGTTTACAGTGAAGTATACGTCCTAACCTATTGCCACCTTGTTTGCTCTGGATCTTCTCATTGTCTATTCATTCCTAACATAATCACGTAACAAGACGTAACACAACGTAACATAACAGCATGACAAGACGTCACACTAAGTAACATAAGCACGTATCCTCATAACATCACGTGACATCTCGTAACCAGAAACGTCACACGACGTAACAACACGTACCAACCATGTAACCACGTAACAAAACGTAAGAACAACACGTAACCAACCCATTGCTAAGGCAATCTAAACTAATTCATCCTTCATAACTTAGACAATAAGTACGAGAGCCTAGCCTAGATTAACCCGACCAATCCCAAACGTTCCTCTAATCATCTATTCTACTCAGTCATCGACTAACCTAATCTGGCTAACCAAAGATATTCTCAACTTTCTTTTAGTGAAATTGCAATGTTTTATTCAGGTTTTATTATTCGAGAGTTTTAATTGAAAAGTTTACGTCAACATACCTTTATTTTAGTTCGCTGTAGGTGCCTCTCCCCTTTTTATCTAGGCTTGAGACTAGCACTAGGATTGCTCCTAATGGCAGGGTTACCACCTTCCCTTCCATCTTCTTCTTTCTTCATCGGTCGTCAGCCAGCTGCATATACAGCACACGGATAACCTTCATTTTTTAAGATTGTAGATTCACGAGAAAATCTTTATTTTTGACTTACGTTCTTTTAAGCACTGTTTGTAATGGCGTAATGTCCATACGCACATGTCGTTATTCCGTCCTCAGCAATAATTATTTTATCATCAAACGGAGTCAATGCAATTTTATTCACTTGCACTGTGCAAGAGCATGCTCCCGAGACAGGATCAGATTCATGGGTGTTCTGATGATTTCTCCGGTTTTAAGACAGTCTGTATAGCTGTCAAACGAAATGTACTGCTTAATAGCGCTACGTTTTATACCATTAAGCTTTTTTATCATTGAGCCTTGAATATCTAAGGCATACATCTTAGGACGTAGTACAACAAAGCGTAGGATGATTTTACCATTAGCCTCATCTTTAAATATTCCCAACACCTTCTTATTTAGAGCTGAATAGCATATATGGTTGACAGGGTAATCAGCTGTATCTAGGTGTTCGAGAAAACGTAGCTTGTTCTGGTACACATCTTCAGTTGTAACACGATGAATGAACGAATCAGTGTCCATATACATAAGCTTCAGGTTTTCAGCTCCATAATAAGGCAACAACACGTCGTAATGATAGTTATACATTAATGTCTTGGAGATATCCAACACACTCATACCGATGTATATATGCTTGTTGAACACGATCTGACGAGAGGCCATATGTACAGCAGCTAGATTAGAAGCATATATTGTCCTGTCGATAAACGTAGGCTTTGCAATTAACTTTTCCAGAGTCTTCTCGTTTGTCACCAACCGTATATCCACACGATTACGAAGGTTCTCCATTGTTTTTCCAAACATGGCGTTCTTAAACAGTTTGTAGAAATGCTTCTCAAAATCATTTGCAGCTTGTTATCGTAGTCTGTTACTAAATTACACATACGATTTTAACCACTGTGACTATCCAAATTGTAGCACACGATGAATTTTTGTTAGTCGCAGGCCATGACTAAGAGCTTGCTTCAAAGCCATATAATGTACTACATACTTCGTTCGTGATCCAAGGTGAGGAATTAGCTTCTTCGTAGTCGAGTCCTTCGGTTTCAGACACTCAAGCAGGAATGGTAGATCATTATGCAGATCATGGAGTTCAGCAGGATACTCGATGTCAACTTCTAATATGTATCCATGAGGATCATCTTCTTCTATTCTTGGTAAGTTTATTTCTTCAGGAGAAACCCACTGAAATCCACCAAAAGGAAGGGCGTGACACATGGCCTACCCATATTGGTTATTAGCGTGCTCGTATATGATGAATTGGGTTGGTCTCGAGGGATCAAACTTGTCGATGTAAGTGTTATTAGCCTCTGCATACCGATGTGAAACTTGGCATAAACCTCCTCTTATGCCGGATTCCACCATGAGTAGTTGGTCATAATCTTGCAACAGTTCCAGTTCGATTCCAGTATACAGTAACATGGCGTCCCATGTAAGTCCTGGAGAGGTAAAATAATGTGCTGGATCAACTTTGTGCGTTTTGAGAGTTTGCTCTCTGAATGTCTCAAAGACATCAGCTAGAAGAAGAACATCAGATATTAAGAAGAGGTCACTGTATTCTCCCAGGTTTCTCACATTGAACAGTCTCCATACATTTCTAGCATGTTCGTAGTCAGCATCACTAATTTCTGCTTCATTCAGTTTATTGTAGAAGTAGTTCTTAGGAGGCAGGCAGGTCTCGTTCAAGACGTCCCATGAAGTGACGTAATCATAGGGAAATGCACCCTTACGTGTCGTCAACTTCATCTTGTCTTCTCCGAAGTACTTCAATGTTTCAGGGTATGATGTTAGATTTTTTACCAGCTTATCCAATCTTGTACTCAGGAACCGAAAACTATCTACAAACCGGAGCTTTATAATTCCGACATACCTGGAGAATGATATATAGCTTTCTTCAGAGCTAGGAATTACTTCCACCCGCTCACTTGTACATCCCAGCTCCTTAACAATGAAGTAAGAGTCATATCCACTGATGTTGTGCATGTAGACAGGGATATATTTAGGTGTTTCGCAGGCTAAATTACATTCATTATGCAGACTTCCTCGATATTCACCACTGATGTGATCATGGTCGCGTACTTTATAGTTCTCTTCAGTAAAGGTTTTTCCACACAAGTAGCATACTGTAGAGGCGTTGAAATCCATCTGCTGTTGATCTGTAAGTTTCAAGGGCATGACAGATTTGTATATATTATTAATCTCCTTTGCAAGGAATGACAGGTATTCCATAAACTTCTGAGCAGCATCAACATCACGATATACATAGGGATGCTTAGGAAGGCCAGTTTCCAGATGTTCAATGTTAATTGATGGTTTAACGTAAACACAGAAGCTCATTGCTGTGTGCTCTTGATAAGGAGTTGTATAGGAAGATTCAGGACTGGGTATGCATGTATGATATGGAGCGAGAATGCTTTCAAAGTCTGCGTAGATGACGTAAGGTAGTTTCAGCATCCTTTCAAAATTTTTAAACTGTACAATTGATTTCTCCTTTGTAGGCATAACTACCCTTGCAACACCATGCTGATTACAGATGGATGCATGTTCTTGCAGTTTTTCCAGTCCACTTCGTCCATATCGATTGTCAAAAGTGCAAAGCACCGCTTACAGGTATATATCACTCCATCATGCTTAGTTTTCTGACGTCGAACGAGCTTCTCAAAATTCTTGATATATACATAGTGATGTTTTCCACTACTTTCACTCAATAGTAGGAGGTCACGGTGGTCAGGTAGTTCAGTGTCAGCAACCTTTATCGGATACACTTCATGCTTCTCATCCAGGCCGAAAACGTTGAAAGACATCCTATTAAGCTTCTCAAATTTAGGTATTTGAGAAAGTGGAGTAGGATAGGAAACGCAGCTGAAGTCGTACTTATCTTGAAGTTTCTTATATTTGCTCACACGCTGTGCATCCTTCTCGATGAATTTAGCTAATATAGAGTACATGAAACATAGCTCATCAGTTAAATTCTGGATGTTTATACACGGTTCTTTACTTCCAACAGATGGCGGTAGTGGTATGAAGCTACTTCCACGTAACGGATTGTACTTGTTAATACGAAGTCGAATTCCTTCTACAGCAAGCAGAGCCCAGTTGCTACCCTTAAGTTGTGATTCCTCCATTTCAGTAACCAACTTCTTCATTTTCGTTTCCAGCATAGAGTCCAGATCCGTTTCTAAGAAAGCAGCTTGATTCCGTGTTTTAAATGTTTACTCGCAGGTTTCTCCGACACTGTTAACAAATCTACACACAGCTAACAGATTAATTTCCACACTTTTGTGAATACCAAGCTCTTTATGTACAGCCCGGATTATCCGCTGTTTCGCCTCATGCAGGTACATATTCAGGTCCTTAGTTGATTCACAACGATTAAAATATGATTTCAAGCGTCCATTGAATGAAGTTTCATATTCTTTCATGTCATAGCCATCCATGAAAGAAAATATCTCTTGCTTTGTCGGTTCTAATCTACGTTTCTTCTCAGGTCTGTTTATTTCACACACATCTTCGTGCCGGCGACCCTTATAACTGTCTTTGAAGGCTACGTTACAATATTTACACTTGAAGAGCTTTTTGCAACGTAGCTCATGTCGTCTTTTATCATATCCACGGAGGAACTTCCTAAGGCATTTAACCGCAAGAATATCCCGAGACACTAGGAATGATATCCATATGAGGAGTTATTCATTTTTCTTCTTGATATAATAAGGTATTAACCTTTCTTCAAGGAAATGTACGCCTCTTTACCTTGATAGCACTTTAGAAGGTTGATTATTTTCTGAGAGAACAGCGATGTTAACACCTCAGAGATGATCAACAGATTGAATTTCAATGCTAGAGGTCGCTCTATTTATACAGGAAGCACGAACCTTTTTGGATCAATTCATTCATCGTGTTACAACTGAAGATGTGTACCAGGACAAGCTACGTTTTCTCGAACACCTAGATACAGCTGATTACTCTGTCAACCATATATGCTATTCATATTTAAAGATGAGGCTAATCGTAACATCATCCTACGCTTTGTTGGACTACGTCCTAAGATGTATGCCTTAGATATTCAAGGCTCAATGATAAAAAAGCTTAATGGTATAAAACGTAGCGCTATTAAGCAGTACATTTCGTTTGACAGCTATACAGACTGTCTTAAAACCGGAGAAATCATCAGAACACCCATGAATCTGATCCTGTCTCGGGAGCATGCTCTTGCCACAGTGCAAGTGAATAAAATTGCATTGACTCCGTTTGATGATAAAATAATTATTGCTGAGGACGGAATAACGACATATGCGTATGGACATTACGCCATTACAAACAGTGCTTAAAAGAACGTAAGTCAAAGATAAAGATTTTCTCGTGAGTCTACAATCTTAAAAAAAATGAAGGTTATCCGTGTGCTGTATATGCAGCTGGCTGACGACCGATGAAGAAAGAAGAAGATGGAAGGGAAGGTGGTAACCCTGCCATTAGGAGCAATCCTAGTGCTAGTCTCAAGCCTAGATAAAAAGGGGAGAGGCACCTACAACGAACTAAAATAAAGGTATGTTGACGTAAACTTTTCAATTAAAACTCTCGAATACTAAAACCTGAATAAAACATTGCAATATCACTAAAAGAAAGTTGAGAATATCTTTGGTTAGCCAGATTAGGTTAGTCGATGACTGAGTAGAATAGATGATTAGAGGAACGTTTGGGATTGGTCGGGTTAATCTAGGCTAGGCTCTCGTACTTATTGTCTAAGTTATGAAGGATGAATTAGTTTAGATTGCCTTAGCAATGGGTTGGTTACGTGTTGTTCTTACGTTTTGTTACGTGGTTACATGGTTGGTACGTGTTGTTACGTCGTGTGACGTTTCTGGTTACGAGATGTCACGTGATGTTATGAGGATACGTGCTTATGTTACTTAGTGTGACGTCTTGTCGTGCTGTTATGTTACGTTGTGTTACGTCTTGTTACGTAATTATGTTAGGAATGAATAGACAATGAGAAGATCCAGAGCAAACAAGGTGGCAATAGGTTAGGACGTATACTTCACTGTAAACCGATATACAGTTTGCCCCTCTCCGTCTCGCACACTACTGTTTAACATATATAAAGTTTGTAAGGTTTAGAAAATAAGTATATAAAAGTGTTGTAACGCTGGATGAGAAAAGTTTTATAATCGAATTACTCTCTATATTACCGTATAAACCTACATTCCTCCTCCTTCAACCCCTATCATCCTTGTATCTCTCCCGTTTTCCATATTTCTCCCATATAAACGTATACTCTACTCGTCAAACCATGTCTAGACTAGCACCTCTCCTCGTATGCCCTACCGCTCTCCTATAAATGCATTTTCCTCCTTGAAGACTCTTTCAACCTAGCACCTACCTTCGTTGTCCTCGTCTCTCCATATAAACGCGTACTCTGTCATTCAGACCTTCCTGTCTAGCCTAGCACTTCTCCTCATATTCCCCTACCTCTCTCATATAAGACGCATTCCCTACTTCAACCCTATCTAGCCTAGCATCGACCCTCGTATTCCCTATTTCTCTCATATAAACGCCTACTCTATCATTCAAAACTCCTAGCCTAATACCTCTCCTCGGTTCGCTATCTCGCTCATATAAAACGCCATATTCTACCCTTCAAGTCCTGTTTAGTATAGCAATTTTCCTTGTATTCCCTATCTCTCTCGTATAAAGCAGATCTCTCCTTCCTTTAGCATCTGACTAGCCTAGCATCAGCCCTGGTATTCCCTATCTCTCCCCTATAAACGCATTTTCCTCCTTGAACTGCCGCATCTACCTTCGTTTTCCCTATCCTTTCCCATATAAACGCAAAAGTGGCCCAGCTTCTGTCTATAATACCGTCTGTCTCCGTTTTCCATACATTCCTCATATAAGTGTATACCCTACTCCTTAACCTCTGTCTACACTAGCACCTCTCCTCGTATACTCTATCTCTGTCGCATAAAGCATTCCCCTCCCTCCTTCAGTCCCTGCTCTATCTCGGAACTCTCCTCGTTTTCCCTATCTTCTCCATATAAACGCATTTTTTCCTCCTTGAAGGTTCTCTCAACCTAGCATATACCCTCGTTTTCCTCGTCTCTTCATATAAAAAGCCATACTCTACCCTTCAAACCCTGAATAGTCTAGTACCTCTCTTCGCATTCCCCATCTCTCCCGTATAAGCCGAAATTCCCCCTGCTTCAGCATCTGTCTGTCCTAGCCTCTGCTCCCGTTTTCCCTATCTTTCCCATATAAATGCATATTCCACATCTCAAACTCTATCTAGTCTAACACTTCTCCTCGTATTTCCCGTATCTCTCATATAAAGCACATCCTCATTCCTTCAACCTCTATCTAGCCTAGCATCGATCGTCGTAGTCCCTATCTTCCCCATATAAACGCATTTTCCTCCGTGAACCGCCGCATATACCCTCGTTTTCCCTATCCTTTCCCATATAAACGCAAAAACTACGCTCGATCTGTCCTATATATCCTACTAATGACTTGTTGCTAGCCTGGTGACTTCACCGAGCAAGTCTCACGAGTGACAGGCTCACTGATAGCGAGAGCAAATGGTAATTGCCACACTACCCAACACTACATAGCTTCATAGCGAATAGTCCATTCAGAGTGCATAACGTGAGACTGTTCTTCGTTTATCAACTATAAAACTCTGTTGCAGAAGCGACTTTAAGCCTGAAACAGGAATCATGACTGACAAGATGAATCAGAGAAAAAAGTTAGTAAGTTATCAGATTTTGGATTTTAAGAAAGAAAATTGTTGAAGTCATCGAGGAACTGTCTTAGTTACAATATAAATTTGCTGTCAGTGTACGTAAACAATGATTAAGGTCACTCCAATACTTTAAAGTGTCTCATTAATTTTAAATTGAACATAATATAACACGTTTTCAGATACGGAACGATATGCTTCATAATTTGTTTTATATTAATATTCACCTATGTTAAATTGTGCTATTCATTTCCTTCAGGAATAAGTACAATTTGAGGTATTTGGTTATAACAGGGTCAAAAAACCGAACAACGTGTAAATAAATTGAATGTTTAGGTTAAAAAATTAATAAGACGACGCCAAAGAAATGATTTAGCTATAATTTGATTTTCCTTACTTACTTGTTAATATTGTGATCATTGGTACCAAAAACAAACTGACACTCTTCGTTCAGACGTCGTACGATAAACTTCTTGATCCAGATGTGCAGTTAACATATTTTATGTAATACTACCATTATAAACAAATTGCCACTTGAGCCGTTTGGATGCTCCTCTTCCCCATTTAGCCAGTCACAACAGAAGCTTTGCTACATCCAGAAATTTTAAACATGCAGTAGCAGTGACTTCATGTGAACCTAGTAACATCCCGCTATGAATGCATTTTGATTGGTCGAGTTGAGGACCAATCACACGGTGGCAGCCCTAGCGGACGATGCAGGAAGCACCAGAGAAGAGGACTTTCCCAGCAGGTGGAGAAAGGAGGGCAGTTAGTCGCCGCAAGAGAGGCCGGTTACGTATATGTGTGGGCGACATTCGCGGTGGTATTTGAGAGGCATCAGATATATTACTTTGTTTTGGACTTGTCAAAATTTTTGTTATTTACACATTTCGGTGAGTAAAACTTTCAAAATTATTGCCAAAGATTCGTGATGGTAGGCCACGGTGCATAATGGAGGAACGAAATATATTCACTGGTAAATGTAAAGGTAGAACATGTAGAAAATCTGAAGAGAACCGTTTTGTCAACTAGTTTTAAGCAAACATTAAAGGTATAAAGTCTAGAATAAAAATAATATTTGAAGTTTTAAACGTTTATTCGAGAGCAGTCAAATATATACTGTTAAAGCAACAGAATGTTACGAATTATTGTTGGATGTATATAAATAAATATGTATATAGGTTAAAATTATGAAATTGATTGAATTTGTAAAGTTGTTTGTTGCTTAGCTGCTATATCGCACAAAGTTAAATGGAGAAAAGTGGAATCTTGTGTAAGAGAAAATTGACACTGTAAGTGAGCAAAATATACTTGCAGACTCAAATCTTAATTGTGAACTTAATTTTTAGAAAATAAGGGAAACATATGTTCTACAACGGTGAATACTATAAATATATCTTTTCCTTTATATGCCAAGGTACGGTCGATTCACATCCTGTAGGACAATCTGTTTAATCAGCTGGCGTCTAGTTAATATTTTAGTGGCATGTACCTATAACTCATGTCAAAGTATACCACCAAAAGTTATTCAAACTATAAACAGATTGTAAATATTGGCTCATTATGGCACCCGTGTCAATAATAGTAATGCCGTATTTCTTGTAGCAATGACGCAACACCAATTCGCTGTTGCTCATAAAGGGACCATGAAATCATTTTGTGATATTCTTTTCTCTGAGCAACGAAGCTGCAAAAACGCTCTGCATTATTACATAATGAAAAAGTACGAACTGAATTTATCATTACGAGTACTTACCACGCTATGCTGACAATAGGCTGCATCACAGTCCGTAACACCTGCTCACTTCTCTCCTAGGTAGGGGATGCAAGCAAGTGGCTGTCTAGTTTATATGACACGCCAGGTAATAACAAATGTATTGCAGGGAGAGAAGCTAGTGAAGACGCCGAATTATTTCAGGATTTATTTCCTATAATTTATAATGCTAAGATTCATATAGTGTTGGTTCCAACTGGCTGTTAATCTTAATTAACAGCTGTGAAAATTGTCACACGAACGACAGTGACTCAGAATTTTGAGACAAACATTGCCATATTATCAAGAGCATCCACTGGTATAAATGTCGCAACTTAATATCATTTAGGCTTCATAATCTGTGTCTTAGATGTCGTGTTGTTATGATATATCGAAAACTGATTCTCACAGTTTTATAAATAAGATTCGAATCTGAATTTACTAAATATTTTAAATATTTCACGTACTTTATAAAATTATTATAATCATTAGTACATCCATAGGCATTTAAATGAGCGAAAGGAAGTGGTTAAATCTTCATCAAAATACACCGGTGTGCAAAACCTAAGGACGAAAGTAATCTTCGCATGCTGTGACACTGCCAAGTAACATAGCTCGATGAAACTTGAATCACATATAGAGGGAACTGCTACGGTAGGTAACTAAACGAAATATGCAATGAGTCGAACAGAAATGCCACTTTTATTCATAGACCATAAGCTACACTAAAGTCAATACGACATATGATGGCTCTCTAGATTTACAGAAACATATACATGGTGCTTAAAAGGGTGTATGATCACCACGGACAGCAATACATGCTTTTCGTCGTGCTCCCATGCTGGCCACAAGGTTGGTAAGCACTTCTTGTGGTAAGGCGTTCCATTCCTCCACCAGCGCTGCTGACAACTGTTGGATGGTCGTGTGTGCATGTGGAGTGCTGCAATGCGTCTTCCCAAAGCATCCCACACGTATTCGATGGGATTTAATCGGGGGAACGGACAGGCAGTCCATTCGCCGAATATCCTCTCGCTACAGGAGATCCTCCACCTGCGTTGTTCGATGCGGTCGCGCATTGTCAGGACCGACTGCAACCCTGAAAAGACGCACATGGGGAAGGAGTACAGTATCATAACAACGTTGACCAGTGAGCGTACCGTGTTCAAAGATTTGGAGGTCGGTGCGCCCATGTAACATTATGCCTCCCAAAACCATAACACCCGGACCACCAAAACCATCATGTTCAAGGATGTTCCTGGGTTCATTACGAGTTCCCACCGCTCGCCATATGAGGTACGTCGAGAATCACTACTTAGACTGTTCTCATCCGAGAAGAGCACGCGACCCCATTTGGTCCAATTTTGATGCTCTTGGGACCATCGCAAACGGTGCCGCCGATGTGCGGATGTCAATGGAACACAACGTACTGGCCGTCGGGCAAAGAGACCACCTCTGTGTAGTCGTGAGATTGCGTGCCTAGCTGTCCTGTTAAATGTGGTTGCAATTTCATCCGCTGTTTGGCGTGGATCCCTTCTTGCCTGTTGCATGATGTAGCGGTCATCTGCTGCTGTCAACCACCACCTCTCCTTGGGACAGCAGTGCCTGTGGTTTGGAAGGTTCCTCATGCACGTGAAACAGTGCTGTGAGGAATTCCAAACTCCTGAGCAACACTCGTCACACTTCGCCCTTCTTCCAATTTCCCGATGATTCTGCCCCATGTGAAGTCATCCAAATGTGTCTACGGGCATGTTGCAATGAAGAACACCACTACAGTGCAGCGTAACAGCTCGCTAATTGCCACACACCGTCTTGTCCTATTTCGTCAACTGCCCCGTATTGCGGGACCAGACACATTTGGTACTATAGGCTCGCTACACTCATGCCATGTGACGTCCAGCTTTCTGTGTATGTGTGAGAGATCTCTGGCAACTTGCTCCCGCACCTTCATCTACTTCCACCTAGTAGTTCATTTGTTATGTTACTTTACCCTTCCTGTCCTTAAGTTTTGCACACGAGTGTATAAAGATATATATTTAATGATTTAGTGGTTTGTAAAGCTCTATATGAGCGTATAGATTACACACATTAATTAAAAAGCAACGACTCTACATACGGGCTGTTCCATTTCAATTCGGACAGCAGAAACCTTGCATTTGGGGGGGCCTTCAATTTTACGTCATCTAAAGTAGACGTTAAATTAATATCTTTTACAAAATCGCAACTATGATAAACAAGTGGTTCCAGATTTCCTCAAGTTACCATAATTTAATAACCTTACGTGATTCTGAGACTCGTATCTCAGAAACTATTCAAAGTAAAATTCTCAAATATAGGTCAAAATGAAGGCAACATTGTATAGTTTGTGATGACACTTATTTGTTATTTTTAGAACTTAAAGTGAATTTCATTTTCATCAAATTTTAAATGGAATACAAACTATGCCATATTGTTCAGCATTTAATTTCAAAACAATGTTACTAACATTTTTATGTTATCTGCAATGGAAAACTGTAGGAAAAGGAGAGTAAATAGAAACAGCGTGGAAACGCTAGCCGCGCTGCACTTTATCACACACACCCATGAGTCATGACGAGGACGTTGTCGATCGTCTGCTGTTACATGTTTTGCTGTGAGAGGATGCTAAGTGAGACGATAAGAACGTGAATAAGACAAACAACCCTCTTTGGTAACAACCCTAAGTAAGTCATTTTCTTGCCAGGTGTGGTTGTGGTAGATCCATGTGAATTATATTTTAGTTATAAAGTTATTTTTGAATATACGAGTATAATAGTTTTTAGTTAATTTCATATGAAAATTTACTGCACTAAGGTAGTAAAAAGCTCCATTTAGTTATAAAATAAGTTGGAAGATATTTTAAACGACCTCTCCTCCAAACACTGCTTTATACAATCAATACTACTGGTAACCTTGATTCGCTGCAAGCCTCTTCCTATGTTGTGGCAGACGGCAACTGACAGCATGACGTAAGTGTACAATGTGAACTTAAATAATTATTCTTTCATTATTTTTTCAGCGTTTCATACAAGGGGCTTAATAAAACTAAAATCAATGTGTAGTAAAAAGAAGTTCAAGCCTTTATAAGTTTAATTTTTATGAAGAATGTGTGCATACCTGATACATGAAAAAAACCATTGTATAATTATTATTATGTTATTGGTATATACCGCCATCAACAACAGACATTCAGCTTCAAAATGAAACCTACTTCACTGAAATCCGATGTACAGTTCTTCAGTTACACGTCACAGTTGTATAGTTCGGAAAATAACTCAAATTGTACCGAATTTTAACTCAAAACACTTAAGAGATGAACTTATGAAAATTGTTTTCTATTACAGCAATTGAAACATGTAGAAATTATTTGATTTTAAGAAATGCGAGGTCAATTTTCTCATTTTGTATGATTTGAATTGGAATAGTCCATATGCAGATAGGTAAAAAATAATTCCTACTGCTACCAATGCATGTCATTTTATCGCATACAATCACTGGAAGCAAATCTACACGCTTTTAATTTATCTTGTGAATATTTTGAGGAGAATTACACATAATAGAGCATCCCTTTCAATACCTAAGTGATGGAATCCTGATTTTGTTCATTTATTCACCCTCCTAATCATCATCGACCCTGAAATATAAAGAACTCAGGGCCCTACCAACCGAAGCTAAGCCTCATATATAACTTATGTCGTTAATTTAATTTGATGAGGACTCCATCGTCATTTAATTGTTGCAAGATATCGCCCAACGTGTAGCTATAATAACCTAACCGTAACATTTGCTTAATTGTTACAAATCTAACTAGCGCATGCCCTCATACGTGACCCAATCCCTCCGCTTTTTGCAGTTATATTCGTAGCTGTTCACGGCGCACCGGTAATGATGGTTGTGTGTGGCAAAGGTTTCAGGGGTGGCACAGATTTTAATCAGTCACGAGTTGTGGCTCTATACATACATGTACGGTATGTATTACGGTTATAAAATTTCGCAGATGGGAACGAAATTCGAGTTCAGAGCTTGTTCGTTACAAACCTGTCATCCTAACCACTCGTACACATAGCAAGGCTACGGAAATGTAGGTCACAGCATCAGCTAAAACAGATAAATCAGATGTCTGATTCGTGGCCGACGGGACATCCTATTATTATTACTATTATTATTAAATCATATTATAAACACTGAAATATACGATCGAGCGAGGTGGCGCCGCGGTGCCATGTACGACTCGCATTCGGGAGGTCCCGGGTTCCAGCACTCGAGGCCGACCAGCCTGGCCAAAGGTTTTCTTCGCTGTTTTCCTCGGTCGCTAGGCGAATGTTGGATTAATTTCATCCGCGAATTTTCCTATCATCCCTTTCATCACTACATTTTATTTACCGGGCGGGATGGTTCAGTCGGTTTCGTCTGTGGCACGCATTCGGGAGGTCCGGGATCGATCCCCGGCGGCCGCTCTCTGGTCCATGGGTTTTTCGTGGTTTCTCCGGGTCGCCAGGCGAATGCTGGTGTGGTTCATCTTCTACCACGACTCTCCTTCCTCTCATTTCCTTTACCCATCATCTTCCTCGTCATCTGTTTCAGGCTTCTGAGACCAGACAACGGTGTTCGACAGGTTGCGCCTTGGCGGTGGCTTACGTTCTGTAAAGAGCGCTGTGGTACGCTCAGGTCTCTCCTCAGTGTGTCTCCGCTCCGGGGAACCCTGGAGGTTGGTGGTTTGTGGGCAGCGACCGTGCGGCCTAGGATGCGTTCTATCTGGAAACGTTGCGCCCGTCGGCATCCGGATCTTGTCGCCCTTCAGGTCTCTCCTCTCTCCCAGGCGCCACGTTGGAAGGACAATGGGCCGACTGGCCTGCGTGCGGTGCTCTGACCCGGTCGCGGGGACCCCTCCGTGATACGCACCTTTATCTTTACAGAGTTTGCTTACACCTCGACAAGCTACTGACCAAGGCATTGGCTTGTATGTCCTACAAAGATGAGCGTACTATACGAAGTATACAATTAATAATAAGCAAACAATATGTCGGTTAGATCGATGTAACAATCAAGGTTAAATATTGGTATTCAAATATATGTGCCTCGTAAGCGATGACAATGCTACCAATACCAGAACGTTTTAAAATAAAATAACTTAAACAGAAACAAGCAGTCCTACGTAATTTAATGATAAAACAGAGATACTTCACCATCCCTGATGCCATTTGGATTGCCTATTCGAACAAAATGGACGGCGATTTGGGAACACCGTGTATACGTAAGGGACCAACAACGAAAGACCAATTTGATCTTTGAAAAACTAACATTGTAAGTTTTTCGCTTTTGGTAACAATTGCTAGGAAGCCACTACAATAAGTATGAAGGGAGGAACAGCTTTACAGTAAAAGTGGCAACTGATAGAAATGTACATCTCAAAGATTCCTTCCACTTTGTGGGTTTGGAGTGAGATGAGACTGGTGAAATGAATAATAATGCAGGAGAGAATGAAAATGTTGTAAAATTTAATACTAAAATAAGCAACATTTGTTATTTTACCCCTTCCATAGCTTCTTGTCGGTTTGTTACAATGTGCGTATGAGATAGATGCACATGGGAACATAACGTATAGTATTACTTGAATGCAATGAGTTCAGCAGTACCCTGAAAAAATATATGCAGAGTAAAAAGGTAGGGTAGATAAAATGTGCGTTACATGCGGTTCATTTCCGTGTGGGCTGAAGCCATTACTGGGCGGTTTGTCCCGAAATTACACGCAATATCTCAGTAAAACACACACAGAAGGTTCTACAAAACCTAGCCTTTACACAGGATTATGCACACTGCCCCACGTACGTAAGGCTGGGAACAAAGATGGATGGGAGTGCCAAACTCATTTGTATGTAAATTCGAGGTGATGGGTGTACCCGGTAGTGTGATGGACATGGCGCCTTGCCTTACCACAAGAATCCCTCTCTCAAATTCAGCATTAACTTAGAAACGATGGGGGATTCTCTATGCAGATAATCATGTTCTGTGTCCACAGCCACTACTGGAGGGTGAATTATGATACCGATCTCTGCTTACTCCAAACACCAAGTGTATAGTGTACTTGATTTTCTAGCTACACTCAGCATTTCCTATACTGGAGTATTCCACAAAACTACACTTCGTTTATTTTCATAAGTATTCATTTTTACTTTTCTACTACGTATAGTAAGTAGGGGAAGTATTGTATTCCACCCAAAAATTTGATACCGAGATTTCACAGGAAATGTATATTTTGAGGCCCCCTAAATCAAAAAAAGTATTTTTGGAAACATTTCCATGTGTCTGTGTGTGTGTGTGTGTGTGTGTGTGTGTGTGAACAGCATAACTCAGAAACGAACAGTCGGATAAATACCAAATTTGGTATTTAGGTTCAGTATCTTCCAGAGATGCGACACGAAGGTTTTCAAGAAAATCCCCCCACCACATATTACCCTTTACATGGAACATTTTTCGAAAATTTTAATTTTCTCAAAAATGGCTCTAACGATTTTGATTAAAGTATCATATGCTTAAGACATTTTTATGGCAAACAAAATGTATATCTTGAATTTTCCGGGAATGTCTCCAAAAGTATTGTTCATTTTGAAGGACTTTTGTATAACTGGTAAACCATAAGAGATAGATAAAATTTTACTACTCCAAAAATGTAGATCGCGTTAAAATTCAAAATTTATGTCATATTCATTTTTTTTTGAGTGAACCATTTTCGAGATATTGTTTGTTATTTCCTTAAATTTTCCAATACTTATACTTTTTCTCAAATGGGAATTCGTTATTCATTTTTTTTGTCCCGGTAATGCAAAGAGAATGGAATACTCCACATAGCAACACGCTCTTAAAATATTTGACTATCGCTTAAGGCCTACCAATTCCCCTTGCATCTACAAGAAAATTAGCAATAAGATTGACATCTCGATATCTCGATTAACATGAAGCATGTGGAGAATAAGCGTTTGTAAAAATAGTTTGTACAAGAGTAGAGAAAGTCATATGAGTGCAATACATCAGATTTTTTCATAAAAATTCATTTTTCTACCCAATTCATGTTTATAACAAATATCTGTCAGAAATGTTATCAATGAGCATTTTGTAAATCAGCATAGATCAGATTCGGACGGAAGTCAACTTTTTAAAAATTTGATGTGATGCATTCACAGGAGTTTTAATAGCTATTGTAACACCTCTTCTACAAACTATACATCGACACGAGTGTTTTTTTTTATTTATGTGGTCGAGCTCGTTAATGCATGAACTCGTGAGCGGGAGATTCGCGCTTCAAATCCAGCCGGGACGTGCACCCTGATTCAAATTCTTTGAGTGCTAATAACTGATAAATGCTGGAGAAGTACCTTAAACTTATGTTTCAGCGTATACTTCCCAAATTTTCTTTCCCAATAATCATTTAATTTTATATGCATCATAATGTCCGCAGCCTGTGGTGCCATTCCAGAAAGAACGGGCGTTAAACACTACCCAAAAAATACAAATCATTCTTACAAAAGCTTCTTCAGTTTACCTCTGGCTAATTAAGAAGAAAGCGTTTGCTGAAAAACTTTAATTAACACATCGTTCTGAACACAAAGGGAGACACAGGAGACTGAAGTGATATACAAATCTTTAACAATGCTGAAATTCCATATTTCTACCATGGCATCGCGACAAACAACTGAATAATGACCACTTCAAAAAGTGACGAAGTAGTCAACAATTAAAACTAATGACAACGAATATATTCAAATGGTTGATGCCATAAAGTTGCTTGAAATAAATGCTATAATTTAAAGATATCCACATTTTTACATTCTCTACCACATACATAGTAGGTAGAGAATATATTCTATTCCACCGAAACTTTCCATAATAATATGTTAAAGAAATACATGCTTTGAGGCCCCCTGAATCCAAAAAGGCATTTTGTTTATAAAGTTTAGCATTGTTTAACCTGATAGGTCATATCAGACGTTGAATGGATGTAATGACTGAAATGAACCCAGGGCCTGTAGAGCTTAGAGATAACCGACATTCATTTTCCCAGGATAAAGGAAACCTTACCCTGATAACTTACCCTGACTGATATTCGAACTCGGGATCTCTTGAACATGAGGCAGAGACGCTACCAGCACACCACAGAGGTGGGCCAAGCATATTTCCTTTCTCTACACCTACATAATAGGCAGAGAAGGTATTACATTCACCCGAAAATTCAATACCGAGATTTCACCAGAAACACGTGTTTTGACGTCCCTGAATCCAAAAAAAGAACATGGTAGGACTTAGTTTCGGTACCTTACAAAGATACGACACAAATATTTTCTCCCACCCCAGAGTACTCTTTACAAGTAAGATTTTTCGAAATTTTTGATTTTCTGAAAAATTGCTCCAAGGTTTAAGAATAAATTGCCATACACTACATATATTTACATTACAAATAAAATGTTTAGATTGAATCTTCATTTCGAAAAATTTTTGTCTAACCTTGTATAACTGGTAACGTTAAGCCATAGACGAAAACGTAGTATACAAACAATTTTAGATCTCTTTAAAACATATAATGTATTTCAAATAGGTTCTTATTGTGGCATAAGCCATTTCTGAGTTATCCATTAATAAAAGTTCAAATTGTTCATTTTTGGTCATTCTCGTTTAGTCCTGTCAACATTCAATTGTTTCTCGCGATTGCATGGAAAGAGTATGTAATTTAAGGCCAGCATATAGCCTATCGCATCACGTTTTTACTTTCTCTACTACGTATAGTAAGTAGGGAAAGTATTGTATTCCACCCAAAAATTCGATACCGAGATTTCACCGGAAATACATGTTTTGAGACCCCCTGAATCCAAAAAAAAGCATTTTTGGAAACATGTCCGTGTGTGTGTCTGTGTGTCTGTGTGTCTGTCTGTCTGTGTGTCTGTCTGTGAACAGCATAACTCAGAAACGAACAGTCGGATAAACACCAAACTTGGTATTTAGGTTCAGTATCTTCCAAGGATGCGACACGAAGGTTTTAAAGAAATTCCCTCCACCCCAGATTACCCTTTACATGGAAGATTTTTCGAAAATTTTAATTTTCTCAAAAATGGCTCTAACGATTTTGATTAAAATATCATATGTTTAAGATATTTTTATGGCAAATAAAATGTATATCTTGAATTTCCTGGGAATGTCTCCAAAAGTATTCATTGTGAACGACTTTTGCATAACTGGTAAACCATAAGAGATAGACAACATTTTACTACAAAAAATCTGATGTGTTACACTCACATGACTTTCTCTACTCTTGTACAGACTATTTTTGCAAACGCTTATTCTCCATCTATTTCATATTAATCGAGATAAACATTTGCAGAAACGATCCTTTGACATGCAAAGAGATATACATTTTACACATAGCGACCGGTTCTAAAAATATTTAACCATCGCTTAAGGCCTAATATGTTCCCCTTGTTTTGTATTTGCAAGGGCAATATAAGCACATACATATCTCTTAATAGCTGGTTGCTATGTGCAGCACCATTCCCTTTCCCACAGATTAATACTCTTTGCATATCCAAGACAAAAAAATCTGATGTGTTACACTCACATGACTTTCTCTACTCTTGTACAATCTAATTTTACAAACGCCTATTCTCCATATGCTTCATGTTAATCGAGATATCGAGATGTCAATCTTATTGGTAATTTTCTTGTAGATGCAAGGGAAATATGGTAGCTTTTAAGCGATAGTCAAATATTTTAACGCTGGTTGTTATGTGGCGCATTCCATTCTCTTTGCATGTCCAGGACATAAAAAAATTGAATAACGCATTTGAGAAAAAGTATAAGTATTGGAAAATTTAAGGAAATAACAAGCAATATCTCGAAAACGGTTCACTCAACAAAAGAAATGTATATGACATAAGTTGTGTATTTTAACGCGATCTACATTTTTTGTGTAGTAAAATTTTGTCTATCTCTTATGGTTTACCAGTTATGCAAAAGTCGTTCACAATGAAGAATACTTTTGGAGACATTCCCAGAAAATTCGAGATATACATTTCATTTCTCATGACATTATCTTAAACATATGATATTTTCATCAAAATCGTTAGAGCCATTTTTGAGAAAATTAAAATTTTCGAAAAATCTTCCATGTAAAGGGTAATCTGGGGTGGGGGAATTTTCTTGAAAACCTTCGTGTCGCATCTCTGGAAGATACTGAACCTAAATACCAAGTTTGGTGCTTATCCGACTGTTCGTTTTTGAGTTATGCTGTTCACAGACACACAGACACACACACAGACACACACACACACACACAGACACACACACGGACATGTTTCCAAAAATGCTTTTTTTGGATTCAGGAGGTCTCAAAACATGTATTTCCGGCGAAATCTCGGTATCAAATTTTTGGGTGGAATGCAATACTTCCCCTACTTACTATACGTAGTAGAGAAAGTAAAAATGTAGATCGCGTTAAAATACACAATTTATGTCATATAAATTTTTTTTGTTGAGTGAACCATTTTCGAGATATTACTTGTTATTCCCTTAAATTTTTCAATACTTATTTTCTCGAATGGGAAGTCGTTATTCATTTTTTTTGTCTTGGATATGCAAAGAGTATTAATCTGTGGGAAAGGGAATGGTGCTGCACCTAGCAACCAGCTATTAAGAGATATGTATGTGCTTAAAGGCTACTGTATTTCTATATTGCCCTTGTAAATATATATTCCCCTTACATCTACAAGAAAATTAGCAATAAGATAGACTCTGCAAATGTTTATCTCGATTAACATGAAGTAGATGGAGAATAAGCGTTTTTATAAATAGCTTGTACAAGTGTAGAGAAAGTCATGTGAGTGTAACACATCAGATTTTTTATTACTATTTCTACATCTTAGCCATACAAAGAGAATGGGATTTCGAAGCCATCATGTAGCGACTCGCTTTTAAAAGATTTGGCTATAGCTTAAAGCGATATTCCCCCAACCCCATTGTACTTACAAGGAAATACGCAACGAAACAATTTCTACAGATGTTTTTCCTCGATTAACATAAAATAGATAGAAGAATAAGCGTTTTTAAGGATACCTTGTACAAGAGTGCGTAGGGAAAATCCATGTGAGTGCAACACTCATATTTTTATCATATGAATATTGTTATTAGATACCTTTATGCTATGTCTTCTGGAAATGAGGGCTCATTTGCAATCTCGCTTTACTCGCCTTGACAGATCTTATTAGTGGGAACATTAATGAAAATAAGCAATATTATAGCCGCAGGTATTAAAACTTCAGAACTCAACATCTAGCAGAAAGAATATGAGACTGTCTCCTTGTACGGTGGATGTTTCAAATGGTTTTGTTCCTTACAAGCGCAAACATAAATATGCAGAACTTACACAAAGCTACATACACATATTTCAGAAGACTCCTGTTACATAGCACTATTGTGTTTAGCTTCAAAATATGGAGGTTTGTTAATGTGTACCGAAGACCGAATCTAACATTTTCGAACATTCAACTTCCTACGGTGAACAAGGCATTTTGAACAGCCTCTGTGGTCTGATGGTTAGCACGCTAACCTCCGAATTCAGAGGTTCTGAGTACGATTTCCGGCTGAAGGTGGAAGTTTTTCTTTAAGCAAAAGTATTTCCAATCCTCCCTAGAGTCTGGAAGTATGAAAGAGAGTGTGAATGTGTGTGTGAATCTAAAGATAGACCAAAGATTAAACGAGTGAACATAATTGACAATGAGCAACTTAAGACAGTATTTTAATGCCTAAATAATATTTATTGTATTTTTATTATAATTAAATTCAATAACAGCCCACCTTGAAAACAGTATGTATATAATTATCATCTATATTGTATGTAAAGTAATTTTGAATACTTATTTTTATTATAAACGCATTTATTAATCTTATGTAAATGTTTATAAACTCTAATAGTGCAAAAACTGTGAGAATAATATGTTTTAGGATGTTAATAATAAGGTAATAATTTAATTTTGGTGACAATAATGTGTCTGGAATTTAAAAGTACTGTTCACGAAAAGATCGGTAATAAAGTAATTTCTCTTACAGTTTGGAATTAGCCAATCAACAGTAAAGAAAGATTTTAGTTTGAATACTTAAATTCTATTGGACTATAATTAGCCAATAAGAGACTGGCATTACCGAATCTATAAGAATTTTACCGTTGAATTCAGTCAGTCGCGGGTAAGATGTTGTAGAGTAAGGATGGTAAAAATTGTGTTCTCCGCTAGAATGCATAAAGTGCTCACAGTTTTCTTTTATAAAGTGTTGTATTTATAAATGTGCAAGTATAAAGAGAAATAAAAAGAAGTGAAATTAAAAAATAAATTCCGTGACGTATTTTTTATTCTTGTCTTATCACAACCTAAAAACAACTTGTTTTCTATAGTGCGACTGAAGCAGCCGAGGCAAATAACTTTAATAATATTACGTAAAACAAGCATCATCTTCACCTTAAAGTTTGGCGTCCCAAGCATCAAACCACATCAAAGTGTATCTTAAAAACGTTGGTTTAAATACTTCTTCAAAGTGACGCTCATACATGGGGATTCTCACACCTCATATCCAGTATCCAGCTAAATAATTTTTTCAAAGTTGGCAACAAACATACTTCTTCAAATTACAATTGTGGGGCAAACTCCTCCAAACAATTACGTAAGCCAATAATATAAATCGCAAATTGGCTCTCAAAGCGTGGGGCTTAATGTAAAAACTAAACAAATTGAAGAACATTACTTCTTCAAACTGACGCCAAAGCGTGGTGGCTACGAAGGCGACGAGAATTGATGGCGTCACAGAAGAGAGAATTCAACAGGGCGGCCAGAAGCAACAAACATACAACGAGACTACAGCTTGGAACTTCAAGATCGGCACCAATTTAACAAAGGAATCCAACAATTCTTCAGGAGTAAGGGGCACGTGGTCAACATCTTAACAACAAATTACGCGGGAGCACTGAGTATTAGAAATTAAATAACCACCAAAAAGAAAGGTCAGAACATTCAATATTTTCATATTGTAAATGTAAAATTTAGGAAAATATTGTAAATTTTAAATAAAATTCATGCCTCTGAGAAGTGGAAAAGTTAAATTAAATAGTTAAAAAGTTAATAGAAACAATAAAATGGAAGCTATAAACAAAGAAAGTATGGAGGTAGTTGAGGTTAGGTCAGCTATTACAGATTGTAATGTAGAAGTGGATGAGAAGTTATCTGAAAATTCAGAAGTAAATGTTGAAAGAGATAGCAATAGTATGCAAGGTCAGTCAGATAGCAGTTGTACACAAGGTCAATCACCTTTACAAATGTCAGTGCATGGCACAATAGAAACAGATACTATCCCTCACACATCTAGCCAACAAGAGCAAGGAAACTTCTCACAACAACAATTTTTGTGTATTCTAAAAGCAATAACTGAAAGTACGGCAGAGCTTAAAAAATAATTTGATAATAAGTTAAAAGAAACTAGTACAGAGCTGAAAGTAGAATTAAGTAAAGGATTTAATAGTAAGCTAACTCAAACTAGTACAGAGCTAAGAGTAGAGTTATGTAATAAGATAACTGAAACTAATTGTAAGTTAACTGAAACTAATACAGAGTTATCTAGTATTAAAATTGACCTAGCTAGACAAATAGAAAACAGTACGAAAGAATGTAAAGCTGGAAGCAGGAGGTTAGAAATAAAGTTAGAACAATCTTCCAAAGCAATTCAGAAAGACACAGATATAAAAGTAAACAAAAGTTGTAAACAGCTAGAACAGAAATTGTCAAGTAATATTGACAAAAATGTAACTGAAATAGAGTTAAAACTCGCTGATACTAAACAGAATATTTGTTATAAATTAGATAAACAAGGTGAAGAATTCAAAACAATGGTAGAAAATACTAATGCAGACCTAGCACAAGTACAGATAGATTTAACTGGGGAAATTAGTAAAATGCATGAAATGGTAAAAACAAATGCACCTGCGGTTAAAGAAGCAAGTACAGGGGAAGGAGAAGTAAGGTTAATGATAGACGAAATAAAAGATAAAGTAAAAGAAAGCAGTAAGTAAATTGATAAGCTTAGAAATAGCTTTGAAAATTTAAGTACAAATGTACCAAGGGTAAATGCAAGTACAAGCAGTTCTGTAAATGCTAACGAAATGCATGTAAATACTACAAGTACAGAGAGAAGTATATCACCATTGTCAACAAACAACACAAGAGACGTTAATGCTTTTTCAATAGCATCAGCTTCTCAAACACGCAACATTAATAACACACATTTGCATGTACCAAACCAGGCATCAAACTATCATTCTGTGCTTAATGAGTTACATAACCTAATTTTAATGCTTCAAGTCCAGTGCAGTTTATTAATGATCTCATAGAGTATTTTAAATTGAAAAATGTGCCAAAAGCATTAAAAATGATCCTAGTTAGAAAATGCTTAGGTAACAAAACACTAGAATGGTTACATATGGTAGCGGACAGGGAAATGAATTTTGAAACATTCAGAATTTTATTCATGAATAAATTTTGGAATACAACTGTACAACACAAGATTAGGGCGAGCTTAAGCTACTCACAGTACAATAGGGACGACGATTTGTCAATGACAGATTATCTGATTAAATATGCAGGATATATCAGATATTTAACTCCAATCATGCATGAGGAGGATTTCATTAGTTTAATTACTAGACACTATCCTCTACACATACAAAACTACATCCTAATTGCTAGACCCAAAACAATCTACGAGATGACAGAACTTATATCCTCAATAGAACAACAGGAAGTTTGCGGTAATAAAATGTGGAGTCCACATAGGCGAGATAGACAGATCAGGCGAGAAAGACGCAATGATATGCCGTACAATACACGCTATCACACTGTAAACAGAAGAAATAATTAATTTCAGGGTCAGAATAGATATAACTACAGCACACAGATCAGAGATTCAAGACAACAAGGGAGACAGGAACACATAAATTATGTGAGAACTGAGAGAATGAATCAACAAAATTCTACTTGACCCAGGGGTAACAACAGATTCCAACATAGAGGAAGTATCCAAAACAGGAGGAACTTTCATAACTATAATCAGACGAGCGACGATCATTGTGAAGAATATACCGCAGAGGACGTAGCAATTTCAGAGGAAGAACGACAGCTAGAGGGCGTGGCTCGTACTCAAATATTGATGATGAAATAATTGTAACTGCGGTACAAAATGGCAATCCGGTAAATACTGAGAATACTTACCAGGAAAACTAAATTGTGTATTGCCTGACGTAGATTCTGGTAATACAGTACCTTCTGCTCTTAGTGGCAAAAGTAAAATATCTACACATTTTGATTGTTATCGTTTAAGCACAACCACCAGGAATTGTGAAAACAAATATGATTCACCGTACATACAAGCTATAATAGCAGGAAAGGAAGTAAATGTTGCAGTAGATTCAGGATCATCAAACTCTATCTGCTCGAAGAAATTCTTTGAACAATTGCTAAATGAAGGAATACAACTCATGATTGCACCAATCAGCAACTTAATATGTAGGGTAGCTATAGGTACAATAACACAAACCATCAAATCACAAGCATTGATACCTGTACAGATAGCGGATATTACATTGGAGGTTATGTTTTTAATTGTTCCAAACTTGATATACGAAGTTATAATTGGGTGTGATGTTTTAATAGAATTCTCTGCAATAGTTGATTTTAAAATGGACAGATTAATATTAAATAAAGAAGAAAAGAATTTATACGTGCCATTTATTAAAGATAAAGTATGTAAAGTACAAAGGATGGAGCAAGAAAATGCAGCATATGAAGAAGCGTGCTTCATACAGATAACTAATGTCCAAGCGAGCAGGGAAAACAATGAAAGGTTATTGACCCTTAACTTCCAAGAACAAAACACTGATCTTACCAAATAGAACCCTCATGTAAAGAAATCTAATGCAGAAGAAAATATTTTAGAGCAGGTAGAAAATATTTATGCAACAAGATTGAAGACAGGAACATACATACAGACACATTGATGACAAACACAATACTGACAGACAATGGAAAGTTAATATTGGAGAAGGTGTTAGAAGACAATAAACATATTTTCAGTGATATTCCAGGACGGTGTTCACACATTCACAGTAGAAAATGTACCAGCATTTCGGAGAAAGTATAATAATCTACCAGTGAATTTAAGAAACGAAGCTAAAAACTTAATAGCAAGTATGTTAGAAAACAACATCATAGAACTTAGCAATTCACAATATATAAATAGGTTTGCTGGACAGTAAAGAAAGACAATAGTTTAAGAATCACTATAGATGGAAGATATTTAAACTAATCCATGCTACCAGATCACTTTCAAAATGAAAGTATAGAACAAACCATTGCAAAATTATCACGTGGCAAATATATCTCTTCCATAGATCTTACAGCTTCATTTTGGCAAGTCGAGCTAGATCCTAAACGACGTGATTATACAGCTTTTCAAGTTTTTGGATTACAGTATAGGTATTGTGTAAATCCATATGGATTGAAGAATAGTGCTAGTGGATTCCTGAGAGCAATACATAGTATCTTTGGTAACACAGCAGATGGTTTCTTAATTAGATACACTGACTATTTCCTAACTATAAGTCAAACCTTTGAGGAACATGTAGAAAATGTAATTTATGTGTTGAACAAATTAAATGAACAAGGCATGACAGTAAACATCAAAAAGTCAAAATTTTGTGTACCTGAAATCAAATTTTTAGGTTATGTGATAAATGAAGTAGGTATTCGACCAGATGAAGAAAGAATAGAAGCCATATTAAGAATACCACCACCTAAGAATATTCGACAGCTAAGACGTTTATTTGGAATTTGGAATTATGAAAGTAAATTCTTGCCAAGTTATGCTTTAGAAGTAGAACCTTTAAGACAACTGCTGAAGAACACAAATAAATGGAAATGGACAGCAGACCTACAAGAATGTTTTGAAAATGTCCGACAGCTGTTTGCAAATGCAATATTATTGGAACGTCCAAGAGATGTGTTAGATTACGAGTTGTACGTGGATGCATCTTGTCAGGGATATGCAGGAATACTTGGACAAAGAGAAAATGACAACACATTTCATGTTATACGTAATGCATCACGTGGCCTTACCAATATTGAAAGGAATGCATCAGTAACAATGTTAGAAATTGGAGCATTATATTTCTCACTACTAAAATATAAAAAATATATATTTCAGAAGAAAGTGAAAATATATACAGATCATATTAGCTTAACTTTCATTCAGAACTGTAAGTTATATAGTGGCAAGTTAGCTAGAATGATTCTTGCTATAATGGAATTTGATGTTGAAATTGTCCATATTCCAGGAAAACAAAATTTGATTTAATATCAAGAATTAATCACAACAAACAATTTTCTGAAAGCTGTTCAAGACAACAATACGAAATTAAAGTGCTTACAATTGACATTCCAATGAGGAAAGAATTGAAGAACAATTCAGGAATATTAAAGAAAAGCAAGACAAAGATATTAAACTAGCAGGTTTAAAAGAAAAAGCTCCAATGATAGAAGAGGCACAGAACAATACAATCGCTGTTAAAGATGGTGTACTTTACAAGAAACATGGAAAGAAATAAAGAGGTGGAAAACATATATTCCAACAAGCATGGGATTAGAAATAATAGAGCAATTTCATTTAGGATTAATGCATGCAGGTACAGAGAAGACAACCCTAACTATTTTGGAAAATTTATACATCTCAAAATTAGGACATAAAGTTAGAAAATATATATCATGTTGTGACCATTTTAATTTTCCCAAAAATGGCTCTAATGATTTTGATTAAAATATCATATGTTTAAGATATTTTTATGACAAATAAAATGTATATCTTGAATTTCCTGGGAATGTCTCCAAAAGTATTCTTCATTGTGAACGACTTTTGCATAACTGATAAACCATAAGCCTTATGTCATCAGCAGCTGAACTCGGATTGGCTAATTATGTTTAAAGCCATCTTAGTGTGTGTAATAGCTTTGGATAAATATATGCACGCTTAAAATATCGGAGTATTTTTACAGACAACAGAATATCTTAAAAAAACTTAATGTTACAAAACTCTTTGACATACATCGCGTATTTTAATGATTTCTATACTTTCGGCCTAAACTTTTGTCTATGTTTTATAATTTCCCAGTTATTTAAAACTGTTGTAACAATGAAGACGACTTTACAGTTTATTTACACAACTTTCAATAAATAATCTTTATTCCTTGCGCCAAAATCTCAAACATACATGTTAGAATCGTTACAGTAGGTTTTTAATATTAAATTTCCTACTTAATTGGTCATTTTGAATATACGAGTTAAAAATGTTTAAAGAATTTCTCTCACTATAGAATAAAAGATGTGTAAACTTGTATTTTTTTAAGTCAATGGCTCTGACGCTTTTGGTTAAAATTTCCATACAATATGGTAGATAAAATGTAAACATAAGACTACATATGGGAAAACATGACTAAGTAGCTCAATATAGTATTGATGATGATGATGATGACTACTCTGTAGCACGACAGCCCGTGCAGGGCCAGGACCAACCAACCTCTGTTATCACGTCCGTATACGCACAAATAAATAAATAAAATCTAAAATACTCCATCCCGGCACCTTGCTACCTAGACTGGGACGTGTATTAACAAATTTTCAGTTGATTAATACAATGCACTTACATTATCATTGTACAGATCATTAACTATAATAAAAAGAAAGAAAATAGAAAAAAGTAGTAGTAAAAAAGTAACTTAAATAACATTTCTAAATTTCCACCTACTAAATAAATATACAAATAAAGATACAACATATACAAACGGAAACGGAAGGTGATCATTCAACCAGTACGAGGTGATATGGTCAATAGCATGCGTCCTCCAGGCAAAAGATTTTTACAGGCCGCTACCGATCGTAGCTCCTCGTATTTCTCGCGATGCTGAAATGCTCGTAGGTGAGCTCGAATCCAAGTGCAACAGTGGCCGGGAACTCAAGCACCGCGTTCCAGCTGATTGCGCATAAAGGTGCTGAAACCAATTGCTCGTGATATTCGCTAGTGGTCACCCATTGGTGATCATCCAGTCGTCTAAGTTTTCACCATTCCTAGTGCTGCTTAACTCTAGAGATCGGATGATAATTAATCTGTGTTCTGAGCGTAGTAGGTAAAATGCTTACTACACGAAAAATTTAGTGAATATTAAAATTTACATCAAACATCTTTTGTCATAGCAGTAGCCGTTTCCGAAATATTCATTGCTCGACTCTCTCAGTCTACGGCTCATTTCAGTGCATGTTTTTTACTTTCTTTACTACGTATAGTAAGAAGGGGAAATATTGCATTCCACCCAAAAATTCGATACCGAGATTTTACGGAAATACATGTTTTGAGGTCCCCGAAATGCAAAAAAGCACGTTCAAAAAAGATCCATGTATGTCTGTGTGTATGTGTATGTCTGTGAATAAGGTAAATCAAGAACGAAAAGTCGGATAAATACCAAACTTGGTATTTAGGTTCAGTATCTTTCAAAGATGCGACATGAAAATTTTCAAGAAAATCTCCAACCACAGATTACCCTTTGCATGGAACATTTTTCGAAGATTTTGATTTTCTCAAAAATGACTAACGATTTTGATTAAAATATATAAGATATGTTCATGACAAATAAAACCTATATCTTGAATATTCTTGGAATGTCCCCAAAAGTCCTCTTCTTTCGAATAGGTTTTGCATGACTGGTAAACCATAAGAGATGGACAAAATGTTTCCACACAAAAACGCAGAGCTTGTAAAAACACATAATTTATGCTATATACTTTTATTTCTAGGTGAACCATTCCGAGATATTCCCTGTTATTTGTTTGAATTTTCCAACTCAAATGGGAATTAGTTATTATTCTTCTTCTTTTTTTTCTTTTTTGTCATGGATATGCAAGGAGAATGGAATGCTCCACATAGCACCCGGTTCTTAAAAGATTTGACTATCACTTAAAGCCTACCATATTCCTCTTGCACTTACAAGAAAATTAGCAATAAGTTAGTTTCGGAAAATGTTTTTCTCGATTAACATGAAGTAGATGGAGAATAAGCGTTCGCAAAAATAGTTTGTATAAGAGTAGAGAAAGTCATGTGAGTGTAACACATCGGATTTTATAATACTTATCGTTTATTCACATGAGCCCATTAATAATTAAAAACGATTTTGATATAAAGAATTGAGGAATGTTTTCGCATTTGATTGCAACCAAAATAAAGTAAATAGCACAATTTGAAGCAATTTTTGGACCGGCATTACGGTTATTATATAGTTTTGATTAGGCTAGCTCATTCCTTTTCATATCTGTAAAGCAAATCATGCACTTTTCTAAACTGTTCATAATGTTTTGTTCAGTAATAGTTTATTTGTCAAGTATCTCATATATCTGGATTGTAAGAATTCAAAGGATAATTCACAAGATTTTCATCAAAGTTTCGTTTTGGATAGCCCTTAGAAAGAACCATTTTCTTGGCACATCTAATAAGACAGTAATCATCACGGTCACAGTATCACATCCCACTTTCTTTGATGTGATTTATTAATCATTAATTTATTTAACTTTACTTTCAATTTTATTTACAATAAATCCACTGTTACGTACATAGAAAATGTAATTCTAAACTATCAAACCTAGCGGAAATTTTTTGAAAAGTAACAATGAATGTGTAGCGCTTACTGCTTCATGACATGCATGTAAAATTATGCTTTAATTTTAAATTTCCTTTAATAATTCTTTAACTTTTTAAATAGTTCCACTTATAAGTTCAAACAAATAATGAGCCCTAAAGGCCTAATAAGTAAGATATATACGCGAAAAATGAAATATGTGACGCGGAAAGCATATTTGGCACAATTTCATACCATTTCACGGGAATCATCTTTTATTGTTTTTAAAAGAAAACAAGTATAAGCTCATTGGTCTTTCTTATTGGAGAAACGGGAATTTTTCACTTATAGAAAAACATTTTCTCACTATGCATTTATGCTGCTATAATTTGCTGTACACAATAAACTTTCTCCCCCTACACATAGATATCCTCAATTGCCAGAATACTATTAACCTCTTCAGTACAAACCTCAAAACAGTTGCACTTCAGTGATCCCAAAATGTTACGAAATTTATGGTCACAAAAGGTTTACCACTATCTCTTCAGAGGATGGTAATTCTGTGAAGAAACATGCAGAACAGATATTCCAATTTGGTTCCGTGCATACAGACCTGAAGACAAGTCAAGAAACATTAGAAGAAACTGACTCGGAACACACCTTGCGAACCCAGGACAAAATACAATGGCTGTTTTCCACCTCCAAACTGGATATGTCACACTTTGCCGTTTTGGAATTATTCAATCTCTAGCCTGTGCGCCATATAACCTTGAAGAAGTGGACAGGCATCTAGAAAAATCTTTGGAAAAAGCCATTTGATGTTCTTAGGAAATCAATCTATATTGAGAAGCAAAATGATTAAGTAATTACTTTACTTAATCGTTTTGTTCTAATTAAATGAATTATGTATTAAGTAATTAGCCATTACATATATAAAAAATCTGATGTGATACATTCAGATGACTTTCTCTACCCTCTACCTTTATTTTCTATCTACTATATTTGCAAAAAAGCTACATTATACATTTCGTTATAAATACAAACAGAAGCCGAAAGTCAAATGTGTAAGAATTGAACACTATATGCTGGCCTTAAAATTCGTTACCATTTCCAAGCAATCGCAAGAAGCAACTGAAAATTGATGGAACTTTAAAAATGACAAGTATTGAACAATTCGAACCTTTAATAACAGATATGTCAGAAACGACTAAGGCCACAACAAAACTTTTAAGTAAATTGTGTGTTTTAAAGAGGTCTACATTTTCTGTTCGGTACGTTTTCGTCTATCGCTTTACGTTTACAAGTTATACTAGATTATACAAATTTCCTTCTGAATAAAGCATTTTAATCAAATCGTTAGAACCATTTTTATAACATCAACATTTTCGAAAAATATTCCATGTAAAGGGTGGTTGGGGTGGGGGATTTTCTTGAAAATCTTCGTGTCGCATCCTTGGAAGATACTAAACTCAAATATCAAGTTTGGTACTTATTCAACTTTCGTTTTTGAGTTTTCTGTTCACATACAGATACACATACACGGACATGTTTCCAAAAATGCTTTATTTGGATTCAGGGTGCATCAAAACATGTATTTCCGGCGAAATCTCGATATAAAATTTTTGGGTGGATGCTATACTTCCGCTACTTACTATACGTAGTAGAAAAAGTAATAAAACAACATTACTGTATACATCACACAATTCAATGAATGACTAATTTTACAGAAATAGCACAAAATATTAGCATTCACTTCAAGTGTTAAGTGCAACATTCTATAGATATTAATGGGGGAGGATCAACCATGTTATTAGCTTTAGGGGGGGTTAGGAATGTGATTTTTGGAAAGGTTGAAGTTAAAATTTGCTTCTCTTAGCTGGCTACAGTAAAATATTTCTTTGCCATGATTTCAAAACCTTACAATTTTTACGTTTTGTATGAAGTTTCATTATATCCTCAATAGAAAGAAAGGACTTGAAGTGGGATTTGAAGCTTGATGGGTAGCTTTAAGACATACACTCCACTGATTAAGTCTATTATTTAAAAAGTCTGAGTAAATAATGATTTTGATATGCCTTAGAAAAAAGAAAACAATATTTTATCGGTGTTATTGATTTACAATTTCTCATGAGCAGACATAGGAATTGTTAAGCACTTGGCTTCAAACCACCATCACTACAAGGAATACAAAATAACAGAGGCCAACGGTCACTGACAGGCAGGTAAAAACTGGTCCGAGTTCTGTCTGCAAATGCCAAAAGACTGTACGAGGGAAAGGGAATGGTTTGTTGCTTGCGACGCTTCTGCCTTAAATCTACTAACAATTCAGCCTTTAGACATCCCTATGCCTGCTTATGAGGTTACTTTGATTAAAATTGTAATTAAATCCAAAAACAAGAATGTAAAATAACATTTGAAAATTAAAATTACAATTAAAATAAAACAATTATTACTATTTTAATATTAACAGTTGTTGAACCCTCTATAGTTTTCATAATTAATATCCTCATATCAGACTGTCTCATGAGTATTTTCCTCAGTTAAATTATCAGTTTGGTTTAACGTTTGTTAAATATATCAATGATAAAGGCCACAAGATGCATATGTCGTTTAAAATATGTAAAACTATGCACGCCATTTGTGTCCTGATTTTCTGCCACAATTATTTGACCATTTTATACAAAATAACAACTGCTATTGGTGATATTCCTTTAAGTGAATTATTAATGAATGAAACAGGTGCCCTTTTAAGAAATAGAAACCATTTTATTGTTATAATATTTTATTATTATCATCACTATATTGGTGATGATATAATAAAAAGATTATAATAATAAAATACCACCAAATCGTCAAGTTGGCTATTTATCCGACTTTTCATCTTTGAGTTATGCTGTTCACAGACACACAGACCTCTTTCTAATAATGAATATTTAGGATTCAGGGGGTCTCAAAAAACGTATTTCCGGTGCAATTTCGGTATCGAATTTTTGGGTGAAATGCAATAACTTCTCTACCTACTATGTATGTGGTGGGGAAAGTAAAAAGTAAAATAAATAAAGATTTACCTCTTTCTTTGTATCTCTATTGTCAACTTCACGTTACAATATCTCGGGAGGTAATTAACCTACTGCGATG
This sequence comes from Deroplatys truncata, assembly GCA_030765065.1. Taxonomy (NCBI): domain Eukaryota; kingdom Metazoa; phylum Arthropoda; class Insecta; order Mantodea; family Mantidae; genus Deroplatys; species Deroplatys truncata. The sequence continues at coordinate 18,124,796 of CM060976.1, forward strand.
CAACAAGCACCATTCTAATGTTATTTTTATATCAATTGCAGCAACATTAATACGGGATTTACATTGAAAAATTACAAATTTATGTTGAAAATTATATTTGTTTACATTTTTAATTGCGTGTATCACCTACTTTAATGGAGCCCCCCCCCCTCCTCTGCCTTCATTCTTGTGACATTCTTTTCTGTTTTTGTTCCAGAGATCCCTGCGGTGGAAGTTTAAGGTGACTCATTTGTATTTATATTCTATATATGTCGCGGGATTTTGCTGAAGTCCATCATTTTGGAAGATCTTAAGTAGATCACGAAAGCCGGCGTATAGTGTAACTATTCTGTACACCATTTAACGGGACCTTTAAAAGCCAGCAGATAGCGTAAGGTTAGGTTAGTTAGACTTGGGTTAGAAGCTAGGCTAGAGTTACACTATATGCCAACAAGCTCCATCCTTTCTTAAGGAACCGCGGTAGAATGTGTACTTTAGCATGTTTTCAGTGTACGACGATTTTTCATGTTCTGCCTAGGATCTTCGCGAAATGACTGGTTTGAGCAAAAGCCTGCGACATAATAACTAGTTGGTTAGGTTATAGGATTCTGAATATAGAACAACTACGTAGGGTAGAATGTAATGCTTGAAGAAATAAACATCTCATTTGCATCTCATTTATCATAGTTTTCTAAACACGTTAACATCCAATGCAGATTGCATAATACAGACAAAAGTAGGGGTAATACGGTGAAGTATATTTGTTCAGCAAATTCACGGAAAAGAAAAAGATCGCGAGCAAGCCTGCGAGGAGATTGCTAGAAATTGCTTCAAGGCGTTTGCTGCTATCACCACCCGAAGACAGGCCATAAATCTGTCGTACGGAGCGCTAGTGTACTGGCCTTCTATTTGTGCTGGGAAAACGATGCTATTGAAGGGGACTGAATCATGGAAAGGAAATTTCACAGAGTGTAGAACACAAATTCCTTCAGTAATATGAACAGTAGCGTGCTGAATATTGTCTTTGTGTGTTTGTTTATGTATTTAGTGAACATAACGGGTTTCCTCATTTACTATGCTCACTTAAAAACTACGATATCCTTTATGATTAGAGTACAAAACAAAGCAAAATGCAATAAATAAAGTAATATATGTAAGTAAAATAAATTATTTTAAAATGTGCTAATTTTAGTGCATATATATACAACAGATTATACAATCGTAATAACTTATGCCAGCAGATAGAAAATATTCATGTTGAATATATAAAATGAAATCATGTAAGATAATACCATAATTTCCAGTACCAGATTTCTCAGTAGTTGTTTAATGAAATATAAAAATTCCAGTAAGTATTAAATTAAGCAATACTATCTCTGTAAATATGCTATGTTTTGCTGATAATACCATGTGTATACACACAACTATGTACATATGAATTGGAAAAATATTAAAGGAATATGCACTTCAGATATCTCTTAATTCCAACGAAAACAATCTCATTCTATGGAAATCATCCTGTAAGAATAATTATCAATATTAAGATATTTAAACATATCAAACGTTTTAACTATTTAGGATGTAGTATCACATGTCATTACAATGAAGACTTAAACAAATAAGTAAGCTCCAAAGCATGCATTGAAAGGGAAAACAAGGCACATACACATGCATATTTACATTTCTAACAAAAGTATAGCTATGAAGTAAGCCTCTGTGTAGTTTTTATGCATCTTCTTTGTTTCCAAGTGCGTAATTCAAAAATGTTTCTAACAAATATTTATCGTAATTAACCGGGAGGGCTAAGGCAGTTGCGTCTGTGGCTCGCATTCGGGAGATCGTGGGTTCGATTCCTGTGGCCGATTTTCCTGATCCATGGGCTTTTTTCGGGGATTTCCCGGGTTGCTAGGTGAATGCTGGGAAATATCATTACATCCCCCGAATGTCCCTCCTCCATTTCATCTCCATTCTCATTTCACTTCATCCTTCATTTGTTTGGTCTCTTTCAGGGTTGCAAGTGTCGACGGGAGGTCTCGGCGCGTGTTTGGCAAGAGAAAAGGATGCTTTATGGAAACTGTGAAGTGGTCTCCGGGTCCCGAACCCCCAGAGTATGTGTAAGCCTAAGGAGTGATGAGGGGCCATCACCCGGGAAGTTCAAATCTGTAAATGGTAGGGACTCTGCCCTGTGCCTATCGTGCCTCCTGTTCCGGCCGCCCTCTGTCTCCTCTCACCTCATCCCTCCCTCCGGAGACGCCATGAATAAAAGCATTCTGACATTCTGACTTTCTCTACTCACGCTTCTTAATAAAGCGTGTTCTATCTACTTCTTGTTAATAGAACTAGACTTTAATTAAGCACTTACACATTTCGTTGTGTATACAGGAAGGCTAAAGCGACACTTAGATTTTTAAAAAAATCGATCTCTATGTGCGGCTTTGAAACTTTGCATGACCACGAGAACAAACGAATAGCTACTCACCATTTTATACCGTTCAACAGCTGCAATCTTAAGTTAAGGTGAGTGCTGTGATGGTTAATATTATATTATTGCATTACATGTATTTGAAACTAATAACAAAGAGTATCTCGGAAGGTTTTAACATAAATCGTGTGCTTTAATGAAATCTGAAGTTTTACATTCTCTACTAGGGACAATAAATAGGGGAAGTACTGCATTCCACCCAAAAATTCGATGTTCAGATTACATTGGAAATATATGTTTTGAGGTACCCCGAACTCCAAAACTATACTTTTAGAAAAAGGTCCAATGTGTGTGTCTGTGAATGGATAACTCAAAAACGAAAAGTGGATAAATATTACACTTAGTGTTTAGGTTTAGTACCTTCCAAAGATGCGACACGAAGATTTTCAAGAGCATCCCCCCACCCCAAGCTACTCTTTACACGGAACAATTTTCGATTTTTTTTAAAAAATGGCTCTAACGATTTAGACGTATATATCACATATTAAAGATATTTACATGATAAATAAAATGTACATTCTGAATTTTCTGGGAATAGCCTATGAAGTCCTCCTTTTAGTAAGGAATTTTGTATAATCTTACATAACTAGTAAACGTTAAGGGATAGATGAAAACGTACTACACAAAATATGTAGAGCTCCTTAAAATACACAATTTATTTCAAGTAAGCTTTATGTGGCATAAGCAATTTCTGAGATATCCGTTATTAATAGTCTTAATGCTTTCATTACTTAGTCATTCTTATAAAGTCCTTTCAACATTCGGTTGTTTCTCGCGGTTGCATAGAAACAGTATGGAATTTTAAGGCAGCATATAGCTTCCAGTTCTTAAACATTTGACTATCGCTGTTCTCTTTGTATCTATAATAAATATGTAATGCAGTTATTTCTGCAAAGGTTTATTTGAATTAAAATATAATAGAGGGGAAAAAATTATCTTTAGTAAGAATAATTTTATACCCACTAATAAACCTGGAGGGTAGAGAAAGTAATGTGAATGTATCACATCAGGTTTTTACCATTTATTTTATCCACAATCCTAATTGGAAATCATTCATCACATATTAGGCACAGCAAGTGCGACATAAGTCCCTTCCATTCAGAAACTTTTACACCCCCGAGAAAATCGTCGTCTCTTTCTTGGAACAGAAAGGAAGAAATGTGGAAGGGGGGTAGTGAAAGGAGAAAGAAAAGCATAATGTATCATTTTCTAAGGAGGAGAAGAGCTCCAAGAAAGAAGTCTCTTCATACGTTTTATATAGCTATTAAGCACTTGTCTGCTCCATTTTATAGCCCTTTTTTGCCTACAGATGAGGATCTTTTGGCAATCGCTGAAGCGTAGAAAAAGAAAGAAGACAGAATGTCTGGATATCCAGCCAGAAACGCAGAACGTGGCTTTATAGAGACATAGGAGAGGCTTAACTCCAAGAAAAGGTGTTAAACGGACCTGCCTATGCCATTCTATTACCAAGCATTTTGTCACATCTTGAAATGCTATATTCTATGCTTAAAATGCCTTTTCCGTACAAGACTGGCAAAAAATAATTTTAAAAACGTATCTGTTTACTTTTTACTTTCTCTGCTGTGTATCTACTGGGGAAAGAGGAAATACTGTAGTCCATCCCAAAACTCATTATCGAAATTTCACCGGAAATTTGTTTTGAGGAACCCTGAATCCAAAAAGAGCAAGTTTAGAAAAAGGTCTATTTGTCATTGCACAGCATAAATAAAAAAAGAAAAGCAGGAAAAGTATCAAACCTGGTATTTCAGTTTAGTACCTTCCAAAAATGCGACACGAAGGTTTTCATGAACTTCCACCCATTCCAAACTACGCTTTACATGGAAAACTGTTTGATATTTTTAACATTCTTAAAATGACTAATCATTTTGATTAAAACACCATATATTTAATATATTTACATGACAAATAAACTGCATACCTTCAGTTTTATGGGAAGGAATTCTATATAATTTTATATCCATCAGAGATACACATAACCGTAGCTATTGTACAACAAGTTTAGAGTTCTTTAAAACGCACAATTAATTTCCAAAAACTCTTTTGAAGTTTCAGTCCTTTACGAGATATTTGTTATTATTGGTTTCTTTGAATTCTTCAATCATTGATTAAACTGCTGCCACTATTCCGTTATTTCTCGCGAGTGGAATTTCTGGACCAGTAGACAGTTTTTAAATATAAGACTATCCATTTCCACCTATAACGAAATGTGTGGTGAAACTATTTATCCAAACGTTCATCACAATTAATTTGACATAAAAGAACAGGGTTTTGCAAGAATACTTTGTAATAAGCTATTTAAACATGAATGATAATGGGTATAGAAAGTGAAGTGAATGTAACAAATAAGATTAGAACAGTAAACACATCTTGATGAACTTCAGAAGTTGCAGAAATAACTTCTTTAACGAACAAAATATAAATCTGAACAAAAAATTCTTAAACACCTGTTTTCGAGATTACAGCTCAAGTTGACCAAAGCACTGAACATCACTGGCCATCATTTCAGCGTTGTAAATTAGCGATGCTACCAAGTCTATAAAAGACGTAAAATAAATAGCGATTCACATGCGTGGAGGTTGAGAGATTTTGGTAACACCATCCGAAACATTGTGTTGTATTTAACATGTTTTATTTTTTTCGTGCAATGGTGTTTTTTGCAGTGTTATTTTTTATCGTTTCCTTCTATTTCTTATCGTTTTTATTATTTATTATTATTATTATTATTATTATTATTATTATTATTAATCCTGCTTATTATCCTGTGTATTGTAATAGTATGTACGGTCTGCGGACCCGTGCTATTGATAGGGCTACCGTTATGTAAATAAACACACTAATTCATTCATTCACTATTTAACATAAGCAATGCTTATTATTTTATTTTTATTTCTATAAACTATGCTAATATCTATCACTTAAACTAAACTTCTGAAGTAGTTATGTGGAGTAAAAATAAAATATCGTCCAAATTTAAAAACTTGTATCGGCATTTTGTTCTAAGCAAGCTTATCTGTAACGACTGGCAATTATAACTGATATGGAAACAGGCCAAAAACCTCCATCTGCTTCGAGGCCCAACGACTGCTTGCCTCTGCTCGTCATGTACCGGCTCGAATATGTGTGGATATGAGTAAGCACTTTTGGTTGCTAGGGTAACCCTAAGTAATTGTTCATAGATCTCTCTCTCTCTCTCTCTCTCTCTCTCTCTCTCTCTCTCTCTGTCCGTCTGCTTCTGATACACTTGCGTGCCTATATGCAGAAACACTACTATGTCCGTAAAAGATCGTGACTGAATTAACTACAGGAATATGTGCGTTTTAGTTGCGAAACTTCAAGATTAATATAAACTAATATTAATAAAAAGACAAATTTGTGTGTTACGGACAGTATCAAAAACCTACTAAGTGTTGTAGTAGTGGTGGTGGTGACGACAACATATAAAACCCTATTGAAATTAATAATACTGCATTGAGTAATCTGAATTCAAATTTTAGTAAAGCACAACTTTACATCCAAAACGAAGTTTTATCTATAAACGCACATAAACATACATTTTCCTATTTTTTGTTTGGACTCAGGGGAGCTCAAAGCATGTTTTTCCTTTGAAATCTCGATATCAATTTTTGGGTGGAATGCAATACTACTTATTAAATGTAGCACAGAAGGTAACAATTAATAATTATTGTAGAATTGAAATATCTTTTGATTACCCTGCTATTAAATTATATGCTTTTATTTTCATTGAAAATTATTCAATTAAAAGCTTTACAGGTATAGTACAAATTAAGAAGTGAAGAGAATTTCACTCGACTGGTAAACATGGAATCACAACACATGGATCCAATGTAGACGCGTTCAGAATAGTGACCAGCATAGGCACGCGGATCGCTTTGTACCGCTAAGCTTATTTTTACATAGGTACTAGAATTAATGAACTCCGGTATTATGACAAATCGGAGATCACCGAAAACGGTTATCTGCTTTCAGGAAAACAGGTCTCCCGTATTAATTAATACGTTTTGTTTTCTTCTTTTATTTATATTTTCTTTTCCTGGTGTCTATTTCTATAAATATAAGCCGCTTTAAGATTTAAATGGTAATACGCCAGATGGTACAACTGTTACTGAGAATTTATAGTGTCCCCAATCTGGAGTACTTTATGTTATATTAGGCTTCTATAGTGTAGCCAGTCGCGGGAGCTTTCTAGAGGTAGGTACTATAAGTGAGTATTCCCTTTGCATATTAAGATCATCTGTAAAAGTCGGGAAACACCAAGGAAAGACAAGAGATGAAACTCTGGATAGATAGGAAAACAAATGTCAGGAGATTGTTAGAAAGAAAAGAAGGTGATGGGAACAACAAACTCTTCTAATGCTGAAAACAATAATGCAGGGTTATTCATACTTTTTTTGTGTAAACTTGTACTGCAAACTTGTGTCATCTGTGAGACTACTGGGAAAACATCTGTGTCCACAGTGTGAAAGTCTTTTTGTGGTGGGGGGGCCCTCTTGAAGTATAACGTCCTTTAACCTGGTAGGTCATATCGGACGATTAACGTATGACATGTCTGAAATGATTTTCAAATGGTCCCGGAGTTCATAGAGCTTAAAGTTACCCCACAGCTTCTCAGAATAAGGGAAATCTCCGGTAAAAAGCCTTATCCGGGTAACTCACCCTATAAATTTCGGGGCCTCTGGTAAACACGTTATTCCCACACCACAGAGGCGGGCCAATGTGAAAGTTATGATGGGTATAACCAACCATCTTTCAAAAGGTTTAAAATTTGCCCTTTTCGGCCTTTATAGCTTTCCCTACCACGTACCTAGTAGGTAGAGAAGGTATTGCATTCCACCATAACAATCGATATCGAGGTTTCACGGGAAATACACGTCTTGAGGCCCCTTGAATAAAAAAAGGAAATTTTCGAAAACGTCCGTGTGTTTGTGTGTGTATTTGTGAACAGCATAACTCAAAAACAAAAAGTCGGATGAATACCAAACTTGGTATTTATGCTATCTCTAAATTTGCGACAAGATTTTCAAGAAATCCCTCCCATTGGAAACTACTCCATAACGGAACATTTTTCGATTTTTTAGATTTTCTGAAAAATGGCTCTAACGATTTTTATTAAAATACCACATATAAAATGTATTTATATGACAAATAAAATGTATAACTTAATTTTCTGAGAGCAGCCTATGAAGCCCTCCTCATTCGGAAGGAATTTTGTATTACCTTGTATAACTGCTAAACGTTAAGCGATAGACAAAAAATGTCTACACAAAAATGTAAAATTTAAAACACGCAACAATAATTTTTTGTGGCATAAACCATCCCCAAGATATCCATTATTACTTGTGGGAACTGTTCAATGCTTTGTCATTGTTTACAAGTCTTGTCAACATTCAATTGTTTCCCGCGATTACATGGAAAGAGTTTCAGGCCATAATATAGCGTCCAGTTCTTCAACATTTGCCTATCGCTATTCCCTTTGTATCCATAAGGGACATCCAGAAAGTAAAGAACGATTTGGCATAACTAAATGATAACGAAAGATATCAGTACAAAACCTTATTTACAAAGCTGCAGTACCTTAATCTATTTCTCAATGAATCGCCATTAGTGCCAATGCATTTGTTGTAACGTGGTGCCAGTTTTTCAATGCCGATGTTGTACTCTTCTACCGCCAAAACCTGTCACTGCTTCTTTGAGGTCTTCATTGTTTGGAAATTCTTTTCCACCCTTTAGTTTCGGAAACGAGTGAATATCCTGAATTCTTTCATCGACATTTGCTTTCTACTCATCCTTAATGAATGATGGCCTCCCTCACCGGTCTTCGTCGTGAACGTTTGTTTTTCCTTGGTTAAACATTAAGCAGCATTTCCTCCCTGAAGTCTCGTTTGTTGCATTATTTGCCTATAAATTTCTATTGGCCGAGCATTTTGTGCATTCAAAAAATGAATCACACTACGCACTTCATTTGGCGGGATTTTCAATGGGCTTGGATATGTTGTAGAATAGACAGGTGTGACGTCATAGCAACGAAACTCGACTCACGCTGAGGTGGAGTAAAGAGCTAACTAGTGCGCATGCACCAAGCTTGATGTGCAATTGTTCTTTGCTTTCTGGATATCCCTCGTATAACGAAATGTGTAACGTAGCTAATTCTCGATTAAATGAAGCTGGTAGAAAATAAGCTTTCGCAAAAATAGTTTGTATATCCACTAATCAACAATACAGGGTGGAGAAAGTAATGTGAATATAACACATAAGATTTTTACAAAACTTTTTTTCGAAACTATACCATTGTATTATTCTAAATCAAAATCCATTAAAATAAAGGAAGACTGTACATTGCTAACAGCTGTAATGAGATTTCTGAAACTTTTAAAGCGGTTACCTTCTTAATTATCTGGATTCAATAAAATGGATGTGATATTAGGCACCTTGCACCGAATAAATGAATAAAAGGATCAGCGTTAGTCAGAGAGCTTCACAAACAGATTGAAAAAGAAGCAAGAAATCTTCGCATTTCCCTCGGGGTATGCAATACGTATTTAGGTCGGTGTCGAATTTCCTTTCAAATCTGACAGAGCGAACTGCAATCAACTTCGCCAAACCAGAATGACTTGCCAGCGGCTTACTTTTACAGGAAACAATAGATATGCAAATAAGGGATACCATTTTGCTTGCGAAGCTTTCTCATATATTAGGTTTATAGCGAAAAAAAAGGAGAAGCGCGAATAAAAGGAGCTCGTTAAAAAGTTTGGTTCTATTAAAATGCTAGCAAGTTATCTTCCCGAAAGTGAATTATGACTCAGAAAAGCCATGCTAGCCTACTTTCACAACGTTCTTGCTAGAGAAAACAGTTAGTGCAGCTAAATTATGAAGCATTTTTAAAAGGCAAATGCTCTGACACTCTATGCTGAAAAATATACATTGCACAAGAATCTGTGGGTTTAAAGCAAACTTGGGATACACATAGCTACGAGTTAGTGTAGTCACAGCAATTAAAGAATAATTATTAAGCACACTTGAAACAAAATTTAATATCGAATTTTACTATGATAGGCTTACTCTGCTAATTTAAGAAGAGGTTAAATGACGAAAACTGACAAAACTTGATATTTTTAGACCTTCTTGAAGTCTTATTATTTGAAATTTCCTCTTTAATTGCATATATATTTTATTACTGCAGGCACAATGCCAGTATTTTAAAATTATTTTTAAAAATAAATTTAATTGGCATTTTCCACTTTGCATTCTGATTTCCGCACTACCATTTTACAGAAAAAATTGAAGCTTCCATATTCTTTGAAGCAGAGGCAAATTTAAACTTGTCTTAGGGAGAAGTTGCAAAGTATAAATTGCTAAGTATGTTGGCTTACGTGTGCAAATATATGCTATCTTCTTTTTTCCCCATTTATACCTCGAAAAAATTTCTGTGAATGATATTTTCTTATACAAACGACCAATTTCCTCAGAAACTATAAGGATAGTTAATGGAATTTTAGAATGGCTAATTCACAATTGCTACCTTATACTACAGTTTACCAATAAAACGGTACGGAACGACGAGTTTCACCCATGGCTGCTTATCCCTACAATGTTTATCACCTCCATAGATTTGTTTATCATTAATCTTATTTATATAATTTAGGTTATATAGTAGCTTCTACTATAAGATTATGGAATACAACAGCTTTAATACAAATGAAAATGAGTCAACATAGCCTTCTTGACTAGTAATAGTCCATAATGTGACGTAAGGATCTAGAGGGAAATGAAAAAGCTGATGAGCTTGCAAAACAAGGAGCTTTTTCACAATTTATTGGGCCATATTAAGAACTGATCCAAGGTAGAACATCATAAAACCTGGCTTGAAACTCCAAGAAATAAATGTGGTAAACTATTTATTAGAAAACCATGTAAGAAAAGAGCTGAAAGCTTACTTAAATGTAACAGACTTCAGCTGAGAACAATTGCTGCATTTCTCGCAGGACATGGGAGTGTTTCAGGATAACTTAGGTTGCAGATTCTTTGGCTCACAGGAGATATATTGCTTTTGGGAGAATGTTTTTTGAAACCATATCTGCTATGATACTGTACTCCTTGCAGACATAATGAATTGGCTTTAAAACGATACAGACAGCACAATAAGTCCAAGGCTGAAGTGCGTCCGGAGCAATGACCGAAATCTATATTCTATAAGAAAAGACAAAACAAATACGTAAGGGGCACTTCTCCCGTCCCAGTGCCTCTACCTGTGACGAGGACGAGGACTTAGGTCAGGGATGTCATCGAGTGGGTTGTAGGTTGTAATTGATTCTAAGAGAGGCTTTAATCTTTCTAATAACTAATCTAAGCTAGAGGGAGAGGGTTAGACAGATTGGGGTTTTACTTGGTACGTCGAAGCTAACACAAAATAAATGTTAGGAGCTGACCGTTTACAAAGTCCTGCAAACATTTTTTAAAAATGTTAATTCCTAATATAAGAAAAGTTGCATAATGAAGAAAAATCTTCCATAATAAACGGCACTGAAGGCGTGCATCTACATGCTGTAAACGTTTCAGCCCGATGTCGTAAATAGTTTCTTAGATAATGGTGCATTAAGCTGGTAAATTTAGTTAATTAAAGGGAGAGTTAATTGAAGGGTTTTTGCTGTCTCGTTGTCCCCTTAATGTAACTCAATGCCTATTATTTCGTGAAAATATAACAAACTAATGTTTTATTTTAAAATATGTAATATCATCGCTTTCAAACTGCGTTTCTCAATAAATAAGACGTTTATAATTCGTTATCGTTTTTATGAAAAACCTGTTAATTTCCTTCTTATTATAGAAACAGTATTTTCCTGTAACGGTTATAAATATCACAGTTACTTTGCGTTAACAGTTACAAGTAACCAGTAAGAATTAACATGTTAGTTTATAGTTACCTGTTAACGGTAGCTGTAACTACTAAGGTACATATCTCTGTTAAAGGAAGTATCTGTAACTATGCAACAGATTGAATTATAAGGAAGGATCGTGATCTAGAGGTAAACTATATGGAAACATTGTACAGTAACAATTAGAGTAATGTAATTTCGAATTAAACGTAATTATTTATTGACGAATGTTGTACAAACATATATTTATCATAATTATAATTCACACGTATGAAAGAACTCCACTGGAAACAGCTTTCGTTCGTTTACTTGTTTTGGAGCTAATGACCAGATTAACTGCGTTAGAAGGAAAGCCGAAGAGGAGCTACAAGGCACTCTAAATATTAGCATCACGTGTTATAAAGCAGATGGTTTATATTTCTGTTGCCAGAAAGTTATAATATAGCACGGTAGTTTTAAGGAAGCTACAGGCCACTATATGCGCTATATACACCACTTATAACAAGGTTAGTACTCATTATAGTGCATATTACTATCACTCGTGAGTAAGTAACGCGGAAGTTACGAAACGAACAAACCCCAGTGTAATAGACAGCGTGCGGAGAACGCTTACGCCCCATCCGTGGCCTCACCATAAAACGACCACACTGCAGAACGATAACCCCATGTTGCGTTGATGAGAAGTGCAATATTACGTAGTTACTGTTAGATCTACACAGTGAGTATAGTTACTGGCTTCCCTGGTATTGTACATTACACCCAAAAATTCCATACCGAGATTTCACTGGAAATACACGTTTTGATGTCTCCTGAATACATAATAAAGATTTCTAGAAAAAATGAGTGAGCGCGTGTAGATTGTGTGTGTAAATAGCTAATCCAGAAAAAGGGAAGTCAGATAAATACCACACTTAATCAAAATTGTTAGAGCCATTATTCAGAAAATAAAAACATATTATAAAATTCTCAGTAATGAGTAGTTGAGATTTACTTTAAAATCTTTGTTTCGCATCTTTGGAAGGTGTCTAACTTAAATATCAAGTTTGGTTTTTATCCGACTTTTATTTTTGAGTTGTGATGTTCACAGAAAACAGATAAAAATGCAGACATGTTTCTAAAACTCTTATGCGTTACATTCCAATGACATTCTCTACCCTCTATCGTTTACTAGTGCATGAAATTATTCTTACGAAGGTATATATTTCCTATCTACTTGATTTTAATCGAGATAAACCATTCCGAAAATAGCTGCACAGTATATTCCGTTATAGATAAAAAGGGAATAGTAATAACCAAATAATGCTGGCATTAAAATGGAATGCTCTTTCCATGAAACAACTGACAATCAACAGAACTTTAAAATAATGGCTAAGCATTGAACAATTAAAACCATTAAATCACATATCTCGGAAATGGCTGATGCTACAAAAAATTTATTTGAAATAAATTGTGTGTTTTAAAGAGACCTGCGTTTGTTGTGCGGTACGTTTCCGTCTGTCCCTTAACGTTTACCAGTTATATACGATTATACAAAATTCCTTAGGGATGAAGCGGACTTCAAAGGCTATTCCCAGAAAATACAAGATACACATTTCATTTGTCATGTAAATATCTTTAATATACGCTATTTTAATCAAAATAGTTAGTCAGCTTTTAGAAAATAAAAAAATTCTAAAAATCCTCCGTGTAAAGAGCTTGTCACATCTTTGGAAGCTACTGAACTGAACTACGAAGTTTGGTGTTTAAACAGCTTTTCGTTTTTGAGCTATGTTGTTCACAGACACACATTTCTAAAAATTATTTTTTGGATTCAGGGAGACACAAAACCTTTATTTCCCCGTGAAATCCCGACATCGAATTTTTAGGTAGAATACATCCTCCACTTACTATAAGTGTAGAGTATAAAAAGTAAAAACCCACACATAATTTTGCTTAGGTATGGTATGGTAAGGTACAAATCAGGGAGGGGCCCCCGGAACCGGAGCCGAGCAACGCACGCAGGTCGCTTCCAACGTGATCCCTGGGAGGGAGGGATGAGGGGAGAGCCCCGGAGGGCCACCAGATCCGGATACCGATGGGTGCAAGCATGGAAGGAGTCCCTAATGTTTCCAGATAGAACGTTTCCGACGCCGCATGGTCCCTAACCACAAGCCACCAACCTCAAGGGTCTCCCGGAGCGGAGCCCCACACTGAGGACAGACCTAACAGGGCGATACCGCAGCGACGCCAGTCAAGAAACGTTTACAAAGCGCCAGCCACCGCCCAGCCGCAACCCGCCGAACACCGTCGCGTGGTCCTACAACCCTGGAACAGATGACAAGGAAGTTTATGGGTACAAGAAATGAGAGGAAGGAGAGTCGTGGTAGAAGATGAACCACCGTCGTCCGGTCCTACAACCCTGAAACAGATGGCAAGGAAGATGATGGGTACAAGAAATGAGAGGAAGGAGAGTCGTGGTAAAAGATGAACACCGTCGCCAGGTCCTACAGCCCTGAAACAGATGGCAAGGAAGATGATGGGTACAGGAAATGAGAGGAAGGAGAGTCGTGGTAGAAGATGAACCACCCCAGCATTCGCCTGGTGACCCGGGGAAACCACGAAATACTCATGACCCAGAAGGGCGTTCGCAGGGAATCGATCCCAGGACCTCCTGAATGCGGGCCACAGACGCAATCGCCTGAGCCATCCCGCTGGGTCATAATTTTGCTAATCCGGACATTTGGAATTCAATTTGATGAATTCTGGAAATAATGTTAATGTTCAATGGTAGAAAGTAAGACATATTTTCTAAAGCAACTCTTGGGACACCACATAACGTTAGGGGTAGGTTTCAAGCTCGTTTGCTCTAGCACTAATTTAACTTCCTTCATCCATAGTCTGATGAAAAGACCTCAGCTTGAAATAAATGTGATAAAAGACATTTTAAACCCCTCGCGTTGTTCAGCATGAACTTTTGCATGCGGGTGTCATGTCATCACGACCATTAGACCCTAAAGAGGATAATATTCCATAATGAAATTCATGGAGATCCGGCGAGATGCAAATCGCGTAGCAAAATAATCATTAATCACGGACATGGGCGATCGAGGTATCAGTGTAACTGGTTTTGCGGAAGCTAATAAAATGTCGGAAGCTTGCCGTGAAAATTATTTAATTTGGGAGAATAGTAAGTAAAGCTGGCGGAGAGGTGTGGTAATCAAGGCGCGGTGGGGTACACGTCAGAGAACCCATGATGGATTAGCGAAGAGAAGCCGCTTTGATAATGTATGAGATACGCCTTTCCTTCCGCATGGTGCCTCTGGAAACGTAAACAAGTTTCAGCATTTTCTCTTCTTCCAGTCCAATAGTAGAAACGTAACCAACGAAAAGAGAAAACTTCGGTATAACACGAAAACAAAACACAAGCGCGTTGTTGAAACAAAACAGTGAGCGTCAGCAGAAGAAGAATGGTAAATGGAAACTGGTTAACCCATTATAACTAAAGTATCAACATTATATAATGCATTTCGTTCCTGCTAAATGCTCTCTCTCTCTCTCTCTCTTTCTGTGATATTAAAGCTTCATTCTTTTAGAAATAATTCTCACCCTCCCTTAATGCCTGGAAAGAGTGAATGTACTCGTAGGAGTGTGTGCGCCTGTTTTTCATAGGTAATCCCTTGAGAGATCATGAATTTACTTGATGAAACCGTAACCTCAAATGAGATTTATTAAGACTATATAATTAACATACGGGATACATAAATAATATTTACTTTTCGGGGGCCCCGAGTTCGACTCCCGTCGACCGCCCACACTGACCTTTGATTTTTCGTGGTTTCCCTGGTCGGTAGGTGAGTGCTGGGTGGTCTCATCTACTACGACTTCCTTCGTATCATTTCCCTTTCATTTCGTTTCCTTCTCATCTTTCAGGTGTGCTTCAGGTTTCATGGCGTGTGGCGGTGCACAGAACTATTAGGGACTTCCGTGCGTCTCTGTGGACTATCTGCAAGCAGCCTGTGTCCTCCTGTAGTTCCTTCAGTTCATCCCTTGCTCCTGGGATAGTAGCCACAATAGAGCTACGTACGTCGAGGTTCGCCAGTTTTCCCCCTCCGGTCCGTTGTTTAACCAAACGTGTATACCTACACCAATTTATTTTAGCCCACAGGCGGAGGTTAGTGCTTTACCATGAAAAGTAGAGATGCAGTCGAGAGGTCCAGTGGTGCCACCTAAAAAACGATGGAGACGGAAGGGGAAAGTTTCCACCATGGAAAAAGGAACAAGTTTAATCAATGTTGAGGCATTGTATAAGGAAAATGATAAACTGGAAAGTTTAAACATTATACAATAAGCAAAAATGTAATGTTGAAAGATATTATGACTTATTTAAAACTATGCTGACGACCGCTACAGTCATGCACAAGTAATACAAATCAAATAAGTGTTTTTAGCTTCCTAAGCTATTCAATTTTTAGTTTCTCTACCACGTTATATAATAGGTAGAGAAGGTATTGCATTTCACTCACAAATTGGATAGCGAGATTTCACCAGAAATACATGCTTTGAGGCCCCCTGAATACAAAAAAAAACAATAATTTTTAGAAAAAGATCCGTGTGTGTGTGTGTGTGTGCGCGCGCGCGCGCGCGTGTGTGTATCTGTCTGTGAAAAAACGAAAACCCGGATAAACACCAAACTTGGTATTTAAGTTCAGTACCTTCTAAAGATACGACACAAAGATCCCCCCGCCCCAATCTACCCATTACATGGAAGATTTTTCGAAGTTTTTAATTTTCTAAAAAGTTACTCTAACGATTTTGATTAAAATACCATAAATTAATGATATTTACATGAAAAATAAAATGTATACGTTCAATATTCTAGGAATAGCCTTTGAAGTCCTCTTCATTCGGAAAGAATTTGGTATAATCTTTATTACTAGTACCTAAACATTATGCAATAGACGAAAACGCAGTACACAAGAAATGTAGATCTCTTTAAAATACAGAATTTATTTCAAATAACTTATTTGTGGCATCAGCCATTTCCAGATATCCGTTATTAATGGCTCGAACTGTTTATCACTTGGTCATTCTTTAAAGTATTTTCAACATTCAGTTGTTTCTTGCGATGTCATGGAAACAGTATGGAATTTTAAGGCCAGCATATAGCATCCAGTTGTTAAACATTTGACTATCGCTGTTCCCGCTGTGTCTATAACGAAATGTGTAATGTAGCTATTTCTGCCAAGTTTTATTTGAAATTAAATGAAGTAGAAAGTCAAATAAGTTTCAGTAAGAATAGTTTGTATACCCACTAATATGCGACAGACAACAGAGAAAGTTATGTAAATGTAACACATCAGATTTTTTAAGTTATATGTTTAAAGTTTATTGCTGAAAGGCAGGAATATTTAAGCAATAATTTCTACTCATCTCCGCTCATCCCAATTAAAATATACCAAAAAATATGTTTTACATTCACATGACTTTCTCTACCCTTTATCGTTTACTAGTGGGTATATATATATTATTATTTCGAAATTTTATTTCTTTATCTCCTTCATTTTAATCAAGATAAAGCTTTGAAAAAATAACTATATTACACATTTCGTTAGGGTACAAACGAAACAGTGATAATAAAATCTATAAGAACTGGACACTATATTAGTTGATCCTAATATTCTATACGGCTTCCATGCAATGGTAAGAAACAACTCAAAATCGACAGGACTTAAAAATTGAAAACGTATTGAGCAAATCGAACCTTTAGTAACGAATATTTCGGAAATGGCCATCCACACAATAAAAAAGACTTTTGAAGTTATTTGTGTGTTTTAAAGATATCTTCCCCCTTTTTTGTTTTGTCTATCAGTTAACGTTCGCCAGTTATATAAGATTATACAAAATACCTTCCGAGTGAAGAGGATTTGACAGACTATTCCCAGAAAACTCAAGATTCTCGTATCGCATCTTTGTAAGATGTTGAACCTAAATACCACGTTTGGTATCTATTCAAGCTTTCGTTTTTGAGTTATGCTACTCATACACACACACACACACACACCAGACCCTTTTCATATAAATGATTTTTTGAGTACAATGGACCTCAAAACATATATTTCCGGTGAAATCTCGGTATTAAATTTTTGGGTGGAATGTAATATCTTCTCTACCTACTATGTATGTGGTAGAGAAATTAATAAGGATTCATCACAATTTGGAAAGGATTGAAATATTTGCGTTCACAATTTTCTGGCGAACTAGAAAGAATATAATAAAATGAGATTTGTGATTAATTCTAAATAAAATAGTTCATCAGCCTGGTGGATTTTAAAACTCAAATATTTTAGCTATATTATAATCATTAATCCATTAAAACCCGTATCCGTTGCCAATCTCCTCGAGGGAATCACTATAGGAGATAAGGGTGGCAGACCAACACCAGTACTCTGTTCCGTATACCGACACGATTCCATACACTAGAATGTAGAACATAGTAGGGGTGTGACAAATAAATATTTTCGAGTAACGGTTATAACTGTCGCAGTTACAATACCTTAACGGTTACATGTAACGGTTACCAGTGAGATTAGCTGTAACTACATTTAAATATGAAGGATGTCGATACAGACATACTATGTTTGATGCAATCTACAAAAATAGCTTCTCAAGCTGTGTCAACACTTTGATTACTACGGTGGTTTATAATTGCAAACTGCATTCGCGCTTACTTCCATATTCTTGCACATGTATACGCACTACATGTAGTATAACAACTTAGTAAAATCCCTCGGTCTACGGAGTGCGCGAGTATTCAGGAGGAATAAATCACCCTCACTCTACTTGTCCTTGGTCTTTAGCTACTGACTTATCCAATGAGTTGTCTTAAAGAGGAAGTGAGCTAAAAATTGAGTTTTATTTATGGACGCTCTTTAACTGCTGTGATCCTTAGCGTCCCATTCTATATTGGGCGTGAAAGACCGGTAACTTTGCTCAGACACCTTTATATCAGGCTTGAGGTTCTTTTACGTGCCGTAAATCTACGTCACGGGACCACCGGCTTTACTTCCCTTTCGAAGGAGGCCATGCTAAGGATTTTTACGCCCGAAAAAAATGCATCGCCCTCCACCGTGGTTTCAACCCGTGACCTCGAGAATAAGAGGCTAGCATGGTAACCATTGCACCACGGAGGACGACGAGGAAGTGGGCTGATATGCGTGTCACGTCACTGTTGTGAACATAGCAATTTTATGGTGTAGAAAAATGTAATAGGATCGTGTTTATATTCTGGTAACCCAAAAAGTAAAATCCTTATCCCAGTTCTGTAAGAGATATGTTAAAGAGCACAGTTTCAAGATGATCATGATGTGTGATTAATTCCCGTGTAAAAATATTAAAACCGCTAATTTTCTTTGTAAAGCTTCAATTGAAATAGTTTGTATTATGAGAATCAATTGCTGAGGAACTTTTGTTTTCTTGAAGAGATAAATGGGAGAGTGAAAGCTATGAAATACTCTAAAAAGTGTGAATTAACTTTTGGAAAGTAGCCCATGATAATACAGCATGTATGCGAAATGCTATCGCCAGTTGTGTGCAAACATTTGTTTTCACACCCGCTGCACCTTGCTCTTTGCGTGGCCTCTTACAGCACTTTGGCCAACACAGCATTTTTGTAGCAATGCTCTTGTGTCTTTAGTCCTGTCTGTACAGTTGGATAGCTACAACAGTGATGTGATTAAGTGATGAAGCGTTTTTGCGAGAATAAAATAAAAATAAAACACGGGCTAGGCAAAATTATGGCGTGTGGTGCTTTAGCAGAGACTAACATGCAGAGTAGGAGAGGCATCCCCGTCCAAGGCAGTTAGAGAGGGGATACATGAACACGTGAATTACCCCTCCTAAGGTTTTTTTCTAAGTTGCTGAATTATAGTTCATACATAAGACCATGGTGGAATCATAATAAAGGTGTAGGATTGGGCAGGTTGTGCGGAGTCACGCGAGTGAAGGTGACGTCTCTTGGTGACAATTCATTATTATTAGCGTTTTATACGCATTAATGGGACGTTTATGACGTTACAGAGACTGGAGTGCTCTTTCGTCTTTCGTTGTTGTGAGCTCCAATTTTAAAATGGGTCATTGAGCAGTATAGGTGTGATAACTACTATTAGTAAAACTAAGCAAAAATGGCGTATGCTATAGATACTTATCATTTCCGAAAGATATGCAGCTTCTTAAAGATGGAAAGATTGTTCCCTAAGCAAGACCCCTTCCTAAGTTACCTAACTTGAAGCTCTATAATTACCAACAATAGCATAATAGTGACGCAATTACTTTACAACGTTATATTTAAGGATATTGTTTAATCTAGGCGACATTTTACGAAGTTTTGTGTTTGAGTTTGATCAAAGTATCAATACTTCTGGTCTTTCTAAAAAAGAAAAAAAATGCTTACTGCTTGTGAAATAAATCAGGGAAAAAAGCACAGAGAAGATAGTGAAGGTATTACACTCCACTTAAAATTACATAAAAATATTTTACCGAAATACCTGTTTTGAAGCCCTATGAATAAAGAGGGAAAGCATGTTTAGATAAAGGCCCGCGCGCGCGTGTGTGTCTCTGATACCTCAAGAAGAAAAGTCGGTATTTAAGTTCAATGCCTTCCAAAAGTGTAACACGAGGCTCTTCAAGAGAGTCTCTCTCCCCAAACTCCCTTTGCAAGAAGATTTTTCAAAATTTTTGATATTATGAAAATGGCTCTAGTATTTTTAACTAAAATACCAAATACTAAAGATATTTATATGACAAATAGAATGTATATCTTGAATTTTCTGGGAATAGCTTGTATGGTCCTCTTCATTCGGAAGTAAATTTATATAATCTTGCATAAGTGCTAAACCTTAAAATACAGAAGAAACTGTACTACACAAAAATGTAGATGTCTTTAAAGCACACAGTGTATTTCAAATAATGTTTTTGTGGCATCAGCCATTTCCGAGATATGTGTTATTAATGGTTCGAATTGCTTAATACCAGTCATCTTAAAGTCCTGTGGATTTTCAGGTATTTCTCGCGATGTCATGTATAGATTATGGAATTTTAAGGCCAGCATATAGCAACCAGTTCTTAAACATTTGACTATCGCTGTTCTCTTTGTATCATGTGCAATGTAGCTATTTCTGCAAAGATTTATCTCGATTAAAATGAAGTAGATAGGAATATAAGCTTTCGTAAGAATAATTTGTATACCCACTAATTAGCGGAAGAGGGTAGAGAAAGTAATGTGAGTATAACACATCAGATTTTTTATACAACGAAATCATAAGCTAAACACAAGACTTACTTTCGAAAATGCGCAGAGCTCAGTGAAATGCGCCTTTTGTGTAAAATAATATTGTTAGCATTAGCTGCTTCCAAAATATATAATGCTGTGTGGTTATATTTTCTCAAACATATGTAAGTTCGTGGTCAGACACAAGGTTCTTGGTAGTTTTGATTCTTCCCTTTTCTTTTTATTAGATTGTTATTGACAGCATTAGAGTCATAGAGAGGCGATCTTTTCCCCCATGACTATGATTTCTGAATTTATTCCACCGTGTTTCTGATAAACAATGAAACGTCATTTCCATGTTGCATGTATCTAAAGTCATATTGCTTAGTTTGTTATTATTTCTAGACCAAAATATATCGTGAATAACGTAAAGTAGATAGAAGAATCGATTTTCAATTAATGTTTGTGAGTACTTAGGGTATTCTACGAGTTTTTAATGGTAGAGAAAGCTGTATGATTGTATCAAACCAAATTTTCTATCAATTCGAGGCGCATAAATTTCGGGAAGCAAATGGTAATGTTAAATTTAAGAACCAAAATAATCGGGAAGCAACTCGTAGTCCGAAAGCTAAGCTTAGGGACCATATCAAAAACAGTTGACTGTTGAATTAGATTTGTGTGCGAAATATGAGTATTACTCATAAATGAACATTCAGCTGCATAATGCTTATTTCTACTTGAAATCAATTTCTTTAATGGAAAACTTATAAATTTCCACGAAAACAATATAGAACTATACATTTACATGGAAATTGTGAATGTTCTGCTTCACATCATTTTCCTGAGTAAGCCCTTGTATACCACTAGAAACAGTCAGCTAAAATTCCAAAATATGTTGTTCTGATATTTCCAATTGATAATATTTCAGCATTTTTAGCTATAGTGCCTACACATAGTAGACTTTTTCACATGCTCCTGGCCAGTTCTATTACCCTTCAAAACATTACAAACTTTTTAAGCACCTGGTATAAATAAAGCAGCTGTAGCATTACATTCATATTGCAGACGACATTAATTCTGAATTAGTGGGTTGTATTTGCGGAATATGATATGGAAAGGCAATATGGTGTAGCAGTAATATTATAAATTAATAACGTTTTGCGTCAGCTTTATGATAGTTTGAAGCATATAACACACATATGCGAACTAGATAAATATTTACATTGCAGGGCAATTTCAGAGAAAGTAAGAGGATTTATAACAGACAGACATCATAAAGGTAATATTGTACGTATTGTGAAATTTAGTTTTTCATAAAGATGAGGTTTATACTACGCGTTGCGGATATTAGGATCAAACTCGACAAAACTTTCGCTTTCGCTATCGTTTTTAGGGAATAAATTCCAGAAATTGAACGAATATCATTTAATTTGAGGAAAGAATTGCAAATCAAAAATTTAAACAGATTTATGCTTAAGGGGAGAAGAAAAGCATGCTAAATCTGCAATTGTATGGTCAATTACCCAGTGAGCTACTTTAAAATATATCTGTGAAATCTATACGCCTTACAAAGGCAATAACTTTTAAGTTATTAATAAAGCACATTGTATAAAAAATCTGATGTGTTACACTCACACGACTTTCTCTACTCTTGTACAAACTATTTTGACAAACGCTTATTCTCCATCTACTTCATCTTAATCGAGATAAACATTTGCAGACTCTATCTTATTGCTAATTTTCTTGTAGATGTAAGGGGAATGTATATTTACAAGGGCAATTTGGAAATACAGTAGCCTTTAAGCACATACATATCTCTTAATAGCTGGTTGCTAGGTGCAGCACCATTCACTTTCCCACAGATTAATACTCTTTGCATATCCAAGACAAAAAAAATGAATAACGAATTCCCATTTGAGAAAATAAGTATTGAAAAATTTAAGGGAATAAAAAGTAATATCTCGAAAATGGTTCACTCAACCAAAAAAAATGTATATGACATAAATTGTGTATTTTAACGCGATCTACATTTTTTGTGTAGTAAAATTTTTGTCTATCTCTTATGGTTTACGAGTTATGCAAAAGTCGTTCACAATAAAGAATACTTTTGGAGACATTCTCAGGAAATTCAAGATATATATTTTATTTGTCATAAAAATATCTTAAACATATGATATTTTAATCAAAATCGTTAGAGCCATTTTTTGAGAAAATTAAAATTTTTGAAAAATCTTCCATGTAAAGGGAACTCTGGGGTGGGGGATTTTCTTGAAAACCTTCGTGTCGCATCCTTGGAAGATACTGAACCTAAATACCAAGTTTGGTGTTTATCCGACTGTTCGTTTCTGAGTTATGCTGTTCACAGACACACACACACACACACACACACACACACACACACACACAGACACAGACACACACACGGACATGTTTCCAAAAATGCTTTTTTTTTTTTGGATTCAGGGGGTTTCAAAATACGTAGTAGAGAAAGTAAAAATATATTGGAAGTTTTACATTCACGTGACTTTCTTTACCCCCTATCTTTTATTATTGGGTACACAGGTTAATTTTACGAAAATTTATTTTATATCTACTTCATAATAGCCGAAATAAACCTTTGTAGAAACAGCTACATTACTCATTTCGTTATAGATGCAAAGAGAACAGCGATAGTAAAATATTTAAGAACTGCACGCTCTAACACTGGCCTTAAAATCATACTCTTTCATTGACATCGTGAGAAACAACTGAAAATCGACAGAACTTAAAGAGAACGACAAAAGTATTGAATAAACCGAATCATTAATTACGGATATCTTGGAAATTACTTATACCACAAAAAGGTTATTTAGAATACGTTGCATGTTTTAAATAGATCTTAATTTTTGTGTAGCACGTTTTCGCCTATTGCTAAACGTTTACTAGTTACACAAGATTATACAAAATTCCTTCTGTATGAAGAGAGTTTTATGAGCTATTGACAATAAAATTAAGATATGTAATTTATTTGCCATGGAATGAAGACGCATTTACAAGCTATTATAAAAAGATTCACGATATGCCGTTTATTTGTCACGTAAATACAGTCGAACTCGGCTAATTTGAAATTGAAGGGACCAAGAAAAATAATCGAATTATTCAAGATTTCCAATTACAAAAGTTTGATTTTTAATTTTTTTAAATTAAAACAGGTCTAAATTAAATGAAATTATAGGAAGGACAACATTACAGTGTGTACTTACAGTTTTGTGATGTTAAAACTCAGCTTCAGTTCAGATTCAAAGTTTTTTAAAGAAACTTGATATCTTTGTTTGTTTTTTAGCATTTAACCTTTAATTCACACAAAACACTTCTAGTTTATCGAGTGATTGGAACATTGTTTCACTCACATTTTGTTGTCCCTCAACATACCACCTTAATTGTTGTATGTGATCCATGGCCTCAGCAATTGTAGGAATTGTTTTCATGTGTTCTTCTGGTTCTTATTCATCTGAAGATAGGGCTGCAGTTTGTGTATTCATGACGTCGCCCAAAATGCCCGCATCGGTTAGCTCTCCACAAACTGCCAATTCATCGTCCATGTGCACAAAATCCTCATAGAGAACACCAGTTTCAGAATTTACATCTTCCCAGTATTCAAGTGTAGGCACAATCGTTTCATTTACTTCAAGACCTTCAAGTCCAATATGACAGAAGCCAGCCTTTTGGAAACAGTTGGCTCTGGTGCATGGTTTCACTTGGTCCCATGCACTACTACACATACGAGCTGCTTCAAGCACATTTACAATTTTGAATTTGTCACTTTTGTCCAAATTCGCTTCTAACAGAAGATTCTGGACCACCAGACGCCTGTAGAAATGTTTGAAATTTTTTATTACTCCCTGATCCATTGGTTGCACTTCTGACATCATATAGGGGGGACCTTGATATTCCCAACAATGGAATACTATTATGGGCTGTACAATTGTCAATAAACAGTAAAACTGTGCAATTTTGTTTGCAAAACTTTCTAGCTTCAAGAGCCATCTTTCAAAAATTTCACTCGTCATCCAAGCTTTTTTATTAGCTTCATATTCCACAGGCTTAGATTTAATATTTTTAAAGCACCGGGGGTTGCTGACTTTCCAATCATTAGTAATGGAAGCTTTTCAGTGCCATCCATATTGGCACCAATCAGGAGTGTGATGCGTTCTTTGCTAAGTTTTCCCCCACTACATTGTTCTCCTTTAAATGCAAGTGTTTTATCAGGGGTACATTTATAAAACAGCCCTGTCTCATCGACATTCAAAATATCTTTTGCATTTTTGTCTTGAATCCACTCTACCAAGTTCGTTTTCCAATCACTGGCTGCTTGCTGGTTAACACCTCTATCTTCTCCACAAATAGTTTTAAAGGAAATACAATTTCGCTTTTTAAAACCATCCAGCCATCCACTGCTTGCCTTAAAATTAGTTTTTCCCAATTGCTGTGCAAATTCCGCTGCTTTCGCTGTGATAAGAGGTCCGCTTACTGAAATTTTTTTATCCCGTCCCTGCTTGAACCACTTTTTAACGCACTCGACGTCAGGATTTTCAGGCCCTTTTGCTCTTTTTTTACTTTCGTCTCTGTAACTACACTGTTCAAAATTTTGTCCTTATTTTTGAGGTACGTAGACAAAGTATTCTGGGGGCTTCCAAAATCTCTTGCAATGTCACACTTTATTTAAAAGCTTTTTCCACTTCGTGAATGGCTGCTGCATTTTCAGCTAAAGTAAGAGTTTTGTAATTTATACGTTTAGGTCTGGAGAGAGCCATGGTCGGCTCAGTTCACTACTTAAACACACACACTGATGATTTTGATGTAACTGTGTACACTGCTTAAAAATGCTCACTTTACTGCACGGCAAGTTATTTGCTGCAAGTGTAGCAGGTAGACAATGGACTGGGTGTAGTGTTCACAATGACAAAAGCAAGGGGCTGGCAACAAGTTCCTAGAATTGCACAAAGAAGCTTGAGTAACCAACATTCCTTACAAGCAGGAATTACAATATGATGCATTTCCTGGAATTTAGCAAGGGAAGGAAATGGGATCACAGACGGCACATTTCCTGGAATTTATCCAGAAGTTTCACTAACTTAAATTTTTTTTAGTCATTCCCGTTGAATATTATATCGAATTATCCAAAAGAAATGTTGATTTACAGAAGGCTTTTTAAATTATTCTTTATAGGAATGTCAAGGGACCATGCTAAAAGCTTAAATTATTCACAATTTCGAATTAAAACGTTCTAATTAATCAATTTCAACTGTACCTTTAATATATGACATTTTAATCAAAATCGTTGGAGCCGCTGTTCAGAAAACCAAAAAATTCTAAAAATGTCCCAGTCAAGGGTAGTTTGAAATGGGGAGATTTTCTTGAATTTCGTGTTGTTTCTTTGGAAGGTAATAAACTTAAATACCTAGTTTGGTATTTATCCGACATCTCATTTTTGGGATTTGCTGTTCACAGGCACACACACACAGGATATTTTTTCTAAAAATGCTTGCTTTGCATTATTTAGTGGGCCTCAAATCTTGTATTTCCGGTGAAATCTCGATACCAAATACTTGGGTAGAACGCAATACATTCTCTACCTACTATGTACAGTCGAATGGGGAAAAAACAAACCCCCCCCTTCCAAAAAAACGCGCCGATGCTTTTGGTTGCATTTAGTGTGTTCCATTCTTCAATGTTGGCAGAATCTCATCGTGTTCCGCGCCTGCTCTAAGTGAATCATCCTCTAATTGGTTTTAGCTGAAGTCCAATACGCTACCATTGCCCTATGAAGAGAGGTTAGGCCTAACTGGGCGATGAAAGGGGCGAAGAATCCATATATGTCTCATGAATGGTTGAAACAATATGCCTCCCAAAGACTGTCCATACCAGCCCCTGAATGAGTCCGGCTCTTATTGGTTCGGCATTCAAGCATTAACCACTATAACCGAATGAGGAATGGAAGGCGCGGAAGAGGCATGTTAATTATTGACTGCCAACTTAAACCGCGATTCTTCATATCGGCACGCTCTTTTTGCACCCGACTGTACGTGGTAGAAAAAGTAATAAGCATAAAAGCTTTAAATACCATCCACTTCTTTAGAAAAGACAATCTAATTGACAGGGATTGTAAAATTTCTCTTTCGTTTTATTATTATTACCTCCCGCCCGTATGAATCAGACACCTTAACGGTGAAAACCAACGCGGTCCCATTTACTACTTCTGAATCCTAACTCGGTCCTGTCTTCCAAAATGTAAACAACCTTACTCGGTCCCGTTTTCCGTAATATTATCAACCTATCTCGGTTCCGTAGGAAATTAATTTCAATTTAGCTCATTTTAAAAGACTGTCAGCAGACTTATAATGACTACAAAACAATATTGTAGCTTCAAGTTTCACAAAAACGGATTTTAACCGCAAAATTAGATACTATATAAAAACAAATTGCTCTACTAAATGCATGAAACAGTTTCTTAAACTCCACACATAAAATAGTTGAAAATTGGCGTATTATTAAACAATTATAATTCTAGTGGATGCCACGGGACTGAGTTAGACTGTTGACAGTAGGATATGTTACGGGACTGAGTTGGGTTGTTGACAGTGTATGCTACGGGAGTGAGTTGGGTTGTTGACAGTAGGATATGTTACGGGACTGAGTTGGGTTGTTGACAGTGTATGCCACGGGACTGAGTTAGGTTACTGACAGTGTATGGTATGGGAGTGAGTTGGGTTGTTGACAGTATATATTACAGGACTGAGTTGGGTTGTTTACAGTGTATGCTACGGGAGTGAGTTGAGTTGTTGACAGTGTATGCTACGGGACTGAGTAGGGTTGTTGACAGTATATTTTACGGGACTGAGTTCGGTTGTTGATAGTGTATGCTACGGGACTGAGTTCGGTTGTTGATAGTGCATGCTACGGGACTGAGTTAGGCTGTTGACAGTGTATGCTACGGGAGTGAGTTGGGTTGTTGACAGTAGGATATGTTACGGGACTGAGTTGGGTTGTTGACAGTGTATTCCACGGGACCGAGTTGTGTTGTTGACCGTGTATGCTACTGGACTGAGTTGGGTTCTTGATAGTGTATGCTACGGGACTAAGTTAGGTTGTTGACAGTGTATGCTACGGGAGTGAGTTGTTTTGTTGACAGTGTATGCCACGGGACTGAATTAGGTAGCTGACAGTGTATGCTACAGCACTGAGTTGGGTTATTGACAGTGTATGCTACGGGACTGAATTAGGTTGCTGACAGTGTATGCTACAGCACTGAGTTGGGTTATTGCCAGTGTATGCTACGAGACTGAATTAGGTTGCTGACAGTGTATGCTACAGCACTGAGTTGGGTTATTGACAGTGCATGCTACGGAACTGAATTAGGTTGCTGACAGTGCATGCTACAGCACTGAGTTGGGTTATTGACATGTATGCTACGGGACTGAGTTAGGTTGCTGACAGTGTATGCTACGGGACTGAGTTGGGTTATTGACAGTGTATGCCACGGGACTGAACTAGGTAGCTGACAGTGTATGCTACAGCACTGAGTTGGGTTATTGACAGTGTATGCTATGGGACTGAGTTGGGTTATTGACAGTGTATGCTACGGGACTGAGTTAGGTTGCTGACAGTGTATGCTGCGGGACTGAGTTGGGTTATTGACAGTGTATGTTACGGGATTGAGTTCGGTTGTTGCCATCTTACTCACGAAGGTAACGGGACTGAGCTAGGATGCATTTAATCTGAATATTACCTGTTAGGTAGCAGCTTTGACCTACATATCCGCAGGTGTGCTTTATGTACGCTTGCTTAGGGCGGCGTATTTCTATCGAAGAGATTCGGAGTTCGAATCCGTTCTCATCTACGAGTTTTATATCTGTAATACATACTGTACTTTAAATATACAGGTACACAAGATGGCCCACCAAGTCGTCCTATCCTTAGTTGAAGCAGTTTATGTCGGATAGTGCGGATGCCAAAAGGTTTGTCTAAACAGAACTGCAAAGGGGACTCCATACCGACAGAGAAGAGACCGCTAAATGAAAGACCAATGCTTGAAAACGAACACTTTAACTGCTATTACTGGCCTCAGATATCCTTCGGTTGCGAAACTGCCTGCTATCTGAGATGCTCCGGGTTCGATTCCCGGCTGGACTTCAACAAGTTGTCTTTAAGCAAATATATTTCACGGTATGCCCAGATTCTAGTGTTTGAATGTGAGTACCTATGTGTGTGTGTGTGTGTGTGTGTGTGTGTGTGTGTCTGTGTGTGTGGTGGGTGTTATTAGTTGTTTAATAAGTAATTCGCTGATTAACAGAATTCAGGATTACCGCTTGAGTAAACCCGAACACACGTGTTAAGTAATTTAATTCCATGACAGTTAATCTACAATCATACAACTATATGGCACCAATTGCTGCCGCAAAGTTAACAAGATTAAATAAAATTATGTTTTATTATATTCATGCACCCTTAAAGGCGCGTTAGAATTACATTATTTTATATTAGTGTATTATTCATAATAAGCATGTACAAAACATTCCCACCTTTGTGGAGGAATTGATGTAAGGATCTCCCAGGCCCACGTTCTACATAGAATGTGCCATCATTTCTTAATATTATTTCGTACGTCAAAGAAAAGAAAGAAAAAAAGGTGGGCAGAAGACAGATACCACGTCTGAAAATGTTCAGAACATAGCATTCGGTGCGTCTCCACACAGATCCATATCCGTGTATTCGTTTTGGGTCAAAGCTAACGTTTTATCTGAATGACCTGCTCGAACTGCATGCAGCCGACGACCTTGCAGCGTCGCTTATCAGCATAAAACTACCACGTAAACACCGGCAGACAGCAGCACTACCTCAGTGACATTTCGCTTTGTACCTGACCTGGCCTTTGAACAGCAGTAATGCGGCAACTTCTTTTGTACCGATATATGCGTGAAACATAAAACTGCAAAGGACGGCTTGTCTGGGCCACCTGGTATAAACAGCCACAACTCGTAAATGGTTAACATTTGTACCTCTTCTGAAACATCTGCACCACACAACCATTATCAACGCGTCATACACAACTACGAGACATAACTTCAAGACCTGGATGGGGTTTCTGGAACACCATGCATGAGTCAATAGCAGCAAAGTCATACTTTGACGAATTTCTCCATTTAATATTCCCATTAAAATCAGACGATTTTGTTAACAGCTTATCATTCAATGACATAATCACGCTATATAACTCATACAAAACTTTGTTCATCTATCTACTCCATTCTAATGTTAATAGTTTATTCACCGAACGAGGCACCGCCGCGGTAATGCATGGAACTCGCATTGGAGGGATCTCGGGTTCGATTCCAGGCGGTCGCCAAGCTGACTCATAGATTTTTTTCGGGGTTTAAACGGGTTATCAGGCGAATGCTGGAATGGTTTTTCTCAGACCCCAAAAATCCTGTCCCTCTATTTCGTTCCATTCATCCTTCACCCGTTAGGACTGTTTCAAAGTTTGAAGTGTCGGTGATGGTGTTTCGGTGCAGCGTGGCAGGGAAAAATGATGCTCTCTGTGGATCTTTCTCCGTCACTCCGCCTTCGGTTGGTTGCCGCCCATTCAGAAACGAGTTTTGGACCTTCTGTGTGGGATGGGGACCCTGGTCTGACTGTCCGACCGTCAGGGCATCTCAATCTAGGAACTGTAGGGACCCTGTTATTGCTGTGCCGTCATTCCTGGTTCCGGCCGCCCGACGTCTCCTCTCTACCTGGGTGGGTCATAGCCACAACATCCTCCTGGATCGGTGCTGAGTCCCATCCGATATTATCAATAGTAGTTTATGCGCCACAAACTGTTTCAATAGATATTGTGAAAATAAAGGAGGCTCTGATAGTTCCTTAAAAAGCGGATCGATATAGATTTTAGCTAATGTATTACCCAATAGTTGTATTAGTTTATGGAACAAAATTATCGATATTACGTAATATATCAATATCTACTGCCAAAAATATTGTAAGATACAAGCGAACAACGAATACTTCTTACATAGTTAAATAATGTCCGAAACATTTGAATAAATGGAACTTTCAACCATATTTGCACTTTTCTAGCAGTAAATTGGTTTCCCAGTAAAAACACTCTGGTAATTTATACCTGAATTAAAACAAATTCACATTTGTGGAGTTGTCCCCTAAAGTTCACAACACCAGAATATTCGCTGACTTTCATTAGCCGTTTCATCAGAAATAATTCACCGCATCAACCAGTCGCAATGGAGTTCATGCAGAGAAAGTCGTCTATATTAGCTAGTAAAATCAATAACACTAGTTCATTAGAGAATCTGAAATATCGATTCTAATGAACATACCTACCGCATATAAATGTATAATGATTTACGACAGCAGTACATGGACCGGTTAAAGTGCTACTCAAACGGGAAGCCTCATTCTTTATATCGTACATCTCACCTATCTTAAATGGAGATCCTATATTGTTCTCAGAGTATGAGGATCGTCAACAGAGTGGAAACATTGTTACTGCATTGATTTTAGAGAAGATCATTTATAGAGTACAGGCAATGAAATATCTAACACAATTTTTATATTGAATTAAACGTCTAGGCGATAAAAAATAAAGTTTATTCGTTATTCTAACTCAATTAATGGGCTTTGGGTATCACCGTCATCCTTTCTAACGCTCCTCATGATCCTCGGGGTTACTCCAAACTAAAAAGCGATGCCTAGACGCATTTCTGAGGGGGAGGCACCCAGCGGGCAGAATCCCTAGGGATAGTAGGGTGTTGATGAGATTGAGGTGGAACGAGAGTACCTACAGCTTCAGCCGTAGATTCCAACCACGTTGGGCCTTAGGAATACTTCACATGAGCAAGTTAGAGGTGAAGGCGTGTATAGGGCTGAGTAAAGATCCCTACTCCAGGCTGGGAATCGAACCCCGGACCCTCAGCAACAGAGCCGGAAACGAAACCACTGCGTTACGCTTTAAATATCGAAATATTTTCTATACAAAACACTAAAACTGATCCAACGAAGGAAAAAGCGTTTATTTCTCAACTTTTCACAAAACTCATTGTGGTAAAGCAAATATGATGTATGTTTTGTGCTTCCTTCATTAAGTTTCCTTTCCATCTTCCAGGTGTGCCTCTAGATTTCGTAACGTAAGGCGGTCCCGGACAGATGGTGCGGTTGCTTGCTCAAAGGAAAGAGTACACCCCGTGAGTAGTATAGAAATGACAGAGCTGGCGCACTTAATACTCATGGAATGTCTATTCATATGCAAATGAGCTCCCCACCTCCTCTCCCCCAGCCCCATCCCCAGCTCCTTGGCAGTTTTAGTTGCAGCTGAGGGTCATAAATCTTGTTGAGTACAATTGAAGCATGACATTTAAGCAATTAACGTTATCCTTCACTTGTTAAAACGAACAAAGGGGTCATAAATTTAAGGTTCTGTAACAAAGGCGAGATGTTTTTCCTACCCATTCCACATCCGACCACTTCTGCACCTGTTGCAGTTACCCACCCCCACTTCCATTACTTCTCGAACACGTGAGGGAAGAAAGAGCTTACTGGACAAAGGAAGGGATTCTATTGTGTGCCTTTCTATTGTCCGGGGCAAGGCTACTTTCTTGCATAATCATTCCACTAGCTTTTAACAAAAGAACAATGCTTAACCTCCAGCAGTCAAAATGAACAAAGCCCATGATGAATTAGGGTCGTGACAAAGAGAACCTAAAGCCAGTTAACAGAGAAACAAGTTCTATTGTCCGGGGCAAGCATTTATTTCTCATTCCACTGCCCCATAACAAAGCCGGTCCCTTTCTATTGTCCGGAGCAAGACTACTTTAGAAAGACCATCTGGTATTTCTCATTCCACAACCCTATAACAAAGCCGGTCCCTTTCCATTGTGGAAGAGATTCTATTGTGTGCCTTTCTATTGTCCCGGGCAAGACTACTTCAGAAAGACCCCTGCGGCGTTCCCATTCCACTGCCCATAACAAAGCCGGTCCTTGCTATTGTTTTATCGAACACTGCTAGCTTAACAAAAGAATCTGAAGGTTGCCTGTCCTTGTTCGCGTGAAAGACAGAGAAGGTTGTTTACCAGCTCTACGTCAGAGTCGGCCATCATGATTTTTGCCCTGAGGGGCTGTTCTCTCCGATGTTTTACGAGATCCTACGAATATATCCGAGCATAGTTAACAAGCATTCTGTTTGGCCCATTTCAGGCAGCGACTCTGAAAAAGCGCCTAATATACATTTCATTACATGCATTAAACCTCTGCGTGGATATCCATAGATCGGTGCTCGATTCTTGCTGTAATCAAAGGTTTATTGCTAATGAGAAATTGATGATTGATATTATTATATCATTACCTTAGTTAATAAAAAGGCGTTCAGAGGATTGTAGATCGAATCTTACCAAGTGAAACTCTAACGCGTAATAACTATTAAACTATGCACGGGCAGATTAAAAATGTATTTTACAAATATAATTTAAGTTTTATATATCATTACCCTAATTAATAAAAGGTGTTCAGAGAGTCCTAGATCGAATCTTACCCAGCGAAACTCTAATGTGTAATAACTATTAAACTATGCAAGGTCAGATTAAAACGCACTTAACAAATATAATTTAATTTTTTATACATCATTACCCTAATTAATGAAAGGGCGTTCAGAGGGTTCTAGCTCGAATCTTACCCAGCGAAACTCTAATGCTTAATAAATATTAAACTATGAAAGGTCAGATTAAAATGCATTTAACAAATATAATTTAATTTTTATATATCATTACCCTAATTAATAAAAGGTGTTCAGGGAGTCCTAGATCGAATCTTACCCAGCGAAACTCTAATGTGTAATAAATATTAAACTATGAAAGGTCAGACTAAAATGCATTTAACAAATATAATTTAATTTTGTATGTATCACTACCCTAATTAATGAAAGGGCGTTCAGAGGGTTCTAGCTCGAATCTTACCCCGCGATACTCTAATGCTTAATAAATATTAAACTATGCGAGTATTGGGCGGTCAGATTAAAACGTGTTTAACAAATATAATTTAATATACACGACATTACAATGTTTAACGAGCTGTATTCTTAGGAATCAGAGGTCCCTACTTCGAATCCTGCCCTGCGAAACGCTATAATAACTATTAAGTTATTGAAGCAGCGGGCGGTCGGATTAAAATTGCATTTAACAACTAGCATTGTTTATATTAAACCACCGCGTATACTTAGGTATCCCAATGCCTAGACACCATTCTTTCTTCTCTCTTTATTTCTATCTATCTCTCACATGATTTTCGCTACACGCTCTTCTTGCATAAACATTCACATGATCTTCTCAACACATTCGTCTGACATTCATATGATTTCACTACACGTTCTTCTTCTGAAAACATTCATACGGTTTTCTCAACACAATCCTCTATTGACAATCACATGATTTCTCTTCGCATTCTTCTATTAACATTCATACGATTTTCCCCACTCATTCTTTGTTTCACTATACATTCACACACGATTTCCTCTACTCATTCTTTGGTTCTCTGCTGCCTCACCCTCAATGAACATCCACATGTTTTCTCCTCGCATGCTTCTATTAACATTCATATGGTTTTCACTACACGTTCTTCGAATGAAAAGAGACAACATGATGCAATAAAAACTAATTATAGCTTGACATGCGACGCATCATTTACGAATTGTTCGAAACTGGTCTGGATGCATGGGTTCGAATCCTAGGAGTTATTACAAATTCATCTTCTAATAACTCCAAAACTATTTAAAATAAAGACGGTAAATAAACTTTATTACTTTTATGTCATTAGCTCGTTTCTTGTGCATGTATATTAGAGTCCAGGTGTCATGGGTTCGATCCTTAATTTTAAAATCTCAATTATCTCAGAAACTAGCAGGGATAAAGGTGCGGACTAAAGCACGATTTTTAGCTCCTATGATGGACAATTAATGTTTCATATAATTTCCAATCAGTTGTCCCTAGCTCGAATCCCGATCTTTCAGAGACTTCCTTAATTTTCCACTGTGCTCTAGAATATATCACTTAGATCGATGCTGTAACTGCATACAGGTCTTTTAAACACATCAAACTAATATTATAAATAATTTTGTTTCTGGCGTTCTGAGTTCGAATACCGATTCAATGAAGTTTACTTATAAATTTAATAACATAGTAAATAATTAAGACAAAGGCACCAAATAAACCTATTACGTTTATGTTATCAGATAGTATCTTGTGGGTGTATATTAGGGAACCTGACGTCCAGGGTTCGATCCTTAAGTTTAAATCTCAATTATCGCAGAAACTAGCAGAGATAGAGCTGTAGACGAAAGCATGTTTGATAGCTCATACAATGAACAATTAATTCTGTATATAATTTCCAATCAGTTGCCCCTAGTTCGAATCCCGATCTTTCAATGACTTCACTGATTTTCCTCTGTACTCTAGAATACATCACTTAGATTGATGCTGTAACTGCATGCAGCTTTGTGTAACGACATTATGGATGTACTCAGTGTGAGAGAGAGAGAGAGCGAGAGAGGGAGAGAGAGAGCGAGAGGAAGTGAAACAAGTAGGGATAGAAGTGCTGAGAGCCTCTGCGCATGCGCACCAAGAGATGATGTCATTGGCTGCAATAATCATGTGATGTGTAAGCATCACAGCCATGATGACGTGCCGGCATCACCTGGAGGGGTTTTAGATCCCTATATAAACAGATATCTGCCCATGTTAGAACTGTTGTGTACTTATTAACTTTACATTCAAGCTTTAAAGAGCTTTAAAAGCAACGTGAGCTGCAGGCCGTCTACACATTCAGCACATATCAAAACGTGACAATGCAAGGTGAGTTTTACATAACTATACAAAATCACTGTTGGCTTTTACAATACATTTAATTTTATTTAAACGTTACAGTACATGAAAGACGATTCGTTGCAAAGAGCATCATATTTTCTAATTTGTGCTTTACATTCACATGGATTTCACTGCATACTCTTCTCCAGTTCACATGATTTTCGCCACACATTCTTCTTGCATAAACATTCATACGATTTTCCTCCTCATTCTTTGCTTCACTATACACTCACATGATTTCCTCTACACATTCATAGGCATACTTACAAAACATACACACACCCTAGTTCTAATATAAAGAAGTGTATAACCTGTTCTTCAACTTGAATAATGCAGTGAAAATAATCATTCATGACAATGTCTGTTACAGATTGTTTAGCTGATAGACTTAACAAGATGGTTGAAGAGTGTAGTTTCCTACCGACTCGTCGAGTTCAAGATCCCGAAATAGGTCTTAACTATGAGATAAAGTCCTTAAAGAGAGTTCAAACAAGATATGGTACCAGGATCGTATCTTCGCTGGAGGATTGTCAAGTGTTCTTGCCAGAGCGCTATAATTCGTTAACCAATCAAGAGATTGCAGAAACACCTGGGAACGAATACCTCCAGTATAACGGTATGGCAGAGATGGGGAAATTTAAGACATGTAAATTGTCTTTTTTACATGCAAAGAAGGTGCGTAGAAGTGTCAAACTTAAGTATTGAATGTTCTCCTATTTCAAATGAAAAATTCATAAATAAAACAACTGACTCATTGATATTACATATAAAGATACAAAAGATGCATATTATAGAATTTTATAAAAAATTTTCGAAATCACAATATCACATGATTTGAGTTTAATTATATCTAGCGCATTGAAATAACTCTAAATATCCGAATGTTTATACAAATCTTTGTGCTTCATTTTACATGTATCATATGCTTCATTTTACATAAATCATAACAAAAAATGTAATTCTTTTCAGGTTGCCTTTACTTGACCAAGATAGTTTTCTAAGACTTTCATAGTGCAATGTCTCAGGGTGTGCAATAAGAGGAAGAAGAAGAGGAATAGCCTGCTGCCATGCAAAGGATGCTGGCGCTATTGGAGGGTAGAATAAGCACCATCGGCACCTACAAGAAACATTTCCGCAAGAAGCGGGTGCTGAGACATCTACATCACCGAAACACGTTAAGACAGGATCCTTATATAACATTACAGGGTATACGATGAAAAAATACGGACAATTTTGTATTCAATTCAATGCATAGCTGAGAGTTAGCTCGAACGAGTCTCCCTATATTCACTGAAATTAAGCATTGTGAGCAATAATTTAAGTGACTGTGAAAATATTTTAAGTAATGGTGAAATTTGTATCTTAAAAGACTTGAGCCCTGTATATATTAACAGCATTAAGACTGTTTGCCACGCTGCAATACAAATTATGAAAATAAAAAGACTTTCATTTAAATAAAAAAGAAATTTGCATAACCTGCTGTTACAAATGTAATGACATATACAGAAACAATGAGTCGGATGAGAAGTGATGGGAATGTAAGATAAATAATAACAATAAAAGAATTAAGGTATGCTTTTACATAGTGTTTTTATTCATTAAAAATCCTTGCATTCCTAATGAAAAATAAATCATTACAATGATTAGTTTAAGTTATGTCACAATGATCAAAAAGAGAACCGTCTTTAGATGCATTACTCGATCTTAAGGCAGAGCACCAAAAATGACAAATCACGGCTTCTCCATTTTACATGTGGTGTCACTATTCAGGTAAATTCCTGTAACACAGCAGGTTGAGTATGCAGATCCGTGGTCCTAATTGGGTGAAACAGAGTCTTATCCAGCTTAACAGTCTTGAGGATCTCAGCATCAGAAAGTCGAATCACAGGCCTTCTCCACTCGCTGAGTACAGGTTTAACAACAGCATTCTCTTCACCCTGAGACGGTGTAAAGTATATAAATGTTCAACTTGACAAGGGATTCTAAACTCGTTGTTAGAGTCCAGAGCTAATGTATTATATGGTGAAAACACATGTTCCTCTTCTTAGTGATCTTGTCGTCGAATCTCGGTGTCATTGAGGTGTCGGTAACATTGAAGATGCCCATGAGTATACTATTCTGAAGCCCAATAACTGTAGGAACTGCTGATTGCGTGATGTTAACCTGATGGGCGTCAAGGGCAGAGCATGATGTGTGCGTCGATTCATTCCATTATTATATCTTCGACGTCGTCGACGTCTTCTAAAATCTATAGGCATTATGCTTATATCATTGTTTCTAAAGGCAATGATATTGCTGTTATGCTCCCCTGTTTGCTCTATGAAGCGGATGTTTATGAACAACAGGTAAAATTTGATTTGATGGTTCCTGTGAAATACGGTATCCAACCGTAACAGATGGGAAAACTGATAGATGGAGTGTCCACTTTTACTATAGAGGAAGGAGACTGATGCAATACTGCGCTAAATTCGTATGATGTTCAGCCTAAATATATTAACTAGGAAATCAGATTCAGACAGCTGATTAGATGGAATAACTTTGTCACTGAAGGGCCACTGAACGTTCCTATAGAACAATCACTGGAAAAAATCAAGAGTGAAAGGACATTTTAATGACATTTTTATTATTATGATTATTATTATTATTATTATTCACTGATCTAATAAAGAAGACATTCGCATCCTAATATGAGGAATCTTCCTAATATGAGGAATCTCTAAAGTCGGGCATACAAGCGGGGGATCTATGTTATTCAATGCTTTTTCCGGGAGAAGTATAGCCCTCTGCCTGAGCTTTTTGAATTCCCTTTCAGGCTCTGTCTCCTCTTCCTTTCGGTGTTTCTTCCCTTATTCTTTTTCACCCGAAAACCTCTCCCTCCTGCTTCAATTTCTCTGTTACGTCTCATCATTTCAGCAAGTTGTTTATCCGCAGCTTTTTTCTTATTTACAGCTGTAGCAATTTGTGATGCACCTCCAGCGGCGGCTCCTAGTGCTGCAATAATTGGTATGAACGGTAGAAATCCTCCTCGTTTCTTCTTTTTGGACCCGCCGCCAACAGATACCTTTCTCTCACTTTCTCTCTTATGCCTTATCATTTCGGCAAGTGGTTTATCTGCTGCCTGTTTCTTATTTACAGTTGTAGCAATTTGGGCTGCACCTCCAGCAGCAGCGCCTAGAGCTGCAATAATTGGTATGAGAGGTAGAAATCCACCTCGTTTCTTCATCGTGGTTCCTACACCTGGAGCTACCTTTCCCTTCATAATTGCTGTTACTAGTCACGCTGCCAACTTTTTCACCTAATGTAACATCAGATGTTTGCACTCTTTTCCAAGTCGTTTCAGCCAGATCTTGTTAGCAATGTTTCTCGAAGCAGAGACCTTACGCTGAGCGTAGGCAATGTCGCTAAGATTACACGATTCGTCTAACGGAATGTTTCCAGGGTCTCCTCTCTTTAATTTTTCTCTAGCTTTACCCCAGTTCCTCAGTATATGTAACCAGGTAAATGTACTTCAACGGTTGCAGGCTAGTGAGAGAGTTAATTAAACCGAAACCTCTTGCGAGCTTAACCACCTTAGCTCTCACGTTATACTAATCGATTTTATTCGGGATAGTTCTTTTATACTTTCTCATTAGCGTATATACATTAAGAGCGACTTATTTTATTTTAGCTGTCAAGCTAGAGCGGATGAAACAAGAATGATCACAGCCTATTCATATGTTAGACTTTGAAAGCGACTTTAGACGTGAACTTAGTGGAAAACTGTTTCATGTCTATGTTCTAGACATGCCCATCACGTAACCCATTCAGGTAAAAGGTGACTCGCTCAGTCAAAAAGGTGACTGCTCAGGGAAAAAAGGTGACATGCAACGGTAAAAAGGTGATCAGCAAAAGGGAAAAAGCTGACCCGCAAAGGGAAAAAGGTGACCAGCAAAGGGAAAAAGGTGACCAGCAAAGGGAAAAATGTGACCAGCAAAGGGAAACATGTGACCCGCAAAGGGAAAAAGGTGACCAGGAAAGGGAAAAAGGTGACCAGCAAAGGGAAAAAGGTGACCAGTAAAGGGAAAAATGTGACCAGCAAAGGGAAAAATGTGACCAGAAAAAGGAAAAGGTGACCAGCAAAGGGAAAAAGGTGACCAGCAAAGGGAAAAATGTGACCAGCAAAGGGAAAAATGTGACCAGCAAAGGGAAAAAAGTGACCAGCACAGGGAAAAAGGTGACCAGTAAAGGGAAAAATGTGACCAGTAAAGGGAAAAATTTGACCAGCAAAAGGAAACAGGTGACCAGCAAAGGGAAAAATGTGACCCGCAAAGGGAAAAATGTGACCAGCAAAGGGAAAAAGGTGGCCAGCAAAGGGAAAAAGCTGACCAGCAAAGGGAAAAAGGTGACCAGCAAAGGGAAAAATGTGACCGGCAAAGGGAAAAAGGTGACCAGCAAAGGGAAGAAGGTGACCAGCAAAGGGAAGAAGGTGACCAGCATAGGGAAGAAGGTGATCCGCAAAGGGAAAAATGTGACCAGCAAAGGGAAAAATGTGACCAGCAAAGGGAAAAATGTGACCAGCAAAGGGAAAAATGTGACCAGCAAAGGGAAAAAGGTGACCAGCAAAGGGAAAAAAGGTGACCAGCAAAGGGAAAAATGAGACCAGCAAAGGGAAAAATGTGACCAGCAAAGGGAAAAAGGTGACCAGCAAAGGGAAAAAGGTGACCAGCAAAGGGAAAAATGTGACCAGCAAAGTGAAAAAGGTGACCAGCAAAGGGAAAAAGGTGACCAGTAAAGGGAAAAAGGTGACCAGAAAGGGGAAAAATGTGACCAGCAAAGAGAAAAATGTGACCAACAAAGGGAAAAGGTGACCAGCAAAGGGAAAAATGTGACCAGCAAAGGGAAAAAGGCGACCAGCAAAAGGAAGAAGGTGACCAGCAAAGGGAAAAATGTGTTCAGCAAAGGGAAAAATGTGTTCAGCAAAGGGAATAGGACCAGTATCTCACTCAACTCTCGCATTCTCTGTGTTAACTATCAAGAAAACTTGTACTCTTACCTCAATGAATCCATTTCATGCTACTTGAAACTGCTTGTGCTTAATGAGATAGTTATAATTAACGGAATTACAACTATTATGTGTGAATGCTACAATATTTTTTTAGTCTAATTCGGATATGACTGTTTATATGCATCAAAACCTGAGAACATATATAAATACATAAATGTAGAAAAATAGCTCAGTCTCGCGTTATCGTATACGAACTCTACATCTACAGTATACATTGACTAGTTTATATATACTGCTTGAGCATGAACACTCACCAAGACGGACAATTACAGTCAATTTACGAGAATCTTGATTTTTCTTATGTTTCCCAAGGGGGGAGTAATCGCTTTGTTAAGTGCTGCTTATGTAATAGAACTTTAAAAAACAGGACAATTTCAAGGCTTAAGCAACATAGGAGAAGATGCTGTAAAGCGATGATCAGCTGTGCATTGACTACAACACCCAAACGAGATCCTGAAATCTTCTCAAGTTCCGAAGAGAGGGGTTCAAGATGTACCGTACTTGGAACCAGTTCAAGTGATCCTGTAATAACGTCAAGAGCTACCACCGATGAAACAATGAGAGCAGTTTCTTTGAATGAGCAAGCTCTGAATAAACACACCAATGAAAGCAAGCATACTAGTGTCAACTCACCTAGATTAGAAGATATATCCAAAGCGAATACAGAGGAGATGCTATACCGCTACACCGATCCTAGTGATTTGGTAAACATGCTAAGGGTACTCATGATGCTTCATACACCTGATAAAAATGACTTTTCCGATGCGATTAGCGACATTATTCAGAATTTAAAGCTGGGTGGTTTTATAGCGTGATTAGCATCTGAGGAACCTTGATACCATGAAAGAGTTAGAAAGATTCCTCATATTAGGATGCGAATGTCTTCTTTATTAGATCAGTGAATAATAATAATAATAATAATAATAATAATAATAATAATAATAATAATAATAATAATAAAAATGTCATTAAAATGTCCTTTCACTCTTG
The DNA here is from genome assembly GCA_030765065.1 of Deroplatys truncata. NCBI lineage: Eukaryota > Metazoa > Arthropoda > Insecta > Mantodea > Mantidae > Deroplatys > Deroplatys truncata. The sequence goes on from CM060976.1 coordinate 18,166,347, forward strand.
ATTTTTTCCAGTGATTGTTCTATAGGAACGTTCTGTGGCCCTTCAGTGACAAAGTTATTTCATCTAATCAGTTGTCTGAATCTGATTTCCTAGTGAATATATTTAGGTTGAGCATCATACGAATTTAGCGCAGTATTGCATCAGTCTCCTTCCTCTATAGTAAAAGTGGACACTCCATCTATCAGTTTTCCCATCTGTTACGGTTGGATAGCGTATTTCACAGGAACCATCAAATCAAATTTTACCTGTTGTTCATAAACATCCGCTTCATAGAGCAAACAGGGGAGCATAACAGCAATGTCATTGCCTTTAGAAACAATGATATAAGCATAATGCCTATAGATTTTAGAAGAAGTCAACGACGTCGAGGATATAATAATGGAATGATTCGACACACACATCATGCTCTGCCCTTGACGCCCATCAGGTTAACATCACGCAATCAGCAGTTCCTACAGTTATTGGGCTTCAGAATCCTATAATCATGGGCATCTTCAATGTTACCGACACCTCAATGACACCGAGATTCGACGACAAGATCACTAAGAAGAGGAACATGTGTTTTCACCATATAATACATTAGCTCTGGACTCTAACAACGAGTTTAAAATCCCTTGTCAAGTTGAACATTTATATACTTTACACCGTCTCAGGGTGAAGAGAATGCTGTTGTTAAACCTGTACTCAGCGAGTGGAGAAGGCCTGTGATTCGACTTTCTGATGCTGAGATCCTCAAGACTGTTAAGCTGGATAAGACTCTGTTTCACCCAATTAGGACCACGGATCTGCATACTCAACCTGCTGTGTTACAGGAATTTACCTGAATAGTGACACCACATCTAAAATGGAGAAGCCGTGATTTGTCATTTTTTGGTGCTCTGCCTTAAGATCGAGTAATGCATCTAAAGACGGTTCTCTTTTTGATCATTGTGACATAACTTAAACTAATCATTGTAATGATTTATTTTTCATTAGGAATGCAAGGATTTTTAATGAATAAAAACACTATGTAAAAGCATACCTTAATTCTTTTATTGTTATTATTTATCTTACATTCCCATCACTTCTCATCCGACTCATTGTTTCTGTATATGTCATTACACTTGTAACAACAGGTTATGCAAATTTCTTTATTATTTAAATGAAAATCTTTTTATTTTCATAATTTGTATTGCAGCGTGGCAAACAGTCTTAATGCTGTTAATATATACAGGGCTCAAGTCTTTTAGGATACAAATTTCACCATTACTTAAAATATTCTCACAGTCACTTAAATTATTGCTCACAATGCTTAATTTCAGTGAATATAGGGAGACTCGTTCGAGCTAACTCACAGCTATGCATTGAATTGTATACAAAATTGTCCGTATTGTTTCATCGTATACCCTGTAATGTTATATAAGGATCCTGTCTTAACGTGTTTCGGTGATGTAGATGTCTCAGCACCCGCTTCTTACCGAAATGTTTCTTGTAGGTGCCGATGGTGCTTATTCTACCCTTCAATAGCGCCAGCATCCTTTGCATGGCAGCAGGCTATTCCTCTTCTTCTTCCTCTTATTGCACACCCTGAGACATTGCACAATGAAAGTCGTAGAAAACTATCTTGGTCAAGTAAAGGCAACCTGAAAAGAATTACATTTTTTGTTATGATACCTGTAAAATGACGCATATGATACATGTAAAATGAAGCACAAAGATTTGTATAAACATTCGGATATTTAGAGTTATTTCAATGCGCTGGATATAATTAAACTAAAATCATGTGATATTGTGATTTCGTAAATTTTTTATAAAATTCTATAATATGCATCTTTTGTATCTTTATATGTAATATCAATGAGTCAGTTGTTTTATTTATGAATTTTTCATTTGAAATAGGAGAACATTCAATACTTAAGTTTGACACTTCTACGCACCTTCTTTGCATGTAAAAAAGACAATTTACATGACTTAAATTTCCCCATCTCTGCCATACCGTTATACTGGAGGTATACGTTCCCAGGTATTTCTGCAATCTCTTGATTGGTTAACGAATTATAGCGCTCTGGCAAGAACACTTGACAATCCTCCAGCGAAGATACGATCCTGGTACCATATCTTGTTTGAACTCTCTTTAAGGACTTTATCTCACAGTTAAGACCTATTTCGGGATCTTGAACTCGACGAGTCGGTAGGAAACTACGCTCTTCAACCATCTTATTAAGTCTATCAGCTAAACAATCTGTAACAGACATTGTCATGAATGATTATTTTCACTGCATTATTCAAGTTGAAGAACAGGTTATACACTTCTTTATATTAGAACTAGGGTGTGTGTATGTTTTGTAAGTATGCCTATGAATGTGTAGAGGAAATCATGTGAGTGTATAGTGAAACAAAGAATGAGGGGGAAAATCGTATGAATGTTTATGCAAGAAGAATGTGTGGCGAAAATCATGTGAACTGGAGAAGAGTATGCAGTGAAATCCATGTGAATGTAAAGCACAGATTAGAAAATATGATGCCCTATGCAACGAATCGTCTTTCATGTACTTAAACGTTTAAATAAAATTAAATGTATTGTAAAAGCCAACAGTGATTTTGTATAGTTATGTAAAAATCACCTTGCATTGTCACGTTTTGATATGTGCTGAATGTGTGGACGGCCTGCAGCTCACGTTACGTTTAAAGCTCTTTAAACTTGAATGTAAAGTTAATAAGTACACAACAGTTCTAACATGGGCAGATATCTGTTTATATAGGGATCTAAACCCCCTCCAGGTGATGCCGGCACGTCATCATGGCTGTGATGCTTACACATCACATGATTATTGCAGCCAATGACATCATCTCTTGGTGCGCATGCGCAGAGGCTCTCAGCACTTCTATCCCTACTTGTTTCACTTCCTCTCGCTCTCTCTCTCCCTCTCTCGCTCTCTCTCTCTCTCACACTGAGTACATCCATAATGTCGTTACACAAAGCTGCATGCAGTTACAGCATCAATCTAAGTGATGTATTCTAGAGTACAGAGGAAAATCAGTGAAGTCATTGAAAGATCGGGATTCGAACTAGGGGCAACTGATTGGAAATTATATACAGAATTAATTGTTCATTGTATGAGCTATCAAACATGCTTTCGTCTACAGCTCTATCTCTGCTAGTTTCTGCGATAATTGAGATTTAAACTTAAGGATCGAACCCTGGACGTCAGGTTCCCTAATATACACCCACAAGATACTATCTGATAACATAAACGTAATAGGTTTATTTGGTGCCTTTGTCTTAATTATTTACTATGTTATTAAATTTATAAGTAAACTTCATTGAATCGGTATTCGAACTCAGAACGCCAGAAACAAAATTATTTATAATATTAGTTTGATGTGTTTAAAAGACCTGTATGCAGTTACAGCATCGATCTAAGTGATATATTCTAGAGCACAGTGGAAAATTAAGGAAGTCTCTGAAAGATCGGGATTCGAGCTAGGGACAACTGATTGGAAATTATATGAAACATTAATTGTCCATCATAGGAGCTAAAAATCGTGCTTTAGTCCGCACCTTTATCCCTGCTAGTTTCTGAGATAATTGAGATTTTAAAATTAAGGATCGAACCCATGACACCTGGACTCTAATATACATGCACAAGAAACGAGCTAATGACATAAAAGTAATAAAGTTTATTTACCGTCTTTATTTTAAATAGTTTTGGAGTTATTAGAAGATGAATTTGTAATAACTCCTAGGATTCGAACCCATGCATCCAGACCAGTTTCGAACAATTCGTAAATGATGCGTCGCATGTCAAGCTATAATTAGTTTTTATTGCATCATGTTGTCTCTTTTCATTCGAAGAACGCGTAGTGAAAACCATATGAATGTTAATAGAAGCATGCGAGGAGAAAACATGTGGATGTTCATTGAAGATAAGGCAGCAGAGAACCAAAGAATGAGTAGAGGAAATCGTGTGTGAATGTATAGTGAAACAAAGAATGAGTGGGGAAAATCGAATGAATGTTAATAGACGAATGCGAAGGGAAATCATGTGAATATCAATAGAGGATTGTGTTGAGAAAACCGTATGAATGTTTTCAGAAGAAGAACGTGTAGTGAAATCATATGAATGTCAGACGAATGTGTTGAGAAGATCATGTGAATGTTTATGCAAGAAGAGCGTGTAGCGAAAATCTTGTGAGAGATAGAAATAAAAAGAGAGAAAAAAGAATGGTGTCTAGGCATTGGGATACCTATGTATACGCGGTGGTTTAATATAAACAATGCTAGTTGTTAAATGCAATTTTAATCCGACCGCCCGCTGCTTCAATAACTTAATAGTTATTATAGCGTTTCGCAGGGCAGGATTCGAAGTAGGGACCTCTGGTTCCTAAGAATACAGCTCGTTAAACATTGTAATGTCGTGTATATTAAATTATATTTGTTAAACACGTTTTAATCTGACCGCCCAATACTCGCATAGTTTAATATTTATTAAGCATTAGAGTATCGCGGGGTAAGATTCGAGCTAGAACCCTCTGAACGCCCATTCATTAATTAGGGTAATGATACATAAAAAATTAAATTATATTTGTTAAATACATTTTAATCCGGCCGTGCATAGTTTAATAGTTATTACACATTAGAGCTTGGCTGGGTAAGATTCGATCTAGGACTCCCTGAACACCTTTTATTAATTTGGGTAATGATATATAAAAATTAAATTATATTTGTTAAATGCATTTTAATCTGACCTTTCATAGTTTAATATTTATTACACATTAGAGTTTCGCTGGGTAAGATTCGATCTAGGACTCCCTGAACACCTTTTATTAATTAGGGTAATGATATATAAAAATTAAGTTATATTTGTTAAATGCATTTTAATCTGACCTTTCATAGTTTAATATTTATTAAGCATTAGAGTTTCGCTGGGTAAGATTCGAGCTAGAACCCTCTGAACGCCCTTTCATTAATTAGGGTAATGATGTATAAAAAATTAAATTACATTTGTTAAATGCTTTTTAATCTGACCCTGCATAGTTTAATAGTTATTACACATTAGAGTTTCGCTGGGTAAGATTCGATCTAGGACTCTCTGAACACCTTTTATTAATTAGGGTAATGATATATAAAAATTAAATTATATTTGTTAAATACATTTTTAATCTGCCCGTGCATAGTTTAATAGTTATTACGCGTTAGAGTTTCACTTGGTAAGTTTCGAGCTACAATCCTCTGAACGCCTTTTTATTAATTAAGGTAATGATATAATAATATCAATCATCAATTTCTCATTAGCAATAAACATTTGATTACAGCAAGAATCGAGCACCGATCTATGGATATCCACGCAGAGGTTTAATGCATGTAATGAAATGTATATTGGGCGCTTTTTCAGAGTCGCTGCCTGAAATGGGCCAAACAGAATGCTTGTTAACTATGCTCGGATATATTCGTAGGATCTCGTAAAACATCGGAGAGAACAGCCCCTCAGGGCAAAAATCATGATGGCCGACTCTGACGTAGAGCTGGTAAACAACCTTCTCTCTCTTTCACGCGAACAAGGACAGGCAACCTTCAGATTCTTTTGTTAAGCTTGCAGTGTTCGAGAAAACAATGGCAAGGACCGCCTTTGTTATGGGCAGTGGAATGGGAACGCCGCAGGGGTCTTTCTGAAGTAGTCTTGCCCGGGACAATAGAAAGGCTCACAATTGAACCTCTTCCACAATGGAAAGGGTACGGCTTTGTTATAGGGTTGTGGAATGAGAAATGCCAGATGGTCTTTCTAAAGTAGTCTTGCTCCGGACAATAGAAAGGGACCGGCTTTGTTATGGGGCAGTGGAATGAGACATAAATGCTTGCCCCGGACAATAGAACTTGTTTCTCTGTTAACTGGCTTTCGGTTCTCTTTGTCACGACCCTAATTCATCATGGGCTTGGTCATTTTGACAGCTGGAGGGTAAGCATTGTTCTTTTGTTAAAAGCTAGTGGAATGAGTATGCCAGAAAGTAGCCTTGCCCCGGACAATAGAAAGGCACACAATAGAATCCCTTCCTTTGTCCAGTAAGCTCTTTCTTCCCTCACGTGTTCGAGAAGTAATGGAAGTGGGGGTGGGTAACTGCAACAGGTGCAGAAGTGGTCGGATGTGGAATGGGTAGGAAAAACATCTCACCTTTGTTACAAAACCTTAAATTTATGACCCCTTTGTTCGTTTTAACAAGTGAAGGATAATGTTAATTGCTTAACTGTCAAGCTTCCATTGTACTCAACAAGATTTATGACCCTCAGCTGCAACTAAAACTGCCAAGGAGCTGGGGATGGGGGTGGGGGAGAGGAGGTGGGGAGCTCATTTGCATATGAATAGACATTCCATGAATATTAATTGCGCCAGCTCTGTCATTCCTATACTACTCCCGTGGACAGTAGATTCTGCTTGGTCGACGGGTCGTTCATCGCCCTCTCTAGGCGGTTCCAGTAGTGGGATGGACCTTCATGCCTGGAACTATTAGGGACTTCTGCGCGTCTCTATGGCCTGTCGGCCTGCGGTCTAAACCCTATTGTGGTTCCTTCGCTTCATCCCTCCTCCTGGGGGGTGATAGACACAATGGATCTATGCAGGTCTCTGTTCGAGAGGTACCCCCTCCGTTTTATAACCTATAACTATGCGCCTAAAACTTAAGTTTTGTTGAAAATGGCTTTTGTCATTTAGTTCTACAGTGAAGTATAAATGGTAGTGGATAGAAAAGGCTATGTGTCTGTATCACATCAGACTATTTTCTCCATCTCCCTCTTAAGTATTTCTGTTTTCTCTCTTTTACGTTGGGTCTTTTAAAATTATGTTTTGTGAATAAAAATCTGATGTGTTACATTTACATGAATTTCTCTGCCCTCTATAGCTTATGAGTGGGAATACAAACTATTCCTCCTGAAGCTTATCTTTCTATCTACTTCATTTTAGTCGAAATAAACATTTGCACCAATAGCTACGACGCTGCCTTAAAATTCCATACTCTTTCCTTGACATCACGAGAAACAATTGAATGCTGAAAGGCCTTTAAAGAATGACCAATTAAAGAACAATTCAAACCATTAATAACGGATATCTTGGAAAAGGCGGATGCCACAATATGTTATTTGAAATAAGTTGTGTGTTTTAAAGAGATCCATATTTTTTGTGTAGTAGGACGTTTTCGTCTGTCATTTACCTACTAGGTATACAAGATTATATAAAATTCCTTCCGAATGAACACTTCAGAGGTTATTCCTAGAAAATTCAAGATATACTTTTTATTTGTCATGTAAACGTCATTAATATATTATATTTTAATCAAAATCGTTACAGCGCCTTTTTAAATATTCAAACATTTCGAAAAATATTACATGTAAAGGGTAGTTTGGAGTGGAGGGATTTTCTTTAAAATCCTCGTGTCGCTTCTTTGGAACGTACTAAATCCAACTACCAAGTTTGATATTTATTCGACTTTCCGTTTATAAGTTATACTGTTCACAGACGCATACACGCGCCTTTTTTTAGAAATGCTTTTTTTTTGTTTTGTTTGATTTAGTGGCCTCAAAACAAGAATTTCCGGTGAAATCCCGTTATCTAATTTTTGGGTAAAATGCAATACCTTCTTTGCCTACTATGTACGTGGTAGAAAAAGTAAAAACAGTGTTCCTTTTCCTGGCATATGATAAATAATAAACTGTAATAACTGATAATATACATATACTTATATACATATACTTATATACATATAATATATATATATACTCTATTACTAAAGATAAAACGAAAGATGGACTACAGAGAATAACTAATTTAGTATGCAAGAAATAATACGTAAATTTTGCTTACGTAAACGTTTTTCCAACTGATAAAGTTCCAGATTGTTAATCTATGTTATGCAAGAGAAAAATAGGACTATTCTTTGTGTTGTCTCGATCTCTCTCCCTCTCCCTCTGTTTAGCGTGCTTTACTCAAACTAGATGACGATAAAAATGAATGCACAAAAGAGTTCAGGGAGTTTTAGTGCTAAAGTTACCTGATTAGTTACCCTAACGGAAGAGGAAAAGCTCCGATTAAAAACTTACGACGGCAGACAGTTTGACTCATCCAGCATTAATGTCAGCAAAATGAGGGAGAAAAACTTGAGTCCTATACACGTTCACAATGAACGCTTCTTCCAATGTGACTACAAAACAACAGAACTTATAAAACAGCTGGATTGTCAACCGTAATAGCGACAAAACGCCCTAAAATATTCATCATAATAAAGTCCTGTAAATAAAGAACTAGGCAAACAAACTAATCTACTACATTCATGTGACTTTCTCTACCCTATATCATTTGTTAATTAATATACTGATCGGGATGGCTCAGGCGGCAACGTCTGTGGTCTGCATTTGGGAAGTCCCGAGATCGATTCCCGATGACCCCTCACCCAGGGTTCCGGGTCGTCAGGCGAATGCTAGAATGGTTTATTTCAGTCCCCTAATTTCCTGTCCCTCCATTTCGTTCCATTCATCATTTCATTCATCCTTCATCCCATTGGTGCCTTTGAGGGTCAAAAGTGTCGGTGATGGTGTTTCGGTGCAGCGTGGCAGAGAAAAGGATGCTCTGTATAACTCTCTCCGTCCCTCGACTTTGGCTAGCTGCCAGGGTATCCGAATCCTTTTGAGGGACGTTGGACACCCTCTTTGTGGGACGGGATCCCCGGTCTGCCTGTCCGTCTGTCGGGGTGTCTATATGAAACTTAAGGACCCTGTCATTAGTTGCTGTACCGTCCTTCTGCATCTCCCTCGTGGGGGTTGGTGTAATATCCACTCTGGATCGGTGCAAAGTCCCCTCCGTAACAGAAGATATTAAAGGCTATAAAAACTTATTTTACGAAAGCTGATTTTTTTCTGTCAACTTCCTTTTAATTCAGATAAGCCTTTGCAGAAACTTCTACATTACAGCTTCCATTATAAGCAGGAAAAAGCGAAGGGAAAGGCGGTAGTCAAATGTTTTAGAACCGGATGCTATCTGCTGGCCTTAAATACTCTTTTCATGCAGTCACGAGAAACAACGAATGTCAACAAGACTTTAAAGAACGACAACTATTCAAACCATTAATGATGGATATCTCGGAAATGGCTTATGCCATAAAAAGTTACTTGAAATAAATTGTGTGTTTTAAAGAGATCTATATGTTTTGTGTAGTGCGTTTTCGTCTATCGCTCAACGTTTACCAGTTATGCAGGATTATAAAAGATTCCTTCCGAATGAATGGAACTTCACAGCTGTTTCCAGAAAATCCCAGATATACATTTTATTCGCCTCGTAAATATCTTTAATATATGGTGTTTTAATCAAAATCGTTATAGCTATTTTTGAGAATATTAAAAAATTCTAAAAATGTTCCATGTAAAGGGTAGCTGGGGTTTCTTGAAAATGTTTATATTGCATCTTTGGAAGGTACTGAACCCAAATACCAAGTTAGGTATTTATCCGACATGTTATGTTTGAGTTGTGACGTTCACACACACTAACACACACACACACACACACACACACACACACACAAATAGGCAGACAGACACACGCACTCACGGACCTTTCTCTGATTTTTTTCAGGCGGCCACAAAACACGTATTTCCAGTGAAATTTAGGTATCGAATTTTTGTGTGGAATACAATAGGTAAGTACCTCCCCTAATTACAATATATAGTAGAGAAAGTAAGCATCTGATGTGTTACATTCATATGACTTTCTCCACCCTCTATCGCTTATTAAAGTCTATACAAACATTAAGAAGTATTACCAAACTATGGAAATAAAAAAAAAGAAACACCTTTCAGAATTTTAGAAACCAACAAAGAATATGTATTATTGATCATGGGAATTTCTAAGCATTAAAACCAGGAAGAACGGAAATGAAGTTGATCTGTTAAGGCGGGTTTTCCTAGCGGCGCACTTATTATTGTGGCGTCTAACTTAAAACGCCAACCTTAAACGCATCACGTAATGCGCTGCGTATTGTGTTTTCCTACAAACGGATATAACGTGGCTTGCCGTAGTAACTCTTCAGTTAGAACACATTAAAAAACAAATTTTGTGTCAAAACAGAAAAAACTGTGCTTATTGTGACTGTTAGAAGACTGTGAAGATATAGAAGCTGAAATTGATTATGTAGTTGATCATTATTGCATAATAAGTCCGTTAGTGAAGTGTTTTCTTATAGAGAGAACGAGGGAATTTTTAAAATACTAATTGAGAAATACCTATTAGAAGACGATGTGAAATTTAAAGCATACTTCAGATTCATCCGAGAACAGTTTAGTTTCCTGGTTAACCTAATTAAAGATGATTTGTATACAAAACCATAGAATCGAATCAAAATACCCATTTCACCAGCAGAAAAACTTGCCCTAACTCTGAGGTATATATTAATAAGGAAAGTTGTATTTCTTAATTAATTCAGAATTTAATGGACAAGTGGTTAGTCTATTTCTTATACTGGTACACAAAAAGTATTGAATTTACACAAATTATCGTAGCTTTCTTCATTGTTGGCCGTGGTGCCAGATGAGTAATGAGGGTTCCCCAGTGCTGCAGTATGTTGTTTTGTCTTCATTGTTGGTCGTGGTGCCGGAGTAGGATGAGGGTTCCCCAGTGCTGCAGTGTGTTGTTTTGTCTTCATTGTTGGTCGTGGTGCCGGAGTAGGATGAGGGTTCCCCAGTGCTGCAGTGTGTTGTTTTGTCTTCATTGTTGGTCGTGGTGCCGGAGTAGGATGAGGGTTCCCCCAGTGCTGCAGTATGTTGTTTTGTCTTCATTGTTGGTCTTGGTGCCGGAGTAGGATGAGGGTTCCCCAGTGCTGCAGTATGTTGTTTTGTCTTCATTGTTGGTCGTGGTGCCGGAGTAGGATGAGGGTTCCCCCAGTGCTGCAGTATGTTGTTTTGTCTTCATTGTTTGTCGTGGTGTCGGAGTAGGATGAGGGTCCCCCAGTGCTGCAGTATGTTGTTTTGTCTTCATTGTTGGTCGTGGTGCCGGAGTAGGATGAGGGTTCCCCAGTGCTGCAGTATGTTTTTTTTGTATTCATTGTTGGTCGTGGTGCCGGAGTAGAATGAGGGTTCCCCAGTGCTGTAGTATGTTGTTTTGTCTTCATTGTTGGTCGTGGTGCCGGAGCGGAATGAGGCTTCCCCCAGTGCTGCAGTATGTTGTTTTGTCTTCATTGTTGGTCGTGGTGCCGGAGCGGAATGAGGCTTCCCCCAGTGCTGCAGTATGTTGTTTTGTCTTCATTGTTGGTCGTGGTGCCGGAGTAGGATGAGGGTTCCCCAGTGCTGCAGTATGTTGTTTTGTCTTCATTGTTTGTCGTGGTGCCGGAGTAGGATGAGGGTTCCCCAGTGCTGCAGTATGTTGTTTTGTCTTCATTGTTTGTCGTGGTGCCGGAGTAGGATGAGGGTTCCCCAGTGCTGCAGTATGTTGTTTTGTCTTCATTGTTGGTCGTGGTGCCGGAGTAGGATGAGGGTTCCCCAGTGCTGCAGTATGTTGTTTTGTCTTCATTGTTGGTCGTGGTGCCGGAGTAGGATGAGGGTTCCCCAGTGCTGCAGTATGTTGTTTTGTCTTCATTGTTTGTCGTGGTGCCGGAGTAGGATGAGGGTTCCCCAGTGCTGCAGTATGTTGTTTTGTCTTCATTGTTGGTCGTGGTGCCGGAGTAGGATGAGGGTTCCCCAGTGCTGCAGTATGTTGTTTTGTCTTCATTGTTGGTCGTGGTGCCGGAGTAGAATGAGGGTTCCCCCAGTGCTGCAGTATGTTGTTTTGTCTTCATTGTTGGTCGTGGTGCCGGAGTAGGATGAGGGTTCCCCAGTGCTGCAGTATGTTGTTTTGTCTTCATTGTTGGTCGTGGTGCCGGAGTAGAATGAGGGTTCCCCCAGTGCTGCAGTATGTTGTTTTGTCTTCATTGTTGGTCGTGGTGCCGGAGTAGGATGAGGGTTCCCCAGTGCTGCAGTATGTTGTTTTGTCTTCATTGTTGGTCGTGGTGCCGGAGTAGGATGAGGGTTCCCCAGTGCTGCAGTATGTTGTTTTGTCTTCATTGTTGGTCGTGGTGCCGGAGTAGGATGAGGGTTCCCCAGTGCTGCAGTATGTTGTTTTGTCTTCATTGTTGGTCGTGGTGCCGGAGTAGAATGAGGGTTCCCCCAGTGCTGCAGTATGTTGTTTTGTCTTCATTGTTGGTCGTGGTGCCGGAGTAGGATGAGGGTTCCCCCAGTGCTGCAGTATGTTGTTTTGTCTTCATTGTTGGTCGTGGTGCCGGAGTAGAATGAGGGTTCCCCAGTGCTGCAGTATGTTGTTTTGTCTTCATTGTTGGTCGTGGTGCCGGAGCGGAATGAGGCTTCCCCCAGTGCTGCAGTATGTTGTTTTGTCTTCATTGTTGGTCGTGGTGCCGGAGTAGGATGAGGGTTCCCCAGTGCTGCAGTATGTTGTTTTGTCTTCATTGTTGGTCGTGGTGCCGGAGTAGGATGAGGGTTCCCCAGTGCTGCAGTATGTTGTTTTGTCTTCATTGTTGGTCGTGGTGCCGGAGTAGGATGAGGGTTCCCCAGTGCTGCAGTATGTTGTTTTGTCTTCATTGTTGGTCGTGGTGCCGGAGTAGGATGAGGGTTCCCCCAGTGCTGCAGTATGTTGTTTTGTCTTCATTGTTTGTCGTGGTGTCGGAGTAGGATGAGGGTCCCCCAGTGCTGCAGTATGTTGTTTTGTCTTCATTGTTTGTCGTGGTGCCGGAGTAGGATGAGGGTTCCCCAGTGCTGTAGTGGTGAATTCTTCTTTTAAGTCTGCATTCACCATGTTCCACAAACTGGAGTGTTCAGCAACCAATTCAATTAGCTGTTCGTCTTCTACAGCTGAAAATAGGAGGTGTCAGTTTGTAACATGCACGATGTGTGTGAAATACAACTTCACACACAAGGACTCTATCACGCAGCGCACAACACACTAGACACCTCTTGATGCAGTAGGTCTGTCGCGCCAGACGCAAAACCAACTGCGTAGTTCAGAAAACATTTCAATTATTTTTCATTGTTTGAGCCTGCTACGTATTGTGCTCGACGTGTTACGTTGCACGCGGCGTAGAATGTGCGTTGCTAAGTAAACCCGCCTTTACTCGGAATAACTCAGTACCATCACAGGTTACAAGCCACTTCCATCCCTCGTGTCTGTTGGATTTGCAGTTGGCACTCATCATGCCATATTTACCTGGCCATTAGTGACTCATGGCCGCTGTTGTTTGCATTCTTTGCATTGACAAAGGTTTGGGTGTAGATTACTTGAAGTAAACTGCTTAAGAATCCATATGCTTGCTGATCCAGATATGCTGCTTGCTTCTAAGAATAATTACTAGGACTCGAGGGGTTGGAGATCCATAAATTTCCTAAAAAAACTTTTATATAGACCTAAAATATCCTAAAAATGAGTAATGATAGGATAAAATGACATAAAAAGATTATCCAAAGGATTTCGTAATTTCAGTTTCAATTATATATTTAATGAGTATAATGTTTCAAAAATACATAACTATATACAGAGTGAAAAAATTACATGAAAGAAAGGTTTCTTCGGAATACAGCGAAACCTCAATGGACATCCTGAAGAAAGAAACTGGAATAAGAATAACTAGAATTATATTTGGGTTAACCATGCAGATTTACATAAATTGAAATTTCGGAAACCTTACATCAGTTGGCATTGCAGTATATTACAATAGTCATATACAGGTTCTTATGTGTAAAGGATCGTCGGTTTTCTGACAGCACGTTGCGAAACATTGAAAAACTTCTCTCCACATGAACGGAAGTCATTGGTGCATATTTGAAGCAAGTGAGATCTCGTGGAGAAAAAACCCTCTTCAAAAACACTCACATCACAATCTTCTTCTTTCAATGTTTCAATTATCTTGCGTGGTTCATGTTGTAGCGAGAAAACTTTGGGCGTCTTTTGTAGCGGGAAATCGTTGGTCCTCTTGAGTGATGCCCTCTGCTGCAGTGTCCTGATCTCAGGCTGCCTCTGCTCAGCGGCTGATGATTCCTCCATTTCTAAAAAATTACCTGTCTAACTAGTTTCACCGATCTCAGGGTTTTCGCACGTGATGCAAATTAAAATACACTGCACTTCCCTTAAAATGTGGTTTATTATCAATAAGATACTTATGGGCGGCTAGCTTTTCCCATCTGTAACAATTCTCACCACAATAATAAAAAATTAGAAGTCTAATCTAACTGCACACACTTCCCACCCATACACACGCACGTGCATCCGTCGCCTTTAGAGTATCACTGTGTCGACTATAATGTGTAAGAGAATGAAAATCTGGAGCTTTATTCCCCCTTTTATACACAAACCTAGTGACGCTCAGCTTCGCGCCTTAGAACATAATGCCATTTCTAATTGGTCCTCAGACCACGTTACCTTATTATGTATGAAAATATTCTGCTCCAAAATTTTTCGCACACGCGCCCCAGTGACGCCTACGGAAGCAAATTTAATACATCCGTCTATTTCCTTTCTATATATATATATATATATATATATATATATATATATATATATCGCTTGTTATTGCTTCATCATTAGTTTGGTGAAAGGTGGTGGGCTCTACCTAGAATTACCTTTTACCTTGAATTAGCTAGCTCGCCCGTTCTTTACTTATCTAAGTTACAATCTGCTTTGTACATTTCTTGGCTGCTACATATTCTAACATATTTCTTGCTGAATTATATTATTATGTACAATTCTTGTTTGATATTGATTTATATGTATACATGTATATATGTCTGTGTGTGTGTGTGTGTGTTATCCCCTTTCACTATCCCCGGTTTTTTCAAGCGCTAGTTTCACCTTCTGGCTGACCTTTTCCAGCTTCACGTTGTTCCGATTGTTGCTGTACATCACTCACCTTTGAGAGCACTGAATGGACGGCTTCATTACGTTTTTAAAGGTAGGTAGTTTATGGCTGTCACTAAATGAGCAAAATTACTGTTAATGTACCCCGGGCTGCCCTTCAGCTGAGGTTTAGCCATTAAATCTGCGACATGACAACGGAAGCAGCATCTTCTCTATCCAAGCTATCAATGACAGATTTAATTACATCAAAATGAGTGCAGTAATACATGCAAGCGCTTAATCAAGTACCCCACTGTGTCAGCACTGGTTCCGGAGGTATGCCAGGGGGATTCTCGCGAAAATGTTTCACTCTAGATGAGGATTTTAAGAACACTTTCTTAACTCTGGACACAAGTTTGTCAAAATATGGAAATTTTTTTCGCACTTCTTCGTTCACCCGTTGCAAAGCATGCGCAAGGCAGGTAACATGAACTAGCTTTGGATAAAACGCTTTAATTGCCTTTCCTGCCTTTACCATGCTGCATCGTTGAGAAAAAGCAGAACATTGTCGTGTTTTATTTCCTGTGGCCACAAGAGAAAGAGACCTTTGTGAAACAGCTGGCAAATAGTTTGGTGATTCACTCTCAAGGATTTCCATTGCGAGAAGAAATATTTTCCCAGGTTTGTCCTCCTCTAACGCACCAACAATCACATTTGAAGGAGCGTCCTACTTCATAACTTGTTTCGTCAAGAGACACAAATGTTGACTTATCTGCAAGTAGTTGCCAATTTTTCAGTAGTATCTTCATAGCAGCGGAGCACGTAATTCTTCCGAAGGGTAGACTCGCCAGGAATGTTCCAATTAGTATACCGTTCTAAAATTGTTTTGAAGGATTCATTGCGTATTCTAAAGGAATACTCGCGCTAAGGCACTGTAAAGGTCTTTGTAAAACGGAGCCGACTTAGAACATTTACTACCACTTTGTCCTAACAGAATTGGGATTTCCGTTTGTCCGCGGCCCACGAGGGCTGCTCCCGCGTGTTTCTCACGCCCAACATGCTGTTGGACATGGAACCGCTTTTCTACACTAACTTTTACCTCGCAATATTTACAGAAAAGAATACTTCCATCAGTGGAAAATACCTCCACTTCAAACTCAGATACAAGCTTCGCAAAAAAGAAGTTTTGTTAGGCTTAGATTTAGGCATGTTTACGGTCTGGATTTCTTCCACAAACTGTGAAACTGCAGTCAAACATAAGATGTGAGTACAACCAACCCACCCCACCCCCTGCGTGAGGTCATTGTCACGATGCTGGTCCAAATTAACGGGATATTTAGCGAGGTTGCACTAATTTCTCGCAGGAAGTCACCACTCTGCTGCCCCATGACATGAATTCAAAAGAAACGGTCCTCTCAATATACTGTTGGAGTAAAATCCGTGCTATTGCCAGTCTTAACAGTTCTGCATACAACTCTATTGTGTATTTGTTAAAAGAAATTGGAACTGAGACTAAGCTAGATCGTAATGAGCAGAAAAAATTATTTGAATGAGACAAAGTTACAAAACAAAAGCCGTTAAAGACCAAAAAATGCTAAAAAGGACCTGGAAGCCAAAACCACCAAGAAAGACGAAAAAGGACAAATGAAACTCATCATTTTGTGGCTCACAATGAACCCATCATGCACATATTTTTTGTTAGCCGTCGTCTTCGGACACTAAATAAAAATATTTGTCCTCAAATTCCTATATCTACCACATTTAACACGTGCATTGAGAGAAATAGCAAGAGCAGAAACAAAAACTATAAACAATAACATGGTTTAAGGGGGAGAGAGTACGGCTTTAAGGGATAAAAAGAACATTTTTTCAATTATTTTAGTAGAATAGTCTTTGTTATCTAATTTAGTGAAAACCGCGTAATTATTTGCTAAACTTCCAGAGAGATATTTATAAAGATAAAGATATGTTACTAGGCGTCTTCCCCTTATCTTCAACATGTACCTTCAAATCTTTGTTTACTTCGAAGATGATTTTCCTGCCATTTCTTCAAATGCTTCAAAGCTATTAAAGATACAGAAATGAAATTTTTTACAACAAAGTACCAAAATCATGTTCGCTGTAATTAATTCCTTCGGGTTTATTGTAAAGGTTCTTCCAAGAAAACATATTGAAGCAGTAATTAAATATATACCGCGTGAGTCTTCTCATCCTGCGGATTTTTAACTGGGCAGCCCATCATTTTACAGACGATGCGAAATGCAGGCGCTGACACCGCATTCACCAGTCCGCAGATTAGGGCCGCGGTGGTGCTTGCTGTTAATATGCTCTAGTAGTGCGATGATTAACACGCTTGAAAGTTATGGTGAATGTCGGAAGTTTAAATCACGCCTGTGAATATATGAGTTTTTTTTATTGATTTCTGTTCATGTTTCGAGAACGTTCTAGCAAATCAATTCTTTCCGAATGCATTAGAAAGCGGATTTGCCTATAAATACAAACTTCCAGCCGAACATGCTCACTGTGAAACAATGTTTTCGAAGAGAATATCTAGACATGCTGTTAGTATATGGGGAAGCGCAGCAGAATGCAACGTATGCATGTCGTCTATACCAACAGAGGTTTCCGCAGAGAACACGCTTTTGCAAATTGCACACCGCCTTCTGGAATCAGGAACAGTGCACAAGACAGCACATCCACGAAGAGATCACCCTGTCTGTGACCAAGCAACGACGGATCGTGTGACTATGTCATTCAGCATCCGCATTGTAGTACGAGAGACATTCACAACCATTTCTATATTAGCCAATCTTCCGCGTGGAGAATATTACATTGCAAACACTTCTTCAACTACACTAGGAGCTATTGCAGCCGGACCATGGACGGAGAGTGGCATTCGCTAGGTGTATCATACGACAAACTGAACAAGATCCACATTTTTTCTGTGTTATTTACAGACGAAGCAGAGTTCCACAACACAGCCCATGTAAATCGCTGCAACATGCATTACTGGAGCACTGTAAACCCACATTGGATGCGAAACGTGCCATACAAGTCCGATGGGGTTTCAACGTTTGGACTGCCATGTTCGGTGATCATGTAATTGGCCCGTATTTTTATGATTGGCAACTCACTGGGAATCGCTATATCCACTTCCTACAACACCAGTTACCTACTCTACTGGATGAAGTGCCATTGCAGAACCGACTATGTGGTAGCAACATGATGGAACGCCAGGTCATTCGACCCGTCGTGTAGTGGCTTATCTCGATGCCACCTACCCTGAGCGATGGATCGGACGTCATGGACCAATACAGTGGCCAGCACGCTCACCAGATATAACCGCATTAGATTTCTCCTTATGAGGTTATCTTAAAGATATCGTGTACCAGAAGCGGCCAAAGACTCCTCAACAGCTCAGGGAACGCATCAACTTAGCTTGCTCTAATATCACCCGGTCATGTTGCGCCGGGTTAGGCTGGCGGTGATGGTTAGACTTAGATGTTGCATCCGTTGGCATGATGGCCAGTTCGAGCGCCTATTACAACCACATGGAGGAGGCAGGTAAATTGTAAAGGTTTATCTGTGTGACGGTCCGGCATGATGTCATAATCACTGTTAAAGCACTACTTTGGAAACCAGAGAGATTCTCAACGATCACAATATGGGCTTGCAAACGTTATCCAGCTTGTATGTGCGTACTGCATTTTGTAAACTCTCAGAACAATTTGTTGGCTTTCTCTTGTGTGAAAGAATAACTTTAAATAGTACAACATTATTTAATGATGCCTTATGATTGTAAGTTATAATTACAATATTATATGCATTTATTTATGGTGTTCATTAAAGCATACTCTAACAAGTAAGAATTTGTGTTTTAATGAATTTCACAAAATTAAGCTAATTAAGTGAAACGACATTTTCAGCCAAACTACCAGTTCTAGTTAAACTTAATAAACATAAGAAGTAAGTTCAAATGGCAGTATTTGAGCCTGGAACCTTCACCACTGAAGACCAACGCACACACTGTTGCGCTACGAGTGCAACTCACTAAATTATACGTCTTGAATGTGTAAAGGTTTTGATTAATCAGCACTTACCATTGCAGAGTTATTAAATATTGAATTTTGTTACATTTCTACTGGTGAGAGGTTTATGCTCTCCCTTATGATTTTCATAGTTTGGTTCTGTGACAGGGTCAGAAACGTTACAATGCTCACCTGTATATCACATACTAGTCGACCACGATATGAGTGCGCTCGGTGTGAAGAGGAACTAGACAGTTATGGAACAAGTGGGCGGGGCAATGGCAGTGCAGCCAGGTAAATAAAACATCCGCAGTACCGAGTTGCATTTACTAGGGAAGCTGAGGTTGTCAAAATTTGCTGTTTTCATTGTGTAACTGTACAATCCCCTGTCGCCTTGCCCCTAAGCTTCATGACGTTACGCATTGTCAACTAAAACAGTGGCGCCCTCCTCCAAGTGCCCCATATCCTGGCCGATTAGTATCTGTCTATTGTATTTGTGACTGACAGAACCTGTGTACCTCCACCACGATCTTAAACATTTCCGTGACCACTGAATGTAGATACACACACGTAAAAATAAGCAATGCAAGTTTTACTTTCTCAATCACGTAGATAGTAGTTAGAGAAGATATTGCATTTCACCCAAAAATGTGATACCGAGATTTCACCGGAAATGCATGTTTTGATGCCTCTTGAATCGAAAACAGCATTTTTTTAGCAAAAGGTCCGTGTATGTATGTCTGTCTAGCTGTCTATCAGTCTGTGAATAGCATAACTCAAAAAGGAAAAGTCGGATAAATACCAAACTTGGTATTTAGGTTCAGTATCTTCCGCAGATGCGACATGGACATTTTGAAAAACTCCCCCCTCACCACAACTCTCCTTTATATGGAATATTTGTCGAAACTTTTGATCTTCTAAAAAAATAGCCCTAACAAGTTTGACTAAAATAACACATATTTAAGATGATTACATGTCAAATAAAGTACATATTTTTATTTTTTGGGAATAGATCTCTTTATTTAGAAACAATTTTGTATAATCTTGTATAACTGGTAAACCTAAAGCAATAGACGAAAACGAACCGCAGAAAAAACTTACAACTCTTTAAAACACGCAATTTATTTCAAATACCTTTTTTGTGGCATATCCGAGGTGTCCGTTATTAATGGTTCGATTTATTCAATACTTTTCTCACTCTTTTAAGTCCCTTCGATTTTCAATTGTTTCTCGCGATTGCAGGAAACACTGGAATTTTAAGGCCTTCAATTCTTAACATTCGACTATCGTTGTTTTCTTTGTATCCTAGCGAAATGTGTAACGTAGCTATTTCTGCAAATGTTTATCTGGATTAAAGTGAAGTAGATAGAAAAACAAACTTTCGTAAGAATAATGTTTATATCCACGAATAAACGAAGGTCATGTGAATGTAACACATCAGATTTGTTACCTAGTTGCGCATTATACGTCTTAATACCATTAATGCATTAAAAATTAGCTAAGTAGTTTTGGTTATAGTTTTATTAAATGTGAAATTTCCTGATTGGGTATCGAATAACTTTCATACTTCTGGCTACTTTCCTTTCAAGTTGCGATTTTGGTGGCCACAGTCTTACCACTAAAGAATGTGGCAACATAGAGACCAAATTGCAATTTAAAAAGATTCTCCGCACTATAAGTTTATTGAAGCGGGCCTTGTAGCTCAGTCGGTAGAGCATCTGCCTGCTGTGCAGTAGGGTTCGTTCGATTACCGGCTGTGGATGGGAATTTTTCTCCAGAAAAGATAATTCCATATCCTGCCTAGTGTCCGAAAGAATTAATAATGAGAGTGTGCATGTGTGTAAAAAAGACAGTAAATGAGTTAAAAAGTCTGTTGTGTTACACTCACATGACTTTCTCTACTCTTGTACAAACTATTTTTAAAAACGCTTATTCTCCATATGCTTCATGTTAATCAAGATGTTAATCTTATTGGTAATTTTCTTGTAGATGCAAGGGGAATATGGTAGGTTTTAAGCGATAGTCAAATATTTTAAGAGCTGGTTGCTATGTGCAGTATTCCATTCTCTTTGCATTACCAGGACAAAAAATGAATAACGAATTTGAGAAAAAGTATAAGTATTGGAAGATTTAAGGGAATAACAAGTAATATCTCAAAAATGGTTCACTCAACAAAAAAATGTATACGACATAAATTCTGTATTTGAACGCAATCTACATTTTTTGTGTAGTAAAAGTTTGTCTATCTCTTACGGTTTACCAGTTATACAAAAGTCGTTCACAATGAAGAATACTTTTGGAGACATTCCCAGAAAATTCAAGATATGCATTTTATTTGTCATGAAAGTATCTTAAATATGTGATATTTTAATCAAAATCGTTAGAGTCATTTTTGAGAAAATTAAAATTTTCGAAAAATGTGCCATGTAAAGGGTAATCTGGGGTAGGGAGATTTTCTTGAAAACCTTTATGTCGCATCTATGAAAGATACTCAACCTAAATAGCAAGTTTGGTGTTTATCCGACTGTTCGTTTCTGAGTTATGCTGTTCACAGACACACAGACACACACAGACAGACACACATGCACACACAGGGACATGTTTCTAAAAATGCTTTTTTTGGTTTCAGGAGGTCTCAAAACATGTATTTCCGGCGAAATCTCGGTATCGAATTTTTGGGTGGAATGCAATACTTTCTCTACTTACTATACGTAGTAGAGAAAGTAAAAACGAATAACGAATTCCCACTTGAGAAAAACTATATCTGTTAGAAAATTCAAACAAATAACAAGGAATATCTACAAAATGGTTCACTCCACTAAAAAAACTGTACATGACATAAATCGTGTGTTTTAACGAGCTCTACATTTTTTGTGTAGAAACATTTTGTCTATCTCTTTCGATTTACAGTTATGAAAAAGCAATTCAGAATAAAGAGGACTTTTGTGGACATTCCCAGGAAGTTCAAGATATGCATTTTATTTGTCATGAAAATGTCTTAAATATACGATGTTTTAATTAAAATCGTTAGTCATTTTTAGAAAGTAAAAATTTTTGAAAAATGTTGCATGTAAAGGTAGCCTAGGGAGGGGAATTTTGTTTAAAATCTTCTTATCGCAACATTGAACCAAAATACCAAGTTTGGTATTTATCCAACTTTCAGTTCTTGAGTTATGCTGTTCACAGACACATACCCACACAGACACACACAAACACACAAGGATATTTTTCTAAAAATCTGATGTGTTACACTCACATGACTTTCTCTACTCTTGTACAAAGTATTTTTCAAACGGTTATTCCCCATTTGCTTCATGTTAATCGAGATATCGAGATGTTAATCTTATTACTAATTTTGTTGTACATGCAAGGGGAATTACTAGGCTTTAAGCGATAGTCAAATGTTTTAAGAGGTGGTTACTATGTGGAGTATTCCATTCTCTTTGCATTACCAGGACAAAAAAATGAATAACGAATTTGAGAAACAGTATAATTATTTGAAAATTTAAGGGAATAACAAGCAATATCTCGAAAGTGGTTCACTCAACAAAAAAAATGTATATGACATAAATTGTGTATTTTAACGCGATCTACATTTTTAGTCAAGTAAACTTTTGTCTATCTCTTATGGTTTACCAGTTATGCAAAAGTCGTTCACAATGAAGAATACTTTGGAGTCATTCCCAGAAAATTAGAGATATACATTTCATTTGTCATGAAAATATCTTAAACCTATTATATTTTAATCAAAATCGTTAGAGCCATTTTTGAGAAAATTAACATTTTCGAAAAATGTTCCCTGTAAAGGGTAATCTGGGGTCGGGGGATTTTCTTGAAAACCTTCGTGTCGCATCTCTGGAAGATACTGAACCTAAATACGAAGCTTGGTGTTTATCCGACTGTTCGTTTTTGAGTTATGCTGTTCACAGACACACACACACGGACATGTTTCCAAAAATGCTTTTTTTCGGATTCAGGGGTCTCAAAACATGTATTTCTGGTGAAATCCCGGTATCAAATTTTTGGTGGAATGCAATACTTCCCCTACTTACTATACGTAGTAGAGAACGTAAAAATGCTTTTTTCGGATTCAGGGGTCTCAAAACATGTATTTCCGGTGAAATCCCGGTATCGAATTTTTGGGTGGAATGCAATACTTCCCCTACTTACTATACGTAGTAGAGAAAGTAAAACTGTTTACCAGAAATCCAACGACAAGCGAATATACTTTAATACACTGCCTATAGGCAATAATACGTTCCAAAGGAAAGGCGGCCGATAAGACCATTGTAGTTAATGTCAGGACATAGATGCAACTTAAAAGAAAATTATGAGACGGAGGGAGGAGTTGTGAGTGAACTATAAATTTGCGTTTCAGTAACCAAATGAAACCTTGATACAGGATACCAATACAGTGAACTAAACGTTTATTGGGGAGTAAACATATATACGAGGAATAAAAAGGAGCATTGTAAAGTACCGCTTGTAGTAAGACATATTTGAATGTGAACACTTAAAAGTCTTTCCTTCCGATAAAGGAATGAATTATTGTGAACCCACTCTAGATATTATGAAACACACTGAGGTCATTAAATTATCGAAATTATTGTAGGAATCTCTACTGTTTTCCGCTGGCTAGACATTTAAGTTTGCATTTTAAAATAGATCTTTTTAATGTTAGTTAGAAATACTTAATGTTTAATGGTATTGTTAAACTGAGTATTCTGTTATATGTTTTAAATTTTTGTACCACATACGTAACATTAATGTTAAAGGTTTTATATTAAATGCGTGATTGAGTTATTGTAAAATGAAATATTCCTTGCTCTTCTCTTTTTGTGGAGTTTAACGTCCTTTAACCTTGTAGGTCATATCGGACGGTGAATGAATGAATTGGGTGAAATGATGCTCAAATGAGCCCGAGGTTCCTAGAGCTTAAAGCTACCCGACATTCGCAATCTCAGGATAAAAGAAAACATCCGAGTAACACACCCTAACCGAGATTCGGACATGTGACCTCTGGAATGTGAGACAGACACATACGGGCTCTTCCTTTTTTCTTGGTTTGTTAAATCTTTGGCTTTTTTTTACGTTATACAACGGAATGGGACTCCTAGCACACTTAAACCTGCACATATCTCCATTACAGCTAACACACCCCAAGAGGAAGGGATTAGGTGAAAGAACCACAGGAGGCTAGTGGCCCAAGGTAGACAGGTCAAAGAGACGCGTGAAAACCTGGCTCGAAGACCCGTCCCAATACTGAAGCTGACTAGAGAGGGCGATAAACGATCCGTCGATCAAGTAGCCCTCTTTCCTTTGAGCAAGCATACGCGCCATCATCGGAAATCGTGTTAGATGAAAAACCATCTAAAACTTCGCCTACCGACCAGGGAAAACCAAGGAAAACGCAATGTCAGAGAGGGCAGTCGACTGCAATAGGACCTGGGAGCTCTCGAATGCGACCTTCACACGTTACCGCAAAGGCATTTCGCTCGGTTTGGCTTTTAGTCATACATTGCTGTATAATTAGATGTGATGGCTGGTTATGTGAGTATTAAATACGGAATAAATCTATTGTAACTTATGTAGATGCATACAAAGTATACATTTAGATAACAGCTTTCCAGGAAGTAATCGTTGATTAGTTATGGCGTTACCCATTAGAGTTTAAATAATTAAACGTTTGATAATTGATACATAAGAGTTCAAACATGCTCTCTGGACAAACGCTCTCAACTTCGGTATCTCCATGAAGCAAGCCAAAAGAAGTTGTTGCGAGAAACAACTGAAAATCGACGGGATTTTAAAAGAATGACAAATTATTGAACAAATCGGATCATTAATAATAGATATCTTGGAAGGCTTATTGCTACAAAAAAGTTAGTTTAAATAAATTATGTATTTGAAAGAGATCTACACTTTTTGTGTAGTACGTTTTCGTATATCGCTTAACGTTTACCCTACAAAATTCCTTCCGAATGAAGAGCACTTCGTAGGCTATTCCCAGAAGATTCAAGATATACATTTTAATTGCTGTTTAGATATCTTTAATATATGACAATTTAATACAGATCGTTATAGCAAGTTTTTACAAAAAAAATTCAAAAAATGTTCCATTTAAGGATAGTTTGGGTGGAAGGATTTTCTTGAAAACCTTGAGTCGCACCTTTAGAACATGCTGAACCTAAATACCAAGTTTGGCATTTATCCGACTTTTCGTTTTGG
Organism: Deroplatys truncata; assembly: GCA_030765065.1. NCBI lineage: Eukaryota > Metazoa > Arthropoda > Insecta > Mantodea > Mantidae > Deroplatys > Deroplatys truncata. The sequence continues at coordinate 18,191,431 of CM060976.1, forward strand.
AATTATGCCATTCACAGACACAAACATATACGCACAAACATATGCACAAACAGATAGACACACACAGACCTTTCTTTAAACTCTTTATTTTTACTTTCTCTACTACGTATAGTAAGTAGGGGAAGTATTGTATTCCACCCAAAAATTCGATACCGAGATTTCACCGGAAATACATGTTTTGAGACTCACTGAATCCAAAAAAAGCATTTTTGGAAACATGTCCGTGTGTGTGTCTGTCTGTGTGTCTGTGTGTCTGTGTGTCTGTCTGTGTGTCTGTGTGTCTGTGAACAGCATAACTCAAAAACGAACAGTCGGAAAAACACCAAACTTGGTATTTAGGTTCAGTATCTTCCAGAGATGCGACACGAAGGTTTTCAAGAAAATCCCCCCACCCCAGACTACCCTTTACATGGAACATTTTTCGAAAAGTTTAATTTTCTCAAAAACGGCTCAAACGATTTTGATTAAAATATCATATGTTTAAGATATTGTCATGACAAATAAAATGTATATCTCGAATTTTCTGGGAATGTCTCCAAAAATATTCTTCATTGTGAACGACTTTTGCATAACTGGTAAACCATAAGAGATAGACAAAATTTTACTACACAAAAAATGTAGATCGCGTTGAAATACACAACTTATGTCATATACGTTTCTTTTGTTGAGTGAACCGTTTTCGAGATATTGCTTGTTATTTCCTTAAATTTTCCAATACTTATACTTTTTCTCAAATTCGTTATTCATTTTTTTATGTCCTGAACATGCAAAGAGAATGGAATTCGCCACATAGCAACCAGCGTTAAAATATTTGACTATCGCTTAAAAGCTACCATATTCCCCTTGCATCTACAAGAAAATTACCAATAAGATTGACATCTCGATATCTCGATTAACATGAAGCATATGGAGAATAGGCGTTTGTAAAATTAGATTGTACAAGAGTAGAGAAAGTTATGTGAGTGTAACACATCAGATTTTTACTTTCTCTACTACGTATAGTAAGTAGGGGAAGTATTGCATTCCACCCAAAAATTCGATACCGAGATTTCACCGGAAATACATGTTTTGAGACCTCCTGAATCCAAAAAAAGCATTTTTGGAAACATGTCCGTGTGTGTGTCTGTGTGTGTGTCTGTGTGTGTGTCTGTGAACAGCATAACTCAAAAACTAACAGTCGGATAAACACCAAACTTGTTATTTACGTTCAGTATCTTCCAGAGATGCGACACGAAGATTTTCAAGAAAATCCCCCCACCCCAGACTACCCTTTACATGGAACATTTTTCGAAAATTTTAATTTTCTCAAAAATGGCTCTAACGATTTTGATGAAAATATCATATGTTTAAGATAATGTCATGAGAAATGAAATGTTTATCTCGAAATGTCTGGGAATGTCTCCAAAAGTATTCTTCATTGTGAACGACTTTTGCATAACTGGTAAACCATAAGAGATAGACAAAATTTTACTACACAAAAAATGTAGATCGCGTTAAAATACACAACTTATATCATATACATTTTTTTTTGTTGAGTGAACCGTTTTCGAAATATTGCTTGTTATTTCCTTAAATTTTTCAATACTTATACTTTTTCTCAAATTCGTTATTCATTTTTTTATGTGCTGGACATGCAAAGAGAATGGAATGCGCCACATAGCAACCAGCGATAAAATATTTGACTATCGCTTAAAAGCTACCATATTCCCCTTGCATCTACAAGAAAATTACAAATAAGATTGACATCTCGATATCTCATGAAGCATATGGAGAATAGGCGTTTGTAAAAATACATTGTACAAGAGTAGAGAAAGTCATGTGAGTGTAACACATCAGATTTTTTTACTTTCTCTACTACGTATAGTAAGTAGGGGAAGTATTGTATTCCACCCAAAAATTCGATACCGAGATTTCACCGGAAATACATGTTTTGAGACTCCCTGAATCCAAAAAAAAAGCATTTTTGGAAACATGTCCGTGTGTGTGTCTGTCTGTGTGTGTATGTGTGTGTGTGTCTGTGAACAGCATAACTCAAAACCGAACAGTCGGATAAGCACCAAACTTGGTATTTAGGTTCAGTATCTTCAGAGATGCGACACGAAGGTTTTCAAGAAAATCCCCCCACCCCAGACTACCCTTTACATGGAAGATTTTTCGAAAATTTTAATTTTCTCAAAAATGGCTCTAACGATTTTAATGAAAATATCATATGTTTAAGATAATGTCATGAGAAATGAAATGTATATCTCGAATTTTCTGGGAATGTCTCCAAAAGTATTCTTCATTGTGAACGACTTTTGCATAACTGGTAAACCATAAGAGACAGACAAAATTTTACTACACAAAAAATGTAGATCGCGTTAAAATACACAACTTATGTCATATACATTTCTTTTGCTGAGTGAACCGTTTTCGAGATATTGCTTGTTATTTCCTTAAATTTTCCAATACTTTACTTTTTCTCAAATTCGTTATTCATTTTTTTTATGTCCTGGACATGCAAAGAGAATGGAATGCGCCACATAGCAACCAGCATTAAAATATTTGACTATCGCTTAAAAGCTACCATATTTCCCTTGCATCAACAAGAAAATTACCAATAAGATTGACATCTCGATTAACATGAAGCATATGGAGAAAAGGCGTTTGTAAAATTAGATTGTACAAGAGTAGAGAAAGTTATGTGAGTGTAACACATCAGATTTTTTTACTTTCTCTACTACGTATAGTAAGTAGGGGAAGTATTGTATTCCACCCAAAATTTCGATACCGAGATTTCACCGGAAATACATGTTTTGAGACCCCCTGAATCCAAAAAAAGCATTTTTGGAAACATGTCCGTGTGTGTGTCTGTGTGTCTGTGTGTCTGTGTGTCTGTGTGTCTGTGTGTCTGTGTGTCTGTGTGTCTGTGTGTCTGTGAACAGCATAACTCAGAAACGAACAGTCGGATAAACATCAAACTTGGTATTTGGGTTCAGTATCTTCCAAGGATGCGACACGAAGGTTTTCAAGAAAATCCCCGCACATCAGAGTACCCTTTACATGGAAGATTTTTCGAAAATTTTAATTTTCTCAAAAATGGCTCTAACGATTTTGATTAAAATATCATATGTTTAAGATATTTTTATGGTAAATAAAATGTATATCTCGAATTTTCTGGGAATGTCTCCAAAAGTATTCTTTATTGTGAACGACTTTTGCATAACTGGTAAACCATAAGAGATAGACAAAATGTTACTACACAAAAAATGTAGATGGCGTTAAAATACACAATTTATGTCATATACATTTTTTTTGTTGAGTGAACCATTTTCGAGATATTGGTTGTTATTCCCTTAAATTTTTCAATACTTATTTTCTCAAATGGGAATTCGTTATTCATTTTTTTTGTCTTGGATATGCAAAGAGTTATAATCTGTGGCAAAGGGAATGGTGCTGCACCTAGCAACCAGCTATTAAGAGATATGTATGTGCTTAAAGGCTACTGTTTTTTTATATTGCCCTTGTAAATATGTTTTCCCCTACATCTACAAAAAAATTAGCAATAAGATAGGGTCTGCAAATGTTTATCTCGATTAACATGAAGTAGATGGAGAATAAGCGTTTGTAAAAATACTTTGTACAAGAGTAGAGAAAGTCATGTGAGTGTAACACATCAGATTTTTTATGTCCTGGACATGCAAAGAGAATGGAATACTCCACATAGCTACCAGCGTTAAAAGATTTGACTATCGCTTAAAACCTACCATATTCCCCTTGCATCTACAAGAAAATTATCAATAAGATTAACATCTCGATATCTCCATTAACATGAAGCATATAGAGAATAAGCATTTGTAAAAATAGTTAGTACAAGAGTAGAGAAAGTCATGTGAGTGTAACACATCAGATTTTTTTTATTCAAGGGGTCTCAAAACATGTATTTCCGGTAGAATGTCGGTATTGATTTTTTGGGTGAAATGCAATACCCTCTGTACCTACTAGGTACGTGGTAGAGAAAGTAAAAACGTTATTACTCCATCCACTTCATGTTAAACCACGTTAACCTTCAATTCACATTTGCACGTTTTGTTGTAGGATATGGTAGGTAAAGTGACAGTGAGATTTCTAAAGAGCGTATAGGTGTGTGTTGGCTTTGAACATTACAATGACTTTATCGTTGAAAAAAGTAGAAATATTTGAAAATTCAAACCAGTTAACAAGTACTTCTCGGGAATAGTTTTCTCCACAAAAAGAAAGAAAGAAAGAAAGAAAGAAAGAAAGAAAGAAAGGGAGGGAGGAAGGAAGGAAGATATATGACATAATTGTATGCTTTAACGAGATATTCATTTTTTGTATAGTAAGGTTTTGCCTATCTCTTACGGTATACCTGTTACACAAAAATCATTCAGAACAAGGAGGTCTTCAGGGCCTATTTCCAGAAAATTAAAGATATGCATATTATTTTTCCTGTAAAATATTTATAATGTACAATATTTTAATCAAAATTGAAAGAGCCATTTTTGAGACAAAGAAGTTTTCCATGCAAAAGACAGATTGCGGTGGGGGACTTTTCTTGAAAATCTTGGTGTCCCATCCGATGTTGAACTTAAATACCAGGTTTATACGCAACCGACTTTTCGTTTTTGAGTTATGCAATTCACAGATAAACACACGCGTGCGTACACAGACACACACACATAGTCACATACATACATAAGGATCTTTTTCTAAAAATTATTTTTTTTTACCCAGGGAGTCTTAATGCATGTATTTTCAATGAAATGTCGGTAGAGAATTTTTGGGTGGAATGAATACTAAAGTAAAAAGAAATGAGGAACACGAGATTCTTAAGACTAAAGGTAATTTAATAAGCTACCTACTCCCCCAAAACGCCTTACAATTGGACTGTTGACTATGAAATAAGCCAATGCAGGCTTCGTTGATAGTTTGCAGTGTTAGTGTTGGAGTAACAGGTGTTTGTGTGTTGTGTAATTGCGGAAATAAGCGGTAACAAAAACAGTAAAAACACAGTAAATATAAACTGGGTAAAACAAGGGAACTTAAAAAAAATCTGATGTGTTACACTCACATGACTTTCTCTACCCTTGTACAAACAATTTTTACAAACGCTTATTCTCCATGCTTCATGTTAATCGAGATATCGAGATGTTAATCTTATTCTAATTTTCTTGTAGATGCAAGGGGAATTGCTAGGCTTTAAGCGATAGTCAAATATTTTAAGAAGTGGTTGCTATGTACAGTATTCCATTCTCTTTGCATTACCAGGACAAAAAAATGAATAACAAATTTGAGAAAAACTCCAAGTATTGGAAAATTTAAGGGAATAACAACCAATATCTCGAAAACGGTTCAACCAACAAAAAATGTATATGACATAAATTGTGTATTTTAATGCCATCTACATTTTTTGTGTAGTAAAAGTTTGTCTATCTCTTATGGTTTACCAATTATGCAAAAGTGTTCACAATGGAGAATACTTTTGGAGACATTCCCAGAAAATTCGAGATATGCATTTCATTTTTAATGAAAATATCTTAAACATATGCTATTTTAATCAAAATCGTAAGAGCCATTTTTGAGAAAATTAAAATTTTCGAAAAATTTTCCATGTAAAGTGTAGTTTGGGGTGGGGGGATTTTCTTTAAAACCTTCGTGTCGCATCTCTGGAAGGTACTGAACCTAAATACCATGTTTGGTGTTTATCCGACTGTTCGTTTCTGAGTTATGCTGTTCACAGACACACAGACACGGACACACACATGGACATGTTTCCAAAAATGCTTTTTTTGGATTCAGGGGATCTCAAAACATTTATTTCCGGTGAAATCTCGATATCGAATTTTGGGTAGAATACAATACTTCCCCTACTTACTATACGCAATATAGAAAGTAAAAATGAATAACGAATTCCCATTTGAGAAAATAAGTGTTGAAAAATTTAAGTGAATAACAAGCAATATCTCGAAAATGGTTCACTCACCAAAAAAAATATATATAACATAAATTGTGTATTTTAACGCGATCAACATTTTTGTGTAGTAAAATTTTGTCTATCTCTTATGGTTTACCAGTTATGCAAAAGTCGTTCACAATGAAGAATACTTTTGGAGACATTCCCAGAAAATTCAACATATACATTTTATTTGTCATGAAAATATCTTAAGCATATGATATTTTAATCAAAATCTTTAGAACCGTTTCTGAGAAAATTAAAATTTTCGAAAAATGTTCCAGGTAAAGGGTAATCTGCGGTGGGGGGATTTTCTTGAATACCTTCGTGTCGCATCTCTGGAAGATACTGAACCTATATACCAAGTTTGGTGTTTATCCGACTGTTCGTTTCTGTTCACAGACAGACACACACACACACACACACAGACACACACACACACACACACATACACATACACGGACATGTTTCCAAAAATGCTTATTTTGGATTCAGGGGGTCTGAAAACATATATTTCCGGTGAAATCTCGGTATCGAATTTTTGGGTGGAATACAATACTTCTACTTACTATACGTAGTAGAGAAAGTAAAAAGCCGATCAAATTCTTGGGGCCAGTTCGCAAGAAAGTGATCGATATTCTAGGCAACAGAAGTATTAGGAGACTAAAGCTATAGAGATGGTAATAAAGACAGGTTGCACTACAAGAGCGGCAACTTCTTAAACAAGGAGACAGCTGCATACGAATAATATTTCGCTTTATGTGATCATCAGAAAAAAAAACTCAAATTTAGAAAAATGTTGTACGTGGAGTTCCTCCAAATTTGGTACAGGGACTTGTGCTTTTGTTATTTATTATTGATTTTCCTGAGGTTTTTACATGTGGCATAGTTTATTATTAATTAATAAAAAGGAGTATATTTTTACTTTCTCTACCACGTATCTAGTATGTAGAGAAGGTATTGCATTCCACCCGAAAATTCGATTTCGAAATTTCACAGGAAATACGTGTTTTGAGGCCCCATGAATACAAAAGAGGCATTTTTAGAAGAAAAAAATTTAGTCAGTGGTGCGTTTATGAACAGCGTAACTCAATAATGAAAGTTCGATAAATACCAAATTTGGTATTTAAGTTCAGTATCTTTTAAAGAAGTGACAGGAAGATTTTCAAGAAAATCCTCCTTTTCAAACTACCCTTTGTATGGAAGATTTTTAGAATGTTAGTTTATGAAAAATGCCTCTAACTATTTTAATTAAAATACCATATATTAAAGATATTTACATGACAAATAAAATGCATGTCTTAAATTTTCTGTGAATAGCTTGTGAATTCATCTTCATTCGGAATGAATTTTATATAATCTTGTATAACCGGTAAACGTTTAACGATAGACGGAAACGTAGTTCACAAAAATGTAGATATTTTTAAAACACACAATTTATTTCCAGTAAGTTTTTATATGCCATAAGCCATTTTTGAGATATCCGTTAGTAGTGGTTCGAATTGTTCAATACTTCGCCATTCTCTTTAGGTCTGTCAGCATTCAATTGCTTCTCAGATTGCATGAAAACAGTATGGAATTTTAAGGCCAGCATATAGTCCAGTTCCAAAACATTTGACTATTGCTTTGTATTTCCAAGGAAATATTTAATGTAATTATTTATGCAAAATCGCATTTGGATTAAAATGTAGTATAGAGAAAATAAGCTTTAGTAAGAATAGTTTGTACACCCACCTATAAACGATAGATGATAGAGGCATTCATGTGAATGTATCACATCAGATTGTTTTACTTTCTCTTGTGTTTGAAAATGTAAATAACAAAAAATACAGTGGAACCCACTTATTCATTCGTTATCTGTTTACCCTCCTCTTATGTAGGACTTACACCCCCCAGAACTTACAAGCGGGTGCCTGGGGTCAGAGGCCCGTCGAGGAGCAGACACTCATGGATCAGACAGAGCATCCAGGATGGGTGATGAAGGAAGTAGATGAAACGAAATGTTGGTGAAATGGATGAAAGGAAAGGTAATGATAGAGCAGTTGGTGGAATGAATGGCGGGGGAAACCGGAGAACCCGGAGAAAACCCGCCCAGACGCCGCTTCGTCCACCAGAAATCCCACATGCAGCTCACTGGAATGAACCCGGGCCGCCTCGGTTGGAGGCAAGCGGTCTAGCCACGGCGCCGCACCTGGAACCCACTTAACCGAACTAAAGCGGCAGGCTATTTTGGATAAAGCACTTTTTCGGATAATCGACGATAACGATTTTATGCAGCGAAAGTAGAAAAGAATTGTATTCCAATAATGCAGTAATGTTTAATAAAAGCCTACTAATGTATACAGTGTTAAAACATATTTCAGTATTTACAAAGACTCGTAAAATCAATAATTTTTCTAAACTTTCTTCTCGCAAAGCATGCGAGCATCTATATCAGGCACCGTTTGATTAGCATTAGATCTGTTGGTGTTGATTGCCTGTTTTGTTCCACAAAATGCAAGGCAACCTAAAAACAAGTTTTGTGTTATTGTTAGTGTCTTAATTCAACATTTCTCGTTAAGATGAAAATACGAATTTGTAGTCTTTGTTTTAAATACCCTAATGTTTTGAATCCCTCGTCCGCGGCTACTTTGTTGCTGCCGGCTTCGAGTTTCTCGCCAGTGCTTATTAAAACACACTTTATTTTTGCTGATATCTTAAACACGATAAACCACACTGTGGGTGGTAAAGTCAGACTGAAACATTCAATGCCATAGCCGAGATTTGAACCACGATTTTTTCGTTTTCCTTACGGTCGCTCTAACCAAATAAGCTACCATGACAGCATACCAGTACGACATTAAATTTTCCAACTGGCTTGGATCTTTTTCCTGTAAACCATCAGGTGTCTCAATTTTTAAGACAGCATACCTGAATGACTGCTTACAAATTTCAAGTACTTTAAGTCCCGGGTCACAGTTAACACTTGTTATAAGGTAAAATATGTTTTGGAATGAGGATTATGGGGTGAGAATTAACTGCATACAAGACCAAGCAACGGTATTGGAATTCAGAAATGGGGCGAAAGAGCATTGTCAATTATCGTAGCAGCGTTGCCAGCGCGAATTTGAACACATCGTATTTTTTTACTCATTATTTCTTACGTTTTCACAAGTCTAGCAAATGAAATAAAATTGCATTGGGGGTAAAGAGGCAAATATACTTAAAGAAAGAGATCAGGAATGGCATGATTGAGAGCCTGGTGGACACAGAAAATGACTGACGGTTCTGATAGGAGAATCTACCCATTCTGCAGTTTGGATGAAGACTGGGAACATATTTTGGCGGAATGTGCACAGTGGGAGAACCAGCGAAAAATTATTAAACTCAAAAAATAAATTCTAAAGTCCTGCTAGAAAGAGATTGGATATTGGGATCTACTGGCTGATCAGAGGATCTGGCAAGACATGGGCAATTTCCTGGCTAAAGTGCGCCAAGCCAGATCAAATTTTTTCAGTTAGGGGCATTTTCCTCGTATGTCTATTTTTCCATTTTGTTTCTGTTTTTGTTCCTTTCTTTTTCATCTTTAATTTGTATATCAAATGTGCATGCATAGTCAATGACCCATGCATTATGTGTTTGTTTTATTCCCGCAAGGGGCGGAGGCGGATTTAAGCACTTCGTCCAGAGGCCTATTGTGCCTATGCAACCTCCGGGAGGAACTGATGAGATGAAATATCAAAAGCATTGTTGCCCAGACCAAGCAGCGGCAGGGATCCATAAAGTTCAGAGAAGGAAACACTCCTGCAGCAATCCCCAGCTCTTCTCCTGACGAACAGGTCCTAACAGCCCTGATTCCGCACCAGATGAGGAAGAAACAGTCACAGAGCGCATATCCACCGCGCACCACACTCATCAAACTACCCAGCCAAAATCTGAAAGAAACTGAGTTTTATCTATGGACTCTAACTGCAGTGGCCCTTAGCGTCTCATTCTATAACGGGCGCGAAAGAGCGGTAATTTTACTCAGAGGTCTCTTTATCAGGCTTGAGGTTCTTTTACGTGCCTAAATCTACGACATGGGACCGCCGGCTTTACTTCCGTGTTGAAGGGAGCCATGCTAAGGATTTTTACTCGAAAAAAATCCATCACCCTCCGCCGAGTTTGAATCCGCGACCTCGGGAACCAGAGGCAGCATGGCACCACTAGACCACGAAGGACGATTACTACTACCCAGTCAAGCAGCGTACCCCGAAGATGATATGAAATGAAATGATGGGGAATAAGGGACCGGAAAAATTCGTGGTACGAAAAACCACCCCAGAATTCGCTGGCGACAAGGGAAAAACCACGAAAATTCCCAAGTCAGAATGGTCGGTTACCGAGGATCGGGACTCCCGCATCGAGTCGCACTGGTTACCGCAGCTACACTTCGTTTGATTATGCAGTACGTATTTGTGTAATAACTTTAATAAATTGAAAAATTAAAGATACCTTATCGATCTATCTGTCTACTGTTTTACCCCTACTCCACCATTTCGGTTAAGCAGGGTTTTACTGCATGCACATAATGTGGTCACGCATGACCTAGCTAATAATGCTTGAGTAAATAAATGAAAAAGAAGCGTTATAGGAACTGTAGTAAGATTTATAGATACGCATGGAGAAGAAAAAACTGTTATGATAGTAAATAACAGACCTTATAGCATGCAAAATGAGAATGGCTTTATTTTCAGCCACAGTGATTTATCATTAATTTTAGCTGATTATAATACGCGGTAGACAAACAACATATTGTTAGTGGCGACTTGGTAGTCAGAAAATTGTATTTAATGGTGTTAACTCCGCCGTGAATAAAATGCACCGCTACCCGCACCATATTCGTGTATGATAACCATTCTCCCTCGCAAGATTCCATCAGCCCCAGAGCTAGCTGTAACATAAGTCCCGAGACACGCCCCCTCGCAACAAACTTTTAATTATATGTAACGATAAACTCCACGCTCTCGTTATGCTGCAATTTATTTTCTGCTTGCGACCTCTCTGGTCCAAATATTCCTGCTGCCCAGCAAAAAAGAAGTAAAATGCTCGCCGCCGTTACACAATTATTTTCCTGGAGGTAGTAATCTCTCACTTTATGAGGCAGTCCTTTTCGGTTCCCAGAATTATTTCTCTTTCCTGCTACAAAATTGCTGCACAACGCATTAAGATGCATGTACATTTTAGAGATGCGAACATTGTTAATAAGGACGCTGGGGTAGCGCAGTGGCTTCGCTTCCGGCTACTGTACTCAAGGTCTGGGCTTAGATTCCCGACTCTGGGGTGGCGATTTTAAGTCCACCCTACACACGCCTTCACGTCTGACAAGCCTTGTAAAGTATACCCAAGGTCCAACGTGATAAAAGCTGTAGGTTCTCTCATTCCACCGCCTTCCTCATCATCACTCTATCACAGAGATAACGCCCGCTGGGTGCCTCTACCTTAGAAATGGGTCCAGTCATCGCTTGGTGGAATGAGGTAAACACTGAAGGTTATAGGCCATATATGGGGAGCGTTAAAGACGACGATAACATTCTTAATAATACTCTGTACCTTTGGAGTGTACTTTTATACATGCCATCAAATCAAGATACTTGTGTGCGTGTGTCGACTGTGTTTGTGTGTCCCTGAACACATAGGTAAAAGGTAAAGGTAAACAAAGGTACACGAGGGGGCTCTGGAACGGGGCAGAGCACCGCAAGTAGACCGTAGAGGCCCGTTCTGCTTTCAACGCGACCCCTGGGAGGGGGGAGACCCGAAGGGCGGGCAGATCCGGATGCCGACGGACGTTTCCAGATAGAACGCACCCGACGCCGTGTGGCCCCTGCCCACAAGCCACTAACTTACAGGGTCCCTGGGGCGGAGCCCCACGCTGAGGAGAGACTTAACTGAGCGGTACCGTAGAACCGCCAAGGAAGAAGCCTCTACAGAGCGCAAGTCACCGTGCAGCAGCAACCAGCCGAACGCCGTCGCTTGGTACTACAACCCTGAAACAGATGACAAGGAAGGAGAGTCGTGGTAGAAGATGAACTACCTTAGCATTCGCCTGGCGACCTGGGGAAACCATGAAAAACCCATGGACCAGAGTGAGCAGTACGCCGGGAATCGATCCCAAGACCTTCCGAAAGCGGGCCAAGACGTAACCGCCTGAGCCATCCCGCTCAATGAACGAATCGGTAACTCAAAGTTATGGTGTCACATTCTCATTACCTTCTCGGTTATTACTAGATACTGAATTTCTATTCACTAAAATATCTAAAATATGCATGGATTTATATTCTCAAAATCTTTGAAATATACTCTATAATTTCGAAAATACACTAACCGTACATTAAAATTGTTATCTTTAGGCTTACACTTACTTATGGTACTTTACAATGTACGTTCTTCCTTAAACATTATTCATGTTACTGTAATTTGATCTTCGGTATACAATGATCATTTTCTCCAAATCCTCAGGTTTATCACGTTTATGGGTTAGTACGAGTTTATATGTCCATGTCTACAAAATCTGAAAGCCCTCACACTCTCTGGGAAATATGTTCAGGAAGCTCTACGTTTTCAACTTGATGTTCTTCCACAGAACACAAAACTTAAACGTCAGAATTTCTTTCTAAAACACCGCACAATTTTTCGCTTAATTTTTCTGCGTGGTTTAAAGGAGCACTCTCAAATTTACTCTGAACCTCACTGAGGAACGAATCGGTGTTTCCATAGTAAGGATCATAATTGTTTTTGTCAGTAAAGTATTTAAATATTAATTTAAATATAAAATTTAAAACTTCGATGCATGGAACATTATTAAATAAATATATAGCTACATGGAAAAGTGCAGTTATTTACTTTAAAACTTCACAAACAAGCACAGTAGAAGATGAAACATATTGCAAAATTTAATTCCTTATCACAAGCAAACTCAAATTAAATAAGTATTTACGCACAAATTAGATGTCTGTTTGTTACTTTCTCTACCACGTAACTATAGAGGAAATATTGCACTCCGCAAAGAATTTCTATGTCGGAATTTCAACGGAAATACATGTTTTGAGACCAACTGATTAAAAAATACGTTTTCAGAAAAAGGACTACTAAAATTAGTATTTCAGGTATACAACAGGTGTGGAAAATTTGGTATTTAAGTTTGGTGTTTTCGAAAGATGTGAAACAAAGGTTTTCAAGGAAATCTGTCGAACCCAAGATATTTGCATGGAACATTTTTCGATTTTTTTTTTATTTTCTGAGAAGTGACACTTAAGATTTTTATTAAAATACCATATGTTTAAGATATTTACATTAAAAACAAAACGTAGGTATGTATTGAATTTTCTGATCATTCGGAAGGAATTTGTTTAATTGTGTATAACTGCTAAACCACAAAAGATAGACTTGTACTGCACAAAAATGTACATATCTTTAAAACACACAATTTATTTGCAATAACATTTTCTGTGACATCACCCACTTCTGTTATTTGTTTGAATGGTGCACTTTTTTACGCACTGCCAATGTTCAGCTATTTCTCGCGATGTCATGGAAAAGGTATGGATTTTCAAGGCCAATATACAGCGACCACTTTCTAAACATTTGACTTTCGCTATACCCTTTGTACCTATAACGAAATGTGTGGTGAATCTATTTATGTAAAGGTTTGTCTCCATTAATGTGAAGTAGATAGAATAAGCTTTTGCAAGCATACTATGTAAAGGTAAATACAAATAAACGAGAGAAAGTATGTGAATGTAAATTATAACACATCAGGGGTTTCTTTTAAGGGGAGTCGTCAAGCACTATGTCACTAATGCTAATTAGCTTTGTTAATGACCCGTTTTTCGAACCCACTTGAAATAAAAGTGCGATTTGTTTTGATGTTGAAATACTGATTGGAAAAAATTATGATTTTTTTTGTAAACCTCAAAAATGATCAATTAAATTTCTAATATTTTATATTTTTTTAAATAAAATATTTGAGCAACGTTAAGTAAAGCAATTCCACATGTTCAAGGGATTATTTGTACTACGTGGTAAAAGTGTTGTGCAGATACACGTTGTATTTTCAGATAAAATGGATCATTTATGTTGAAACATGTTGTTTTTAGTAATTAACATTTAAAGTAAAAATTACTATAAAACTTACTTAATCCTAGGAAACAAATATTTAAAATACTGCTGGATTGTAGTCCTGATTTTCTGTTGAATCTTGTTTCTGCCTTCCATATTGATAATTTGGATGATTTTTATTTTGTTTTGGTGAAATGTTGCAACATTATTACTCTAAAACCTAAATACACTAATATAAGAGTAAATATTTGAATATTTTAATGAACCAAACACCAAATGAAAAAACATTAACCATATTTCCATAAAATGCTAAAAATGAAATTGATTTTTTTCTTCAATTTTAGATTGATGGCTCTCCTTAATCTTATTAACTATTCCTACAAAAGCTTATTTCTCTGTCTACTTCGTGCTAATGCAGATAAACGTTTCCAAAAATATTTGACTTACAAATACGTTTCATTGTAGACACAAGAGGGATACAGGAAAAAATAGTAAAATTTTCGAAAAGCGGGTTCCTATATGCCGGTATTTCAAACACTATACTCTTTCTATGGCATTGAGAGAAATAACTGAACAGTAACAGCACTTAAAAGATGACAAAGGTATTGAAAAATTTCAACCAACAATAACGGACAATTCGGAAATGTCTGGTGCCATAAAAAGTTGTTTCAAATAAACTCTGCTTCAAAGAGATCTATATTTTTTGGGTGTTGTAAGTTTTCTCTATCTCTAATGGTTTACCAGTAATACAAAATTGATTCCGAATGAAGTCTTCAAGGCAATTCTGAGAAACTTTAAGCTATATATTTTTAGGTGTGTATGTTAAGCGTAGTATTTTAATATAAATAGTTAGAGACACACACACACAAGAAGGGCTTTTTTCTAGAATTATCGTTTTTCTTTCCTTTTTATTTAGGGGAGCACAATACATTTATTTCCAGTAAAGTCTGGATATTTTTAATTTGGGTTAAATGGAATACTTCTTGCAACTGGTTTAGTGTGTGTTGGAGAATGTAAAAATGAAAACCCGGATAAATATAAAATGTACCACTTGAGTCGACAGGGTTACAGGGTTTGAACATTTTAAAGAAATTTCTCACCAAACAAGTCTTTATATGAAAACTTTTGGTTATTGTTTACTTTCTCAGATTAGCATGTGCTTCTGTATCTTTAATATTCGGTAAATAGCGAAAGAAGTCCTCTTCGTTATTATTAAGTTTATATATCTGGAAAACTATGGAAAATAAATAAAAACTTAATAAAGAAAAATGTATATCATATTTATTATAAATAACTCTTTGTAACGCTGGCGGTTTACAAGATATTCCTCTGTTGAACATTGTGCACTCGAAATATATAGATTCTTTGTCGTCAGCACATGAAAATAACATACTTTGTCATGGCTTTCATAAACAACTTGCCTTTGAAAGATGACTGTCGTGTAGGTAGATCTCTATGTAGGTAGAAAAACAAGTTTTTCATGAACAACTTCAGGTTCTCTGAATGCCTACAATCTGATATGTGAATTCCTACATTTTCACATGTAAAGTTGAGTTTTATTTATGGACGCTCTTTAACTGCTGTGGTCCTTAGCGTCCCATTCTATATTGGGCGTAAAAGACCGGTAGTTTTGCTCAGAGGCCGCTTTATCAGGCTTGAGGTACTTTTACGTGCCGTAAATCTACGACACGGGACCACCGGCTTCACTTCCCTTCGAAGGAAGCCATGCTAAGGTTTTTTTTCGCCGGAAAAAATCCATCGTCCTCCATCGGGTTTGAACCCCACTACACCAAGGAGGACGACAAAAAATATCACATGTAAATTCCTACAATCTGATATGTAAAGTTTTACAATCTCATATGTAAATTCCTACAACGACAAAATTGTCCTCCCCACTTACCACAGGTTTGAGATTGAGCAACTTAATACAGACTCGTGTGGTTATATCTGTTCATTGTTTAAAATTATAACATTGTCGAACATCTGGGTATTAAGTTCTTAGGATAGGATAGGTCTAGAAGCGGAGCGGGACTTATCACCTCTACCTACGCAGATCTTTAGTGCCTAGGCCCCAGACGGGACGTGCCCGAGAGGAGGAGAGGGAGTTAGGGAGGGAGACAGCGGGTGGCCGGACCAGGAGACACGACAGGTAGAGAACAGGGTCCCTACCATTTACAGATCTGAACTCCTTGGATGATGACTGGAGCAGCCGGTCATCCTCCCCTGGGGGCCCGGGACCCGGAGACCGCTTGCAGTCCGGGTACAAAGGTTTCAACGGAGCATGCTTTTCCCCTGCTATGCACACGCCGAGACCTCCCGCGACACTTGCAACCCTAAAAGGAACTAAGCAGACGAAAGGTGAAGTGAAATGGGAGTAGAGATGAAACGGAGGGACAGGAAATTCGGGGTATGTAATGATCCTTCTCAGCATTCGCCTGGCGACACGGGGAAACTACCTGGGTCAGGTATGTCGGCCACGGGAATCGAACCCACGTCCTCCCGAATGCGGGCCACAGACGTTACCGCCTGAACCATCCCGCTAGGTATTAAGTTCTTACTCGAAACATTCTTTAAAATGAATATGTGAAGTTTTTGATATGTTATTTCTGTAGACACTTTCATAACGTAACCAAGTGTCTGGCGGGAAAGCACTTCCTTCGCTTGCATATGGATCAAAATATAATCACAAAATAATAATAATAATAATAATAATCACAAAATAATAATAATAATTATTATTATTATTATTATTATTATTAATCTTGACAGACATTGAAGGTGTGTACGGGGCGGCTGGCTATTGACTGTGATCAGTGTGCAGTGACTTTAACATGTAAGCAGTTTGTTACTGGCGAGAGTGTAATAGGAATGTAGTTGACACCCTTGCTTGAATTGCCAGTTCCTGATGAAGACGTTATTGAAAAATGTAACTTGACATATCTATTTTTTGACCAACCTTAATGGCTAGCTGTTTGACAATGTTATAATTTTAAACAAAGAACAAAAGTAATATTTTTTCCACCCTGTATTAAAGTTACACAGAATGTTTTATCAACCTCTAAAGTTGTAGGTACTAGCATATCCCATTTCTCTGATATTATAGGAATTCACATATCTCCATTCTCACAGTTATCTACCCGCTATGATTCTGTAGAAGTTCACGCCGACCCAACAACTTGTAGAATAGCTATGAAAGTAAATGACACGTTATAGATAAAATCGCATCATTTATGTTATTTACCCCTCCCCATGTTTTATTACAATGTTTATGTAATCGTATGAAAAAACATTGCAGGCATTAGCTAGAGCTCCAACTGCAAACGACGTCATGGTTATCCTATCCATCTTCCTGACAAGTGTTCATTTAGATGGCTTGGAACATTTAGATGCCAGTGAGGCGGTGCTCCATCTTGCTGTAAATGGAATTCCTTGCACTCTTCTTGAAGTTTTGCAAACTGACACAGGATGAGAACGTCGAATTGCCACTGGAAGTACAGTTCACCACCACAATATATCACACCCAAATTAAGTACGTTTTCGGTTCGCTACGAGTCCTTAAATAGCTATACAGTTGAAGATTCAGTTGAAACAAACATTTATACTATGTACTTTGATGTAAAGTTGATATCAACCTGCCAAACTGAAAGGAGAAAATTAACATTAAAAAACCTACCAGACTGTGCGCATTTTAGTCGCAGTCTATAGCTCTTCTTTCTTTCTGTCTTTCTTTCTTTCTTTCTATCTTTCTCTTGGAAATACAATCTTAAATTATATGACAAATTAGTTCTGTAATTGAAATACCAATGCGGAAAAATAACAAAATATTTGTCTTGTTATCCAAGCGAAATGGCTCAGTGGTATAGATGGGACACATATTCGGGAGGGATTGAGATCAAAATCGTTATACCGATCGAATTTATTAGTGTTTCTCTTGATATCACAACTCATGTGGCGCCAAGGTGAATCATCTATACAAACAAACACTCGTAAAAGTAAACTCCTTCTAACACGTGAATGTGAACAAATATAATATAAAGATATCCCGATGTGACCAGATGAATTAAAACAGTAGTAAAGACGAGCAATTAGAAGAAAAACGTCATCCATAGCAAAAGGTGTTGAGAGATAAGCTGAGAACGACAAAACGTGTTACCTAATGTCAAGACTTCAAAAGCATAAATTGGACTGCGCTATCGCCTTTCCTTTCTTGCCTATAAGAATCAAGATGTCCCAGACGGATATCTTAAAAACTATCCCGTGTGACCAGTATTCGTGATACCTGCTCCAGGAAAATTCCCCCGAATCTATGTATTAAGAACACCATGGCCGAGTGAATAGACCGCATGCCTTCCGCCAAGGTAGCCCGGGTTCAATCCCCGGGAGCAACATGTGGGATTTGTTGTGGACGAAGCGGCATGTGGGCGGTTTTTCTCCTGGTTTTCCCATTTCCCCCGGCGTTCATTCCACCAATTGCTCCATCATCACCCTTACTTTCATCCATTTCGCCTTCATTTCACATCCTCTTCATCCCTTACTATCATACCTGGTTAAGGGCCGATCCCCCATTCCAAGTTCTTCATGCTGTGATTCAATGTTCGTCTGGTCCTCCACAGGCCTCTGGCCCTAGGCACGATTGTATAACCTAAGGGGAGTAGGTCCTACGTATGTGAAGGGTAAGACATCTAAATAGGTAAGGATGTGTTAAAGTGTCAACAATAAGTTACAGATTATACAGGGAGGAGACACCCATACAGGAAGGGATAAAGTGAAGGAACAACAGCCCACAGGGACGCGCGGAAGTCCCTAACAATTCCAGGCTTAAAGACCCGCTCCACTGTTGGAGCTGCCTAGAGAGACAAGGAAATATCCGTGACCAAGCAGCCCTCTAGTGTCCACGGTTAGTACTCTTTCCTTTGAGCAAGCATCCGCGCCATCTGTCCGGCACTGCCACACGCCACGAAACCTAGAAGCACACTTGAAACTTGAGGACGAGGAATGAAAGGGAAATGATGGAAGAAAATCGTGATAGATGAGAATCCACCACAGCACTTCTCTCTGGACCAGGGAAAACTATGAAAAACCCAAAGTCAGATTGACCGAATCAAATCCGGGACCTCCCGAATGCGGGCCTTAAACGTTACCGCGGAGCAATCTCTCTCGGAGGTGCCAACAATGTGGGTATTTTAAAATTCCATTACTTCACGTTTAAATTACTTTTGCTTATAAGTTATTCGCAAAAAAAGAGAGAGCTTTAACTTGTAAGGTGACTCTCAATCCCAAATTTTTAAGATGTTTGATGTATTGTCCCGCACGATTGTTTTTCGCAAATAAACGTTTTCCGTAATCATCGTGTAGCTGACTGAGCTCGAAGGTTTCTATAATTGATATTAATAAGCAATGCATCTTATCAGAAGTTAATAGCACATTGCTTGGCGCAATTTATCATTTCCGCTTTTAGTTTCTTTGATGGTACAGATGGTGGCTTTAAAAAATGTATGTTTTTTAAAGTAGTCACGCCGGACTCCGAGGAGTAAACATCGTCTCTCCTGCCATGGGAAGAAAAAAGCAGCGCCGCCTGGAAGGGAAACCGCAGGAAGGACCCACCGCCGCCACCTCGGCACCCACCGAGGCCTTCACCGCTGAACTGCTGGATCCAAATGCTCCATTAGTCCTCGCCACCGCCGACGAACCTGCCGCTCTGCCGGCACCAGTTGTCACCGCAGCAAAGTTGACCTTTCCGCCGGCACCTCCATGGAAGGCTGCAACGCCACCGCTGGTTGCCACCGCCGACATGCCGGCTGTACAACCTACATCAGCCGCCGGACTTGCCACACGTCCGACGGTGGCCGGGGCTTCCTACGCCTCGGTCGCCGCCGCTGCCCAAACAGAACCAGCACCATCGGCGGTACCGCACACAGCACCTGCAACGCAGCCACCTTACAGATGCAGTATTGTGGCCTACGGAGTTCCCCGGGACCTACCAACTAGGTTCATCCTCGCCGCCGCTCGTCATCACTGGCCTTCAACCTTGAAGGCCAGTCGCATCACTTCGTCTCGGGGACCGAAATCTCTCGTCCGCATGACAATGGCAGACACGGCCGACTGCAAGGCAGCCTTGAGCACGGGCCTGCCCTTATTAGGGCGGGTCCTACGACTTGAGGCTAGCCGAACAGAAAGCCATCAGCCATGTCGCCGCTGCTGCTCCTACGGCCATGCAGCTCACCTCTGCACCGCAACACCACGTTGCCACTACTGCGGCTCTCCCAGACTCACCGCCGAATGCAGAGGCCACGACTTAAGACGACGACGCCGATACTGTGCCACCTGTAATGGCTTCAGCCACTACACAGGCCAGGCACAGTGCCCAAGGTATACTCATCCGCCGAGGACCGCACTGCCAGCTACCGCAGCGCCACCAGCACCACCACCGGCAGTCCACAACTTCGGGCCACCTCCCCAGCATCTAGCTCTACCAACTGCACCTACACTGCCTCACCACAACTCCGACGAGCGTCTACGGGAAGCCGTCCAGGACCTTCACTCCGAGGTCCTTACGATAGGCGGCTGTCCCGGAGACGTCGCCGCCGAAGTAGGCACCATCACGTCCTTCATCCCAGAAGCAAGCGCAGCAACCCGTCGCCTCGAAAACATTGACGCCACCATCCAGGATCTGCGCCATCAAATGGCAACCTTCATCACCAACCTCGACCAGCTCCACACGCTCCTACAGTCATTGCAGGAGAGTGTCTGTGAACTTCGTGACCAACAAAACTCAGCAAATGGCCATCTTGGGCACTCAGATACAGCATCACCTACATCCACCGAAGCAACAGAGTCAAACATTCCAGCTCCTCCTCGACGGGACACTGCCATTTCCGGCACTACCCTCTTCCCAGAGTCTTCACCGCACACGCCAGGGTCACTTGAACTCAGCGCTGACGACAGCACTGACGCGTCCCTGGACGTCACCACTCCGCCAGCCTCCGCCCGATATGCACGGAACCTCGAGCACTTCGAGGCCATCGTCCGAGACCAACCGGATCCGGATCTAAACAAGAGGCAACAGCCTCCGCCGCTGCCTCGCACAATAACGCCTACAATAAGCAACAACAGTACCAACCACCGGACACGCACGGATCACAGCAGCACAGCACAACGCACCATCACGGCCGCAACCGCCTCACCCACGACCACTGACGGAACTGACCAGCCTTGCTCGCCAGGCCCACGAAGAACGGCAACATAAGCTGGAGTCGCTCCGGCAATTCTACCAATGCCAGAATGGTGCTCGACATCAAGACGGCTAACACCTCACATCAGTGGCCTCTAAAGAGGCCACTGCCAAGCACTTCTAGTGCGCAGCTTGATTCTTGAATAAAGTGTCACCTTCCTATTCCCCACCCTCCAGCCAGGGCTTCGGCAATGTCTGGAGGCTGGGAACCCAGCTCTTACCTGCTCCTGCCTTACCGCAGCAGCAACCCACCACCGATACTAACGGGGGTGCATCAGCGGGACCCCGCAATTCCTTCTCGAACCATCCTTACTTTCTCCTAAGATCCCGACGTAATAAGCCAACTCTTTGTACCCTCCAACTCTACCTCTGTCTCCCCTTTCAAAAAAAATAGTCACAGAAAGTTGTTATAATCATACAAAATATAATCCAATAAATATTAGGGCAAGAAGATGCGAACGAAATCAGGAAATACTCCAAGACAAGAACATTATTTAGTGTGCCTACAAACTTAGAACCTAAGTTCAGGATCTTCCTATGGTTCTACACGACGATAGTGTCTAAGTGTCTATGTACTGGCTGTATCGATACTTAACTACTTCCCACACAACCTGCAAACTTTAAAGTCCCTGGATGGAATCTACGTAGCAAAGATGAGCACATGTAAGGAAAAGCTAGGAAATTCGAATACAACACATTTTTCAAGATTCAGTAATTTACTTTCAGTTATTAAAGTACATATTTTCTTTTAACGTGGTATAGTTCTTGTTTGCTTCCAATATTGTCTCTGGATAAACAGTTAAACACGTTAATTCATTGTTCTGACGATGTTCACTATAAAGTTTAACAATGCTTAGGCTTCCACGTAACAAATGTGCCCAAAGATGTGTGTGTGTCCATTCACTATGGCTGATTTATATGCTCACTCCATTTAACAAACAAGTATACAACTTGGATAATCTTCAATCAATTTAACGTTAATTTTAACTTTGAAAATTTTAAGAAGGTAAAGCTTAAAATTGTAACATGAGACAAACCTTAAAAGTTTTCCAAACTAACATCATAACATTAAATTGAAAGCTTACGTAACCTTTAACAGTTCTCTTTCTTCCATCACTTTAAGGAATCGCAAAAGTTAAACAATACATCATGGTAAAGGATTACTCGTGTGTTTTGAAAACTCCTGAACGGATCTCTCTAAAGATGCGTCACTCTGGCTAAAATTACTGAACAATTATTACCAAAAGGGAATTTAGATGAAAAGGAATTTTGAAGTACTGATTCATTCGTGCCGTACACGTTCGTCTCTCAATTGCGACCTGTCAGCTCGACGCACTTTTCCTTTCTTGTTCCTGGTGCCGGTCGCCACGCCGGGAGTCGACCTGAACGCAGCTTGCAGTTTTTGCCGCTAGGGCAGACTATTACGTCATTCGGCTGCCGTATCTACTGTAGAAGGGTGACAGTTGCTACCACGTGACCAGGCTACAGATGGAGATGCCGCCTCTCTCGGCATCTAGCGGTCTGGTAGATTAATGCATGGTAACCTTTCGGAGTTTGGTGGTGCCGAAATGGTACAGTTCTTATGCTCTGAGTTTATTTATTTTATGTTTTCTTTTGTTCGTTCATACGCCTGTTTTCTTTGCAAGCTTAGTATGGAATATTTGACAATCAAAGTCCTTCTATTACTATTACGTGTATTTACATACTTCTCACTATTAGAACAACTAGTATTCATTACATAGGCAGGTGCAAGTTGCCAAGTTGTACGCTACTAGAACCCCTCCCCCTATGAGTAACTTTATGCTCGGCTCCACAGTTGATTCAACCCAACATCTCCGCGCGCGGGACTTTAGCTTCATTCGGCCATCATCATTCATTAGTCATGTGAAGGAAAAACGTGCACTGGTAGCCCAGCGCTTTTAAGCCTAAAGGAACTATCTAAGTTCATACTGCAAGCACAATTGTGTTTTTTTTTCAAATAAATGCAATGTTTATTGCACAAATAACATAATTACCAATTGGTAGGGCCTATTTGATTTTTATGCTCTCACGTAGAACCTGCAGAATTGTTGCTTGTTTTCAAAACAGCAATTACTAAAGATGCTTAAATGAAAAACCAAATATAAATATAACATAAATTGACATTGGGCTTCTATTACTGTTCTCATTCTTCGTGGTATTTTCTCGTACTTTTAAAACCGAAGATAATTAATTTTGTTTTTGTTTTTTTGTGTGTTTAAGCATAAATACTTCCAATTGTAACTTATCTTTTCTATTAAAATACATAGTATCTACTGCGTATATTAACATTAATTTCACTTGAAAGCAAAAGTGGAAGAATGCGGACTAAGGTAGGTAGGTACTCCCAATTACCAGCCTCGTGTACAACCCTCTGAGCACGTGACCAGAATGGTACACATTTTCCTAGTTGTCACTTATCTTGAATATTAAGATAGGATGGCAAAGTTTACGTGAACACAGCGTCAGTGAGTGCTTCCGATGTTTTCCCAATCGGACTTGTTTCTGACCGCTGCTCGTGTGTTTTTCTTAGAGTGTACTTTTTAACAACACTCAGCACTTCGTTGTTTTAAACCTACCACAGCAGTGATTTTCAATTAACCAGTTGAGAACTCCTCCCCCTTTTATTAGCTCTGCCTTTATCAAGCCCCCAAATGAACACTACAAATATTTTCCTCTTATAAACACTAATATTAGAGAACAATGCAGAATAAACGAGAGGGTTACGAAATTCCCAACCGTCCAGCAATAACTGGTTTTATAAAAAAGCAAATGGTTTTGACTGAGACAAGAATGTACAATAATAATGCCCACAAATCATAAATATAAAGCTTTTACTTCACATCCAAATTCCGGACTGAAGATAAGTTTATATAAACATGTAGGTACTAAATTAATTATTTCCATCCACATTAACTTATGCAGGTTGTTTAAAAAACAAATGAATTCAAAAGTAAATGATAAACACTTTTCATTTTTACTATTAAAACATTAATTCTATAATTAATCTAACAGAACACAATTGCTTCATTCCATTATTTTTAATTTCTATACTACATAACTGTGGCAGGAAGAGGAAATATTGTATTCTATCCAATAATTCGATATCGGATTTCAAAGAAAATATGTCTTTTGAGTCGTACACTGAAACCAAAGAAGCAGTTTTGAAAAAGGTCTGCGTGCGCGCGTGTGTAAACGCATAACTCAAAAATAAAACATGCAAAAGATACCAAAGATACTATGTACTTAAGTTCAGTATACCGAGAGCGATGGTTCAGGTGGCAAAGTTTGTGGCAATGTCTGATGATCTCTGTAACTCTCTCCGTTCCTTGGCTTTCGGCTGGCTGCCGGAGTATTCGAACACCCTTGAGGGGCGTTGGACCCCCTCTATTTGGAGTGGAGCCCCGTCTGCCTGTCCATCTGCGGGGTGTCTACTTCTGGAAACTTACCGACCCTGTCATTGCTGAACCGTCTCTCCTGGATCCGGCCGTCCAGTGTCTCCTCTCGTTTCATCCTTCCCTCGTGGGGCATAGGCCCAAAACTCCCTCTGGATCGCTGCCGAGTCCCTCCATTCAGAAAGATAAGTTCAGCATATTTTAACGACAGACTCCAAGATATTCAAGAAAATGCCTCCACTCCAAACTACTTCTTATAGAGAAAAGTTTTCGTTGCGTCGATGTTTTATTTTCTGAATTAAAATTTAGTGGTTTTTATTAAAATGCCACATGTTTAAAATATTTTCATGATGCACAAAATATATATTTTGAAGTGTAGGCGAATATCCTGTAAAGTCCTCTTCATTCTATTTGAATTTTCTAGAACTGGTAAACCATAAGAGATAGACAAATACTCACTACACAAAAAATGTACATCTCTTTTAAAACACACAATTTATGTGTGATAAAGTTTACTTTTTTTACTGTTTACCTATAGTAATTAGACCAAGTATTGCATTCCACCCAAAAACTATAGCGTGTATGTGTGACTATTAACTTAAATTTGTCATAAGTGCACTTAACAGAACGCATTCAATAACCTATTTTATATTATTTATCATATATAACTACTTTAAATTCATTATATTTTATATTTTAGAGCATCCGGGAAACAACTTGGGCCAATTGCTTAGAGCAACTGCACGGATAGCGGGTGAACCGGGTTCAAATTCCGGCTGTGGCATTGAATTTTTCAGTTGACTCTATATTGAAAACCTGTTTTATGCCTACGTTATCCTAGACACTATTGTTCTGGCTTTAGAACCCTTTGTCTTCTGTCGCTAACTAACGGTAAAGCTGCAAACTGCTTCCCGAAACTCCCCATTGCCAATAAAACACAAGAGCAACCCAAAGAACAATGAGGGAAACACTATATCTCAGAGTAAAAGCTGGCCAACGAGAACAAAATACAATAACTACGTAAGAGAGAAATAGGAATAGAATACATTGGATCAAGCTCAAAAACATTCCTTTCTGGCCACACACCGTTCAGATTGACAACGCACTACGACTATCGCGCTAGACACAAATCGCATCCACAACAGTCCATTCTGCAACCTTTGCAATCAGACTTTCACTTGGATGCAGAGTATACACAACAGGATAGAGCCAGAGACCAGGGACGGTTCCTCAGGTGAAGCGCCGCGTCGCTGTTTTTCTTAACATTCCAATATAATTATATCTCTATTTTAAACATTTTATATTTAAATATTCACTGCCCATAAGAGGAATATCATTTTTCAAATCACTATTTTAAGAGCAAACATCGCACATTCCGAAGTGTTACCATGGCAGTAGGAAATAAGGATTGTAAGCGAGTGAAACGGCAAGCAGCAATGTCCATGAGTAGGTACAGAGGGTTGATGAAGCTACTCTCGGCTCTGGGAAGTTCAGCTGCACTGTTTACGTCTGGTTGCCATGACAATTAACACAAGCTTGGATGTACCTCGCACAAACTACCTGCTTCGAGGCTACGGTGAGCTAAAATTCCGGATTTTTTGGAGTAGAAGGTTGCCTAGTAGAGGCTATTTGGTGATGATTGACACGTTCCTTCCCTTGGGTAACGGAGTATTTTTCCCTCTCCAATCACTTTTCAAACTTGAAGTATCGAACTCGGTTCTTCAGCGCCAGTTCAGTTCATATGTGAAAACGATTTGTAAGTAACGATTGTTGTCGTGTATATGGTCTTGGAAGTTCGCTAATGTGTATTAAAATATCAACAATAAGTTTGTCTGAAAATATTTAAACCATTGGCGATTTGCAATGAATCCGCAAAATTACATAGTGTGTTGCGGTTTACAAAAAAATCGAGGACGATACGTGATATCCACGGATAGGCCTAAGCCAATTCGTAGTGTTTCGGCACATAAAGCAGAAAGGAAAAGTGCGAAGTGATACATCAGACATTTTAAAAGCTTGTGGTATAGCGAGTATGAGTGGTTTTGCGGTAGTAATTTTGCTGGGCTTGTCTATCACTTGGAATAAAGAAACGGTGAGAAATTCTGATGGCTTTCGTCACATTCTGAATATCAGTCGGTCATAAACATTCAGATCCTGTTGAACATTTCAAATGCGCTCTGCAATTAATGCACCTCGAGAAAAATCAAAATCAAATAACTGATGACGCTCTGCAAGAAAATTCACGTATTTATGTAACAATGAAAATGTTATGCAGAACAGATTATTCTATAAGGCAGTAATTGAAGCAGTACTGCACCTAATAGGGAGGTAACGGTTTCACACGACATTATCGAGAAACATGTCAACCGAAAGTATAGGAGAGTCAGCTTAATATAAGAAACAGGTAAGTTGTATACCTTGTTTTGTGTGAAAGAGCTTCACCTATCGTTTAGGCCACGAGCCGCCACTGCCACAGACCACCTTCGATCCAGTCATTAGTTGTATTCCAACAAAAACATATGGAAAGATACCAAAAGAAGACTGATAGACATCACCCCACCGGAAATTGAGTTGGATTGTAAAATTAAGCCCTTCTCTATGCCTAGCAAATGAAATAAAATTGAAATGAGATAAAGAGGCATGTATACTTCCTTAGCAAGAAAGGAAAGGTCAGAAATGCACGGTGGGCTGGAGGGCACAGAAACTCACTGATTATTCTGGATGAAGAACCTATCCAATTTATGGTGAGGATGATGACTGGGTACATATTTTGGCGCAATATGCACAGTGAGAGCCCCAGCGAAAAACTAAATTCACACAAAAATTCATAAATACAGCTAGGAGATTGGCATGCTCGGATCTAAGGATCTGGCAAAACATGGACAATATCCCTGGCAAAGCGCACGTAGCCAGTTCAATATATACAATACAGTACGGTCAATGACCCATGTACTACAGTGCCTTCGTTTTATGCCAAGCCCACAAGTGCCTTACATACGTATCGGCCGAGACGGCAGTGACCTTGGTATATGTCACTACGCAGAAGCAGTGCAGGACGTGTCAAGGATACGTTCATCAGCTGTGAGCTGTCTCAGTCGTTGCTTTGTCTTCGTGTTGTGAAGTGTTTCGACAATTCACGTATTGTGTGTGCGATTTCCTTAGGAATGTTATTCTCCTATTAGTGCATGGAAATGCCTACCAACAAATTCACGCTTGGACAGCGTATTATTTTCTCTACTACGTATAGTAAGTAGGGGAAGTATTGCATTTTACCCAAAAATTCGATATGAGGTTTCACCGGAAATGCATGTTTTGAGGCTCCCTGAATACAAAAAAGCATTTGTAGAAAAATGTTCGTGTGTGCGTCTGTGTGGATGTGCGTCTGTGTGTCTGCAAACAGCATAACTCAAAAACGAAAAGTCGGATAAATACGACACTTGGTATTTAGGTTGAATATCATCCAAAGATGCGACACGAAGCTTTTCAAGAAAATCCCACACCCCAGAACTACCCTTTACATGGAACTGTTTTCAAAAATTTTAATTTTCTCAAAAATGC
Source organism: Deroplatys truncata (assembly GCA_030765065.1). Lineage (NCBI taxonomy): Eukaryota > Metazoa > Arthropoda > Insecta > Mantodea > Mantidae > Deroplatys > Deroplatys truncata. The sequence goes on from CM060976.1 coordinate 18,219,662, forward strand.
CTATAACGATATTGATTAGAATATGATATATTTAAGGTATTTTTATGATAAACAAAATGTATATCTCGAATTCTCTGAGAATGTCCCCAAAAGTCCTCTTGAATCTGAATGGCTTTTGCATAACTGGTAAACCGTAAGACATAGACACAAGTTTTCTACACAGCAAATCTAGATTTTGTTAAAACACACAATGTATGTCATATAATTTTTTTTATTTATTTTTTATGTCGAGTCAACCATTTCAAGATATTCCTTGTTATTTGTTTTAATTTTTCAAAACTTAATGCTTTTTCTTAAAATGGGAATGAAATGCTCTACATAGCAACCAGCTCTTAAAAAATTTGATTATCGCTTAAAGCCTACCAGATTCCCCTAGCAGCCACGAGAAAATTAGCAATAAGACTCTGAAAATGTTTATCTCGATTAGCTTGAAGTAGATGGAGATTAAGCGTTTGTAAAAATAATTTGTACAAGAGTAAAGAAAGACATGTGAGTGTAACGCATCAGATTTCTTTATGTACGATACATACGTGAAAACTGAATCATGTAAATAGGTGGGTAGACTATTTCAGTAATTTCCTGGTATTACAGTTCCAGGTAGAGACACTGTGAGATGTTTGGTCAATAAATTTAGAACAATGGGAACGCTAAATGCTAATAAATAAGTTTATAGGAACAATCCCATAGACGAACATAAGGACAGTTGAACATTACGCAGGAACTTATGTGTGTGGATGGTAATTTCATCCGATATGTCAAGAATGTCTTGGTGCAGATGGACACCACTTTCAACAACACTTAGTACTCATTACATATGTGTTACACTCGTGAGTAAGTAACGTGGGAGTTACGGAACGGAAAACTCCGCAGTGTAGTAGACTGTGTGCGGCGCACGCATTTGCATTATCCGGGGCCTTGGCATAAAACGAAGGCATTGTGTATTTGTAATAATATTAATTAACTTAACCTGAATAAAAATATCTTACGTATCTATCTGGTATTGGTTTATCTATTTCGTTATAGTCAATACGTTTTCTTTGGTGTGTATATTTTGAGTATTAGATATTCTACATATTATCTTGTTTCCAATGATAACGTTTTTATAGAGAACTTAGTTCCGTACATTCACAAATAAATGCGCGATAAATCGAACACCACTTTTGTTTACGCCATATTTCGGTCTTGTTCCATATGTGTTTTGTGTTACTGGTGTACAGTGGAGTGCATGGAGTCATGCCGATATAATGCTCAGTGGTTTACGTTAGTATGGAAATACTAAACCGCCTCTGCCAGGCCCAGTTCCCACCCTTACCTGGTTCTAGCACCCCACCTAATGTTTGTTTTACTCCCCCCTTTTCTTTGCTCCTCAGTCAGAAACCAATCTGTGTACGTAGGTTAATGTTTAAGTGTCATATGTTTGACAGCAAACCAACAAGAAAGAAGAACTCATTGAATAAGGGATCGGCTCATCCAGAGCTGGTTGACAGGTTCCTGCCAACATTAAATAAAGAAAAACTCTATAGGAAACAAAAGCATCGGCACGTTTCCGTGAACTCGGCTGTACCTACAAGTGTGTATGTCGTGATCTAAACTTTGTTCCCACTGGGTGGGCGATAACTTAGAGTTCTGGGACCTTCGTTTGTGCGATTTGCTCAGTGGAGCTCACTCCTTGCGGATGTTTTCAAGGAGTGATCTACAGCTTTAAGAAGAAAATGTATGATAGTGTTGGAGAAAACAGCCATAATTGTGGGATGCATGTCTAATGACACTTCATCAGTTACAGGGAGAAATGCCGGGGACGTAGAGAAGAATTCTTATGTGTTTCTTTCACTCGACTTTCTCTACCTACATCGTTCATAGTTACATCTCTTCTACAATCAGTAGAACCAGCACCACAGGCAATTGGTAGAGGAAGCAAAATGCATAAACATTAATCTCAGTTCAACCATAAATGTTTAAAATATGCAAATGTAAAGTAACAGGGATGGGAGCGAGTTCTATGTACGTGTCTAAACTTAAACATGTTTGGAGGATGTATATTTGAATTACTTGGGAACCTTGTTACATGTTAAAGGAATTGCAAAATCTTTAAACTCAAATGAATAACAGCCCTCTGCGGCGAAGGTTTGCTTTTGCATGCTAGTTTTTATTATTGAGCTTTCGGAGCCACTTTCAAAATTCTGTAGACTGGCGAATTATAGTTTCAAAAAATTCAAAATTCTTGATTTTCAATGCCTTCCGTGCAAATAAGTGACATACCATATATGGATTTAATCTTAATTAACAAAGTTGAGACTACTGAAATATACGAAATGAGTACCCAGGAAACTTCCATTTGAACTCGATGCTCCAAGAAATAATTCTTCTACGAGTCTCACACCAGTTACAAATAGCTCCAGAACTGTACAGCATACATTGTAAGCGAAGCTGGGACATACTCCCGATGAGACAGAAATTAAGGTTTAAATGTAAAAGAAGCAATGAAAAGGTATAGTAAAACAAACATAACGTAGAAATATGCAATACAAAGGTTAACATGCAAAGGAAAGTACTTACCTTTTGAACCGCCGAGTTTAGAGATGGTCAAGTACTCCTCGGGCTATATTAGCCACCACAGTGTAAGAGCCAGTCTTAAAAAAAGCTTAGCGTTGCATACGTGCCCTAAAACAGCCAAGATATGTGTTTGTTCCGGACATGACAGCGCCAGTGCGCACTTATTTAATTCAGAGCAAATTTAAGGAATCGTAAAAAGCGATGCTAAAGTGATTCATAGTAATAAAACTTTCCTCTCAACAGAAATGGATTTGAGCGCTTTTTACCAGTGCCTTCACCAATCAAGATGTACGGGTTGAAACAAGCCAACGAATGAATTATGTTGAAAGGGGATACACCATACACATATACACCTATATACATATGTATACATGTATAGATATAAATCAATATCAAACAAGAATTGTACATAACAATATAATTCAGCAAGAAAGATGTTAGAATATTTATTAGCCAAGTAATGTACAAAGCAGATTGTAACTTAGATAAGCAAGGGATGGGCGAGCTAGCTAATTTCAGGTAAAAGGTAATTCTACGTAGAGCCCACCACCTTTCACCAAGCTAATGCGCAAGGAACTTGAAGCAATATCCAGAAATAGAAAGAGATAGATACAGAAAGGAAAGAGACAGATATATTGAATCTGCTTCCACGCGTCACTGGAACGCGTGTGCGAAAAGTTTTGGAGCAGAATATTTTCATACATAATAAGGTAACGCAGTATGAGGACCAATTAGAAATGTCGTTACATTCTAAGGCGCGAAGGTGAGCGTCACTAGGCTAAGGTATAAATGGGGGAAGGAAGTCCCAGATCTTCACTCTCTTATAGAATCTCTCGACACACAGTAATACTCTCTGGACGACAGATGCACGTGTGTGCATATGGGTGAGAAGCATGTTCAGTTAGATTGGGCTTCCAGTTTATTATTATGGTGGGAATTGTTACAGATGGGGAAAGCTAGCAGTCCACAATAATTTTATTGATAATAAACCACATTTTAAGGGAAATGCAGTGTGTTTTAATTTGCCTCACCTACGAAAACCTGAGATCAGTGAAATTAGTTAGATAGGTAATTTATTAGGAATGGAGTAACGAGCAGCCTCTGAGCAGCAATAGGTGACAATAATACTGCAGCAGAGGGCATCAACCAGAGGACCAACGTTTTCCCGCTACAATGTGAAATATGTGGACAGGAATTTAGACCACCTGGAGCAAAAAAGGGGCGGAAATGCAAATGGACTCCTAGGCGATAGGAGGAAATTCTAAGGAGATACGAGATTTTCTAGGCAATATACATTATCAGTGTGCTCAGATGCCTTTCAGGGAATGTCGAAGTCTGCCGCGACAAATTAGATGTCTGTAGAAAAATTTACTTATGTGCATCCAAGTTCTGGTTTCACGGTTTAAGTTAAGGCTTCGAATAGAACTTAAGCGTAGACTAAGTCTACATTGCAGTTTTAAGGTAAGTAGTTCAAGCGGTAAGTGAGTTTATACGTGGTTTGGCTTAAACCGTACTAAACTGTGGCTTAAGCTAAGGATTCAGCATATTATCAGAAGAAAACTATACTGGTGGTGAATAAACGCAAATTATTTAAACCCAGATGCACAACAGAAAACGATCTAGAATGTTTAGCATGTGCCCAAACCATTCTCGTGTTTGGAATGACTGAGAATTCTACTACAGATTTCGATTAAGTAAGCAGTCAGCATTGATGGCACCAGAAGTTATTGATGATTCAATTAAAATAACTTAATTAAAATTTATACTTCATATCTTTATCGTATATATTGTCGCACTTATCGCCATCGTATCTATAACGTATTACCTTATAATTCAGTAACAAAGACTTCTCGCTAGAAACAATGCTTCTCTTGGCATTGAAGTTATGTACCAAGGTGACCCACAGAAGCCGTTCTTAGTTGAAACTAGTTTATACCGGATAGCGCGGATGCCAAAAGGTTTGTCTAAGTAGAACTGCAAAGGGGACTCCACACCGACAGAGAAGAGATCGTTAAATGAAAGACCAATGCTTGAAAACGAACAATTTAACTGTTATTACTGGTCCCAAAGCTCATTTGGTAGAGTTGCTATGTGAAGTTCCCGGCTGGGCTCCAGAAAGTTGTCTTTAAACAAATATATTTCACGGTATATCCAGAGTCTAGTGTTTGAATATGAGTACCTATGTGTGTGTGTGTCCCCCATACATACACATACATACATAGGTACGCAATCAGTTATTTAATAAGTATTTCGCTCATTAACAAGACTTCAGGATTGCCGCTTGACGCAAAGCTGAGCACACGTATTAAGTCATTTAGCGACAGCTAATCCACAATCAGTACAACTATATGGTATCAATTGCTGCCGCAAAGTTAACAAGATTAAACAAGACTGTATTTTTATTATATTCATATACTCTTAAAGGCGAGTCAGAATGAAATTATTTTCTATTAGTGCATTATTCATAATAATCATGCAAAACAACATGCCCGCCTTGATGAAGGAATTGATGTAGGGGTCCCTCCCATCTACCTGGAATTACAATTCATTTCTTAATATTGTTTCTGCATGTCAAACAAAAGAGGAAAAACAGATGTCGCGTCTAAAAATGCTCAGAACCAGCCTTCGAGCCTCAGCTGCATTTTGATGTGTCTCCACACACATCGTAACCATATCTGTGGGTTCGTCGTTGGTGAGCATTATTTTTTTATCGGAATTACCTGGCCCGAACCACATGCAAGTGACCACGCGACGCTTATCAGCCCGAAACTACCACGTAAACACCTGCATACAGCAGCACTACTTCAGTGACCTTTCGCTTTGTACTTGCACTGCCTCTTTAAACAGCAATGATGCGACAACTTGTTTTGCCCCCTTGTTTGGCCACCTGGTACAAGTGGAAACATGCTAATTGCAAGTGGATGTTTTTCCTGTATCTCAAAATATACAGCATGCAGAGCTGTCAAAATTGCATGTTATCTCAGGCGAGTTGTTTAATTGCTTAATCCACTCTTTGTATCACAATTTTCTCCCACGTTTGTTTTTTCTTACTCGATAGTAATTTGTTCGATTGTTTGCACTCTTCACCTGCCTATTGTGCTTCACAATTTCTAGGAGAATGCTGGCTTGTTGAAAAGTAAAGTTCGCAATACGTTTTGTCTCTCATTTTAACTATATGTTGCTGGATAGCCTACAAAAGCTTATTAGGAACAGCGTGGCCATAAACAAACACCGGATAATAATCGGTCCATGGAGCTGTTCAGCTCAGTAAAGCCGAACATAGTTGCCCTACTGTGAAACTCCCGAAGCTGAAACCAAACCTAAAGCCTTGCTTGAGCGGCATCGGTAGCTTACAAGCTTCGGCTTAAGCTTAAACTGGCCCTAAGGGGCGCCTACTTAATGAAGTAGCTTCCTCGCGAGTTTAGCAGGTAGCAGTAAAGAGTTTGAAAACAAGGTGCCCGTGATGAATTACCAAGTTTTACTTACAATTTGCATGGAAGTGATGTTTATCTTGTGCGCAGATGGTGGAAATTCTCTCGTGTATTCTGCAGAATACAAAATTCGTGTGAGCGAATAAAACCGGATTCCTAAACAATCGACAACTGAGATCCTCAATTGTTTCTTCACTCTTTCGTTTTATTTAGGGGCGGCCTCACACCTGCCGCCGGTGATGACCATCCGCTGAGGTTACATCGTCTCCCCATGCACCTGCTGCTAGTAACTAAGAGCATGCATGGGGTGCTCGTGTTAGTGACAGGGATGCTGGCAACATTAGATGGGACGGGTTCCGCTTGAGCACTCCGATTAGTAGCGTTAGAAATGGTACTGGCATGCGAGCGTGTCAACGTGATTGCTGGACGACACAGACTGAATGGCGTCCAGTGATTATTAGCATGCAGATGAGATGTAGTGAGATGGGTAGGCGTGTTAGTATGTAATTTGTTAGTATACATTCAGATGTTTGGGGAATTAGCAGTGATGGCATGCGGTGAACGATGTATGATGTGGGACGGGCCCTATCGCAGTATTATCGGTTCATCTCCTTCAGATTCTATGCTGTGCGTACACATTTAAAGCTTTTAGTTTGCTGACTAGTGTGTCCTTTGAGGTGTCTGCTTAGTCATTTGCTGAAAGGTTCCTGGGTGTTGGCTGAAACAGAGTAACTGATTAGATTTGGGTGTGCTTATGGGCTGCCGGTGCATTTGATTGCATTATGGTGGTACTACCTGTGATAGGTGGATTCTGGCATCTATGGCTGAATGATCGGGATTCAGATTGCGATTAAAAATGGAGAGCGGGCGGTTGTGTTTGTCGCATGGGTTTCGTAGCGGTCGAGATCGCGCACGAGCGGGTTGCAGTTGCAGTTGGAGATGGGCATACAAGTTAAAGGCGAGTTATTTAAGCTATTCTTCTATCGTGTGAACTCGGAGTTCTGCGTGTCTGAAAGGGCAATCTTGGATACCTTGACGATGATGCGGAGGACCTTGTTCTGGAATCCTTGAAGTCTTTGGATGTGAGATGGCGCCGCGTACCCCCGAACGTGGGCAACATATGTAAGGGATGGACGTATTAATGGTTTGCACAAGTAAGCCTCAGCGAGCTGCTGCAGTTAAGAAGCGCATATAATTTGCGTAGCTGTGCATTAGCCTTTTTGTGTGAGATTTGGATGTGGTCTTTCCAGGTGAGTCCCTGATCAATGTTCAAGCCAAGGTATTTTACGCGGTCGGTCCAAGAGATGTTATTGCCGAACAATGTGAGGGTAGGAAGCGCGTGTGCAGGATGGTGATGTTTAAGGCCTTTTATGACTATGATGGCATGGCATTTGGTGGTGTTCACTTTCACTCGCCATTTTGTGAGCCAGTCTGTGAGGGTATCGAGGACCCTTTGAGGGTATATGTGTAGCACTAATGGCTGAGACAAGTATGCCATTATGGCAGTGTTATCAACGTAGAAGTATTCTGCTGGATGTGTTTGGGGAGGTCATTCGTCTAATGTTGAATAGAACCGGACCAAGTATGTTCCCTTGTGGGACCCAGGTAGAAATTGGTCGTGAATTTGATCGAACATTGTTTAGATAACGATGAATTGACGCTCCGACAGGTAGTTTGCTTTGAGTTTAATGAGGGATTCCGAGAAATAGTATTTCACGAGTTTCCATAAGAGGCCCTGGTGCCATACTCTATGGAACACGTTTTCGATATCAAGGAATAGCGCACCAGTAGATCTGTTGGTATTGAAGCCACGCGTGATGAACTCCGTGCCTGGGTGCAATTACAGTGTGATTGATAGCTGAGTGCGGAAGCCAAATTGTTCGTGGATGAAGATATTGGGCCTGTATGTGTGCGTATTAATGCGTTTTACGATGACTTTTTCGAGTAGCCTGCTGACGCTAATCGGGTGATAGTTTGTGGAGTTGGTGTGATCTTTGTTGGAATTTGGAAAATCAAGTACGTTTGAGGATTTCCATTTGAGAGGAAAAATGCCACAGAGCAGGACATAATTAAATATGGTGACGATCGTGGAGATAGCTACTGGGGACAGGTGCTTAAGAGCAACGTTGGAAATTTTGTCCGGGTCAGGTACGTTCCTATTAGGAAGGTGTTCAATGAGCCATTTGATTTCGGATGTGTTGGTTTTTCGCATACGATTGTTAGATGTTTTAGTGGCGAAGTCGCGTGAGATTCTGGGTTTCTTGAGTGAATACTGCTGAAGAGGGCCTGTTGTTGGGAGAAAAGGTTGCTTGTAGGACATCTGCCAATGCCTCAGCCTTTTCAGTATGTGTTGTTTTTTTAATGTAGGGAGGTATCTGTGGTTTTCGCGGAGCAATCTTTTCCAGATGCGCCAGACTGACGTTCTGTTAGGATCGAGATCTTTCAAGGTTTCGCTCCATTGCTGGGACACTAAGGATGAAGTATTGGTGCATAACCGTGCACTTAGTGTTTGTAAGTTGCTTAGATCGGCTGGGTGTCTAGTTTGTTGCCATTTGCGGCGTCCCTTGTTGCGTTCCGTGGTTAGTACGCGGAAGCTACATGAGCTAGGTGGATTGAAGGTTCGTGGCCGATTGGTCGGTACTGATTGAGTGATTACAAAGTTAACAGCATGTTCCACTTGAGCGATGCTTGTTCCAAGCCAGCAGGTGTTTAGATATTTATGGGGTTGGAGTTGAGCTTACGGTTTCTTGGAAGAGCGGCCAGTTGGCGTTGTCGAAACTGTGTCGAGAGGGAGGTGGTGTGTAATTTGGTCGTATTGTAGTGTGATTTGCAGCGCAAGGTGGTCCGGCGACAGGTCGTTTGTGACCCTCGGGGATGTGTGGTGCGTGATATTAAGCATGATAGCAATGTCAAGAGTGCTGGGCTGTTGGTTTCTCGGATGTGGTACAAATATAGGCTCTAAAGGAGCAAGGATGTTATAATCGAAAGCATTGCGTGTTGGTGAAGTTTGATACCGGCTGTGTTGGAAAAGTTGCAGTTCCAGAGCATGTGTTTAACGTTTAGGTCACCGGTAATCAAGATCTGATTGTCGAGTGTTAGTATTAAGTCGAAGTCAGCAGTTTCGATATCACCCGGAGGATTGTAGGCTGCCACTGCAGCTGCTCGAATCTGGTTTAACATTATAAACACCGCCGTTGTTTCTATGTGGGCCAATGGGAGGATGCGATGTTTCGTTTAATAGAAACCGCAGTCCCTCGCCCGCATCGGTTTCTGTTCGTTCTTTAGGTAAGGTAGTCAGAACCATCCTGTATCGTGCCCTATGGCCTCCTTGCCCATAAAGGGCGTATTTCGCATTGGTGATGGTATTTTGCAGCTTGCAGATTCATGAGCACCAGCGTATTTGGAGTAGACTATTGTTGATCTGCATTGACCAGCGCAATGGCAAAGACGCTGGCACTTGTTGCATTGTATAGGCAATATGGGGCGTCGATAGTCCTCCACTGTCTCTCTACAGTGGATGAATGGAAATCTTATACATTTTCATAAAATATTATCCTAAGTGCAAAAGTGTGGTAAATATAAATTCATTTTTAAAAGGAACAAGCTATATAACAGCTTTTCTGGGGAGAGAGGGAACCTCTTAAGAAGAACGAAAACTGACCGCCTCCTCCAGAAAGGAGGTTATGGCATATCTATAAAGCAAGCGCGATGAAGGATAAGTGCCTCTTATTCGCATACTACTACTACTACTAGTACTACTACTACTACTAGTATTCTATATACATGATTTTTTATGGAGAATGATTGCATCTTCAACATTCCTCTTTGTCAAATAGCAAGGTAATTTGCAAGAATTCAGTTTGATGATTTGAAGAGCGAAGTGGACAACAAAATCGTGCACCACAGGTATATAACCCTTGTCGAGTTACAGATTTCTTTCCTAAACGTTTCTCTTTCTTTGCTTGCTGAAATTTGTCCGAAGATCTTGAGTTAATGGACTGGCAGTAGTTACAACCGGGAATTCAAAGCTCGTGAACAGACATGATATGCTTAAATAGCCGAGATTATTATGCGCAGAAATAAGGTAAGCTTCAATTTTATAAATATAATATTTTGTTTTAATAACTTTGGAGGGATTTCTTAGACAAATGTCATTACTTCTTGAATTATTCTTTTAATATAATGCGACGGGATGTCGTCTTTGCCGATGGTTTGAATCGACATTTTATGCGGCGCACTTCAGTGAGAAGGAGAGTTGTGGATTCAATACACCTGCTGATCTTGAGATATGATATTTGCTACTACACCGGCAGTAAAGGAAGGAAAAGCTGGTGACCGCGCGGTTGTGCCTTGAGGACGTAATGAGTGAGGATGATGACATGGGCGGCTCACATAATGAACATGCTGGAGAGAATTCCTTTACGCGGGCCCGCTCCGCAGCAAAAGCTTGTGAAAGGCGACCACTGTGCCCATTATATTCTCCCCTAGCGGAGGGGCTATTGTGTGCCCCGCACATAAACGGATTGCGTGGTAACGAAATTAGGCTGTCCTATTGTTGCTGTAATTTTCAATTTCGAATGTAAATATTCGCTGTATATAAAGTGCCGCTTTACCGCGTGTAGCACGAAGGGAAGTGCAAAGTGATTGGGGGTGTTGTGAAGAATGGAGCTTGCTGGCAAAATCGATAGGTCGCGAGTTCGCTCCCAGGACGTGCGTGTAAATGCAAACTAAAATCAGATTTTAGCCTAAACTTTAGATACTAGATCGTTTGTCTAATAAAGATATTATCGCAATGACAGATGGCTGGCTATGTATTGTTACAAAGTCTTGGTAGGGGGCATGTTGCATTATGTCAACAATGTAACAAACTCCTGCTGAAACAGTAGCCAGGTAAGTGCATTGGGGAAACATAGAGGACGTTTATTGATTCCATTCACAACGCAACTTTCCCAACCAAACTTAATTTGATGATAATGGTGTACATTTGCACTCCTTTTCATAAACCGATCCAATTCTATGAATACCTATACGCTATACCTAAACTTCTGATGAAGTACCGCCGTGGTAACTCATCAGGTACCAATTGCAGTCATACCTTTTATATTATAACATTTATCAAATTGGTTTCATTTCCAACTCTCGTACTGAGGGTCCGGGGTTTGATTCCTGGCTGCGGGTCGGCGATTTTAAGTTGGCACTAACCATGCTTTCACCTCTGACTTCCTCATATCAAGTATTCCCAAGGGTGAAAGTGGTTCGGAGTCCACTGTAAAAGCTTTAGGTCCTCTCATTCCATCGCCATCCTCATCATCAACCTACCATCGAAGGGAATGGATTCCACCCGCTGGGTGCCTCCACCTCAGAAATGGGTCCAGTCATCGCTTGGTGGAATGAGGTATCCTCCGAAGATCATAGGGCATATGGGGAGCGGCAGCATTTATTAAAGTTGATTATTTTATCCACGTTACGTCACGTAATAGTGCATTTCCATGTAAGTGAGGTAGGTGTCTGATTGGAGAACGAGGAAGATTTCTACTTCTGGCATTCTCCAATGTACTTAATTCATGTGTTGCATGGTAGTTTTTTCGGGAATGGTGAATAATAAAAATAGACCTACAGGAAAATACAATTAATAATTTATTAACAGTTGTTGCACATGGTGGTTTCAAACATCAAGGTCATCAACAGTAACCTGGATGGGAACTGGCGAACCCAAGTCTGATTGTTGACTTAAAAGAAATCAATAACTTGCAGTTCATACTTAGCTCCTGCACAAATTAAATCGTATTCATCACCAAAAAAAGAGTAAAGATCCAGGTTAAAATTTAAACGGCAAAATATAACTATGAATTAAAATATGATTACATCACATGTCTGTAATAACAAAAACATTATTTTTTTTTGAATTTAACATAGATCATACGTGCAGTAAAATAGGCGAAACACGCAGGCAGGTTCGGTCACAAGCATTGAATGCAGCAAATTCAATTTTTCACACTAACAGCATTAACAAGAAATGGATTAAAAGTTGCAATGGTCTAAAAAATATATTCCTATCTATAAATGTTTTCAAACTAAGCTATATAGCATGCGGAAACGACAGTCAAATGTTTATCCAAAGCAAGAAAGGAATAAATTAAAAAGCTATTTCAAGCAACCACTGTCGGGCAACGCACTTACTTTTATATTTCAAACAAGCAAGATTGAATATTTCGAAAATGCTAAGATAAACAATTATTTTCCATTTTTCTTGCAGTAGTTCCCTATTTTGTATGGTTTCATAGTTTTATAAAATTCAATCAAAACCAACGGGGCTTCACCACAAATTCATAGAAGATCAAGATGTACCTTGTATTAATCATGCAAGTATTCTAAACATGGGGTACATTAATCAAAGTCGTTGCTGCTGCTTTTAGAAAATATAAAATAATAAAATATGTTCATGTAATCTTTTATTGGGTGGGGAAATTTTCATGATAATCCTTGGTCGCATCCTTGCAAGCCACTGAACAAATTGAATATTTATACAATTCTTTCCTTTTCTGTTGCGTTGTTCACAGACACACAATCAAATACACGCGCGCAATTATGCTTCTCTTTTGGGTTAAGGGAATTTCAAAACGTTCATTTTCGCTGAATATGTTTTTGTGCTAGGTTCATTCTCTTAGATAAGTATGGCCCCTGTTATCTTTATTATCACCATGTTACGAAGCATTAAACCAAGGCGCTGTCTCGAACAATCTTGGATATGCATACTAGCTACTTTTGGTGTTAATAATGCTAATACTTGTTTAAATAGTTAAATGCACTTCATGAAATTAGAGTGATATGATAAAGTAACACTCATGTTGCATGCTCTGAAAAGAGGGAGGGATTCATAATACAGATAAATAAAATAAAATAATATTTTGGTATAACATATGAAGTTAAGGGTTCATAATTTATATAAAATATTTGATACGCTGTTTAAGCAGTTAATCGATAAATCTTCGTTTCTGATTATATAGTTTAATCTTCTAGGTATTCAATCAATAAACGATTCAACGCAACAGTCCTGTAAGGCATTGAAACACACGCACACCACACATACATACACACACACTCACATATATTTACCGTAATTGAACATGTCCTATAACTTATCGGTTATCGTACAAGTACAATATTATTTGCAGTTTTAAAGGTATTTGTAAATTTATATTAAATTTCTTCCTGTTACTTTATATTATGTACGTATATTTTGTTTCATTTGTAAATCCCCCTTAACTTCTATGGCCATATCGAGTGGCTTTATTTGAGGAACACCTGATGGTGTGATAACTCATTGGACTGGTAGAGGTTTCTGTTAAGTTTTGCCTTGAAATACACTCACATTGACTCCAACTTGCATCCTTTCAGACTCTGTGGAAGTACGAAATGGCTGCACTGCGATATATTCCGTTTTCGCAGTCGGGCATCGAATCCGCGATTTCTAGGATGAGAATCCTAGACTATTTGACAGGAGGTCGTAATTGAAACATGCCACTTAAAACTAATTTCTGGGTATCAGTGCACAAGTCATTTTGACCTAGTGATAAATTGCCAATACGAGGTCGCTAAGCAGTGAAGGGGTTTATTGGCAGGTAGTGAAAGGTCATTTAAGTAGGTGGCGTTCTTTAAGGGTCATTAGCCTTAAAATTGAAGGGGCTAAGGATGTGAAAATGATCGACGAGAGAATTAGATGTGCAAAAAGTCCCTGTTTCTTGATAGCCACACATTTTTCTGGAGAAAGAATGAAGGCTTTTCATAAAGATAAAGGTCTTTGTTAAGGTAATAACTTTGAAATTTGCAAATATTCCAAGCATGTTATGAGATTGTCAATGAGTGAAAGTGATTCGGCTGCATCAGAAAGCGTTACACTAATGCTTTTGATCAATGTAAAAGCCTAAAGTATGCGACCAGCTTAGGCGTTGATGAGGAACACGCAATGGGAGTGCCAGGTGAGCGCAACGTTGCCACACAAGCTCTGCACTGCAGGCATATGAAACGACTTGTAACAGATGTATTGCTCTGAATCACCTAACTGTAGACAATTTTAAAGATTCAAAAGTGGGCGGGTTTAAGCTTTCAAAGACTAAATCCAAATGTATTTGCTTGTCTAATAGAAGGTGTAGTGACATACACTCAAAACTGTATATCAAGATCCTGGGGTTAACTTTTGATAGCAAATTAAACTGGATACCTCATCTTAAAGGTCTCAAAGTTAAATGTCGCAAGAAGTTAAACGTTATGAAAATCCTATCGGCCAAAAACTGGGGAGCGGATTATCATGTGCTGTTAAACACCTACAAAGCTTTATTAGAGCAAAATTGGATTATGGTGCTATTGTTTACAATTCTGCAAGACCTTCTCTCCAAATGTTGGATTCAATACAAACCACAGCACTTTGAATAACAGTTGGAGTTTTTTGTACCAGCCCGGCAGCAAGTATACAAATAGAAACAAATGAACCTCCATTCTCGAATGAAGAAGTATAGATTTCATAATAGATCTAAAGAAACCGTCAAAAGATCATTAATAGTATCCTTATATCTAAGGGTCTCCAAATATCTCCAAGAACTCAACATTAGACTTCCTCCTGTGTCACAAATAAACCCCTTTCTAGCTATTCCGCCCTGGACAATCACTTCACCTAAAATAAATTGAGAACTGAACATCATCTCCAAAGAACACGCGCATTCCTCAGTTTATAGCCAACTGTTTAATGAATTACATGACAGATATACAAAACATACAGCAATTTACACAGATGGATCAAAGTGTCACAATAAAAATGTTTGTGCTGGTATTTATCCAGACCACACTATGTTATTCAGACTCCCTGATTTTTGTACCATCTTCTCAAGTGAACTGTTTGCAATTAAACAAGCTGTCATTTATACTTTGAATACTCGATCTTCAAAGTTATTTGTTATATACTCAGATTCTAAAAGTGCACTACTTGCAATAAACAATCTGTCATCAACCCATATTCTTACACAAGAAATGCAATCACTACTTCATAGAGCCAATAAGCAAGGAAAGCAAGTGTCTCTAGTATAAATTCCATCCCACATTGGAATACAAGGCAACGAATTGGCCGATCAGGCACAAAAAGAAGCCCTAAACATCCACTAAGTGACCCAACAATAACTACACCAGCCCATGATGTTATCTCAATCATTAAAAAGAAGCTCTACCCACAGTGGAAGACAGATGGCTTGACCCATGAGAAGCAAATTCCCTGATATAATATCGAGTTTCTCGACACATCTTCCCAGTAATTCTCTTTCCAGACAAGATCAGGTTTTAATATTCCGACTGAGAATGGGTCATACCATGATCACGCACAGTTAGCTTCTTTCAAAGGACCAACCACCAGTGTAACATACTGTTAACGACGAAACACATAATGGTGGAATGTCCATAATACGATCAGTGGCGACAACACTACCAGATACCCAATGATTTTCAAACAGCACTCAACTATTCAATGCACCCTAAGATAGTTCAATTTTTTAAAAGCATAAATTTATATTAACGTATATAATGTTCAATCAATTTGATTATAGTGTCACAATTTTGTACTAGTTCATTGTAATGGATTAAAACTGCCAGTATGTTAAATGTCATTGTTTTATTGTTAAACATTTATTTTATAAAAAGTTGTAAACTCGCGATATGACTAATATGTCAAAGCGGCCAAATTAAAAAATCTGATGTGTTACACTCACATAACTTTCTCTACTCTTGTACAATCTAATTTTAAAAACGCCTATTCTCCATATGCTTCATGTTAATCGAGATATCGAGATGTCAATCTTATTGGTAATTTTCTTGTAGATGCAAGGGAAATATGGTAGCTTTTAAGCGATAGTCAAATATTTTAACGCTGGTTGCTATGTGGTTCATTCCATTCTCTTTGCATGTCCAGGACATAAAAAAAATGAATAACGCATTTAAGAAAAAATAAGTATTGGAAAATTTAAGGAAATAACAAGCAATATCTCGAAAACGGTTCACTCAACCAAAAAAATGTATATGACATAAATTGTGTATTTTAACGCGATCTACATTCTTTGTGTAGTAAAATTTTGTCTATCTCTTATGGTTTACCAGTTATGCAAAAGTCGTTCACAATGAAGAATACTTTTGGAGACATTCCCAGAAAATTCGAGATATACATTTCATTTCTCATGACATTATCTTAAACATATGATATTTTCATCAAAATCGTTAGAGCCATTTTTGAGAAAATTAAAATTTTCGAAAAATCTTCCATGTAAAGGGTAGTCTGGGGTGGGGGGATTTTCTTGAAAACCTTCGTGTCGCATCTCTGGAAGATACTGAACCTAAATACCAAGTTTGGTGCTTATCCGACTGTTCGTTTTTGAGTTATGCTGTTCACAGACACACACACACACACACAGACACACACACACACACACAGACACACACACACACACACAGACACACACACGGACATGTTTCCAAAAATGCTTTTTTTGGATTCAGGATGTCTCAAAACATGTATTTCCGCTGAAATCTCGGTATCGAATTTTTGGGTGGAATGCAATACTTCCCCTACTTACTATACGTAGTAGAGAAAGTAAAAAAGCAGGACATTCATCATCACATGCTATGGACAAACCATCCTCCTTAACGAAATATTAAAAGATGTAAAATAATTAATCCACGTTGAATGTATAACATAATTGATTTATTTATGCCACATGTACTTAAAGGTAAAGACAAGGTAGGAACGAACGGCAGGGCCCGTACAATCGGGGCAGGCACCGCGAGTATGTCAGAACGATCCTTTTTGCGTCTACCGTGACCCCTGGGAGGGAGGAATAAGGGAAGAGACCTGAGTGGTGAATAGATCCGGATGACGACGGGTGAAATCATGGAGGGGTCCCTAACATTTCCAGATCGAACGCATCCGTCGCCAAGCGGGCCCACCTACAAGCCACCGAAACCCCGGCGGTCCCACGGGCGGAGCCCACTCGGAGGCGAGATCTAACCGAGCAGTCCCGTAACGACAACAGGGATGAAATCTCTAAAGAGCGCACAGCCACCACCCAGCCACAACCCCGAACATTGTCGCCTGGTCCTACAACCCTGAAACAAATGACACGGGAGATGTTGCGTACAGGTAGTGAGAGGCAGAGAGTCACGGTAGAAAATGAACCCAGCATTCGCCTGCCGATCCGGGGAAACAAAAAGAAAATTAATGGATCAGAACGGGCGGTCGCCGGACAGCGGAGATCTCCCAAATGCGAGTCTCATACGTTACCGCGGTGTCACCTCGCTCGGTGCACATGTACTTAAGACTTGAAGTACCATTTTCCTCGAAAATGTTTTCTTTCATGAATATTAAAAAGAATGTGCTACCGTCTTGACTGTAGCACAAAGAAACCCGTTTGGTTCGGAAAGAAAAAATGTTTGGTATCTGGAGTGATTTTTCACTCGCAATTCTTTAAAAAAAGGTGCCCCTGTTAGCGAAATTTTATCTTTATTTTCCAAAAGGATTATCGAACAATTAAACACAATGAACCGATTAAATTGCAAGTGGTGTCAGTTTAATTCATGGCGTTTACGAGGACCGTTTTGATAAAACTCAACATCTCCAGTTTTAGCAAAAATTGTCTTTTAACGGTATTAGGTATATTTAAATGAGATCTGTATGATGATAGAGAATTTGATAAAAGTTAACATACACCGTTTACTTTTATGCTCATTATATGAGGATTTCACAAAACTCAACATCAGCTTCATTTAAGTCTTGACAAAACTCAACATGAGTACATTTTCTACTGGCAGTAATGTGTTAAATATACCAATCAACAATAGAAAGCATTTTCCTTCACTTACTTCCAGCTTGTGATCACATAACAGTCATTGGGGTGTTGCACTTAATCATACGAAGATTAACTTGTTTTCTTAGTTAAAATGGATTCAGAAAATCTTAAGTTTACAGAAAAGTAAAGGTATCAAACTCTTAGCAATAAAGAAGAAATCAACTGACTGATTTTTAAGATGTTCTCAGATTCATGTTTCTCTCAGAATAAGAGCTCAACAATGGCAATGATATACTCCTTTGTTGAAAATTCTGAATTATTTACACAATTTCTCCATTATTTTCCTATTAGGGATCACATCTACATAACCCCCCTCCGATAGAATATTTGGCAACATAGAAAAATGCCTAAGAAAATTTGAAATAATGACTTTACTCTCAGATTATTATAATATTTGTCGAAAGCTCTTTTATATTCACTGCATTACGGGGGTAGAGCACAGGACCGAGATCTAAAGCAACACATCACACTTTCCTAACACGAGGTTCGACGGGGGCAAGCTAACAAAATACTTATAACACCTGAAATATTATTAAATCAACGTGGATTACGAAGGATGGGGCCACCTATGTAATTAATGCACACATTATAAAGTTAGATGTCAAATATATTATACCAAATGGGAGTCATACAGATTACCTTACTGTTTGACGAAGCGCCATCCTAAACACGTCTTGTTCTATTCACTACCAAGGCTCAAAGTGAAAGCCAACTACTCGCTTCCTCAACATAAAACCAGTTAACCCCTCCCCTTCTACGTCACTTCTGTTTACATTGCCAACCTAAGAGTTAACCATACAGTGTTACCACACCACATGTTCTTATAGAGTTACCGCACACCACAATATTTAGAAAGTATGGTGTTGTAAAAGTTTGGGTTACGGAGTAGAAATCTTATGACTTAAGGCGAAAACTAAACATACATTGAAAAACAAGCTTCTATTTAAAATCACAGAAGCCAGAGTAGATACTGATATACCGGGAAACATAGGGACATCTCAGATGTCAATGTCTAGTTCATACTGTGCCTCTCCTATCAAAATTAAAATGTTAAGAAAGGGGATTTCAAGTTCAAAAGAAATAAACAGAGTACAGGAGCTTAAATCTTCAAATCACGTAAGCACAAAAAGGGAAGATTTCAGAAAACTGCTTTCTTATTTTGACAGCACTACAGAAGAAGTTCTGTAGGTAAACAGGAAATAATATGCTGATGAAGAAAGACAAGAGTATAATAAAGAACCTTTATATATAGGAAACCAATATTTTTCATTTATTAACGTTTTCAAGAAAAATGTATTAGTGTATTATAAAATTCACTTATTTCTCAACAATTACATAGTTAATATATAACATTAGAGTGTTTTAAACATATCTTGCATATGCCACAAATAAATATATAAAACACGGAACTTTCTAAAATGACAGTGAATATGGAGGTGTCGAGTTTTAAAATGGTCTCTCGGAATTTCTATTTTTTTTCTAAATATTGTATGGGTGCATAAATGGTGCTTAAAGTTCAAAATATGTATCTAGTTTAATTTCAAATACCATGGTGTTTTATTTCTTTACAAATACACAGAAAACCTTGTCCTATAAAATTTTAGTTTTTGGATTCTGGCGGTCCTCATTACAAACACGAGTGACAACCCTTTAGGATATTTTCACCATATAACTAAGTCTTTGTCAAAGACAAATTATATACTTATTAGTAGATATCAAAAATCTCAAGATTAGCAAAGAATGTTCACATTTTATATTTGTCATCAGCGGACATTGTCTAACGCTTTCCAGATCAATGGTACCATTTGTTGTTATGAGGTTCATTTTCGATAAGCTTCTGTCTCTAATGGTATATATTTCAGAGCTTTCTTTAAATGTATTAATATTAGCATTGCTTAATACAATTAAATAGATAAGAATTTCGTTGATACATTTTTTAGATACAAATGCAAAATATTTATTGCGCTACCGAAATTCTGTTAACACCCACGTCTAGCAATCACCGTTTACCTTACGTGGGTCCACCCCATCCTCTACAACAGACTTAGTAGCACCGCAGCCACGATTCTAAATCACCTAATCCCCGACATTGAAATCCTAGCCAGTGGTGATCATTGCAGTAGCCGAAAGAACTACGAATCCAGGACCAGGTGAGTCAGGCTTCTAAGTATTCATGTATGTCATCCGGTTTGTAAAATTGGTTTCAACCGAGAAAGCAAATCGGGGTGGAGTGGATTAAAGGGAAGGTACTAGGAAGCAACTGAATGAGATTATTCCAGCCTTGTAAGTACGTAGGTTTTCACGGCCGGAGTCACAATTATAACTAATATGATTTTCCGGGCTGTTATGCCGTGGTCTGCTGAAGAAAGATTTCCCAGACGTTTCGTCCACAACTGCGGTGGACATCTTCAGTGGCGCGGACGAAGTCTTCTAACGTCAAAACAGTATTCAAACCTACAAGACAATTAAACAGCCTACTGCGCTCTTCCAAAGACCCCCGAGATCCCCTGTCATCGGCCGGTGTTTACCGTATTCCTTGTTCCTGTGGTTCAGTGTACATTGGTACCACACAGCGGAGCGCTAACACCAGACTTAGCGAACACAAAAGAAACTGCCGCCTGGGCCATACAGAAAAATCGGCAGTCGCCGAACATGCCATTGAAGCCGAGGGCGAACACATTATTAGATTTCAGGACACCAACATTCTTTCCTCCATAAAGCATTACCATACCCGGCTACAACGCGAAGCAATAGAGATTTATAAACATCCCAATAATTTCAATAGGAAAGAAGAAGCATTGAAACTCAACAGTAACTGGCATCTAGTCATCAAAAACAAGATAGGTCATACAAAACCGAAAAACACTGCGAGCCAATCAGAAGAGAGCAACAACACAGCCGGCGCCAGCCCCCTCATACCAGCGGGCCAATCAGCAGAGAGCGCCCACACTATAAAGAGAGCGGCACTAACGGCCAACGCATCAGACGCTGCGATACTTTCACCGAGAAGACTTCGTCCGCGCCACTGAAGATGTCCACCGCAGTTGTGGACGAAACGTCTGGGAAATCTTTCTTCAGCAGACCACGGCATAACAGCCCGGAAAATCATATTAGTTATAATTATTCCAGCCTGTTTCCAAATCTGTTTCCTATGTTCACAATGTGATTTCATCTAGAAAAACAATAAACTGTATAGGAAGTGCGATGATAAATTGATAATCGCGCTAAATTTGCGAAAGGCTTTTTCCAACTATGTAACACTGCGGAGAATGGTATTACATCTTTCAAGGACAAGCGCTTTGACATTCACTATAAAGATTTCCCCCCTAATATTTAAAAAGGAAGTTCACAAATACAACAAACGCACACAACTATATTTATCGATTAAATATAATAGCTAAGTTTATAATCAGACATACGGGTTTAGCGATTTTCACTATAAAACGTATTGGTCTCTCGTAGAGGATACTATGATGTCTGTAAGTGGTATTAAGTTTTTATGTTGAATACAGAACTCAAATTTTAAAAAGAATTTAATTAATACAAATGTACCCTTTGTTGCATTTCTAAATATTTGTGCAGTTCAGGTGCTGTGTAGCTCTAACACCATTGGTTACTTTGAGTATTTTATCGTTTAGGATAAAATCTATTCAATATTCACGGGGAACTCAATAGTTATGCATAGTAACTTCATTACTTGTGCTAGTGCGGCGGTAGTGATTCAATATTTCGCGGTATAAAAATAGTAATGCAAAATTTAAGTGGTATCAATTATTGTGATTAGCTACTAGAATATGTATTACTGCTATACTAAATGTTATCATTACTATCTACAGGATACCAACACATAGCAGTTTTAGTAGTTAATGAAAATGACTGACAGAAATAGGTTTTATAATCAATATGAAGTACTGTTTTACCTTGGTCTTCCGGTATATCCCACGTCTTCCTTTCGTAGACAACATTACCACATTCTTTGATGAGCTTATTATCTGGTAATCTACGAGAAAAACAAGTTTCGTGTTTATACCGAGAGACCCGTTGAACCATGAACCAACTGCGCAGTGTTTCGTACTGGACGTGTGGACACGTGTTTCTCGCCGCTACTGACACTGGCTCTGCTCTGCAGTATTGCGTTGACCGTGATACAGTATAGCTCAATGTGATAGTGTTCTGTATTTAGTCGCAATTATGCCTCAGTATATATTTACTATTACGCGTTAGCTCAGTCAGCTCATCAAGCACAAATACGATTTTGAAGAACGATTCTGGGATGTAAAGTTACCAACCCCTACAACAATCCATAATTGTGTAATGAATTTTAGGTCAGAGGGAGTATTCATTTTAAGGAACCTTAGGCGTCTTTTACAACAGGCAGGCACTTTGTATGATTCTGTGCAAAGAGTTACTAAATTGTTGAAGTTAAAATCATACTAAATAACTGTGGCACACGCTCTTCAACTAGATGATTCTGTACGTAGGCGCACATTTTGAGTGGAGCCTCAAAAGTGTATACAATGGCGAACTTGACCCATATTTAGTATGTTTCTCTGACGAGGCCTGTTCCGCCTTCATGGATATATCTGTACACAAAATAATCCATGAGCTCTGAGAAACTTAATATTGTTAATGAAGTACCCTTCCATGATGAAAAAATCGGTGTACGGTGCGCCATAAACCATAAGCGGAGTACGATTTATACAGCCCATTTTTTCCGATTCGTGGCTCCCACATATGTGAGTACGACCACACCCCTGTTCTTTCGAGAATTACCAAAATTCTTTTTTTCAATAAGACTCTGCCACAATCCATACAGCCACTATTTCGATGAGAACAATTGAAAGTGTGTTTGGGAGGACAGAATTATTGGTAGAGATTTGTAGCCCCATCGGTCACGTAGACCTAACACCCTGCGGCTTTATCTCTGGGCTAAATTAAAACATAAAATGTACAGGACAAACCCACATACCCCGAAGAATTAAAACAAAATATTCGCCAGAAAATTGCCAGCATTTCGCAACGTGAACTACGTAAGTTTCTTAAAAAAGTGTCAAAAATGTATGGACAGCGCCGGTGGCCAGTTTCAGCACCTCCTTTCATAACGGTGGTAAGTAAAGCCTTTAAACACAGTTAAGGAAATTGCTGTACGGTAAAATCAGCGTCGCTCTATGATAGCCGCAGGCATAAACGTGCGCCGCCTCGCGAATTGGAAAAACACCATGCAGCCGGTTAATAGTTCGTTGGGTCTCCCTGTACATCCTCTAACTACAAAATACAAACCTGGCGTGTCTGCAAATCCTGAAGTGTACAAAATATATGAATGTGTTAATATTTATCGAACATACAGGAAGTTCAGTGCCCACCAGAAGAAAGCAGCGCATACTAAGAAGAATTTAAAGTATCAAGCTGAGACAATCAGCATGTCAGAACATGCACCCCACGAGAGCCATTACTTTCTACCTTGTTGAAACAAAAGGTCTATTCTTTTGGAACAATTACTACTACGGAATGATTCATAAGAGAATGAAAATAATTAAAAATTGCAACAACTTAATATGTGGCAACAGAAGAGGGCTAAACCGCATATGGCATCTTCTATTACGTCATTAATACATCGGTTACTCCTAGTGAATAGTATCGCGAGAGAGTTGCCCGCTCTAATTGGCATTAATATAAATATGGAAATAGCAGTTGAATTTATTATTTTCCTCTAATCTGCTTCAACACTCCCGTGAGTAAACGTCGAGATGGGACAGAAGAAGGGAGAGCAAAGTTCGCGGGGACCGAGTCAGGAAGCAGCCCTGTTTAGCACAAGTAGCTAAACAGCGGTCAACAGCCCGGCTGTACCTCTTCTGAATCAGGCTGATTGTACAGCGCATCTGCTGAACAACCAATGCAGCAAATACACCTATTTTACCGATGAGTAGAGTGGTTGCTGTAACCCCGCGCCAGCTTCCTGCAGTATATGTACCGCAAGTAGCTAAGGAATCCTCAACTTCCTACAAAGCTGCCAAGATTTACTCAACTTGCTGTTCCACGCCATTAGTCCGGCTACTCTTCGCCGAAACAGAGGATTGAATCAACACCGTCTCCATCGACCTGCATATCGCTGTAACTATGAATGGGGTGAAATGCAGCCGTAATCAGCAGGGCATCATGCCATGTCGATACTTACCACATCTACTGCAGTAGTGCACTTAAGCGCCGCTATTGTGACATGGGGACATTTACCACCGCATGCCTAGAACATGATTAGAACAAGCATCTCCTGGCTGCGCCTCCTACAGTAGCGTGTGCGACTGCACTGCCTACGACTCGCTCATGAAGAGGTATCCTACAGTAGCGTGTGCGACTGCACTGCCTACGACTCGCTCATGAAGAGGTATCCTACAGTAGCGTGTGCGACTGCACTGCCTACGACTCGCTCATGAAGAGGTATCCTACAGTAGCGTGTGCGACTGCACTGCCTACGACTCGCTCATGAAGAGGTCTCCTACAGTAGCGTGTGCGACTGCACTGCCTACGACTCAATCATGAAGAGGCCTCCTACAGTAGCGTGTGCGACTGCACTGCCTACGACTAGCTGATGAAGAGGCCTCCTACAGTAGCGTGTGCGACTGCACTGCCTACGACTCGCTCATGAAGAGGCCTCCTACAGTAGCGTGTGCGACTGCACTGCCTACGACTAGCTCATGAAGAGGCCTCCTACAGTAGCGTGTGCGACTGCACTGCCTACGACTCGCTCATGAAGAGGTCTCCTACAGTAGCGTGTGCGACTGCACTACCTACGACTCGCTCATGAAGAGGCCTCCTACAGTAGCGTGTGCGACTGCACTGCCTACGACTCATTCATGAAGAGGCCTCCTACAGTAGCGTGTGCGACTGCACTGCCTACGACTCGCTCATGAAGAGGCCTCCTACAGTAGCGTGTGCGACTGCACTGCCTACGACTCCCTCATGAAGAGGCCACCTACAGTAGCGTGTGCGACTGCACTGCCCACGACTCGCTCATGAAGAGGCCTCCTACAGTAGCGTGTGCGACTGCACTGCCCACGACTCGCTCATGAAGAGGCCTCCTACAGTAGCGTGTGCGACTGCACTGCCCACGACTCGCTCATGAAGAGGCCACCTACAGTAGCGTGTGCCACTGCACTGCCTACGACTCGCTCATGAAGAGGCCTCCTACAGTAGCGTGTGCCACTGCACTGCCAACGACTCGCTCATGAAGAGGCCTCCTACAGTAGCGTGTGCGACTGCACTGCCCACGACTCGCTCATAAAGAGGCCTCCTACAGTAGCGTGTGCGACTGCACTGCCCACGACTCGCTCATAAAGAGGCCTCCTACAGTAGCGTGTGCGACTGCACTGCCCACGACTCGCTCATGAAGAGGCCTCCTACAGTAGCGTGTGCGACTGCACTGCCTACGACTCGCTCATGAAGAGGCCTCCTACAGTAGCGTGTGCGACTGCACTGCCTACGACTCGCTCATGAAGAGGCCTCCTACAGTAGCGTGTAAGACTGCACTGCCTACTACTCGCTCATGAAGAGGCCTCCTACAGTAGCGTGTGCGACTGCACTGCCTACGACTAGCTCATGAAGAGGCTTCCTACAGTAGCGTGTGCGACTGCACTGCCCACGACTCGTTCATGATGAGGCCTCCTACAGTAGCGTGTGCGACTGCACCGCCTACGACTCGCACATGAAGAGGTCTCATACAGGAGCGTGTGCGACTGCACTGCCTACGACTCGCTCATGAAGAGGTCTCCTACAGTAGCGTGTGCGACTGCACTGCCTACGTCTCGCTCATGAAGAGGCCTCCTACAGTAGCGTGTGCGACTGCACTGCCTACGACTCGTTCATGAAGAGGCCTCCTACAGTAGCGTGTGCGACTGCACTGCCTACGACTCGCTCATGAAGAGGCCTCCTACAGTAGCGTGTGCGACTGCACTGCCTACGACTCCCTCATGAAGAGGCCACCTACAGTAGCGTGTGCGACTGCACTGCCTACGACTCGCTCATGAAGAGGCCTCCTACAGTAGCGTGTGCGACTGCACTGCCCACGACTCGCTCATGAAGAGGCCTCCTACAGTAGCGTGTGCGACTGCACTGCCTACGACTCGCTCATGAAGAGGCCTCCTACAGTAGCGTGTGCCACTGCACTGCCAACGACTCGCTCATGAAGAGGCCTCCTACAGTAGCGTGTGCGACTGCACTGCCCACGACTCGCTCATAAAGAGGCCTCCTACAGTAGCGTGTGCGACTGCACTGCCCACGACTCGCTCATAAAGAGGCCTCCTACAGTAGCGTGTGCGACTGCACTGCCCACGACTCGCTCATGAAGAGGCCTCCTACAGTAGCGTGTGCGACTGCACTGCCTACGACTCGCTCATGAAGAGGCCTCCTACAGTAGCGTGTGCGACTGCACTGCCTACGACTCGCTCATGAAGAGGCCTCCTACAGTAGCGTGTAAGACTGCACTGCCTACTACTCGCTCATGAAGAGGCCTCCTACAGTAGCGTGTGCGACTGCACTGCCTACGACTAGCTCATGAAGAGGCTTCCTACAGTAGCGTGTGCGACTGCACTGCCCACGACTCGTTCATGAAGAGGCCTCCTACAGTAGCGTGTGCGACTGCACCGCCTACGACTCGCACATGAAGAGGTCTCATACAGGAGCGTGTGCGACTGCACTGCCTACGACTCGCTCATGAAGAGGTCTCCTACAGTAGCGTGTGCGACTGCACTGCCTACGTCTCGCTCATGAAGAGGCCTCCTACAGTAGCGTGTGCGACTGCACTGCCTACGACTCGTTCATGAAGAGGCCTCCTACAGTAGCGTGTGCGACTGCACTGCCTACGACTCGCTCATGAAGAGGCCTCCTACAGTAGCGTGTGCGACTGCACTGCCTACGACTCCCTCATGAAGAGGCCACCTACAGTAGCGTGTGCGACTGCACTGCCTACGACTCGCTCATGAAGAGGCCTCCTACAGTAGCGTGTGCGACTGCACTGCCCACGACTCGCTCATGAAGAGGCCTCCTACAGTAGCGTGTGCCACTGCACTGCCTACGACTCGCTCATGAAGAGGCCTCCTACAGTAGCGTGTGCCACTGCACTGCCTACGACTCGCTCATGAAGAGGTCTCCTACAGTAGCGTGTGCGACTGCACTGCCTACGACTCTCTCATGAAGAGGCCTCCTACAGTAGCGTGTGCGACTGCACTGCCTACGACTCGCTCATGAAGAGGCCTCCTACAGTAGCGTGTGCGACTGCACTGCCTACGACTCGCTCATGAAGAGGCCTCCTACAGTAGCGTGTAAGACTGCACTGCCTACGACTCGCTCATGAAGAGGCCTCCTACAGTAGCGTGTGCGACTGCACTGCCTACGACTAGCTCATGAAGAGGCCTCCTACAGTAGCGTGTGCGACTGCACTGCCTACGACTCGCTCATGAAGAGGCCTCCTACAGTAGCGTGTGCGACTGCACTGCCTACGACTTGCTGATGAAGAGGCCTCCTACAGTAGCGTGTGCGACTGCACTGCCTACGACTTGCTGATGAAGAGGCCTCCTACAGTAGCGTGTGCGACTGCACTGCCTACGACTAGCTCATGAAGAGGCCTCTTACAGTAGCGTGTGCGACTGCACTGCCTACGACTCGCTCATGAAGAGGCCTCCTACAGTAGCGTGTGCGACTGCACTGCCTACGACTCGCTCATGAAGAGGCCTCCTACAGTAGCGTGTGCGACTGCACTGCCTACGACTCGCTCATGAAGAGGCCTCCTACAGTAGCGTGTGCGACTGCACTGCCTACGACTCGCTGATGAAGAGGCCTCCTACAGTAGCGTGTGCGACTGCACTGCCTACGACTAGCTCATGAAGAGGCCTCTTACAGTAGCGTGTGCGACTGCACTGCCTACGACTCGCTCATGAAGAGGCCTCCTAGAGTAGCGTGTGCGACTGCACTGCCTACGACTCGCTCATGAAGAGGCCTCCTACAGTAGCGTGTGCGACTGCACTGCCCACGACTCACTCATAAAGAGGCCTCCTACAGTAGCGTGTGCGACTGCACTGCCCACGACTCGCTCATGAAGAGGCCTCCTACAGTAGCGTGTGCGACTGCACTGCCCACGACTCGCTCATGAAGAGGCCACCTACAGTAGCGTGTGCGACTGCACTGCCTACGACTCGCTCATGAAGAGGCCTCCTACAGTAGCGTGTGCCACTGCACTGCCTACGACTCGCTCATGAAGAGGCCTCCTACAGTAGCGTGTGCGACTGCACTGCCCACGACTCGCTCATAAAGAGGCCTCCTACAGTAGCGTGTGCGACTGCACTGCCTACGACTCGCTCATGAAGACGCCTCCTACAGTAGCGTGTGCGACTGCACTGCCTACGTCTCCCTCATGAAGAGGCCACCTACAGTAGCGTGTGCGACTGCACTGCCTACGACTCGCACATGAAGAGGCCTCCTACAGTAGCGTGTGCGACTGCACTGCCCACGACTCGCTCATGAAGAGGCCTCCTACAGTAGCGTGTGCGACTGCACTGCCCACGACTCGCTCATGAAGAGGCCACCTACAGTAGCGTGTGCCACTGCACTGCCTACGACTCGCTCATGAAGAGGCCTCCTATAGTAGCGTGTGCCACTGCACTGCCTACGACTCGCTCATGAAGAGGCCTCCTACAGTAGCGTGTGCGACTGCACTGCCCACGACTCGCTCATTAAGAGGCCTCCTACAGTAGCGTGTGCGACTGCACTGCCCACGACTCGCTCATGAAGAGGCCTCCTACAGTAGCGTGTGCGACTGCACTGCCTAAGACTCGCTCATGAAGAGGCCTCCTACAGTAGCGTGTGCGACTGCACTGCCTACGACTCGCTCATGAAGAGGCCTCCTACAGTAGCGTGTTAGACTGCACTGCCTACTACTCGCTCATGAAGAGGCCTCCTACAGTAGCGTGTGCGACTGCACTGCCTACGACTAGCTCATGAAGAGGCTTCCTACAGTAGCGTGTGCGACTGCACTGCCCACGACTCGTTCATGAAGAGGCCTCCTACAGTAGCGTGTGCGACTGCACCGCCTACGACTCGCTCATGAAGAGGTCTCATACAGGAGCGTGTGCGACTGCACTGCCTACGACTCACTCATGAAGAGGTCTCCTACAGTAGCGTGTGCGACTGCACTGCCTACGACTCGCTCATGAAGAGGCCTCCTACAGTAGCGTGTGCGACTGCACTGCCTACGACTCGTTCATGAAGAGGCCTCCTACAGTAGCATGTGCGACTGCACTGCCTACGACTCGCTCATGAAGAGGCCTCCTACAGTAGCGTGTGCGACTGCACTGCCTACGACTCCCTCATGAAGAGGCCACCTACAGTAGCGTGTGCGACTGCACTGCCTACGACTCGCTCATGAAGAGGCCTCCTACAGTAGCGTGTGCGACTGCACTGCCCACGACTCGCTCATGAAGAGGCCTCCTACAGTAGCGTGTGCCACTGCACTGCCTACGACTCGCTCATGAAGAGGCCTCCTACAGTAGCGTGTGCCACTGCACTGCCTACGAGTCGCTCATGAAGAGGTCTCCTACAGTAGCGTGTGCGACTGCACTGCCTACGACTCTCTCATGAATAGGCCTCCTACAGTAGCTTGTGCGACTGCACTGCCTACGACTCGCTCATGAAGAGGCCTCCTACAGTAGCGTGTGCGACTGCACTGCCTACGACTCGCTCATGAAGAGGCCTCCTACAGTAGCGCGTAAGACTGCACTGCCTACGACTCGCTCATGAAGAGGCCTCCTACAGTAGCGTGTGCGACTGCACTGCCTACGACTAGCTCATGAAGAGGCCTCCTACAGTAGCGTGTGCGACTGCACTGCCTACGACTCGCTCATGAAGAGGCCTCCTACAGTAGCGTGTGCGACTGCACTGCCTACGACTCGCTCATGAAGAGGCCTCTAACAGTAGTGTGTGCGACTGCACTGCCTACGACTTGCTGATGAAGAGGCCTCCTACAGTAGCGTGTGCGACTACACTGCCTACGACTAGCTCATGAAGAGGCCTCTTACAGTAGCGTGTGCGACTGCACTGCCTACGACTCGCTCATGAAGAGGCCTCCTACAGTAGCGTGTGCGACTGCACTGCCTACGACTCGCTCATGAAGAGGCCTCCTACAGTAGCGTGTGCGACTGCACTGCCCACGACTCACTCATAAAGAGGCCTCCTACAGTAGCGTGTGCGACTGCACTGCCCACGACTCGCTCATGAAGAGGCCTCCTACAGTAGCGTGTGCGACTGCACTGCCCACGACTCGCTCATGAAGAGGCCACCTACAGTAGCGTGTGCCACTGCACTGCCTACGACTCGCTCATGAAGAGGCCTCCTACAGTAGCGTGTGCCACTGCACTGCCTACGACTCGCTCATGAAGAGGCCTCCTACAGTAGCGTGTGCGACTGCACTGCCCACGACTCGCTCATAAAGAGGCCTCCTACAGTAGCGTGTGCGACTGCACTGCCCACGACTCGCTCATGAAGAGGCCTCCTACAGTAGCGTGTGCGACTGCACTGCCCACGACTCGCTCATGAAGAGGCCTCCTACAGTAGCGTGTGCGACTGCACTGCCTACGACTCGCTCATGAAGAGGCCTCCTACAGTAGCGTGTAAGACTGCACTGCCTAATACTCGCTCATGAAGAGGCCTCCTACAGTAGCGTGTGCGACTGCACTGCCTACGACTAGCTCATGAAGAGGCTTCCTACAGTAGCGTGTGCGACTGCACTGCCCACGACTCGTTCATGAAGAGGCCTCCTACAGTAGCGTGTGCGACTGCACCGCCTACGACTCGCTCATGAAGAGGTCTCATACAGGAGCGTGTGCGACTGCACCGCCTACGACTCGCTCATGAAGAGGTCTCCTACAGTAGCGTGTGCGACTGCACTGCCTACGACTCAATCATGAAGAGGCCTCCTACAGTAGCGTGTGCGACTGCACTGCCTACGACTCGTTCATGAAGAGGCCTCCTACAGTAGCGTGTGCGACTGCACTGCCTACGACTCGCTCATGAAGAGGCCTCCTACAGTAGCGTGTGCGACTGCACTGCCTACGACTCCCTCATGAAGAGGCCACCTACAGTAGCGTGTGCGACAGCACTGCCTACGACTCGCTCATGAAGAGGCCTCCTACAGTAGCGTGTGCGACTGCACTGCCCACGACTCGCTCATGAAGAGGCCTCCTACAGTAGCGTGTGCCACTGCACTGCCCACGACTCGCTCATGAAGAGGCCTCCTACAGTAGCGTGTGCCACTGCACTGCCTACGACTCGCTCATGAAGAGGCCTCCTACAGTAGCGTGTGCCACTGCACTGCCTACGACTCGCTCATGAAGAGGTCTCCTACAGTAGCGTGTGCGACTGCACTGCCTACGACTCGCTCATGAAGAGGCCTCCTACAGTAGCGTGTGCGACTGCACTGCCTACGACTCGCTCATGAAGAGGCCTCCTACAGTAGCGTGTAAGACTGCACTGCCTACGAATCGCTCATGAAGAGGCCTCCTACAGTAGCGTGTGCGAGTACACTGCCTACGACTAGCTCATGAAGAGGCCTCCTACAGTAGCGTGTGCGACTGCACTGCCTACGACTCGCTCATGAAGAGGCCTCCTACAGTAGCGTGTGCGACTGCACTGCCTACGACTCGCTCATGAAGAGGCCTCCTACAGTAGCGTGTGCGACTGCACTGCCTACGACTCGCTGATGAAGAGGCCTCCTACAGTAGCGTGTGCGACTGCACTGCCTACGACTAGCTCATGAAGAGGCCTCTTACAGTAGCGTGTGCGACTGCACTGCCTACGACTAGCTCATGAAGAGGCCTCTTACAGTAGCGTGTGCGACTGCACTGCCTACGACTCGCTCATGAAGAGGCCTCCTACAGTAGCGTGTGCGACTGCACTGCCTACGACTCGCTCATGAAGAGGCCTCCTACAGTAGCGTGTGCGACTGCACTGCCTACGACTCGCTCATGAAGAGGCCTCCTACAGTAGCGTGTGCGACTGCACTGCCTCTGACTAGCTCATGAAGAGGCCTCCTACAGTAGCGTGTGCGACTGCACTGCCTACGACTCGCTCATGAAGAGGCCTCCTACAGTAGCGTGTGCGACTGCACTGCCTACGACTCACTCATGAAGAGGCCTCCTAGAGTAGCGTGTGCGACTGCACTGCCTACGACTCGCTCATGAAGAGGCCTCCTACAGTAGCGTGTGCGACTGCACTGCCCACGACTCGCTCATAAAGAGGCCTCCTACAGTAGCGTGTGCGACTGCACTGCCCACGACTCGCTCATGAAGAGGCCTCCTACAGTAGCGTGTGCGACTGCACTGCCCACGACTCGCTCATGAAGAGGCCTCCTACAGTAGCGTGTGCGACTGCACTGCCCACGACTCGCTCATGAAGAGGCCTCCTACAGTAGCGTGTGCGACTGCACTGCCCACGACTAGCTCATGAAGAGGCCTCCTACAGTAGCGTGTGCGACTGCACTGCCTACGACTCGCTCATGAAGAGGCCTCCTACAGTAGCGTGTGCGACTGCACTGCCTACGACTCGCTCATGAAGAGGCCTCGTACAGTAGCGTGTGCGACTGCACTGTCCACGACTCGCTCATAAAGAGGCCTCCTACAGTAGCGTGTGCGACTGCACTGCCCACGACTCGCGCATGAAGAGGCCTCCTACAGTAGCGTGTGCGACTGCACTGCCCACGATTCGCTCATGAAGAGGCCTCCTACAGTAGCGTGTGCGACTGCACTGCCCACGACTCGCTCATGAAGAGGCCTCCTACAGTAGCGTGTGCGACTGCACTGCCTACGACTAGCTCATGAAGAGGCCTCCTACTGTAGCGTGTGCGACTGCACTGCCTACGACTCGCTCATGAAGAGGCCTCCTACAGTAGCGTGTGCGACTGCACTGCCCACGACTCGCTCATGAAGAGGCCTCCAAGCGTCTCGCTAGTTCTACCACTTTCATCGCATTACCTGAGCTACTACACAAGCACAAAGACATCCACATGCAAATCCAAAACATCACCGCCAAGCTCAACTTCCTGGAAGACATATATCCAAGTTTAACTCACTGGAAGAAACGGTTATCATCCTCAAGGTCGCTTCGGACACCCGTTTGAGCTTAGCAATTACAAATCTCTATAATCTGTTACCCTTTCCATCCGTCGAGTATCAAGAAGAAAGTCGCAAAACTCGAAACAATGCAGATGTGATCGGCGAGGATGTACCAAAGTACCTGCAAAATGCTAAATGCAAAAACCTATTCGACGTTAGCCTTCTCGGACAATAGGCTGGGGCTTTGGTAAGCCATCTCCCAAATCCCATTTCACCTAGCAACATTATGAATATGCGGGTGCAATCTGCGGTACGGCATAATTAATGTGCTTGTATTCCTTCCCCTATCCAATTTTTCTATCTATACGTTTCCCTTCTCATTTTCCTACTTATTCCTTTATATCTAATTACTATTGTTGCACTCTCAAAATAAAGAAGTTTCTTTGCACATTGACTGAGAAGAACATCATCAAAAATGGGAGGAACATCGTTGCGAAACAAAACACAGTCACCAGAAGACAAAAATAACACTGACAGGCCTTCTGATTCTTGGAATACTGTTGTATTTTAGCATAACTGCCCAAAGACCCAACAAATAAATAAATAGGGAAAAAAAGGAAAAGAAAGCATGATTTGGCAGTAAAATTTGGACATTATTAGCACAGATACGTGTCTTCTATATGTTACCCTTTTTAAGTAGAGCAATTCGGTGCTTAGGTTATGTTCATTCATTAATCTAGAGACGTTTTTGCGGTGCGCTATGTTGTTTTCTTTACATATTCATAAAATGCATAGTCTTATGCTTCAATGTACAAATATTTTATAAGAAAAATTTAAGTTATTATACATCAGGTTTCTGAACAAGATAGCATACTAGCTTTAAAGCGAGATAATACAAACGTCAATGTTAAATTTGGGCATTTAATGTTCATTGTTTTAACAGTGAACGCTGCATCAATTTTCTTCACACTGTTAACTATTTCCATACTGTTTGAACTGGAGCACTGTTGGCTTTGTTTTTAAAACTGTGGACAGTCTATGGTGATGTGTTGAACGGTTAACACGCTTTGACATTGTTAACACAGAGGTTGTGGTTCATGAGACAGAAGATGAGAGTGAGTCAGGATTGTATGTCCTATGCGTAGTCTGATGATAAAAACCTGTTCCTTACGCTTCAAATGTGAAATAGGGACTTTGAAATTGTAGTTACTATTCTCTGTATGATGCTTACTGTTTGGAATAGAATGCCACTTGTTTTATATTGATAAGGGAATCTTGATGTGTTTATTTCATGCCATCTACCAGAGGGTGTCGTATCGCTTCTTTGGCTGCAGCATCAGCGTTCTCTTTGCCAGCAAATCCTGTATATGATGGAATCCAACTGAGTGTGAATACTTTTCCAGTAATTGCTGCTCTGTTACATAGTAAGCGTGGTTTTTGAACGAGGGAGTTAGACGTTTGGAACTGTTGAAACGTATGCATTGAGGTGATAGTCAGTGAATATGATATACGGTGTCATTTGTTTTTGATCTATAATGTATTATAGTGCATAGGCAATAGCGCTAAGTTCGCAAGAGAAGGTTGAAAGGCGATCAGGTAGTCTATAGAGTATCGTATGGCTGGGAAAAACCACATAACATCCATTGTTGTCATCCAACCTGGACGCATCAGCATACACATGTTGAGTGCCAGGTGTAACCGAAGGTGTTCCTAGAAATAATATTAACAAATTAAACTTAAAGTTAAGATTTTCATTTACACTGAAATTATTGTCGTGCGGCTCGATATAGGTAATTTGAAATTGTGCCTCACGTACTTCTGAGTGTAACTTCATGTAAAAATGTTATCAGTTTTCTAAAAATCTATTGTCATGTAAAAATGTATCTAGAAACTTGTAGTATATGACTGTAAAGTTCAAGCGACTTAAATACAATAAAGAATGCATTCATAGCGTTGTGTGTTGCCAGCATTTTTAAACCAGCGTTGGTTTATACTAGGTATATTACGAGAAAATCCTTAAAATCCCACATCATTAGCATACTCCCCTTATAAAGCACTCTTGTCTGACGGTTTCAAACAAATAACATCCATGAGTATTAGTGTTTGTTGACATTATTTAGCACTTTCACTTGTTCTCGCGCCTTTTGAATAATACCAACATAACCGATGTCGATGTCATTTCATTACGTACAGCAGTATGCAGTGTGCATTCCAAGTCTAACTACATAAATGGAATTTTATCGTTACGTTGTATGTTGGGGTATCTTGAATCAGATGAGAACGTTTAATGCACATAGGATACCTCGCCATGCTAGCTCAAGCGGTAGGAGCATCGTCACACGGGGAGCCGAGGATCCGTGGTTCGAGTTTCAGCTACGGTATTAGATTTTTCAAGCGTGATACGACTTTCCAACTATAAACATATTGATTAAGTCGGTGTACACTCTTTTTATGACATCATCATCTCTAAAATGCCGAAAAGCTTCATTGTCTATTTACAGACTGCAGTACTTTTGAAGAACTAAGGCCATAACTATTCTCGGACCTGAGACTTTCACATTACTTCTGGAGTGCAGCCAAATCTATGTGAACAGGAATAATCCAGAAACAAATGGCAGTCTTAAGTGGAAACAGTTAATTAGGTGTGCCAGTGAAAGTGCTGATAAGCAGAAGTAATGGGACGGTGCTTTACCTTCAACTGTGAGGGAAGCAGTTTTGCGTTTTATTGCAGCTACGTGAGCAGTTTCAGTTATTTAAGAAATATCACATTTTTCATTTGCCAGTAGAACCTTCCTAGCTCACATAAATTACAATTAAGGTGCAATTCTTAAACAGAATGAACAGAGGTAGCTCCAATCACATTATAAAAGCTCAATATGTTACATTCATATCATTTTTCTGTTCACAATCGTTTACTTTTATGCAGCTTCCAGAGAATGTTCTTACAAAAACTTATTTCTGTATGTAATTAGTGCTAATCCAGGTAAACGTTGGTAGAAACAGTTTCAATACACATTTTATGTACATACATAAAACACATGAGACCCAAGTAGAGAGTCAAAAGTTTAAAATGAAGCTGATGATACGTCAGCCAAATTTTATTTTTTTGAATACATGGCCTGATGAGAAATAAAAGAAGGAACATGACATTACATTTCAGAAACGTGTAGCTTCAAATACTGAAATTTCTACACTCAACAGAAAATATCCCATCAATAAAGCTAAAGCTACAAAAAACAAACAAAAAGAAAGAAAGAAAACATATTTATATTTTAAGATCCTCTGTTTTTACTTTCTCTACTACGTTTAGTAAGTAGGGGAAGTATTGCATTCCACCCAAAAATTCGATACCGAGATTTCACCGGAAATACATGTTTTGAGACTCACTGAATCCAAAAAAAGCATTTTTGGAAACATGTCCGTGTGTGTGTCTGTCTGTGTGTCTGTGTGTCCGTGTGTCTGTGAACAGCATAACTCAGAAACGAACAGTCGTATAAACACCAAACTTGGTATTTAGGTTTAGTATCTTCCAGAGATGCGACACGAAGGTTTTCAAGAAAATCCCCCCACCCCAGACTACCCTTTACATGGAACATTTTTCGAAAATTTTAATTTTCTCAAAAACGGCTCTAACGATTTAATTAAAATATTATATTTTTAAGATATTGTCATGAGAAATGAAATGTATATCTCAAATTTTCTGGGAATGTCACCAAAAGTATTCTTCATTGTGAACGACTTTTGCATAACTGGTAAACCATAAGAGATAGACAAAATTTTACTACACAAAAAATGTAGATCGCGTTACAATACACAATTTATGTCATACACATTTCTTTTGTTGAGTGAACCGTTTTCGAGATATTGCTTGTTATTCCCTTAAATTTTCCAATACTTAAACTTTTTCTCAAATTCGTTATTCGTTTTTACTTTCTCTACTACGTATAGTAAGTAGGGGAAGTATTGTATTCCACCCAAAAATTCGATACCGAGATTTTACCGGAAATACATGTTTTGAGACCTCCTGAATCCAAAAAAAGCATTTTTGGAAACATGTCCGTGTGTGTGTCTGTCTGTGTGTCTGTGTGTCTGTGAACAGCATAACTCAAAAACGAAGAGTTGGATAAACACCAAACTTGGTATTTAGGTTCAGTATCTTCCAGAGATGCGACACGAAGGTTTTCAAGAAAATTCCCCTACCCCAGACTACCCTTTACATGGAACATTTTTCGAAAATTTTAATTTTCTCAAAAACTGCTCTAATGATTTTGATTAAAATATCATATGTTTAAGATATTGTCATGAAAAATAAAATGTATATCTCGAATTTTCTGGGAATGTCTCCAAAAGTATTCTTCATTATGAACGACTTTTTCATAACTGGTAAACCATAAGAGATAGACAAAATTTTACTACATGAAAAATGTAGATCGCGTTAAAATACACAACTTATGCCATATACATTTCTTTTGTTGAGTGAACCGTTTTCGAGATATTGCTTGTTATCCCCTTAAATTTTCCAATACTTATACTTTTTGTCAAATTCGTTACTCATTTTTTTATGTCCTGGACATGCAAAGAGAATGGAATGCGCCACATAGCAACCGGCATTAAAATATTTGACTATCGCTTAAAACCTACCGTATTCCCCTTGCATCTACAAGAAAACTAGCAATAAGATTGACATCTCGATATCTCCATTAACATGAAGCATATGGAGAATAAGCGTTTGTAAAAATAGTTTGTACAAGAGTAGAGAAAGTCATGTGAGTGTAACACATCAGATTTTTTTTTCATATTAATACAAATTAATATAAACTCAAGGTACACATTTCATTCTTCATATCAATATGATATATACTACTGATTGAGAAGTTAAGCAGTCCCGGCGTTGTACAGGCTATGCCGTAAACACTGTCCACTGATTCGCGTCGTATCAATTTCGGCCGAGATTACTGCTTCGCACCGCTGTGCGTGCCGCGACTTTAACTCGTGCAACACTGTGCTCGTTGCTCTTCAAAGGTGTAGGTCCCAGGTCAAATACTGCCGCTTGGAGGTACTTTTTATGTTTAGCAAAAGTAACGAGGACTGATAGTTCGGCATAGAAGTGTCATTTCACTTAATTAGTTTATCTGAATTTCATTACAACACAAATTTTACTTGCTAGAATATACAAATCCACTTTCTAGTGCATTCGGAATGAAATCCACGATTTGCTAGAACGTTCTCGAAACATGAACAGAAATGAATAAGAAACTTCCGACCTTACCATGACCTTCCAGCATGTTAATAATTGCTCTTTAGAGCACATTAACATCGAGCACCACCGTAGTCCTAATCCGCGGGCTGGTGAATGCGGTGTCAGCATCTGATTTTGCATCGTCTGATTTTGCCTAGTTACCAATCCGCAAGATGAGAAGACTCACCCGGTATAAATGAACGGATGGACAGATAGATAGTTGGGTAGGTAGACGGACGGACGGATGGAGAGATGGATGGATAGATAGACGGATGGATGGAAGGATGGACGGGCGGATGGATGGATGGACGGATGGACGGACGGATGGATGGGTGGGTGGATGGATGATGGATGAAGATGGATGGATAGATGGGAGGGTGGTTGTGTGGGTGGATGGATGGCTGAGTGGTGGGTGAGTGGGTGGATAGATGGATGGATGGGAGGGGGAGGTAGGCAGGGTGGGAGGAAGGGAGGTAGAACACACGAGTTTCTTTCAAAACGTTTACATACTTTTTTGAGAGAAAAAATAACGAAAATTTTCCATGGGAAGGGGAATTTGGGTGGTATTATACTATAAAATCTTCACGTCTTATCCTTAGAGGATGCTTAAATTGCACGTGGGATTAATATTTTCTGACTGTTCATTTTGGAGTTATGCTGTTTAAACATTCGCGCGCTCTTGTATCTTTACTAAAATGCTTTTCTTGGAGTCAATGTACCTAAAAACATGCTTTTCCTGTGAAATTTCAATACCGAATGTTCTGGTGGAAAGCAATATTCCCTCTATCTACTATAGGTATGTGGTAGACAATAGTTATTTACGTAAATGCAAAGGAATGTATGTTTTTTCAGTTAGATGTAAGCTGAGCCCGGAATATCGAAACGAGTCCTGAAAATTGTTTCATACTGTGTCGAAATAGGGCGTCGGAGTAGCGTAGTGATTTCGTTTCCGGCTGTCGTACTGAGAGTCCGGGGTTCGATTACTGGCTCTGGTGTGGCAATTTAAAGTTCGGCCCTATCCACGCCTTCATCTATGAGCTGCTTATGTGAAGTATTCCCAAAGCCCAACGTGGTTCGGAGTCCACAGTAAAAGCTGTCATCCTCAACATCACCCTATCATCGGAGGCAACGGATTTCACCCTCTAGTGCCTACATCACAGAAATGGATCAATCATCGCTTGGTGGAATGAGATATCCCGAAGGTAATAGATCGTACGAGGAGCATTATAAAAACGACTATATCGAACGACTATATTGATTAAATTTTGTACTGTAGATATATTATGTTGGACATGGACGCAGTCAGTTTCAGTTAAATCGATGATTAACTAGTTGAAGTGAATACTGAACAATTGGTGTTGGTGTACGGAATGGAATGAGTAGCGGAGGGGATGTAGCACTGATCCTGTCCGGGCTTTGTGGGTGCCCCCGGGAGGAAGGGATGAGGTGAAAGGAGACACCGGGCGGCCGGAAATGACACGATCCCTAAAGTATCCAGATTTAATCGCCCCAGCAGACGGACAGACAGACCGGGGACCCCACCCCACAAAGGTACAGCGCCTCCGCCTAAGGCTCCTTTATCTCCGACAACCAGCCAAAGGCCGAGGATCGGAGAAGGTTCACAGAGAGCATCCTTTTTTCTTGTCACGCTGTACCGAACCTCCGACACTTCCAACCCTGAAACAGACCGAACGTTGTGAAGGATGAATGAAATGGAGTGACAGAAAATTCGAGGAATGAAAGGATCCTTCTCAGCATTCGCCTGGCGACCCGGGATAAGAACAGAAAAAATCCAAGAGTCAGGAAGATCGGCTATGGGAATCGAACCCATCTCGAATGCGGGCCATAGACGCAACCCCCGAGCCATCTTGGCCGGTGGAGTACGTAAGATAAGAGTATGGAAAAGTTCAATTTCCCGTACTGTGTTGGAGACGGAAAAACATGAAATTCCGGATAGTATGAGACAAGGTAAGTTAATGAATTGCTCTAGTTTTTACTATGACTCTATCGAAGACAGCCACTTATTATGTGGCTTTTCTCTTAAGAATCAAGCAAGCATTTCTTGCGCTCTCTTCTTTTGAGACAGAAGCCATACCAATACACTCGGAACAGAAAATAAGCCTGCCAGCGATGGGCCATTCCGTTAGGTTTTCGTTTCCCTAGTTTCCTTCTGTGCAGATACATCCCACTTTAGGTAACAGCACGATGCAGTGCCCTGATACATTTTAAAACAGGCAAGGTTTTCTTTTCTTTTTCGCCAACAGTTTATTGATTGCGCTTGAATTTCCGATTGTTATTTAAATATTCAAACAAGCTGTTTATATATGTGCATTGTTTTACGTACGGCATGCAATCCAAATGGCAAATTTCATATACAGACTGATAATGGATC
This sequence comes from Deroplatys truncata, assembly GCA_030765065.1. Taxonomy (NCBI): domain Eukaryota; kingdom Metazoa; phylum Arthropoda; class Insecta; order Mantodea; family Mantidae; genus Deroplatys; species Deroplatys truncata. Next base: position 18,260,248 of record CM060976.1, read on the forward strand.
ATTCTCTTTGAAGCCCCGTGGCATTCAACATGTGACAACTATTTTCACACGGCACCAAAGAATGTGCAGTAGTTTAAAAATGAAATGTATTAGTACGAACATGATTGGAGAGGCTTGGCTAATGGGAAATACATTACAAATTTGTATTTAAAACACTTTCTATTGGGCATTCGTTTTGTTTTTCCCCGCACGCGGACCGGGGCAAAGTCAGCACATCACCGCTACAAACACCGACAGTTCAGTTCGAGTATTATCGCTGAGAAAGCCGGGGGTTGTTAGATAGGTAACAGGGAGAAGTTACGACCTATGGCTCATTTCTCTATTTGCAAATATTCAAGGATTTAATACAAAGTAATATACTTCAATTTGCTGTAATTTTTAAAACAATTATTGAAATACTCACTGTCTTGCAGAATTTCATAAATACTTTATCCACCGCAATTCGCAAAATACATACATATTGCTTAACCCCTTATAACCTAATACAGGGGTGTTTCTTTAGGGTTTAAGGTTTTTAATGACCTGTTTTGTATTTTAAAATTATAACGACATTCAACAATAAAATACAGGTATCTATAGGTATTTAATAATGCAAAAACATTAAATTTTTCAATAAGACCGTAGCGTATCTTTTTAATAATAAAAGCAAAATTCATGCAACTACAGTCAAATGTAACCCCACCGGCATGCAAGTGTGCCATCACACCAGTTATTTTACTTGGGCCCTCCCCATCCCTTACCACAGGCAGATTTGAATGCAGTCACTTGGACTCGAATTCGCGATGTTTGAATGGATGGCCAGCTCATTTCGTCTCACGCTGCTGATCACGGCTATTCGAATAAGTTCGGCCGTGGGCCGAAAGGGATATGAAAACCGGTTTAGGAATTAGAAGAGGAGCCGAATATGTAGCAAAATAATCCCAGCAATAAAGAGTTAGGCTCAAACCAGTAGAATTCGCGTCAGACAAGAAAATATAAACCGAGCGAGATGACTCACGCTCAATTCGGAGAGTTCCGGGTTCAAATCTCGTGTACCGGCCAATGTGACCGGTCTCTTTTCGTATTTTCCTTCATTTGCCAGGTAAATACCGAATTGTATTTTCAATATCATGAACCAAAGTTTCACCAACAAAACAAAACAAAATAGAAAAACAGTCGATTTTACAGCAAAGGTGACTACGCAACTAAGGTAATCTGTAAATAATCACGATTAGCATCTGTGCACTCCAAGAACAGCAGTTCCACGAAGCAAAAGCAACAACAATAGATTATAAAGGAAGGGATTACTCAACCGAGCAGAATAGATCAGGCGGAAACGTCTGTGACCCGTATTCGGGAGGTCGTGAGTTCGATCCCCGTGGCCGAACCTGACCTGAAGAATCATTAAGTCCCCCGAATTCCCTGTCCCTCCATTTCTCCTCCATTCACTTTTCACTTTATCGTTTATCTATTTGGTTTCTTTCAGAGTTGCAGATGTCGGCGGGAGGTCTGCGTGTGCATGGTGGGGGAAAAGGATGCTCTGTAGAAACCTCCGTCCTCTGCATTGGGGACGGTCTCTGGATCCCAGGTTCCAAGGGGGTGGATGTGCTGCTCCAGTGCCCATACTGGGAGTTCAAATCTGGAAATGATAAAAATCCTGCCCTCTGTATCTCGTGTCTCTGGTCCGGTCGTCCTCTGTCTCCTCTCACCTCATCCCTCCCTCCCCGGGCGCCCTGCCCGGGGCATAGGCACTAAAGATCTGCTTAGGTCGAGGTGCTAAGCCCCCCTCCGCTTAGAATCCTAATCCTAATCTTAAGGCACTACTCAAATAAAGACGAATTTCACCATGTTACTCAAGGGGATAGTACAGCAAGTATGCAACTAAGGCCATCTGTCTACCATACACGACTCGAGTGAACTCACAAACCTAGAGGAACCATCACAATCTGACAAACAATTAAAGCGACGTTGAATAGTGAAAAGTAGGCATCATGTGTTAACTGAACAAAAGTTGGATGATAGAACAGCTCCATTATAAAGTGTCTTGGAAAGTTAGTACAACAAGCGTGGGTGAGTGATACAACAATACATCCTGTTATAAGCAAAACTGCTAAAATGTATTTATGAGCAGTAAGTATGTTTAGAGCACGACTCGCATTGTGACGTCAGCTGCACTGTAAGCCACAGCCTACTACATATCTGGCCTGCGCGCTCTGACGTCAAGGCATGGTCACGTGACCTAGTGCAAGCGGCGAACGTTGGAAAGGCATGTTTGTGTTGCAAATTTTCTATCAATGAATAAAGCAGTTCTCCTGTGCATATGTTGAGTTATTTCACGTGTGAAAGTATTCAATTTTTACCCCCACTTATACGGATTGCAAACCACATTGGGGTAAGTAAAATATCTGTTATTATAGTTATCATATCTGTTATTGTAGTATGTTGCAGAAGTATACTTGGTTATGTCTGGCACAACTCTGAAAGTAACTAATAACTATTTGTATGCTTTTTATCAGAGAATTATATTGTAAATGTATAAAACAATAGTGTTTTCTTTGTATTTTCAGAGCTGCAATGCTTTTCAAGTGTTCAGTACCAGGTTGCAGATCGAATTATGAGCCTCCGTATGTAACCTGCTTTAGATTTCCCAGAGATGAAGAACGACGGAAATTATGGATAAGCAGAATACGCAGGCAGAATTTTGGGTTCACTGAAAATGCTGGAGTCTGCATTAGATATTTTACAGAAGAAATGGTTATTCGAGAGGATAAATGGCAGGATAAAGATGGACGAGTGCATTCCATTCCTCGTGCTAATCGTTTCCTTACTGATGATGCTTTTCCTACAGTTGTTAATGAAATCACACCCCCACCTAAGCTTTTCACTTCCAAAGAAAAGAAGAATAAGAGAGGAAAGGGAATATGAAGCATTTCAAACAGTCCTTGATCAAAGTTTAGCTTCATATGATAAGGAATTAGAAAATAAAAAGTTACTCACATATGAAGATGTAAAGTTTATATAAAAAATGTGTGAACGAAAGAAAAGATTGGGCACTTTCAATTAGTGTTAGTGCTATTACATGCTAAAAATAATAAGTATCAGTGTCTTATATTCTTAGTAGTTTTGTGCTTTCTAGTGATAGGTACTTTAAAGTGTATATAAACAAGAATTGAAGACTAATGAACTGAATCTGGAATTTAGTGTTATCTTGGAGAAATCTCAGATGGCTGCATTATTTTAACTGTGTAGTGTGCTATGTCAAACTTTAAAGAAAATAAACTTGCTGCAGCAGTGAAATTGTTAAAAGAACATGAGGTGCTAGATGCTGGTAAAAAAGTGAGGTTAAGTGTCCTTACAGATGCAATGGATTCGCTGGTCTGACCCAAAACATAAAGCTTGAGGAGGTCAGCGAAGCCAAGCAGCCGCTTACGACAGACTTGTCTGTAGAAGGGAACCCCGGCCAGTCGAAAAGGGAAGCCCTAACGAGTGCCGTAGGGGATAAGAATCCTAAGATGAAAACCAAAGCTCCGAAGCTAACACAGGAATAAAGAAAGGCGCAGAAGGTATCTCCCAATATAGACAAAGATAAATTTCTGAAATGTAAGTTCCACTGTTTTATTTTACTAAACAGTAGCCATGAAACATCGCTTTTCACAAAACAACAAAATATAACAAGAAAACACTAAAGTTATAAAAACACAGAAATTGAAACAATTCTTATCAAACTAATGACAGTCACAACTTCAAACATTTAGAGCTGGAAGGAATTAATCAAAGCTTAACTTCAACAAAATTTAACTTTCAATCGCATAAGTACTAAACCAGAACTCTCATAAATATACTACTAGAGATAGTTTCAGAAGGTACTGTCATGATAATAGTAAAACAAACTTTAACTAACCAAAACTGTAAAGCAACACTAATATTGATAACTTGAACACAAAAATGGCTTTAATAGTAATAGAACCAAAGCTTCAACTGACCCAAACTTTAAAGCAAGTTTAAATATAGTAAAATTTAAGTGGAAAAATTAAAGTAAAACAAACAAAAGAAAATACCAAGTTTACATCAACAGCTTTCCCTTATGGGTGATATATAAATATCTGGATATTTTAGAGATGAGGTGCAGCATAAATCTAATACTTATAAATGAAATTTAAAGGCACCCAGTAAATATAAGTTTCTTCTACATTTTGAAATGTTATAAATCCAAGAAACCATAAACATCTGTCACAAAATCACCCCTCACTAGAGTGTGTAATAATTTAGCTGCTTTTGAGCACTCACAAGATTATTAACTAAATAGCATTAATTGTTTATGCTGAAAAGAAAACTATTTGAGATTAAACCTAGGCAAACGAACGTTTAACCAAAGGCACACATCCAACTATAACAAAACTCGTGCACTAAAGAGCAACAGGTATTCTAATATCTTTTTTAACCCGAGGTAAGTAAGGAGCCACAAACAAAGCAGTGAAAATAGTAAAATGGCTCAATACGCAAAACAGGCGAGATTATAGCAGCCAAAGCATTTCAAATATTGCGTGGAAGCAAAATATTGTGCCCAATAGTGCAATATCTTTCCAGCCCACTAAATTACAACAAGAAAGTGAAAATGTATCCACAAAAAGGTATATATATATATATATATATATATATATATATATCAGATGTTTCGGAACAGGCCAATTAAACATACATATAACATTGGACACCCTTGAGCTTCTATTCAATCCAGCTTTACCCTGTCTCAATAGCAATACCCTTAGAAGCTTCTTTAATACTTTCCCCGTTAATATGCCAATAAAAGAATCACATTTAGCAGCAATAAAAGGGCAGAAATATTTCATTAAATTATTCCTTATTAAACCCACACAGAAAACCTGAAAACATTCATCTTTGGTACTCTTAGAAGTCGTACAAAACACCCTCATTTATGAATAACATGACCTATTTAACCTAGTATTAATTTCTGGCAAAGAAACCAATGAACCGAAACACACTAAAACTATGAATAATATTAAGAGCCACCCACTAACGAATTGCCTGTAAAAAAACATACATTATGTTTTCTGCCCAACTCCATTCACCATTACCAGAATACAGATCAGCAGACGACCAAAGCCTACCTTAACTTATGCAGATACTCCAAAACCTATCCGAAACGATATGCTTTTAATGAATCCAAGAAAACACTTCCACAGGCGGATAGACGTCTAACCGGGCAGAGAGCCGTCTCTGCAATCCTACCAAAAAACTATTACTCATTCCACAAGGCCAAGCGCGGACCACGGCCACAATACAGAGAGGGAAGAAAGGGAAGCGCAAAGAGTATAGTACCACAAAGGGACAAACAAAAAGGCTACGCAAGTGACTGGCTGTATGTATCTAACAACAACAACGCACAATACGTACAACATATCAGCACACAGAGCAGATAGAATTATTCTCCTTTAAGAAGGAGAGGTACAGATTTTCATCAGATCTTCTTAAGTTGGCTCTGAGAATGTTCCTAATATCTCCTACATGTTACAGAACCATACGTCAGTCACAGGTACTAACTCTTCCACATCCAAGTAACTTACGAAAACTGGATGCCAGTCTAAATATGACAGCAATTTTAATATTAGCAATTCCTACATTGTTGGTCACATTTGTTCCTTGAAACCTGAGGAAAGATTTGTTAATCTTTTGAAGGATGAAGTTTATATTTCACCAGATTTAACTTTTAAAAGTGGTGAATTGGTAGGAACTAGTGCAACAAATACACATGAGCTTGCTAAAACAGCTCAAGTGTTTTCAGTAAATCTGCATTTGGTAATTATTCAGATGTCATTGCCATTTTGCCAGTCAGTAGAAATTCTGGGGACTTCTTAAATACTACTGTGAGTAACATTCTCTGCGAACTTGGCAAACTTAATGTAAAAGTAATCAGTCTCATAGCTGATAATTATCAGATCAAAAATCTTTGTTTCAAAATTCGCGCAACACACATTTGGTTATTCTTCAGTGGTAAATCCCCTTAGCCAATCACAGCCTCCGTTTTTGCTCTGTGATACTGCGCATATTTTCTAAACATAAGGAATAATTGGATCAACCAGAAAGATATTATGTTTAATTTTCCTGATTTTGAAAATCCAGATGTAATTAAAAGTGGTAATTTTGGTACCTCAGATCACTTTATCACAAAGAAAAGAATCACTTGCTGAAATTTTGCCATAAGTTAAATGCAAAAGCTGTTTACCCATCAAATATTGAAAGACAAAAAAGTGAGTCTAGTGTGTAAAATTTTCAATTGTGAAAATATTAATGCCCTCTTAGAATGCAATGATGGTTATGCAGAAACAGCAGTGTTTTTAGATATTATCCTAAAATGGTGGAATATTGCAAATGTTAAGTTTCTATATAAGGATGTAAGGTATAAAAATGCTGATTACAAAGCAAGAAGAGTTAATTTTCCTGAATAAATTTTCAGCATGGTTGTACAATTGGGAACATCTCTGTAGGGGAAATGTATACCAAGGGCTGTCTAGGTGCACATTTGACGCAATAATGCAGACATGCTCAGGCCTTTATGGTTTAGCAAATTATGGTTTAACATAATTAAAAGTAAACTATGTTCTGTTTGGCAAGCTTCAAACGGATCCTCTTGAGGAGCGACAGTCTTTACCGCCAGTTGTGTGGCAGTAATTATATTATCTCTCTCCAACGGCTATATGAGAGTGAGAAAAAGATCAGAATTAAAAATTTGCTTTTATTTTCATCAAAACATGGTAACATTCCGGTAGGAAGCTTAAATGTGGACGCAAATTCTGAAAACCAAAATGTTCCATCATTGCTGCCTTTTTGTGAAATAGAGATTGAAATCGCAAGACCAGTGGATAATGATGTAATGCCTATCGTGTTTTACATTGCAGGTTGTGCTGCTTACAAGTAGCAAATGGTATAATATGCCCCAAATGCATTGAGTTATTGATTTTAAATGACACTTTAGAGTATGAATTTGAAGGTGCAGCAAGGCTGATTGATTCCTTAAGTAGAGGTTTTCTGAAGAAACCCACAATATATTACGTAAAAGCAACGTGGTTGTGTATCCAACTATTTCAAGGCTTGGTGAAAGAATGTTACGATGATTTTATTAAAAGCAGTAATTATCTTTCCTTGTTGAAGAATTTGTGCAGTCCCTATGTAGTAATCATTATGGATGAAACCAGAGAAACGATAATCAATAAGTGCAACCATAAATTTGAAGACTGTTTTCATGATATACAATTATTTGCAAAATTATTCTAAATAATTACTCCAAAATGGTAACTGAGGATAAGTAACAAAAGTCTTGTGATAAAAGAAAAATAAAAAAGCTGACCAGTGTGTGAATTCATAAGAGCATTTTGTGCTTTCCATGAGGAAGGAAACAATACTTTCAGTATTTCTATTATATTTACAAGGAATAATTTAGTATTAAAAGCACAGCCTACTACAGTGGGCTGTGCTGTAAGCCCTTGGCTGCTAACCGGCGGTGCAAAGTTAGTAGGCACACATGGGGTAAATCGGCGTATTAAATAAGTTGAAACGATATTCTATAACTTACCATAGGTAATCCCACGAGAGTTTTCGAATTTGCCTGACACAACTCGTAACCTTAAATGGAATGTATTAGCACTATTCCATGAATAAAATGTAACATATTATACGAGTGGCACTATTTATATTTTGGGCCTAATAATTAAAACAAAGTAATTTCTGATTTAAAACTCCTTTATTGTCTCCAAGTGTCTTGTACACTTTATGTTTTAAGTTATCCCGGAGGGGTATTTTATGAACAATATTACCAGCTAGCGGTGCTTTTCCACTGGGGGTGTGGAAAGGTGATAAAAACATGATAACGCACTGCTGCTTGAAGCCGAAATTATAAAGTCAATAATTATCATAATAATCTGGGAAGGATAGCGAAATAAAATAAATAATAAAATATTTAAAATCAGTGCATGTATTAAAACTAGAAACATTGGGAAAATTGTTGACTGTTAAAAGCGACAGAAAGACCAGACAGGCACAGTTTAAGTAATTAGGGACCAGGCCCAGGTATAAAGTGTAAAATAGCTGAAGCCAGTTTCTCTTGGAATTAATGGGTGCAGTTGCATTGACCGGGATGTGAAGGTCACTAGAAGCTTCATGACGCTCATTTTTGGTGCGAAATGTTTAAGGGGAGAGAAGGGAAGTTAGGAGTCCTTTCTTTGCATCGCGCATGTGGTGAGGACATTCTCGCTGGGACGCTCGTGTGATGAGGAACAACGGTCTCGTCGAGGTCCGAAGACTGGGTGCGAACTTGCAAGAGGGTCGAACGATCAGATGTAATTCATAATCTCGGTCTTGGAAAAGACACAGTAACATCGTAAGAATTTAAAAGTGATCGGCAAATCTTAAGTCTTATTTTAATGGTGCATAAAAGAGTTCTAAGAAAGCGTTCGTGTTTCTACGTACATACACTCACGCATACCCAGTGATTAAGATCTCATGCTCGAGCAGCCGTGGCAAAGTATAAAAAAACAACTAGGAGGAGAAAAGCAGCAACCGTGAGGCAAAGGTGAGTTTTGAATTGACGGTGATGTGATGTAGTTCAGTTATTACGTGTTATTTATTATATTGTCCTGTACTTAGTCACAAAGTATATTATAGCTCAGTATATGTTTTCTACTGCACAGCCTGTATTTATTTATGATTCGCATGTGTTAATTCGGTCAGCTCGCTAAGTGAAAGTACGATTTGCAGAAAGATTTCCAGGTGTAAAAGTTCCAGACCGTACAACAATCCATGAACTTTACAGTAAATATCGGGCCACAGGAAGCGTTCAGGCTAATAAATCTAACAGACGGCGTTCGGTTCTTACCGAAGAAACATTAGACGACATCGGTCATCGTTTGGAAAATTCCTCCCTAACATTCCATGATGGATAGTTTCCTAAAGAGGTGCCAAAAATGTTTGGACAACGACGGTGGCCCTTTTCAGCATTTCCTTTCATAAAGTTGGTAAATAAAGCCTTTAAAAGTAGTTTTAACAATGTTGTATGGTTTCATACGCGCCTTTCTATGATAGCAGCAGACGACAACGAGCACCGAGGACGCGGACAGGAAAAACACCGCGCAGGCGGTTCTGAGTCTTTTGGCTCACCTGTATTATCTGACATTGCGCTACGTCTCTCTACTCACATCTGTGATGGAGGAGCTTAACCGTGAAAACGTTCGGATCTAGAAACGAGGTCATGGCAACACTCGCTATCAGTTAAAAGAATGCCTCCAAATATATAAACTGTAAACACGCAAGTCAAGTAGACTGACATTCACGCTCCGCGCACGCATTCTCTTGTGTTCGGTATTCAAAAAACGCAATGCACACCCAAGTAAAGGCACATAAGACAGCCCTTGGATGAAGATCAATTTCGGCAACTACATTATTATAGAAAACTTACCCGAGATCTGTACACTTCAGCGGTAGACAAAGCGCTAAACCTGAAGACCAGTGTCACAACGAACGGCGAAGCTAAGAATACAGTAAAATTACAGTTCATTGAGAAAATATGAACTACTAATTGTTGTCCGATCGACACAACATTATATCAATGTATGCTCTCCATTTTATTTTACCATCATCTAAGGATAACTATAAGATCATGTTCAAAGATGATCCTATTGTTTCATTTTTTATATCATCAGCTGTAACACATCCTCTTAAATATCTCATAAATTGTGTCTCCACAAAGTGAATATATGTTCTTTCTTCTTTGTTACTATCCATGATTCAAAACCATACAGGATAGGAGCGGAGGGGGACTTAGCACCTCGACCTAGCAGATCTTTTGTACCTAGGCCGCTGATGGGTCGCCCCCGGGAGGGAGGGAGATAGAGGAGGGCAGGATCCCTACCGTTTACACATTTAAACTCCCCCTATGACAACTGTGCAGCCGGTTCCCTTTCCCCCTGTGGACTTGCACATCCCATTCAGGGGGATGCAGGTTTACTCAGAGCATCCTTTTCCCCTGTCATGCACGTGCCAAGACCTACCGCCGACACTTGCGACCCTTAAACTGACCAAGCAGATGAAAGGTGAAGTGAAATGAGAATGGAGGTGAACTGGAGGGACAGGAAATTCGGGTGATGTAATGATCCATCCCAGCATTCGTCTGGTGACCCGGAGAAACCGCGGAAAAGTACATGGGTCTGGAAGTTCGGTCATGGGAATTAAACCCATGACCTCCCGAATGCGAGCCATAGACGTTACCGCCTGAGCCATCCCGCTCGGTCGGAGCTATATATGAGATAGGGCATAGGTTCATCTTGCAGAACTTCATTTGCGTTTACTTTATATTCTTTCCCTAAGGATCTTCTAATTGCTCCGAAAATGGCTTAGAATGTATTATCTTTCATTCCCATTAAGTTTAAAACTAATATCACCTCCTAATTTTTGGAAATGAGTGGGCTGGTTGTCCATTCACATAAAAATATTTCACAAGACTTTATTCATTGTGTAAACAATTTGAAATAACATAATTATCTCAGAAATCATTTTTATGAAACGGAATAATAATTGACATATTTAGATTTCGCAACCCATTACAGATTTTGCACTCCTTTGAGAAACGTAATTAAGATGTCAGTTTTTCCACTCTCGAACTGAAGCTCAAGTATATGCTATACGCACTGTGCGAGATGGTGTGTGACTCGCATTTGGGTGGCACCGCGATCGATTCCCGTTGGGCTGGCCACTCTGATTTGTTTTTTTTTTCGCAGTTTTCCCTGGTTAAAATACCAATGCTAGGGTGGATTATAATATGCCACAAATTTCCCTTTTATTTCACTTTTTTATCATGTTTGAAGAAGGATTAAGCGAGTGGACGGTGGTGCAGTTTGCTTTAAGGAAGTTTGTCCTAGCGTTCGGGGTGCGACAGGCCCCAGAGAGACCTCTCCGTGAAGAAAGGTATGCCTATGAGAGAGATCCCGCCGCCGCCAGAGTGTAATTAATATCTCCTGCGTCCGAGCCTGCACCCTGGATCTGGTCGCCCCTCTGTATTCCTCGTTACATTCCTCCCAAAAGTTTCTAGAAGCAAAATCATTTTAGCCATTTTACTTGTAAGGATAATGCACACATAAATACACCGGGAAATTTTCGGTAATAGCTAGTTTGATTATATGTACAGATCGCTCGGAAATATTTGGTGAGAACATTATTGTGCCTAACGCGGGAATATAAACTGTCTTGAATGGTTAACCATGGATACCTCTGATTAAACACTTTAACACATGTTAAGTTAAAATAATCTGAGTAAAATTTATTCCATATCTCTTCCTCTTTACCGATAATGGTGGAATAAAAGGGCCTGAGAATGTGTAAGGAGAAAATTGTGTATACTCGAAAATAAGTATTAACTTTGATAACATAACTAAAGAGTAATTAAAAAGGTACTGGCAGAGAGAAACAGAACCTGCATCCCTTCATCACTTGAATATCAGAAGTACCAGAATATCGTAAGTTCTAATGATAATTTTGTTTATGAAACAGCCAAAATCAATACAACACAACTCTAGTTCCAGATTTTTTGAACACAAATTTATTGGCAGCTCCAAGGGACTGAGGTAAAAAAGTAAATGAAAAAATTGGCAAGGTAAAATGAACAGGGCTGGAATTAGAATCTGTCAAGAGAGACAAGAACGTTACCACCAGACTATTAAAATAACAACAGATAATAATACAAAGGGTAAAAGTAGGTTTTATTTCGCAATTCTACGAGCAAAATAAAACCAGTTTTAACACGTGGCATATACTATTTTTTAGACAGTGCTCGAATTTGTAAAATATCAATAATATTATACCGATACTTGAAACTAAGAGAAATCAGTTTAGAACGCGGTTCTTGAAGCAAGAGAAATGTTAAAAAGCGAAATGTCAGCCATTTTGATGTTTTGTTGATTGGCTAGCAGTCATTTTCAGTGAAAATTTTCAGTGAAATTATTTTCAACATGTTTTGCCTTACACCAGACAATGAAGCGATTAAATACTGTATCAACAGCTTTCTGGATTTTTTGGGTAAGCACTTCTATTGTTAGCCTATTTTTGCTGCTTCAGTAATTTCACATCGTTTTTCCATTTCAGTTTGTTCTGACTTCATTATTTCCGCCATTTAATTCTTATGTAGGTTATCGTAGATAAAAGAATAGCGTTCTATATCAAAGAAACCACAAAGCTGCCAATGTAACAAGTAGGTTAACGAATTGCGGCAAATTGGAGTATGACGATTTGTATTGTAAACAGATAATGTGAGCGCCATGAGAAACTAATCATGTAAAAAGAAATCATGAAAAGTAAAACCTAATCAAACCAAACCGAGTTAAACATGTGCAAATACAAGGGGAAATTGCCACGTGGTTGGACTTGAAACCAAAGTTGGTCACTAGTGCGATAACCTACAACTTTTAGCTCGTGTGCACTGTGTTAGAAGTTCTGCTTTTAGGTCTTCTGTCTAAAAGTTTATTTTATATTCCAAGGTTTATCATAGTTGTTGGATCATCAGCGGTCAAATAAACTTAAATGGGCCATACTTTGGATAAGAACTAAAATTGAAATAGTTTACCTTAAGAATTTTGACTTTGTACGTCGCTATCTCCACTTGAACATTCATTCTAAAGTCGGGTTTACGATGAACTTAAGATGACAACTTACGGGACGAATATGAGGTTAAGAAATGCTGCTAAATTGAAGGAGGTCTAATTAGAAAGCACTTAACGTAACGTGAATGATTATGGTTGATAGTTGGTTTAATTAATCCAAGCCACATCACGCCGATTGGTTCAAATTAGTCAGTGACATCCAAGGATGTGGAAGGAAAAGTTTGATATTGTCAACTGGTATGTCGCGTTAAGTTAAGTCAAGTTAAATAGCTCCTCCATTTAATACACTGTGATGGACTTTCAAGTTACGTCGCATTAAGTCAAGTCACGTTACGTTAAGCTCATTGTAATCCCGGCTTATCATTTCTCTCATAATCTTGAGGAGACACCGATTTTCCAGTATAAGCTATCCCTACTCGGTGTTTATGCATACCAAACAGGAGTAGATACTCCGCGACGGACACAGCATCTCTCTGCATTCAGATCTGTGAACGTCATATCGACGGAGTATAATGTGCTTGCGGTGTGTGTGTGTCAAGACTACGCTTACTCTTATACATTTTTCGAGAAGATACTTCAAAAACACGAACGGAAGGCGCTACTCTGTTTCATATCTATCTGTCACAGTACCTACGTAATACGATGCTGCCAGTGCATCATAATTAAGCGTTACTCACATTCGCCGTCAGTAGTGTGGAAGTAGTTAGAGTTTAACATCATGAGTTTCCGTTTTTCTAGTTGATCGTTGTCTTTTCTCTCCAGATGCGGATAAGTGGCATGTCTTAACATAGAAAATGTTTAACGATAGTGGAAACCGCGAAGGGTTTCTTGTTTTCTTCTTCTATCCCTACTGCATGTTTGTTTCTTAGCTCACTATAACCTTTAAGTCATTATTCAAATGTTACGGGTCACTATCAGAGCGCAGGTCAATTAAATACAATACTTGTTACTTTCCCAACAAGTAGAAGTATTGCATCCCACCCAAAAATTCTATATCGAGTTTTCACCGTAAAATATGTTTTGAAGCACCCAAAATCCAGAAAAAGCAATTTTAGAGAAATCTCCATGTGTATGTGTATGTTTGAATGTGTCTCTCTGTGAAAAGCATAACTCAAAAAGAAAAAGAAAGAAATGTCGAATAAATACAAAACTTGGTGTTTACGTTCAGGAGCTTCCAAAGATGCGACACGAAGATTTTCAAGAAAATCCCCCAAACCCAAACTACCCCTTACATGGAAAATTTTTCGAAATCTTTGATTTTCTCAAAGCTGGCTCTAACAGTTTTGAATAAAATAGCATATATTGTAACCGCGCGCACTAAGCTACCTATGTACCGGCAATGCAAGTGTCTTCCGGCTCATCTAGCTGCCCCGGGTGAGGGAATGGTCAGTCCCAATGCAGTGTGAAACAATACAACAATATGTAATAGGATGAGTGGGTTCGTTTTTAACTCACATCACATCTACGCTTCTTAGTAGAAACCTAAGCCCATATGTGATGCGAGTTAAAAACGAACCGACTCAAGTATAGGGTCTTTCACAACAAGAGTGTCCTATTTTTGTGCTTAAATAAACCACCTTCTATAAATGAAAGAGGTTTATTTCTTTTTTTATTTGGGAACATAATGTCATTACGTGTGGAAGAGAACATCAGTTAAGTGACCGCCGCGACTTCGTTGGGTTGCGCGTATACGTTTGACCCAATTTTCAATGACAGAAGAACGTAAATTAGATCCAATTTCACGAATAACACGCGTGATGTTATTCATAAGATCATTTACTGTTTCTGACTTGTTGACATAAACTCGAGATTTAACATAACCCCACAAGATGTAATCCAACGGTGTTAAATCACATGACCTCGGGGCCCAATTAACATCATCACCACGGGAAATGATGAAACCTCTGAACTTCTCCTTCAATAGATCGATTGTTTCGAGAGTAGTATGACATTTGGCACCATATTGCTGGAACCAGATGTTTCTGAGATCCATACCATTCAATTTAGGCTAAAAATAGTCCCTTATAAGACCCCGGTATCTTTATCCATTGACAGTTAGAGCTTCTTCATCTTCATCTTGGAAAAAAATATGGACCAATCATTCCACCATACCAAAATCCACACCATACAGTAAGCTTTTGAGGATTAAATGGTCGTTCTTGAATCTGCATTGGATTGTGATTGCCCCATAGCTGCAATTTTGTTTGTTAACACAACCATTCATCCAAAAGTGGGCTTCGTCGCTGAAGATGATTTTTCGACAAAACTCCGGGTCAGCTTCCAATTGCTCCATAGCCTAGTCAGCGAGTAATACACGGTGCAACCTATGGTCGTTGGGCTTTAGTTCTTGAGTTAATACTATTTTTTAAGCGTGAAACTTCAAGTCCAGATGCAGAATTCGCCAAATTGTGGTCGGCGAAAGCCCCAATTCTTGCGCTCGACAAGCAATTGATTTGTTTCCGTTCTCGCGTACACTCTCACGAACGGCGCCTATGTTTTCGTTGGAGCGCTTACGTCAATTACGTACAGGCCTTCTTTGATCGCTGACAGAACCACTTCTTTAAAATTTATTGATCAAACGCCGAATCGTTCTCTCGCAGGGACGATTATGCACACCGTAAACTTCACGCAATACACGGAAGGTTTGGCGAACAGATGATCCATTTTGATAATAAAGTTTCACAATTTTACGCGTTGCTGAATGCTGTAATGTTTCATGGCTATTTTTCAATAACTACTGCAACCACATGTAAAAAATGACTGCTGTAACTCAATAACAACGGCAGCTATCACATGTTAAAAATAGGACACTCTTGTTGAAAGGCCCTTTATTACATAATGAACGTAACTTCAGAGTTAATAATAGTTCTGTCAATCATAAACTAAAATAGAACAACCCGTGTGAAATAACAGCCCATTATGTGCCGCTATCTGTTCCAGTAGTGTCTCTTTCTGGAACATTCCACTTTGATTGCGAGGGCCATATAAAGGGGCTTTTCTGCCAGGACAAGCAGTTGAATTCTGTTAGAAGATGTGACGAAGTGAAAAGGGGACAGTGCAATTCAATTGTGAGTTGTGATTCAGCATTTGTGTTGTGTTCCAAGAGTGTGCCAAAGTAACTCAAGTGTAACGTTTGTGCTACTTTGAGTGCCTAGTGATGAAGAAAGTGTGTTTCGCAGTAAGTGGTGTTCTCATTTGTTACAATATTATAGATGTTTACACCACAAATAAATGTTTATCTTAAATTTTACTGGAAGAGCTTGTAAAATCCTCTTCATTCAAAAGGAAAGTGATAATAATCTTGCATAACTAGTAAACGTGAAGCGAAAACATAATGCACAAAAAATGTAGCTGTCTTTAGAATACAAAATTTATTTCAAATAGCTTTTTTGTAGCATTATCCATTTCCGAGATATTGTTTAACACTTAGCCATTCTTTTAAAGTCCTGACGATTTCAGTTGTTTCTCGTGGTTGCATGAAAACAAAATGGAAGTTCAAGGTCAGCATATAGCGTCCAGTTCTTAAACATTCGACTCATTATTCCCTATGTATCTATAACGAAATTGTGTGATACAGCTATTTCTGAAAATGTTTATCTCGATTAAAATGAAGTAGATAGGAAAATAAACTTTCGCAAGGATAATTTGTATGCCCACTAATAAGCGATAAAAAAGTCATGTGAATGTAACAATTCAGATTTTTTTTAACTTATTATAACTTTTAGTCGTGATTCAACGGTTATGTCACTACGGAAGCGCAGGTCCATTTTGAGAAAATGAAATACTTGTGTGAATGAAATGGAGCGTTTAAATGAAGGCTGTGGTTCAAACTTTAAATCTGTTGGGTCACTACGTATTCGGTTAACAATTTTCTAGAGCATTTGGGCTATTGCTTTGGATCAACAATGTGGTGAGGTGCACATTACAACCCGAAAAAGATAATTGAAAACATAATATGTATCTGTCCATCTAATGAAACCACAATGGAAATAATTCTTCTAACTTTCGATTTTGGGTGAATAACTGATACTAATGTACATAATAGAATACCTTGACATTAAAAACAGTGTTCTTAAAATTTGTGTTTGCGTGCGCGTGAATATGTGTTTTATCCCTCCAAACAAAATTATACAAATCGATTGTTTAAAATTGTGAATAATATACCTTAGGAGTCATTCAGAAAATAGGCTAAATGTCATCTTAATACTTTATACAAAGAACCCTCTCCAATGGGACACAAAAACAATAAGAGATATCTCGCTTATTATTCAGTTTTTTAATGACAATGTTTCTGATAAATTTATGCACAACATTTCAATAGTATGAATATTTAAGAAGTTATGTAATTCTTTCTGCCGTAATTCGTGTATGTAAACCGGTACCACGAGAAGCAGCACAGGATGGAATGGCTATAAATGTCAATCTTTGAACTGCTAAGATCGAAAGAAACAAAAGATACTTAACAACCGTTGCTCTATACTCGAATATGTATCTAAATGTAAGCGGTTTACAAAATATGGAAAAATTTGACAACGCTGCAGCAGTGAAGCCGGGTGCTGAATGCGCGCCCGGCCTTTACGATAGGTCATAAAATAAACAATTTGGTGACTAGAGGTATTACTCTAAAACCGATCAAGCGTGTCTGCCAGTGTCATATCCCAATCCTTGTCTATTACACACAGTACAATTCGATAAACCACCAACGTATCGGAAAATACGCATAACGTTGGCAATGTTTATTACTAACGCACTTCCAGTAGAACGAGATTAGCAGACATTGCCATTCTTACGGTATTTTTTCGATCTCTTCATCGATTTCTCGAGTGTCCTATCGCCTTCTCTGGACTGGGATAGAGGAAGGCTTGTGTGTACGAAGAGCAAATAATTCCTTTTTCACTTAAAGTGATGAATAAATTAATTAGTAGTGCTACGCCGGACAAAGAATAGGCCTGTTGCTAATACAGTGTTAAATATAGTAAAAAGAAGCACACATATGTATAAAGTCTCTGGAAAAAGTTTCTTAAAATTGCTCATGCCTTTTAATACCCATATTCTCACCCTGACGTCACGTTTGTTGCAAAAACGGAAGTTCACAAATTTTGTAAAACAAGTCTCATCTGTCATCAGAACCTTTCATTTGGCAACAACAGCCACGGAGAAAATCCCATACATGGATTAAAATTCGTTTGACTATGGCACTGAGCCACAGATAAATATAAAGAATATCCGTGCACAGCAAATTCCTAAATTTTCAATGTACAAACTAAAACAACTAAGGGAAAATCTCCAATATTTCATCTCCGTTTTTCGTTACTCTTTTCCAGATTGTTTTCTATTGGCTACAGAGTATATTCTCCTGCTTAGAGATTTCTGAATGAATTCGGCAATCTCTCTCTCTCTCTCCCTCCCTGAGTAAAAGACATTACATTCGCGTGCAATAGTCATTGAACTACCCTGAAAGTGTTTGTTAGGAAATTTAGCTTGATAAACTTTCAATTGCATCTCTAGCGCTGCATCCTAATTGCTACTATATTAAAATAATTTTTTCGCGGATCCCGTTTTGTGAAGACCTCTATAGTTGACTTTTTTCCGCACTCCTTCGTCGGTTATCACAAGCCCTAGCAAACACTCGCGCTTCACCGCGACCACCTTACACTCTACACGAATAAGAAAGGTGCATCTGCAAATCTGCCAGATGTATTACCCCATAAACATTATGATGGCTCGTAACTTTAGCTTTAAATTGTGTGAAGCCAGTGGAATGTTGCACAAAAACAAATGCAAAGGAAACATCAGTCTGTTTTAAAATTGTCTTAATCACGTTCATATATTCAAAGGCATCAGAGTATAAAACCGTGACGAAGTTCCGCTATGAACTGTGCCTTTACACTGTATCTAGCACACAGAGGGGGAAAAAAAGATGACTAAAATGTTTTGTTCTGTATACCATATAGAATTATCACTTAATCTATGGACAACTATATCCCTTCCACCTCGTAAACGTAGTTCTATTTACATTCTAAGCATAAGAAGGGGCGCATTTTATTTTCTGTTATAAACTGTTAGTTATGGCTAGGCTACTATTAGCACCTCGAAAAATAGTGTTAAAAACACACCTCAAAATGCATATGTTGTGCAAAGAAGGGAAGAGAGAGAGAGAGAGGTGAAAAGGCGATGGAGGGGCGAAAACTAGAGAATGGCAGAATTTTGAGGAGAGATAGTGGAAAGGAAGAGAGAGGGAGAAACAGGAAGAACTAACAAGTAAAAAATAGGAAGTGAGTTTGAGAGGAAGCTGGAGCGAGAGAGAGGGAGAGAGAGGAGGAGAGGAAAGAAAAAAGAAGGGGAGGAATGTAAAGAGACAGAGTCTCTGCATTTATTCTAAGTACGCCAGCAGAGTCAGTTGAATAAAACACATTCTTTTGAGTGCCATCAAAGGTTTTAAATACGAGTACTACATTTCAATGTGTTTTACACTACATGAATATCGAAATTTTAAACGTATAAGAATAACATATGTGTTTTTGTGAGCGTTGAAACAAAATTGAGTACATAGTTGCCTGGAGGCCTGTACGGTGTCGACTTGAAACATACTCGAGGTATCGACCCTTTATCTTGACGGGATATGCCGACTATTTGGAGTCGAGCTGTGTTAATTAGATGTACCGGCAACGCTCAGCCCGAGGGTCTCTTGTCAGGACTTCATGAGTGTTCGTCCCGCTCAAGTGGAGGTGACGCTGTTCACTTCGATTAGCAAGAAATCGATCAAATCAATGTACACTCCTGTTTAAACCTAAAGTCACGTCTTCAATCCAGTTAAACCTAATATCTATGGACGGATTCATTGAATGTTGCCTTTATGAAACACGTGTACCAACTCAGCAAGCACTATGTAACAAATAAAGGAATTTTTAACCACTTAAACTATAGTAAGTGCAATGTTTCCAAATATATTTTATTTGAGGGGAGACTAAATGGCGAGCATAACCAATCTTAATAACTGGAATTGCTTCTTTAATTTGATATACAGTTTAACATTATTAGCAGAATGGCTATATTTTAAATATATTTTTAAAAAGTGGTACTGCATCTGCCATTTCGTATTTTGAATTCTGCAACACTTCAAAGAAACAAATCTTAAGACTCATACACTATGAAATAGAGTGGTAAAGGGGCAGTTTTGCTATACAAGTTTTGCTATATCGTTAAGAATGTTAGCTTCTATATAGGGTGTTCAAAAATTCAATGCCCAAAGTGATAGATATGATAGAGGAGATAAATGAAAGTATATTTTGTGAAATAACAATGTGTAGAAAACTCATACTGTGTGAGTACTGAGTATGCAGGAGGTTATTGTGTGTGTTTGAGAATAGAACATGTTAAATGTTTTTCATTGCTTTACTGTTCTGATCAGTATTACATTATAATGAATGTTCATGCACCATTAACCTCGACGAAGCAGGGATGCCGTGTTCACTGAAAAATGCATGGTGTGTTCTGTATTTGTGTGGTCGCTGCTGGGACTTTTACAATTAATTCCGGCTCCGAGTCAACAGGTGTAGAATACACTTTGGTAGAGAAAGAAGTCTAATGAGATGAGGTCCGGGGATCTTGCAGGCTAATGTACAGGCCCTCCCGGTCGATCAACCGATTGCCGAAAGTACTGGCTATTACTGCAAAGTGGACTGGAACCACATCCTCCTTCTGATATGTAGAAGTACCTCCTCCAATAATATCGGCAGATGAACTTACAAGAACATTCGGGACATTGGCCACCTGAGTCGAGGAGGCAGCATGTAAGGCCCAAGTAAGTAGTCACCCACATACCGACCCACATGTTTACTGAAAAACGCCTCTGATGACCTCGCACAACTGTAGTACATGGGTTTTCATCCGACCATACATGCGACAATTCTAGATGCTTTTCCGAGTAAATTGAGCCTCATCTGTATACCTAACAACTTCAAGAAACGGAAGGGCTTCATCAACCTGCTGCAATAACCAGCGTACAAAACCAAGTCCAGGTGGATAGTCACCTGGTCCCACTTTCAGGGTACAGGCCGTGGGAGGATGAAGCGGCTGTTCACGCAACACATTCCAAACTTAACGATGGTGAACACCGAGCTCAGCAGCAATTGCCCGTGTGCTGGCCTCTAGATTGTTCTCAAAGAGCAACAGCACTGCTTCCTCAAAGTTAGATGTCCGTGTTAGACCTGCTTACCACAAATGTGCCAGTCGATCGTGGGTTGCAGTAAATGTGGACATCTTCGCACACGTTCACGGTAAATTCACTGGGATCTTCGACTATTGCCTTCACCGTAAACAAAGTGATGTCTCGCAGTTGTCTCCATGTTGATGATGCAACTGTCATGCAGGCTGTTTACTGACTCAGTACATGACATCACAACATACTACATACCTCAAACCAACATTTGGTATAACGAAATTTTAAAACAGGATTTGCATCTCCTCCATTCGCGTATTACTTATGCATGCTCAGTGCTCACGCAATATACGTTTCTGACACATGGTTATTTATCAAAGTACCTATATTTGTTTTTCTCTCCATCATCCCTATTAATTTGGGCATTGAAATTTTGAACATCCTGTATGCTCAAGCTATAACAAAATCTTAAGAAACAGTTTTGAGAAAATCAAAATTTATGAAAATGTTCAGCGTAAAGGGTAGTTCTAGATGGAGGATTTTCTTGAAAATCTTCGTGTCGCAAATATACTGAACTTAAATACCAATTTTGGTATTTAACGCGTTTTCGCTTTTGAGTTATGCTGTCCACACACACACACACACACACACACACACATACACACACATTGTCATACACACTGACATTTCTTCTAAAAAAAATTTTTGGATTCAGGGGACCTAAAAATTGTATTTACGGTTAAATATTGATAATCAACGTTTACGTGAAATACAATACTTTATCTAGTTACTATAGGTACGTAGTAGAGAAATTAAAAAGCAACAGGAAAATCAAAGAATTGTTTATAAACGAATAATTTTTTATCATTACAGTTTCTGCTACTACTGTATTTGTTACAAGTAGTTTCCTCAGTTTCGTTACTCCTAATAGTAATAACAATTTCGTAATGCATTTACTGTACAGTAGGTGATAGCATCTAATTGGGAACTCACCATTTCCATAAAGTGCAGGTATTACTGGCAACATTAATTGATGTGCTTAGTATTTCCAGATACCTGGCTCCAGTAACTGTGCCTTCAAAGATGAAGGGTTCTATTAAACCCCTATATGGTGGTCCACTCCAGACATTCGCTCCCGTTAGACGGACTGCACTATTACAAGAACATGTGGATTTTATGGTGCCCAGTAAACACAATTACGACTAT
This sequence comes from Deroplatys truncata, assembly GCA_030765065.1. Classification (NCBI taxonomy): domain Eukaryota; kingdom Metazoa; phylum Arthropoda; class Insecta; order Mantodea; family Mantidae; genus Deroplatys; species Deroplatys truncata. The sequence continues at coordinate 18,282,256 of CM060976.1, forward strand.
TCGCTGTTCCAAGTTTGAACTCGGCCCCATCAGATCACAGTCTTCATCAAAACTCTTTATTCTCATTTACCATATGCTGACTCCATTCATAAAAAGGCGTGCAATAATCTTGGAGCGTAAATTCTCCACTTAACGGCTTTCAGAACACGTCGTACACTCTTACTGCTAACCGCTGTCTTATGAGCACTTAGCAGACTTCTGAGACGACGTTACAAACATGTGTAAGACCATAGCCGAAGAAGCAGGTGTTGTAGCTAAAAGAGTCTTCTGGACCCTTGTGCATATCACTGTATCAGATTATCCAAAACCATGTGATTGTCAAGCGTATTCGAGGTTGTGCTGTAAACTCACGCATCTACTGCACGTCGAACTTGCGACATTTTCAAACTTGAATCACAACTTTAAACTGGGCTTCTATATCTCAAACGTCAAGCGTGTCCCGTCCATTTTGATTCACTATCATATGCCTCATGTTAGCCATAAGAGCCATATGGGTAGCGATATTTGTTGATAAAACACCACACACATATTCCACAGATAATTGAATACAACTCTGAAAACAGTAGATAGATACCATCTGTTAAAAGCGTGTATACATTTATCTAATGCATTTTCTTAAAGTGGCACATCTTGGTTTTCAAAGGATGTGCCACTCCCAAAATCTGCTTGCTGTTGTATGTATGTATGTATGTATGTATGTATGTATGTATGTATGTATGTATGTATGTATGTATGTATGTATGTTTGCATGTATGTATGTGTGTATGTATGTATGTGTGTATGTTTGTATCTGTATGTATGCATGTATGTATGTGTGTATGTTTGTATCTGTGTATGTTTGTATCTGTGTATGTATGTGTGGAGTATGTATGTGTGCATGTATGTATGTATGTACTTATGCATGTAGGTGTGCATGTCTGTAAGTATGCACGTGCGTATTTCATTTAATTTTTCATAATCTAAAGGTGAAAAAAGCAGACAAACGAGTGCTCAATATTTTTCCTATTTTTTTCATGGTGTAAATTGTCTTAAATCGATTTGAATACATGATCATTTTCTCTTTCTCATTATTATTGCACACATATTTTATTATTTTTTATAGTGAGTTCTTTTGTAAGTTTGTTGGATCTTTACAATTATTAAAGCAATCTCTGTATAGTAGATAAAGTTAAATCAATAATACATGGATTCATTCACTCATAAAACATGCTATACTGTGTATCCTAGTTATTATCGTACCATACATGCTTCCATTTCAAAAATGTATCATTAATTTAATGTTACATAAGTTTGCATAAAATATTCCTCTCAACTAGATAAGAACTAACTACACACATTAAGCTAATGAAAGATCAACAGTGTCTGTGTTAATTCGCGATTTCATGTTCAAAAATGTACTAGAGGACTTTATATACTATGTTAAAAGTGTAACCATATTGTATAAGCAGTGTTAATTAGGATGCATTGGATTAAACCGATTAGCTAATTTGTCCCTCGTGGAAAACCTGGTAGGTATATAATCAATTCATGTCCAAACTACGTTCAGTGAAGACTGGCGGCCAGTGAAGACAAGTTATACAAAATAAAAAAGTCTGATATGATCCAATGCATGACTTTCTCTACCCTCTATTACTTATTAGTGGATATACTTCACTTTGATCGAGATAAATCTTTCCGGAAATAGTTACATTACACATTTCGTTACAGATACAAAGGGAATCGCGGTAGTCAAAAGTTTAAGAACTGGACGCTGTACGCTCCCTCAAATACCCCATATTATTTCAATAGAATCGTAGAAACACTGAATGTTGACACGACTTGAAAAGAATGGCTAAGTATTGAACAGGCCGATACTAGAAAAAATTGTTTGAAATAAATTGTGCGTTTTAAAGAGATCTATACTTCTTGTGTAAGACGTTTTCGTCTATCACTTAACATTTACCAATCATACAAGATTATACAAAATTCCTTCCGACTGAAAAGACTTCAAAGGCTATTTCCAGAGAAAACAAGATATACATTTTATTTGTCATGCAAATATATTTAATATATGGTATTTTAATCATAATCGTTGGAGCCATTTTCAGAAAATCAAACTTTCGAAAAATGTTCCGTGTAAAGGGCAGTTTGGGGTAAGTACCTTCGTGGAACTTAAATACCAAGTTTTATGTTGATCCAACTTTTTGTTTTTGAGCTATGCTGTTCAGACACACACACACACACACACACACACACACACACACACACACACACACACACACACACACACACACAGATCCACACACGGACGTTTTTCTAAAAAAATGTTTTTTATTCTACGAGCCTCAAAACATGTATTTCTTGTGGTATCTCGGTATCGAATTTTTGGGTGGAATGCAATACTTTCTCTACCTACTAGGTACGTGGTAGAGAAAGTAAAAAGAGAAATAGGTGTTATTGTAAAGATATCCAATTTAAATAAAAATTATTGTTACAATCACATGACTTTGTTTAACCATTCTTCAACAAACCATTCTTACAAAACCGTATTCTTCTATCTACTTCATGTGAATCGATATAATCAATTATAGAAATGGCTTTATTATATATTTCCTTGTAGGTACAATAGGAATAAAGGAGTACCTACAGTAGGTTTAAGCGATTTCAAATCTTTTAACAGCGTCACTACGTGATTGTTACGTTCTCTTTGCATGATCAGGAGAAAGAAACGACCAACGACTTCCCATTTGAGAAAAATATAAATATTTAAAAACTCAAACCAATAACTAGAAATATTTCGCAAATGGCTAACTCCACAAAAGCAAATATTTGACATAAAGTTTGTGATTTTTTTTGTGCAGTAAGGTTTTGTCTGTTTCTTACGGTTTACGAGTTACACAAAATTCATTAAGAAACAGGACTTAAGAAACCATTCCAGAGAATTCGAAATATACATTTCATTTGTCATTAAAATGTCTTAAATATATGACATTTCCATCAACATCTTAGAGCCATTTTTAAAAAAATCAAAATTTTAAATTTTTCATGTAAATCGTAGTTTGTGATGAGAGGGATTTTCTTGAAAGTGTTCTTGTCCTTGAATGATGCTGAACTTAAATACAAAGTTTCTTATTTCATCTACTTTTCTTTTTGTGTTATGTTGTTCACACACATACACACACATATATACAGAGAGAGAGAGAGAGAGAGGGAAGCTTTCCTAAAAATACTTTAGGGGACTTCAAAACATATTTCCAGTGAAGGATCGAAGAATTTCTGGATGGAATACAGTGTTTCCCTATTTATTATACGTGGTAGATATAGTACTAATGCAATAAATTCCAATAAAAATAGTTTTATGCAACAATCCTATAATGGGAGTTATTAAGACCATTATTAAGCTCGCTCGCGTCGAAAACTTAACGAGCGTCTTAATAACCATTATATGAGAGTTGCATACAATTGTTTTTCTACGACATTTAGATATACAATAAATATTTAATACTTAGATGCTTACCAAAGAAAATAAAAATGTGATAAATAAGTTTCTCGATACGTATTTTAGATTCGCATCGATAACAAGTGAATATCGATTCAAGGTCGAGGGTATTGATTTTACAAGATGGAGACAGAAATGTTTATTAGTGAATTTGAAGAGGTGAAATTTATTTCCACACCTTCTGATATGCTGGAGGAGGCGAGGAATGTAAGCAAGAATTTACTTCCTGAGAAATCAAAGAAATTGTATGAAAAGTTACATTACAAGTTCTGGTTTGGGGAGCAAGAAAAAATGTAACTTCATTGTCAGAAAATATGCTCATACTTTACTTTAAAGAAATGTCAAAAACATGAAATCCCCAACGTTATGTACAAATTATTCGGTATTGAAGACTATTCTAAATGTAAAACATGGAACTGATATATCCAAATATAAAACGTTGTATTACCTGTTAAAACCTAATATTAAGGCACGGGTACGTTTTACAAAATTTTGGTTTACACAATTTAGGACGTAATAATAGAATCTGCGTAATTTTTGTGGAAGAGTTTCCTTAATAGCTGCTTTTACATTGTTGAATGATTTAGATTTTTATCATTAAAGCTAAATCTAAACGTACATTGCTGAATGAGGTGGTTTCGTTTCCAGCTCTCCTTCTGAGAGTCGGGGGTTCAATTCCCCGTTCTGGTGACAATTTAAATCAACCCTATCCACGCCTTCATCTCTGGCTTGTTCATGTGGACTATCCCTAAAGCCCAACGTGTAAAAGCCGTAGGTCCTCTCATTCCATCACCATCGTCATTATCACCCTACCATCGGAGGTAATGATGGAAAGCAAATCGTTTTAGATGATAAACCATCCCAGCATTCGCATAACAAGAAAAACCCACGAAAACCCCAAGGTTAGAGTGGGTGGTTAACGTGAATCGCGTCGTCCTCCGTGGTCTAGGGGTACCACACTAGCTTCTAGTTCCCGAGGTCGTGGGTTCAAACCCCGCGAAGGGGATGGATGTTTTCGGGCGTAAAAATTCCTAGCATGTCTTCCTTCGGAAGGGGAGTAAAGCCGGTGATCCCGTGTGTAGATTTACGGCATGTAAAAGAGCCCCAAGTCTGATAAAGAGGCCTCTGAGCAAAATTACCGGTCTTTCACGGCCAATATACAATGGGAAGCTAAGGACCACAGCAGTTAAAGAGCGTCCATAAAAAACACTCAAATTAATTTAACGTGAATCGAACCCGGTGCCTCTCGAATACGAAACTTATATGTAACCGCGGAGCCATCTCGCTCGGTTGTTTGTTTATTAAGGAAGATAATAGGATTATTTTCTTAATTATACTATGTTTAGATTAAAAATTATCAGCAATTATTTTTAAAGAAATAACGAACCATGTTATTAAGAACAAAGCACTTAAGACTTTGCTTTTATCATCCCAAAATTGAATGTAACTATTTTCAATACTTTCTCATTTATGCTAGAAAATATCATTCAAAGAAAAAGCTGCAACAATGGAAAAAACAAACCCGTTTACATGTGTAAAGAAACACCACATGACCTGTGCACACAGAAGACGGCACAAAAACATTTATAGTAGCACCGATTTGTAGAGCGAAACTTCTCGTAAACTATGGGCTGAAGTTAACCATTCTACTCCAAAGTTGTGGGGGTTATTACTTTCTCTACTTCGTACCACCAAAAATTCGATGTAGAGATTTCACCGGAACTACATGTTTTGAGGCCCCCCGATCCCCCCCAAAAGCATTTTTAGAGAAAGGTCCGTGTGTGTTGGTATGCATGTGTATGTCTTTGAACGACATAACTCAGAAACGAAAAGTCGGATAAACACTAAACTTGATATTTAAGTTTAGTATCTTCTTTAGTATCTTAGTATCTTCGAAAAAATTGCTCTAACCATTTTTATTAAAGCAGTATATTAAGGATATTTACGAGACAAATAAAATGCATGTCTTGAATTTTCTGGGAATAGCCTGTGAAGTCCTCTTCATTAGGAAGGAATTTTGTATAATCTTGTATAACTGGTAAACGTTAAGTGATAGTCGAAAACGTTCTACACAAAAACTGTAGTCTCTTTAGAACACACAATTTACTCCAAAAAACTTTTTTATGACATAAGCCATTTGTGGAATTTCCGTTATTAATGATTCGAATTGTTCAATACTTCATCATTCGCTTCAAGTCCTACCGACATTCAGTTGTTTCTCGCGATGTCATGGAAACAGTATTGAATTTTAAGGAAGCATATAGCGTCCACTTCTTAAACATCTGACTATCGCTGTTCTCTTTGTATCTGTAACGAAATGTGTAATGTAGCTATTTCAGCAAAGGTTTGTATCGATTAAAATGAAGTAGATATAGAAAAATAAGCTTTCGTAGGAATAGTTTGAGCACCCACTAAAAAGGATAGAGGGTAGAAAAGTCATGTGAATGTAACACAATTTTTTCTTTGAAGTAGTGGAGAACTCACAGTACAAAGTGGCAAATGCAATATTCTTAAAAATGCACTTATTACGTAAGTATTGTGCTTACAGTGATAAACATATACAACTAAATGAGATATACCATTAAATAGACTGCAAAACAAATCTAAAAATGTAAATCTTGCAAACTTTGTCTATTTAGCCTCCTCCCCTGGATTTCTATAATGATATAGTGGGCTTTGACTTGAGAAACAACTCAAGGACTGTAAAACATTGTGTTTTAATAACTTCTAACATGAATCACACTCAGATTCACTCCCACATACATACTTGCAGACTGCAGAGGGTAGGGAAAGATTCTAATTAATGCAAAACACCCCCGTACCAGACGGGAATCGAACCCGAGATCTCTGGGACAGGAGACCAGGCACATAGGCAGTTATTAAATATTGAACTGCATGTTCATAAACTTTTCCACAATGGTAACATTTTGCACGGAGGTTGGCAGTACCCAGCAGTTGGTTAACCTTGTATAATTATGAGTTCACTGCCAAGAGTTTCTTTGTTTACCGCAAATAGCGCAGTGGCTATCCTGGCGGATGAAAATGCAAACTCCGAACTTGGTGCTTTTGGACTTTCCCCGCCATCTACCTGGAGTAGGTAAATTGAAATATTGTATTACACCCAAAAATTAGATGTAGAAATTATGCTCGAAATGCATGTTTTGAGGCACTATGGATCCAAAACATACGCGTTTTATAGTAAAAACTCGCGCTGTGTCTATGCACAGCATAATTAAAAAATACAAAACTTGGTATTTAAGTTCTGTATCTTCCAAGGATGCGAGATAAAGATTTTTAAAAAATTCCTGTGTGTTACATAAACACATGACTTTCTCTGCCCCCTGTCGTTTATTAGTGCGTATACAAACCGTTCTTAACTAAAGTTTATTTTTTTATCTACTGCATTTTAACCCAAATAAACCTTTGCCGAAATAACTCCATTACACATTTTATTAGAATATAAAGGGAACATCGAGAGTCAAATGCTTAAGAACTGGAGGCTATAAAACTCCATACTGTTTCCATGACATCCCGAGACATAACTGAATGTTGAAGGACTTAAAAGAATGACCAGGAAATGAACAATTCGAACCTTTAAATACGGATATCTCAGTAACGGCTTATACCTCAAAAAGCTTATTTGAATTAAATTGTGTATTTTAAAGAGATCTACATTTTTACTTTCCCTACTACGTATAGTAAGTAGGGGAAGTATTGTATTCCACCCAAAATTCGATACCGAGATTTCACTGTAAATACATGTTTTGACACCCCCTGAATCCAAAAAAAGCATTTTTGGAAACATGTCCGTGTGTGTCTGAACAGCATAACTCAGATACGAACAGTCGGATAAACACCAAACTTGATATTTAGGTTCAGTATCTTCCAGAGTTGCGACACGAAGGTTTTCAAGAAAATCCCCCCACCTCAGATTACCCTTTATATGGAAATTTTTTCGAAAATTTAAATTTTCTCAAAAATGGCTCTAACGATTTGGATTAAATTATCATATGTTTAAGATATTTTCATGACAAATAAAATGTATATCTTGAATTTTCTGGGAATGTCACCTAAAGTATTCTTCATTGTGAACGACTTTTGCATAACTGATAAACCATAAGAGATAGACAAAAGTTTACTACACAAAAAATGTAGACCGCGTTAAAATACACAATTTATGTCATATACATTTTTGTTGTTGAATGAACCATTTTCGATATATTACTTGTTATTCCCTTAAATTTTTCAATACTTATTTTCTCAAATGGGAATTCGTTATTCATTTTTACTTTCTCTACTACGTATAGTAAGTAGGGGAAGTATTGCATTCCACCCAAAAATTCGATACCGAGATTTCGCCGGAAATACATGTTTTGAGACCTCCTGAATCCAAAAAAAGCATTTTTGGAAACATGTCCGTGTGTGTGTCTGTGTGTGTGTCTGTGTGTGTGTGTGTGTGTGTGTGTGTCTGTGTGTGTGTCTGTGTGTCTGTGAACAGCATAACTCAAAAACGAACAGTCGGATAAGCACCAAACTTGGTATTTAGGTTCAGTATCTTCCAGAGATGCGACACGAAGGTTTTCAAGAAAATCTCCCCACCCCAAACTACCCTTTACATGGAACATTTTTCGAAAATTTTAATTTTCTCAAAAATGGCTCTAACGATTTTGATGAAAATATCATATGTTTAAGATAATGTCATGAGAAATGAAATGTATATCTCGAATTTTCTGGGAATGTCTCCAAAAGTATTCTTCATTGTGAACGACTTTTGCATAACTGGTAAACCATAAGAGATAGACAAACTTTTACTACACAAAAAATGTAGATCGCGTTAAAATACACAACTTATGTCATATACATTTCTTTTGTTGAGTGAACCGTTTTCGAGATATTGCTTGTTATTTCCTTAAATTTTCCAATACTTATACTTTTTCTCAAATGCGTTATTCATTTTTTTTATGTCCTGGACATGCAAAGAGAATGGAATGCGCCACATAGCAACCAGCGTTAAAATATTTGACTATCGCTTAAAAGCTACCATATTTCCCTTGCATCTACAAGAAAATTACCAATAAGATTGACATCTCGATATCTCGATTAACATGAACCATATGGAGAATAGGCGTTTGTAAAATTAGATTGTACAAGAGTAGAGAAAGTCATGTGAGTGTAACACATCAGATTTTTTTGTCTTGTATATGCAAAGAGAATTAATCTGCGGTAAAGAGTATGGTGCTGCACCTAGCAACCAGCTATTAAGATATACATCTGTGCTTATATTACCCTTGCAAATACAAAACAAGGGGAACATAGTACGCCTTAAGCGATAGTCAAATATTTTTAGAACTGGTCGCTATGTGTAACATGTAATTCTCTTTGCATGTCAAAAGATTATTTTTGCAAATATTTATCTCGATTAATATGAAATGGGTGGAGAATAAGAGCTAGTACAAGAGTAGAGAAAGTCATGTGAGTATAACACATCAGATTTTTTACTAGTGTGTTTTCGTCTGTCACTTAACGTTTACCAGTTATACAATATTACAAAATTGTTTCCAAATGAAGTGGACCTCACAGACTATTTAAAGAAAATCCAATATATGCATGCATATAAATGTCTTTAATGTATGGTACTTAAATCAAAATCCTCGACCATTTTTAGAAAACGAAATTTTCGAAATATCTTCCATAACAAGGGTAGTCTGGGTTAAGGTATTTTCTTGGAAGTCTTCGTGTCTCATCTTTCGAAAGGTACTGAACTTAAATACCAAGTTTGATGTTGATCCGACATTTCGTCTTTGAGGTATGCTGCTCATAGACACACAGACAGTCATGTGAACCGTTTTCTAAAAATTATTTTTTGGATTCATGGGGCTTCAAAACATGTATTTCCGGTGAAATATCGATATCGAATTTTTGGTTGGAATACAATACTTCCTCTACTTGAAATTCATTTCAAATAAGTTTTTCTGAAGCATAAGCCGTTTCTGAAATATCCATTATTAATGGTTGGAATTATTCGTGTCTTGGTCACTCTCTTGAAGTTCTTTCAACATTCAGTTGTTTCTCGCGATTGCATGGAAACAGTATGGAATTTTATGGCCTGCATATAGCGTCCAGTTCTTAAACATTTGACTATCGCTGTTCCTTTACATCTATAACGAAATGTGTAATGTAGATATTTTTGTAAAGGTTTATTTGGATTAAAATGTAGTAGATAGAAAAAATAAGCTTAAGTAAGAATAATTTGTATACCCACTAATAAAAGAAAGATGGTAGAGAAAGTCATAAGAATGTATCACATTTTTTTCAAGCTGTAAGCAGGTTTATTTCTCGTGGTTATGCAAAGAGTATGGAATTTCAAAAGCATCAAGTAGCGATTCGCTTTTTAAAAATCTGACTATCGCGTTAGGTTATTGTATACTTGTATCTATAAGGAAATTGGTAAATGTTTAGTGAAAGTTTGTCTCGATTAACAAGGAGTAGGTAAAATAATACGTTTTCATAGAAGAGTAGAATAGAGAAAGTCATGTATGTGCAATACATTTTATATTAGATGAGGTGGGTTTTGTTATTAGTGGAGTCACACAACCTGCTTCCTATCGCTTCTAATGAATGCTCATTTATGCCATTTCGAAATAGCATCCACATGGACAGTCCGTAAAATCTCCATGAAAACCGTAAAGGACAGGGGAAGTCGTTATGAATCCTACACGGGCATGTAATGTGCTGGGCTGTTTCACTTTCTTTCTTGCACAATATACAATTTAAGTTATCCTGAAACACTCTCATCGTGTTAAGATTTATTTCACAGGACCATGTCCTGTGAGAAATGCAATAATTGTTCTCAGCTGAAGTATGTTACATTTAAGTAAGCTTTCAGCTCTTTTCTTACATGGTTTTCTAATAAATAGTTTAGCATGTTTGTTTCCTGGAGATTTAAGCCAGGTTTTATGACGTTCTACTTTGAACCAGTTCTCAATAACCTCTCGTACTAAACATCGAGATGTTCCTAGAGTCGGCTCTGGCCCATTGAATTGTGAAGCTGCTCCTTGTCTTGCAAGTATATGAGCTTTATCACTTCCCACTATGCCACTATGACCCGGCACCCAAATGAGTTGAGCTTCATTCTCTTTTGCCAAGCTTTTGAGATGTTTTGTACTTCGTCAACTATTTTGTCTTTATTATCTTTTCTCTCAAGGTGAGTTTTCCTTTAAAAGTTAAAATTTTGGTTTTAAAAGTAGATATAGTTAAGTCATATGCAGAGGCCATCTTGTTTAGTTCGTATAGAGACTACTGTAGATAATTGTCTGATGCAGTCACTATGACTTGATCGTCTTCAAATAGCAGCGTTGTTAAATTATAAGCACCATAGAAACAAATCTGCTCTGGCCATTTTGTTATAACATGGTTGAGTTATAAATAAAAAAGTACAGCAGATAGAGGACAACCTTCTCTAAATCCTCAATCTATTAAGATTTTATTTGTGCTAAGTTGACCTTTACAATTGACTCTTAAACCGGATTTTGCATATACGCTTTGTATAGATGTAATTAGGTGTTTTGGAAAACCTTTTTCTTCCAATAATTTACATAGCCTATTCTTGCTATAAAATACTTTAGTATAATTAATAAAAGCAATATATACGCGAGGATTATATTCCTTGCGTTTCTCTATCAATTGGGTCATCGTAAAAATACAATCCATATTTAAGCATCGTTTTCTCAATCCATTTTGTTGTTGTAGTATTGCTTCAGCTACTTTATTGCTTCTATAACCTAGGATTTTCGCGTAAATTTTACACTTATTCCTGCATTGTTGAAACGAGATTGTTTGAACTTGTTACTGTTACTAATTTAGGTATCAATTTAATGTCTAAGGGTTCTTTGTTTTGCAAGGTATAAGATTTCAGAAGGTGGTAAGGACTGTGTGTTTATCAGCGTAGGGTGCGCGTTTGCATACACGTGCGTGTGAGTCCACGTTGTTATATTTAATGTGCCGGAGGACCAATGCCTGCTCAACTTTCAATCAACGATTACCAACGTTTTCATTTAAATACGCTAAAGGTGATATCCAGCAGGCTCACCTCGCCCCCATTTTCGTGCTCCTCTACTGTGTTTGCATGCTTATCGGTCCAAAATGGTGGCGTGGCGTGAAAACTCTGTTGGAAAACGTGATAAAATCTCGAGTTTTCCTAGCGAGCTAATATGGCCTTTTTATTTTACCTCTTTACCCTTTCCAGCGAAACCATAATGTTTTGGTCTGTACAAAAATTAAAACACGATAGGATACGATTAGCAACCCTACCCCACTTTTTCCGATTTATCCCCCTCCCTCGTTTAGGGAGCCTCTGTTATCTTTCTATTGCCACATAAATTTTGTGTCCACACCAATGTTTTAAAACCAAAGAGGAAGCCAGTACCTTCTGCTTACAGCCATGCAGAATGTTTCTCCCTTTATTTGTTCTACCAAGTACATAGTAGGTAGGGAACTTGTGCATTCCACCCAAAAATTTAATACCGAGATTTTACCGGAAATACAAGCTTTCAGGCCCCCCGAGTACAAAAAAAAAACATTTTTAGATAAAGGTCCATATATTTGTCTGTGTGTGTTTGTGTGTGTGTCTATGAAAAGCATAACTCAAAACTAAAATAAGGATAAATACCAAATTTGGTGTCTAGGTTCAGTACCTCCCAAAGATGCGACACGAAGATATTCAAGAAAATCCCGTCAACCCAAACTACACTTTAAGTGGAACATTTTTCAATTTTTTTTATTTTCTAAAAAATGGTTTTAACGATTTTGATTAAATTTTCACATTTTAAATATAGTTAAAATAAATGACAAGTGATAGATAAATAAAATGTACATGTCGAATTTTCTGGGAATCGCCTGTAAAGTCCTCTTCATTCATTGTCGCGCATACGTCTCTCTGGTCACCTAGATTCGAGATGGCGGTTAAAGCTTGGGTGGGAGAATTAGCAGTTTTAGGTGGGGATAGTTTGGTTAGCGTCCCCTGCGCTTTAGGAAGCGTGGCTTGGGACAGAGAGTCAGTGAGTTGTAGTCAACCAGTACAGACGTGTAGTCGCCCTCTCCGTGCAGGAATGCATGGTGGCCTCGCCCGACAGGCATGGACCTAAGAATGTGGGGTAAAGTATCTTGTTTTATCTAATAAACCCTCTGTCATCTATATCTTCCTTGTATTATTTATGATAGTGTAAAGTTCCTTCTTCCTATTTTGAGCCATGTAAGTGTCCTTTTGCCAGTAGTTAATAATATTTCTGTACTTTCACTTTAGCTGCGTCCCTAGTCGTAGCCTCGCCATGTTACAATTTTGTTAATTTTCCGGTACCTTCAAGCGAGTCGCCTACCTCCCATTGAGCATTAGTTAAGAGGCTACGACAGTATAAACCATTTCTGAGAAATCCGTTGTTAAAGGTTCGAATTGTTCATTACTCGATCATTCTCTTAAAATCCTGTCAACATTCAGTTGTTTCTCCCGATTGCATCGAAATAGTATAGAATTTTAAGATCAGCATATAGCATCCAGTTCTTAAACATTTGACTATCGCTGTTCTCTTTGTATCTATAACGAAATGTGTAATGTAGCTATTTCTGTAAAGGTTTATTTGGATTAAAATGAAGTAGATAGAAAAATAAACTTTAAAGAATAATCTTCTTGCCCACTAATAAGGATAGAGAGTAGAGAAAGTCATGTGAATGTAACACTTCAGGTTTTTTTAAGTGCTACTTTTCTTGTTTGGTAAACAATACGGGTAAGAGGTTAGCATTAAATAATAATACACAATAGAAAATGGAGCACAGTTTCTCTGCCGCATATTACAACGAAACTGTTAAGGGGAGACCATTAGAGATGAACAAAATCTCCTTTTCTTCCCATTTAACTTAGTGTTTTGCCGAGTTACGCGAGCATAGTGCCGACAGACCCGCTGCTGACGAGTCCCACATTATCCTGGACAAGTTAGCAACCGCTGTATGTGCAAGCTTACTATGGAGTTCCTGTTGATGCAAACAAAGACGCCAATACTCTGCCTTATTTGCTACTGTCAACAATGGAATATCAAGTAGGACACATACATTGGAATGAGAGACACAAGCGTCTTCTACCTCTAGCCACGAAGCGCATTATAAGATAAAGAAAAGTTCAATGCGCCACCTCAATCCACCTTACCCGATGCACAGTAAACTTCACTTCATTTTAAGTTGACCCGGATTCTTAGCCTGGATAATCAGACCCCGGATTTTGATCATATGTCATCTTTTTACTGTTGCATCATAGACATTCCTACGTTTATGGAGATCCCTATCCTGGATGTCAGATTAATAAAATGCATATTTATTACGCATTTTATGCCATTTCCTTTCTATTTTAGAGTATTTTATTTCCATTTTATATACTTACTTTGGTATTTTTTGTCCTTGGGTCTTTATTTGGTAATTTTGAGTTTACATTGAGTAGTAGGATAGATAAGGGGCAGCGAGGCCACTTTTTTGCGTTTATATGGGAAAAGATAGGGAAAACAAGGGGAGATACTAGGCTAAGAGAGCGTTCAAGGAGGAAAAATGCGTTTATATGGGGGAGATAGGGAATACGAGGAGAGTTGTCAGGCTAGACAGGGGTTGAAAGGGCAGAATGTACGTTTTATACTGGAGAGATAGGGATTACAAGGGTAGATGTCGACTGGACAGGCTTTGAAAGGTCGGAAATATGCTTTATATGGGAAAGGATAGGGAAAACGAGGGGAGATGCTAGGTTGAGAGAGTCTTCATGGAGGAAAATGAGTTTATATGGGGGAGATAGGGAAAACGAGGGTAGATGCTAGGTTAGACAGAGGTTGAAGTAGGAGGAATGTGCTTTATATGAGAGTGATCGAGAATACGAGGAGAAGTGCTAGGCTAGTCAGAGGTCGAGTAGAGTATACGATTGTATATCAAAGATAGGGAGTAGATGATAAGGCTAGACAGATACTGAAGAAGGGGAAATATGGACTTACATACAGGAGAGATAGGGAATACGAGGGGAGGTGCTAGATAGGACTTGAAGGGTAGAATATGCGTTCATATGGGGGAGATAGAGAATATAAGGAGAGATGCCAGGTTAGACAGATGTTAAAGGACGGAATATGGGTTTATATGGGACTAGGAGGGTGTTGAGGACTAGAAAATGCGTTTATATGGGAAGAGACAAGGAATACGGGGAGAAATGCTAGGGATGACAGGGACTGAAGGTATTTAGCGCGTTTTCCAGAAGGGTGAGTAACAATTTCAGGGATATTTAGAGCACAGGCGCAATATAACTATTTTAGAAGGCACTTAGAAGCTTTTTAGGTACATGCTTAGCTAACTTTGCAGGTATTCTGATGCTGTTTTAATGCGGTGGAACAGGCATTTGACATCCTCTTACTGGCTTTAAAATATTTTTAGACATAGAAACAGATACTGTTTTAGAGTATTGGCGTAAGCATTTTAGCCAGTGTACTAGAATTGAGGTGCATTTTAGTGTTCATTTAGAGACATTTTAGGCACAGGTACAGGTATTTTTATATGGACAAGGCTGTCAGGACATTCCGTTATGAGACAGGGGAATTTTAGGAGTTTCAGCAGCATTTTGGGAACTGGAGCAGGTAGGTTCAGGGTATTCATATAGGCTTCGGAATATTTCGAGGTGTTTTATGATGCTTTTAAGGTATTTTAACAATTTTCAAGACGTTTGCAAAGCTCGTGCTAGGAGTGTTTGTGGCTCTTTAAAGGTATTTTAGGTTATGGATGTGGCATAGGCACAGGCCATTAGAGTTCCTGAACGGCTTTTTAGAAAGTGTAGTGGCTATTTTTATGCATTAGAGTTCCTGAAGGGCTTTTTAGAAAGTGTAGCGGCTGTTTTATGACCTTAAGAGTTCCTGAAGGGCTTTTGGAATGTGTAGTGGCTATTTTTATGGGGCTTTTGGAAAGTGTAGCTGCTGTTTTTATGCCATTAAGAGTTCCTGAAGGGCTTTTTGAAAGTGTATCGGCTATTTTTATGGGGCTTTTGGAAAGTGTAGTGGCTATTTTTATGCCATTAGAGTTCCTGAGGGGCTTTTTAGAAAGTGTAGTGGTTATTTTTATGCTATTGGCACATGGTTTTCAGGCATTCTCTTATGTTTTATAGATATTTTCTCTTGTCTTGCACAGGTCTTATGATGATCTAGAACCATTTCTAACGTTTTTACTCTCATACCGGTTGCTTTTGAGATCTTCTTAATATTCTAACGCTAACATGTAAGAAACTATGTAGATATGTCTTTTCTAACCCAACCTTAAGCTCTGTTAGTGATATTATTGTTTTTATTCAGGTTTTCTGTTTTATATGGTTAATTGTTGGCTATGTGTATCATCTTCACCAGTTAATTGATGCTTTATTAGATAAGGATTGTAAGGGTAGGTGCCTCTCCACTTTTATCTAGGCTTGAGACTAGCACTAGGGTTTGCTCCTAATGGCAGGGTTAACGCCTCCCTTCCACATTCTTATTTTTTATTTATTCTTTAGGTGTCTGCTAGGTGTATACACAGCACATGGGTAAACTTCCATTTTTTAAAGTTGTAGACTCACGAGAAAATCTTCATCTTAGGATTACATACTCTTAAGCACTGCTTGTAATGCTGTAATGCCCATATGCATATGTCGTTATTCCATCCTCAACAACAACTCTTTTATCGTCGTATGGAGTCAATGCAATTTTATTCACTTGCACTGTGGTAACAGCATGCTCTCGTGACAGGATCAGATTCATGGGCGTCCTTATTATTTCTCTGGCTTTAAGACAGTCTGTATAGCTGTCGAATGTGATGTACTGCTTAATAGCGCTACGTTTTATACCTTTAATGTTTTTATCATTGAGCCATGGATACCTAGCCCATACATCTTAGGTCGTAGTCCGACAAAGCGCTGGATGATTTTGCCATTAGCCTCATCTTTAAATTTTCCAAGCTCTTTCTTGTTTAGAGCTGAATAACATATATGGTTTGTAGGATAATCAGCTGTATCTAGGTGCTCAAGAAAACGTAACTTGTCCTAGTACACATCTTCAGTTTTCACTCGGTGAATGAATGAATCAGTGTCCATATACATAAGCTTCAGGTTTTCAACTCCATAATACTGTAACAGCACATCATAATGATAGTGGTACACTAATGTCTTGGAGATGTCCAACACACTCATTCCAATGTATATAGGCTTGTTGAGCACGATCTGTCGGGAGGCCATATGCACAGCAGCTAGATTGGTAACATATATTTGATCGATAAACGTAGGCTTGGCAATTAACTTTTCCAGAGTCTTCTCGTTTGTCACCAACCGTATATCCACACGATTACGAAGGTTTTCCATTGCTTTTATAAACATAGCATTGTTGAACAGTTTGTCGAAATCCTTCTCAAAATCATTTGCAGCCTTTTGTTGTAGTCTGGTGTTAAATTCCACATACGGTTTTAACCACTGAGACTGTTGGAATTGTAGCACACGATGGATTTTTGTTAGTCGTAGTCCATGACTAAGATCTTGCTTCAAAGTCATGTAATGCACTACATACTTGCGTCGAGATCCAAGATGAGGAATTAACTTCTTTGTAGCCGAGTCCTTTGGTTTTAGACACTCAGGCAGGGATGGCAAATCATTATTCAGATCATGGAGTTCAGCAGGATAATCGATGTCAACTTCTAATATGTATCCATGAGGATCATCTTCTTGTAGTCTGTGTAAGTTTATTTCTTCAGGTAAAACCCCACTGAAATCCACCAAAAGCATGGGCATAGAAGAATTAGAATTAGAAAAACATTCTGCAGTTTAACAATACTAAGTACTTCAAATATATATATATATATATATATATATATATATATATATATATATAATGTACCATTAAAGTTGAGACTGTACAATATCTCCAAAACTAAGCGTTGTAGAAAGAAATGCCTTTCATAAAATTTGCTTGATATTACGGGAGAAAATAAATGCCATTAGTCGTGTTTTATTTGGAGGACGTTATGATGGTCGTTTGACTCTAATTGTAGGTTCCCATTTAAAAACTTAAATTGACTCTAAAATGACCACCACAGCCTCCTCCAAGTAAAACACGATTAATTGCATTTATTTTCTCCCATAATATAAAGCAACTTTTATTAAAGACATTTCTTTCTACAACGCTTAGTTTTGGAGATATTGTACAGTCTCAACTTAAATGGTCCATTCTGTATATATGTGTGACGTTGGCGAGTTGTGCAAGGAGCACAAAAGTGAAATACACTTTATTCTTGCTAAACGTAAACTTCTTGGAAATCGTAATACACAGATAAAAGCTTGCTAGGTTAAATACTAATTTCCGTAGTATATAACTTTCCTTAGCACAAAAATATTTTTTGCATTAGACATTTACGAGGTTCGATGCTGAACTTCCCTATATTTTAAATTATGTATGTTTTGAAGTACTTGCATTCTACTGTTTCTTTTCAGGTCACACAAACGGTACCACAATCAAAGCCAGCATATAACGACTTATCTTTTAAAACTTTGCCTGATGTCCTAACGTATCTCTTTACAACAAAACTGTATTAAAACCATCATTTTAATAACAAGTAAACAGAGTTATTATGAATATTTTGTAAAACAACAACGAAAATAAGCAATGGTGGATAGAGAAATAATATGAATGCAACACATCAGGGTCTTTCTCTCTAGCTCTTTTGGAGAAACGCAAAAACACGTATTCCAACTTAAATTTCTATCGATTATTTAGATTCAATAATTACTTCCTCTATTTTAGTTACTTTGGTAGAAGAAGATATAAGAAAACAAAATTTGGCTAGATAAGTTCGTTAGTGGCCGGATATTCGACAAAAGGTTTAAAACTACGAGTCATGTAAGCATATAATTAGGATCTTCATATCCAAGAAACTTGCCTTATTACAAACCCTAATGTTAATGTTTCCCCTATATAAACCATAAAGTCCTACGTCGTGGGACTCCGGTTCCTGGCTACATGGGCTACATTTACTTGTGCCCTCTCAAAATTGTAATGTATTTGAGAAGTTACGATAGGCATCGGTCTGTAGATCGCATAAACCAACATTCCGGTCGGGTAATGCACGGTGCTGTCCACATCATTTCCTTGTATCAGCTGGATGATTGCACCTACCTGTCATGCATATGTGGGCGTGAGATTTACAACTGGCTTGGTAACCTAAGGCTCACAAAGCTTTCTTGATACTGATTTAACTTAATAACCCAGGAAAATGTCTTTTATGGCCTGTTTTGCGGCCTAACTTATCTATTTCATAGGTATTTACTATACCTACTAATACCACCACTACTACTACTACTACTACCACCACTACTATCACTATCAATACCACTCTACTACTACTACCACTGCAACGACTACCACTACTCCCACCACTACCAATACCGCTCTACTACTACCACTACTACAACCACTACTAATACCACTACTACTACTATCACTACCAATACCACTCTTCTACTACCACTACTACTACTATCACTACTAATACCACTACTACTACAACCACTACTAATACCACTAATACTACTATCATTACCAATACCACTCTTCTACTACGACTACTAATACCACTACTACTACTATCACTACTACTATCATTACTAATACCACTACTACTACTATCACTACTAATACCACTCTACTACTACCACTACTAATACCACTCTATTACTACCACTACTACAACCACTACTAATACCACTACTACTATCACTACCAATACCACTCTACTACTGACACTACTAATACCACTACTACTATCACTACTAATACCACTCTACTACTACCACTACTAATACCACTCTACTACTATCACTACTAATACCACTACTACTACTACCACTACTAAAACCACTACTAATACCACAAATACTACTATCACTACCAATACCACTCTACTACTACCACCACTACTACTATCACTACTAATACCACTACTACTATCACTACTAACACCATCACTACTAATACCACTACTACTATCACTACTAATACCACTACTACTATCACTACTAATACCACTACTACTATCACTACTAATACCACTACTACTATCAGTACTAATACCACTACTAATACCACTACTACTATCACTACTAATACCTCTACTACTACCACTTCTACAACCACTACAAATACCACTACTACTATCACTACTAAGCCAACACTAATATCACTACAACTACTACTACTAATACCACTACTCACTACTACTATCACTACTAACACCATCACTACTAATAGCACTACTACTATCACTACAAATACCACTACTACTATCACTACTAATACCACTACTACTATCACTACTGATACCACCACTAATACCACTACAACTACTACTACCACCACTACTACTATCACTACTACCACCACTACTCACTACTATTACTACTATCACTACTAACACCACTACTCACTACTACTATCACTATTAACACTACTAGTACTACTATCACTACTAACACCACTACCACTACAACTACAACTACTACCACTACTACTACCACTAACTCTACCACTACTACTATCATTACCAATACCACTCTACTACTACCACCACTACTACCACTACAACTACTACCACTAATACTACCACTACTACCATAACTACCAATACCACTGTACTACTATCACTACTACTACCACTACTAATACCACTAGTACTACTACCGCTACTACCACTACAACTACTACCACTACTACCACTACTATCACTACCCCTGACACTCTACTACTACCACTACTACTACCACTACTACTACCACTACTACTATCACTTCCAATACCACTCTACTACTACTACTACCACTACTACCTCTACAACTACTACGACTACTACTCCACCACCACTACTATTACTACCAACACCACTCTACTACTACCACTACTAATACCACTACTACTATCACTATTAATGCCACTACTACTACCTCTACTACCACTAAAACTACTATTACTACTACCACTACAACTACTACCACTACTACTATCACTACCATTACTACTATCACTACCAATACCACTCTACTACTACCACTACTACTTCTACCTCTACCACTACTACTACCACTACAACTACTACCACTACCGCTACTACTACCACCACTGCTACTACTATCAGTACTACCACCACTACTACTACCACTACTACCAGCACTACCACTGCCACCACTACCACTACTACCACCAATACTACTGCTACTACCACTGCTAATACCACTACTACCAATACTACCACTACTACTACTACTGTTACTACCACTACTACCACTAATACTACCAAGGAACTACTCGAAGCTGTATACCGCATTAAAGCAGGAAAGGCGGCGGGACCAGATGGAATCCCCCCAGAAGTTATTAAAGTTATTGCTGAACATAGGTCTGATATATTTGTAAATACAGTAAATGCACTCCTACTTAAAGGGAATTTCCCAATAGAATGGAAAACAGCTAGACTTATACTTATAGAAAAGCCAAAAAAGGAGATGACACAAGGGTATATAGACCATTGTGCCTAATAAATGTTATAGGAAATGTCTTTGAGCAGATAATTAACAAACGACTCGTAGAAAAGATTGAGCAAAAGGGAGGGTTAGCACAAACACAATTTGGCTTCAGAAAGGATTTATCGACGGTAGAAGCTGTGGAGTATATACAAAGAACTATAAAGGATGAAATCAAAGAAGGCAACAAATATGCTGTTATGGTCACTTTTGACGTCAAAAATGCTTTCAACTCAGCCCCATGGGAAGGAATTATAAAAGAGTTAAAAAGGCGAAAAATAGCCCTATACTTAACTAGACTTATTTGTAGCTACCTCTAAGATAGGTATATATTAATAGGAAAAAGTAAAACGTTGGCTGTGAGCTGCGGGGTACCCCAAGGCTCCATTTTGGGACCAACATTATGGAACCTTTATTATGATGGGGTTTTAAACTTGGAATTACTAGCAGGATCTAAAACGATTGGATATGCCGATGACCTGGCATTATTAATTTTTGGAAATACAAGAGAGGAAATGGAGGAAAAAAATTGCCTGGTCCATGAATAAGATTAATATTTGAATGACCCAACAAAGATTAAGTTTGGCACCTGAAAAAACCGAAATTGTTATTCTGGAGGGTAGAAGAACGTTAAAAGAAATACATATAAGTTTTAATAACCGGAAACTGAGTTCTAAAAACTGCCTGAAATATCTAGGAGTCCAAATTGGACATAACATGAGTATGTGGACACACATAAAATATGTAGCTAGTAAGGCAGAAAAAACTGTTGCAGCCCTGGGACGGCTTATGCCAAATATCGGAGGACCGAAACAAGGGAAAAGAAAAGTACTTGGGAGCGTAATTAACTCCATAATCCTTTACTGCGCTCCTGTCTGGAAGTCCTGGATAGAAAAGAAAACATATAGAAGAGTAATTGAAAGAGTGCAGCGAAAGATTGCCATAAGAATAGCAAGTGCATATAGAACAGTTTCCACTAAGGCAATTCAAGTTATATCAGAAACTATACCCATACATTTATTAGCCAAAGAGCGGTCATATGGTCATATGGTCATAACAAAATACATAGAGTACAGGCAA
This sequence comes from Deroplatys truncata, assembly GCA_030765065.1. NCBI lineage: Eukaryota > Metazoa > Arthropoda > Insecta > Mantodea > Mantidae > Deroplatys > Deroplatys truncata. Next base: position 18,304,398 of record CM060976.1, read on the forward strand.
GAGTTTCTTCTACTAAAACATGGCAAACGGAATGGGAACTAGAAAGTGAAACAGCACAATGGACCAAGATTTTGATACCAAATATAGAACCTTGGCTGAAGAGAAAACATGGACAAGTGGGATACTATCTTACCCAATCCTTATCTGGACACTGACGCTTTAAAACTTATTTATATAAAATGAATCTGGTAAACAGCGAGGTCTGCACATACTGTGAAGCAAAAGACACACCTGAACATACAATATTAATATGTAACAAGTGGAGTAATTTAAGGAAGAAATACGCGCGACAAATTGGGCAAGATATAACGGTGGACAATATTATGACACAAATGCTAGAAAACGAAAAGAAATGGATAATCATTGAAGAAACGATAACTAGCATACTTAAAGGAAAAGAAAAAGATGAAAAAAGGATTAAAATATGAGTGCCACATACGAGAAGTAATACCGAAACGTAGTCCCACGATGTGTGCATTACTCCCAGCAGGGGTTTTTTAGTTGGTGGAAATCCAACTCGCCTGGTGGCGTCTTTGAAAGATTTTTCCCCTGCTATAAAAAAACTACTACTACTACCATTACCACTACTACTACCACTACCACTACTACTACTTCTCATCAACTGAGCATTTAAAATATAGCCATACTTCGTTTAGACAGTCCAGAATTCATTTATATAATGACGTAGTTTACAAACCTTCAGTTATTTTAAAGCTAAATGAGACTAAGACTATCATTAAAAGTTTCCATTTTTAAACTTCTACAATAATATGACTTATTTTGTTAGCCTAAAATGGTGTATCAATTAATGAAATGAAACACAAGACAGTTTTAATTTGTGAATATCTGTTAAATACCGAGTGTATCAAAATATGTGGGAAAGCCCTAGGGATTTGTTAGAGGACCTGAAAACAAGCAAAACGTTCATATAAACTTATGGTCAATTTTCCTTAGTTTCCTTAATTTCTGAGTAACAGTCATCTTCTGTGGTATGAAGATAATCCATGTGTGTTTTTACCCCATTCAACTTGTTGGTTTGTTCTTTATTCAATGCCACTTGATAATAATTGCTATAGCAAAATAATAATTGAACCCACACAAGTGATAAGCTCTAACTTTTATTGATAATTATGTAAATTTGTTATTTTGAGTGCAAATACATAACAATTCGTGGTCAAAATGATGTACGTGAGTCAAAATGTTGCAGAAATATCCTTATGTGTGGATGAACTAATTGCAATTCAAATGGAGCAAGGCATTTGTATGCTGAACGACTTGCTTCATCATTTATGGAACAAGGCATTCTAAATAATACACATAAGCTTCTTAGGAAACAAGCTCGTTTAAAATACATGTTTCTGATAATGGAAGATCAAGGAGCACCAGAACAACTAACATAGAGAAACGAGTCCTCAAACATATTGAGAAAAATATCACTAGCAGCACCAGAAATAGCAGCAATCGATAATGTGTCATATGACAGCGTGGAAAATTCTTCGAGAACTTCCATTTATCCATATCAGCTTCAAGGAGTCCAAGGTCTTAGTGAAGTTGATTTTCACCCAGATTTGTATCTGGTTACAACGAACTTGTTTTCAGGATCAGTATTTTCTCTTTGCTACAATCTTCAACAATGAAGCGATATTTATACGAAGGGGTGTGCAGCACTTTCACAGTACTAATGTATACGCTGATGAAAATCTCAAAAAGGTTTTGGAAACAAGACCATAAACTTAGTGATAATGTTTGTGCTGGAATAGTTGGTGACACCTCTCTCAGTTCTTTTATTCCACCTGGAACATTGACAGCAGTATCATACTGTGACTTTTTAACAAGTAAGTTAAATTTTTTGTTGGAAGAAGTTCCATTCAGCGCATGTGGTTCATACATGATGCGGTACCACCATATTTTGTGCTTGCTGCTAGAGAAATTTCAAATCAGCGATTCCTAAACAAATGGATAGGTCGTGAGCGACCGCCATAGTGGCTTGCTCGTTCTTCCGACCTCAGTTCATTAGATTTCCACTCATGGGTCATTTAAAGACCATTGTCTATTTCAGACCTATTCCTAAAGTGGAAATTATTCGTCATCAGATAGAGCAAGGATATCAGCAGATACGGCGTACGCCTGGAAAATCTGAAAGAGCAAGGCAATCGATGTTGCAGTGTTTATTAACCTTTATTAAAGCTCAGGGTGGCCATTTTGAGCACTTTCTGTACAAGAAGAAATATTGTACGTCTAAGTTAAAAACTAAATTTATTAATTAAACTTTATTCTCGCAGTTATTATAAAACCATTAAAGATGACTGTTACTCAGAAACTATGAGAAATTGGCCATATGATTATAGCAATTTTTGCTTGTTGTCTTCTATCACATCCCCAGACATTTCCCATATATTTTGATACACCTGGTATAGTGAAGAAATCAAAACACAATTATGTATATTTCGTATAAGCTATAAACCACATTGTGCTTAGTTATAGTCTTTTTAAAATCTCCAGGGATTAGTATTTACTTTTTACACAACATAAATACAAAATTTTGTCTTCGAAGATCAATGCCTAAATGGACCACACCAGATCATGTAAAATCAAAATAGGAACCAATCTTGCCAATAGGCTATCTTGCCATTTTCTCCAGATGTCAAATGGGAGAATATTATTTCTGTGATTAACTTTCCTGTATGCTCTTATATACCAAATTGCTCTTTCATGTGCATAGGTTTCTTAGAATTTCAACGCCGCACAATGGACAGGTCGCGCCGCATGCGATGAAACTCAGCCTTCTTGACGTACACAATGTTTGCACTACTTCAAAATTTGAAATAGATATGTTATTCTAACATTACCCAACGTAATGCTGCACACAGAACTCACAGTGTAAGTTAAAGGTAAACCAACTATGGCTTACAGTACAGCCAAGAAAGCGACATGCACTAGCGTTGGGGGAGAGTAGAAATCGGCCTATTGTCGCCACTAGGTTGTGTATGAAAGGTTATCCACGGTGTCATTACCTTGGTCTACATATTTTATTCTGAGTACACCAAGCATCCCAACATTTTCAGCTGTATGTATGTGTCCCACACATCACATACTAACTCCATTCTGCGATCTTTGGATAAAAGTAATTACTTTGACTTATCGGTGTAACTCTCTCTCTCTCTCTCTGATAACCAGCTCTAACACCGTGTCAATTCCTATATCAAATTAATTCATCACTAAAGTATCTTTTACTACATTTAATCCGCACTTTAAAGAAAGTTAAAATGGGTCTTCCAAAAGTAGAGGGTGGGTCCTACTGACGGAGTACATTTTATTTTATATTTCTGAGAGTAGGAATATTCTTCATGTTTGAAATGTAGCTTTTTAGAAGGCTTAAGCATGGGAGTTATTACTTATTCATGATTCATTCTTTGTTTCAGTGAATAATGGTGATATAGGTTCTTAATGAAATTTCATATGATGTGGAAGTATACTTCTCTAACGAAATTACAGTACAAATATGTTACAGAGGTATGAAGCACCATCTCGAAAGGGAAATTTGTGAGCTGTTGAGAACTTCCACGGGACAGCTGACGTATAAAAGAAATGTTCACCAATGCAATGAGCATTGAAGTGTGACAAATACAATTGATTAAAGTCGATTGCCTAAGAGAGTACACATTACACGCACCAGTATTCAAAGTGTATGAATTGTGTCAACAAGGTAAGGTTCACCAAGCGACATTTTGTGATTGGTTGCTCAACGTGGACGATGACTGTGCAAAACCTGATGATGTCAAATGAAGCTCACTTCCACTTAAGTGTATATATTGACAAAAAAGCTGTCAATTTTGAGAGAGGCAAAATCCTCAACTCTTATATGAAAAACCTTTGTACACCCGGTCAAACTAAAAGTGGCCGGTCTCTTGAGCAGCTGAATTTTTTCAAAGTCCCCTTTAGGGAGCGCGCGGTTCACAACCGTCAACTTCTGTGCACCGCTTTGGCTAACTTCACGGTAAAAGCCATAAGACACTAATTTAGGCTGTTTTCGCCTGGTGCATGACTTGGAGCAGTGGTTAAGCTGCTTAACTTTTACGCAGGCAGCTCGAGTTCGATTCTCAATGGCGAGTTCTTGATTTTTATTTTTGACAACTCGTTTTACTGTAATATAGTTAAACAATGTTGCTTGTGTTACTTCGTTTTATTTACAATTATAGCTACAATAAGGTGAAATTTGTGGTTATAAAATTAAAACCTCCACCACCGATAAGTTAATGTCATGGTTGCCATCTACAGATATGACGGACTACTAAATAAACGTCACCTGTATAAAAATTAAGAAAACCGTTATATTATATATACTAATGTATATTATATTTATATTTTCACTCATATTATATTTTTACTCATGTATTTAAAATGAGGCAGAAAATAACGTTGAGTAGCTTTACGAGATTTAAATTTGAACCCTCGGCTAAGTTTTTACCACTAAGATAAGAGTACTGCAGTATTGTAACGAGCTTTAGTCACACTCCACTTGAAAACCATAAATCAATAACGTAGGTATGTTTTGGTTATATATGTTCAGTTGAAACACTCTGAAATATCTGTCTGTTTGAAATCTCGTATATGAATTATTTTCTCGGAAAATGTTTGTGATTATACCTAATGCGTTCCCCATTATAACTACTACAAGAATATATGCAGTGTTGTGGACTGTCCCGAGCACTCACGGAAATACTCCGATTAGAGCTCCGTCTCTGAGACGCCGGCCAGTTTTTAATTGATCGAGTGTACTGTACTAAGGCCCCATTGGTGTGCAGTGCGATAGGTCCTTGTCTTTTTCTTTTTGAGAAAGATAAAGCAACTGTCAAGTGATTGCTGGGGGCAGCATGTTACTAACCTTCTTCATCGAAAGGGGACGGCTCCATCTAAGAGGCATGCAGATGCAACAGGGAGGTGCCACGTCATACAGGATCAGTGCCAATGGCAACCTCCAAGAACAAAAATTCCTTGAACTCCTCATTTCCAGGTTCGGCGATACCCATTAGCCATCCAGATCTCTGGACCACCTCCTCTGGTGTTACCTGAAGGAAAAAGTGTGCAGCACTGTAGGTATACTCGTAGGTGGAGGTATAGGCTATACAACAGAAGGGGACACCTCGCGCAGTGCGACCTACACAGATATATTATAGCTACAGCCCTCAGGAGGAAGAGATGAAGTGAAGGAATCACAGGAGGCTTTGGGACGCAAGCAGATGGCCACAGAGACGCGCGGAAGTCCCTAACAATACCTGGCTCGAAGACCCGTCCCATTGCTGATGGTGCCTAGAGATGGCGATGAATGGCCCATTGACCAAATAGCTCTATGGTATCCAAGAAAAGTACTCTTTCCTTTGAGCATGCATCCGCGCACTGCCATAAGCCACGAAACCTAGAAGCGTACCTGAAAAATAAGAAGGAAACGGAATGAAAGGGAAATGACGGAAGGAAAATTGTGGTAGGTAAAAAAGCACCCTAGCATTCGCCTACTGATCAGGGAAAACCACGAAAAACCCAAGTTCAAAGTGAGTGGTCGACGGGGATCGAACCCAGGACCTCGCAGTTACTGCGGAGCCATCTCCCCGGTGGTGTATATTATAAGACCCAATACGATTGCTGAACTGAAAGAAGATATCCAAAGGGGGAGAGAAGCCAGTCCTGACCGAACTGATGTGCAAAACTATGGACAGTATCATTATTAGAGGAGCCGATCTTAGGTATATGATACCCAACAAATTAATATAGCGCTAAACTCTTATACTTTGGTAATGTGTCACACTTAGTGTTTAATAAAATTATGCTTCCCCTCGCCTAGAAGTATGTTCCATCAATATGTTCAATCGGAAAAACGGAAACGAAAACGCTCAGGAGGTTAACAAAGGAATACTGCAGTATTTATATTGTTATAATAATAAATATAATAATAATCCGTAACGCTACAGCCCATGAAGGGTCTTGACCTACCAACCAGACTGCCGGTCTCACGCCCACCTACGCACGTCAGAGGTGGGCGATCATACAACCGATACGGGGAGGTGCTGTGATCCCCATCCAGAATGTTGGCCTCCGTGGCAAGGATATCGCTACTTATCGCAGCTCCTCACTTTCCTTAGGATTCTGGGTGGGCACACCGGTCTTATATTCGGGACTTAAAACGCGCCCCCTATGAGTGGGATCGAACCCGGGCACATTCCGTGGCCTGAAACTAGAACTCCATGCTCTAGCCCAGAGACCACGGCGCAGGATGCAGCATTTATTGTCTTCGATTTGTCTAAAACGACGAATAAAACATAACTAATATTGCATAGGACATTTAACTCGATTTAGGTTACAACAGTAGTTATAATGCAATTCTTAAATTCAGCACTCAAGTTTCGTGTTAGTGTAACTGTAGGGTGTGGAGCCCTCTCGAGTGAAGTGATTTAAATCGTAATGTCATAGAACATGGAAAGGGGGTAATTATCACTCTCCCACGCCTTAACGCTGTACTTCAACCCTTCTTTACTACCTTCCGCCCCTCCCTCAACTGCTACCCTTTTGGTAGCTGAATGTGCTTCAGTGCATCCCTATGTGGCGTCATCGCCTATGTCTGTGCTGGTCTAATCGAGGGATGTTACACATACATGGGGAACTCTGAAATTAAGGCCCATTTTGAAATACAGTAACAGTAGTAATTCTGAGTAATTTATATCTATCCATATCCACATATATAAAGATACTTTTCCACGTGGCATCCGTGGTTATTTATAATTTATCATCACAGAATGAATTGCTTTAATAGATCCTCGTCATAGATGCCTGGCAGTAGCTTAGTTAACAAACAGTAACTGGACTTAGAATATGACCTGTAATATTCTCTTAGAGCAGTTGTGCAGAACTTCTTTTATGGACGCGAAGGCTGCAACGCGTTAAGACGTGGTTCGAAGCCGACATCTTCAAAAAAAAATTAATAATGAACAACAGTGATCACGTAAGTTTACTCTATAGACTGTCACTGCTTTTTCATTACATTTTTGATACAAAACATTTCATGCCAGTAACAGTTTTATATAAGGATCTTCTATCAGGGCCCACAAGAACTACACTAAAATAAATATTTAAATGGTAATGAAAAACGTGCTGAAATGTGCATTAGAATATGCAGAATTGAAAACAAAATAAAGTATCCCGAAATATTCCGTAGCTCGTGTTTCTTGTTTATTATTATTATTATTATTATTATTATTATTATTATTATTATTATTATTATTATTATTAAAGTTTCATTCCATTGAGATGCAAGGAATTAAAAGTTACTTCTGTATACACTGGATTCAATTTTTATCAATTCTGAAATAATTTAAACAAACAAAATAAAAAAATAAGATAGCAATACTTTTTCAATAATATATTATTTTTCGTAATCGAAGTTCGTATTTGCAGTTTTATAAAGAAATAAAGTTCGTACAAATAAGCACGGTTATGTTTAATTTTGTAGCCTAATTATTTAATAGGTTTCACCTCGATAAAATAAGACAAAATTAAGCATTTCAACTCATTGAAATATTCAGATTTTGAAACTCAACGTATGTGAAAAACGTTCTTTCAAACTACTCGTATGTAGGCAGTAAGATGAACAGTTTAATCATCCTTGAAAGATTGTTGCCAAGTCTGGGCCCCCTGATTCAACTTTCCATATTTTAGTTAATTATTCTATTTACGATCTGTATCTCTTAATGCGAACAAATGATAAACACGGGCTGTAAGATAATGCAGAGGGATTTGTGGAATCAAATAAGGGCGGAATAGAGATGTTTTCATATCCATGAACAACGTAAGTCACTCTTCCTTATATCGGCAAGTTTCCGTGTATATGAATGTATATCTACTTTATGAAAATGATTGTGTCTAGTTGAATTCTACATGAAAGGCTTTCGTCATTCTAGATGTGTAATTTAACATTTATTCCAGAGCAATAACTGAATTCCCACTTTAACACACATTAAAAACGAAAGCCTGTTTGTAATGTTTAAAAAGCAACAATAGTGTTTTATCCACAGTTAAAAATAAAAACGTTATTCACATTTTATAAACAAAAACAAATCCGTTTTTATTTAAAATAATACACATTGCTTCAAGAGAACATTTTTCTGTGCAATTTTAGCATCGAGTGGCAGTAAGGTGCAGTAACAGAACGTCTGACATCAGTCAGTTGGAGGTCCTTGCAATCCCCTGCAGAAGCTCTTTTAAATTAAACATTTATATAAGAGTCATCTCTTAAGTGACTAACAGAATGCAGTAATTCCCGTGCACATTTACCTACAACTGCCACAATTATTGCTACACAATCAAATTATATTCCTGTCTTTGTCAGCACCGTAAATCAAATCCCTTTTCTTGTTAGATGAACCCTCTAATATCCTGAAAAAAACATTTATGGTTTTCAGTCTTTCTTTACAATACTCGCAACATTCTTAATCCTGTGGTACTGTACAGTTTTTGTTCATGACACAGGGTATAAAAACACAAATCTGAACTGTTCTTTTTATAGGATTGCGCAATGGTTTATATTTCATTCTAATTTTACTAGCATGCAAACTGTGCCATAGAAGTGTTTGCAATTGTCAAACAGATTGATTTACCACCAATTATGGCCAAATATATCCAGAAGAGGGAACAGAATCAGATAATTTTTGCCGAAACATAGCATCTTGAAGTTTCAAAGAAGAAGATAGTAACTGCAGTTTTTTTCCACGTAAGTTCTTCAAGTCTCAAGCAAATAGAACTACTCCGTGTGTTTCTCGTGCTTAGATGAAAACATGTAATTTTATCAGCGACATCTCAAAGCGCGATGCGGCCGATAATTTATCACAGATAGTCCCACAGCCGTTACCAATTTACTGATAGAGCCGCGAGTGCGAAACTAGAACGAATTTGTCTGATGAGACCCTAACTTCAAATGGGGTTTATTAAGACTATTCTATTAATAAAATGTAAAAGAATAATTACTATGTAATAAATACAATGCGTTCGACTTGTAACTGGGCCACAGAACATGTTAGGGACATTCCATTTGAAATCTAACGGCAAAAACCTACGCATACTTTGTTTGCGTGGTATTTTTCTCCTATTAATAAGGAGTGCTAAAGAAAGCATATTTCTCAAATATTAGCATTCAAAAACCCAACGGTTGTCACGTTATTGAACAATAAATGTATCGCATTGATTCATTTTGTCGCATTTTAATTGCGCATAGCTCCGGAACATTTACTTCAGAATATTCTACCAAATCTCATTTTATAGATAAAGTTCCGCATTTCATTATAGTATGTACTAATTATTTCATAATATTCCCAAAAATCTATATGCACTTTTTACTTATTTTAAGCGTCTCCGGGTTTTTATAAAACTAAAATATTAGATTGAGAATAATCCATATTGTCATTAAGAGAACTTGGCAATGTTGGTAAAGTGGTTATGTTCGGATGTTCGTAGTTATAACGGAAAAAGTGAATAAACGCAGCGATTTACGTGGTTAATGCATGATGATCACCAAGCGCTCTGTGAATCCGTAAGGAAATACCCAGAACCGCATACTGCTTAGCAAGCAATCTCATTGTTTAACCATGCTCAGAGCTTGCTTGACCTTCAGTTCAAAACAAACGTCTATGAGCGCCTAAAGTAATTTACTTCTTTAATTATTTTAGACGAAACCTTATCAATAACAATTAAATTAAAATATATGTTTGATTGTGTTTAAATTATGGAACATTATTTTTCTTCATCCTTAACCGCTTACACTTGAAAAAATAAACATTTCTTCACTTCAATAAAAATAAGAAGAACATGTTTACCTATCAGTATGAAATTAAAGTTTTGGGAATAAAAATAAATCTCGATCTAAATAATTAAATTTAAAGGTTTCGGGGTTATAACAGATTGAAGTTGGACATTTTAGGAAGAAACTATAAATCGGAACAATTTTAATTGCAAAACTATGCTGTCCAAGACCAAGCGGGATGGCTTAGGCGGTTATGTCAGTGGGCCACAGGAGAGGCGCATTTGGGAGTTGTGGGTTCGATTCCTGTGGCCAACCTTCCTGACTCGCGGGTATTTTCGGGGGGTTCCCCGGGTCGCCCGCGAATGCTGGGAAGGATCACTACATCCCCCGAATTTCCTGTTCCTTCATTTCATCTCCATTCTCATTTCACTTCACTCTTCATCTGCGTGGTCTGTTTCAGAATTGCAAGTGCCCGCGGGAGGTGTCAACGAGTGCATGACAGTGGAAAAGGATGCTCTAAAGAAACCTTTGTCCTCCGGGCTGCGAGCGGTCTCCGGGCCCCGGACCCCCGCCCCCCAGGGGATGTGTATGCCTAAAGAAGGAAGGGGGACGGCTCCACGAGCCAGCACCGGGTAGTTCAAATCTGTAGATAATAGGAACCCTGCCTGTCGTGCCTCCTGGTCCGACTGGCCTCTGTCTTCTATCATCTCATTCCTCCCACCCGGGGACGCCCCGTCAGGGGCTTAGGCACAAAATATCTGCATAGGTGTAGGTGCTAAGTCCCATTCCGTACCTAGTCCTACCTTATCCTATGGTGTTCTAAAATTTAAGAGTTGGCATAAAGCGTTGTATCGGGCTTGTCTAGAAACACAAAATGTTTTTGTTTCGTTTAAAAAATGCAAGGTCGATTTTCCTACTGTTTCGGACGATTTGAAATGGAATGTTCCGTATATGTTTTCACTGCAATGACCTCGGTATATTTCTGCAGCGTACTAGTTCCGCTCAAGGCTATGTTATACTGAGTGAGTTTCTGCATCCAGTTCGAGCTGTAAGAACTGTCTTCTTTATTGTGCAACTCAAAGGTCAAAGTTTATTCAAGACATCTGTCTTGTGTGTGAATTACTTTAAAGTATTCTTAGCGTTGTTGCTGTTTTTGTCTTGTTATTAGTTCACTGAAGTACCTACTGAAAAACTCACGCTCGAACAAAGAATTTTTATGTACGATATATACGTAAAAAACGAATCATGTAGGCAGATGTGTAGACAATTTCAGGAGAAATTTCCTGGTATTCCAGTTCCAGGTAGAGAAACATATTAACCAGATATCTGATTAATAAGTTTAGGACAACGAGATCGCTAAACGTTAAACCCAAGACAATACAAGAACAGTAATTATGAAAATTACGCTAGAAGAACGTGTGAATGGAAATTTCATCCAAAGATGCCAGGAATGTGTCAATGCAGATGAACACGACTTTCAACACGACTGATAACATGTTACATCACTCGTAAGTAACGCGGAAGTTTTGAAACAGAGGAGAGAACAGAGTCAGATAATTTTTGCCGAAACATAGCATCTTGAAGTTACGTGGAAAAAAAACTGAAGTTACTATCTTCTTCTTTGAAACATCTTTTCAAAATTCTGTAACATGGTTTAGCATTTATTAGCGAATGTGCTAGTTTAAATTGTTCTAAATTCTTTGGCTAATTGCGTTTCATTTCCGTGCGTTTTCCCGACGGGAGTTTCGACTTTGCGACACAAAGGTAAGGTTTGTTTTCAGCTCTTGTATTCTAGTTTGAAGGAAGTGGGGATGTTGAAGTCATATTTAAAGTCATTATATTTGCAGCAATTATTCTAAGTGACTGGCCCTCTTATTTAGTTGCTTTAAAGTATTTACTGGTTCTTATAAATTTCCACTACTAGAATCGCTCCACTCTTAGAACTCAACTTGACGAAATCACATAACGTGATTAACTAGCCCGCAAGACGCGGGAAACCAAACTGCACCATAGTATATAGTACCTTACATATGCACGATTATCTATGAGTTTACAAGAAGTATGTCAAACATATGTAGTTCGGAACTTTTGATTAATAGGGAAAATATGAATATTAAAACTAAAGAAGGCTGTAGCTTCTGTTTAAACCTTGCAATGATTTCGCCGACGTCAGACATAAAGCCTTAGGAGGCCACCGAAATCGAGCAAAAGTATGCAAAATTTGTCTGAAGTTAGGAACCCCGGCAAAACGAAGAGGGAAGCCCTAACGAGTGCCGTAGGGAAATAAAAGAACTAAGCTGAAAATAAAACAATGTAATGCAAGCACAATCCCCTCAAAAGAAAAAAAACACTAGAGGAAGGAAATATCTACCCAAAATAAATTAATTACAAAACAACACTATAATTTTAACTGGCTTTATTTTATCCAAAAATATGCCACATTGTAAATGCCCCATTAGAAACGATGACAAACTATAGCACAAAACGAGAATGAAAAAGAGCCCAAAATGCTCATTAAATCAAACAAAGTTTTGCACATTTACTAGAGCTTAATTTTGAAAATTACTTTAATATTAAAACCAAACATCAATCAATAGTCATACTCAAAATACATTAACTGAACCCTTAAACAATAAACGAAATCATATTCAGGCAAAGAACAATGAAATAACCAGTCAAGGAAATAGTTGTTTCAGGACCGAAATCAAAACCTCAATCTTTGCAAACGCTATATAACGTTAATGTGAGATATATTAATGTTTATACAGACATCTGGAAACCATGCCCATGTAAATTTAAATTCCTAATTAACTGACATAATAATCGATCACTACATATACATGTCAAAGAGGCCCAAAACATCTAACTCGTGCGTTAATCCGAGTTTTTAACCACAAAATCCCTGAAACAACTATTACTAAAACTGTTGCTGAAAGGAAAAAAAAAAAGATTAAACCTAAGTCAAGGGTAAACGAAAGAAGCCTTAAACACGTGCACTAAAAGGGCAAATAGCTTAGCAATGCCAAAGAAAAAGTTCTCTCACGTAATCTAAACCAGTGAAATTATAAGCCAAGCACTAAACAGTGAAACAGAAAGAGGCAAATGATAATAGCCAAACCTTGATGAAAATTAAGTCCGAAACGGTCAACCCATAGGTACCACACAAACGATTTGTCCAGTAGTGCACGCACGCCCTTAAACGTCTCTCACTTTAATCAGTGACCAAACTGCACTAGTTTCAAAATATTTTATACAAATACCTTGCTTAATGGAAACCCTTTTTGGAATTACAATTTATAACCATAGTGCATAAATACAAAGGGACACATACAAGTAAAATGGAACGGCTGCATGACACATGGCCCATTCAATTCTTACGAGAATGAAGTGAAAATTTACAAATTAACTACACACTTTAAAACAGCTAAATGTGTGGGCTAGTCACTTAGTATATTTGCTACAAATGTAATCACAAAAGGAACTCTTCCATGTCACATTGAACTGCTCGATAACACGTGGCCAATTTAACTCTACAGGAATGTCGTGGAAATTTATAAGAACCAGCAAACACTTTAAAGCAACTAAATAAGAGGGCCAGTCACTTAGAATAATTCCTGCAAATATAATGACTTTAAATATGACTTCAACATCCCCACTTCCTTCAAACTAGAATACAAGAACTGAAAACAAACCTTACCTTTGTGTCGCAAAGTCGAAACTCCCGTCGGGAAAACGCACGGAAATGAAACGCAATTAGCCAAAGAATTTAGAACAATTTAAACTAGCACATTCGCTAATAAATGCTAAACCATGTTACAGAATTTTGAAAAGAATCTCAGAAGTACTGACAGGCAAAAAGAATTTAAAGGCGTTTCCACTCCGGCACGTGCTGTCCCAACTGCCACCCCGAGTACAGCAGTAACTCAACTACATCGTGTTACCGAAGCCCACAGACAGACTCGACCAGCCGCGAGGCAGGCAGGCACCAACCCGCCCAGGGCAAGGCGACAACCATAGAAAAGCAAAGTCAAGTACCTGAGATACCAACATAAACGTCATGACAGGCTATTCTAAGTGACTGGCCGTACAATAAAAGAATACCTCCAAGCGAATCAGCACAACCTATGTGATGTCGTTCATCCCTCTTCTGCACGCAGACAATAACGATGAGCAACTTATGTGAACACGAGGATCACGCGGAAGGATGCAAAATGTTTTGTTTACATCAAGTCCGTCTCTAAGCCTAGATCGACCATACAGAGTACTAATACTAACCAATGCTATTAGCAATGGGAATGAGAAAATAGTTAACCTTGAAATTAAGACATGCTAAATTCAGAACAAAATACATTCTTTTTTTCACGAACATAATTTATTATAAAACTGACACTATTTTAATGTATATTAAGAAAACAAATTTCAAACCTGAGAGTTGAAGAAAATTGATGTAGTAGGAATTCATAATTTCTCCAGAATTGCTGAATGGTACTGCTGATTTATTCACGGCTGTGACTACATGAAGATGTATTAGCGTAACCTGTTATTTTTATTAATCACTGCATACTGATACCACTGCGGCTCAGTAGCAAGCTGACGTTTCATCCAATAAAATCGCATGGCTATAAGCATATTATAAGATAAACCACACTGATTGTTCGATATCCAAACTATTTCTGAACGTTATTGGTCAATATCAAATACGCGAAAAAAATGGCATAACCCTTGCTAGATTTGCAAAAGCAGCCGCGCTTGCAAACCACCATGCTGCCCCACTACTGTTCAGTCACATCAATGTCTGCTACTGTCGCCACCAATTCCATCCAATGGATTATAACAAGACTTAGGAATTTCTAAGCATTATATCCAGGACGAAAGGAAATGAACTTCAATTGTTACTATACTTCAGGCAGTGACGTTGCTAGTTACATATCACCCCATCCCTCGTACAGTCTGTTGTACAGCACTAACCAGATCGTGTTTAGCTCCCTCAGTGACTCATGGCCGGTGTTATTTACACTGTGTGTACTGACATAATGATTTGAGTGTAGATAACTTAAAGCCAATATTTAAGAATTCCCACGCCTGATTATAACTAATCTACCAAACGTTATCATTACATTAAGAATTCATCCATGCTGTTTTCTTGTAGTTGCTATCCTCCAACCATTTGATCATCCCGCGAAACCGAAACCAAGCATATCTAAAATGACAATTTTATCTAATTGCGGAGGTGTTCTTCATTAGTTTTCATTACACGTGTTATCTTGTAGGATCGCTTTAATGTGTTTAATTATATAGTTTATTATTGTGCCGGCCAGCTATTGTTGTGTACGGTCGAGCATGTATCCCTCTAAGCAGGGTGTGATTGGAGAGGATTTGGAGAGATAACACTTATAAACAGTTGAGCTTTAATTTGATTGTTGAAACTGCTAAACAAATGTGCACTTATCAGAATATGATGCAGTAATTTGTATCATAAATTATTTAAATGTAAAGAGTGATTATAGTATGAATATGCATTATTATGTGACATTGATTTGAGATGTTTGTTTATTGTAATTATTGTTGAGAAGTGGGTTTATACTGCCTTACTGAAACTGACAATAATAGCGTGCAATAATGCAGCGAGGGGGTGAGTTGTTTATCATTATTGGAAACGAGGAAGTTACGTAATATTGGCACGTTTTTCTTTTAGAATATTCTGGAACATTTCCCTAGAGCATATGTATTCATAATTTTCATTGGATATAAAAATAGACGCTAATGTTGGCGCGTTTTATTAGCCAATTGCAGCTCAGTTATAATCTTTAGGCATATCTGGGTGTAGGAGTATAAAAAGCCAAGTCAGAGGTAGGTCGCCCCCAGTTCATCTAAAATATTTGTAAAGTACACGTCGTCTTCGGTCCGTCAGTTCATCAAAATTCTTTGTACACTACACGTCGCATTCCCGTCAGTTCGTCGAAAGTATTTGCACGGCACACTTCGGATATCAATTTGCAGGTTACGCGTAACAGAGTTATGAAAAATCTCAAATGTTATAAAGTTAATTATACAAAAAGTTGAAGTACGCGAATTAAGAATTATCAGTAATGAAGTTATTATAACAGTTTCAGTTTGGCGAGTGTCAAGATCAATGTGTAAATGTGATAGTTAACGTGTTCGACAATAAAAGTGTAAAACAAATTTTTTCATCAGTGTTATCTTTGGATAAAAGATTCCTTTCCGTTTACACAACCTGTATATAGAGAAGTGCTTGACCAAAAGGATAATAGCTAGCCGGAGGACAAAGAACCAAAAATTAAATAAAATAACAGTAGCATTTTTTTAAACAAAAAAACTAATACTGCCGCAAATTGCTAACACCAGATGGAGCTACAAACCCAACAAAGAATCACGTCACAAGATGGCTTCAACGCGTGAAGTGAACACAAATACACAAACATTAATAAATAATACCATCCACAAATAATATACTCCGGTCTAGCTGAAACTGTTCACGACCTTAAAATGTGCTATTTATGCACCACACTAAATTGATTAAAGGCTGATGAACTTTATCACTTGCGTTAAGCTTTGTGACTTACTGCGTTACCGACATAACAATTGCACGTTGTATTACATGATGTCTTATCGAAGGTGAAAGCAAAACTTTACGCTCCCAGAATACGAGGTGTGATCAAAAAGTTTCCGGAATGACTTCACAACAATGCTGATGCTGAGAGTTATTTAATTCTTACCCAGACTGTACATGTAGCGTTCCTTCCCGATAAAAATGAGAGCTCCCGTGACTGCCTGTGACCACACAGTGACGAGGTCGACGCTCTGAAGTGAACACGTGTTTTGCCCATGCTGCGATTTTTACGCGTAGCAAAAATGTCAGATTACGAAGAACAAAGAACGAACATCAAAATATGCTTTAAACTCGGTAGAACTGTAACAGAAGCCTATGAAATGTTAAGAACAGCTTATGGGGAGGAAATTATGGGCAAAACTCAAGTATTTGAGTGGTTTTCGAAATTTAAAAAGTGGTGTAACATCAGTTAAAGATGCAGATCGTTCGGGGCGACCCTGTTCCAGCAAAACTGATGAAAATATAAATCAGGTGAGGGAAATGGTCTTAAATGATAGGCGCATTACAATAAAAGAACTTTCTAGCTAATTAGAACTCACCTTTGAAAGTGTTCAAAGCATTTTGAAAGAAAATTTGGACATGAGAAGAATTGCCGCCAAGTTCGTGCCCCGCCTGCTTTCAAATGACCAAAAGGAAAGCCGTGTGATTGCCTGCACAGATCTTAAAGAACAGCTACAAAATGACCCACAGTTTATGAAGAAAATTATTACTGTTGATGAAACATGGATTTATGCGTACGATCCAGAAACGAAGCAACAATCTTCACAATGGAACAGTCCTTCATCTCCACGCCCGAAAAAGGCCAGACAAGTTCGATCCAAAGTGAAGTCAATGATGATTGTGTTTTTTGACATTAAAGGCATTGTACATAAGGAATTTGTGCTACAGGGTCAAACAGTGAATCAAGTGTTCTACAAACAAGTGCTGCAAATATTAAGGGAGAATGTGCGACGCAAAAGACCGGAGAAATGGAGGAGTGGTGACTGGTTCCTGCATCATGACAATGCGCCCAGTCCTTTCTGTTCGTCAATTTTTGGATAAAAATAGGATGACTACTGTTCCCCATCCCGCCTATTCTCCAGATTTGGCACCAGCGAACTTTTTTCTTTTCCCGCGACTTAAAAGTGCGGCTCCTGGACAGCGTTTAGAGGACATTGATGTCATCCATCGCGAATCGCAGAAGGCTCTGAACACGTTGAAAGAAGAGGACTTCCAGAAGTGCTTCCAGCAGTGGCAGAAGCGCTGGGACAAGTGTATCAACTCCCAAGGAGACTACTTCGAGGGTGACAGTGGAGATTAGACAAAACAAACTGTTGTGTAGTATTTATGACGTCATTCCGGAAACTTTTTGATCACACCTCGTATATGGTCTCCTGACTGGATTTGCCTAGGTGTTTAACAAATGCTTCTATTGGCTTGACACTGGTGCGACTTATAGCGTCCTTTTCGTTAGCCAAACCCTATGCAGGTGACAACCTCTATTGTTGAGAACCCACGCGTAACTCTTTCCAAAAAACTGGAACTTTCTCAACTATTCCCAAACTCTTTTTTTTTAGCTTAAGGTTTTTGCATTCTCTGCCTTCTCATCCCCCTTCGTTGCTTTGTCAAGATGTTCTGGGCGACCACTTTCTCTTCGCAGTTTCAGCGTTGGCCTACTTCCCAAAAACTTACATTCTAACATATTACAAATAAATAAATATATGTATATATCCGCACATTTACACTTATTGTATATATTAATTAATATTTACAAGTGGAGTGGGGTGATTACTGATCGATAATTGTTTTATCAGTATTGTAATTATAATACTGCACAAATGCCCCATTACGAGTATAATTAGAACATTTTGTGAAAAAAATGTTAGTTATATGAGCATCTCCTGACACTTGACACATGGTATATACTTCTTCTTTTCATCCCAATGCACTTCTATCGATACATCAGTTATAATCTTTCCTTTCCTTAGCTTGTTGTTCGCATTTTTGTGGCTAAGGGTGTTTTCCAAGTATACCTGCTGTAAAATGAATACCTTTACTTGCATCTTCTTTGTTGTGTGTGCTCACACAACGACTTACATGTATGGGTTCCTTCCTGTGTGCTTTTCCAGGTCATTAACACCTGTGTCAGGGTGTTGATACACGAAGACTACCCTGAATTGCCACAATCATTTCTTAACACTAACAATTTATTATACACTACATATCAATTAATTGACCTTGGATATAACAAATTAAATACCCTTGAGTACTTGTTTACACGTACATATTTGGATTTAAAATATCACTATGTATATAGCAAATCATTAACCTGGAATACTTATTTCTCTGTACATACCTTTTTACTTTTTAAGTATTTACTTTACAAAATCACCCGACTCGTTAGAGTTTGATTACTCTCAACTGATGTTAAATACTTTTACAGCACAAAATGTTATTGTAACTCTTGTTTATATCACTCTGTGATATAACTATACCTATGTGTACCCTTTTCAAGACATTCAACACTCTTTTAGTCCAGTAATTTTAATGACGTTAGGCTATTATCTGCTTATTGAGACTAACTTTCTTCACTTTCTTATTTTACTTCATCTTCAACTGTATCATACTCCTGTAGAAGTTCAACATTTCCTTGTGGTATTATCCAATTGTTTCTTACTCACTGGATGAAATATTTCATACGTGTCAGGCCCAAACAAACTTATGACTTCATATGGTCCATGGCGTTTGAGAAACATTCTCCAATATTGTTTCTAGGCTTTGGCAGATAATTTATTTGTTCTCACAAGTAGTAAGCCACCAATTTTGATTCCCCGTATTCTTCTATTCTTCGTTTCTACATGCTTCAATTTCTGTTTTCTAGCCTTCTCTTTTAATGTTTCAATTGCCCGTCGAAACATTTCTTTTTCACTAGGTAGGTTGGAATCTTTGTCATGAATTACCTCAGGGTTTTTGTTTCAAAGGGTATTCATCTTCTTTCCTGGGTTTATATCCTGCCACGTCATTTGCGGTCTCTTGAGGAGGCCCTGAACTAGATTTATATATTAATCAATTACTCAGCACCCGTAAACAGTTTGCAATCTATTTAATTTCTCGCTCGACTGGATTGGAATTTGGCCGATACTTTGATGAGAAATAAATCCTAATCCTACTGTGTTTTAATCTATTCATAAATTTCTTCCCCTTAAATGTGATTGCGTTATCACCTAGAGTGGCTTTATATTCCCTTCCCTGATACCTAAGATTTGAGTAGGTATTCGGATGATGCATGCCGAACTTACATACCTGCTGAATACATCGTGGCACACAAGGACCATTTATTTCCAAATTGACTGAAAGGCGTCGGACTATGAATGTCGACACATCTGCGCTTATCTCCATTGACTTAATTTGTCTCAAATGTGTATTGATTTGTTTAGCTTTCTGACAGAGGTCGCAGCATGAGATAAAAGTCGCACTTTTTGGCTTAATTTTGAGATATATAAACGTTCAAATATCAGCGATGTCCTGTCTGTGCCTGAATGTGCAAGTCCTATATGAAAGTTCCTAATTAGTTCTCATGCCATGCTCTTTGGAACAATCATCTTCCAACTGGATATCTCTTTTCCGTGCTTTTTATAAAGTATGTGATTTCTAACTGCAACGGATTGGCTTTTTGTTTCTTCTGTTGCCGGTGATTTCATCTTTAATTTCTCATCCTGGATTTTGCCTATATGTTTAAATTTCCACATTAATTCCTTATTAATCGGTGTATATCAATGGTTAGGATTTTCACTTCGTTTCTGGGGTTTTCTATATTTTCAGGAATTTGTGGATTGTAATTTAGCCTGGATAATAGATCACTAAATGTATTGTTCTTGGCCCGGATTATGTATAATGTCAGTGTCAAAAGTCAATATGGCTTAATGTATCCGGCTAATTTTCCGCTGCATAATCAATTTCTGAATAAAAGTAAGGTTTATATCGTCCAAAAATATCTTGACCTTTTGTTGATAAATGCAAGTTTTGAATCTTATTAAGGCTAAGCAATGCTCCAATTTCAAGTTGTGTGGCTGAGAAACTCTTTTTCTATATGGTAAAGTCCTCTTGACGCTGTACTGATGATGTTGGTGTCATCTTTATCCACTGTAATAAAATTCCAGCAAATCCGTGAATACAAGCGTCCACATATATTTCATTTCAGAGGTTTTCTCGGGATCCGTCCAATAGTATAGATTTGCAAAGAGTTCTTTCACCCTGTGGAAAAAAATGGTAGGCCGTTGTCCATCTCTATTTAATATTATTACGTAATAGCTGACCAGTGACTCAATTTCAGCAGCGTATCTGGGAACAAATTTATTCTGGAAATTTAGCACTCCCAATGGGAGTCTAACCTGCTTCACGTTTATGGGTGGTGGAAGTTTGGATATCGCCTGGATTCGTTTTTGATCGAGTCTTATGTCTCTCTCATCTACTACATATCCGAGAAAATTGATCTCTTTTACATAAAATTTTGATTTTCTTATATTACGGTCATTCCGTGATTTCTTAGTTTCCTCAAAACATAATCAATATTTTGCATATGCTCCTCAAAGGTTTCGCTTATGATTAGAAAGTCGTTAAATATCTAATTAGAAAGTCATCCGAAGAACTGCGGAAGATATTGTGGATTGCGCTTAAAAATCCACTTCAAGAGCTCTTAAAACGGAAGGGTATTACTGAAAAACGATACTGGTCTCCAGAAAATTGAAAAGAGGTGAAGTCACGTACTTTTGGATCCAGTTCCACTTGCCAGTAGGAAGCGGTAAGGTCAATTGGTCATCTAACGTGAGACGCAAGCTTCCGTTTGTTTACACTCCAACAGATAAAGTCGGGAATTGATCTATTCTATAATGCTATGGCGCAACATATTGTTTATCAATTTACGTGCTTCGTCCCGGAAAGCTATGAGTTAGTTATTGTACTTGTGCCTGTATGGTCGTACATTGTGTATTTTGAAGGTAACCATTACATTTCCTTGGGATATTACTAAATACTTGTCGATTTTGTAACAACAATTCATTCAGAGCATCCCTTTGTTGTTCCGTTTAGCCGTGAGCCTCTATGCGCCTTTGGTAAATTTCTTCCTGAATTGCCCTTTCAGCTTGATTTTGTCCTCACACGGTCGTCCTGTTTGCTAACCAAAAATCCTCCGTCGTTCTTTCTTGATAGTAGGGTGAGTGTTGAAAAATCCTAAGGTTCCTGTCATCTTCCATCCTTATTTGACATATTTTAATATTATTCTTATGCGCTACCACCTGTATAAAGAATGAAAGTCCTCGTTGCATAATTCTTCTTTACTCCTTTCAATTCCCGCCGTTTTACTTTCAGAAACAGAACTATAATCTCTTAATTTGTTTTATTTAGCTTCAATACTTCATCTTGAAAATCAATTCGCGCGTCGTGTTTATTTAAAGTTTGCACCCCATAATAACATCACATACTCGGTTATTCACCATAAGGAACATTACTTCAAATTTCTCCTCACATTATATTTATACCTTCGTTATCAGCATATAATAAACCCTCCGATAACAAATCGATGCAAATGACCCCCAATCAACCGTTGTTACAAATTCTAAATGAGCAATTCTTAATTTTATATTCGGTTAATCAAACTTGCCCTACTTATTATCTCTTGTGGTAGAAATTTTCATGCTTTAGGTGTGTGTAAGTATATTCTCAGTTCTGGAAGGGTAATAGGATTTTTATAGACTACTTCAGAACCTAACCCTAAAGTGTCAATGGGTAGTTTTCCGGCTGATTTATCGCTTGGTACACGAGAGGCCCAGCTTCGAGATGGCGAAGAGGAAACATCGCAGAGTCGCCGAGCTTGCTAAGGCAGGACCTTCTTCTTCTTCTCCTCCGGCACCCGCCGAGGAGAACTCGCCGCACTCGCCACAGCCTAGACCATCCGACCCTCGGCCGCAGCTTCGCCGCAATCGCACCAGCAGTCGTCGCCTCACTCACCGGCATCCACGCTGCCGATTTTGGTAATTTCCAGCCACAGCAGAGCCAGCCTGTGCCTCAAGGGAGGTACAGTGCCGTCGTCAGAGGGGTCCCGAGGGACCTGTCAACCAGGTTCCTCATCAGCGCAGCCCACCAGCAATGGCCTTCAGCCTTGAAGGCCACTAGGATCATCCTAGCACAGGGACCCACGTCGCTCGTCAGGATGGAGTTTGCAGACCCTGGCGACTACGAAGCGACCTTGAGGGCGGGCCTGCCCTTGTTAGGGCGGTGCTTAAGCATCGAGGACAGCCGAGTGGAACGCCAGGCTCCCTGCAGGCGCTGCAGGGCACATCGAGACGTCCTGCACAGCACAACCGAGGTGCCACTACCAGCACAACTGCATCGTGCAAGCAGCACGACCTTCGCCGCCGCCGCCGTTACTGTGCCACATGTGGAGGGTCCACACACCGGCCAAGCGCCCTGCCCCCTGCATCCCTGCAGGAAGGCACCGCCGAAGCAACCAGCACCAATCTCGCCGCAGACGACCACTCCACATTCACCGACACCAGCATCATCACCAGCGCCGACACCACCACCATCAACTCCGGTCATCGAGGAAGTGCAGGGTATGCGCGACGCCGTTCAGTATCTCCATCTCAATGCCGTGCGCTTGTACAAGAGTAGAACAAACGACGACGGTAACCGCCGGAGTAAGCACACCTTCACCCTTACAAACCTAATTTCTCCTTGTAACCTATTACATTTTCACCTCCCAACCTCTAGGCTGCAGTCAGGGCAATCTGTCATGGTTGTAGCCTAGGACCGCACGTTACGTCCGTTGGGCGGCAGCTCAGAATCTTTCACTAGAATAACACGGGTGCAATGCGGGACCGCACTACCTTTCCTACGAACTTCCTTCCAAATCTCACGACCTAACTGCTGGAGGAGTTTTAGTGGGTATGCTGACGATCGGAGAGTCCCGCACTCTCAGTCCCGACTCCCATCGAGGCTGAGGTTAGTGATTAAATCATTTTCTCCTCCACTCGAAAAAAAATACACGAGACTACAATGTCTTATGAATGCAACCGTAATTTATGGACCAATTTGGTTGTTCTGAGGTCCTCTACCGGAATTTCTAAATATTCTATTTCTGTATTTGTTCCCTCTCTTAAAATATTTTCACTTCCTTCATCTTCTGACCTGTGATGATATTGGTTTTCCCTATCATTTCTAACGTTCGCTCTCGGCCTGTAATTTTGCCTTCCTCTAAATTTATTTCTTCCCGGCAGTCTTTCCGTCCGTACAAAATTTATATTTTCTTTTCCATATAGACAATAATCTCGTTGCTGTCTCTCAAAATTTGGTATGCTGTAATGATTCCATTATCTCAAGTGAAAATCCATATTCCTGTCTTTTCTCTACCCTGAGGTAATTTTGGAAATTATTTTGGCGTCTGTCTCTAATCTTTGAAAGCTATTCTCCCATTATCCAGAAGTATCCTCTTCCTGATGCTCAAGGGCAGATATGAGCTCGGTCATTTCAAATATGTTTCTGGGTTTTGCTATCCGGAGGAGATAATGTATGGTAAGTAGGTTAACAAAGTCTTCTTCGTTCATTGGCGTGGATATGTTCTTTACCTGTCTTGCATGTTTCGAGAAGGAATCTGTCTTCCCTTGGGTCGAAATGTCCATTCCTTATGGTAGCGCGAATTCTTTTTTGGATGCTTACGTTCCAGAATCTATTTTTAAAAATTCTATTAAACGATTCAAAATTTATTTCCCCGCTTGAAAGCATCTGTAACCAGCCTAGAGTTTTCTCTCTATGACCATCTTTACTATCAGGAACCTGTTTCAATTGAAAATATTCCTCCAAGTCTGCTATAAATCGAACTGAATTGGAGATTTGCATGAATTTGGGTTAAGAGCAAGTCGTTGAAAACATTGTTGTACATGTGTAACTGAGGGTTCCTCATATTAATCTGTTCACTAATTTCTACAACTGTGAGCTTCGGCGTGGGCTATGGGTGAAACCGCTGTGTCACTCTTCTTTTTCGATATGGTTGAATAAGTACCTTCATCATGATTATTTTGATCTCCAAGTTCACACTGTCTCAAACATGACATCTGCAATTTACCTCTAAGCACTTATACTACTTCGGAGTATCTGCATAGTTTGCTCAATCTTACTACTTCCAATTTCAACCATTTTATTCCTATCAATTTCACTGGTAGTTTTTGTTAGGTTTTGTTCCATACCTTTAAATTCATTCTGGAATTTCTTTTGAACTTCTGAAATGTCCCCAGTGAAATTAATTTGCACTTCTGAGAGGTCAATATTTGTGTCTTCAACTGAAATTTCCCCAGTGAAATTAATTTGCACTTCTCTAAGGTCAATATTCTTTTCTTAGTTCTGTTGATACATTACTTATCCTACTTTTTACTTGTTCTAATCTGTTACCTAGCTCCTTATCAATTGTGCCCACTTCACTAGATAGCATCTTCATAAATTTCTTATCTAGTTCTCTCTTGCTCTGCTCTAATGCTTGTCCTAAACTCTTACCTGTTTCTTGTCTTAGCTCCCTATTATTCTCAATAAGCTTTCTTTCTAGTTCATCACTACCCTGATTCATTTTCTCTTCTAATTTCCTTTCTAGTTCCTCACTACCCTTACTCATTATGTACTCTAAAATTCCCGATTCCTTTCGATTTTCTCTTTCAATTTATTACTATCTTCCAGGATACTCCTAGTTAGCGTTCTCCAAAATTTCTTAGTATTTTCATTGAGTGTCAAACTACCTGATGTCTGTGCTTAAACCTGAGATGACTTTGCTTTTCTGCTGTTAGCTGTTTGGCTTGCATTTGTTATGGTGGCACCTTGCGCCACTCATCTGGAGTAACTGAGTATTCCTTTGTATGCCCTGATATATTTATGTCGTCCTCTGTTAGGTTGGTGATGATCCTGCCCCTCTCTCCTGACTAGTGTTCGCACTGTACTCCTTGGTTCCATGTCCTATTTTCGCCTCGATGTTCTGATGTCGTCCCGATGTTCAGAAGTTCTGAATTCTGGATGATGTCGTTGTGGATTGTGCTGTCTTCTCTTCTTCTCGTCCACTGTCTGAAAGTTTTTTTGTGATCAGTTTATTGTTTTTGTGGCATTCCTTTTCTGGTTATTTAGCCTTTCCTGGTTATCGAGCACCACGTTGGGCGCCATTATGCGGGGGTGTCCTTGGTTAGTTTTCATTACGCATGTTATCTTGTTGGGTCGCTTTAATGTGTTTAATTATTGAATTTGTTATTGTGTACGGTCGAGCATGTATCTCCAAGCAGGGTGTGATCGGAGAGGTTTATAGAGATAACACTTATAAAGATTTGCTTTTTAATTTGTTGTTGTTTTCCCCACACTGCCAAACACATATGGACTTATCAGAATAATATACTTCGGTCTAGCTGTAACTGTTCACGGCTTTAGAATGTGCTATTTATGCACCACATTAAATTGATTAAAGCCTCATGAACTTTATCACTTGCGTTAAGCTTTGTGACTTGGTGTGTCACCGACGTAAAAATTATACTTTGTATAACATGATGTCTTGTCGAAGATGAAAGCAAAACTTTTGGGGCTTTTTGTGCGCTCCCAGAATATATAGTCTCCTGCGGATTTGCCTAGGCGTTTAAGAATTTATTCTATTGGCTTAACATTGGCGCGACTTACAGCGTCCTTTTCGATAGCCAATCCCTATGCAGATGAGAACCACTTTTGGATGAGAACCCACTTGAAGAACGTGACTTTCCAAAAATCTGGAACTTTCTCAAGCTACCCTTACACTCTGTTCTTTTTAGCTCAAAGTTTTTTTGTATTGCCTGACTTCTCACCCCCCTTCGTTGCTTTGTTAGAATGTCCTGGAAGACCACTTTTTCTTCAAAGTTTTAACGTTGGTCTATTTCTAAAATCTTACATCTAAATTACTATATACATATACATATATATATACATTCACATATACGTATACATTTACACTGATTATCTGTGTTATTTAACGTTTACAAGTGGAGTGGGTGATTGATGATTGACAATACTTTAATCAGTATTGTTATTATAATACTGCCACAAATTCCCCACTACGAACATAATTATAACATTTTATGGTAAAAATTTTAGTTATGTGAGTAGTGTCTTGACACTTGACACTTTTTCTTTTCATTGCACTGCACTTCACTCGATACACCAGTTATCTTTTCCTTAGCTTGTTGTTCGCATTTTTGTGGCTAAGGATGTTTTCCAAGTATACCTGCTGTACAACGAATACCATTTTTCTTTGCGGGTGTTTACCTAATGACTTACATTTCTGGGTTATTTTCCGTGTCCTTTTCTGTAATTAACATGTGGTGTCAGAATGTTGACACACCAAGATCAGCATGAATTGTCACAATCATTTAACGCTAACAATGTACCTTCTTATATACCTATATACCAATTAATTAACCATGGATATAACAAATTATTACCATTAAGCCTTATTTACATATACATATTTGAATAAAAAAACATCCTCAATATAACGAATTATTAACTTTGAATATAGCAAATTATCAACTGTGAACACCCTGAATATAACAAACTATTAGCCTTGAATATTTATTTCTCTGCACATATCTTTTCACTTTTTGAGTATTTACTTCACCAAATCAACGCAACTAGTTAGTATTTCATTACTCTCAACATATCTCAAAATGTTTTTACAACACAAAATATTGTGTAACTCTTGTTTATATCATTCTGTAATATGACTATATCTATATATACCCTTTTGAAGACATATTTAACCTCTTATGTTTCAGTAATTTCAATGATGTTCGGCTATTATCTGCTTATTGTGACTAACTTGCTTCACTTTCTTTTTCTTCTTCGTCTTCATTTGTATCATCCGTCCTGTAGGGCTTCAACATTTCCTTGTGGTTATTTTCTATTTGTTTTCCTACTCACTGGATGACATACAAGTATTTCATACGCGTTAGTCCCAAACAAAATTATGACTTCACAGTTTAGCGTTGGCCTACTTATAAAATCTTACGTCAATATGTTACAAAGAGATATGTGTACATTTACACTGATTATATGTTATTTAATATTCACAAGTGGAGTGGTGTAATTGATGATAGATAATAGTTTTATCATCATTATTATTATAATACTGGCACATAATTTACCTAGTTTATCATTAATATGGTCAATACATATTCCTTTTATTAGTATACGTATAACTACTTATATGTTTATGAACAAGCTTTACCAACAAGTAGTTATTTTTAATTTTAGTTTGGAACATTTGAAGGTTTCTTAACTATGAGAATTAAAGAGATGGAAAGAATGTATATAGAGTTGTTCTAAGTGGTGAAATTTTTTTTTCAATTTTTGCATTTATTACACTAACAATTGTAAATAAAAAAGTTCACATCAGGTATAGTTAGAGATTTTGTAGATATTATTCAGTATACATGTTCAGTATGCTTTTGCGCCGAGCTGATTAAATCATTTAAGCGAAAAAAGCTAGGTTGTGGGCTGGCATTGTTGAAACATGCGACGCCTGCCGCAGTAATTTATAGCCCCATGTGCAAGTGCGTGCGCGGCAACCCCTGTATGGGGGGGTGTCTACATGTAGCTACTAATAATGTGGCAGACTACGTTCATAAAGCTAACCGTAGTACTGACGTCTGTCGAGATTAAGGGGAACCACAGAGTTCAACATTACTAATTTCGTCTTTAGCCCCAACATTTTCCCTGGTTCTTCGTTCATTTCAAGGGTGGTTCAATGTCGATCTTACGCACGTAAGGGAACAGCCTAGTGAAATAGGCTCGTATGCTGATTGCCACATGAGCATTTTCAATATACAACAGCATGGAGACAGCAGCCATGACATCGGCGTGGTTGGCGTAGTTGAGCGGTGACTTTAGGCTTGAGTGTGCTTAAAAGTGCCAATTTCAAGTTAGTACATTTTCTGACAGGTAAAAGTCGCTTATGTGACATCGTTATATAAACTCAACTACAATTATTCTGGTAGGGCAGAGGTAACCCTAGGGAAAGGAATTCGAATCATGTTCGGTGCAATCAGTGACGGCTCGCGCTAAAGGACACAGGAGCACGTGTCCATTTATTTGTGAACCATATATGGGTTTAAATAATTTCTACATAAATTGTCAATTAATATATAGCGAGATGCTTCAGCCCCTGCATTGTAGTATATAAAAGGAGTGCATTTCTCAGGCGAATGCAGACAACTTGGTGTCTGTACGTATGAAGAGATTGGGCCAGGACACATTCTCCTTGTGTCCAGGCTTAGCAGGACAAAATGCGTAGGTTTAAAAGGAGCTGTGATGGGCAAACAGAGCGAGATGCCTCCACGGTAACATGTGAGCCTCAAATTCGGGAGGTCCCGGGTTCGATTCCCGCCGACCGCCCACTTTGACCTTGGGTTTTTCGTGGTTTTCCCTAGTTAGTAGGCGGATGCCGTGATAGTTTCTCATCTACCACGACTTCCTTTCCATTATTTCCCATTCATTCCGTTTACTTCTCATGCTTCAGGCGTAGTTTTAGGCGTTGGGTGGTGTTGGACAGATGGCACGGATGCTTGCTCAAAGGAAAGAGTATTCCACGTGGACACTACGGGATATATTGGTTGAACGGCTTGTTTTTGATCCTTTCTGGGCAGCACAATACTGGGATGTGCCTTCGAGTCAGAAACTGTTATGGACTTCCGCGCTTCTCTGTGGCCTGTATCCTCCTGTGATTCCTTCAGTTCACCCCTTTCCCCTGGGAGTGGTAGCCGTAATAGATCTTCCGTATGTCACAGTGCGCGAGGTGTTCCCCTCCGTTGAATACCCCATACGCTGATGGGCAAGGGCATGGCAGAGTGCGGCAGGGAAGGGCACGCAGATTCTGTGGATCTTCCTCGCACTTGCGCACTGAGTCAGTCTATCGAAGCACCTACAAAGGATCCTCCCTAGGCGATTTGTTGTGAGGTCAACAGCTGTTTGCTCTTTGGCGTTACTGCCTTATCACAAATATAAACTATAAGAAACCCTTTCATTATAAAAGCCATTCAAATAACGCATCCCTGAATAACATTACAGGAGCCAGCATTATCATAAGAGTAAACTTTAAAGGCTAATGAGAGAAGAGTAGCAGAATGGACTTCATTTATAAATAGAGAGGTTAATGTTTATTGCACCATTAATTAACGTTACATTTTACTATTGTTTTTAATACAATTTAAATCTCCATCCAAAAAAAGTAGTAATTTCGATGAAAGTGATGTTGTTTAAATATGTTACTTCAGCCTAAATATTTACATATAGTTGATACTGACATTAATATATAGGTATATAGTTTCTGAACAAGGGTACGCAGTGGCGAAATGAACCAAAGATCGGAAATGACTGAAAAGTCAAGGTGAAGGCGAATTATTTCTTATATAAACGTGTAACGTATAGTGAATAACGTGAAATAAAAATTGAACACCAGTATATAAAATTGCTTTTGACTGTATTTTTGAGAAAAACCAAAGTTTTTGGGGGGGTCCTAAGCCTATATTTTCAGTGCACTGGATTCTATGCAATTTTATTTTTATTGGTTGTGCCCCTTCAACTAAAATGTGTATGAGCCGCCGCTGGGTTCAGCTTATCTGACACCTGGTGGCAAAGCATTCACCCTTAAGAACGTTTATTTTCTGATACTAGTCAACAACATAAAGGTGTGCTAGTTGTGTTTATGGAATAATAATAATAATATAATAATAATAATAGTAATTATTATTATTATTATTATTATTATTATTATAACCGAAATGGGTCGAACTTATTAACTCATTTTGATGTCAAGTCCTTCCAGCTGTTCCTAGATATCTTCTTCTCCCATTTTTATAGTGCATTTTGTTTAAAGTTCCCACTGTTTCTACAGAAGTCTTTATTATTCTTGACAAGAATTTTTACGAAACAATTTTGGCCTGCTACTTATCTAAGCTATTTCGTTTCTGCCTCTTTTAGCGACTTTCGTTAATTTTTATAATTCTTCAAGCTTTACTTCTGTATACACATTATTAGTTTGGAAGTGGCATTTATCTTGTAAAATTTGATTTGTATTTTGCTTCCCAACCTCACATGTTAGTGTTCTTGAAATAATACTACACAGAAGTGTAATTTTTATATCGCCACAATCAATTTATCTTATATTTCCCAGACTTATAATTTACTAAACAAAAAAAATTGTTAAATATATTTTACTTGCTTCACTCTTGTCATTAGGGGGTTACCCCCTTTCTTAAGGCTTTTTCCAAAATGAATTACTATTCACTTCATAACTCAAAATATCATAATTTTACATCAATAATTTTTATAATATTTGCTTTACTCACCCTATACTATTATATACGAATTATATACACAACATTAGCAATTACAAATTCAGAAATTCCAATATTACTCAAAAATAATTTTCCAAAAATAATATTATTCTTTGTACATATCATTTTTGGGGAATATAAATTTATCTTAATAATCTATTAAGATTTTAAGTTAAACTAAACTAATAACCTTTAAAGTTATAAACAGAGTAATTTTAATGTTTATATCTTGTTATTTATAATCTATCTTTCCGAATATCCCTTAATGAGGTTTTGAAGCAAAAATAATTTACATTCCAAATGTTCGCCACTGTTTTTGTATCTATCATCCTGCTTATCTTTCTGGTTTGGATTTAAAAAAATATGACTTTTTATTTTTACAGTAATGTTTTTAAATTTTAAGTTTTCATTACCTTTCCCAATAACTAAATGGTTCTTTTGGGATATATAATATGGCGAAAATAGGCAATCCTGTTTAAAACCTTTAACAACTCCTACTTTATGGTATTTTTACATGAATTATATATTTTGATAGGTATAAATTTCTAATAGTTCTCACAATTTCATTCGTAAAATATTTATTTCGTGTTGTATCTCAAATATAATTCTTAGTACAGAGTAGAAAGCTTTCTCAAAGCCTAGGATTCGATTGGATTGCATTGGTAACGGAGCGGACTCGACTGTGATCCACATAGGGGATGTTGTACCTACAACTCACAAGGGGACGTTCCCGGGAGGAAGGATGAGGCGAGAGGAGACACCGGGCGGCCGGAACCAGGAGTGATGGCACAGGAATGGCAGGATCCCTAAGTTTCCGGATAGAGACTCCCCGGCAGACGGACAGGCAGACCGGGGACCCCAACCCCACAGAGGGCTTCTAACGCCCCTCGGGGGGTTCGGATACCCCCGGCAGCCAGCCGAAAGCCGAGGGACGGAGAGAATCAGCATCCTTTTGGTCTGCTACATTGCACCGAAATACCATCGATGACACTTCCAACCCTGAAAGACACCAACGGAACACAGATGAAGTGAAATGGAGAGACAGAAAATTCGGGGATGTGAGATCCTTCACAACATTCACCTGGCAACCCGGGAAAACCCTCGAAAAAACCCATGGGTCAGGAAGGTCGGCCCCGGGAATCGAACCTACCACCTCCCGAATGCGGGCCACAGACGCAACTGCCTGAGCCATCCCGCTCGGCTTCTCAGATGCTATGATTAAGAGGTACGTTTTTAAATTAATCTCATTTGTCTAGTTTCTCTTTCCATCATTATAAACTTGCTGCCTTATTCGGATCCATCCTGCTGGGAAAAGCGGGAAAGATTAACATTTTTGTCGAAATGATTGGATTGGATTGTAAAGCGGAGGGGATTCGGCAACGATCCACTGAATCCGGATATTGTACCTTTGCCTCGGGAGGAAGGGGTAAGGTGAAGGGAGACACCGGTTTACCGGAACTAAGAATTGACAGCATAGCAATGACAGGGCCCCTACAGTTTCCAGATATAAATTCCCCGGCAGACGGACAGGCAGACGAGGATCCCGTCCTGCATAGGGCCCAACGCCCCCACAGGGGGCATCCTTATACCCCGGCAACCAGCCGAAGGCCGAGGGACGAGAAAGTTTACAGAGAGCATCCTTTTCTCCCGCCACGCTGCACCGAAACTCCCAACTCTGAAACAGACCAAACGGGGTGAAGTATGAATGGAACGAAATGGGACAGGGACTGGGGGTGAAAGAAACCACCCCAGAATCCGGGAAAACACCCGAAAAAAACATGGATCAGAGTGGGCGGTCGCCGGGGAGCGATCCTGGGAGCTCCTGAATGCGGGTCACAGACGTTGCCGCGCGAGCCACCCCGCTCGGTGGTCGAAGGGAAGTAATTAGTGTATCGGGCAGGGTTCAGCTAAGAGGAAAGTCGAAAGTAAGGATTCTAAATTCCAGGTTGATGCACATAGATTTGGAATCTGAGAATGAATAAGCTGTCAGTATTAAGAGAGAAAGCACTAAACCGGGAGGCGCAGCGTAATTGAAATAAAAAGGTTTGAATTGCGTGCCTAATTCATTTGACGGTCAACATTCAGTACTCAGTCCGGGCCTATCACGTATTCAGCTCCTTTACTCCGGCCACTCGACCAGTGGTAAGTATTCATAGATCATGTAGTAAGCGATAATAATTGTAATGTCCATAACAGGCAAATGTTTATTCGTGTAACGCGGTAATAGCTTGGCTTGGTGCGACGTAATTTAATACTTTGTTTGACTGGACTCCAGTAGAGATTTAAGTTGTAACGGCAATGAAGGTGTCATTATTTCAAACTCATGTATTACCCACGCGTCATAAGACGAGTTGGCCCGAAGTAAACGACAACACCAATCACACACAACCTTCTGCTATCGTTAATAAAGGCACCGATTTTAAAACTTGTTTTATTTTCTTCTAATTTCTGAACAAAAAGAATTTTTGTGTTTCTGTATAAATGTTTTACTCCTTTAACTTTCTTGTCTTTACTTTCCTCTAAATCTCATTCCCTTTATCAAATTGGACGTGTGTGAAATATTAAAATTTGTTAAAATATGTTTAATCATGATGTGCCCATAGTTCTCTAGAGTAAGTCATTCATTGTTGCATACAATACTCTTCTCTATTAAGTTTATTTATAATTGCATATACTGTTTTTCGGCTCCATGTATGCCATCCACCTTAATACTTTTGTAACCCTACCAAATTTTCTGAACACATTTTCTTGTTCCCCTTCCCACCACAATACAACATTTTTTGTAATCTGTTATATTTTCCTCATTTCTTAGCTAAGGTTTAGCTATTTATAGCATTCGATAAGATGAATGTTTGTGAAGGTTTGTCTAACTCTGTCGTACCGACATTTTAAAGCAGAAATAAGAAACGCTGTGTAATACGTCCGACCTATTCAATCCCACCCATGTCAACCTGAGGAAATCCATCTAAGAACCCAACATTCCTAAAAGGAATTACTGAGGATGTGGAAGTCATTGGTGTATTCGGTGGTGCAAGAAAAACTACCATCAGGTATTTCGTTTCCTTCTGTACATCTTTAGATCCTCCAGTACTTACTAACACCATTATACAAGAAATATCAACTAGTGCTTGAAATCATCAAACCATATGTTACAAAACAACTATACTCAAGGCATTAAAGCTTAGAATATATTTAAGGTGCCCTTCATGTTCTGTTATTATTTATTGGATCATAACTCCATTTGACCACGTTGTGGTTTTAATTATTTTTCCTAATGCTTTCAGTTCTAGGTTATACATAAGAGGAAACCTCGCACACTTAAACTTCCATTGCTGCTACCACCCCCAGGAGGAAGGGGTTAAATGAAGGAACCACAGAAGGCTACAGCCAGTAGGTTCCTATCGATTCTAGTCCCATATGCCTATACATCCTATCCTAGAGTAGTCGCAAGTGGATACGTACTTTGATGACGCACTGTTTGCCTTTAAATAACATAGTTTACATCAGTTATAGCAAAAATGCACAACTTCCTGCTTCTTTTGATGGTCTGGTCATGAAACTCTTGCACCTGGAGTCGTCCTCCGTGGTGTAGTGGTTACCATGCTAGCCTCTAGCTCCCGAGGTCGCGGGTTCAAACCTCGCGCAGGGCGGTGGATTTTTTCGGGCGTAAAAATCCTTAGCATGGTTTCCTTCGGAAGGGAGGTAAAGCCGGTGGTCCCGCGTCGTAGATTTACGGCACGTAAAAGAACCTCAAGCCTGATAAAGAGGTCTGATTTTCATCTTTTCTAACTCCATTTCTACTCCTTTCTCTTCATATTGTGATCCACAAATGTTCCAAATCGCAAATCCCTTTGATCTTTGCTGTTGGTTGTCACTGCTAAATCCAGCCAGCTGTTACTCCTTTGAGAATAATTAGTATTAAAAGTTTTTGTATGAGAGTATCAGCCCTCCTCATATCTCTATTCCCGGTTATGTCAAAGTTGCCTCTCTTTTGAGTTGAGTTACGGACTTCGATCCTCATCTGGCCATTTCATGCTTTTGTTTCAGCGTTTCCTCAGAGGAGTTTGGTTTATCCCAGGTATTTCATTTCCCGTTACCACCATATCTGGGAGGCATTCTTCTAAACACTTCTGGGGAACCAACTGATGGAGGTTTGGCAGCCCCACAAAGTATCTTATGTGTAATAGTAACACAGACTTCTCCTAGTTATTACAACAAAGCTATTCTACAAATAAATGATTCAGTTTTTTTAGTTAAGTAATACCAGAAGACTTCATCGGCTGCTATATATAGAAGGCGCATACTGATGTGCATAAAAAGTGGCCCATACGCACCTCTTTCTGTCGGTAATGACACATTTAGCCCCACCCTGTGCCATTTTGGCCTACTCTATTGTTCGAGCATAATTCTAGCCACTGGATTGGTAATCTCCTCGAAAATATGGCCGAATGGTAACATTACAATTACTTGTTCATATAAGGCAACGCTTGGTTGAATTTTGGCATAAAATAATGCAATATAATGTACTATATCATTTGATATACAATATGGTATAATGTAGAATCAAAGGCGAATATTAAAAAGTTCCCCCCCCTTTTACTCGCTTGAACCTCGTGTTTTCATGCTAAGCTACCGTTTTCTTATTTCCGTTCGATGACGGAAATAACTTCAACTTCCGTCTTTATCTCACTAAAGAAAGCCCTTATGTACCACGTGGCCCACCGCACTGTATTTGACGTGTGTAGATAATCCTTCGTGCGTTAAAAGAGTTGCAGAATTCAACGGCGCAATTCCAAGTGAACATAGGTCAGTGGGGAATTGGCGCATTGGCACTCTAAAGACCTGTTACTGGTGCTGCCGCTGTGCTACTGCTCTCAGAAACGTCCATATGGATACACGGAAACAGTTGGAACATCCTATCAAACAACAAGGGCAAAATTTCGAACACCTATTCAATGAGCGTAGTCAGCATAATAGTACCATTGGATGACCATGGTAATAACAGTATCAATAGCATTTATAATAGCAAGCGAAAAAAACAGTAGTGTAACACTGCGTCCTCTCATGTTTGTTACTTAAAGTCTGTAATGTTGGGCAAGAGCAGCGTAAACACAATTAAAACAATAATTATTGGTGGGTATGGGTAGTCAAATAAAGACATTTTAATTAATTCGTCAGTCTAAAAAGTGTTCATTCCCTCGAAAATAAAGCCTGTGTAACTAAACTGGAAAAGTTTTCCAAGGGCTTTTCGGTCTATTTTTGTCTATCATCACTGAAAATACATCTAGTGCAAGGGTCTGCTTTTGTTTATCATCACGGACTGTAGACTCTACTACAAGTTTGGGAAGTGCCTCTCAATGAACGCAATCAGCTTCTCGTCTTTGCTGATAAGCAAGAGTCGTAGAACGAAGCTCGGCTAGCCCCATAGTTCATCGGTAGAGCACTTGCCTACTGCGCGATGAGTCTCAGGTTCGATTCCCGGCTGGGGAATGAGAATGTTTGTCTAGCCAAGAATCTGGAAGTATGAATGAGTGTGAATGTGTGTGTGTGTGTGATCTAATTATTAAAGACCAAAGTTTACTAGAAACTCAAAGACAAGCGAATACGTGCTAACGTCATTATCTATAGGCAATAATATGTTCCAAAGGAAAGGCCGCCGGTAAGACCATTGTAGTTAAAGGCGGGATATAAATGGAACTTAAAAAAAAGAGCAAAGAATGATGCTCACTCTCGCTAATTCACCAGCTCCCCACTGACGTGTTTTGCTTGGAATTACCCCGTTGAGTTCTGCAATTCCTTTAACGCAGGAAGGGAAATCTATACAATTGAAATACGGCGCAGCTGGGCCACCTGGTAAATGTTGTCACTTTCGTTCAGTTTAACGACACATTCAAATAATAATTATTCACCCCTTCCTCTGGAACACCGAATTATGCTTTATTGGTTTAACCCTTCCTTGTGTATCAATCATAGCAAAAAAACTATCATGGAGGCAGTATCAGAAAATCCTCTTCATTTCATGTCAATTATAACATCGTTCATTGGTTCGTTTTCGCCCTGAATTGTTTTTCAGACCAGTCATATAGAGAACTGATATCCGCTGCGTGGAGGCAAAGGTTGGTTACCCGAAAGTTAAAATCTTATGGAGGGACAGATCCTAATGCAATTTAGGTAAATAAGTTTCTTTTTATGCACGCAACTGTACGTTTTGCCATGCCACTGTCACAAACACATTAAGGTTAAATAAATATAATTACAGCTACTTTTGTTAATTTAGAGAAGAGAGGAATTATCCGTACAAAGTCAATTCGAGTGGTAACAGACACACACGTGGTTCATTTTCTAATTTTATTTTTTTAACTTTTAAAACTATTTTGGATGAAATATTCGAAGTTTTGATCGAAAGCAAACTTTCTTCACAACGTGCATTACTTTAGGATATTTTGCCAAAATCCTATAAAAAAGCATCTCGGACTATTCAAGAAACTATTCTGTTGACTAAGAGTCTATTACGATGTAAGGGGTTAAAATGCCATGACTAAAAGTAGAGATAATCACAATGATGCTGTGAACACTTTTCTCATTTTTATTTCGCTATTAGTTAAAAACTGTCCAAGCCTAGATATGTGTGTAATTTAATTTCCGAATCACTACTGAGTACATAAAAATTCCCTTTTGCAGTTTTTAAAACATTCCCAAATTAAATCCCGTTTTACGTTTATTTTATTCACCCATGGGGAAGAAATAAATACTAGGATAGTCGAAAATGAATGTGAGCATATTTAATTAATATGATCTCTATTGCTTGCCTATATTATGTAGAGGAAGTATTGTATTCAACCCAATTTGATACCCAGATTTCACTCGAAATACACATTTTTAGGCTCCCTGACTCCAAAAAGGGCATTTTTAGAAACATCTTCGCGCGCGTGTGTGTGTGCGTGTGTATATCTGCGAACACAAACAGGAAACGAAAACTCGGTAACAAAATCTGTATTTAAGTTCAGCGTCTTCACAGGATGCGACACGAAGATTTTCAAGAAAATTCCCACTAACCTTTACATCTAAAATTATAGTCATTTTTATTTTCTCAAAAATGGCTTCTCCATCTAAAGTATTTGCATGACAAATAAAACATATATCTTGTATTTCTTGTGAATACCCACTGAAGTCCTCTTTTCTATAACTGGTGTGCCATAGGACAAAAATATAGAACCCGTCAAAGCTCACAGTTTATGTCAAATCAATTTTTGCGGCGATAACCCCATTACCGAGGAATTCTTTGTTATTGATTTGAGTTTTTAAATACTTGTAGTTTTTTTCAAGTAGTAAATCTTTTTTTTTCTCTCGTGGTCATGCAAAGAGCATGGGATTTCAAATCCGTCAGATAGAGAACAGCTTTTTAAAAATCTGACTGTAGCTTTAGCCTAATCTATACCTCTTATAACTGCAATGAAATATGTAAAGAAAGCTTATCTCCATTAAGAAGAACTAATAAGCTTTTGTAAAAATAATTTGATTTGTAGAAGAGTGAGTAGGGAGAAACATGGGAATTCCACACATTCATTTTCTTTTTGCGTTACAATTTGCATATAATTTGTTTTACTTATATTTATGGTAGCTTTAAGAGCTAAATTTTAATCATTTCAATCTAAGCAAATGCATTTTAAAGTTAATTTTCTTCAGCTGTTGCACAGAATTGCAAACTTAATACCCTAAAAAACCTTTCTTTCTTAAAATATAACATTTAAAAGAATATTTTATTTTTCGTAAATGCTTAATTCATAACTGGTCTTAGATTTCTTCTATCCTTTTATTCTTTTCTCTTAGGGAAAGGATGTATTCCACCTAAAAATTCGAAACCGAGATTTCATCGGAAGTACATGTTTTGGTGCTCCCTGTTTGAAAAGACAAAAAAGATAATTTTAGTTTTATTTATTCCTTAATTACCATGGTTCTTAGCGTCCCATTCTATATTGGGCCGAACATTAAGACCGAACATTTTTATCAGGCTTGAGATTCTTTTACGTGTTGTAAATCTACGATACAGGACCACCGGCTTTACTTCCCTAGCGAAGGAAGTCATGCTAAGGATTTTTATGCACAAAAAAGTCCATCCTCTCCGCCGGGTTTGAACTCGCGACCTCGAGAACTAGAGGCTAGTGTAGAACTCCTAGATCACGGAAGACGAAGCGCGCGCTTGTATATGTCTTGGTATTTAAATTCATCTTCCAAAGATGTGGCGCGAAGGTTTTAAAGAAAGTCCCCAGCACCAAACTTCCTTTACATGGAACATTTTTCGAAATTTTCGATTTTTTAAAACATAATTGAAACGATTTTGC
Source organism: Deroplatys truncata (assembly GCA_030765065.1). Classification (NCBI taxonomy): domain Eukaryota; kingdom Metazoa; phylum Arthropoda; class Insecta; order Mantodea; family Mantidae; genus Deroplatys; species Deroplatys truncata. The sequence goes on from CM060976.1 coordinate 18,343,515, forward strand.
TTAAAATACCATACATTAAATATATTTACGTGACAAATAAAATGCATATCTTGAATTTTCTGGGAATAGCCTGTGAAGTCCTCTCAATTCGGAAGGCATTTTGTATAATCTTGTATAACCGGAAAACACTATCGCTGTTACCATTTGCATCGATACCGAAACATGTAAAGCAGCTATTTCTGCAAAAGTTTATCTCTATTAAAATTACGTAAACAGAAAAATAAGCTTTAGTAATCATAACGTTAGAGGGTGGAGATAGTCATGTGAATATAGCACATCAGATTTTATTCTATCGCAATGACCACATTGAATTTACTCAGAATTTCTGAGTAAATTGCAAAAGGTGAAGAAATGAGGCCTTTTTCCTGGCAAATATTACCTATACCTAGAACCTATTAAATTTAAGCACCATAGCATGCGAAGTATTTCTGTTTACTTTTCTGTACTTTATAAATATATCCTAGAAGGATCAATACTGCATGGCAAAATTTATACCGTGAGGCTAATTCCTGTAATGAATGGTACAATATCACAGACGTAACACTTCCAAGAACTGTAACGATTGTTTCTCTGAGGTCATGAAGTTCCACTAGTTCCAGGAAGATTGTGAACCTAAATACCAAATTTGATATTTATTCGACATTTAGTTTTTTCGTTACGCTGTTCATACACACAAACACAAACTTTTAGGGTGCACGAGATCTCAAAACACATATTTCCGTTGAATTTTTGACATGGAACGTTTGGGTGAAACACAACACTTTTTAATAAATCTGGTGCATAACAGCCACACTAGTATATCCAGTACTATCATTTGTTTTAAGAATCATTCCACAAAGCATTCATACCAAAGACAGTTTTTCTGTCTACTCCCTGTTTATGATACTTATCGGCAGAATGCACCTCTTCATTGCACATGTTGTATCTACAAAGGAGCATACAGAGTCTAGGACGACAGTTAAATGTTAAAAAGAAGGTCTTGATATTCTATACCTTTTGCATGACATCATTCAGAAGCAAAACAATGACGACTTTGCATTTTCGTATATTTCTTAAAACATTCAAAAGCTGAATCGAACAAGAGCAAACATCTCTGAAGATGTTAAAGCAATAAAATTTTTCTTTCGACATAAATTGTGTACTTTAGGGGTACTGGGTATAAAATGGATAATTTCTACAAATTTCAACCAATTTAGTTGAAATATTTTGAAGATTCGTTCAACATAACTATAGCATAAACTTACTGTCATGGTCATACGTACCTAATCTTTCAATAAAGTAATTTTAAAAGATTAAAGCTGATACTCATATAAATGAAATATAAATGAAAATTTGGATACTTTAAATGTTTGAAAGTTTTGCATTATTTCTGGAATAAAAATCTTATCAATAAAAGATTAAATTTTGTGTAACATTAAAACCTTTTCTTAGGAAAAGCAATAAAGTATTAAGGATTTTAATTTTTCTAAAACACAAGGGTATACTAAACATTTAAACCCCTAAGTTCAAATCTATATTTGATATCAAGAAAAGGTTTTTAGATATCTATATCGTACTGAAAACCTGAAAGAAACTGAACAAAAGTTGCATCATGCGGAGAATTTTAAAGTGCTGTATTATTTATGTTGGCAATATATGATAAAACTTTCAGCTGAATTGGTTGAAAATTGTATAAATTACAAATCTAAGTACCGGGTACCCCTAAATACGCAAAATAGAGCAACTCTTGGTCGTAGTGCTTAACCATCCTCCAACATTAGCCTATTCCCTCTCAGGTAGTTACAGAATAGGACATAGCAAAGATGTCGCTTACAGCATCCTAGCTGTTTTAACTGTTTCTTTAAATTTGAATGGAAGGTTGAAAACTTGTCCTACGACTGAGTGGATTTGGAGAAAATTATACAAAAGCTCTTATATGTTACACCCACATAACTTTTTATAGTCATTCTTCTACAAACTATTCTATTTCCTTCTTGTTCATCGAGATGAACTTGATTACATATTTACGTATTCGCTGTAGATAGGTTAAAGCGACAGTTGGCTATGTTGGTTCTGAAACTCCATGTTCTTTGCATTACCACGAGAAAAAATAGATAGGGACTTACCATTTGAGAAAAGTAAAGAATTTGAAAATTCAAACCAATGACACGGAAATGGTTAATGCCACAAAAACAAAAAACATACCTTCGTTGATTTATAAATAACACCATCATTCAGCAAACAATGTCAGACTCTGTGATTCAATGTAAAATATATCCTCGACCTTGTCCAAACATTCTTTAACCTAATCGCCATATTTGAATGGCTTCATTGTTTTTAATATCTCATAAAAAAACATAACTTGCTGTCGCAGTATTTCTGAATCATAATTAACTTTCTTAAAAAGAATTTGTTGAGAAGTTAGGGCGTCTAAAACACGTACTTTGTCTTTCCTCTTGTGTCCACTGAACTGGCCGTATTTGTTTCCATGTTTTGTATCATAATCTCTTTTAATGTTGTAGTGTTTTAGAACATTAATACTTTCCTTACAAATTAAACATATCGATTTTACACCATATTCACAAGAAAAATGCAATTTTGTCCACCTCTCCTGAAAACACCGATGTTAATCCATAATCTTCCGTTTTTTATTTGATGCCATGATCACAAATTGCCTCTTTCACTTCAAATACTTGTTTAATACAACAAAATACTTCAAAATTCCAGACAACTGAAGCTAACAACGCTACAAGCTGGAAGAATATACAATCGACTCGTTGAATCGCGCCAATTCATTCGATAAATCACATTGCAGATCTAATAGACCGTGAATATATTGTGATTACTGCCGACTTGATCCAATGCTGCTCTGATTTCAGATCAACACGGCAGTGATAGTGACGCGTTTAGTACACTACTCCGCTAATGGATATTTTAAAACCAAAGAATATTCAATTATAATTAATTTTAAATTGATCTTTAACGGGCCGCCATTTATATGCAAGCCGCGGGTTGTGCATGGAAGGTATAGGTTGTCTGGAATCAAGAAAATCAGCTAGTTGGTTCTGAATAATGAGTGATTCTGAAGAAAATATCCCTACGGATATTGAAGCAGGAGTTTCGAGAGTTGTTGAAGCGCTTTTGTCAAGTAAATATCATATTTAGTTATTCATCGTGATACCAATGTAGTAATTAATAATATAATGATGGCAGAATTGTACTTATAATCATCTGATACTCATAGTTTTATTGCAACAAATATGTTATAACTGAATGTAATAATAATAATAATAATAATAATAATAATAATAAATAGGTTTTTTTAGAATTAGTTTTGAATGTTAAGTATGAGATATAAGTATAAATCAGCCACGATATGAGTGCGTTTGGCGGAGAGCGCCACTGTTTTACTGACAATGCATAACGTCATTAAGGCTTTAGTTAAAAGGGGAATGAGGAGCAAGGCGATATTGAAAATGTACAGTTGCATAATGAAGACAGTACTAATCTACTGATGTCTTCACATTAGCATCTCTGCTAATCCCCTCTCACTTGTTTCGTAACTGTTTAATTCCTCTTCCCACCGAACGCACTCATGTCGTGGCCGATTTATATATTAATTCATCACCATGGTGATACGACGAGGGTAAGTAGCCATTGTTAAATAGTCGCAGATAAACGACATTAAATCACTGCACCAATAAAAAGACACTAGGCCAAACAAAAACTATCTATAAATGGCATTGCTCGAATATACTTCAATATGTTTTTGATACACCCGCTCGTATTAAAACGGACAGATCTAAACAAACGTTGCCTGTACCTCGACTTCCTATAGAGACGAACTTGGTTAAACGGTTGATACATCTGTAATGATGGGGCATTGCCAGAATAGCTGCTCTATTTTCATTCCCTGAGGGTACATTGAGCCAAGGTTCGCAATAACATGCAGCAGCCGAGTGGACTTGGACATGGCGTCATTCAGTATTTTCCCCTGCAGTTTCAGCAAGCACTTAAGAGTCAGAGATAATAATGGTCGGCAGAAGAGGGGAACATATTGCTTCCGTCTAATTGCTTATAGAGAGAGACCGGCAACATCAGCGAGAGAGAACCTCGCGGTTTTTATCACACACCGTATTTTCCTCACTAAAAGCCTAAGCTTGAGTGATGTGCAACTCTGCTAAAATGTATTATTTCTGTTCCTACCACCTCTGACAGCAAGAGTAAGTGACATTCTAATATATGTTGAACCTCTCATATGAAGTTGACATCAGTGTAATGGAGAAGAACAGTCATGGAGCTTTTCTATAGGCTTGCACGTTCCACACAGCTTCATTCATAAGCGTTTTAAATGCAACAAAATTAGGAAGTAACTGTTTAAAACACATACACAAACACTAACCAAAATGAAAATAGCTGTAATAACAATGATTGCATTGTCTCAAATTCCTCATCATAGTAGGTACAAATAGATAAAAATTTTAGATTTTGGATTATGATTGATACTGTCGTACCTGTAGTATGCATGTATTATGTATGTATGTACGTATTATGTAGTATGTATGTATATATGTATGTACAATGACGTACATAAAAAGTGACCCATAATGGAACGCAGTTGTTTATGTTGGCACTTAGTAGTCTAGCCCCACCCTCTGCCAGTGTGACACCCTTTGTTCCTGGATCCTAATTCTATTCACTGGATTGGCAGTGTACTTTATCTCCCCAAAAATATGACTAAACTGCCAAAAAGTAACATTATATGCTAGTTGTCCATGTTCTTTCTAGCGGAGTACCGTTAAGGCAACGTTTCGTTTAATTTTGGCCCAAAAATAAAATATAATTTAATAATAACAACTTACAAACAAAGACGAAATTTTATACACTTAAACCTTGTATTTTCATGCTACAGTACCGTTCTCTTAGGTTTTCAAGTGGCAATAACGTTAACCTTCGGTCGCTGATGAAAGCTCTCATATATGTAAATGTTGTAGCTTTCTTTCAGTTGAAGCTCACATGCAAATATTACTTCACCCCTTCCTCTAGCAGACTGAATTTGCTGTATTGGTTTAAACTTTCCAAGTATCAATCGTGCGAAATTCTTTCATAGAGCCGGTATCCGAACCATCCCTTCATTTCACATTGATTATGACATCGTTCACTAATTCGTGTTTATGTCTCTGGATTGTTTTTCACCAGTCAAACAGAGAAGTGATACCGTCTTGGTGGAGTCAGGAGTTGGTTACCTGAACGTGAAAACTTTAGGAGAGAAAGCACTATTGCAATCTAGGAGAATAGACCTCTTTTATTCAGAACAATGTAAGTATGCATGAACGACCTACTTTTTCAAACAAATATTGAGACAATATTTTTGTGTCACATACACACAAACATAAACAAATATTTTTAAAACTAAATGTTTAACGTCTGTACTTTAAGTTTAAAATTAAAGAATTTAAATTTCTCGCTTATTCTAAAAAATTTTTAAATGATAAATAACAACTTCATGTAGACACTTCGATCGAAAGAAAGAATATTTAAGAAGTTATAGCAATTTGTCTTATTATTCATATAGGTAAACCGATTACCACCAGAAATATTTTAGTTTTAATCACGTAACAAGTATATGGAATAGACACAAGTTGGCAGAGAGTTAAATATTTTACTTGTGTTTAAGTTGGAATTAACACCACAGAAAAAACAGCTTTATTACGCGATTAAATGGATTGTATAACATAATTCACAGAGTGAAGGGATATGGGAGGGGTTGAGGGATATGGGAGATAGTAGGGGAGAGAGAGTGCTACCAAAAGCAAAATATCGGATTTTTTAAATATTGTGTGTGTTGTTTATATTATATTATTTTTTATTTATTTATTTACTTACTTTTACCCTTTCGTATAACATGGCGTTTTATTCAGTTTTTTAATATGTTATGTAACGAAATGTAACAAGCATAATGTTTCTGACAAGTTATGTTAGTATAAAATTTCAATAGGACGAATATTTAAAATGTTACACATAAACCAGTTGCAAACGAGAAACCGTACAGTTCCGATTATATTGGAAGCATAAGAAAGAGGCACTTGCAAGTTTGTGTGCTGTTGAATCTTTTACTTACATTTTAATGTTTATTCACGCCCTCAAAGTATGAACGTTTCAATACATCACATGACAAGTATGTTGTACAAAGATTAGGGAGCGAGAAAGGTGAGGGTTAGAGGAGAGAATGATAGAGTAGGAGTAAGAATGGATAGGAAATGAGAGGGAAAAGGAGCCATTGAGAAAAAGAAGGAAGAAAGTTTCATATAATGGTGAGCACATGAGGGGTTTAGTTTTGGTAGGCCTGACTTGGGGCTGAACTGTAAGCTACTATAGCTGTTCAGCTGTTATGAACCATAAAACAAACTATAATAGAAAACGTGAGGAAAAATACAGTAAAAAGGTTCTACAAAGCTATGCCTACCCTGACAGTTGTGGTTGTGAAGCTTGATTACTGAACAGAAAACCAGAGAAAAATGATGGAAGCCGGAGAATGCTGAGATCGTTGACAAAAAATAGGATACAGCATCATAACAAAACTGAAAATATTGTACATTCTTTATGCTTAGGATGGTCATCAGCATAGTTTAGGATTTTAGAACAACATTTTCATGTGAATAATTATCATTTCAAGAGATATGATTTTAAAAAATCTTAATACAACACACGCGTAATTTTTTTTTAGCAATTTTCCAGTTCACAGGTATTCCTTATATTCTACATAAATGTTTATTTTTTGTATTCCATTCAGTTAATCCTGTCCAAAAATGATTCCAATTAAAGAATATATACTTGATTAGTACAAGAAGCGGAAACACACAAAGGATTATATCATTATATCATAGCTCGATTTTGCCATAATTGAGCCAAAACAGAAAACAAGAAAAGAAAGAATCGCAAGTAACTTAAATAGAACGCTTCAAAACTTGCATACGGCAAACCTAAACACAAAGAAAGTCTTTAAGGATTTATAAATATTTCTTGCATTAAGATTTGATTACAGTTAGTTTTCCACGAGTACAAAGTTCAATGAGAACTTCTGAATATTCCGTGAATAAACTATTGTTATGCCCTTAGTAGTCCTCCGTGATATAGTGGTTATCATGCTAGCCTCTAGTTCACGAGGTTGCGGGCTCAAACCCGGTGGAGGGCGATGGATTTTTTCGGTCGCAAAAATCTTTAGCATGGCTTCCTTCGGAAGGAAAGTAAAGCCGGTGGTCCCATGTCGTAGATTTACGGCACGTAAAAGAACCTCAAGCCTGATAAAGAGGCCTCTGAGCAAAATGTTCGGTATTTCACACCCAATATAGAATGAAACGGTTAGGACCACAGCAGTTAAAGAGCGTCCATAAATAAAACTCAACTTTTTTAGTTATGCCCTTATATCACACATGCTCTTTTAATTGCAGTCGTTATAAGATTTTTAGTGGAAAATAAACTATAGAGACTATTTCCTGTAAAAATATGGGAATACTAATAATATAGTAAGGAAGAAAATGTGTGTTTGTGGGGGTGTGCGGGAAATAATCTCGGAAACTATCAACTGATTTCTTTCACCATTAAAAAGGACTATTCCTTTGGACGGACATAGGCAAAGAAATATTTCCAAAGCAATTAAAACTGGAAAGAGAGTTATGTGGATTTTTAAATTCATGTCATAATTTCAAAACCACTTCTTTGAATATAAACATCAGGCGATTATTTTGGCACTTTATTGCAAACATGGCCGAGCTTTAATGACCTTCAGTCCAAATTGTAAATGGAAAGGCTTAAAAGGACTTTAAAATTGGGTTATTGGAGTTTTGATTAAAATACTATATATTAAAGATAGTTACATGACAAATAAAATGCATATCTTGAATTTTCTGGGAACAGCCTTGAAGTCCTCTTCATTCGTAAGAGACTTAAATAATCTTATGTAACTGGTAAACGAGAGATGACGCAATACATAATTTATTCCAAATAAACCTTTATGTGGTGTCAGTCACTTCAGAAATATACTTATTAATGGTTTGATTTGTTCAATACTTTGTCATTCTTTTGAAATCCTGTTGACATTCAGTTGATTCTCGCAACCTCACGGAAAGTGTGGGGAATTTTTAGGCCAGCATATAGCGTCCAATTCTAAAACATTTCACTGTCGCTGTTCCTGCTGAGTGTATAACGAGGACTGTAATGTAGCTATCTCTACAATATTTCATCTCGATTAAAATGCAGTACATAGAAAAATAGATCAGAATAGTGTTTATTCTCATTAGTAAATTATACAGGGTGGAGAAAGTCATATGAATGTTCTCATCAGAATTTTTTATATTCTCTACCACTTACACAGTAGGTAGAAAAGGTATTGAATTTCAGCTAAAAATTCGATACCGAGATTTCACCAGAAATACATGTTTTGAGCCCCTTAATTCCAAAAATTTGGAAACAGTTTTGTACCCGCGTGTCTGTGCTGGAACAGTATAACCCGAAAACGAAAATTCGGATAGATACCAAACTTGGTATTTAGCTCAGTATCTTTCAAAGATAGGACACGTATATTTTCAAGAAAATTCCCCCATTCCAACTACCCTTTATATGGAACATTTTTTGAAATTATTTATTTTCTCAAAAATTGCTCGGACAATTTTTTAAAATATCATATATTATATTTAAATGGCAAAAGATTTATATCGTGAAGTTTCTGGGAATAGCCTGTGAAATGTTCTTCATTTGGAGGGAATATTCTATAATCTTGCATAACTAGCAAACGTTAAGTGATAGAAGAAAACGTACTAAAAATCTGATGTGTTACACTCACATGACTTTCTCTACTCTTGTACAAACTATTTTTACTAACGCTTATTCTCCATCTACTTCATCTTAATCGAGATAAACGTTTGCAGACTCTTATCTTATTGCTAATTTTCTTGTAGATGTAAGGGGAATATATATTTACAAGGGCAATATAGAAATACAGTAGCTTTAAGCATCGACATGTCTCTTAATAGCTGGTTGCTAGGTGCAGCACCATTCCATTTCCCACAAATTAATACTCTTTGCATATCCAAGACAAAAAATGAATAACGAATTCCCATTTGAGAAAATAAGTATTGAAAAATTCAAGGGAATAACAAGCAATCTCTCGAAAATGGTTCACTGAACAAAGAAAATGTATATGACATAAATTGTGTATTTTAAAGCGATCTACATTTTTTGTGCAATAAAATTTTGTCTATCTCTTATGGTTTACCAGTTATGCAAAAGTCGTTCCCAATGAAGAATACTTTTGGAGACATTCCCAGAAAATTCAAGATACACATTTTATTTGTCATGAAAATATCTTAAACATATGATATTTTAATCAAAATCGTTACAGTCGTTTTTGAGAAAATTAAAATTTTCGAAAAATCTTCCATGTAAAGGGTAACTTGGGGTGGGGGGATTTTCTTGAAAACCTTCGTGTCGCATCCTTGGAAGATACTGAACCTAAATACCAAGGTTGGTGTTCATCCGAGTGTTCGTTTCTGAGTTATCCTGTTCACAGACAGACACACAGACACACACACGGACATGTTTCCAAAAATGTTTTTTTTTGATGCAGGGGATCTCAAAACATGTATTTCCGGTGAAATTTCGGTATTCCCCTACTTACTATACGTAGTACAGAAAGTAATAAAAATGTAGATTTCTTTAAAACGCACAATTTATTTTCAATTATCTTTGCTGTGGCATCAACCACTTCCGAGAGATCCGTTATTAATGCTTCTATTTGTGCCATACTTTTTTATTCTTTTTATGTTCCGTCGATTTTCAGTTGTTTTTCGAGTTTCAATTCAGCCACCCAAATGGGGCATACTTAATTAAAATCAAAAAGTTAATAGAATTTCTTCTGATGCTGAAATTATTCACACCTGTGATACAAACCTAAATAAAAAAACTGGTGGTTTAGTAATATTAAAGACGAGAGAGGAGAGGAGCTAGAGAAAGTATTTCAAAATTAAATGTAACTATTAAGAATAGGCCAAATAATCTAACAACGTTAGAGAGTCGAGTAGGGGCTACATCTAATATTGATTTCAATCTTTGTAATTTAAAATCGGAAAAGAAAATAAGGACCTGGAAATTTGATCAAGATCTTCCCTCCAGTGATAATAGATTAGTTTTAAAAATTGTCAAAAAATAAGAAACGAAGTAGGAGAAAAAAATTTATAACTTTCCACAAACAAAGTGGCTGGAAATTAAACAGCAATTTGATAATGTTCATTTGGAATATATTGTTTCTTCAGTAGATCAAGAGGCTTCTGAGTTATCAAGGGCAATTCAAACTGCAATATCTGGCACAGTACCCATAAAGTAAAGAAAGGTTCCGATAAAGTTTGGACCGATAGTTATAAAAGGCTAGAAAACGAATATATCACAAAAATATAGTTGCAGAAGGGATGGAAGTAAACTTGAATAACTATCGAAAAGCAAAAAAATGTATTTAAAATTATCTTTGAAGAAACTAGAAAACATTCATAGCAACATTTTGTATAAAAAACTTTTGACACAAATATACGGCATATGCCCTATAAAGTAATTATGCGAAATGTAAAGAAATCAGAAATTTTAGCAACGCTAAATAAACAAGTCGGGTAATTGCCTACAAGTTGGAAAGATTCCGTAAATGAAGTACTTACCGACGATGAAGGGTGAATAAATACACACTTTAAAGCAAATCAACATGAACATTACAATTCAAGAGTAATACGCGTCATAAGAAGCTTAAATAAGAAGAAGAAGAAGGCAGTGGGTTCAGGTGGCATTAACAATGAAGTATTAGTGCATTTAAAAGACAAAATCACACTGTTCTTATTTAAATTATTCAAAACTGTATCTGGCAAGCTCGCTTTCCAGTCTGCTGGAAGGTCAAAGTTACCATTTTGAAAACTAAACTTAGTTAAAGATCCTAAAGAACATAAATCATGTAGACCAATATGTTTGTTAAATGTCTTGGGAAAATATTTGAAGAACTAATACGCAAGGGAATATAGAATTATGCTAGTGTTATAGGAAAAACAATTTGTCTTTAGAAAGGGTTTTTCAACCAAGGACGCCATAAATCAACTAATAAGTACAGTTAAAACCTCAAAAGCTAAGTATGTTGTTGGAATCTTTGTGAGCATTTCTGGTGAGTGTGATAATTAGTGGTGGCCTCATCTTTTTGAGAGGTTAAGACAAAAGAATCATCTTAAATGTCTGTATGTCACATTAAATATTACTCTACTGATTGGAAAGTACATATTAAAGGAATAAATGATACTGTTAATAGACAAATCACCAAAGATGTCCTGATGGGATTGTTGTTTTGGAGACGTTATTAGACGAGCTGAATAATGTTATGTGTATAAAAAACATCATGGCCTATGCTGACAATGTGTTGTTTATGGTAGAATGAGATAATAGAAGGGATTTGGAAAGACGCTCAATAAATTAACAACCAAATTAAATGCTTGGTGTAACACATCAATATTACAAATAGCTCCCACAAAATCATGTTACATGATCTTAAAGCAAAAATTGAAAGGAAACCCCAAAAAATTAGTAATCGATTATTTAAAAGACAGAAGGGAGTAAAATATTTTGGAATATTTTAAGACACAAGGAAGTAAAATATTTTGGAATACTTTTAGACGAAAAATTGAATTTCAAAATACATGTTTACTAACATCCTAAAATACACTCCAAATAAATCTGAAACTATAATGATGAAATTAGCCAGAATCATTCTATAAAATTTCAAAATCCCATTAAGCACGATTACTACAAATCACAATAGTATTTCTGCGGCTCTCATGACGTATGGGGCAGGAGTATGGCCACTTCGAATGAATGATGTACAAATTAAAACCTTACTAAGAAGAACACAATAACAAATTTTACTAAAATTTACAGGGGCAGTTAACACTTCGCCTATAATAGCATTGTTAGTTTACATAGAAATCTGGTCAATAGAGTTGGCGACAAAATTGAGGGGTGCAATTTTGTGGTTGAAGAAAGCTGAATTTGATAACGTTGCAGATATAATTGGGAACAGATGTAAAACCAAAGGGAAATAAAACAATTTAAAGTCAATTTAGCAGCAAGAATGGGAAAGTATTGATACAGGAAGAAGAACTTTTTATTTATATAACATTTTGGATCACTTAAAATTAAAGCATATCCAGCCAACAAGGGAACTAATACATTATTTAACCGAACACGTCTCATATAAAACCCATTAGAACAAAATCAATAAAACACAGAAGACATATGCAATAATTCAAATCAGTAAGGAACCCTAGAGCATGTATGTTTGAATGTATACATTTTTCTAATGAGACAATACAAGAAAGGCAATTTTTAAATGGAAACCAGATAGCATATATTTTAACAAATAAAACTCTATATGTATACCATTCGACATATTGGCTAAACCAATTAGCAAAATAGCTTGGGGACCAGATATTGAACAAGATGAAATTTTAACATTAGTTCCTGTAATTAAGAATAAATAAGAATATCGGAGATAATTCAAATCCTACGTGCAGCAGAGGCACTAATTCAAACATTTGATACCCATAATCATACTGTAGAATTAGGAGTGTAAGGTGATGAAGGAGAAAAAAATAATAATTTAAATTAATTAAAGGAAATAGCTTTGGATAATTGCAGGCAAGAAAAATGGGTAGAGAAAAGGAGGAAATGATTGAAAAAGAAGGAGATTGGAGGAAGAAGAAGAAAGGAATCAATGGAGAGAGGAGGATAACGGGAGAGGATGACAACGGGCGAGGAGGAGAATAATCAAGGAAAGGAGTTGATGGCAGATAGATGTGGAGGCCTGGAGAGGGAGGTGGTGAATGGAGGAATAAGGGAACAGGAGCGGTAGAGTTACGGTTTTGATTGAGAGAAAGGAGACTGCGGCAAGGGAAAGTGGAGTAAAAAGTGGTGGGAAGTGGAGAAAAATGAATATAGTGGTAAGTAAAGTGAAATATTTTAAAGAGAACGTGAAGTAATAGTTTCATAGAAAAGTAATAAATATGCTAAAGGTAAGGTAAAGGTGCTGGTACATATATATATATATATATATATATATATATATATATATTGTAACACCCCACGGGGGTGGTTACCCCCGCAGTAGGTGATTACACAGGGGGGTTGGTAGCTCAGAGGTAGGGGGATGCGTTGGTACCGGGGTGGTAGGCAGGCCAGGGTGGCGTTCTAGGATAGGGGGTATTTAAATGATGCACAGGGGATGCATTGACCCAGTAAGTTATATTGTTACCTTAAGTGTCAGTACATTCAGTTTGGGGTGAAGCCCCGGCAAATAAACAGAACTTAGATGAGATGCATGCTTACCTGGTTAACTGGTGGCGATGGGTCTTGAGTCTGACAACTGATCTGACGACTCTTTGATAACTGCTCCGTGATTACTCTTTGATCACTCTCTGATAACTCTCTATAACTTCTCTCGATCACTGCTCGCGATCACTGCACGCGACCGAGTCAAAACCCTGTAGTATAAATACGTACAGAAGCGCTGACTCGGCGTTGTTCAGCGTGGACGTGTTCTGTTAACCTGGTTTCCACACTTTGCGCTGGTTTACGACATATGCTGCAATACTCGGTGCTCAACCTGGTCCGCTACATCGGTCCCAGGTTCGCCAAATTCGACCCGAAATATAAAATTGAAAGGAGGACAAACATCTTAGGGGGTACTAAAACTCTCTACTTAGACAAAGGTTCATAGAAAAAGAAAAAAAACCAAATATGGTTTGAGCCTTATACAATTGAAATGCTCGGGGGTCCTCTGTTGTCCAAGACTCGGATAACAGGGACATTTTTTAAGGGTTGGTGAGTACGTTAGGGGTGGGTTCGACTGCGCACCGCAGCCTACTGCAAATCTTTGACTCTTCTCAGCTGGTTGCTTACTTTTGTGCCCGGAGGTGAACTCTGCCTTGAACGATTGAAGTTCTGTACAGAACTGCTGAGTGACTCTGCATACTTAGCTATTTTCTTGTAACGTAGGATTTATTTCCGCGCATGCTGCATTTCTTTGGTCAAGCAGTGGCGTTCCCTCAGAGCGCACCAATTCTTCGTGTTTTGCCGCGACTCCCGTGGTGAGTTACCGGCGCTCGTATACTGGTGGGCACTGTTCGACCTGGGTCTTTTTTTGTCGGTTGCTTCTCTTCTGGCGGTCTCTCGGTGCGCAGCAACAGGGTAGTTTTTCAAAGGTGGATTTCACTTAGGAAAGGTGGGAAGGATTATATTGCGTTTTAAATTTTCACGGGATGAGACGAAACACAGCAGAGAAAAGGTAAATTTAGAAAGTGAGTCGGTACCCCTGCCGATTCCTTGTCTCTCCAAATTTTGAAAAAGAGGGGAAAAAACACGGAACAGAAAAAAACATTAATTTCTGTTATCCAGGTGTGATGCGACCACTCATAGTTCTGCTTGCCTTGGTATGTTCGTTCGAACAAAAAAAATCAAATATGTACATAAATACAATCATTATTGTCTGTAACTGTACGAAAACTTTTTTGTGTGTTTCATGGTATGTAAGCGGTGTTTAGATGTCCGCTTTTTGGCATTTTGCTGATTCCTCGCTTCCGTAACCCGGGGAAGAGGGTCGCTGAGGCTGCTGTAGACTGTGGTTTCTCTTGCACGCTTGAGGACATCCTCTAAAACAGACTTAATTTTTGACTTTAGTTCACAGAAATATTAATATTGTAGAAGTTGTGTCCAATGAAACACAGCAAAAAAGTAAAAACCATATTTACACTCCATTTTCTATTCATATACCTGTCGCAGTGCTACACGCCACTGAGAAGTGCAAAGTCAAGCTCTGTGTGTGAGGCGACGAATACCTTGTCAGCGGAATTCATGACAAGGCTGCTGCTTTCGACACTTACCGTTCATGCAGAATTGGATGTTTATGAAGGCGATATCTGTGTTTCTTAGTTTGTGAACAGAATTTCTGTACCCATTCGCGTGTGTGGAATGTGTTACGTATCTTGTGTTGCGTAATTCGTGGAGGATACCTGTACATTTCCTGTCTTCATCCCCTTGTTTATTTTGAGCCTTTTTTATTTATTTTATTTATCTCTGTTATTTATTTCTCCCTCTATGTTAGTGTTGATTCTGAGTCGGGATGCGAGATTCAAAATTTCTATATTCCTGGTCCATGTCGTGTTTTATTTGCCCTGGTCGTGAGAGAAAATGTTTTTTTATTTATTTACACTCGCTTATTTGCCACCTTACATTTATCTACTATTTTGCACGTTGATTTGCTTCGCCTTATCTGCTAATTGAAATTTATTTATTTAATAGCGCTTGGTTATCGTACCAGAGTGTACGTTATTCGATTTTTTCCTACTATTATTTATTCTATATGCGCTAACGCATGTGTAAGGTGCGGAGAAAAGAATTCCTGGCATCAACCTATAGTTCTCAAAATACATTATCAAATAGCTATCTTAAATTAATCTTATACTAACAATTATATGAATAACAGTACTATGAAATAACTTTTCCACCTCCACTAAATCTTATTTCCTATTCTCTTTCCCATTTATTTAACTCTGCTCCCGAACTTAAGAACAACGACAATACTTCTTTATACTTGCTCTCTGTTGTGTCCCTCGGCCCTACTCTGAACTCCTGGGGGGGATAATGTATATTGTTCAAATTTCTGTATCTGAACATAGATATCTGTATTAAGCGAATAACAGGGTCGCGTCTCGGATTTCCCATTATATTTTCACTTCCAGATATATTTTCTCTTAATCACGAGAAAGAGAGAGCAAAAAAAAATTAAAACAGTAAAAGTGAATCGCGTGGATTGTTACTTTTAGCCTAACTTAGGCTGGAGGTCCGAAGATATACTACGTCCTGCATTGTAACCTATTACTTAACCTATTTGAGAACTATTGCTGATGTTTAATGTTTTAACTTCTTTCTTTTTCTTGTTTGTTTGTTTTTATGCCTCAGCCTTACTGCAGCGTGGACGTATTGTGTCACGCATTTCGTCATGTAATAATGTCAGCACTTGTGTGTTGATGGACATTGAGTGATACGTAGGCAATTTTTTGTGTCATTTATATGTGGCAATAAGATTGTGTTTACTCGCTGTGCGTCTGTCGCAAGTGTGCTGTATGCTCACTATGCGTAATATGGTGAAATTCTACTAACGTGGACATTCTGGCGTTTCACGGAATTTCTGGCCTTAATTACGTAATTCAGGGGGCTGAGTTTTTTCATTACCCTATACGGTCCTGTGTAGTTCATCAAAAGTTTCGTGGCTCTACCTAACCTCCTTTTAGGGGTATATAGCTTCACCAAATCGCCGACTTTATACTCGACGTGCCGCCTCTTTGAATCATATAAATTTTTATTTTTTCTCTGGCTCTTTACTATGTTTTGGGATGCTAACGCCCTTGCTTTTACTATTGCCTCCCGTGTTTGTTGCACAAATAGGTATTGTGAGGTGCCATAAGTTTCCGCAATAGCGCGAATTTCATGCTTACCACACTACATTTAATTTTTATTTTCTTGGCTATTTATTTAGCATTCATGCATTGCCCTTATATTATAGATTACTTTTAACTCTGCGTTGTCTTATTCTTCCGTCGTTAAAACTTTTAATTTATGTATAGTTCTCGCCTGCACAATTTGTTTTTGGAGAAATCAGTTCCAACTTACTTAACATTTGCCAATTATTTTCGAAATAAATTAACATAAACAACAATGCTAAGATTAAACTTAAATATTCGGTGAATCTTAGACATACATAAAACACTCCAGCGATAATTTTTAGTCTTTATTCTACTATAAAAGGCATGGGAAACTCAAAAAAAACTCTCATAATCCATGTACGCATATTCCTCGAGCGTACACCACAAACCACTGAAAAATAAATTTGTCATCAGCATTGTCTTCCCGAACTTAGCTTGTATGACAATATACTCCGTTCAGATCTCTATATCTGAACATTTGGTGTCTTAAAATCGTGGGGATACACCAGGGTCCTATTGGATAACCTTTTGCACCTCACTTAAGACATTTTCCCCATTATACCTCTAAAAAAAACACACAGATGGATCGCATAGATCACCACCTGGTCTAAAAAACTTAAAATTACGCTGTAGGTGAAAAAACACAATACATTGTATTACAACAAGTTAATTAATTTATTTTTCAAGCATTTGAGAACTATTATGAAAATTTAAAAATTAACATCTTTGCTTTTTTTTCTTACTCCTTTCTACTTTCCCTTTATTTACCTTCACTACCTATAATCACTTATTACTACACGGGTGTGGAAGAAAATGCATTTCGGAATTTGTGGTGGAAGCACTTTCACTGCTGTGTGTTGGAAAGTGAAACGTCAGCATGCTTCGTTGACATTAAACCTGTCAACCATCTCCTGGCGTTTGTGAATACTTAGCGCTTGCTATGCATAACACATATGGGTCAGCCGTGATTTTCTTTATCATGCCAATGGAAGCTACTTTTCATCATAAATTGATTTGAGGTGAGTAAAATATTGCAGCAATAATCATTATAATTATACTTAGATAACATATTGAACTCGCTTTCTGAATATATTATATTTTATAGAAATCGACGAAGCCGTTATGGGGATAATTAAATTTGAATAATACATTTATAAATTTGAATTTTTACTCCTACAATTATATACGGTGACATTGTCGTATTCGTTTTGTCAAGCACTACTACAATTCTGATTATCACGTTTCTCTTTAACGGTGGGTCTGTTCATTTTGTACGTTTGTCATTTACATGTGTTATGTGTGTTCTGGTCTTTCACTACTCGCTGCATCTTCACTTTTGGGCTTAAACTATCTTTATATTTACATGGTGCAGCTGAAAAAAACTTACATACTAAAGCTATACATTTTACTATGACATAATTTGGAATATAGCATGCCCTTTAAAAAAAATAATATGTCATGATGCAACGGGTGGGCGGGTGGATTTTTACATGGCATCATGACTGGGTTTTCTTATCTACAGTGGATAACCCCAGGTAAAGGTCATCCCGTAATGGGGTGTGATTTTACACCTGGCAAAAAGAAAAGAGAGAAAAAACAATTGATTACATCCCCTGGCTGGAAGAGGTAAGGATGTTTTCCCCAATTATACCCGGCGACTCCGCCACATTGTAACACCCCACGGGGGTGGTTACCCCCGCAGTAGGTGATTACACAGGGGGGTTGGTAGCTCAGAGGTAGGGGGATGCGTTGGTACCGGGGTGGTAGGCAGGCCAGGGTGGCGTTCTAGGATAGGGGGTATTTAAATGATGCACAGGGGATGCATTGACCCAGTAAGTTATATTGTTACCTTAAGTGTCAGTACATTCAGTTTGGGGTGAAGCCCCGGCAAATAAACAGAACTTAGATGAGACGCATGCTTACCTGGTTAACTGGTGGCGATGGGTCTCGAGTCTGACAACTGATCTGACGACTCTTTGATAACTGCTCCGTGATTACTCTTTGATCACTCTCTGATAACTCTCTATAACTTCTCTCGATCACTACTCGCGATCACTGCACGCGACCGAGTCAAAACCCTGTAGTATAAATACGTACAGAAGCGCTGACTCGGCGTTTTTCAGCGTGGACGTGTTCTGTTAACCTGGTTTCCACACTTTGCGCTGGTTTACGACATATGCTGCAATACTCGGTGCTCAACCTGGTCCGCTACAATATATATAATTTTAAGTGCAGTTTGGATACTGGGTACCAGTGCCTTTACCACAGGAAATTAATGATTAGAATGTAGTTTAGATTACTCTGGAATGCTTTGTTACATTTATGTTGTTTAATTTACTAATTATAATTAGTAAATAAATTAGTAAAAATAATTACTTGCTAGAAATTAGGAATAGATAGATACGAGTTAGTTTATGTTGTCGGTTTCGTATAACAGTAGTTGAACATATATTTTTATTTAAGTTTCAATTATAATTATTACATTTTTTCCCTTGGTATTCTTATTATTTATTTTATTCGTTTTGATAAAATTTATTTTTATTTACTAGATAATAAGCAACATTTGTACAATAATAATGTACAAAATGAAAGAAGTGTTAGATAAATCACAAATTTGAAATACACGACCTATAGTAGGAAACAAGATAACTGGATTTCGTATTGCAGATTTTATTTCGTTTCATTTTATTTTTTATTTATTGTTTCTTCTTGTTTCTCGCGATGGCATGGAAGGGTGTGTAGTTTTAAGACCAGCATATAGCGTCCAGTGCTTAAACATTTGACTATCGCTGTTCCCTTCGCACTCTGAGAAATGTATACTGCCACTTCTGCAGGTTTATCTCGATGAAAATGAAGTAGACAGAAAAATAAACTCTCATAAGAATAATTTGCTTACGCACTAATAAACGATAGAGGGTAGATACAGTTGTGTGAATGTAAAGCACATCAGATATTTGTATTCTTATTCAGGAACTTCTAAACCTGTATTTCCTGTGAAATCACACTATCTCATACTTTAACCGAATGCATTGTTTTCTTTACCTGCTTTAGGAAAGCAGCGGTGAAAGTCAACGTGATGATCGAAAATAAATCTTCCTCATCCTCTTACATAGACAGTAGAGAAAGTAAAGTCTTATATCATACATTCACATGACTTCCTCTACCCAGTATCGTTTATTTTTATATCTCATACAAACCATTCTTACAAAAGCTTGTTTTTCTATCTGTATACCTCACATTAATTCAGAAAAATGGTTGAAGAAATGGAATCATGGCATATTTTGCTGTAGACACAAGGTAAATATAGTAAACCCAAGCGATAGTCGGAGGTTTTACAATATGTCGTTATATACTGGCCTCTAGGTTCCATACTCTTTCCATGACATTGCGAGGAACAACGCATGATGATCACTGTAAGAGAAATCTGATGTGATACATTCACATGTCTTTCTCTACCCTCTTTCGTTTATTAGTGTGTATTCAAATTATTCTTACTCAAGCTTATTTTTCTATGTACTACATTTTAATCCAAGTAAGCCTTTTCAGAAATAGCTACATTACACATTTCGTTAGGATACAAAGAGAACAGCGATAGTCAAACTGGACGCTATACGCTGGCCTTAAAATTCCATACTGTTTCCATACAATCGCGAGAAACAACTGAATGTTGAACAGGACTTTAAAAGAATGACCAAAAATGAACAATTCGAACCTGTAATAATGGATATCTCAGAAACGGCTTATACCACAAAAAAACCTATTTTAAATAAATTGTGTACTTTAAAGAGATCTTCATTTTTTGTATAGTACGTTTTCGTCTGTCGCTTAACGTTTACTAGTTATACAATATTATATAGCATTTCTTCCAAATGAAGCAGACATCACAGTCTATTCTCAGTAAATTCAAGATATACATTTTATTTAGTGTAAATATCTTTAATATATGGTTACTTTAATCAAAACAGGTAGAGCCATTTTGTATAAAATCAACATTTTCCAAAAATCTTTTATGTAAAGAGCAGTCTGGGGTGGGGGATTTTCTTGAAAGTCTTTGTGTCGCATTTTTGGAAGGTGCTGAACTTAATTAGCAAGTTTGGTGTTGATCCGACTTTCGTTTTTTAGTTATGCTGTTCATAGCACACATACATACACGCGGATCGTTCTCTGAAAATGTTTATTTTGGATTCAGGGGGCCTCAAAACATGTATTTCTGGCGAAATATCAATATTGAATTTTTGGGTGGAATACAATACTTCCCCTACTTACTATACTATGTAGAGAAAGTAAAAATGAGAAAATTATTGAACATGTTAAACAAATAACAACGGATATTTAGAATATGTCTGAAGCCACAAAAACAAACATTTGAAATAAAATGTGCGATTTAAAGAAACGGGTGGTAAGATTTTGTCTGTCTTTTATGGTTTACCCGTTACACAAAATCATACAAAAGGCTTTCCGAATGAACAGCACTTTACAGGTTATTCCCTGAACATTTAACATATCATATGAGGGATATGATATATTAAAGGGATAGTTGGGGTGGGAGAGTTCTCTTGAAATTTATCGTGTCGCATTCTTGGAAGACACTGAGCTTGGATACCAAGGTTGGTATTTAACCGACTTTGAGTTAGGATGTTCACACACACACACACACATACACATGCGCGGATCTTTTTGTAAAAGGCTTTTTTGGATTCAGGAAACTTTAAGACGTGTATTTCTGAGAAAATCGCGATATCACGTTTTTGGGTGGATTGAAATACTTCCACTTGGTGTAGGTAAGTAGCACAGAGAGCCAAATGAAATAAATTCCATTAGAAGAACGGAAAAAATATCTCCTGAGTGGTAAAAAAAGAAATAGTTCTATTTTATCAGCATTTTCAGAATTTTCTACCTTCCAGACCTTCTTTGTTTAAAAGTAGGAATTAAACAAATATTTATATTACCACTGTAGCGGAATAATAATTCAGTTATTTCACTTTGCCAACACTGTAAGTGCAAATATTGTAAACTGAAAGGTAGTCAAACAAGAGAATGCAGGTGCTCCAAACATTTTCTAAAGAGAGGTATCCATTTCACATTACGCAGCAAAAATATAAATCATGAGGTTATTTGTAAATAACCAGCTATTTCAGCCTAGTTGCCCCATAATTAGTGTGTAAACCCGACGCTAGTAAATACACAACACTGTAGCGTCCTACAGACCTATAATTCATTCTGAAATGAACAAATAAACGATATGAAGCGTAACAATGGGGTAAAATGTAATCGACACTTCTCGCGTTTTAACAACGTAATAAATCAACAGGAAAGGAAGTAGTTCTCGCGCCATTTCGTGTTACTTTCGGGGTTGGGGAGGGTTTAAGCTGTGGACAGAGTACAGCGTGATATTAACTAATGCTGTAATATATTGCTTCGTTGGCATAGTTTAATCAAAATTTTATCCTTGAATTCTAACAGCAATACATCTTGTTGTGGACAGATTTAAGATAAACAGGTAAGTAAATCATACATATATGAGAGGTATTTATATGTTAAAAGGTCACTTTGAAGTGAAATTACTTTAGATATCTTATATCTAATTCCGTCTACCTTAAGCGCAGAAGTAACTTTTCCCCCTGCAATGCTAATTTTTTTTTCTAAATACCGCTAAATACGAGTGTGAATAAAAAAGCACTTTCGGAAAAACGTGCCTGTGTGCGCGTATCCGTATACGTGTAGGTCTGTGAAAGAATAAATCAAACACTAAATTCGGATAAACACTAGCATCGGCATTTAAGTTTAGGAGCTTCCAAGATACTGAAAATGTTTCAAGTCAGTTCCCTTTATATGGAAAACTTTTACCTATTTTTGATGATGTCAAAAATGGCTGCATAACAATTATTACTAAAATAGTTTATATTGAAGATATTTACATGGCAACTAAAACCTATATCTTGAATTTTTTGTAAATAGCCTGTGAAGGCATCTTCATTCTGAATGGACACTGTATAATTTTGTATTATACACAGATGTACCATAACAACACCATAACAGACAGACAAAAAATTGCTGCACACAAAATATACAACTCGTTAAAGCATACAATTTGTGCCAAATACAATTTCTTTCTTTTTTTTATTCAGTTAGTTGGTTTGAATTTTCCAATATCTTATTATATACATATATGTATATTAAATATTAAGTTACCATTACCAGCACATAGCAATCCGCCTTTTAAAGAGGTGGCTACTACTTTAGATCCTATGTTCCTCTTATACCTACAACGAAATCTGAAATGGAATAATTTCGGTAAATTTTCATTTGGATTAACATGAAGCAGGCAGATAAAAAGGGTGCGACTGTAAGATATAAGAGTTTTAGAGTACAGTCGAGCACATAAAGTCATGTCGACACAATATGCGGTGGTTTATGTTGGTAAGGAAATACCAAACCACCTCTGCCACCGCCAGTCTCCACCCCTTATCTGATTCTAACACTCAAATTAATGTTTATCTTGCTCTCCCCTTTTTCTTCACTCCTGAGTTTGAAACCGATGTTTGTTAATAGGTTAAGGTTTGACTGACCAATGCGAGACGGCTTCACCGTCCATCTATCGTAGTGTCTGAAAGGCTTAGCTCAGAACCAAGAAGTCGAATTAATACCAAACTTTATATTTCATTGACATATATTAAGATTTTCTCGAAATCTCATCCATTCCAACCTAGTCTCTACAAGGAAAAACAATGGCTATATTTTATTTTCTCAAAAATGGCTCTAACGATTTTCATTAATACATCGCATGTTTGAAATATTGATTTGAAAAGTAAAATGTATATATTGATTTTTCTTTACATAGATCTGTGAAGATCTCTGTTCTGTTTGAACTTTATATACTTTTTAAATAACCGGGAAACCGTAGGAGATAGGCGAAAGCTTACGAATGAAGAACTACCTATTTCTTTAAAATGTGATTTTATGTCAAACAAAACCGTTTGTGACTTACTATTTCTGAAGTACCTACTTGCTGTTGTTAGTTTGAATTTTGCAACATTTTAAGTTACACCTTGTTTTTATATGAAGTTGCCAGTCTTTTTTTTTCTCGTAAAAATAATATCTAACAACAAAGGCAATATACAGCGACCTTGTTTTTCAACACTAACCTCTCGCCCACCGTCGTTTATGCGCTTGTGTATCCACAAATATTGTAATGGAATGATTTTATAAACATTTATATTTATTAACGTGAAGTATTTAGAATAAGCTTTTGCATCGCAATTTTTAAAACAGTTAAATTATTGATAGTGGATAGAGAACGTTATGAGATTTATATCAGTCATTTCCTTTCGAGCGAATCCTTTGAACTTATCTTGAACTGCTCTGATGTATAAAAGATAAATTTATATTTACTAGCTATTCTCACAAGAGATATGCGGTAAACGTAAGTATAGTTCTGATTCTATTTAGCTTAATGTATGATGTGATTTGACTATTGTTTCACTTAAAAGCACACCTCTAAGTTGGGGAAACGTTTCTTGTATAATATAAATGCTTTCTAGATTATCCTTTTCAATTCGAAATTAAACTTCAATGTGGTGAATATAGTTCGACTATACCAAAAAAAAAAAAATACTCATGACGTTTAAGGTACCATTGTGGCCTACCTCATTACAAAATCGAACTCTGAATACTTCAGAGGGCCTAACTCGTCAGGTCAAAGTATAGAGGATGTTTAATGTTGGTATTGGCTTCATCCTGTATTATATAAATGAAATCTTCATCGTCGAGAAGGTCTAACTCCTCAATTAAAAAATGTTATCTAATGCTGGAATTGTACTTCAACTTCTAAAACACAGTTGAAATCTTTACAGTGGAGAAGGTCTAACTCGTCACGTTAAAGCCTAGAAGATATTTAATGTTCGTATTGTATTTCTTGCTGTAAAACATAGTTGAAATCTTCACAGACGAGATGGCTTAACTCGTCAGGTCAAAACACAGAAAGTATTTAATGTTGGTATTGTACTTTATCCTGTATTATGTAGTTGAAATCTTCACAGTCGAGAAGGCTAACTCGTCAGGTCAAAGTATATAAGATATATAATGCTGGTATTGTACTTCATCCTGTATTATGTAGTTGAAATCTTCACAGGCGAGAAGGCGTAACTCGTCAGGTCAATGTACAGCAGATATTTATTACAATTATTTTACTTCATTCTGTATTACCTAGATGAAATCTTCACAATCGAGAAGGTCAAGGTATAGAAGATATTTAATGTTGATATTGTATTTCATCCTGTATTATGTAGATGAAATTTTCACAGTCGAGAACATCTAACTCGTCAGGTCAAAGTACAGAAAATATATAATGTGGATATTGTACTTCATCCTGAATTATGCAGATGAAATCTTTACAGTCGAGGAGGTCTAACTCGTTCAAAAGTGTACAAGATATTTAATATTGGTATTGTACTTTATTTCAGTATTGTATAGGTGAAATATTAGTAGTCCTGAGCACCTAACGCATCAGATAAAGGCATAAAATATATTTAATGTTGGTATCGTGCTTCATTCTGTATTATACAGGGTGAATCACCTAAAACTTGCACCGCAAATATTTCGGTAATGGAAAGTACTATTGATGTGTAGTTTTTACACCATTGATTGATAGTCAGGGGCTTGTACATTTAGCCTATAAACAGATTTTAATAATACTGAGAAAGGGTATTTTTTTAAATGAAACATTGCCTAGTTACATCAACAGAATAAAGGTAGGGTAAATTAAAATGTCAGTAGTGTTTGTTGCAAGATTCTAGTGGAAGTGATTTACGAGAAATATTATTTTGAAGCTTTTACGCACCGACACTTATACAACCTGTGGTAGCACAAACTAAATAAAAACAAAAGGGAATTACAATACTTCTGTGGATAAAGAGAACATAGCCCTTCAAAGGTTGTGTTCTAAATGACCTCCGGCAGCTTCAATACACGCTTCCAGTCTGCTATGGAAAGACTGCTGCACACGTTCTAGCATTTCAGCGGAAATTTCAGAGCAGGCAGCAGTAATACGTCGTTTCATATCGTCTGGTGTAGTTGATACATCTTTGTAGACAGTGTTTTTCAGCCTTCCCCACACAAGAAAGTCTAAAGCGGTCACGTCCGGTGAACTGCCTGGCAAGGTACAGGTCCTCTTCGTACAATCCAACGATTTAGAAACAATCCGTTAATATAAGCTGTAGTACTTCATGGACTGTGGGCTGGAAAGCCATCATGTTGGTACCACGGGTTCCTCCTAGTCTGCAAAGGAAAGTCTTCTAATATCTGTGGCAGATGGTCTGTCAGGAGGCTGCGATACTTGTGCGAGTTCATTGTTCCTTCTATAAGCAAAGTGCCTATGAGCTGATTGTTCACTATCCCACACCACACGTTTAAACTCTATGGACGCCGACGTTCCACCTGACGAAGCCAACGGGGATTGTTAACAGACCAATAGTGCATGTTTCTGCGGTTTACGTGGCCATGATTAGTAAATTTTGCCTCATCACTAAACAAGATATAGGGTATTTCAACAAGAGTGTCCTATCTTTGAACTTAAGTAAAACACGTTCTATAAATGATAGAGGTTTATTTATTTTTTTATTCTGGAACATAATTAATGTTTTACGTGTGGAAGAGAACATCAGTTAAGTAACCGCCGCGACTTCGTTGGGTTGCGCGTATACGGTTGAGCCAATTTTCAATGACAGAAGAACGTAAATTAAGTCTAACTTCACGAATAACACACCTGATGTTATTTATAAGATCATTTACTGTTTCTGGCTTGTTGACATAAACTCGAGATTTAACATAACCCCACAAGAAGTAATCCAAAGGCGTTAAATCACATGACCTCTGAGGCCAGTAACATCACCACCACGGGAAATGATGAAACCTCTGAACTTCTCCTTCAAAAGATCGATTGTTTCGAGAGCAGTATGACATGTGGCACCATCTTGCTGGAACCAGATGTTTCTGAGATTCATTACATCCAATTGAGTCCAAAAATAGTCCTAATCTTTTGGGGATTAAGTGGTCGTTCCTGAATCTGCATTGGATTTTGATTGCTCCAATAACGGAAATTTTGTTTGTTAACACAACCATCCATCCAAAAGTGGGCTTCGTCACTGAAGATGATTTTTCGACAAAAATCCGGGTCAGCTTCCAATTGCTCCATAGCCCAGTCAGCGAGTACACGGCGCTACCTATGGATGTTGGGCTTTAGTTCTTGAGTTAACACCATTTAGTAAGCGTGAAACTTCAAGTCCATATGTAGAAATCGCCAAGTTGTGGTCGGCGAGCAATTGATTTGTTTCCGTTCTCGCGTACACTCTCACGAACGGCGCCTATGTTTTCGTTGGAGCGCTTACGTCGATTACGTACAGGCGTTCTTTGATCGCTGACAGAACCACTTCTTTCAAGTTTATCGATCAAAGCCCGAATCAATTATGCACACCGTAAACTTCACGCAATACACGGAAGTTTTGGCAAACAGATGATCTACTTTTATAATAAATGTTTACAATTTCTACGCGTTGCTGAATGCTGTAACGTTCCATGGCTATTTGTCAATAGCAAATGTAAACACGTGAAAAAAATGACTGCTGTAACTCATTAACAACGGCAGCTATCACATGTTAAAGATAGGACAGTCTTGTTGAAAGATCCTTACATGATGAATCTGGAGTATCATGTCTTAAGGGACATCGGAATTGAAAAACAGGCCGAGAATCATAAAAATTACGAATTTTAGATTTTTGCATATAAATGTTCCCCAGTCATTAAATTGTGATAAGATTTTTTACTATCAGCCATTTTTAAAGGCCTAGCGCAGGGTTTAAATGTCCGGTGGGTTGCCATTTAAACGCCCCCTTTTTCCTTAGCCCAAATGATAACCTCTTTTTGGCTATTTGGAATGTTTAGGACATCTTTTTTCGCCACATTATGTTCAAATCTCAACAGAATTTCTTTGTGCTGCTACCTAATGATAAATGACAGAACTATCACTACGTATTCAATAAAAAGCCCGTAATAAGAAAATGTTCAGCTATAAATGCTTGCAAAAATGCTTCAGTACACTCTTCTGATTCTCTAATGTAACATAATACAATAAGGTTCAGAATTTCCATGATTATTGTGCTTTCTTGTTAATATATTTAAACTATACTTGAGTTTATTCTTGTTTTGACTGCGTATGTATGTCTAGCGTGCAATGCAATCTTGATAACATCCTTGGAGAACATGTGCTGTGTTTACAGTGTTATTTGAGGTTGGAATTCCAGTTTTGTACAAGTTACTGTTATACATATTGTGCAATCTATTTTATATATCATAAGCAGTAATATGGCTTCATCTCGGTGGCGAAAGCCAGTAAGCAGAAATAATAAAAGGAGGCAACAAGGAAACGTAGTGCTCCTAGGTGGAAAAATAAAAATTAGCAACAAACTTCAGATGTTCCTATACAGTCAGGTGAACATGCTGGGGTTGAGAGACTTATAGATATTTGTAAAGCTGAAAAGAAGTTTTCAAGATTTGAAAAACTCAAGAGACAGTGGTGTAAATAGTAATGTACATACCAGCAAAGAAAGTGTAGAAAGTATGAGTATTAGTATAGGTAACTCTGTACATGACAGTGTAAATAGAGCAGGAAGTGAAAATGGTGTACAGTTCAGTGCAAATAGTCTGCAGGATAGTGTAAACAGTACACAGAGCAGGTAAGTAATGTGCATGGCAGTGTAAATAGTGAAAATTTTTGACCTAGCGTAGATGTAAACAATGTATATATTTTAGCACACAGTGCTTCTCTAAATCAACTACTAAGTAATGTGCAGTGTGGAGAGTGAGGAAAATTCTCACTAAGAGTGCAATGCAGGGAGAAACATGGCTTTGAAATTAAACTAGTTCTAAAATGCAGAGAATGTGGATTCAGTCCAGCACAAATATATTCCAGTCCAAGGGTAGATGAAAAAACATCTAAGAGACCTTCATTTGAAGTAAACAGAAAAGCAGTAGATGCTTTTTTGAATTTGGGTGTGTGTCACAGTGGCTTGCAAAAAGAAATAGGGAGGTTGCCAAACAAATGAAGGAAGGTGTTACATATGCAGCAGGGCAATTCTAATTTAATGAGGTAATGTGAATCTTACTCATGTTGCATGCGTTTAGAAAAGTTGATTTTTCTATAGTTTGCATTTTTTTTTTGTACAATATCTGCACCTGTTGCATTAGATTTTGTGCTATGAACTAGATTTTTTCCACAATGTTTTCCATATATGTGTGTATAAATTCAGTCTCAGGTGTTAAGATTGGATACTTAGCTTGGCTGAAAAAAAATCGAAAGGTAAGAATATCTTAAAAATTGAATTAAATGCTCATGAACACAAAAAAAATATTTCATTAAAAGTAATAGCTGTTTCTTCCAGGCAGAGACTGAAGTTGTTCTTACAATCACTAGGAATTAGAAAATGGCAAAATAATTCAAACATTTTATTTTCTGATGCGCAAGGATTAATTCTAATGCTATTATAAAACCACATTATGTTAACAATAAAAAAATTAATTTCATCACAACTACTGATCAGAGAATGCTGAAACTCCGAATGATAGTTTATAATATAAGGCAGCATATGTATGCAAAGTATGAATGCAATAGCTATAGAAATATAGAAATTTCAGTCCCAGTGTCCCTTAATGCCCATGTACAAAAGTTAAAACGATTCTCAAAATCGTTTCCATGCAGCTCTTGATGGAGAGAGATATGATAGGGATGGAACCTATGTTGATGGAGAATGCGCAGTACACTTGCCTGACTTATGCCACTTCCACGTGGGATTGTGCGGTAATTAATTTGCGGATTTACTGCAACGGCAGCCAAAACATTAATTTCTGCCCCTTCCCCAATCACTTGTTTGTTTCTGTTACGTTTTCTAGGTGTTACAGTACCACTTTCACGTAATTCGTTGAAGAGGTTGATAAATAATTGCCGAGATGTTTGACGTCTACACATTTGGATACGTTTCCGCATACACCGTACAGGAACGAACTGCATTCTTCCTACACTCTCCATACATCATGAGCACGTCGGCTTTTTCTACATTAGTAAACCCCATCTTCTGCTCACGACTTACTACATGAACTGTCACAAACTAACTGACCAGAAAGTAGCAATGCAATCAATGAACAGAAAACACAATGCAAACAAACATAACAATATCGTACCAGCAACTAAGCAGGTTGAATGGGACAAACAATTGTCGGGGTGTAAACTTTTCAAAATACGATTTCTCGTAAACCACTTGCGCTAGAATCCTGCAACAAAGACCATTGACATTCTAATTTACCCTATCTTTATTCTGTTGATGTAGCTAGGTATTGTTTCACTTAAAAAATACACTTTCTCAGTATTATTAAAATCTGTTTATAGGCTAAATGTACAAGCCCCTGACTACCAATCAATGCTGTGAAAGTTGCACATCAATAGCACTTCCATTTCCGAAATATTTTCGGTGCAAGTTTTAGTGATTGGCCCTTATAGTTTAAATCTGAATGGTTCAAAGCAGCTAACTCGTTAGGTGACAGCATGGAAGGTATTTAAATTTGGTAACGTGCTTCACTGGGAACGTAGAGTTAAAATCTAAACACTTCAGAGGGCCTAACTCACCAATCAGTACGACAGGAATCTCAACAGTGACTAGTAGAGTTGGAGACAGTGACGGCGGTGCAAGTGATGATTCTGGTGTAGTGGTGGTCATAAATCAATTATAAGAAAGAGTAGGTTGACTAAAGTAAGACTTTGCTGTCATAAAGCCTAGAATTTGTTACCTTTAGCAAAGGTCGGCGATTTTTCACAACGTGTGTTGTATTAAGCAATTAAAGTGATAAGGTTTACTTTGTGCGGGACCGATAGAAAAGGGAGTGAAAGTGTATCATGCTAATACATTACAGCTTTACGGCATAATTTGGCCAAGAAAATTAATTTGGCTTTATCGTAATACAGCTTTAATAACATCTACAACAATTTAACAGGATTAGCTAAACTAAGGCACGGAAAATTGATTACTTTCCTTGCTGTTTTAACTGGAGCATTAATGTAACCTACATGTTTAGTGTACAAGAGAGGAACACAAAACATTCGGTACCAAACATGCAACGCAAGCTTATTTAAAAGGGAATACAATACTTTTCTGCAAGGTATGCAAAGTAAGAATGGTGGCCGAAAAGAAGTTTATTATTGACCAACACGTGAAGGAAGAAAAAACAATCCGAGATCTACAACTGCTTGAAGGTAAAAACACAGCACAACAAAAGTTACTTGGTAAACCTGCCTCTTCTTCGGTGAACTCTGGAAACGTCCATTTGTGCAGTTATTTAGTTGAACAAAGATAATAATCTTTCCTATAAAAACATACTGGAAAGCCTTTACTATATTTTTCAATATTAAGGAAGAATTGCATATTAGATACTACCAATGAACAATGCAGGAAAATAGGCTAAAACTGTCAGGGAAAACAATTGGGTATGTACTGACGAAAGCGGCCGTTATGTGACAAATGTTGTGGTAGGTACAATGGAAGAAGGTTATTCAGGAGAACAATCCCTAATCAACTATGAGCAGTTCGAAAAGGTAACTTTTTCAACAATTATCAAAATGTTTGACAGGTCTTTGGGTTTAATATATCCCAATGGCATTCAACGCGACAATGCACTCTTTTTGTTGACGGACGTTGACCATACTTGTTAAAAGCTCCTAATTCTCTTCGAGCTAATAGGATATAGCAAGAAAATCTTCTTTAGCCACCTTCTCGAGTTGCAACATTCAAGTCCGATGCCCCTGACGTTCCTTTGCCTCTTTCCCCAGATGTGACTAATTAGGGCACCTGGAAAGAAGCATACAACTACTACAGCGAGGTCATAAAGATGGTGAAAACAAATTTGGACACATCTGATAGTAGAGTTGCAGCCTCAATCAAAGCAGCTCAGGAACTTTTCCGACAGAGAACTTGCAGGTAACATTTGTATATAGTCAAATTTTGGATCCCTATCCAGTGCCATAAATTGCTTACAAGTAGAAAGGGAATTCTTAATGTGCAAGGCTTTATTAGCAGATATTTGGCAATCATTTTCCTTTGAAAATCTACAAGTGGTGTTTACTGTGCATTGCAATTCAAGACTGATGAAATTAACACTCAATATTTTCCAAAAAGTAAACAAATTTTTCACAGATAATATATATTTTTAATTTGTGTAACCCCATTAAATAAGCATGCTCGTTGCTTAATTGTGTTGAGTAATTTTGAATTTGGCTTAAATAAACTGATATTGATACATAATTTTTCAGTTTTAAGGGCATTTTTGAGATTTGTGTATAATAATTGGATCTTTTGAAGTGCACTTTATAGGACATCAATATCATACCCTTGTAACATACCCACACTCCGGCTTGATGCCGTGGTTACACGTGGGGAACATAATAACTAGCGATATCTCTACTATAGACCCGATGCAACTGCTTTAAGTCTTCTACTGCAATGCATATCAAAATAAATCGATACCTGCAATACATATTAACATAAATATTTTTATCTTTAGGTGAGGAAGCTATGGATAATAAAAGTCAAAATGGGATTTAGTGTTATACACCGGGATGAAGCCAAAAGGTTTGCAGCGAAAATATTGAATTTAGTTACCCCCGCATAAATATTGGGGGATCGTAGCTACAGAGGAAAACAAGAGACACCAGGAACTTGCTGCACAAAGCTAAAGCGGAAATGGATATTTATAAATAATACACAAGAATTCACATTTAACTCTGGTTTATTATAAAGTTACCTTGGTGTTGCTACGTAATTTCCAAAAGGTACAGACCAGACTGGGGAAGATGCCCAACACTCACATGGACCACGCACGCTACATACAACAACACACTGTGAATATATACACTAGACTGACGCCACGCTTCCAGACTGAACGACGCTATCAGACAAAGACGCTCTTCCCTCAACTTGCCTTCACCCCCCTTGACTAGGAACGTAGAGGGAAATATGCCGCGCCGGACAAGAATTCAACTCACAAACGAAATAATTAGTTCAACAATATCATTATACACAGCAATAATATGTCCGACGTGACAATACACATACATTGCACACACATACGTTACAATATTATAGGACAGGATATATTGTATAGCCGTTTTCACATCTTTTTGTATTTATCAAACTATTAATTTTATTTTTGATCATTTTTTGATAGTTTCGTGAAAGTTATGAAGAGGTTAGTAAAAATAAAACAATTTTAGAAGTATTTACTTGCCATTTCACGAAATAAATATAAAATGTAGAAAATATTCAATTTCTTAGCTCTTAAATTAATTTTTCTCTTTGGATTACTAATTCTTTCATTTTCCTCTTGACAGAGGTCATCTTATGTTGACCTAGTCCATGAAATTTCAGAATATAACAACATGCATTCTATTGTAAAATTAAAGAGACCCTTTCTCCTTAAAAATTGCATACAGATCAGTTCTCCTACAGAAATTTTATCGCATACATAAAATATTCACCAGCATTAATCACAGTAACAACTAAAAATTCCCCAAAACCAGCACTTAAAATTGAACAGGTTGCTATTAATGTGCATATAGCCTTCTTCGGAAATTTGAAAAAAAAAAAAAAAAAAAAAAAAAGGCTTTGAACTGGTCCCGTACTCGTAATGCTTAGAGTGATATGAGGTAAAAGTTTTAAAAAGATATTCTTCTTGCATATTTCACTCATATATTGAATAAAATTCAATCCACAACAACTGTTAAGCTTTGTGCTTCGAACCAAGCCGACAGGAGCGCTAGCGTAGCCGTTTCTCCGCTCAAAGTGCGAGTGTCCTGTATCACAGTTAGAGTGTATTTGATGTAAGTCAGATTTCGTTGTTTATTACACGAATTCAATGAAAATTGTATGAAAGAGATACTTGGTAACCGAACTGACTGGATTAACGCATAATATATGGGAAATTCCATTGTGGCGAGTTCATTGAGAATTCCAAGTTCATTTTTACTTCTCTAGTAATTAGGGGAAGTACTGTATTCCATCCAAAAGTTTAGAGTCGAAATTTCGCCGTAAATACATGTTTTGAAGCACCTTAAAGCCAAAAAAATCAATGTTTAGAAAAACATCTCCGTGTATGTCTGGCCGTGTTTCACAACATGACTCGAAAACGATAACTCGGTTAAATACCAAACTTGGTATTTAAGTTCTCCATCTTCCAAAGAAAGTTCCCCCGCCCCCAACTACCCTTCACATGTAACATTTTTAGAAGTGTTTGATTTTCTCAAAAATGGCTCTGGCGATTTTGATTAAAATACCATATGTTAAAGATATTTACATAACAAATAAAATGTATATCTGGATGTTCTAGGAATAACCTTTGAAGTCCTTTTGCAGCGGGCGGGTGAAGCGCTTCACGTATACCAGTGATGATGAGTTCCAAATTGAGGTTTTTAGAAGTTCTCTGCCTCGGCTGCCAGTCGTGACCTGTAAATAAATTCCTATTCCTAGCTATCCGTATCTCAGAATATTGTGAGTGAAGACAATTAGTAACAATTTAATGTGTTCTAACATAAGGAATTATAGAAGTGGCTAGCAACCGTTCCCTTTTGAATAATGATGAAGTAATCTATGTCACATAGCATCTCCCTCATCCACACGCACACACGTTACAGTACCTATCACCAAGTAGCTCACATGAGAGAATATGAAAGACAGTTGAAATCTGCGACGAGCCTTCCCTTTATACCTTGCTAATATGACGCTAACTTTCTCGCCTTTTTACATAATATTTATTTCGATTGTGCGTGCCACTTGGCGTGCTATGAGAAATAAATCGTTCACTTTTAGAACTCAAGCTTCTATCTAACTCTTTCGGTAAAATCCATTATCTCTTCTCACTTACACTCACAATTCTGGTTTCTCTCTCTATCATCAGACTCTTTTTCCAATTTCCTTAAATTTCCAGGAATTTGTATTCCCATTTATTGCTTCTCCTCAGATATCTCTCTCAGCTTGACGGTGTTTTACCTAATCCTGTGCCCATTAGCGTGTGTATATTGGTGAACTTTTAACCCTTGTTGCTTGCTCGCTTCCTACCCAATTACAGTGTTTTATGGTACAATTTATCGTAAAGTGTTATGTTTATTGCATATTTCTATAACTGACTTACGATTTCACGTTATTTACATTGATTTCCCTGTCCGGTGTATGTTCTCCTACATGTTCACTCGGAAAGAATTTTATATAATCCTGTGTAACTGTTAAACGCACACACAAATGGACCTTTCTCTAAAAATGATTTATTTTGGATTTAGGTACACTCAAAATTATGTTTCCCATGAAATTTCAGTATCGCTTTTTGGGCGGAATCCAATACTTCCTCCACTCGAAATAAGTAACTAATAGAGAAAGTAAGAATATATTATTTTAAAGTTCGATATGCATTTGATTATATCTATCTTCATAGCAAAAGTCAGATTAGCCAACTTAACAGCATTGATCTTGACAATATCAAGGCGGGCTGGAAAATGAGCTCTCAGAATTAATATTGAGATAGTTGTACCTGTAAAATTTTATGCTAGCACTGAAATTTTTTAACTAACAATATATGTTTTTAAAAAGTGATAAACTATATTAAACACCTGCATTTCAGTTACTGAACATTTACGAAATATGTCACACCGGACGATTAGTTTAAGAGACATCTTGGAACAAAATCTGTTACATTCTCTCTCTCTCTCTCTCTCTCTCTCTCTCTCTCTCTCTCTAAGTGTCTGTATATACCAGATGGCCCAACCGCGCCTTTTTTGACGTGTGCAGATAACCATTCGTGCGTTAAAGGAGTTACAGAATTCAACGGGACTTAAACAGAGGTCGCGGTTGGACCGTTTGGTACATATATATATAATTACAGATTACACCGTTACTACTACTGTTACTACTACTACTACTACTACTACTACTACTACTACTACTACTACTACTACTACTACTACTACTACTACTACTACTATTGCTACTGCTGCTACTATTACTAATATATTACTACCGTAATACCTAATTAATGCTTATGAACCAAATTAGTTATTGATATTGATAAATACATCGAAATAAAAGCCATCCTCTTAATAACTTTTGCATCAACGGGATTTGGTTCTTCGAGATGTGTCACACATTTACAGCAGTGTTCGAGGGTGGCGTCAATTTCAGGCTTCCTTTTTATGTTTACTTCAAAAACGTTTGACAAATATTGTAGCTAGTGTGCATTTATTGCTCTAGGTAACTCGTTTTCGCCCATCCTTCTCTCTATAAAGCCGGGTCACTAATCACATTACGAGGGACATTATTTATATTTTTAGCCTAATAATTGAAAAAAGTAATTTCTGATTGAAAACTGCTTTATTGTTTTTCAAAATATTCTCCTTTATGGTCAATACACTTTTGCATCCGTTTGAACCATTTGTCAAAGCATTTATTCCAGTCTCATGAGACACCTCCAAAACAAGGTTTTTGAAGGCATCAACGGCTTCTTCTGCCAACGAAAATCGTTGTCCACGCAATTTATTCTTGATGTTCGGGAACAAAAAGAAGTCATTGGGTTCCAAATCAGGACTGTATGACGGATGACCCATCAATTCGATTCTGTTGTTAGACGAGATGTGTGTGCGCTCGCATTCTCTTGATGGAGAACGATCCTACGGCTCTTGTTGGTTTTCCTTACTTCACCGATGACTTCCGGCAAACAAATGGTTGTGTACCATTCGGCATTGACCGTTTTACGTTCCTCTAAAGGCACTGTTGCCACATGGCCAATTTTGCTGAAAAAGCAGGCGACCATTTACTTCGAAGTGCTTCGAGTGCGAACAACTTTTGTTGGATTTGCTTCATCTTGAAATACCCATACAGTCGACTGCTGTTTACGTTCAAGCTCATACGCATAGATCCATGATTCGTCACCTATTACAATCTTATATACGTCTTTTGAGGCACCGTCATTGCATTTCTTGAGCATTTTTGTACACTAATCGACACGAGCATCTTTTTGAGATTGCGTCAAATTATGTGGGATCCAACGAGGGCAAAACTTTTTCACGGTTAAATAATCATGAAATATTTTGTATATGCTGATGGAACTAATGTCTAGGGTTGCCTCAATCTCACAATATGTCGCATGATGATCTTTCATTATTAGTTTTTGCACAGCATCAATGTTTTCTGGCACAACAACTGATTTTGGACGACCTTCACGAACTTCATCATTGAGCGAACGGCGGCCACGATTAAATTCGTTATACCAGCGTTTCACAGTGTCAATGGATAGGGCTTCGTCGCCAAATGTGGAAGTTAGTTGATCGATGCACTCTTGCCTTGATAATCCCCGTCGAAAGTCGTAATAAATCATTGCACGAACATTTTCACCAGTTAATTCCATGTTTTTGTTGACACACAATTTTCAAATTAGTGTAAACAAAAGAAATGATGTTCTATTGACAAAATGTTTGAAGTAGATTGCGGTAAAACATGTCAAACTTTCTATTGGAAACGTCAAATGGCACCTATAACATTCATGGTTGCCAAGGCTCAAAATATAAATAGTGCCCCTCGTATATTCGTTAGCTCACCTCAGGTTATTTACACCAGTAAGAGCAGAATTAATTTACAGTGGTTATTCCTGACCCCCTCCCCGTCGTTGTTTACCGAATATCACATTGCAACAATCCTACTAATATCAACATAAAAATTATTTGCTTTAGTCGCTCACTGATTCAGTTTTGTTTCTTGGAATTTGCTTCTAGCCAAAGCGATAAAGACTTAGTGGAGTCTAGCGTTAGTTACGTAAATTTTGTATGTTATGAAGCAAAATCACTATTGCGATGGGCTACTTTTCTTGCGATATAGAAAGTGAAAAGCATTTACTAGTCAAAAGCTTGTTGAAATTGCAAATGCAAACTTGACGAATACCTGATCATCTCAGCTAAGATACGGCGGTTGTCCCGTGGATGTTGGCGGATTCTAGCAATGAAAGCGAGAACTTCCTTCTAACACACAGTGTCAACAAATGCTGAGCTACACAAAAGGAAAATGCGAAGAGAGGCGAGAGCGAAATTTCAGGAAGACGTTCTGGGTAAACATGGGCTGCATTCGAAATAAAGTTTTGAGATGATGGCAGAGTTTACTTTAGGATCCTGTCTGGATAAATAATAAAATATATTCTTATCGCTGCTGCCTTCAGAGCGCTCCGAGAAGCAAACTTTGGCATAACTAACAATGTATCGTTCAACTACCACATTACAGCAGCTGAGTAATGAATACAATAGGAGCATCGCTTTCAAGTCGTCAAGGAAGATCCGTACATTCAGTATGGCATAAGCTTGCTAATTCGAAACGACTGTTATTTCACCGTATTCTTCCTTTCCATAGCCTACTTCCTGCAATGCAACCAACTGCAAAGATTCCTTTCTGTCCGTCTCCCAAATTCTCTCAGCGCAGCGTACACTTGTGTGCCAAAGAGGTAATCCATATAGGAACGAGATAATTTACATTGGTAATGAAATGTACAGCACTCACTTCTTCAAACGTCTCCCTTCATCTCCGTTCTTGCACATTAGATTGACAAGTTGCTAACCACATCCCAAAAGATGGGGGTGCGGGAAATACTACCAATGAATTGTCTATGTTCGTGTTAGTTTACCGTTGAAGCAGTAATAACCATGTTTATAGTTACTAAGGACAAGTATAATACACCATATGCTTAAAGAGCCTTTGACTACCCGGTTGGTATCAGTACTATCATTACGCAACAGCAACAAAAACAATAATAGTAATAATAATAATGTTTATATAATCTTTATATTATTATTATTGCTATTATTGCAACTCTCAAATTGATGGTGTCTAACTGCTAATGGATGAATTGCCGAAACTGACAAATACGTCGAAATTATAGCATTTCTTCATAATTGTTCTAACAATGTGATTCGGTTCTTTAAGGACGTCACACAATTCGGCCAGCCATGCACCGTTTATATTCCTGTACAACTGCGATAATTTTAGTCTTCTTTTAGAATATATGTTTAATATAACCAATTTAATGCTATAGGTCAGTTCCCTTTATAAGGCCACATTATACTGCGATAACCTTCTCGTTATGCAGTCAAGGCATCTTCGTTTCACACCAGACATAACATCGTCCATTCTCTTTTTACTTTCTCTATTACGTAAAATAAGTAGGGGAAGTATTGCATCCCACTAAAAAATTCTATACCGAGATTTTACCTGAAATACATGTTTTGAGGCCTCCTGAATACAAAAAAATTTTTATGTGTTACACTCACATGAGTTTCTCTACTCTTGTACAAACTATTTTTACAAACGTTTATTCTCCATATGCTTCATGTTAATCCAGAATCAAGATGTTTATCTTATTGCTAATTTTCTTGCAGATACAAAGGGAATATGGTAGGCTTTAAGCGATAGTCAAATCTTTTAAGAGCTGGTTGCTATGTGGAGCATTCCATTCTCTTTGCATGTCCAGGACATTAAAAAATCTGATGTGTTACACTCACATGACTTTCTCTACTCTTGTACAATCTATTTTTACAAACGCCTATTCTCTATATGCTTCATATTAATCGAGATATCGAGATGTCAATCTTATTTGTAATTTTCTTGTAGATGCAAGGGGAATATGGTAGCTTTTAAGCGATAGTCAAATATTTTATCGCTGGTTGCTATGTGGCCCATTCCATTCTCTTTGCATGTCCAGGACATAAAAAAATGAATTACGAATTTGAGAAAAAGTATAAATAATTTAAGGGAGTAACAAGCAATATCTCAAAAATGGTTCACCCAACAAAAAATCTGCATATGACATAATTTGTGTATTTTAACGCGATATACCGTTTTGGTAGTAAAATTTTGTATACCTCTTATGGTTTACCAGTTATGCAAATGTCGTTCACAATGAAGAATACCTTTGAAGACATTCCTAGAAAATTCGAGATATACATTTTATTTGTCATGTAAATATCTTAAACATGTGATTTTTTAATCAAAATCGTTATAGCCATTTTTGAAAAAATTAAAATTTTCGAAAAATGCTCCATGTAAAGGGTACTCTGGGGTGGGGGATTTTCTTGAAAACCTTCGTGTCGCAACTCTGGAAGATACTGAACCTAGATACCAGGTTTGGTGTTTATCCGACTGTTCGTTTCTGAGTTATGCTGTTCACAGACACACAGACACACACACGGACATCTTTCCAAAAATGCTTTATTTAGATTCAGGGGGTCTCAAAACATATATTTCTAGTGAAATCTCGGTTTCGCATTTTTGGGTGGAATACAATACTTCCCCTATTTACTATACGTAGTAGAGAAAGTAATAAAGCATTTGCCATAAAAATGTATTAAACATTTTATACTTTAATCAAAATCGTTAGAGCCGTTTTTGAGAAAATCAACATGTTCCAAAAACGTTCCATGTAAAGGACAGTTTGGGGTAGGGGTATTTTCTTGAAAATCTTCGTGTCGCATCCTTGGAAGATACCTAACTCAAGTACTAAGTTTGGTATTTACCCGACTTTTCGTTTTTGAGTTATGCTGTTCATAGACAGACACACATACACACAGACGGACATGTTTCCATAAACGCTTTATTTGGATTCAGGGTACCTCAAAACACGTATTTTCGATGTAAACTCGGTATCGAATTTTTGGATGGAATGCAATACTTCCCCTACTTACTTACGTAGTAGAGAAAGTAAAACTTGAACACGTTGAAAACATCCTATTTTATGTTCTCTACTACTTACCTATAGTAAGCAGGAGTAATGCATTCCATTCAAAAACTTCGATATCGAGTTTTCACCGGAAAACAGTTTTGAGGCTCCCTGAATAAAAAGGGAAGCGTTTCCAGAAAAAGGCTGTTGTGTGTGCGAACAGCATAACTCAAAACCGAAAAGTCGGTTCAACACCAAACTTGATATTTAAATGCAGTGTCTTTCAAGGTTGCGACACGAATTGATCCTCGCGTCCCATACGTCACCGCGGAGCCATCTCGCTGGGTGATTGATAACTATAGGTACGGGTTACACGACGAAGGGGCACACCTCGCGCACTGCGACCTGCATAGATCCACTGCGGCTACCACACCCCAGAAAGAAGAGATGAAGTGAAGGAATCACAGGAGACTACAGGACGATGATAGTCATGCCGCAGAGACACGCGGAAGTCTCTAAATTTCCAAGCTTAAAGACCCGTCCCACTGCTGGAGCTGCCTAGAGCGGGCGATGAACTACCCAAGTAGCCCTCTAGTGTCCACGGAGAGTACTCTTTCCTTTGAGCATCCACGCCATCTGTTCACCACTGCTTATCCACGAAACCTAGGAGCACACCTGAAGGATGAGAAAGAGGGGATCGTGGAGATGCGACCGATAGAAAACTTGATTAAATAATACGCCCAGAAGCAGTCCCGGATATTTTATTACATCGTCCAAGTGCGGCCTGAACTTACCCAAATGCGACGTCACGTGATGCAGTCTCGCAGAACACAAATGCCTCGTGGCTGTTTAGTTAGTGTTTGTCCTGTACTGCATACCATGAAAAGCCTTGATGTGATGAGTTAAAAGGGAAAAGATCTGATCGTCAAAGAGCATTACATGTTTCACCATCACAAAGACCTTCAAAATGGACTACCAAGATGGGTTCGTACACTTGCTTCCAGTTATGCGTCCCCGCAGCTTCGGGAGGCACTCTACTGCCCTTCGCAGGTTGAGTATGTGAGGAGGTGCGTGACATCTTATTACGCATACAGTGGTGTCCTGTTTTACGTGCACAATTTTAGATTGTTTTCATATGAATATACAACCTTAAACTACAGCCTTACTCATCATTTGCAAATAATATCAGTGTTTAAATATACAACTAAACAAAATCTTGTTTTTCAGAATTTCTCCATGAAAAAGTATTTTATACTGTTTAATCTCAAATAGGATACATTTACTAGGCATTATTGTAATAATAATCTGTCCAACCTCATTCTTGTCCAACACCTGATCTAGTCACCTAGGCCTCTGCGAACACTGTCATGAAATGTGGGAACATATATGTTTATAGCCAGAGTTCTTCCAGCATCTAAGTGATTAGGATCCTAGGCGACTAATTCTGGTATTGGACAAAATGGAGACTGGATAGATATTAAAATGATGTGTAGTAAATGTGTTTTCTTTGAGAGTAAAAGGTATAATTTGCTTCAGTTTTACATTACATTGTCATTAAAATAGTTCTTCATGGAGAAATGTTTTTTTTAAGTTTATTTGTTTAAGGTCGCTTTAACCATTTTGATCTAATCCCGACCGATTTAGGTTCAGTAGAACAATTTTAAAAAGCATTTCTTACAATGATTTTACAAAAAACATAACAACTCACATTGAAAATAACGATAGCCTTACAATTAGTTATTACACATTAAACATAACAATGGTTTACAAGCACAATTAATGCACAATGAACATTAGAATAATTTTAGAATAACAGAATCAATTTCTTAATTCTTTTGATTAAATATGGTTATATAATTGAATTGCTTTAATGAAGTTGATAATATTTCGATAGAGAGAAGGGTTATTGTGTGGTGCATGCAGGTTTATTGGTGTACCAAATTGTTTTCTCTGTTGTTGAAACTTTAAACATCTCAGTATAATATGTTGTACTGTTAGTGTTGTTTGACACTTATCGCAGGCAGGTGGAGGATTTCTGTTTAAAAGATAGGGGTGTGTAATTCTGGTGTGTCCAATTCGCAGGCGGGTTATTGTAATTTGATCTCTACATTTGAAGTTTTTAACTGGATACTCTGCAGTAGAATTCTGGCACACATTGTGAACTTTACTGTTGTTGTTCTGTATCCAACTATTCCACCACTGATTTTTTATTTATCTCTTCAAGTGAGTAACTACTGTAGTTATGGTTGAATGCTTTGTAGGTAGACATATTGATTCCTTTGCAGCAGTGTCCGCTTTTTCATTCCCTATAATTTTCTGATGAGAAGGAACCCATATAACAATAATGCAGATTTTGTTCAAGGTAGATAGGTTGGTGTAGAGTGAATGTATGTCTTGGACTATGCTGTTAAACGTTTTGGAGAAATTTTAAAGCAGCCAGGGAATCACTGTTGATAAGGTACGTGTGATAATGTAATGTTTTCAATATATATTCAACTGCCTTTTTAATGGCATACAATTCACAGCTGAAGACAGAAAAAACTTATGGTGATTTGTACTGAAAGCTCTTATCACCGCACACTATAGCGCAACCATTACCTTCTTCACTTTTGGAGTCATGGGTGCAAATGTGGCATCTATTTGGATATTTACTAATTTTTTTCTTTAAATAACTATTGATAAATTAGTGAGCTGGCATTTACTTTTCTGTGTTCATTTAGTTCCATGTCAATTAGTGATAATTTATTTCTCCAAGGCGGCTCATTCGATTTTCCTTGTCTTGAGGTTATACAGGGTATTGTCACATTTAGTTCTTTTAAATATTTGTGTATTCCAATGTAGAATTTAAGGAATGTGTTTGTTGTACAAGAAAATGGTCTTGAAGATATTTTGGGAAAATATAGTCAGTAGTTGCTGTTATCTTGAGGCCATATGTGATACTAAGTTGTTATTTGCGATATTCTAGTGGAATTTCATTAGTCTCAATCAGCGTGCTGCTTAGGCACCTAATGCAATACTGGTAGGAGGGTCTGGCAGAAATGTATATTATGGAACAGTAATGCAGCTTTGAGCGAATGATGGCCCTATATGTAGATATCAGCACATAGGCGTCGGCTTCCCAGGTAAGTGCGGCCAAAACTTTTAAAATATTTAGCCTTCTTTGGCAGTCATTTTTCAAATGTATTAGTTGAGTCTAACATATTTAGTTTTTTGTCAAATATAAGTTCCAGTATCTTTAAAGTATCTACCGTCTCAAGTTTTTTGTCTTTTAATTTTAGTTCTGGAGTATGGTTGTATTTGTTTCTGGAAAATAGTATACATTTAGTCTTAGATGAAGATATTTGAAAGCCTGTTTCTGTACACCATTGTTGAATGCTCTGAAGTGATTCTTGCAGGCACTGTTGAGCTATAGTGTTTTTTCCTTTACAATAAATAATTAAATCATCTGCAAATAAGCTAGATTCAACTGGTGGTCTAATTTCCAAAACAGTGCCATTTATAGTTATTAAAAATAAAGTGACGCTTAATACAGAACCTTGTGGTACGCCATTTGTCATAGAAACTTTTTTGATAAAATATCGTTAGCTTTAACTTGACCTTTGCGATGCTATAAGAAGTTATAGATAAACCTAAGCATGCCTCCTGATATTTTTTGTTGTATTAAGATTCTTAGCACGTATTCTCGCCATACCTTATCGTAGGCTTTATTAATATCCAAACTAACTGCAATTACATGTTCTTTGTTGTGGAAAGCATCCAATATATCTGACTGTAGAGCTATTAGATTGTTGTTTGTTGAATGAAACTGTCTAAAGCCATGTTGAGTTTCTGTGAAGAAATTATTTCTCTCCAGAATCCATCTTAGTCGCTTATTAATTATTTTCTCCATTAGTTTGGATAATTTCGATGTCATGGTAATGGGTGTGTAATTTTCTGTAAGTGAAGAGTCTTTATTAGGCTTAGCAATTGCAATTATTAGGCTGTCATGCCACTGAGTAGGAGAGGAGTTCTGTGTCCAAATATGATTAAATGCTGATAGCAGATACTCCTGTGCCTTAGGAGGAAGTTGTTGTAGGAATGAGTAGGGAATATTATCTGTTTCAGGACTGGAGTTTTTGAATTGGTAAAGAGCATCTTGTAATTCACTTAAAGTAAATTCTTCATTATAACCTTCAGAGTTCTTCTGTAGGAAGTCGGAGATGTTAAAGTAAGGAAGTTTGCTTTTGTATTCTAAAAACTATTTTTCATATTAGACTTACTGGATATTTCTAAAAATTTCTCAGCTAAGGTGTCAGCAATATCTTGTG
The DNA here is from genome assembly GCA_030765065.1 of Deroplatys truncata. Classification (NCBI taxonomy): domain Eukaryota; kingdom Metazoa; phylum Arthropoda; class Insecta; order Mantodea; family Mantidae; genus Deroplatys; species Deroplatys truncata. The sequence continues at coordinate 18,388,132 of CM060976.1, forward strand.
GAGAAGTTACCTTAGTATTCTTATTCTGGTCGTATAACATATTAATCCAGTTGCTACGTTTAATGACTCTAACTTGCTTTATTCTTCCCCATACTATTTGAATTGCGGCTAATAAGACAGTGAAGATGTAAATGACAGTTACGAGGACTTTTTGCTTTCTTTAATAGTGTGTCTAGCTACAGCTTGTAATTTTTGAAAAAGCAATTTGTTTTCTGAACTTGGGTGGCATTTGTACAATAATATATTTTATTTTTATTTTTTATTACTGTCTTGCAGTGTTGATTACACCAAGGAATGTTTTTATTGTGGTGGTTAACATTTATAACAGGAATGCTTGATTTTGCACTGTTTAGCATGCTGTCAGTGAAGTTAGTTATTATTTCACTTGCTGTAAATTCATGCAATCTTTCAAGAGGAATTAATGAAGCGATAAGTTTATCCATAGAATGTTTAAATTCGTTCCGGTTCGCGTGACGAGGTTTCATTTAAATACGGGTGTGGTAATTCTTGATATCTGATCAGTATGTAAAATAATTGGAAAATAGTCACTTTCTATTGGGTTATCATAGACAAACCAGGTAAATAGAGGCGCAAGGCTAGGAGAACAAAGGGTAAGATCTATGATGCTGTAAGTTCCGTGAGCAATATTATAACGTGTAGGACTGTCAGAATTTAGTAGAATCAAATCGTGTTTTTCGATTAAAGATTCCACTATTCTACCTCTTTAATTAGTACGTGAACTGGCCCAAAGTGAGTTATGTGAGTTGAAATCTCCAAGAATAATAAATGGTTTTGTAACTGTACTATTAGTTCTGTTATGTCCTCTAATTTAATATGTTGGCTGTTTGGAAGATAAATATTGCACATATACATAGTAAAAGGCGTTAAGACTGTCACTGCAACAGCTTCTAATTCAGATGTGAGTTTACGATGTGCAATACTATGGTGCATATATGTGGCCACGCCCTCCACTTGCATGTACTGCAGAGTTACGACTTTTATTGTATGTTGTGTATTGTTTAACGTTAGCTACATACTGGTTTTGAAGTTAGTTTCTTGCAAACAGATAAGAAGAGGTTGGTGTTTGTGGATTGCATACAGTAAATATTCATACTGGGGTCGAAATCCATTTATATTCCATTGGGGCAAACACGACCCAGTATAAAATGGGTTAGTTACTGTCATCTGTTAGTGTAGTAGAATTGCAAGGGTCTTCAGCATAAGCTTGCAGTTTTCTTTTTAAGGATTTAAAACGTCGTTTCATGTTTTTGTCTTTTAATAGACAGCAATGTGCATCCAAAAATTCTATCAGGGTTTGAACATCTGTATTTTCTAAATATACAAGCGCAACAGCTACTGGATTCGAATTGCCTTTAGTTCTCTCTAAGAGACTTTTGAGTTGCATATACGAGGGCTGATCAATAAAGACTGAGACTGATTTTTTTTCACAGATATTTATTACTCCATTTCAATGTTGACATGATTTTTTTCAATGTAGTCCCCTCCTAACTGAATGCACTTTTTATATCGTCTCTGCCAGTCCTCGAACACATGGTGCAGGCTATTCTTTGTCAGGTCTTTGAGAATCGCCTCACTTTTCTTTAGCACTGCTTCAGTGCTCTCAAATCGAATGCCCCGGAGCTTTGCCTTCAGTAATGGGAATAAAAAGAAATCACAGGGGGTAAGACCGGGGCTTTAAGGCGGGTGCGGCACACAGGTAATGTTGAATTTAGCCAAAAATTCCTGGACTTGATTTGCAACGTGAGGCCGCGCGTTGTCGTGATGATGTTCCGATGATGTTCTGGACGTTTCCTTGTAATGTGCTTCCTCAGTGTAGCCAATACTGTCGTGTAGTAGCTGCTGTAACAGTAGTGCGAGGGTGGAACTGCATGCTGGTAAATCATTCCATTCCGAAACACCAGGCCCACCTTGCTTAGCACAGAGGACTCGCCCTTCTTTGAAGTCCTTGAACCTCCTAAACACCGTTGCACGAGGTAGTGCATCTTCACCATATGCTTGCTTCAGCTTTTCGAAAGTTTCAAGGCTGTATGATTTAAACGAAAATAAAATTTTATTGCGCTGTATTGCTCCTCTCGTGTCACCTCCATTTTGTGGTATGCGAAATTCAAGTAGGGTCAACAATATACAGCATTACTACCAACCTACCGTTACCAGAGTGCTGTCGCTTATGGACATTATACATGAAACAGTAGTTATGGTCCCGGATTAGCCAATTGGATTAACGATAATCCTGCCGCTAGGAGCGCTAGTGTCGCTGTTAATCCGCGGATTAAGGCGGATTAAGAGCGGAAGGATTATCGTTAACCCTGTAGGCTAATCCTGGGACCATGTTTTTTATTTATTTTTGTGATAATACAGTGATGTTGACAATAATGTTTCAAGTTATACAAGAGTTAACAATATTATATATTGACTTAAAAACTATGATAAAATACAGGAATAAGCAAATCCCGGATTAGCCAATTGGATAATCCCTGTAGGTTAATCCGGGACCTTTTGTGATAATACAGTGAATGGTTCAAACAAAGAAGTTATACAGGAGGTAACAATGATTATATATTGACTATGATAAAGTACAGAAATCAGCACTGAATATGTTGAATGACTTAAAAACTATAATAAAATATGGAAATAAGCACAAAGAAACACACGGTTTTTAGAAAAAAAACTCCAAAACAATAAACCATGATAAAATACACTGGAACTATGATAAAATACAGAAATAAGCACAAAAACCACACATATATTTGGAGCACTGAATGGTCCATAGTTTTTAACCTCACTTTCGCACTAGAATAATTTTGAAATGTGTTGTACACTGAGTTGTGTTAGATGAATGTTGTTGTTCGTCGTCTTCGCTGCTGTTGCTGCCGCTGCTGATGCGAAACAGGGGTGTGGTGCTGCTGGGTGTTGTGACGCAGGTGACTAGAAGGTGAGAAAAGTTTTGAAGATCATCGTCGTAGGTAGGTATGTGTATGGGAATGACGACATCATTATTATAGCTGGTGGAGAAGCACCCTGTCGGTGTTACTTTGTTGCAAACGGCAGGAATTTTGTTGTTGCCAAGGTATATTCTGCAGATTGCGTCCTGTTGATGCTGGTAGACTTTGGTGGGTAGACATTGGACGTGGACGAGGTCGGCATCTTGGATGTCAAGTTTGACTGTGACATTTTTGTTATTGCCAAAGAAGGAGGTGTGGGAGGATAGAATTTTGATATGTGAAGGGAGTTCACCTTTGCTGGATAGATGGGAATTGAATATGAGTTTGAGGGTGAGATTGTTGCCCACGTTGACAGGATCTGTTTCGCAGGACATTACTGTTCTTTATAGGGTGTAAATGTGACGATGAATCTTTTGAATCCACTTTTGAGTTTTTCCTCGCCCTCGTAAGTGATGCAGAAGGGGGTAGAGTCGAGTTTGCTGATGAGATCTGGAGAGGCTTTTCCAAATCTGGTTGGCAGGAAAACTTCCGTGTCGTTGTTTAGTTTGGCAACAAGTTTTGTGCCGTGTATGGTGTCGATAGGTTTGACACCGATGACGCGGTATGGTACGTTTTTGTCAAGAGAAGACACGCTGAGTATGTCCGAGGTGTGTGATAATTCTTGGAGTTGGCTAAGAGCGTCCTGTGCCATGGTTGCACAAATGGCAGTGTTTAACGAATGGTGCAGGACCGTCGATATGAGTGGATTGTGAGGGCAAGTTGTAATGCTGTTGGCACCTGCGGTAAGGGGCGCAGATTTCCTGTTGTTGCGTGGTAAGTTTGTTCCACACTACGTCGACGTCGGATGGTGGATAGCGATTAAAGATGATGCCGTGGTTTTGCAGCAGCAGGTGGCGTTCTCCGGGTAGCAGGAGCTGAATGCGTCGTCCGTTTTCGAGAAAGTGTGTGAGGACGGTGAAGCAGTAGCAAGTCATGCGCTGTTTGATGCGGCGTGCGTGCGCAGAAATGCTTGAATTTGCGCACTGAGTTGAGCGAGGTCTTCGTAGAATCCCAGATGGCACTGTGTGCATAAGTGCGTGAGACGGTTGTGAAGTTGGCAGCTGCACGTTCGGTGAAAACAGAAGGAGCAGTGGTAGTCCTTACACGTCGCACCTGGCATTCCTGACGGCGGTTTAGCCCAGACTGAATGCAAAAAACGTTCGGGCGTACATATATAAAGCCGTGGTTCACATCCGCAGGAAGTGCTAATTGTAGGGAACAGGAAGTAGAACATCCGCAGGAAAACACTGTGGTAAAAACGACCGTTAGGAGTTGGTCTTGTACAGGAAATAGTGCATCCGCTGGCTGATGGGAAAAGTTTCTTGGAGAGTGGGTTTTACCACCAAACGTTGCTTTTAAAATTATTTACGGTGTTGGTTTGCTGTGGGATGAGAACTCTGTTTTCATCGACGCTGAACATCCAATTGCCGTAAATATGACCGGGAATAATATAGGTGGAAGTGTTGCCCAAATTCACTGCCAAACACGTACCGTAGCACATGTAATCTTCGTTTCTCATTTGTTGCATTTTGGCTGCGGAGACGTATTGCTGCTCGTAAAACACGATGAATAACCCTCTTGCGGGAACAAATTGGAAATATTGATCTGTTTGGTCGCCATCGATCAAGTCTGTTTTGAAATGGATATCGTTGAAACTCATGTTGGATAACACAAAATGAATTTTGCTTTCGCAGCTGTGAATTTTGACGGAGATGGATTTTCCGTCGTAAGTGTCATCGAAGAAACGTAGTGCATAAGGTGCATTTTTTTGTGGATTTCCTAACACTTCGTAGTTTTTAAACACCTTAGTTCCTTCGCAGTATACAGACAAGTAGTTTTTGTAACCCATGCTAGCACTTGTTGCGACACCGAAGGGCGAGAGGAGACTGAAGCGGAAGCAGAGGTACATGCGCACTAAGGTGTATTTTGCGCGATGGATAGAGCAAAATGAGTTTTGAGAAAATGATCTGCCTCTAGGAATGTTCTGAAATTGGCGCACCGTATGTACTTGGTGAATTGGGTAAAATTCGTGGTTTCGAAGGGAACACTGGAGGCGCGGTTGTGCAGCATGTACTTGTAGTAAGCCATGATTTGATGTTGCACGTCCGTTTCTTCTTTCTTCTTGTGATACATGATGTCGGTAATGATGCGCTGCAAGTTTTGCAACGTGTTCCACTCTTCGTTGTTGAGCGTGACAGACGTGCCTTACATGTCTTTGAAGACGATTTTTAGCTTCCCGAACACGTTCTTAAACAGGGTGGTGACGCTGTTGCTGAATTGATATTCTTGTAGGCGTCCCTCTGGGTCGTTGAAGCGACGGTGAATAATAGGTATCGCTTCGACGAATTTGTGCCACTCCGTTGAACACATGACTACTGCGTTGCGTTGTCCACATTTTGCAATGGATACCACCAGCTGGTGCGGCGACAGGGGGGAAAATCCGACACACGCAAATTTGGTTTGTTTGGCGTTGAGAAAGTAGATGTCGGAAAGAGGTCCCACCACGGTGCTGGGTTGGCTGGGCTGTTCGGCCAAATCACCTTCATTGAAGCGAAGTTTTCTTTTTGCACGAGACTTTTTTGCCGAATCTGCTGCGGCACTGAAACAAGACAGGCAAAACAAATGTAAGTGTTATGCATAATCGGCAACAACAACACAAAATTTACAAATAGCATGAACCAACCTGTGCTGCGTGGCTACGCTATCGTCCTGCATGGCTGACTGAATAAGGCGACGGTGTGACAGTGCATTTTATATGAGCAGGAGCGAGTTCTGAAAGCACGTGCAAAAAAAGGGAATGAAAACACGAGAAAAAGAAATAGATAGGCGGTATGACACACACACACACACACCTGCTTACCTGCATGGGTTGACAGGACTGGTGAGCGTTAGAGCATTTTGCAAGGCATACGTTTTTGTAGGTTTTACGAATGACGTCATCGTTATGAGCGTAATCGATGACGTGAAATTTGGAAAAGAATTTATGCTTAAGCAGACCGGAGCAGCGGTGGGTGAGGTAGTCGATGACGTAATGACCGCAAGTGGTGCTGTCGTAACCTTGCAGCCTTCTGGAGTTGGTGGACCATTGCGTCCCGCAGACAGAATTTAAGAAGTGAAGAAGATAAGGCGAAAGAGGATCGATTCCGTAACTGTCAAAATATTCTCCCTGTCCGTTTTTACCCACAAAGATGCAAACCCAGTGTTTACCCGGTTTTGTGCTGGGATCGGTATTCACCACGATAACGAAGGGAAGATTTTGAATGGCATGAAATGCGGGTAACCTATCGCAGGGGTAGACACCTAAAAAGTGAGATCGCGTAGAGGGACATGTGGATAGAAAGCGTTGAATCTGAAAGGTGTTCATGATACCAGGATGGATCTGTTGGCGTCAATTTCGAGCGTGCGATGTATTTTCGCGAGCACCAGAAGAATAACGGGTTCTGTCAATTTATCGGCAAAACCTATGCTTATAGACACGCTGCCGTGACGCTGGCCAGAGATGTGAGATTCGTTGGCGCTCATGTCTGCAGTGAGATCGAAAGCCATTACGGTATAGCCTACCGGGTACGTTTGTCTAGAGATGGAGTGTCCCTCGTCTTTGAAATGAATTCCTAGACCGTCCTGCAGGGTTTGAAAGCACTGCAAATAGTGTCCCTTTTTAAAGTCTGGTTGTAGGGGTTGAGAGGGAACAGGTTGACCGTTAACGTAAAGTTGAAAGGAGTTCATTTGAAAATGTTGTAAATTGTACGGATTTGTGTTAAAATTGCCAGAATAAGCCTTGTCGGTGACCATGGCTACCACCACCCTTCTGGGAATTTGCCCTATAAAGACGTCGCTAAACGTCATTGCTCTGGACTCTTTGGGTATGCTGAGGGCGTGAAAGCTAACATCCTTGAGATGGTACTTGGCGTTGCTCTTGGCAAGCACCGCCTGATGCGCAAGCTTGATGGTTGGCGACGGTCGTACCGCTTTTAAACGCAGCGTGGTGGAGGTGATTTCGGCGTAACCTTTAAAGGTCTGCACGTCGGAAAACAAATAAAACTGAGGAGAGGCAGGAGTGAGCTTAATGGTCATGCTCACGTTGTTCAAAAGCAGATTTTCCTGTCTAAACAGAGCATTGGACAGCGGGCCAATCAGCTGAGTGATGTTGCTGCCTTTGGTAAAGCCTTGGCGCCACTGAAATCCGGCATTAGCGATAAAAACGTCCATGATGCCAGCCGTATCCTTTATCCAGAGGGAGGATTCTAGTTTGCTACTCATGGCATCTTCGGAGTAATTAAGAAGTGTTTCTAGGTACGTTCTGTAAGGGTATCCTGCCTGCGGCATGGAAACGATGACGTTGTTCAGCGACACCTCGACCTGTTGAAACAGGGAATTTAAGGCGTTATTGACCAGAGTGGAATTAACGTCCTCTTTTATGACCTCTCCTTTGTCATCTACAACGCGCACCATGAGCTCGAGTACGACGTAGGTCAAATCTAGGTAATCGTCTGCATTTCCGGAATAATGAAATGTAATGGGGGCATTTTTCATGAGCGTGTTTTGCGGGTTTAGATATATGAACCGGGACTCCTCGATGTTCATCTGAACGGGGACGTCTTTAAAGAGGTCCAGTTCGGAACTCATGTGGACGGTCGCGTCGGCCATTACGAAAATACGTCTCGCACCTTACACCTAGCGCGTTTAACCTTCGACTGCTTGCTCTTTTTAGGTTTGGTCGGTTTTATTCTCTTGAGGCGCCTCATGCCGGAACCGAGCATGGCATCGAGCTTTTCGTTGGCCTTTCGCTTTAAATTGTATCCAGACTCCTTGAACCTCCGTTTAAGCGCTTCCTTCGGCGCTACTGCGGCGGTAGCCACATCTGACAGAACGTGAGCGCCCGCCTTTAAGGCCTCCTTTCCGACTGCTTTTGCCCCGCTCTTTATAAATGGCAGCAGCCTTCTGAAGAGTCCTCCGAGGGCGGAAAAGAGGCCGCTACCTTTTTGGTAACGCTTACCCCTGTAGAGAATGAAATCGCGGTCGTCGAATGCGCCACCTGCTTGATTGAGGTAGTACTTCGTGACGACGTGCACATCCATTATTGCAGTTTTAGACGGAAAGCAAGAACTATAGTAGAGGAAAATCCGTCAGCGAATGGCAACAGATCGCCATAACCGTTCCTTAAATCTATGTTTACAGTTTTGAAGTCTCGCCGAATCAAGGGTACCCAGTTTTGGGGAAAGAAGGTCTTTTCGTCGCTCATGTAAGTGTTGTTGCTTCTCTCGTATTCCACCGCAACGCTCTCTATGACCTGCACGAAGGCGTCGCCCACGACTTGCGGAGCCACTAGATTGCAATAGATGAACATCTCGTAAGGAAACCCAATATACGGATCTACAGGGTGTTTAGGGCCTTTCTGAACAATGATGTTGGTATAAGGTTCGAAACCTAGCATTTTGGCCATAGCGGGAGTCAAGAGCAAGCTGTGAATGCGATGTAGCGGATCGCCCTCCTCCTCTTTCGAACCCGCACCCTCCTCTCCCGTTTCGACGGGCTGCGAAGCTTCGCCCTCCCCGGATGATGCCAAAGGTTTCGGCGGGCGAGAAGCGGGTCTTTGCACCCCCGCAGGTTTTGGTTTCGGCTTCGGCTTCGGTTTTCCGCGGGGCGCATCGCTCAATTCTGTGATCGTGTACGGTTTTGCCGTGTGCACGACATTTTCCACGTACCCGTCGAACGGAATGTCCGGCAAGGGTTGAGGATGCGTGACGGCCGCGTTCACGCTTGCCGTTTTCTTGCGCTCGTCGAACAGAAAAAAGTTTTCCACGTGCGGATGCTCCTGGATGACCGCGTTGACGAGGCTCACCAGGTCTTTGGGATTGTGCACGATACCTTGCGGTATTTCTAAGCTGAATTTGGAATGCGTGGGGAGGACCGTCATGGTGTACTTGGTGCCCACCATGTGGGCATCGTCTCCCGAAACGTTATAAAATTTTACAGGATACCGAACCTTTTGCAGCGCCACTTCCCATTCTCCCTGCAAAACGATTCTCTCGGGCAAGATGTTTGAAAACCTGGACGTGGTGTTATCGCTAAAGTGGTTCATGGAAGCATTGCTGACTAGAGTGAGCGAAAACGGTTTGGTCTTAATCATGCTGAATCGACGGTCGAAGCCAGAACCCACGAGTTCAATTTTACCGGATACCCCTTCCACTTCACTAAGTGCTGTTTGTTGCGTCCGCGTCCCTTGGTCTGTAAGACGCGTTCGATCTTGAAGGTCTCGGGAAGCGCGACCTTTTCTAACTCCTCGGTGTAAAATATGCCGTCTATGGCTTCTCCGGACAGATCCTTCAACTTATATACCACGGGTCTACCGCGCACCACCTCCGCTATCTGAAATATTTCGTCCGTCCAATTCTGTTCGTACCCCTTGGCGAATTTCATTTTTTCTTTGGAGATGCGCACGTGATCGCCGACCGAAAATGCGGGATTTTCTGCGCGCGGCAAGCGTCTGTTTCCGTATAAATTGTGGTAGACCTGTAGAATGTTGGACTCGTTGACGTCATTTGGCGCCATTTTTATGGACCTGTGATGGGAGCTATTGTACGAGTCGAGTAGAGCCGGAAGCACCTCCACGTATCTGTAACTGTTTTTGTGCGTGAAATATCTCCACATTTTAGTTTTTAAGGTGCGGTTGAAGCGCTCTACGACGCTGGCTTTGACATTATTTTTCGTAGTGTAGTGTTGCACGTCGTGTTTCTTCAGAAAGTTGCGAAACATTTGGTTGGTAAACTCCGTCCCCTTGTCGGTTTGCAGGACCCTGGGAACGCGACGAGAAAATATAGAGCGAAATGCTCGCGCAACCTCGGAGCCCAGCTTCGATTTGAGAGGTGCGGCCCAAGCATATTTGGAAAATACGTCGATCACGGTGAGAATGTACACGTACGGCTTGTTATGCTCTTTGACGCTGTTCATGACGTTTAGATCGGCCTCCCAAAGATCGTCCATATTGGTCACGTGATAGAATTTTGTCGGAAACCGCTTTCTCGCCGACTTGTGCAGAGTGTAACTGTCCTGGGTTTGAAGGAAGGACTCTATGTCGGTTTTTGACGCGCCCGTGGCCTTGCGAAGGGACTTTACGGTGCCTAAGCCGGCATAGTGTTCCGGTCTTGCGTAGTACCGCCTTAACGTCTTCCACTCCTTCATCCTTCATTTGTACAGCGGTTGCCAATGGCGCGCGCGAAAATGGTAGCCCGTAGAAGGCGATTTAGACGCCTTTTTCTTGGGCGATAGAGGGTTCGCCCTTTTGTTCTTACGAGGCGAGAGAGGGTTCACCTTTACGGTTCTGGACGGCACTTCCTGCTTTACAGTCGGGACCAGGTCTTCATAGTCGTCGTCACCGTCGTCGTCGTCTTTGTCATCGCTAAGGTAAGGTCGTCTCACTTGTGCCACTAGATCGAGATAGTGACCCAATTTATATTTTACCAGACGCCACTTTTCGTCGGCAGAGAGCTTTGCATGCTGCACGTTCTGCATTTCTTTAGCCAGCCTGGAAATGGTCTTGTCGATGACGTGAAGCTTTTGCACCGTTTTTGGCTGCGGAGCAACCACGATCTGCCTGCCGTATTTCATCCTACAAATTTTGACACCAAGGCGCTACCCAGCGAAGCTAGTACGGGAGGCAAAAACGCGGGCAAAAACCCTCCTTTTTGAACCAAGATTTTCTTCTTTTTCTTCAACGGAACTCGTTTGTCGACCAGCTTCCTCCAAGACGCTTTATGCTTCTTTAAACGGCTCAAGCACTTTCGCGGAAGGTGCACGCGACCTCTGCACACGTTGAGCATACATTCGCAAATGGCCTTTATCAGATCCTCATCGGCATTTTTTAACAGCTTCTTGCGCAGGGGCGCCTTCGCCTTGGCCAAAACCGACAAATTACCGTGCTGCCTCGCTATGAGCGGGCTGCTCAATTTGGCAATGCTTAACCTCCCTCTAGCCATGTTTGCGCGATAATGACGACGGCGTCCAAAATGGCGCGTTATTTAAAATCAACGGACCCGGTGCGAACCCCAAACCCGTCAAAAAGAAGACGGACGAAGCGCGCACGCGCACGCGTACACGCACGCGTACACGCACGCGCGCAAGTCCCATCGGAAACCCTTGCATGAGGAAAATTCGCCCATGTTTTTAATATTTACGGTCGGAATTGGGCACGAAAAAGGACAGCGTTTCGTTCGGCAGCACGCCGGTTCGATACCTGTATCGGTTAGGCGTATATTGCGTGCAATCCAACACCAGATACCCGTGCGGGTTTTGTGTAGCTTTTTCGAAAGCCTCTAAGAGAAACCTAGAGTTCCTGGGTTCAATCTGTTGGCACAGCCTGTCGATCTGCATCTTGTCTCTGTTGTTCTTGAACACGACGATGTAATTGGCATTGAGAGAGATGTTTCGATATTTCCGTCCCTGCGGAAACAGGTTCTGCAGAATGTACACGATGCCGAAGCGCTTGTGATGAGAGTCTCTAGTAAAGAAATTGGACACGTCCGTCCCGTCCCCTTCCACCATCAAATCGTCTAGGACGACGAGGTAGTTCTCGCCCACCGAAGCCAGTTCCGGAATGCCTGCATGGGTCGGGCATTTCAGCGGCAGAGTTTCCAGTTTCGGCGAATACTCTGGCGGATGGCACCACAACACTTTTCTGGGGCGCTCGTCGAACATCTGGTGGGCGTGACGTATCAGGTTTTTCACAAAGGTGGATTTCCCGCAGCGCGAAGGACCCGCCACGAGCATGGTGCTAGGAAATTCGAATCGCCTCATCGCGTCGTCCAGGGGATCCGGGTTCGAAATGACTTCAAAATCCGCTCGACGTCTCATTTATGAGCTCTCTTGTAACCGTACGGATACGAATCGAAGTCGCCGGCCAGAACGCGCTTGTTCACCACCATTCTAAAGGTCTTCGCGCAGGGTTCGGTGACCACGGTCCAAAGCGGTTTTCTCGAAATCTGCGTCCCCTCGAGCGTCACCGTTCTGTCTCTGCCCCTCAGCACCATGTCTCGGATCTCCTCGGCGTTCACCAGCTCCAGGTTGCCCGAATTCAGGGTGATTCCCTTCACCTTGCACACCGAGAAGGTCTCGCCCGTCTCCGGGCTCTTTATTTCCATGCAGTAGCTCTTGGGCCCCGTGGAGGCAAACCGGGAGATGTAAGCACCCCGTCCGTAATCGGTCAGCTCGTCCGTCATGTCACCCAGGAGGCGTCCCACGGACGGCAACCATTCACCCGGAGCGGCGGCGGCGACGACGGAATCGGTGTCGAAGTAGCACACCCGCTCTCCCAGCCGCTTCAGGTAGGAGTATAGCACTAGGCGGGCATGCGCCGTGGTGTAAGCCGCAAGGACGGCATTGGCGGTGGGGTTGACCTTCGGGCTCTGTTCGCAGTACCGCCATACCACGTACATGATCTCGTCCGTTGCCGGCAGGTAAGCCTGCACTTCTACGCACGGGTCGTTCAGCAAGCTTAGGAGGCGGTCGTACCGGTCCACCAGCTCGCAAGTGGACAGGTTATCGCGTTGCCCCAGTTTTCCCCAGAACGAGTTTAGCATCAACTTGGCCAGCTCCCGCCTGCCGGGGTTTGGCGCGATTGCCTCAGCATCTAGGGAGACGCCCTCGCGCTCGTAAAATTGCTCCACGTACCGCCGCTTTGCCTCGGGCGTTTCGCAATCCGAGGGCCAACCGGAGGCCTCCGTCTTGATCTTCAGGAACTGGTTCACGTAGTCCTGAAACAGCCCCTTATCTCCGGTGATCGGGTCGTACTGCACCACGTCGTACTCCCAAATCTCGTACACCCTGAGCAGCCGGTACCCCTCCTCCAAGGTCACCTTCACCTCGTCGATGACCCAGGTGCCCGTTAGAGCTCTCTCGTCCTCGCCGTGATCGCACTCGCCCTGGTTCTCCGCCTCTGCACAATCGCTACATAGCGGGAACATGAGCTTACCGCAGATGCGCGCCGGCAGCACCGGGTGATACAGGTTTTGCGGCGGTAAAACCCGGCATTTAAGCAGACCGCCGCGCACGTCTTCTAAGCGCGGAAACCTGTCCACGTGGATCTTCGGGTGGCCCACGGGGTAGGGCTTCGTCTTGTTCACGTACGGGTAAAGGCTACACACGTCGTAATAGAATATCTTTCGGTCCCCCTTTGCCTCGCAATACGTCTTGGTGCAATTGGTGCGACCTCCATAGAAGGCATCTCTGGGCCTCAGTGGCTCCGGTATGTGGAAGTGCTTGGCATGGCGCGCCAAGTCCTCGTTCGCCTTCATTTCGGCGTTGAACTCGCACTCCCACATCTCCACCACGGTATAGCCGACCTCTCTCATCTTTCGGGCGACCTTCTCGGTGCTTTCCAATCTGGAGGCCATGGTTTCGTTCCCGGTGCTGTATACCGCGGCATGGCGATTGTGAAAGCATCGCCTGCAACCGTGGTAGAAACAGCCGTGGAAGAAGTATACATATTTTTCACGGCCTTCCTCTCTGTACCCATCCACTTTGTGGCCTAGAATGTTAACTTCGCGTCCTCTCATATCATGCCGAATAACATCGCGGTTTTGCAACTCTAACCAAGACAGCCATATGCACGCTATGCGAGACTGCCTGTCCGCTAGTCGATACCCGCCAACAGGTAAGAGACCAATTTTTTTCGGCGGCATGAAACGCTTTCTATACACGCACATGCACGCCTGCGCGATGGTGACGCATTCTCTAAACGGGTCTATGCCGTTCTCGTCCATGAATTCCCTTCTAAGCTTGCAAACTCCCTGACTCAGCAAAAACACGTCCATTTTGCAATAGGTCACCATTTCGGACTTCATGTCGAACACGTATTCGGAGGCTGTCATTTCATCGTGCCACTGTTCGAAGGCTGTTCGAACCTGTACAGACATGCCCTCCGGACAGTAATACATTTTGTCGGGAATGGCGCCGACGTAGTGCTGGTTTTCCTCGGTGTTAAACAAGTATGGAAAGTAGCCTTTGCATTCCTTCAATGCAAAGGTCTTGGAGAACCGAGACAGTGGCATGGGGATAAAGTTCAGGGAGTCGATAAATGTGACGTCACCGTACCTCATTCGGTATATTTTGCTGCCATACATAACGAGCTCGGGCGTCCATTTCAAATGGCCGACCATATGCTTTAATAAAAATTGTCCGTCGTAAGCTCTGAGGTTATGGGCTACCACGATCACGTCCCAGGCTTCGAACCTCGGTTGCATCACGTGCTCAAACAATTGTTTTACGGGGTCGTCCATAAACACCCATTCTTTCACGCCGCACTCGGAACAATACGCCGTCTTGCGCTGTTCGTCAATGCACAGCGGACAGGCTTAGTATACCACGCACAAATTTGGCACATGCTCGTACGTTTCTTGTTTACCGCTATAACGCGTGTTTTGTGTACATTCAAGATCGATGAACATAAACACGTACTGGTTTCTTTTGTTTTGTGTAACGTACGGTTGCATGAAGCACATGTGCCCGTCGTTAACGTGTGTCTTACAATTGCTGCAAAACTTCTCACCGCACTGGTGAGCTGTTTTCCTGTGTCTTAAACTTACAAGCTTATTGCAAGAAACACACACTTTCTCGACGTCGCACACGGACATCGACTTCGGATAAAAACCGCCTTTCTTGGCGTGATTTGCAAAACATGTAGGCCCCTTAAAGTCGCGGTTACATGCAGCACAGTGTATGTACGATGTGTATGGCTTATTGCAATGCTGGTGACATTTTGAACAATTGTCGTCACACCTATGTAATTCTTTTTTGTGCGTCGTCGGGTAATGACAATGGCGACAATACCATTTACATTTAAAACACTTGTGTAAATCTACTATAGCATTAAAGTGCCCGTCGTGAAACATGACGTCAATGTATTTATCGCTGTGTTTCTGCGATGCGTATAGCACGTTCTTGCCCGTATGATCGCCAAACACCGTCACCTTGTAGTCCTTTAATACCGTGTCAAAATGCCTTACGTCATCTATGGTGAACTTTCCATTTAATTTACCCACGCTTTCGCACAGTGCTACGGCCTTCTGCTTTTGCAAGTATTCCGAACGCGTCATCGTTTTGTAATTTACGTCACCATCCACCTTAGCTTTGCATACCGCGATGGCTCTCGGTAAGCACAAATTGTCTTTATTGTTAATTTCGACGATGCCTTTATTTCCATTACAGGCGTTGCATGGTTGGTAACTCGAACCCGAGACCTCCTTGGTCCATACGAAAGTAATTTTAAGGGGACCTCCTAGCAAAAACTGCTGATTGCTCTGCATCACTTTTTCAATAGATTTTACAACCGCATCGGCATTCACCTGATCAATGCGCCTAACACTCATATTGAACGCTTTGGAGGGCTCCCTGTCGTCCGATATCGATATTCCTAAGTAGCCGGGTTCGTTGCCCAGTAATTCCCGTTTAGCAAAATTCACAACGTCGTCAAATAGCTTAGTCACCCATTGCACAGGGTTTGGATCTACGTGCCCCGGGTTCACAACTATTTCGCTTTCTGTGAAACCCGAAAACAGTCTCTTCATCGTTCTCTCCCTATGCGCTATAATGTCAAACCTTGGCTGCAAGGCTAAGTCTTGACTTACCTCACCACCAGAATCCATACTGCTCTCATCTCCAGCATCCATTATGCTAAGATGTGCTTCGTGAAACAACGCGTATAAAACTTTACTTCTTAGCCCTACACTGCAAGCCTGCACAATGCTCGCCGGCTCTTTTAAAGTCTTTAAAAAATACGCCGCAAGTCAAACATATAGTGTTTTGAAATAATCGATCGCGACCGCTGCGCGAATCAAACTACTTTTCCTCGCATTTCTTTTATATAAAAAATACGCTAGGTTAACACAATGTAATAATATAGGAAAGTACTTGTTAGCCCTATACTACAAGCCTGCAAAATACTCTTCTTTCGCCGGCTCTTTTAAAGTATTTCAAAAATACGCCGCAAGTCAAACATGTAGTGTTTTAAGATATTTTAAAATAATCGGCCGCGACCACTGCGCGAATCAAATTCCTTTTTACTCGCATTTCTTTTATATGAAGTGAGCGTATATGTAATCTAATTGTAATAAAATCTAAACAGTCCACGCAATACACAATATTCGCTTTTCAACAAATTCGCACTTTCTCAAGCAGCTTATCGCACGGTGCTTTTATAACCACGTTATCTGTACCACGGTTTCCGTCTGCGCGCTCCGTTTAAGGCCTAATTAAAAGTCCGGGCGGGTTATCTCGCCGCAACTTCCAAAATTTTAATCGGGTTCTTTTCGAGGTACTTCCGGTCACAGCACCCAGGCACCGCAGCATCCGCTTTCGATATGCAGAAAATATTTCTACCGTCAACCACATCACCACATTTAAACCTTTTCTTGCTAATCAGTCTTCCGTTCTCACGCCATTTTTAAAGTTCACGAGCACTTTAACAACTTTTATCGCGGCAGCCATATTGATCACGTGAGTTCGCAACCAGATAACCAACACTACTAAAACTGCCGTGTTCCAGCACTCTTCATTCCTCTACTTTCATTCGTCAGAGCAACATGCACAGACGCCTCGAGCTTACTACAGTGTGCAAGCACTATTTTTACTTCGGGACGGGGTTAGTGCATCGGTATGTCAGCACATCGCTGCGTTACGGATACGGCGTCGACAACAGCCAAACCGAGAGCAGCGATTCCTCACGGCCTGCTTCACCGAACGGCGGTCTACTCCATCTCCCAGCTTTGCCGGGACCGCCGTTCGAACCTCGCTCGCCGAGCGAAGCGTCTGCCAGCGACGAAGAGCTCGAACCTCGTTTGCCGAGCGCTGACACCGACGGAGAGCCCGAACCGCCCTGCGAAGCGCCTGGTTCCGACGCAGACCTCGAACCTCGTTCGCCGAGCGCTGTCACCGACGGAGACTCCGATTCACTTGTGGTCAACCCGACTCTCTCGAGTCGGGACATAACATCCAGCGACGACAGTGGTCTTTCGCCGCCAGGTACTCGTTTCGCCAGTTCCCCCTTGTCTTCACCTTCTTGTTCCTCCTCCTTCTCCTCCATAGTTTTCCTACCCGCTTCTGCTCCTCCTTCGCCCGCCCGCTTCCCTCCCCCTTGCTCCTCTCCTCCACGCACATCTACGCCGGCGTCTTTTTTCCTACCTTCCTTCGGCAACATATTCCTCCCCGACGGCAGTCCATCTTCAGTTTCGCCCACTTCTTCCTGCTCCACCATTCTTTTAACGTCTGGTGCTGCAACGCCACGCCGGGGTCCTCGCTTCGACAGCGCTCTGCCATCGTCGCCGTCGAGCACTCCACAGCAGCCAGTTTCGCCATCATCGTCTTGCTGCACGATAGAAGTCATTTCCCGTTCTCCTTCACCCTGTGGCCCCCGCTTCCAAACCCAAGATCTTTTCTCTTCCTCTTGTTCACCTCCACTTCGCACCTTTCCGTCTTCACAGAGCACACCCTTTAAAAACTTATCGGGTCTCGAACCCGTTGAGGTGGACGCCATTAGCGTCAAACCTCTCTCTCCATCTCCTTCCCACACCTCTTCTCCTACACCTCCCACTTTTACTCCAATCTCTCCAGCCCCCGCCAACGCTGACGAACCTTCCAGTCCATTAATCGCACTTCTATCGTACACTCCCGGGCAGTTCAAATATAACACCAGAAGGCGAAACCTGCTCAGGGAGTTTGAAGCGTCACCATCGCCACCACCTCCATCAGCGCCACTGCTGCTTCAGCACAGTAGGGGGTGGTGCTCGTCAACTGCCTGCGAGGACGACGGGTACGATGCCTTGTTTCTGACCGTCAACCAGGAGGACAACAACAACAATGTCGAGGTAAGCAGTCTAGCTTTGCCGCTCCTGGTGCCCATAACCGCGGCAGCCAAGCGCAAGCTTGCCTCCTCCACATCGCGCACCATTGCTCCCAGGGTGCCCTTATCGCCGGAACCCAAATTCCGGCACAAAAAGTTCCGGCGAGAATAAAAAAGTGTTGTGGTACGTGTGTGTGTATTTTTTTATATGTGCTTTCAATGTATTTCAATGTAATTTATTTCTTGCCATTTTAATACACTAAAATTCCATAACTTTCTCCCGGCGAGAATAAGAAATTGTTCTTGTGTGAGTGTATTTTTTATGTGCTTTTTTTTGCCTTCAACTAGTTTTTATACATGTCTATGTTCATATTTTTTGCACATATCTATCTTTAAATTTTATTGTATTTCAATGTAATTTTTTATGTTCATATTTTTTGCACATATCTATCTTTAAATTTTATTGTATTTCAATGTAATTTATTTCTTGCCATTTTTAATACACTACAAATTCCTCATATTTTTTGCACATATCTGTCTTTAAATTTTATTGTATTTCAATGTAATTTTTTATGTTCATATTTTTTGCACATATCTATCTTTAAATTTTATTGTATTTCAATGTAATTTATTTCTTGCCATTTTTAATACACTACAAATTCCATAACTTTCTCTGTTTAATGTGTGTGCGTATTGCACTTTTATTTCACCTTCTTCATATTTAACCTCGCAGGGTTCCTTTCCTACTCCTCGAATTTTTTCTTAGCAGTCATAAAAGCTATTTTTATAGCATTTAGCAAATGCAAACATAAAAAAGCAAACCAATTAACAAATGCAAAAATAAAAGCATTTACATCTGCAATCAATACATTGTTTTAATATGTTACAACTCATTTTGGTATATAATTATTGTATTGCATTTCAGTCACCTTATCATTTTATTTTGTCACGTATTCCAACTCTCCTTCCTCTTCCTCACCATCCCCTCCACCTTCCTCCTCCACACCATCACCCTCTTCCGTGTCTTCGTCGTAACCTGCTTCATAATTTGCAAATTCCTCCACCCCGCTAGTGCATGCGTTTTCCAATCTACCAATCATCTGCTTTAATGCCGCAAATTCATCGTCCAGTTTAACCATATTTCCTTTTATTCTGTTCACCAATTCCTGCTGCTTTGTCACATTCTGCTTTTTCTCTTCCAGCTCTTTTTTCATTCTTTCCATCAACCCCCGCATTTGTTCAAACCTTCCTTCACATTCTTGCTTCTCCTTCTTCACCAACTCAACCCCTTTTTTCGCTTCCTTCATCTTGCTATCACATTCCTTTTTCATCTTTTGTTGCATCGATTTTATTCCCTTCTTACACCTCTCCGATACCTCTTCTTATGCTGTTCACCGATACCCTTCCCCCTTCTCCACCATTTTCATTACATTCCGAATTTAGTTTCAAACTCCCCTCCGCAGACCACCTGGATGCCCTCTTCGCCCTTCCACTCACTTTCCTACCCCCTCCCAAGTTTAATTCCCACACCCCCTTATCACATCCTCCAAATATATATAAAAAATTTTCAGAAAAGTACGAATTCATCTCGTTTACCACACTATAAGCCATCAGAAGTTCGCTTTCCTCTGCAGTCAACTTCCATTCCAATTCCAAACCCTCCGGCAAATCTACCGTATCCATCAACAACCTACAATCTATCATCTCCACAAGAATCGAACTGTTGTCCATAGCATACATACTCACCGGCTTTTTATAAAATTTACAACCTCTTTCCTCCCTCGTCTTACTCTTTACACACTCGCATCTTCCATTTACTACGTAACCCTCCGGACATTATAGTTGCCCAAACTTCACACCCCCATACATCATCGCTCCACATCTACCACCCCTCTCACACCTCGTTATCGGTTTTAAACAATTGTACACGTTCTTAAGGTTTCCAATGTTAATAAACCCTGACCCAAACCTACACCCACTACCTTTCCGGTATACACACGTACAGTTAGGCAACAATTCGTAATCCTTTTCGCATCTTGTCGCATTTTCCAAATGTCCCGTCTCGTCATTCAACTCGAACCCACACCTCCCAAAACTAACGCAACTCCTCTCTGCGCCTGCAACTCCTACCACCACCAACGCTATCACTATCGCAATCATCATCTTTACCATATACTTCTTTCCACCCACAACATTCCCCTTTTTATACCTTTCCCCTCACCTCCAACATACCCCCACTCCCGCCTCTTTTTCTTTCCACCAATCATATTGTCTCTTATTCTCACCAATCACCATCTCTCATTTATTCCTTTCCACCAATAACATCACTTCTTATTCTCACCAATCACAGCATCACACGTCACTTCCTCATCTCCTTTTTACCACTCACTTGTATATCATTCCCTCTTTCCCTTCCCGGCTCTTCACACACAAACATCGCTAATCCCCTTCTCCAGATCACGTGACCTTAATCTACCCCATCACCCTCTTCACCACCACACATCCAACCAACCCTTAACCTCAAACTTTATCTCGGCCTCGGATTAACGTTAATCCAGCAGATCACGTGACCCCAATCACCCTCAACTTCACCCTCTTTCACCACCACATATTCAACCAACCCTTCACCTCAAACTTTATCTCGACCTCGGATTAACGTTAATCCATTATCATCACAACCCTTGTCCCGGTTTAGCCAATTGGTTTAACGATAATCCTACTGCTCTTGGCGCTTTTCAAAACTTACCGCTCTTAATCCGCCTTAATCCGCGGATTAACAGCGACACTAGCGCTCCTAGCGGCAGGATTATCGTTAATCCAATTGACTAATCCGGGACCATAACTACTTGAAACCCTGCTCTTTTCAAGTATTCATGGTAGAGATATAAAACTATCAAGGAAACTACAGAAAAAAATCAGTCTCAGTCTTTATTGATCAGCCCTCGTAGTTTAGTAGGTGTTTGTTTTGGAAGCCAGATAAACTTTCTTTTAGCGAAGTAAGTTTTGAATCTATATCGTAATTGTTCTGTATTTTCAGTTGGGGCTCGGTTTTCGGTTGTTTAGCTTGTTCTGGTTTATTATGGTTTACAGTTGCCGAAATTGCTATTGTTTTTTTTTTACTGGTTGTTCTTTCATATTGGCAATGGCCGAGCCAGAGGAAGTAGAGAGTGGACGCTTCGTTGGTTTTAGTGCGAATGTTGCCGCCTTTTCTGAAATAATTGGTTTTAATGGTGGGAATTCAGTAGTATGTGTGCTGTGATCAGGTTTTGTTTGTGGTTTAGTATGTTGTTCATCTTCGTGTTTACAGTCTTTTGCTACATGGCCTGGTTGTTTACATATGAAACATGACAGCGTGCCAGTGGTACCATCATATTCCACGTGCATGGACTCTGGTATTTTATCTAAGTCGTCTAGGTGCACATAAACTTGTCTTCTAAAACTTAGAATATGGGCAAACCCTGGTTCTGACATCCGCGCTCTAAGAAACGTTATAGTTGATCCCAAACGAATATTTAGAGCTTGTATTTCACGCTCCAGTACATAGTGAGGAATTATGGGGCACACATTTGACTTTATTACTCTATGAAGTTTTGTTAACAATTATCTTATTTCCAAAGATACGTCTGCAATATTTATTCTAGTTTTACTCTCTCTCAGTTAATTGCTGTGCTATTTCCTTGTTAGCTAGACAGAGGCAGATGCGGTTTCTGGATTCTAGATGCAAAGCGTATATTTGTACGCTTGATTAATTTACCAATAGCATATGTATATTCCTTTAGTGTGAGTCCTTCAACAGAATCGAGGACGATAGCTTGTTCTTTCGTAGGGAAGACATCCTTCTGCGTAGCAGTGGCATAGCTTCTAGATGATTGGGATCCATTTGGTTGTATTTCCGAAATGGTGGCCCCTTGTTCAGAGGTCATTTCGATGTAACGATTGGTTTTGTTGGAGAGGTTAGATACTTATGTAGGACTTTAGCTCCCTGGTCGTACTTAACGTGATTGAGCTGTTTTAAATTAGCAACTTTACTGAAAATAACTTACAGTGATACAAGATGAATTAAAATACTCCTGTAGATTTCTTGCATGCAATTATAGCTTTTAATTGCTCAATAACGTATTGAAATAGGCACAGGAACACGTGGAACTTTTCTACAGAAACCATGGCCTTCTGTGTCCAGGGAGAAATTGTGCGAAACTGTGTCTTATTTAGTTGTATATTTAGATTGCACAGATGATTCCAATAATATCTAGTAAAAATGTCCTATTTGAGAATAAAAAATATAGTTATTTACTTTTATATATTACTAGCGGACCCGACAGACGTTGTTCTGTTTTGTCAATTCTTGGTGTGACTATATTGGCATTGTTGTTCTGCATTTCCCATGAAGTAGATCTGCAAAAATTGGATCGGTGATTCAGACGAACGGGTCTCAGCGGCATGCACTCGAAGATTTTCCAGCCTTAATGCTCGTTGCTCGTCTGATTCTAAGGCTCGTAATGCTCTTTTCTTCCGTGCTTGAGGTGTAGATCGGCCAATTGCTTGTCGCTTTGGAGGCATAATTGTACGGAAACGACGTGAAAAATGCGTTTGAATTTATTAGATGTCAATCAGCAATCCGAATCTCACAATGTAGGTATCTAATCCAATTGAACCGGCTGTTCACACACGGTGATCACCAATTCGCTGAGGAAAATTTGAAGTGAAAAAAATCAGCATTCGAGAATTATTGAAATCGATTTTAATTCCACTCACGGTTATATCCGAAAAAAAACTGCACAGCAAATGCGTTCGGAACGTCAATCAGCAGTCAGATCCTTTACATACACATTCGATGATCTTCGTGAAATATTGTCTGTTCAATGTAAGCCGGACATGAATTTCACAATTTACTAAAACTCTTACGTCACCCACAACTCGAAACGTCATCATTCCTTTGCTGTTTTCGTTTCAGTTCAAATCAGCATTAACTGTCACGGAAATATATGAAATTCATTGGAATGATAGTGGCGCCATCTGTCGAAGATTGGTCGTACCAACTCAGAAACCTTGGTGGGCTCATGCACAACGCTTTGCTGAAGATCATCACATGATCAAATGCATAGTTTACGATTCTATAAAGGACATACAGACAAACATGCATTTATATATATATATTTATATATATATACATATATATATATATATATATATATATTTTAACACGGGTATTATAAGTGATGAATACTAAATTGAGTTTTATTTACGAACGCTCTTTAACTGCTATAGTCCTTAGGGTCCCATTCTATTGGGCGTGAAAGACTGGTAATTTTGCTCAGAGGCCTCTTTATCAGGTTTGAGGTTCTTTTACGTGTCGTAAACAAATACACCTTTAAGGTAAACAGGTACACCCACCTCCTCCTTGCTATACATCCTCACCTATAAAGGCCTCCCAAAGCTGCAGGAACGGCATAAATGGAAACGAGTGTACCAGGAAGGCATGTAAGTCCTATTTTAAATGAAATACCTCAAATCAAACAGTGAGAAGTATCTTGGAACATAATCTTGAGAAAGATTCGGAAATGTTGCTAAATAAACAAAAACTTAGTAACACGCTTAAGAGGAAAGCATCCGAAACGTTACATGAGAAACGTGGTATTAGTCCGGAGGGAAGATATGCGATTTCAAAAGAGATTTACAATTGGTGAAAAGAAGCATTTGACATGCACGACGTTCACTAGGTTAGATGTCGTCCTCCATGGTCTAGTAGTTACCACACTAGCCTCTGGTTCCCGAGGTCGTGGGTTCAAATCCGGCGGAGGGTGATGGATTTTTTCAGGCGTAAGAATCCTTCGTATGGCTTCGTTCGGAAGGGAAATAAAGTCGGTGATTTAGGGCACGTGAAAGAACCTCAAGCCTGATAAAGAGCCTCTGAGTAAAATTACCAATCCTTCACGTCCAATATACAATGGAACGCTAAGAACCATTGCAGTTAAAGAGTGCCAATAAATAAAACTCAATTTAATTTTACCACGTTAGATGAAGGTTCCAACATTAAAAAACGAAGTTTTTCAAAAACTACCATAACGATACCTTTCACAATTTATATGCTCATATTAATTTGTAATAAAAATGTTTACTCATTGTTACAAGCGGTTCTAAGTTTGCGAAATGGGAAGGAAGTATTGTTTGCATTTAAGTATAGCATAATGCAGGTATTCTTGGGCCGTGCATCACGATCACTTCAAAATTCCAGGTACACACCTCAACGATGGACACACACATGCACTGGAAATCGGATTAAGGGCCGCACATTATTATCCCTGTAGAAGGAAACGGTTTGAAAGGGAAATAATGGAAACTAAATCGTGGTAGATTAGAAACTACCCCAGCATTCGCCTACCGACCAAGGAAAACCACGAAAAACCCATGGGTCAGGGTGGGTGTTCCCCGAGGATTCGTGCCCGGACCTCCGGAATGCGAGTCACACACCTCGCTAGTCGATTGTAACTATAGTAAGTATTAGGTCCAGAAGCATAACATTTACTAAATGAGGTAAGCGTGAAACAAAGAGCACAAGCCAAATTCTCTTGGAATAACAAATACTCTTCATATAGTTACACCGGAGTTCAACATCCCATAACAATGACAATCGTCATTAGACACACACTCGCATATCAAAAACCTGAGCGTTCTAATTACATCATTTTGAGTAAAGTTTTACTCTTTCCAGCTTCCCGAAACAGAACCTAATAACAACTACCAGTATGCTCATTTTCCGCTACATTTAAAACGACTGCGCTAACTGTATTCTGAATTATGGTAATGTTAATGAACTGCTGAGGCCCAGGAAAAGCAGGAAAACTGTTGGTCTGCTGCCTAACACATTTGGCTTTAAATTCTTATGTGGGAAAATTTGTATTATACTGCACCCAGAACTAAAATGTTTAAATTAAAGGGATACGCTACGGAGTTTAAGCCAAAAATCTGTAAGTTTAATGTTTTCCAATGTTGCCTTCATGTTAAACGAGATGAGTCTTATTGCTAATTTTCTTGTAGGTGCAAGGGATATATGGTAGACTTTAAGCGCTAGTCAAATATTTAAGAGCTGGCTCTTTGCTTGTCCAGGACATAAAAAACGAATAACGAATCCGCATTTGAGGAAAAGTATAAGTATAAGGAATATCTCGGAAATGGTTCACTCGACAAAAAAAATGTATATGACACAAATTGTGTGTTTTATCGAGATCTACATTTTTTGCAGTAAAAGTTTGTCTATCTCTTACAGTTTACACTTATGCGAAAGTCATTCAGAATGAAGAGGACGTTTGAGGACATTCCTAGAAAATTCAAGATATACATTTCATTTGTCATGAAAATATCTTAAACATATAATATTTTAATCAAAATCGTTAGAACCATCTTTGAGAAAATAAAAGTTTTCGAAAAATCTTCCACATAAAGAGTAGTCTGGAGTGGGGGCATTTTTTTGAAAATCTTCCTGTACCATCCTTGGAAGATATTAAACTCAACACACAAAGTTTGGTATTTATCCAGTTTTCGTTTTCTGAGTTGTGCTGTTCACAGACACACTTACACGCACATGTTTTAAAAAATGTTTTATTTGGATTCAAGACACCTGAAAACATGTATTTCCGTTGAAATCTCGTTATCAAATTTTTGGGTGGAATGCAACATTTCTCCTATGTATTATACGTAGTAGAGAAAGTAAAAACAAAAAACGCATTCATACCCACTAGGTTCTTGTATACGTTGGTATTTTATAATTATTTATGTATGGAAATGTGCCATATACTCGTATTTTGTTTAACCCAAATACTACTAATCAGAAATAATCGAACAGTGTAAAACCTTTAATGCAGAAGAATTGGAACCTTTTTCCCAACACCGCCCTCAAAGCAAGCCTGTTGGGCAGTAACACCCTTCCACCAGCCTCTATACTACTTTTCGAAACAATCCTGCACTACATTTTAAGTTTCCGTAGAGCGCTTTGCATTCTCCCACCTCTTCGGCCGAGGCTAACCTTCGCCTCTTAAAGAGTTGCTATACGCTATGCAGCGAAGACACAGAATTTATCTAAATAGGCAGTTGTTAATAGTGTTTAACGCCCGCTCTTAGTACATACGGCAACACAAGCGATGACACTGGTCATTCATGAGATGGAATGATAGTTGGGAAAGGAAGTTTGAGAAGGACATATTCTAGGCCTACGTTTAGAATACTTTCCAGCATTTGTCTATTATGAGTACTGAGGAAAATCTGGAAAAAGGCTCATTCAGAGGGGACGTTCCTGGCGGGATTTGAACCGCAAACCTCTCGTTCACGAGTTCGTACCGTAACGACTACGGCTACCCATATAGATATCTAAATAGCCCTAGTGTGTTATGTGTGCTTGAGGACATATGCTGTACTCAGTTAACATAATCATAGAAAATACTAAAATAGAAATGTTAAGTCAGGTAAATTTGGATTTATTTTTTCTCTGCTGATAATTTACGAATTGCTATAAACAATAACAGAAATGCCTGCGCTCGCTTGTTCAGACCTGCACGCTTAACAGTGAACAAGTAAATGGAAAGGCTGGAACAAGAGTAGCGTTGCGCTGAACGTGAAACTGAATCGGATTATAATAACTGATTTCATTTGAGGTAGAAATATGGTAGCCTCACTGTTGGAGGGCCAAACTTGAAGTTGTTTACACCACGCACGTACGGTACAAATTTTCCGGTGGCCTTCGCCCCACGTTCACTTTTCCGGTGGCCTTCCCCCAACGTTTAAAAAAATCAACTTTGTATTTTAATGTTTATGTAAATATTATATATGTATGCCTCGGCTGCGTCAGTAGTAACTTTTAGAACACGTATTTCTTAGCAGGGGTGGTACGGCTAAAGAATGAAGGCTTACACAAATTATAATGGTATTTAACTTCGTTTTATTAAGCTTTCACACGATTGAATAACACTTCACTAATATTACCAACTATAGAGCTGTGAGATTATTGTTACTTGTACTTTTTTTTTTTTTTTTTTTTTTGTCGTCCTCCGTGGACTAGTGGTACCGTGCTAGCCTCTAGTTCCCAAGGTCGCGGGTTCAAACCCGGCGGAGGGCGAAGTAAAGCCGGTGGTCCCGTGTCGTAGATTTACGGCACGTAAAAGAACCTCATGCCTGATAAAGAGGCCTCTGAGCAAAATTACCGGTGTTTCACGCCCAATATAGAATGGGACGCTAAGAACCATAGTAGTTAACGAGCGTCCATAAATAAAACTCAATTTACATTTTACTTGTACTTTTTAACACGTAACTTTATATTATTCACCCGTAATGAATGTTTTATGTCTCACGCTGAATACGTATAAAATCGAACTGCTCTAGAACGCTGCCTTTTAGCGTCTGATTGGGAACGCTGTCTTGTAGCGTCTGGCGTCTACTGCTTAAATTTGTACATTTACTATATTTCTAATCTCTGATTCGCTAATTTTACTGCAATAGAATACCTTTATTTAACCTAAGGTTTTCTAGTTTTTTGATTGGCTCTTTATAAACTGTTTTAAATATTACATTATTGTTCCAAGAATTATTAGTAGCATTATTAAACTTTCTAATTTATTGTTGCCTCAAGGTTACCTCATTGTTAGCAATTTTCGGCTTCTATTCTCACAGCTTCTATATTGTTAAATTACGTAATACATTCACAAAACATTATTATACATGTACATATTAATATAAACATAATACAATGACTGTTACATACATTTTATATATTATATTATACACATATTGCTTTTAGG
The DNA here is from genome assembly GCA_030765065.1 of Deroplatys truncata. NCBI lineage: Eukaryota > Metazoa > Arthropoda > Insecta > Mantodea > Mantidae > Deroplatys > Deroplatys truncata. The sequence continues at coordinate 18,415,752 of CM060976.1, forward strand.
CGGGCTGTTATTATATCTTATATTATATAATTAGACTGATATCATTTAAGTGTTAAAAATACTGCCTCATATTTCAACGGAAGAAATGCAAGAAATAAGCTTCAATTTGACGTTAGAATCATACAATAGATAGAGTAATTATTCTATTCCATCCAAGCATTCGATATACAGATTTCGCCAGTTTTGACGCCCAGTGAAATAAAAAGAATGCTTAGACAAAGACGACTGTGTGTGCGCGCGCGTGTGTGGACAGCACAACTCAATCAACAAGTCGGATACTTATTAAACTTAGTACTTAAGTTAAGCATCTTCCAAGAATGTGTGAGAAAACTTTTCAAGACAATTGTATCTCCATAAAGCATTCTTTACATAAAAAACTGTTCATCATTTTTAATTATAAAAAAACGATTTTGACGATTTTAAGATATTTTAATATACCGTCTTTAATAAATAAATGTAAATAAGACTCGGTGGTAGGTAGATACCTACCATGTAATGTAATACCATGTAATCATATTTTGTTAATAAGCCGATGTCCAGAAATGCTTTGTTTGCGTACTAGGGTCTGTGAAATATGGAGGTGAACGTAGGTATTATGCATCACAAAAATTGGAAATAATTAAAACATAAAAGTGAAATACTGCAAGTAATCAACTGCTTAATGTGCTCAAAATAGCTGGAGGCAACTTCCATAAACTTTGTGCATTCCCTGGTTATAAGATGGAATTCTGGTATACGGCATTAGCTTCCTGTTTCGCTTAAACGCCTCTCTAATCTTGGAAGCATGGCGTGGGCTGGGTGTTGACTGTTGGGGTAACGTTGTTAATAGAGCCAGCAAGCCTTACCCGTAGATGGGAAGCATCTCAGTGTACTCTTCATTTGTGTACAAGCCTGGCATTGTCCATTCCCACTTGGCGATAGCTACTCGAATGAATACCCTAGAGTATGAAACTACTAAACAGAATAATACCGTCAATACCGCCGTTGGCTGTAGCAATGGCGAAGGACTGCCATTCACAATGAAATGTAAGCGCGGATAGCATAAGTGCAAGGTTTTGGATCCATGATATTTAATGGAAGCATTCACATTGAGTCACGCAACACGCTACGCAACGCAAGAGTTTGCAAACTCCAAACTTTACGCTTGCGTTGCGTGCATAGAGGAAGAGTTCTGAATTTCTTTCTCTTTGCATTGCCTGTTATTCAACAGCAGACGATCGCGGTGCGAGACATTATGCTGTCTAATATACACAGAGTGCCAAAGAAAATCTTCGGCATATTTTGTATCCTTTTTCGGGGTCTTTTGAGGCGTGTCCTTCACCTTACCTATCGCAGAACGTGGTGGCTTGATAAGGGGGAAAAGAGGGGAGGTTGATGCCTTTGATTTTTCTGGTGTTATTGAAACCAAAACATGTTTATTGTCTCAGAACCAGTCATGCCGTATACTAGCGAAATTACTCGTGGACGTATCGTGGGTATGTGGGAGGCTGGTCACACTGTTACAGCAATTGCAACGGCACTGCATAAAAGAGTTTTTATGGTAAATTACTGGATAAAAATATTCCAGGAATGTGGTGAAGACGGTCTACATACTCGTCAGAAAGTGGGTACTCCCCGTACAACATCCCTAGATGATGATATTCGTTTACTAAATACAAATTACTCTTTGTTATAATTGACTGATCGTGTTTAGAAACTAGAGATAAATATGTATATGATTTACCAAATATAACATACATATTATGGCAATAAAATTGGATTATAATTTTGTCTATAATCCTGTTGTATTCCTATGATCAGCAACATAAAGGTATATTAACCAATTGTAGTTTGAATTAGAGAGAAAACATGCTGCTTCATTTATTTATTATATAGTTATGTTTGCTTCTATGTAGCAACAAGCATTGATACCACTGTGAGAATACAGTTCTGTTTATTCTTTGTTATCAAGTATACCTATGTATTTAATGAATATCATTCAAGCTTTAATTTGAAAACCTTCTCATACTGCACATTCTACATTCCGTTAACCTGGGTGCTCATCAAGTTTTCCCCTTAGCTTTTAACCCTTTCAAAGGCGTATCCTGCACTAGCCAATAAAGTATAGGCTGCCAATCACGATAAGAGGTCTGTTTAACAAACTGAATGCACTCACTCTACCTCTTTCTCTTTTAGCCAATACGAAAGAGAGCGTAAACATATATTTCGTTTCTACGCCATTTTGTAACCTTTGTTATGGTTATTGGTGTAACTGTTTATCAGGAGTGGCGCGACTTGCACCGTGGCCTAAAGCAACGAATGAAATGGCCATGGCTTCGCAAGGCCACGTACATTGTGACATAGACGCGAGGTGCAGTGAGATTTTCTTTGACGCTCTTTGTACATGAATGCTCTCTTCCATTTGGTCATGCCACACAAAATGTTGTAGGTCATCATCTCTCGTTTCCCTCAATAGGTTATGGTGGTCTCTTTACTGAATCCTCCTTTCATTTAATGAATGAACCCAGCATCTGCGTCTAGATTTTTTGCTTCACAAATCGTAACGCGCAAAGAGATAAAGTACGTCGAATTAATATAACTTGCTGCTGTTTCCATAGTACTTACACAACTATTTTAAATATGTTGGTCAAACATTCGTGATGTCAATAACTACGGGCGGTAGTTGGGTGTATGGATTTTTTGTAACCTATTCGTTTATAAAATATTGAGTGAACTTTCTTATTTTGGTGTTGTTGGTTATATTATTCAATTTCAAACTTAGGATGCGCTCGGAAGATTTCCGCAATTGGTTTAAGAATCTAGAAACCCGTGACAACTTATTGCGTTATGCCTACGATTGCATTGTGAATGGTCTTCCCTCACGCCTGCGCGTATGCCACGTTATGTTAGTGCTTACATTTCATTGTGAATGGGCCCTAATAGCTGATCCAGTTCCATTGGTAAGCAGCTCTTAAGTATGATGAATGCGATGCCTACTGCTCGCGGAGTCTACGGCGTGTTTACCTAGTAGAGTATCTCCACTTGGGTTTATAAACAAAATATGACCACACAGTACACGTATATCTACAACCGAGCCTTATGATACATGTTGTCTTACAGCCTGTATATGTATAAATCCACATCCTGCATATCTTGAATTTTCTCTCGTATATCCGGTCAACCTTCTTTTATTTGATTGAATTTTGTATAATTGTGTATATCAAGGAAATACTAATACAGAGAAGAAAGCTTAGTACAGGGAAAATCAGTGTTTATTGAAATACACAATTTGTGTGGAATCAATTTTTTTGTAGCGGTGTAAATGTATAAATCATATTTTTAAAAGTAGTTGTGATCGTACAGATAATAATAATTGTTATATTATCACTAAAATTGAGAAGAGAAAATGTGACTCTCATTGTGTAAGACATTTATAACAAAAAAGAGAAAGTATTGCTGATAAATCTGATACTATAACAAATACATTAAATTGGTTTTTTCCTCGTCTTTAATTATTTATATGTACAATCATTATGGTTACTTTCAATAGCAGCAGATAAAAATATGTAATTAAAATTGCAGAAGAGAATGACTTAACTATAGCAATAACAAACTGAAATTATCTTTTTGTTTTTGTTTCAATAGTAAACTGATATGTATACTTTTTATTGTCCCAAGTTTGAACCCCCTGTAATTTGTATGGTCATATCAGGGGCTTTGACTTGTGAAACAGTTAATGGGTGTTAACTCTGGTCTCCAGAGACTTGGACATAAGTAATTTAAAATTAAACACTAACATTAAGTGTCACATTCATACCTGCAGGCTCTGAAACGGGTAGGAAATGTTTTAATTAATAAAAACTTTCTAAGCCCCAGCAGGAAATCGAACCGACACCTCTGAGTTGATAAGCCAGATTAATGATCAGGCAGCCACGGAGGAAGTAAATGTTTAATTAGTTTATTACAGCAAACCTATTTCCACGCTCGAAATTATAATAAACATACATTTTTGTCATATTGACATCAATACTTATAATTTTGTAAATTATGATGATTATTATTATTATTATTATTATTATAATCACTCCCTGTTATTATGTGAACACTTAGATTTCAAATAAAAAGAATTGCCAGCACAATCCTGAATACCGTGCTCAAAATGTCTGTTATAAAATGTAACACCTCAGATAAGACTGTTAATTTTTATTGTCTCTACCACGCACCTAGTAGGTAGAGAAGGTATTGCATTCCATCCAAAAATTCGATACCGAAATTCCACCGGAAATACATGTTCGGGGACACCTGAATAAAAAGAAATCATTTTTATAAAAAGTCTTTGTGTGTGTCTGTAAACAGCGTAACTCAAAAATGAAAAGTCGTATAAATACCAAACTTGGTATTTAGGTTCCGTACCTTCCAAAGTTGCGAAACGTAGATTTTCAAGAAAATCCCCCATCCCAAACCCCTTTTACATGGAACATTTTTCGAAATTGTTTATTTTTTAAGAAATGGAAATAATTAAAATAACATCATATATTAAACATATTTACATGACAAATAAAATGTATATCTTGAATTTTCTGAAAATAGCCTGTGAAGTCCTCCTTATTCGTAAGCAATTTTTCTATAATTTTATTTAAGTGATAAACGTTAAGCAATAGACGGAAATGTACTACACAAAAAATGTAGATCTCTTTAAAGCACGCGTTTATTTCAAATAATTTTTTGTGGCTAAAGCCATTTCTGAGATATCCGTCATTAAAGGTTCAAATTGTTCATTACTTGGTGATTCTCTTAAAGTCCGGTCAACATTCAGCTGTTTCTCGCGATTTCATGGAAACAGTGTGCAATTTTAAGCCCAATATATAGCGTCCAGTTCTTAAATATTTGACTATCGCTGTTCTCTTTGCATCTATAACTAAATGTGTAATGTAGCTATTTCTGAAAATATTTATTTGAACTGAAACATTCTAGATAGAAAAATTAGCTATGGTAAGAATAGTTTATATATCCAATAATAAACGACAGAAAGTCATGTGAAGTAATGATAGAGAAAGTCATGTGAATGTAACCATCAGAATTTTTCCTGTTATAATATGCTGTAGATGCATACAGGTTGTCTTGCCAAACATAGAGTATTCCTGAGTCCAATGGTAACAACCCATGTGTTTCAACTGAAAATTTACCACCAGAAAAGAAAACTTCTGGTCCTTGTCTTCTTCGCCACAGAGTGTGAGTATCTTTATTATCTTACCAACCCAACACCTTGCTGTTTCTTACGAAAGCTCTCCGGGGTGCAAGGTTTTCCTATCCATTTACAGCTCCAAATCCTGAATTTCTTATCTCCCCCACTCTATGAAAGATTCCACTAGAAAGTTTTGTATGAAGAAGAGACAATCATGCTTTCAGAAGCTCTTCCTCATTAAGATGGTACCAACTGAAAATGCAAAAGAGGTCTGATGTCCAACCGTATCCGTAGAAGGCTCACAGAATTTTGACCTTCTGCCAACGCAAGGTAGAGCCTTTGCTGTTGGAGTGTGGAGTAGAGCTGTTTTTCTCGTTCGTTTCACATGGTACATAATGAGACTACCTCGTTTCTCCCAGTCCAACTCGTTCGACAATCATCAACAAATATGCCGAAAAATGCTTGCGCTTCTGCTTCATATGTGCTGTCATGAGAAATGGACAATTGCTCGTTGGACAGTTCACGTCATAGCGTTGTTGTCACGGTACTGCTTCAGTGCGTTGAGGCAAATGAATGGCGTATATCGTGTCACTGCGTTTTCGTATTTGTTTCTACCTATTACCCAGTTCATAATAGTTTTCCTACATTATGAATTAAGATACACCATTTCCATTTTGTCTTGTTTACCTATAGTAATACCCCTAATCAAAACAGATATGAAAATACGTTTCAAAGGAAATAGCATACGAGTTTTATATGCAATTTTATTCAGAATTTCTGTGAAAAAAAATAAACAACTCTGTGTCATATGTATAAACACTTAATTAAATAAACATTACACATTATACATAATACAATAAATCAAATAATGATTATTCTCTAAAATCTAAAAATTCCACAGCTGTTATTAAAGTAAATTATGTTAGCACCAACGTTTAACACAAATAAGATTTGCTGTTTTACATGAATGCTATATACAATTATCCATTACTGAAAATTTTTTTGTTGACTTAAAATTGCGTTTTGTTTTAAGGAGATGCATATTAACAAACCTGGAAATAAACTCGGCAATGACAAAAATCCCTGGTGGAATACTATAGATAATTGGGAGCACCTTAATTTTTTAAAATACTAAATTTCAAATGGTATAAAAATAAACCAAAGAGGGTACTCTTAGAAGTAAATCTAAGATTATTTCAACAATTCTTATTATCAACATGATATTATTATCATTATTATTTTTATTATTATTATTATTATTGTCATCAATAATAATCCCGAAGTGTTTCCATACATCACTTCTTCCGGTTTTATTTTCTAATTTATAAACCCCTTCATTTAAGTTTAAGAAAGCGTTTTCACGTGATCACTCAACTCCATAACGGAATATCACTCCAACTTAGGCTAAATAAAGGACCGTATAGCAGCAACGTCAGTGAAGCAAACGGAGTGAGCCTTTTCCTTATGTGTGGTCACACTGGGCGTATGAAGAGGAAATGATACACCAACCCGTTTGGTACACAAACGGAAGGGATTGAGAGCGGGTCACTGCTCCAACTTCAGTATATCCAACTCGCACATGCGCACGAGCTCATTTTTGTCCTAATGGTGCAAATTGATCACTAAAACTCGTTTGATGGGCAGCCCTAGCGTGGGGCCCACAAGTAACCTTGGTAGTAAGCTTTACGGTGAACATGTCTAGCCTTTGCCTCTTTACTGGAAAGCCTTCTTCACTCCCTTTCTCTATCTCGGAGTGCTTAACAGCTTACTCGTCAAGCTCAAAGCTGACACTGATTATTGAAGGATCGACTTGGCCTTCCTTTTTTGTCTTATCTTGACTAAAAGGTAAACTTTAAAATTTGACTAAGTTTGCATGGAATGATCAATTAAATTCTTCACACATTCGACCTTCTCCATGACCGCTTTGAACTTATGGAATACTAACTAATCCAATATTAAAATATTATAAATAAAATTCGCACCTTTAAGCACCTCTTCAGTTTTAAAAATTTCTTGCACAGCTTTTGTTGTAGTGGTTGAAAGTCATTCTTTATGTCCACTTTTCTCATAAAATGTACTCGCTTAAAAAATTGATGTATCCTTTTTGGTATTATTATGTAGTCTCATTTCATTTGCTTATATCATAGTTGCTTTTGTGTGCTCTTTCATCTTGAAGAAAAGTAAAAGTGAAACAGCATTATTTTTGTAATATATATTTCCGCTAAAATCCTATGGCCATTACAACTTTGCACGTAATGTTATTGCTTTGCAGTGAAATGCGTAGTTATGTATGCTCAAAGCTGAGAAAATTGTATCAATACTTTCTTTGTGCGCGTATTCCAAAGAATTTTCTTTCATGCAAGCAGCTTGTATTCAAAGGCAGGGAAAATGCTTTTACCGGCAGAAAGTCAGAGGGTTGTTATGACGACCCCTGTGTTGCGCTAATGGTTTTCCCGACGCTGAGATCTCCACTAGCAAATTATTCCCCTTCTTTTTCCACAAAGTTCCAGCCCACTCCGAAAGAAGTTAATCGCGGTGAATGCGGTTTCAAACAGGTAGAAATTTATATCCACCAGAACGTTCCGTGCCTTTATTTTTATTTTCCTCTCCCCCTGGTGGACGTTATGCCCACCCCATCGCTTTACCAACCTCAGTGAGAGCCAGCCGTTTATGGTAGCTTCGTTAAAACATGCCAGTGCCTTAATAACAGAGCGGGTGTATTCGGAAGAGCACTAATAACCAGTATAAATCTGACGTGTTCCGCATTATTAAAACTAGATTAAAGGCGATAGCTGGCGCAATACAACTCTCGGCTAATGCGAAAATCATCGTGCGGAAAGAATGGAGTCACCAAGAGATAAATACAAACACAAAAACAAATAGACATTTCAAAAATAGCATGATTCACGATTACATTCGATGTCTGTGGTCCGGAAGGAACAGGTGTGAGGATGTGTCCCTCCCAATGTTTTTATGCTTTTAGAAATGTATGCACAATTTCAGTTCTAGGATCGACGTTATTATCTTCTAAGGACATCTGGTCCTAGCGGCGTAAGGAAATATATAAGCATAGTTTTATTCTTTTATTGTAATGTATATTCGTAGAATTTTCAAAACTTTAATGCACATATTATACATCATCTTTGCTTTTTAACACTAGAATTATCAGTAGGTTGACATGAGTGTATTTCAATTTGAACAAATCCATATTTAGTGAAAGTTACTCTTGTAAGATGAAGTAATACTGCTAAGGTTTTCTTTCACTGTAACTATTATGTCCCTCCAATTTTAAAGTATTAGGGACGCCAATGCTATTAAATATTGTTAAAATACTGTATTACAACATTGCCAGAGGAATTTATTATGTTAGGAATTCATTTTTACTGTCTTTGTCCCTTACGTGAGACAGAGGAAATATTGCATCCCATCAAATAGTAAGATATAGCTGCTTCAGCGGAAACACAAATAACAGGAATAATAAAATAAAAGGAATTAAAAAAAATGGAAGGTGTTTATTTAGTTTTCAGCATCCGTTAAAATAGGTCAGCGGTAAAAACTGAGCAACTGAGTTGCATGTTTGGAATGTATAGAGCTGAGAGTTGATCATAAAAAGGGGTTTAGGCCCATCGGAAGACGGTAATGTGGAGTTGTGACGTAAGGGTCACTTATGTCAAATGCATAACTTTGTTAGGGGTGACCTGGATTAGAACGTCGCACAGGGATATCATCGAGAGGATTATAAGTTGCGGTAGCTGGAAGGGTGACACTATTAGACGTGTAATTCTGATTTCAAGAGAGACTTTAATATTTTAATAACAAGTCTAGATTACATTGCAAGAGGGAGAGAGTTAGGCCGCTTGGGGCTTTACCTGGTTGATGGAAGAAGTCCGGCGTTCCATCTTCGTCCTGCTTAGGGCCTACTCGAAGCTGTAAGTTAACACAAAATAAATTTAAAGAGTTGGCCGACACAGAGATAGGACGACCGCGAACCGTCAAAAACCTCTACGTTTAAATACCCGAGGAGTGTGCTGACTAGTGCTTCAGCTAGCACTGACGTATGCGAATGTCAGCATGAATTGCATAACCCAGCCACGTATCGAACAGGAGGTGATCGTTTCCTTAAAAATCATACCATCAACTCCTGCTTACGTAAGTTTCCAAGAAATGACTTGCAAGAATTCTAAAGCCAGTTTCGTGGCTTTAACAAACATTGTCTGAATATCTCCAACTGTATAACTTTATTTTTATCACACTCTTGTAAAACTCTAACCGTCACAATATCATAACTCAAAGAACAAAACCGAGGGTCAAATCACATCTTATTATTCACAATTATACGATCAGGAAATTCCAGCTGCAAGCCCATACCTGTACTGCTCATTCTACAACCCCTAAATAAATACATTGTGAGGGAATGAGGAGTAAGTGAATGATTCAGTAGAAACCAACACGCAATCATCTTAAAGCTTGTCCTTTCACCGTCTTATCCGGAAATATCTTCTGATAGACGTAGCTACGCGGTCCAGTGAGTTTCTTGCTAAATTGGCCCCTGATAACCGGTAGCAAGCACAGTCCTAATGATCCGCGCATGAGCAGAGTATTTACGCATGCACAAAAGTTCAAAAGAAACAATAATCGGGAGCATAGTCGAGGACGTACAGGGAAGCCACTGTGTAGAGAGAGAAACAGCGACGGATAGTATGCTGTGTCTTTTCTGCATTCTCGCTCGCTATACACTGTCAGCTTACGTGGCTCAGAGCAATGCTACTGCGCAACCTGCACTTACCCACCTACGTGTGCGCTCCCGACTGTAGTCGTTTTCTAACGTTCGCATACAAGAATTTATATCCAAATATACGTCGAAAACAATAACAATGCATTATAATTATAGTGAGCTGTTACATCTTAAGTTAAGTCGACTTAAGCTGAAGATGGGAGAAACACGTCTCCCGAAAGCGCTTCTTAGATAACACCTAGCGCAGATGTAATAGAAATTAAAATGTAACAACTCACTATAATTATAATATGATAACATCACAATCAACAATACTTCTATCAATTATAACCTAATAACAATACATATTGATACAATAATACCCAAAGACTATACGTGCCATGTCCGAACATGTTTTAAAACCTTCAAGATTTATAACCAATTTAACCCACCAATTCTACATTATTGCTAGCATTTCTATTTTCTCAAAAAATACCTTAAACAGTATTGATTACAGTGTCATAATTGGGAATGTGATTATAAATCAAATTTATACATTACATTTTCCTGTGGTAGCATAAGCCTTCTAACGTGGTGGGAATGAGTTCGAATCTAGACTTCGGGGATTTGCACAGTTAAGGTATTTTATGTATTTTTCTTTATCTTCATAACACAAACGCCGAATAATATTCAGCTCAATGGACCTCAGGCTTATTTTAGCATCATTCTACCTATTTCATTCACAGCCTCTGCAGACCGGAGTTGTTACATAAGACTTTAAATGTCCTAAAATAAAACTAAATTATCTTAAATAAGTGTTGAACTTGGTAATTATAAGACAGCAATAAAATCTTATCATATTAAACATGCAAAATCAGCTAAAGATTTATGTTAAATATAGATTTTTGTGAGCTTACTCAATTTCGGAAATATTCTTGATTTATTTTTAAATTGTTCAACATCTTCAGTAGAAAATCTCTCCTAAAAATAAAACGGATTTAAAGTGAGTAAATCTCTAGCAATTTTCACATTAAAAATTCTGAATTCACTTAATTTCCGTGCAGAATAAATTACAAATGAAGCATATTATGGTTTTATGAAATTCTTTATTTTATAGCAAAATGGTCAAAAATTACGAAGAGAGGAACTCGAGTTTTGAGGAAGTAAGTCCCGGTAAGAATTGCTGGGGACCTCTTCGACTTGACTTTCGGTGAGTGCTCTGCCCCTGTGATTTTGATTCTACATTTGGTCACTCTAACCATGCAGTAGAAACTGGACCATCATACTGACTGCCGTATAATTTCTGTGAGTATTTTCGGGTTTACAGAGTGTTCCACAAAGGGATTTACACTCTTTGAACATTAATAACTCGGAACAAAATTAACAAGACCATGATTGTATTAAGTCACAAATATATCTAAAACATTACTGATGATTTTATTTAAAGGTGAGTCGAAATTGTAACACTAACATCACTTAAGTTTACTCACTTAACATGTTTCGGGAAACCGTTGTTCCCATCCTCAGAAGGTTATTAACTCGACTGGCCCGTGTTGTTGGTGTTTCCGTTTTTTGGACTGGATCCTGTGGTGGCATCTTGTGGTGGAGAAATGTACTTCCAGAGAGGATTTGGTGGCGGCAAATCAAAATTCATTAGATGTGTGTTGTGTTTTAGAATGGTGATCTTCTCCCATGCATCTAATTCGGCTGCAAATTTGGCTGGTTTGACTAATGTAATATTGGGTTTGATGTTGTGATTAGTGATCCAAAAATGGTGTGAAACTGCAGATTTGTCCATTTGTTTGTATTTAATACATCTCATGTGCTCCTTTAGCCTAGTTTCTAAGTTTCTTTTTGTCTTACCAATGTATACTTTATTGCAATCTGAACAATTGATTTTATAGATTCCAGCTTTTTTGTCTTGTGGAATGGGGTCTTTTAACTTGTTACAAAGTAATTTCTCTATGTTAAATTTGTTCTGTGGAGCTAGGCTGATGTTATGTTTCATGAAAATCTTCTTAAATTTGTGAAATGTTCCTGGGTGGTATGTGAATTTCTTGAACTTTAGTTCTTTATCTTGCTGGCTGAGATTAGTTGTGTTTCTGATGTGCATCTGTCGTTTGAATTTTGCAATTTTTTTGTCAATAGTTGCTTTGTTGTACCCATTATGTATTGCTGTGTCTACTATATGCTGGTATTCTAACTGGTATTCTTTTTTATTTAAGGGGGTATATACCAGTCTATGTGTTAGGCTGTTTAGTACTTAGATTACTGATGATGTTCTAATGTGAAGATGTTCAAAAAGTCTTCCACCGCAGCAACACATCGTCTGGAACGCTGTGGAATAGATCGACAAACATGTGATATGGTTTCCACAGGAACGGATTTACAGTCACAATTGCCTCTCTCATGGCAGCCAGCGTCTTGTGGGGACAGTGTTCTTCAGAGTTCCACATAGAAAGAGGTCTAACGGCGTTAGATCGGGAGATCTTGGTGGATACTCGATACTTCCTCGTCTGCCTATCCACCTCTCAACAAATGCTTCATTCAGGAATTGCCGCATGTCTCAATGGTACAAAGAAAAACAAATGAATGGCAACAAGCTCTAATCATAACGGTCCCATCAGGTTATCTGTACTGTTATTATATTCAAAGAGTGCAAACCCCTTTGTGGGACACGTGTTTATCTAGCCGAAAGTTTTAAACGGGGCATGTAAATAGTAAAGGGCACTTGTTCTCAAGAACTGTATGTTAAACTGTCCACATAGGTCTCGGGATGGTAAATGTATGAGTATGACCATGGAAGGAACTCAACCCCAAACGTTTGTGTTTACTACCCTCGGGAGGAATGGATGCGGTGAAGGGACCACAGTAGGCTATAGTCCTCGGGCAGGTCGGCCGAAATAACCGCGCAGAGGTCACTAACGATTCAAAGTTTAATGGCTGGTCACACCAGCGTACTCTTCAGAGAAGATTTCCCTCCGGCGGAACCGGGGGCTCAGAGAAGGTCGCCATCTGGCAGATGAAAATCTTTACAGATTGCAAGCATCTGCGCCATCTATCCGACACTGCACAGCCCCTAAGTCCACCTGAAACATGAAAGGGGAGGCAAAATGATAAGAAATAAGGGTTAAAATTGTGATAGAATAAAAATCACTCCAAAATGCGCCTTGATAACCAGAAAAAACCACTAAAAGCCCATGGTCAGAGTGTCCGGCCCCAGAAATCGAACCCAGGAGCTCTGGTTAATGTATAATATTTGTTATTTATTTAATATTTGGGATTAAATATACCCAGGTATGTTATAAACTCCTTAAGCCATTGTGAGTGTGTTATCGTCGTGTGTTAGTACGCCAACACGCCAGATGAACTTTTAAATGTTTTGTTCTTCAAGAGGCATCAAGATTTATCCAGAAAATGTAATATTTTTAATGTTATGTATAGCGTATTTTACAGAAAATACAGTGCCATAAAAGTGTCTGAACGTTTAATATTTTACGCTCTTCTGACATGTGCCACCCTCTCCCTCCAACATAACGTTATTAACAATTACCTAAAATAACAAATATGGGGCTGGCGGTGCAAAGTCATGCGGTTTTTGAAGCGTGACGTCATCATTCTTTTATTTCTCGGCAGATCCTGCAAATGGTATGCAATAACAGAATGAGCATATGGTGATAACTTTATAAACATTTACCTGACCTCTTAGTCTCCTTTGTGCTCCTTTGTAGCTGCAACACAAAGAGTGTGCTGAAAACATTTATGTTAACATTTATCATATTCAGCTTGAAGTAGAGAGCTCTGGTTGAGTGTATCCCAGATATTCTAGAGATAATCTAAAACGCTTACAGTTTGCAGTCTCACAAACGAAGGTAGACTGCATAGCCACTTAATTACTTTGAATGGTGACGACAACAGTCAACCACCCTCTTCACCGATAAGTCCAGATGTGGTTTACGTTCCGATAATAATTTGAATGATGCATGCTTCACGAGAAACGCCAGCGTCACATCCAGGCGTTTTAGAGGCGGTACAGCCATGATAGGAACTGATATCCGCGCGGAGCTGCGATGGTGCTATGAGAGAGCAATAGTATAGAGACGACATCATCAACGAGATTGTGGAGCCATTTCAAGGCGCTATCGGGGAAAACATTACACTTTTAGGCAACAACTCCAAACCCAATTGAGCCAGTGTCACACTCGAATGACTAGATCAGCTTACCACTCTACCTCACTTGATCTCTTGAGAACATCACAGGATTTTTCAGTGAGCTATTAAAAGATACATTCCAACACTAATATGACAGGAGATTTGGTTCGAATACTCCTTGAACTTCAACACAAATTTCAATGTAAGTAACTTGGTAGGTACTACTATACTGTACGTTCACTGCTATTTTAGTTAGGGGGAGGAGTTAGCATTTGCCCGATCAGAGTCGCTTAAACCTAAGCGACAAGTGACAATTAATGTACAAAAATGATGTTTTGTCGATAAGGAGCATGTTTTTCACTCTAGGCGACTGGCGCCATCTAGTTCAAGGCCATATACACACCCCTCGCCTGGCTAAAACACAGTAAGTAGACAATGATGAGGCATAATACGAGGAGGCTGGACTGAGAGCTTATAAATCTTTTTTCTCCATTGTGCTGACTTTTTGTTATTTTATGATTACCGTGTTCCCTTTATATATATATATATATATATATATATATATATATATATATATATACGTTTGCCGCTTATCACCGGTATTACTGCACGCATACAACACACAGGCACACATACAACCATCCCCATGATGGGACTTAAACCCGCAACGCTCAGCTTGCGGAGACTCAAACAATCTTATGCAAAAATGCATATTTTATAATAGGCAATTTTTCAATACTTACATCATTTGTACTTGATAAGGGACTCTTTGAAACTTCCCAGCATTTTCTTAGACTGTGATACTTCATGAAAATGTGTTGAAAATGATGAGATCAAAATAATGGGTCAGATTTTCGTATCATAATGAGTGAGAAACTGTTCCGTTATAAGGTAGCCTTGAAGACTGCAATAGGCCTTAAAATTGCTGTAGCCAAGCGCTGTAAACACATTCATGATTTATATCATCTTAATGTTTTCATGAACACAAAACTATAAATACCCAATATTTTTGGAAAACTAAATAATGCCTTAACGTAAAGATAACCAGAAAATGTAAAAATATCACAACTACATAGTAAAAGGAGATTAATAATCAATATTTTTTCAGTTACCCGTAAATCATTAAACCATGTTTCACATTAACATATTTGAATGTACCCTTCAGTGACCTTAGAAAACATAAGCACTTTGATAAATAACGTTTCATTTGATTGTGAAGTTGACTGGGCTACACATCCAACAAACTGTAGGATACTCTGTAGGCGTTACATTTTCCTGACTGTATCAAGAACCACTACATACAAATGGCATCTTGTTTGGAACCTTATCCGAGGTCTGTTAAGTGCCGCTAGATTTCGAACATTAATCTTCTCAATATTTCAGTGCTTACCAAAACGTTGTGTGTGATACAGGTACTCGAATGCTTCTATAATCGATAAAAAAGCTTCGTTCATTGACGGAATGGATAGTTTGGCAAGGCCATGTGTTGCAGCTTGGTTGAGACCGGTTAAGATCGGGACGAAAATAGCAAGGAGGACTTAACTGTAGATCCACGGTACAAAGCAGACAGCTCGATCGTGAAACATAATGTGAAATATGGCACTGGCACTGGAGATCTTTAAATCCAGCAGCTTTTTTATGTTTGAATTCCAGGGACCGATAGGCGAACTCACCTGATTTGCGTCGACAACCTCAAAAAAGTCCTTATCTGCGCTTTTAATTAAACAAATGACTTAATTTCACCTGGTCCATATTCATCTCTGACTGCCAAAGATGTATATTATTCGCAGGTCAACTGTTTGCAGTATCACCGGTAATGAAAATTAAATGTTATTTACGATTGAAACAATATTTAGAACAATCCACACCATAAAAGCTTTATCAGTCGCAAGTTAGTTTGTGGTATCAGGTAGTGAACCTTCCTTTCCAGAGAAGAATTAAATCATTTGCACACCAGTGTTAATACACATTGCCAATAGTACGGTGTAACGTTGAGAACTGCGAGGACCTGTTGAGAACACGAGGATTTAGAACACATTTAAACACAAATTTTACTGTCTCTCCTGAATCCCATCCCATATATCGATTTCCAAATTATCTGTCGTTCCAGTTTTAAATATACTTCTGCACACAAAGAGCAGTCAACACTTGAACTTGTGTTCAGAATCTACTTTAAGTTAGGCATTCTTATAACGATGGTTTTTAATTCATATTTCCAGAAAAGTACTAAGGTTCTCTATCTACTGCAGATTGAGAATTTTTAGTTGCTTGCTAATAACCATTCTCTTGTTAACGGGATAAATTGACATTTTCATTTTAATGACATTTTAGAGGTTATATTCTATTTTTACTTTCAACTTCATACCAGAATATTAAATAATTAATATAAACAGCAAAGTAAACAAAAATAATAAGAAAGGTCACACTTCGCAGAAGAATGGGCGGGTTCTCTTTTATGCTTGAAACGGCTACATGCAACAGCTAAGGTCAGAGAAGTTGCCGAATGTGGAAGAGGCCGCTGACCGGCAGAGATAATATTATTGTTCTGGAATGGTGGATGGTTTGTGCATCGCGCGGAGTACTAATCGCGTAAACTTTCACTATAGCATATGTGCAGCAATGGAATGCCGAGGTTATAACGAATGACGAACTTATGGAAATTCCTATTATATTTAGCGAGTGCCATCCATCGCAAAGACCAAAAGTGGCTGCACATTATGCAAATCAGTATGCAGTATTGAGACCGCAGTATGTTCCGGAGAAGAGTTTACACCAGAATGGTACTCTTTATGTGGTAACTTCTTCATTGAGGACATAATAAAGGAACCCAGATTGAAAGTAAATATTTTGCCGCAAACCCCAACCATTTCTAGAGCTGTGGCAAACATATTGGCACTACAACATGTCAAAGTGCAAAGAATTATCAAACATAATCCACAATGGCATCCTTTCAAACGACACAGTCTCTCTGTCTGCACCCTGACCGTGACCGTCGTGAAGATTTGTGTCAGCGGATTGCTGGAGAGATGAGTAGCAACATTTTAGCGTTTATTACTAGTACGCTCTTATTTAAAAGTATCGATTTAAGCATGTTTTGTCTTGTACGATGCAGATTTCTATGAATACACTTAAGTATGTAGTATCCCTTGTTGTTTTGGTTTTTGATGACATGGTCATCGCAAGCACTACCAGTATGCTTGTGGAAATCCTTGTTGCTGTAAGTAGATGCACATCCACCATTAATGTTTGGACGAGCATTTTAAGCGATGTCATCAATCCCATTATTGTCAACAGGAATCCCAACATTATTCAGAGATTTTGAGCAATGAGTTGGAGTGTCTCCTAGTTCGCGTGCCCTGTCTATGCGTCAGACAATGATTATATCAACATGGCCATCCAGCGGACAGTTCTTTAATTCCTGGTTGAGTTTTGATGAGAAATTATTTCGGTAATTGGATTGAGCTGTTTAGTATGACTCA
This sequence comes from Deroplatys truncata, assembly GCA_030765065.1. Lineage (NCBI taxonomy): Eukaryota > Metazoa > Arthropoda > Insecta > Mantodea > Mantidae > Deroplatys > Deroplatys truncata. The sequence continues at coordinate 18,433,261 of CM060976.1, forward strand.
TGGTGGCTTCCAAGACCACCCGATTCATCCCCATCACATTTTATGCATGGGGATACTGTGCACGATCAACTATGTAACATGCTTGTGAATTGGGTTAACCCTGTACATAATTCTCGTTCAACAACAGCAGTTATCACAACGACAGTGCTAAAAAGAGCCAGGGATAACATAATAATGTATGTAGAACAAGGAAGGTGCTATTTTGAACATATGTTACAATAAAACGTGCAACATAATACATACACATTGTGATTTTACTTTCTATATGAATAAGTCTGTGGCAACCTAACACTCCCCGGAAAATGTACAGAAAACACCTTGTGTACTGTCGGCGGACCTGCAACATGATTTCGGTTTTTGAAACATCGTTATATACGAGTGAGCATTTGGTGTATCTATCAACAGCAACATTATTCTTGATTTGCTTCAGGCATTTTGATCAAAGGTGAAATGGCAAATTGCTTTCTAGGTAGCGCATATTGGCAGAACACGTACTTGTATTGCAATTCCCTCTTTCTATGCAGAGTATTCTCACAGAGCAATTTATCAAAAGAGGTTACGTACAGCACGAATTAACTGAAGAAAATAGAGTACCGTTATCAGCATTTACTTCAGCTCGTGGCAGGGATGTGGGAATGCTTTGAGATGCTATTTCTCATATACTGGTGATCACTTCATGTTTATGTCGTTAAAAATTGTTTAGGCATAAAGCAAAGTGAACGACATTTCATACCTAAGGCTTTAAATTGATATTCTGCCAGTGTCAAACTATATTATACCTCAGTCATACCTGTAAAAAGCTTAAATTCAGTAACTCAGTAAGATATTGTGTTAAAGTGAAATGCTCTGGTATGCACATTTATTTTGGAATGTAGGAAATATTAGGGAGATCAGTTAAGGATGCCGTTAGGTAGATGTATCCAGTGGTTATGTGGGATTTTCCGTTAACATGCACTCATTACAAAAAAGCATCTGAAAGCTATTGTAGCGGCTTCTTCTTCATGATGACAGTGGACTCTTTACACAATATGTTGCATAAGGCAGCCTTACGATAAGACACAGTGTGCACAGAGATTCCAAAGCATGAGACGCGTGTTGGAAACAGTTGAGATGTTCCACGTCTTTCCTTAAGACGAGAGCTAGCAACAGGGGACTGTTATTACTACCACCATATCACGATGTGAATACTTTAGAAATAGTGTAAGGGAATTCATTTCGATGTAGTAATAAAATAGGAAACTGAGCGAGATGGCTCCACGGTAACGTGTAGGCCTCCATTCGGAAGGTTCCGGGTTCGATTCCCGATGGCCGCCCACTCTGACCATGGGTTTTTCGTGGTTTCCTCTGGTTGGCAAGGCGAATGCTGGAGCGGTGTATTCTACCACGATTTCCTCTCATTTCATTTCCCTTTCATGTTTCAGGTTGACTCCGGGGCTGTGGTTCTGTCGGTGTCGGGGAGATGGGTCAGAGATTTTGGAAGTTCTTCTCGGCCCTGCTAGAGGGAAGCCTGTAGAATCTCCGCTAGAGGGGCATCTCCAAGCGACCTTCCCTTGGCCGGGTGGTCAAGCCAGGAACTATTAGCGAACTCTGTGCGTCTCTGTCAACTTGCGCCGGCATCTCTGTAACCCACCCTTCCCTGCCGATTGCTTCACCTAATTCGATCCTCCCGGAGCGCGTGTGCACAAAAGATTCATTTGGGTAGAGATGCTATGTGTCCCCTCCGTTAACTAGTCCTTTCCTAGTAAAATAGCAAATTAGAACTCGTTTTCTTTCTTTCTTTTCAGATTCGTTCTTTTTTCCTCTCTCTCTCTCTCTCTCTCTCTCTCTCTCTCCCTCTTGCCCTATAGTAGAATCGTGTCACTTCCTGTTATTTAGGAAATTTACAATTTACCCACTGTAACGTTCTTCAGAAGTTACGTTACAATACAATTCATTACACAACCTACTTATTATCCAAACATTAACATAGGATTGTGATTTCGGACATTCATTGCATTCCGTCTTTAAGAGACAAAACTAAATTAAAATCGTAAAACAATTATTATCCTATGTAAATGAAAGTATACACCGTCACGTCGTTTGGGTATTTATCTACCCAAACTGTGGCCAAGCAGTCTTTCTGTAACTAAATCTATCAGACCTAATAGGCTCCGGGTTTCAATAAGGAGTCTGCATAGGTAAGAGTGTCGAGAACACGTACAAGTTAAAGCCCCTCTTTATTATAAATATCTCTTTGAAATCATTAAACAGAAATTAAAAAACTATATTGGTCAAAGTTGTACAGCAATTATTTGTATTGTTCTTTTACATTGATAAAGTGCAGTTACTGATCTTTATGGAAACCAAATTAAATAGTGCTGAACCCTAACAATTATGACGTCTGCCCATAAGGGGTGCAATGTAATTATACACTTACTATACGTCTAAAGTGAAGGAAGGTTCAGGTTAATAATAACTCCAAATTGTTGCTGCGTAATTTACTAACCTTTAAGTTAAGTGTTTTTCACAGTTTATTTTCTTTCATGTCTTACGTCTTTTAGCAATTCACTTTGTAGTTGATTTCACTTTCTGTACATATTAAATTTTTGTTCTAAATTTCTTAAAACATAATAGACTTTTAATAATATAACAAGTTTAACAACTAGTGCTTTCTGTATAACTGGAGAATTTAGATTATTGAAAATAAATTAACCGCTCGTATTATCTTTCCTTTGTGTCGTTCCTACTCCTGAAACACATTACGTGAAACCGGAAATCTTACTCACTAAAAGAAGGTTCGTATAACTTAAAACAGTCCAAAACGTATGTGAATTTCTCCCAGCCTCACTACATCGCCGCCACATGGGCTACTGAAGGCAAAGCTGCGTGTTTCGTTCTCTGTGGATCGACGTGTGTTCCAAAAATCTGGCCTCCCGGAGGTACTTCTCTTGCTTGGTGTTGCTTTCGTCTGACGTAGCTTGTCCAATGCGCACAATCCAGCGGACCAACACCCGCCTCTTAGAATGTGCGTTCGAAAATGTTGCAAGATATATCTTGCAAAAGACGTCAGATCTTGCCTTCTACAGCAGACGATGAGGGGAGGGAAATAGTACAATGTCAACGATTATTGAAATATAATCAATTTGTTTGCCTTTACGTTTAAAATCATAACGGAAATCTCTATTGAGTTTGTACTTTATTACGCAAATTAGTTTGAGACTTGAAAGTGATAATGTATAAACACCGAGTATGGCCCATCGTTGCTAAAAGTGTTACGCTTACATAAACACGTGTCGTGCGCTTCTACTACTATGTCTGTGATGGTGAAACCTTCACAGGTGAACCATTAATGTGCAGTTCCACACAGAAAGATCACAATTTATGAGATATTATTGCCATTGTCCTCCAACTAATTACTCCAGCATCCACCAATAAAAGTACACCCTTACATCTGCTGCATTTCCTAATCCACTTGTAGCAAAAACTGTGGTGAATTAAGCAAAGTAAGCTCCAAAATAATAACGAAATTAATCTCAAACTTTTAATAAATACAGGCTTATTAAAAAAGAAGGAATAGAATTTACATATTTATTTCTAAAGAACGATAATAGATAGCGACACATACGACATCATTGAATAGAGGAAAGTTCAAAATTTTAAGCCCCATCTATTTGTTCCATTCAATGCCTATAGTGGCGCTGTGTTTGTTTACGAGAAAATGGCGACGCCACAGGAAAAGTCGTTTTGTGTGCTGCATTACGCAAAGAGTGAATCTATTGTTTCATTGCAGCGTGCATTTCGTTTCAAGATCAACAACGAGCCGTCTCGTCATAAAAAATTTACAATTGATACAATGAATTCCTAGAAGATGGTTGCGTTTCAAAACGGAAAAGCACTGGTCGTCCTCGCATAACAAATGGTGCTCATTTTGAACACATAAAATAAAACTTTGAACTTTTCTCTATTCAGTGATATATTGCATGTGTGGCTATCTATTGTCATTCATTGGAAATAAATATGTAAAGTCTGTTCCTTCTTTTTGAATAACCCTATATACATTTGGTGTTTCAAAAATCATATAATTATAAAGTGCTTGTGTAAAGCATAAATTATTATGAGCAGCTGCTCAGTTACTCCTGCAATCTACTCTTTACTCTAGGTGAAAGTTTGCTGCTGGAATTACTGTAGTACAATTGTTTCCTAAGATTAAATGGAGTACATTACTCTGATTCTGAAATTTCTAATATGCAAATTGCATGAGCACTTCTTGTACGGAGAGTATCATTCTCTCTGTCATGTTCTGGCCTCTAGATTAGACCTGTGATACAGGCACTCTAGAGCGAAATTCTCCCAACGCGGAGGACATTTGCTATTGCACACCTTTTTACTTTCTCTACTACGTATAGTAAGTAGGGGAAGTATTGTATTCCACCCAAAAATTCGATACCGAGATTTCACCGGAAATACATGTTTTGAGACTCCCTGAATCCAAAAAAAGCATTTTTGGAAACATGTCCGTGTGTGTGTCTGTGTGTGTGTGTCTGTGTGTGTGTGTCTGTGTGTGTGTGTGTCTGTGTGTGTGTGTCTGTGTGTGTGTGTCTGTGTGTGTGTGTCTGTGTGTGTGTGTCTGTGTGTGTGTGTGTGTGTCTGTGTGTGTGTGTGTGTGTGTGTCTGTGTGTCTGTGAACAGCATAACTCAGAAACGAACAGTCGGATAAACACCAAACTTGGTATTTAGGTTTAGTATCTTCTAGGGATGCGACACGAAGGTTTTCAAGAAAATCCCCCCACCCCAGGATACCCTTTACATGGAACATTTTTCGAAAATTTTAATTTTCTCAAAAATGGCTCTAATGATTTTGATTAAAATATCATATGTTTAAGATGTTTTCATGACAAATGAAATGTATATCTCGAATTTTCTGGGAATGTCTCCAAAAGTGTTCTTCATTCTGAACGACTTTTGCATAACTGGTAAACCATAAGAGATAGACAAAAGTTTACTACACAAAAAATGTAGATTGCGTTAAAATACACAGTTTATGTTATATGCATATTTTTTGTTGAGTGAACCGTTTTCGAGATATTGCTTGTTATTCCCTTAAATTTTCCAATACTTATACTTTTTCTCAAATTCGTTATTCATTTTTTTATGTCCTGGACATGCAAAGAGAATGGAATACTCCACATAGCAACCATCTCTTAAAATATTTGACTATCGCTTAAAACCTACCATATTCCCCTTGCACCTACAAGAAAATTAGCAATAAGATTGACATCTCGATATCTCGATTAACATGAAGCGTAAGGAGAATAAGCGTTTGTAAAAATAGTTTGTACAAGAGTAGAGAAAGTCATGTGAGTGTAACACATCAGATTTTTTTTGTCCTGGTAATGCAAAGAGAATGGAATACTCCACATAGCAACCACATCTTAAAACATTTGACTATCGCTTAAAGACCACCAATTCCCCTTGCATCTACAAGAAAATTAGCAATAAGATTTACATCTCGATATCTCGATTAACATGAAGCGTAAGGAGAATAAGCGTTTGTAAAAATAGTTTGTACAAGAGTAGAGAAAGTCATGGGAGTGTAACACATCAGATTTTTTCTAATGTGGACCTCGCTTCCAAATAACGCTCAGTTTAGAACTTAGAGAACTGTTCCGTCCCGTAGTGCGAGTGTGCGCGTGCGTATACGAGCGTGCTTCTAATGCGTGCCTCTTATAGCTGCTGCGCGTAACCGCTAAGACAAATAAAATAAACAATGGATTTGCGCACGTGCATCGCGTAAAAAAATTGAGGCTTAACGCATTGCTTAATTTAGCAACATAAACGCTGTAACTCTTTCTTTAGTCCACGTTTAATGTGGTCTCTCTTAGCCCATACATAATCAGAGTAAAAAACCTGTTAATATGGCTTAACATAATGGTAACATTTCCCCCTACACTGGGGAGATAGCACCAGCTTTGGAGTCAATATCTTTGAGATTATAGAAATATTGTTAATATTTATTGCAGTATTGTCGACTTGCACCGCCCAAAATGCAGACGGTGGGCGACGTCGATGACTCTCTACATTATTTTGTCGTTGAATGTTTAAGGCGCAGTCAAATTAATCTCTAGAGTGATCTGGACGTTTCATTACAAATGTGCTGTTCGTAAGAAAGACAGAAACAAAGAAATATCCTTATATGAGAGACAGAAAGCGTGAAACGTGAGCATTATGAATAATAGCTGTTGAAGAATATGTTGACACTTCTGGCAGAGAAACAAAAATTATCTGCGCAGTCAAGAAGGGAATTTTTCAGTCTGATTCTACCTCTCCAACTTCAGCCTACAAATCGCATGCGTGAAAGAACCCTTGTAATTGATTGGCATAAATAGAGGTTACTATGAAGCAAGTGCTTACGAGATTGTAAGTCGCCATTGGGGTATGTTATACCAAAATGAATTACTTGAAAACGCCTTCTGGTTTACCGAGAAAAATGTGAGCCCATTGGAGAATTTAATGTCGTACCGGCATGATGCAATGTTAGCTCAGTTGGTTAGAGTAACGGCGCGATAAAGTGAAGATCCGTGCTTCAAATCCAGGCTATTGTATTGAATTTTTCAGTCTAATTCTGCCTTTCCAAGTAGGCTTACATATTTTCGATGAAGGTGCACTGTAATTTATTCGGTATTGAAATATGAAGTTTAGATTGTATCCCCGTATGGAAAGCCAATTTGAAGAAGTATTACATTTCCACTGTTGGGGAGCCAAACTTGATGAAGTAACTGCCCCACGTATGGTACAAAGTTTCCGGTGGCCTTCGCCCCAACGTTCACTTTCCGGTGGCCTTCACCCCAAGTTTACTTTCCGGTGGCCTTCACTCCACTTTTAAAAAGAATCAACTTTGTACTTTAATATTTCTTTAAATGTTATATATATATTTATGTTTGCCTTGGCTGCGTCAGTATTAATTTGTAGAAACATGCATCTCTTAGAATGTAGGTTTACACTAGTTATAATTTTTACTTCACTCCTTTTATTAATCCTTCACACGATTAAATAACACTTCCCTGATATAGAGAGCTGTAAGATTATTTATTAATTACTTGCACATTTTAGCACATACTTTATAGTATTCTCGCCGTAATGAATTTTATATGTCTCAAACTCAATACGTATTGAACTGCTCGGGAACGCGTCTAGCGTCCGGTTTGGAACGCTGTCTACTATCGTCTGCCGCCTGAATTTGTGCAATTTACTCTATTTCAAGTCTCTATTGGCTAATCCTACTCCAATAGAATACTTTTATTTAACTTTCAGCTTTTCTGGTTGTTGATTGGCTACTTATAAACTGTTTTTAAATATTACATTATTGTTCCAAGAATTACTAGTAGCATTATTAAACTTTCTAATTCATTATTGCCTCAAGGTTACCTCATTGTTACCGAATTGTTAGCAACTTTCGGCTTCTATTCTCACAGCTCCTACATTATTAAATTACTTGATACATTCACATAACATTATTTTACAGGTACAAAATAATATAGAGATAATACAATGACTTTTACATACATTTTATATATTATATTATACACAAATTACTTTAAGGCGGGCTGTTATTAAATGTTATATTATATAATTAGACTGAAATCGTTTAAGTGTTAGAAATACTGCCTCAACTTGCCCCCTTTTAGAAATATTTAAAATTGTGTTCGTTTTGTATTGTCTTTCTAAATTTTTAAGTATTTTCTGAAGGTCTGCTGAAAGAAAGGAACATAACCTTTTTTATTATAACACTTGATATTTTTCATTGTCACGTCTCATATAACACAGTTTTCACTATATTTGCGTAGAAGAGTAATTTATTTTGTTCTGCCACCACTTCGACACTTTTAAGGTCAACGACCTGGTGTAAGTCAATGATCTGGTGTTCAATGACCTGGGTAAAGTTTGTTTATTCACTAACACAGCCACTATTAAATATTTTATTTGCTAGTCACTTAATATTTAATTAGGAATATTACCACTTGTTACCCTTTCTTTACAACTTATTTCTTAAGCATATTTATATTTTCTAACAATTTCTAACAATCTTATACATTTAAATGCAGTTGCTATTCAGATTTGTTATGTTGTCTTACTAACAATGGATTTTCTTCTATTATATCCTTTTATTTAAACTCTCTTTTGTTATGTTGATAATTTGGTACATTTAGTGAAAATGTTTTAAATAGTACTTTACATTATTTAAATGATGTTGTGCTTATATTGTAGTTATTAAATGTTCACTTCTTAATATTTTGTAAGGTTATAATTACAAAATTTTGAGTTATATTGCTTTCCCCTTTTATGTTCCAGATGCCTTATTTTCTTTTTATTTTTCTTCTTGTGCCACAGACTGTGTACATTTATACGGCTTTAACATTTGTTTGTGGAATCTTCCAATTACTTTATTTGTTTTATTGTTCCTAAGTTTATATGTATCTGTTCCAAATATATTTATTATTTCATAAGGACTATTATAACTAAGAAACAATCTCCAATATTTTTTACGAAGTTTATTTGATATCTTGTTCTGCACTAACACTTGATCTCTTATCTTTACTTTCCGAATTCTTCTTTTTATTTCTTCATGTCTTTGATTTCAGGGCCTTTGCTTGTATTTTTTTAAAAATGCTAATTTAAAAATTTCCTCTTTTTCTAGCAATTTAACTGGTTGGTCTTCAGTAGCTTCTGGTAAATTATGGATTAAAGTATTGTATAATTTTCCATGGTGAACTTCTATTGGTTTAAATCCTGTTACTGTATTTATGGATTGATTAAGTAGATTTTGAATACCATTAATGTATGAGTGTCAACTGCTCTGCTTTTTGAAACGTCTTTTATCTCTGTCTCTCTCTACTGAATTGGCATTAGGTCTATATCTTGATGAGAAATACTGTTTATGATTCCATTCATGAATTTAAAACTGGTAAACACTGATGCATTATCACAAAGTATGGCCTGAACTACTCCTTCCTCTGGGAAATATGATTCTGTTAATTTGTTTAAACATGTTGTCCTGGTTGCTTTCTTGAGTGCATATATTCGTACATATTTGCTAAATACGTCATAGCATACAAATAAAAATTTGTACTTACAGGCATTGGACCATGCAAGTCTAAACTTAACAAACATCTTGGTTTATCTCTAAGCACTGAGTTCGTTGTATATTCATAAGCTACATTAATTTGTTTTGTTTTCTGACAAAGATCGCAACATGATATGCATTTCCTTACTTTATGTCTTAGTTTAGAGATATACAAATTTTCAAAAATATTTAGGGTTGTCTTTTCTGTACCTGCATGTATTAATCCTAAATGAAATTGTTCTATTACTTCTAATTTCATACTTATTGGAATATATGTTTTCCACCTCTTTATCTCCTTTCCATGTTTCTTATATAATACACCATTTTTAACAGCGATTGTGGTATTCTTTGCCTCTTCTATATTCGGAGCTCTTTCTTTCAAACTTGCTAGTTTAATGTCTTTATCTTGCTCTTCTTTAATATTTTTAAATTTATTCATTAATTCTTTCTTCATTGCACTGTCTATCGTAAGCACTTTAATTTCATATTTTTGTCTAGAACAGCTTTCAGGAAATAGTTTTTTGTGGTTGACTCTTGATATTAAATCACTGAATGTATGCTAATAAATGAATTACAACTATCCGGGCTTGTAGGCCGTGGTCTAGAAGGCATCGTGGATACCGACGTTTCGCCAAGTACAGCGCTTGGCATCTTCAGGGTGAAGTGATTCAGTGTCTGCGGTGGTCGGAGTCTGAATGACAAGATGCCATGCGCTGTACTTGGTGAAACGTCGGTATCCACGATGCCTTCTAGACCACGGCCTACAAGCCCGGATAGTTGTAATTCATTAATTAGTTATGACGCCGGCCGTGAAAGCCTCAGTATGTACATGAATGTATATTGTTTGCCTGGAATATGTATAATTTCTACATCAAATTCCATTATAGCGAGAATCATTCTAGCTAACTTGTCTCTATATAACCTACATTTCTAAATGAACGTCAAACTCATATGATCTGTGTATAATTTCACTTTCTTCTGAAACACATATGTCTTAAATTTAAGTAATGAAAAATAAAGTGCTCCCAATTCTAACATTGTTACTCATGCATTTTCTTTAATACTGGTTAAGCCACGTGAAGCAGTACTTATTACATGAAATGTGTTGTCATGTTCTCTTCGCCCTAGTATTCCTGCATATCCCTGACAAGTTGCATCCACATACAACTCATAATCTAATTCATCCCTTGGACGTTCCAGCAGTATTGCATTTACAAACAGCTCTCTTACATTTTCAAAACATTTTTGTAGCTCTGATATCCACTTCCATTTATTTGTTTTCTTTAGAAGTTGTCTTAAAGGTTCTACTTCTATAGCATATATTGATAAAAATTTACTTTCATAAATACAAATTCCAAATAAGCGTCATAGCTGTCGAATATTTTTAGGTGGTGGAATTTTTAATATGGCTTCTATTCTTTCTTCATCTGGTCGAACGCCTACTTCATTTATTACATATACCAGGAATTTTATTTCAGGTACACAGAATTTTGACTTTTTTATATTTACGGTCATGCCATGTTCATGTAATTTATTTAATACATAATTTACATTCTCTAATTGTTCCTCAAGGGTTTGACTTATTATTAGAAAATCATCAGTGTATCTGATTAAGAAATCATCTGCTGTGTCATCAAAGATACTATACATAGCTCTCAGGAATCCGCTAGCACTATTCTTCAATCATATGGGTTTACACAATATCTATATTGTAATCCAAAAACTTGAAATGCTGTGTAATCACGTACTTTTGGATCTAGCTCGACTTGCCAAAATGAAGCTGAGGATCTATAGAAGAGATATATTTGCCACGTGATAACTTTGCAATTGTTTGTTCTATACTTTCATTTTGAAAGTGGTATGGTAGCATGAATTTATTTAAATATCTTCCATCTATAGTAATTCTTAAACTATTATCTTTCTTAACCGTCCAATAAGCACTATTTATATATTGTGAATTGCTAAGCTCAATTATATTATTTTCTGTCATACTAGCTTCGTTTCTTAGGTTTATTGGTAGGTTATTATATTCTCTTCTGAATATTGGTGCATTTTCTACTGTGAATGTATGAATATATGATGTATACCGTCCTGAAATTTCATTGAATACATGCTTATTGTCTTCTAATACCTTTTCCATTATTATCTTTTCACGGTCAGTCAGTATTGTATTTGTCATTAGTGTATTTGTGTGTATTATCCTGTCCTCTCTCTCTCTCTGCTGCATACCTATTTTCCACCTGCACTAGCATATTTTATTCTGCCACCGGTTTCTTTGCATGAGGGTTCCCCTTGGTAAGGTCAGTTTTCTGTTCTTCAATAACCTTACATTATTTTCCCTGCTTGCCTGGTCATTTACTATTTGTATGAAGCATTCTTCTTCATATACTGCATTTTCTTGTTCCATTCTTTGCACTGTACATAATTTATCTTTTATAAAATGCACGTGGGTAGTCATATCATAGCGACTCCAGCGCACAAACAGATGCCGACAACTGATAAGATCCATTGTTCTATGCCGACAAGCCCCGCCCCTCTTTGTGCGCTACTATTTGCCGCCCTGGTCGCGTGCCGCTAGCCCCGCATTCTCCCTTTGTGCGCTGACATAATGCCGACTGTGTCTGTGTCGTCAGGTCCTGCCCCCTCCCCCATGGTGCCTGGTCGCGTGCCGGTGGCACCTCCCTCCCTCCCCTTTGTGGTTTGGTTGGTTCCCTGTGGATATGAGGGAGAGTGTGTATTCTTTCCATACGCTGGGTGCGTACCCTCCCTCACCTTTGTGGTCTGATTGGTTCCCTGTGTATAGGTGGGAGAGTGTGTATTGTTCCTATACGGTGGTTAAATTCCCGCCACCTCATTGTGATTTGTCTAAATCCCTTCCGTGTGATTGGTTGCCCTGCGGGTATGTGGGAGAGTGTGTATTGTTCCTATACGCTGGCGACGTCACCCCGCTCTCATAGCGTCCTGTCTAAATCCCCTGGTGATGGGGGAATGTGATTCTCGATGCCTGCCGCCCATCGGCAAATCGTTTGAGTACATAATTGTGTCAATCAAATAGATAATGTTCGTCCATGCATAAAACATTATTGAAAAAAAAAGAATCGGCATTTTATTACTACTAATGTCCGCACATGGCATATCTAATGAAACGATGCTCCTCGATCGATGAAAACAATTAAGTATTTTTGATTGATTAATTGTATATGAATTGACTCGCGCGCACCTGGTCGTCATCGTATATGTGTGCTAGCATGTGTATAACTATTACGACTAATAACATTTGTTTAATTCTACTTTTGAGGGAAAATATTTTCTGGATTTATAAGAGTATCACAACACTTAGATGAATCCATAGCTGAAAGGACAGAGTTGCCGTAACACTCGTTATCGCGTGATAATTTCACTGAAAACCCGCGCGCAATCCTTCCTCCACGAAGCGTCTCACTCGAGTGAGCGGTCGTTCAAGAGCAGCAGGAAGCTAGCATTCACTTCCCCCTCCCTCGTTGTACAGAGCGCCTCTTGCAGAGTGCGTGCCCCTAGGCGGGAGAGCGGTAAGCTGAATCTTCCGCTGAACGACGAAGATGCCGGGAGTAGATATTTTTTAAAAGTTTAACGAATGCACTGCGGCGGCCATGTTCACACCAACGAAAGCTAGCATAAATCATTTGAAATGTCCGAGAAGGAACTTCACGTTTCAAGATATCTTTTTCCAGGATTTATTTACACATAGGGGCGGCTATGAAAAAATAAATAGGCTAACTTACAAGTGAATATTACTTATGTTATTAAAAAATAATGATTCGGTTAACATTATAGTTAAATATTATAAATGCTATTTAAAAAAATAAAATGATTCGGTTAACATTATAGGTGAATATTACATATGTTACAAAAATAAATAAATACGGTTAACATTATAGTTAAATATTACATACGTTATTAAAAATAAATAAGCGCCCCGCTGATCGATGAATACAATTAAATATTTTTATTAATTAATTGTATATGAATAGACTTGCGCATTTTGGTTGCTGTCGCATGTGTTCGGGCGTTAAGTTGATTATTACGCGTGTATAACTATTACGACTAATAACATTTGTTTAATTCTAAATAAATAATGAAATATGGAGCCTATCCTAAACAAGACACAATCCTTGTTACTCTTCGCCAAACAACTGAAAAAGAAGCCCTGATGTAAAGGAAATTCTGTACACCCTTGACGAAAAAAACCCCGACCGCTGGGGAAGTAACCTTTAAGGATACAATTGACGTCTGTCATACCGTTAATGGCCAGCTTGAAAGGCTTCCTAATTGCTCTGCGTAGGTCACCCGTGCAAACACAGGAAAATTCTAAACCAGACAATTACAAGCCTGCTAAAACACATTTTTCCACCAATAAGTAATTTAAATTCTACATGAAGATTATTAATGATTAAGTTTCATAGTATACTACCTCTTATTTCTTTTAATAAAAATATTGAATATGATTCTCCCGTCAGGAAAAATTAAACGGAGAGAAGCGATATTTTCTTTTTACGCTGAAATTATAATTAAAGGCATAGCGTTCTTACAAGAAAAAAACCCTGCCCATATAGATTATAGGAATGGACTGTGTTTAAAACATGTATTTTTCACGCGTAGTGTATAGAGTGTCTCAGTAAGCATTCGTGACTATTACAATTATCTCCAAGTATTATTTCCTTCTCAGAGGCAATCAAGTTTTATTCCATTTAAAAAAGGTTGGCTTATTCTCTTAGTAAACATAGGACGTTTTTAAACAACCCTCCCTTCGAGAGATATTTTTTGAATATTCCAGCAAGGAGAGAGATCGAACCATATTTGTTTAAAAGCTTTTTTTTTCATTCACCGGAAATCTTCGAGAAAATTCGAGGAATTATTCAGTTGCACACCCCTTGCAAAAATAGTTTGTATACCCTTTGAAGAATGTATACCTGGCTGGAGAGGCCCTGGAAATCCCTCTGACGACAGGCTACGCCTGGATGGCATCTTGGACATTTATTCATTAGGGAGGCTATTGTGCTTTAAAATGGCCTAGCCATGTTTTAAGCTTACCACAACAATTTTTTCCCCGATAATTAATATAAATTCTACATGAAGATTATTAATGATTAAGTTTCATAGCTCTTATTTCTTTCAATAAAATATTGAATATGACTCTAGCGTCAGGAAAAGTTAAACGGAGAGAAGCGATATTTTCTTTTTACGCTGAAATTATAATTAAACGCATAGCGTTCTTACAGGAAAAAACCCCTGCCCATATAGATTATAGGAATGGACTCTGTTTAAAACATGTATTATTCACACGTAGTGTATAGATTGTCTCAGTAAGAATTTGTGACTATTACAATTATCTCCAATTATTATTTCCTTCTAAGAGGCAATCAAGTTTTATTCCATTTAAAAAAGGTTGGCTTATTCTCTTAGTAAACATAGGACGAGAACGTTTTAAACAACCTATATCGTAATTTTTTGCGAGATATCGACAATTAAACTAATTTTTTATGGAATCCTAAACAAATAAATATGATTTGTAGAGGGTGATATGAAGAGTAAGGCATTAAAAAATGGGAGAGATTGAATTCAAAATTAAGCGATCGAATGTATCTGATAGATTTTGTTCTTTGAAGCTAGCCTGTTATTTACGATATAGTTTATAGATGAATGAGATATTTAATGAATAACAGCCTTATTTAACATGGGTAACTTGCGAGGTTTGAACAGGAGAGTTCATAGGTTCGATTCCCGGTGACTACCCTAGCCGACTTTGGAACCATTAACGATTATTATAAGCACGGGTGTAGCCTTACAAGGAAAATTATATCAACAGAAACAATACATTATTTTCACTCTGCGATTATTTTAGTAATGTAACAATAATTAACAATGAATTTTAGCGGTACATGTAAAAAATAAAATATATTTTTATTTTCTAGCGCCATATGCAGAAGCATTCCCCTTAAGCAGAGATGGCGTGATGCCGGATTTCCCCATAACAGGTTTAGGCCTGCTTACGAAATGTCCCTGTGCGAGGCTAACATTTCCCTCTCCTTCTACTCGAAGGTTTGGAGTAGCCAATCAAAATCGTTGTATTATATACCATCACACATCTCACCCCCTTCAGCTTTTATCGGAGGAAATGATATAAAACCAGCAGCTTCTCTGACGATTTTCACCGTATTGTGAGAACACAGCGATCTAAGCACTCTGCAAACTTTATTCTTTCAACGTGAAATTTTATCGAACATCATGTCTGGTAAGTTGTATCACCAATTCATTTTCATTAAAAGGTTAACTTATTACTTAGTACATTTAACTTATATTTGCGTTCTTGTTTTTTAATGTCGGACATTTATTTGTAAATAGCTGAGCATTCTAAAAGTTAATAGCTAGACAGGTGAATTTTCTGAAATGTGAACAGTTTAGTTAAGTATTCATTTTAGGCAAGCTTATTCTACATTTAATAGCTAACTGCGCGAATTCTCAAAAAATGTGAACAATTTAGTTAAGTATTAATCTTGTTGAGTAATTATTATTCCAGATATTTAAATACAGGATTTCACAAAGTGAATTATATTCCTTTTGGAGAAAATACAATTATTTGAATACCTTATTAACGTTTTTGCTTTAGAATACTACAAAAAAGTCTGTTGCGCGAATCATTTGCCCTAACAAAGTAAATATTTACATTATATTAAAACATTTAAATCGAAAAATACAGTACTTAATGAACTTCATTAGTGAATCAGAACCTCAATTATATTTACACATATTATCATTTTATTATTATTATATTATACAGAAAAAAAGTTAATAATTTTGTAACTTTCAAATAAATGAAATTCTTTATGCAGCACATTCTATAATAAAGAATGTGTTTTTTTTTCTCTTCCTAATGCAGAAAGTTTAACATCTCAGTTTAACACATTGGCTGAGGGTAGCATTTACCCGGCCGTTCAAAGACTACAAGATCTTCAGCCAGAGGAGCCTTATAATATAAAATCCTTAAGAAAAATTGATACGAGATACGGTGCTAGAGTGGTTGCAGTTTTAGGCGATAAGCAAGTGTTTCTTCCGACAAGATATTCAACCCTAACAAGCCAACAGTTAGAGGAAATGCCAGGGAAGTTTCAAATTGTATATCATGGAGTAGTACCAGCCGGCAAGTTTAAGACATGTAAATTGTCTTTTCTACGTTGTAGCGTAGTGTGACGACGTTATCAAGCAAGGCGACTACGTGTGACAGTCAAAGGGTAGGGGGCAGGGCCTCTACCTTTCCCTGGCGGCAGTTGACGCCATCTATGGCTCCTCTCGAGGACTACAGACTTACACATCTCTGAGAGGTCCGGGATTCTGGGACCACACACATTCCATGGATTAAAGTTACAGAGAGCATAAGCTCTGCTTATGCCGAGAGTCCCTCTCCGCTAGTTTCAACCCTGAAACAGCCAAGAAGATGAAAAAGTAAAAACTGAGGATGTAGGTGAAAGAGTGAGAGGAAAAATTCAGAGGTGGAACGAGCCTTCACAGCATTCGTCTTGTGAGTGGAAAACCTTGAAGATAAAACCTCTGGGAATCAGAGGGGGTGTGGGATTGAACCGAATACAAGTCACCGACTTACCGTCTGAGCCATTCCACTCGATTGGTTAGTGTGTTACACACAAATGACCTTAGGTGTGTGTCGTCGTCCGTGGTGTAGTGGTTACCATGCTAGACTCTAGACACCGAGGTCGCGGGTTCAAGTCCGACGGAGGGCGATGCATTTTTCGGGCGTAAAAATCCTTAGCATGGCTTCCTTCGCAAGGGAAGTAAAGCCGGTGGTCCCGTGTCGTAGATTTACGACACGTAAAAGAACCTCAAGCCTGATAGAAGTCTCTGAGCAAAATTACCAGTCTTTCACGCCCAATAAGATTTCTCAAGCAAAAACCGTGAACAAATTATTTGATTGTCGGATACATGCATCTGAAGTCGCGAACTCGCTATTGTAAGCAGCATTATCTGGTAAAAAATGTTACATGTCAGGCGCTCCTTTTTAAGAGAATCCTCGATAAAATTATCTTAACTTTAAGAGTACCCTAAATTGCCTACACTTTTTTTACAAGATGAAATTTTGGAATCTCCATTGAATCTAAATAAGGGAATAGCATACATAACGTGTCTTAAAGAGAAAGTTCCTGTCTAAGACATTGTTTAGATGTGATGTGTTCTTGTTATGGTTGTAAATAAATATCTACATTAAAGCCTGTCATTCCGATCTGATTATGGGTTCTGACAAGCACATGACCGTATGTCTTCCTGCATGTTCGGGTATTTAGAGAGGTGGTCAGTGGTGTTTATGTGTGATTTCTCGTATAGCTTCGCATGCTTAGAGCGAGTGAGCAAAGTATTGCAACGATAATGTATTCTTCGGCTGTGTTCGGACGTCTCCGTACAGGTTCGGATGCTTAGAGTAAGTAAAGTATTATGAAGATGTATGTATTGATCGGGTATAATCGCGCAGATTCGGAAGCTTAATGGTAGCATACGAGGCTCAGGCATTCGCCTACAGTCCAAGGAAACCACGAAAAAATCAAATGTCTGTGCGAGTGACCGCTGGTAATCCAAACAGAGGGCCTTAGAAGCATATAGGTTAAGATGCGATTGACATGCAATGAAAACATGGTAGCATACGGGCTCAGGCATTCGCCTACAGACCAGGCAAAACCACGAAAAAATCAAAGGTCTGAGCGATTGGCGGACGGTAATCCAGTCAGAGTGTCTTAGAAGCACAGGCATTCGCTTGCAGACCAGGGAAAACCGCGAAAAAATCAAAGGTCTGAGCGATTGACAGACGGTAAACCTAGTCAGAGTGTCTTAGAAGCACATGCATTCGCCTGCAGACCAGGGAAAACCACGAAAAAATCGAAGGTCTGAGCGATTGGCGGACGGTAATCCCGACAGAGGGTCTTAGAAGCACATAGGTTAAGATGCGATTGACATACAATGAAAACATTGTAGCGTGCGGGGCTCAGGCATTCGCTTACAGACCAGGGAAAACTAAGAAAAAATCAAAGGCCTGAACGACTGACCGACGGTAATCTGGTTACGTGGCATTGTAACGTAATGTTAAGCTGTAAGGGTGGTTCAGGAGACATGACAGGCAAAAAGGGGGTGCCCCTACCGTTTAAAGTTTTGAACTTGGAGTCTGTTCCATCCATCCTGACGTCTCCGGCTCTGTGAACAATTTCTGTCTAGATGACTTATGTTTCAGGAGAGCATCCTTTCCCCCTGCTAGGCATAGATCGAGATACCCCCTCCACTGTGCACACGCGAGATATATACATAGTTGCGTGTTATGAATTCATTCATTAGCTTTTAATTTCTTCGAGCGATAGCCTCTGTGATGAATATGATTATATAACTGAGTGTTTAGAATGTCTAGACTATCACCTTTGCCTTTAGGAAATATGTATGGTTTTTTTGTGAAGGAATGTAATAGGATAACGTTTATAAAAAATAAATGTTGTATATATTACATAGGCCTCATTTTTTATTAATCTTTTTATACACCTCATATCACACAGTTCAATATTAAGATGGTTCTGGCTTCTAGATTCCCATTTATTCAAGTCTCTTTCAGTAATAGTTCAATAATTTTTTTTTAAATTTCATGTAGCATCAGTGTTTTAAGATACTGCATTCTCCTTTAAACAATTATGAAATTATTTATGAAATCAATGGAATTGGCGGGTATAGCAGTAATAATGAGTACATAATTTATATATTATTGCTATATTCTACACACGCGAATGTTTTTCCTTGCATGTTCCACGCTGCACGGTGCTGCAATTCTTCATTGAATGAGATCACTGGGAGGTGTTGAGAATGTTCCTATCACATTTCTGTTTATGTTGTTTTAAGCTATCTCGTTCTTCCTCTACATTTACATTCATCTGGGCATTCCTGTAACAAACATTCACATTATTTGCAGCTTGTTGTATATACTTCGATGTGAAGAATCATTGCAAGGATATTAAACTTCTTTCTGCACGAAATCACTCAGACTACAATCTAGACATTATTTACACATGTTTGTTTTAATACAGTGATGCATGCTTTTGACAACTGCTATCCTACTGGAAATTATTTGAAACTTGCTGTAGGTATCTGCTTTGAGGTAAAGAATCAGTGAATAGACTATTAAACTTCTTTCTGCAGGTCATCGCTCAGACTACATCCTAGGCGTTATTTACACGTGATAAATACCTTAGACAAATGTTATCCTAGTGAAGTGTGAATTTATAAACTCAACGAATGTAACTCTAAATGAAGCTTTGAAAGGATAGCTGAATTATTTCTACAAACCTTAACAGGAAGAAAAGACAATTTACATGTCTTAAACTTGCCGGCTGGTACTACTCCATGATATACCATTTGAAACTTCCCTGGCATTTCCTCTAACTGTTGGCTTGTTAGGGTTGAATATCTTGTCGGAAGAAACACTTGCTTATCGCCTAAAACTGCAACCACTCTAGCACCGTATCTCGTATCAATTTTTCTTAAGGATTTTATATTATAAGGCTCCTCTGGCTGAAGATCTTGTAGTCTTTGAACGGCCGGGTAAATGCTACCCTCAGCCAATGTGTTAAGTTGAGATGTCAAACTTTCTGCATTAGGAAGAGAAAAAAACACATTCTTTATTATGGAATGTGTTGCATAAAGAATTTCATTTATTTGAAATTTACAAAATTATTAACTTTTTTCTGTATAATATAATAATAAAAATGATAATATGTGTAAATATAATTGAGGTTCTGATTCACTAATGACGTTTATTAAGTACTGTATTTTTCGATTTAAATGTTTTAATATAATGTAAATATTTACTTTGTTAGAGCAAATGATTCGCGCAACAGACTTTTTTGTAATATTCTAAAGAAAAAAGGTTAATAAGGTATTCAAATAATTGTATTTTCTCCAAAAGGAATATAATTCACTTTGTGAAATCCTGTATTTAAATATCTGGAATAATAATTACTCAACAAGATTAATACTTAACTAAATTGTTCACAATTTTTGAGAATTCGCGCAGTTACCTATTAAATGTAGAATAAGCTTGCCTAAAATGAATACTTAACTAAACTGTTCACATTTCAGAAAATTCACCTGTCTAGCTATTAACTTTTAGAATGCTCAGCTATTTACAAATAAATGTCCGACATTAAAAAACAAGAACGCAAATATAAGTTAAATGTACTAAGTAATAAGTTAACCTTTTAATGAAAATGAATTGGTGATACAACTTACCAGACATGATGTTCGATGAAATTTCACGTTGAAAGAATAAAGTTTGCAGAGTGCTTAGATCGCTGTGTTCTCACAATACGGTGAAAATCGTCAGAGAAGCTAGTGGTTTTATATCACTTCCTCCGATAAAAGCTGAAGGGGGTGAGAGGTGTGATGGTATATAATACAACGATTTTGATTGGCTACTCCAAACCTTCGAGTAGAAGGAGAGGGAAATGCTAGCATCGCACAGGGACATTTCGTAAGCAGGCCTAAACCTGTTATGGGGAAATCCGGCATCACGTCATCTCTCCTTAAGGGGAATGCTTCTGTATATGACGCTAGAAAATAAAAATATATTTTATTTTTTACATGTACCGCTAAAATTCATTGTTAATTATTGTTACATTACTAAAATAATCGCAGAGTGAAAATAATGTAGTGTTTTTGTTGATATAATTTTCCTTGTAAGGCTACACCCGCGCTTATAATAATCGTTAATGGTTCCAAAGTCGGCTAGGGTAGTCACGGTAATCGAACCTATGAACTCTCCTGTACAAACCTCGCACGTTACCCATGTTAAATAAGGCTGTTATTCATTAAATATCTCATTCATCTATAAACTATATCGTAAATAACAGGCTAGTTTCAAAGAACAAAATCTATCAGATACATTCAATCGCTTAATTTTGAATTCAATCTCCCCCATTTTTTAATGCCATACTCTTCAAATCACCCTCTACAAATCATATTTATTTGTTTAGGATTACATAAAAATTAGTTTAATTGTCGATATCTCGCAAAAAAATTACGATATAGGTTATTAAAACGTTCTTGTCCTATGTTTACTAAGAGAATAAGCCAAACTTTTTTAAATGGAATAAAACTTGATTGCCTCTGAGAAGCAAATAATACTTGGAGATAATTGTAATAGTCACGAATGCTTACTGAAACAATCTATACACTACGCGTGAAAAAATACATGTTTTAAACAGAGTCCATTCCTATAATCTATATGGGCATGTTTTTTTTCCTGTAAGAACGCTATGCGTTTAATGGTTCGATCTCTCTCTCTCTCTCTCTCTCTCTGCCAGAATATTCAAAGAATATCTCTCGAAGGGAGGGTTGTTTAAAAAACGTTCTCGTCCTATGTTTACTAAGAGAATAAGCCAACATTTTATAAATGGAATAAAACTTGATTGCCTCTGAGAAGGGAATAATACTTGGAGATAATTGTAATAGTCACGAATGCTTACTGAGACAATCTATACACTACGCGTGAAAAATACATGTTTTAAGCAGAGTCCATTCCTATAATCTATATGGGCAGGGGTTTTTTCCTGTAAGAACGCTATGCGTTTAATTATAATTTCAGCGTAAAAAGAAAATATCGCTTCTCTCCGTTTATTTTTCTTGACGGGAGAGTCATATTCAATATTTTATTGAAAGAAATAAGAGCTATGAAACTTAATCATTAATAATCTTCATGTAGAATTTATATTAATTATCCGGGAAAAAATTGTTGTGGTAAGCTTAAAACATGGCTAGGCCATTTTAAAGCACAATAGCCTCCCTAATGAATAAATTTCCAAGATGCCATCCAGGCGACAGCCTGTCGTCAGAGGGATTTCCAGGGCCTCTCCAGCCAGGTATATATTCTTCAAAGGGTATAAAACTATTTTTGCAAGGGGTGTGCAACTGAATAATTCCTCGAATTTTCTCGAAGATTTCCGGTGAATGAAAAAAAAAGCTTTTAAACAAATATGGTTCGATCTCTCTCCTTGCTGGAATATTCAAAAAATATCTCTCGAAGGGAGGGTTGTTTAAAAACGTCTTATGTTTACTAAGAGAATAAGCCAACCTTTTTAAATGGAATAAAACTTGATTGCCTCTGAGAAGGAAATAATACTTGGAGATAATTGTAATAGTCACGAATGCTTACTGAGACAATCTATACACTACGCGTGAAAAATACATGTTTTAAACACAGTCCATTCCTATAATCTATATGGGCAGGGTTTTTTTCTTGTAAGAACGCTATGCGTTTAATTATAATTTCAGCGTAAAAAGAAAATATCGCTTCTCTCCGTTTAATTTTTCCTGACGGGAGAATCATATTCAATATTTTTATTAAAAGAAATAACAGGTAGTATACTATGAAGCTTAATCATTAATAATCTTCATGCAGAATTTAAATTATTTATTGGAGGAAAAAAAATGTTTTAGCAGGCTTGTAATTGTCTGGTTTAGAATTTTCCTGTGTTTGCACGGGTGACCTACGCAGAGCAATTAGGAAGCCTTTCAAGCTGGCCATTAACGGTATGACAGACGTCAATTGTATCCTTAAAGGTTACTTCCCCAGCGGTCGGGGTTTTTTTCGTCAAGGGTGTACAGAATTTCCTTTACATCAGGGCTTCTTTTTCAGTTGTTTAGCGAAGAGTAACAAGGATTGTGTCTTGTTTAGGATAGGCTCCATATTTCATTATTTATTTAGAATTAAACAAATGTTATTAGTCGTAATAGTTATACACGCGTAATAATCAACTTAACACCCGAACACATGCAACAGCAACCAAAATGCGCAAGTCAATTCATATACAATTAATTAATAAAATATTTAATTGTATTCATCGATCAGCGGGGCGCTTATTTATTTTTAATAACGTATGTAATATTTAACTATAATGTTAACCGTATATATTTATTTTATAAAATATGTAATATTCACCTATAATGTTAACCGAATCATGTTATTTTTTTAATAGCATATATAATATTTAACTATAATGTTAACCGAATCATTTATTTTTAATAACATAGGTAATATTCACTTGTAAGTTAGCCGTATTTATTTTTTCAGAGCCGTTCCTATGTGTAAATAAATCCTGGAAAAAGATATCTTGAAACGTGAAGTTCCTTCTCGGACATTTCAAATGATTTATGATAGCTATCCTTGTTGTGAACATGGCAGCCGCAGTGCATTCGTTAAACTTTTAAAAAATGTCTACTCCCGGCATCTTCGTCGTTCAGCGGAAGATTCAGCTTACCGCTCTCCCGTCTAGGGGGCACGCACTCTGCAAGAGGCGCTCTGTACAACGAGGGAGGGGGAAGTGAATGCTAGCTTCCCGCTGCTCTTGAACGACCGCTCACTCGAGTGAGACGCTTCGTGGAGGAAGGATTGCGCGCGGGTTTTCAGTGAAATTATCACGCGATAACGAGTGTTACGGCAACTCTGTCCTTTCAGCTATGGATTCATCTAAGTGTTGTAATATTCTTATAAATCCAGAAAATATTTTCCCTCAAAAGTAGAATTAAACAAATGTTATTAGTCGTAATAGTTATACACATGCTAGCACACATATACGATGACGACCAGGTGCGCGCGAGTCAATTCATATACAATTAATCAACCAAAAATACTTAATTGTTTTCATCGATCGAGGAGCATCGTTTCATTAGATATGCAATGTGCGGACATTAGTAGTAATAAAATGCCGATTCTTTTTTTTCAATAATGTTTTATGCATGGACGAACATTATCTAATTGATTGACACAATTATGTACTCAAAAGATTTGCCGATGGGCGGCAGGCATCGAGAATCACATTCCCCCATCACCAGGGGATTTAGACAGGACGCTATGAGAGCGGGGTGACGTCGCCAGCGTATAGGAACAATACACACTCTCCCACATACCCGCAGGGCAACCAATCACACGGCAGGAATTTAGACAAATCACAATGAGGGGGGCGGGATTGTAACCACCGTATAGGAACAATACACACTCTCCCACCTATACACAGGGAGCCAATCAGACCACAAAGGGGAGGGAGGGTACGCACCCAGCGTATGGAAACAAAACACACTCTCCCACATATCCACAGGGAACCAATCAAACCACAAAGGGGAGGGAGGGAGGGGCCATCGGCACGCGACCAGGCACCATGGGGGAGGGGGCAGGACCTGACGACACAGACACTGTCGGCATTAGTTCAGCGCACAAAGGGAGGGGGCGGGGCTAGCGGCACGTGACCAGGGCGGCAAATAGTTGCGCACAAGGGGGGGCGGGGCTTGTCGGCATAGAACAATGGATCTTATCAATTCTCGGCATCTGTTTGTGCGCTGGAGTCGCTATGATATGACTACTCACGTAAATATTCTTTTCCTCTTTATTTATTATAAGTCTGTCCTTATAATCAACTATCGCAGAGAACTCTATTAATATATCACATCCTATTATAACTTCGCATATTAGATTTGGAGCTATTAAAAACTTGACCTCCAATGTAATATCTGCTATTTGTATAGACATTAATGCTTGATATTTGATAGTTTGGGTCATTAAACCAATGGCAACCCTACATACAACATTACTTATTGGCACTGACATAAGTTTTATCGCTTCACTTAACAGCTGATTATAAAATTTCTTTGAGCAGATAAAGCTTGATGATCCTGAATCTATTGCAACATTTACTTTCTTTCTTGCTATAAAAGTTTGAATATACGGTGATTCATATTGGCTTTCACAATTCCCATTGTTTGTATTTAGATAACAATAAAAGTGTGTAGATATACAGTACCTTCTGCCACTTAGGGCAGAAGGTACTGTATATACTGAATCTACGTCAGGCAATACAAAATTTAGTTTTCCTGATTAATATTTTCAGTACTTACAGGATTGCCATTTTGTATCGCAGTTACTATTATTTCATTATCATTAACGTTTGTGTATGAGCCACGCCCCCTAGCTCTTGTTCTCCCACTGTAATTCCTATGTCCTCCACGTTTATATACTTCTGTATCTGTATTGTTGGTGTTATAGTTGTGGAAGTTTACCCTGCTTTGCGTACTTCCTCTATGCTGAAATCGATTATTACCTCTAAGTGAAGTAGAATGTTGCTGATTCATCCTTTCCATTTTTACATTTTACGTGTTCTTGTGTCCCTTGTTGTCTTGAATCTCTGATATTTTTGGTAGTGTAATTAAATCTGTTTTGGCTCTGAAATTCACTATTTATCCTATTTTCATGGCGACAGCGTGTACTGTAAGGCATTTCTTTACGCCTATCGCGTCTAGTTTGTCTGCCTCGTCTATGTGGGCTCCAAATTTAATTACTATTACATTTTCTTGCTGTTCTAATGATGATATTAGCTCTGTCATCTCATAAATAGTTTTGGATCTTGCAATTAAGATGTAGTTTTGTATGTGTAGAGGGTAGTGTCTGGTAATTAAACTAATAAAATCTTCCTCATTCATGGCTGGAGTTAAATATATTACATATCCTGCATGCTTTATAAGGTAATCTGTCATTGATAAGTTGTCATCTTACTATACTGTGAATAACTTAGGCTTGCCCTAAACTTATGTTGCACAGTGGTATTCCAAAATTTATTCATAAATAAAACCCTAAATGTTTCAAAATTCATTTCACTGTCTGCTAGCATATGTAACCAATCTAAGGTTTTGTTTTCCAAGCATTTTCTAACAAGTATCATTTATAATGCTTCAGGCACATTCTTCAATTTTAAATATTCTACTAAATCGTGTATAAATTGTACTGGACTTGAGGAAGCATTAAAAAAGGTAATGGTAATTCATTAAGCACAGAATAATATTTTGACATCTGATTGAGTACATGCACATATGTGCCATCATTATTGCTGTGTGTTTGATAGGCTCATGCTATGGAGAAAGCAGTAGCGTCTCTTGTATTATTAGTTAAGAAAGGTGATACACCTCTTTCTGCGCTTGTGTTATTGTCATGCATTTGATTAACATTTACAGAACTAGTTACATTTGCATTTACCTTTGGTACGCTGGTACTTAAATTTTCAAAAATATTTCTAAGCTTATCCATTTCTTTGTTACTTTCCTGTACTTTATCATTTATTTTGTCTATCATTGACTTGTGTGCCTCTTTAGTTGCATCTGCATTTGTTTTAGCCATTTCATGCATTTTATTTATTTCCCCTGTTAAATCTATCTGTACTTGTACAAGATCTGCATTTGTATTTTCTACCATTATTTTTAACTCATAACCCTGTTTATCTAACTTATTACAAATACCCTTTTTAGTATTATTAAGTTTCAGCTCCATTTCAGTTATATTTTTATCAATATGACTTAACAATTTCTGTTCTAGCTGATTGCAACCTTTATTTACTTTTAAATCTATATCATTTTGAAGTGCTTTAGAAGATTGTTCTATTTTGATTTTTAACCTCCTACCTTCAGCTTTGCTTTCTTTCATACAATTTTCAAATTTGCTTAGCTAGATAATTTTTATACTAGATAGCTCTGTATTAGTTTCAGTTATTTTATTACTAGTTTCTGTTAACATATTACTTAACTCTTTTCTTAACTCTGTATTAACTCCAGTTATCTTATCATTATTTTCAGTTAGCTTTCTATTAAATTTTTTTCTGGCTTCATTTAACTCTCCTTTAACTCTCCTCTCATTTCAGATTTTGCTTTTAGAATGCACATAATATTTTTTTGTGATAAGTTTCCTTGCTCTTGTTGGCTAGATGTCTGAGGGATAGTATTTCTTTCTGTTGTTCCCTGCACTAACATATGTAAAGGTAATTGACCTTGCATACTACTGCTATCTCTTTCTCTACTGGATTGTGAATTTACAGATAACTGTTCTTCTACATCTAACCTATTTGTTTCCTCTAGCTCTGATTGTAAATTTACATTGTAATTTGTAATGGTTGACCTATCCTCTCCTACTTCCATATTTTTATTGTTTTCTGTTTCCATTTTATTTTCTATATTTCCTTTTGTTATATTTGATTTGGAATTGCTGAATTTTAATTTGCCACTTCTTAACAGCATGAAATTATCTTAATAATAATAATAATAATAATAATAATAATAATAATATATATTTTTTCCTAACTTTCTTGACAATTATATACATATAAGGTATTGGAATTTTCTAAACTTTTTTTCTGGCTGTGTTAGTAAACCTTTATATTCTGGTGTTCCCTCGCAGATACTTGTTGAATTGACTGCATGCCCCGTACTCCTGAAAGAATTGCTGTCCTTGGATGATGTTGATGATTTTGAAGTTCTCTGAAATTCTCTGGAGTTCTCTGAAGTTCTCTGAAGTTCTTGTAGTGAAGTCTTGTAGCTTCGTCGATTCTTTTCTGCTTTTCTCCTATTCTTACCTATTCTGGCCCCACTTTTAGATGCAAATTTCAAGTTTATATTGTATCCCTGTATGGAAAGCCAATTTGAAGCAGTTGTATTATATTTCCACTGTTGGGAAGCCAAATTGATGAAGTAACTGCCCCACGTATGGTACAAAGTTTCCGGTGGCCTTCGCCCCCAACGTTCACTTTCCGGTGGCCTTCACCCCTAGTTTACTTTCCGGTGGCCTTCACTCCACTTTTAAAAAGAATCAACTTTGTACTTTAATATTTATTTAAATATTATATATATTTATGTTTGCCTCGGCTGCGTCAGTATTAATTTGTAGAAACATGTATCTCTTAGCTGAAGAATGTAGGCTTATACTAGTTATAATTTCTACTTCACTCCTTTTATTAATCCTTCACACGATTAAATAACACTTCACTGATATAGAGAGCTGTGAGATTATTTATTAATTACGTGTACATTTTAACACATACTTTATAGTATTCTCGCCGTAATGAATTTTATGTCTCACACTTAATACGTATTGAACTGCTCGGGAACGCGTCTAGCGTCCGGTTTGGAACGCTGTCTACTATCGTCTGCCGCCTGAATTTGTACAATTTGCTCTATTTCAAGTCTCTATTGGCTAACCCTACTCCAATAAAATACGTTTATTTAACTTTCAGCTTTTCTGGTTGTTGATTGGCTACTTATAAACTGTTTTTAAATATTACATTATTGTTCCAAGAATTACTAGTAGCACTATTAAACTTTCTAATTCATTATTGCCTCAAGGTTACCTCATTGTTACCGAATTGTTAGCAACTTTCGGCTTCTATTCTCACAGCTCCTACATTATTAAATTACTTGATACTTCCACATAACATTATTTTACATGTACAAAATAATATAAAGATAATACTATGACTTTCACATACATTTTATGTATTATATTATAAACATATTGCTTTAAGGCGGGATGTTACTAAATTTTATATTATATAATTAGACAAATCATTTAAGTGTTAAAAACTGTGCCTCAAATATCAAGCAGCAATTCTTTTTTCCAGCGAGAAACTTCACTTTCTACCTTCCTATGCCGGATAAGACACTTCTTTCATACACCCTCTTCAGCCTATTAGCCCTTCAAAATAGAAGAATCCTTACTCGCCGCCAGTCGTAGTAACTTTGTTAAGTTCATTTTTGCTCTCGTGGTATGTGTTCATTCGTAAACCTTTATTTCCAGAGATTCGCCCAAATTACTCAGATAAAGCTAGCGTAAGATTCGTGCAGCAAATGTTGGCAACTGTGATAATTGGGGGGCGGGACCTTTGGTGTGCTCTACGGAGATCAGCAAGATGCTTTGCACTAAATGTTTATGAAGAGTCAGGTATACTATTTGTGGCGTTTGAAGAAACATCAAACAAAGTATGAAAACTCAAGAGCACTTACGAGAGAAATTATATAGCTACAATGTGCCAAATCAAGAATTCTGAAGGGTTTCTGTTTCAATCATGTGATATGATTAACCTACAAGAACTCCTTCTAAAGATTCAAGGCAAAATGATCGATTTACATTTTTATTTCTCTTCTAATTTCCTATAGTGAGTAGAGAATTATTGCATTTCACCCAAACATTCATCTTAGAAATACACTGGAAATCACGTTTAGAGGTCCCTGAATCCAAAAAAAATCCTTTTTAAAAATGAGTCATGTGTGTGAACACCATAACTCAAAAAAAATACCAAACTTGGTATTTAAGTTCAGTGTGTTCCAAGAATGCGACACGAAGAATAAAATCCCCGACCCAAAACTACCCTTTACATGGAAAACGTTTCGTTATTTTTTACTTTCTCACTAATGACTAACGACTATGGTTAAAATACCATACGTTCAAGACATTTTTATGACACATGAAATTTACATCTTTAATTTTGTGGGAATAACCTGTAAAGTCCTCTTCATTCGGAAGGAATTTCATGTATATAATTAGAAACCTTAAGAGAAATCTCATTTCATAAAAAAATATAGATCTCGTTAAAGCATACAATTTGTGTGAAGTAAAAGTGTTTGCGGTGTTATCTTTCCTAGATATTCTTTGTTATTGGTTTGATCCTTCAAATACCTGCACTTCTTCCAAGTGCAAGTCGCTCTTCAGTTTTTCTCGAGACATGCAAAGACAATGGAATTTCAAAGCCATCACATAGCAGCTTGTTTTTTAAAAACCTGACTATCGCTTTAACTTCATGTATCCAATTAATATCTAAAAGGACCTGCTGTGGTACTTAGCGTCCCATTCCATATTGGACGTGAAAGCCCGGTAATTTTGTTTAGATGCCTATTTATCAGGCTTGAGGTTCTTTTACGTACCGTAAATGTACGACACGGGACTACCGGCTTTAATTCTCTTCCGAAGGAAGCCAGGCTAAGGATTTTTACGCCCGATAAAAAGACCTATCTCTCTCCGCAGGGTTTGAATCCGCGACTTCGGTAACTAGAGGCTAGCATAGTAACCGCTACACTACGGCGGACGACATAAATGTCTAATGAAAGTTTATATCGATTATCCAGAAATAAATAGAAGCATAAACCGTGGTAAGAATAGCTTATAGAAGAGTGAGTAGAGAAAAACATGGGAAAGCAACACATCAGCATTTTTTATTTCCTGGTTTTAAACAAGCGATGTTTTTCGAGAGGGTCTGTATTTTTTATTTTGTTCATGTAAAAGTTAATCTTGGATTTTATGTTTTAGCATTGTTTTGTACTTCACCAGTTGGTAGCATTGGTACAATGCGCAGCAATGTGATCAATATGTCTTTAAACAGATCTACATTTTAAAATAACATCCTCTTTATTCGTAAAATAGTCACAATAAATACCACTCAAAGTGTTGAGTTTATTCAACGGTTTCAACATCTTTCATGATATTAGATATTATTTGGACTAGGATTTTCATGGTGGAGCATATTCTTTTGGTAAAACTGTTACGTTCCTAAAATATACATAAATACTTTTATAAAAACACATCAGCAGTAAAGTAATCTGATAAGCCATATGCAGATATAGCCATTTCTCTCTTATAGAGCATATTTTAGTACGTAAATGGTCATATTCTCACTCTTTCAAGAACAGCTTTTCTCATGCAATTCATTTCTTTCTTTCATGCACATTTTAGATGTCAGCTGAAATAGAAAGAATTTTTTCGAAGTATAAGGGTTTGTTAGATAACAATAGTAAATATTTTATTTAAAAATTTTTATAAGGTAACATTATAATTGCATATTCGTAACTCAGGGCACATAAGCTGGAGTTAAAACATATATGGGGGAAATACAGCATACATTAACTGTTAATTATAATTTTAACAAAATAAAATCATGCTAAAATATCAAATTCCATAGTATAGCTTGCTTTTAGTAGGCATTTTATTCTTAAATAAATAGTAAACTGTCATAAACTGACTTAATTTATTTTACAACATAAATTTTACTTCATTACAATATGATTAGCTCCTGCCGTAGAACAAATTTATTTTTCACGAATTTTCTAGTTTCCTCAAGCTTCTTTTCTAGTCACGTGGTTTTTTTTTATTGATTTTATTATCACACCTGATACATTTTAATACACGTTTATTGGTTGTCCTATTTCAGAAAGTCCTTGCTTCTTGCGTCTGCCATTAACGCATTCTCGCCTGATTACATTTTCTATGCACCTGGCTGATTTTTAAACGTCTGGTTTTATCTTCCTTAT
This sequence comes from Deroplatys truncata, assembly GCA_030765065.1. Classification (NCBI taxonomy): domain Eukaryota; kingdom Metazoa; phylum Arthropoda; class Insecta; order Mantodea; family Mantidae; genus Deroplatys; species Deroplatys truncata. The sequence goes on from CM060976.1 coordinate 18,464,537, forward strand.
TGTGCCCGTGTCCAGCCTGTACATTTTTCCTCGCCTGCACCATTTTGTCGTTGACTACCTATAAGCTATTCACTGACTGGACACTTGCGGTCCCCAACTGTATATTGTTTCAATTTAATACGTTTTACTTTCCTTCTGTGTATAGAATTTAATGTTTATTCTATTTTATTATTAAGTTCCCCTATATTACAATTTTCTTAGCTTGCTTTGTTTCTTTCTCTTCCTATTCTTATTTAGCGTTTGTTTCCGTTTTTATTCTTTATGTGTTCGCTATCGTTTTTAATATTTTTTCGAACGAATATTACTGTCTCATAGGTCATTGTGTATATTTTTGTAAATGTTAGGTCATAGCATCATCTTGTTTTTATTATATCCTAGCCGTAGTTATTATAAACCTCCACTAGAATGTTATACATTTTCAGATTTCAAGAAAACCAGGAACGAAGTTACCAGCAAGTTTGTGAAAAGCCAAAAGGCTGCATCTCTCCCCTTGTGACACATTAGCAGCTATAGTGAGCATTACCCGGGAAGTTTAATTTTTTCTCCCTCTAGAAGTGGCGTCCAAATTTAATTTAGCAAATAAAGGAAAAGGGGAAACGAAAGGCTGGATAATCTGGAGGAAAAATGAAAGCAGTTTCTTCTATTGAAGCATTAAGAGACTTATGAGGAATGGAAGTAAAACATTTTAGGAAAATGCAAAACTAGTTTAAATACTATGGGGATTAGAATGGAGGAGGAGGAGGACGGATAGAAGAAACAGGCATAAGGGAGGAAGGCTTTGGCACTGTGAACAAATAAATAGGTACTTAAGTTCTTTCTACTCTATTAGAAATACCAAGATATTAAAGACATCAGATAGAGAATCCTAGTTTTACACTTCTGTGCTGCTCTTTACTTTCTGCATTACTCTATAATATCTTCTTTGGTGGACTGAATGCTGGAGTGCCAATTTATTCTAAATAAAAATTAATGCACTCGAATATTTTAGCGGCGTATATATCGAACTATTTTAAACCGTATGTCTTAAGAAGTATCTGTAAATTACGGTCAGTGCCGTCCCTACTTCCTCACCACGACCGCATAAAGTCCAAATAAAATAAAATGATAAAGAGACATTAAAAGGATAAAACAAGGCACACTGATGCATGAATGATTTCCATGGTTTACGTGAAACTGTCATATTTATTTTGTAACAAGGAAATCCGCAGCTTTCATCCTCTTATTGCTTCAAATGACGCTATTCTCCTTCCTGTGATTCTATCACTTTCTTTCATCCTCATAACTCCTCACATAAACCCCCCTCTCTCTCTTTCTCACAGACCTTGCACATCAAATTTTCTAACGCGCTTTTTTGTAGTTTAAGAAAACTTGAATGAATGAATGTATATTCATTTCTCAGCACTCACATTTACATTATAAAATTACGCATAATTTAAAAGTACAATAACATTTGAAAATATTGGGCCATTTAGGCTACTAATTCACTTCTTGGTTGCTTGCCTATGCTAATTTACGGTCGCAATGCACACAACTCCTGGTTGAGCCACTGTCTACTTGCTTACATTATTCCTCTATTTCGTCTGCTTTTAGCCCCATCTTCGCTGTAGTCATTCTCAACTACTTGTCTTTAACGTTACCCGAATAGTTTCCCATAGATATTGTGTTCTAGTCCCCTTTTACACTCCGAATCTTCTCTATTAATATTTCCTCTTCCAGGTTTTTCAATTTCTGTTGCGAAACTTGTTCTCTCCATGTCTTTGTTTGATTACAGCCGAGGTGGCGAAAACGTGACTCGCGAGTCATTTTAACTTGTAGGCGCCGTTCCGTCTCTGCAACCGTCCGTTTGTTTTTCACATGCTGCTGAGTGATGCAGTGAATGTTGCATATTTGGTGACTCGCGGAAGGAAGTCTTTTTCGCCACCCTTGCATTACAGTATAATATACAGTAGAAACCGGGGTTAACTTCAACGCACATTGGACATACTCCTATACACCTACTCGTCATGCCTTATGGCTTTCAAGTTTTTAACTCCTGTTCTTGCATATCCAAATCCTTCTCGTTCTAATTGATATCTCTATGTACTTTTCCCTCTCTCATAGTGTTGTTATTTCCCTATATATCCTCAAGAAGATTTTATCTATTGTACTGCTAGAAGTAATTCTACTTCTTGAGTAGGAGGGAAATGATGGTTGAGGAGCACTTAATATGCTGGAATGTGTATTCATATGCAAATGAGCTCCCCCACCTCCTCTCCCCCACCCCCAGCTCCTTGGTACTTTTAGTTGCAACTGTGGGTCATAAATCTTGTTGAGTATAATGGAAGCTTGACAGTTAAGCAATTAAGGCTACCCTTCACCTGTCAAAACGAACAAAGGGGATCGTAAATTTATGGTCCTGTAACAAGGGCGAGATGTTTTTTCTACCCATTCCACATCCGGCCACTTCTGCACCTGCAGCAGCTCACCCAAGAGGCTATCCAATACTGTCAAAATGAACAAAGAGTATGCTGGACAAAGGAGCAGACGCTATTGTCTCCAGCTCTATTATTTACTTTTAGGTGAAGCCACCTGGCATCTCATTCCACTAGCATTTAACAATAGAACAATGCTTGCCCTTCAACTGTCAAAATGAACAAAGGCTATGATAAATTAGGGTCGTGACAAAAGAGAACTGAAGCCCGTTAACAAAGAAATAAGTTCTATTGTATTCTATTTCTATTGTCCGGGGCAAGGCTTCTTTAGATAGACCATCTGGCATTCCTATTCCACTAGCATTTAACAAAAGAACAATGTTTGCCCTTTAACTGTCAAAATGAACAATGAGGATGCAGGACAAAGGAACAGATTGAATTTATCCCATTTATTTTGTCCGGGGCAAGAGAAGGACCCCCTGCGGGCATTCCATTCCACAACCCTATAACAAAAGAACAAAGCTGGTCCCTTTCCATTTTTCGAACACCTGCGTACTTCACAAAAGAATCTGAGGGAGGTTTTATGCTCGCCCTGTTTTTGTCTGACTGTGGGAAAAGAGAGAGGCTTGCGTTCCCACGAGGCAAGCATCATATAACAGCTAGACCCTAAATTCCACCCCATCCCACTCCGACTTTCAGGCGTCACCTTAATTGCCCGAGGGCTACTTCTCTCTGCACATGCGCTGCAAGAGATTATGTCAGGGCTGTTCTCCCCGAATGTTTTACGATGTTCTACCAATATACCCGAGCATAGTTAACAAGCATTCTGTTTGACTCATTTCAAGCAGAGACTCCGAAAAAGCGCTTAATATATATTTCATTACATACATTAAACCTCTGTGTATACATGGATATCAATAGATCGGTGTTCGATTCTTACTGCAATCAAACGTTTATTGCTAATGAGAAATTGATGATTGATATTATTATATCATTACCCTAATTAATAAAAGGGTGTTCAGAGGATTGTAGCTCGAATCTCACCAGACGAAACTCTAATGCGTAATAACTATTAAACTATGCAAGGTCAGATTAAAATGTATTTAACAAATATAATTATTTATATTAATCACCGGTATATACTTAGGCATCCAAATTGATACTTTACTAAGGTTAAACATTATTATATCATTACCCTGATTAAAGACCGTTCAGAGGGTTCTAGTTCGAATCTTATCCTGCAAACTCTAATGTGTAATAACAATTAAATTATGGATGCGTGCACTAGCAGGTTAAAATATATTTAACAAATATAATTATTTATATTAAACACATGTATATACTTAGGTATGCAAACTGATACTTTTTTAGGGTAAAACATTATCATATCATTACCCTGGTTAATGAAAGACCGTTCAGGGGTCCTAGTTCGAATCCTACCCTGGAAACTCTAATGCATTAATAACTATTGAATTACTGAGACGTGCACGAGAAGGTTAAAAATGTATTTAACAAATATAATTATTTATATTAATCCCTGGTGTATACTTAGATATTCAGATGCCTAGACATGATTCTTTATTTTCTTTCTTCTTCTCTCTCTTTCTTCCTTTTTCCTCTTTCAATCTATCTAACTCTTTCTTTCTCTTCGACTTGTACACATTCGAGCGTTCACATATACACGAGCACATGCACATACATCAACATACATACACCGGTGCACGCACACACACTCACATACACATACATACACACCTGTAACACACCAATTATCTCTTTCAAACAGAGATATCAAAAACCTTTACGTGCATTCCTTCTCTATAATAAAAGTTTGCATTTCCCCTCACTGAATCATCGATTCTCTTGCATAGAAAAACACATTCATCCCCGCACTCCCTACAGATCGCTTCCCCCACCGATCCTCTCTGCACGTCATTACATGAGATAGAAGAACCGGTTTTTCTATCCGCTGTATATAAGGAGCCCCTTCTCGCACTGCTCTGAATATTATTCGAGGTGTAATCGAGTCGATAATACAATGGACGATTTTTGGAGCGAATGCGGTGAAGAGTCATACCATTATACATATTATCATAAAGAGTCGTGTAATGGTATCATGCATTCTAGTGTGTAACATGCTTTCCTATCATGACCAGATGACTTCTCGAGGCATATGCACAGACAACTATTCAGTCTACAAAAGAAGCATGATGTAAGTATAGTTTTTTATTATTGAATGCAATCTCTAAAAAGTGTGCAATTGTACTCTAAAGGAGAGTGAAAATAAAATGGTTCATTTTATTGTATTTTCTTTTTTTGAGGGAAACTGATACCGAAAGCGACGGTGAGATGGCCAGCCTCATTTCAAATCACAGCTCTCTGTGGCATTCAGAGTACTGCAATGGATATACTCACTCTCTGCTGTGTGCAAAACCTGAGGCACACGACAAGATGGCGTCATACTTTCCATGCAATGAGAGCTGCAGTGTATTCCTCTTCAGGAGGAGAAATTTAAAGTAAGTAGCTCTTTAAATGTGTATCATTATTGTACATTGCTATCGTCATATATGTAACTTCAGAGATCATTAATGTAAACATTCATTGTGGGCGATACTAACATACATTACTATTTCGATACATGGTACTATAGTACAAGAGTAGTTGTATACGACTAACACTGGAAATTATAATGGATTTTGCAGAATTCAAATGACTACACCAGCGCCCAAAACCGAGATAGGTTCTGATGATAAAGAACCGGAGGATATAGTGGAATATCCCAATTGCACAGCAGTATGCTAATCACATAGATGAGGAACAGAAGGAGTCCAATTCACAGCAGGCTGGGGATATAACACAGACGACCTCCGAGGCTCCCCCTGGCAAGCCTACAGAACTCAGGAAAACATTGACGTGAGTATTTTCACATCTATAAAAAATCATTTTTTCATTCCCCTGTGACCTAACAAAAAAGTAATTCTTTTCAGGCTACCTTCACTTCCCCAATCATTTTTCCAAGACTTTCATTGTGTAATGTTTCAGGCGATGCAGTAAGGGGAATAAGAAGAGGAACAGCTTTGCAGACCTGCAAAGGAGGCAGTCGCTATTGGAGGATAGAATAAGCAACATCGAGACACCCAAGAAACATGCCGGTAAGAAGCGGGTGCCGAGACGTCTACATCTCGGAAAGACACAGCATTAAGATAGGATTCTTCTATAATATTCCAGTGCTTTTAGTGAAAAACACAGACAAATTTGTATACATGTCAATTCAAGATTGGGAGATAATTCGAGACAGTCTTCCTACATTCAATGCATTCCTCCAATCGAGAAAGTATCCGCGTGTGGAATATTGTGAAAATATTGTTTTCTCTTATAATGTTGTTGCTTATATACAAGAGACAGAAATAAAATTTTTGAACACTAATTTAAATGATTGTGAAATATTTTTAAATAGCGATGAAATTTGCAGGCTAAAAAGACTTGAATCGTTTATAGATTACCATTTAGGTAACCTGTCTGTTGCAAATGTAATGACATATGCTGGAACGAGGAGTTGGAGGAAGAAAGTGATGGAAATGCAGGATAAACAATAACAATAAAAAAGAATGAAAGAATGCTGTTATATAGTGTTTTTATTCATTAAAAATCCTTACATTCCTAATGAAAAAAACAAATCCTTACAATGATTAGTTTAAAATAAAAGCTGCATTACATGAGTCAGAGGCTTGTAGGTAAATACTTTATCTGAATTATTAAACAATACAATGAGATCTTTGCAGGGATACTTACATTTGCCTGAATTTCAATTCTAATGCTGACAGCACCATTTACAACTTCAACTGGTGGATGCGAGCAATCTATAGCAAATATAGGAGCAAATTTAAGAAAATCTCTTCTCTTTTTCATAATAAGAGTTTTGAAACTTTGAGTACATATCATACAATGATGCAAATCTCGAGTTTCCAAAGTCCAAATTCATGACATGATAGGGACAACATTCGCTATTAAGATAAAGTCTCAAATTAGTTATGTTACAATGAACAAAAAGAGAACCGTTTTAGATGCATTACTCGATCTTAAAGTTTGAGCACCCAAAATGAAAAATCTCAACTTCTCCATTTTTGATGTGGTGCCGACATTCCAGGTGAATAATTTAGTTTGCGGCACAGCAGGCAGAGTATGCAGATCCATGGTCCTAAATAGGAGATACAGCACCTTGTCCGACTTGACAATCTTGAGCATTTCAACCTTTTCAGCATCAGAAAGTCGAATCACTGGCATTCTCCACTCGATTCGTGCAAGTTTAACGGTTGCATTCTCTTCACCCTCAGGAGCTATAATGCAGTTTTTAGAGTCCTTGGATCAAATCAGCACCAACGCAAACTTGCTATTTAGTATCAGTTCCTTGTGGTCGTCTGCAAATCCCAGAAGCATCGAAAGCGGTACTATGGCGCTGAAGACTCCATTTGCTGCATTCACAATGTCCATGTCTTCTTCGGGATAGCACCATCCGGCATTCAGCTTGCGATCAGAACCCCGATCCCGGGGTTCCTGGTTCGATCAATAGGTGAGCCGTTCATATCCAGTCGAATCTCCTCAAACATGAATGCAATAGCGTTATTGGTAAGCTTTGAAGTAGTAGCTGTTCCATTAGATTTAGTAATACTCCCCTCATTGTATAGATAATTTCGATTAGGTAAAGTATATAAATCTTCAGCTTGACAAGGGATTCTAATCTCAACATTAGTGTCCAGAGCCGATGTATTGTATGGTAAAAACACATGTTCCTCTTCTTAGTGATCTTGTCATCGAATCTCGGTGCACCGGTAACATTGAAGATGTCCATGATTATAGGAGTCTGAAGCCCTATACCTGGAGGAAATGTCGATTGCGCGATGTTAACCCGCTGGGTGTCAAGGGTAGAGTATGATGTGTGCGTCGAATCACTCTCTTATATCCTTGACGTCGTTGACTTCTTCTAAAATCTATTGGCCCTGCAGCGGGTGTGAAGCCTTATGCTTATATCTTCGTTTCTAAAGTCAATGATATTACCGCTTTGGTTCACTACACGAAGATTAATTTGCTCTATAGCATTGGTGTTTATGATTGGAAGGAAAATTGGATTTGACGGCTCTTGAGAAATATGATACCCAGGCGGAACAGAAGGGAAAAACTCGTAGATCGAGTGTCTGCTTTTACCTCGAGCCTGTTGCAATACTGCACTCAATTCGTATGATGCTCACCTTAAATATATTCACCAGGAAATCAGATTCGGACACCTGATTAGCTGGAATAACTTTACCTCTGAAGCCCAATAGCGAGTCTATAGAACGATCACCGGAAAAATCAATAGTGAAAGGACATTGAATTTCAGCCTTCATCGTGTTATTATTCGGTCTAATAAAGAAGACATTCTCATCCACACCTAGCTTATCTCTGGTGTATTCATTAATATCAGTAATCTCATAAGTTCCATCAGGTATATCAATGATCTTAATTTCATCATTGTGCATGTAATGAAATTGATTATTACTCCTATCAACATTGGGAATGGAATAGAAGGTTTCAAAATTCAGTAGAGCAATCTCATACCGACCCTTTGGATCTAGCTGAAGAGGAGGATTCAGGTATGTAGTAAGCACAGACTCGTTGCCACTGACAGCAATAGTGTAACTCATTGCGATAGAAATTGCAAGCACAAAGGCCCGCAAATAACCGAGCTGAAACTCTGAAACCTCTTAGTCTTATACAGTACCTTAACATCTCTGAGGTACCTTTCTATCTCTTTTGGAGGCTTCAAGTTTCCAAAGCTGCCATCCTTCTTTATAGCAACCCAATGAGTGCCTTCATTCTCTGAAGTATCGAGATTAACAATAAATCTCCCTCTGTAACGAGGTCTTGAGGGTAGCTGATCGATCGTGCATACAACCCTAAAATGAGGAATCTTTAAACGTCGGGCGTACAAGTCGAGTTCTATGTTACTCAATGCTTTTTCCGGGACAAGTATAGTCCTCTGCCGGAGTTTTTTGAATTCCCTTTCTTGCTCTGCCTCCTCTTCCTTTCCGTGTTCCTCGCCTTATGCTTCTTCTTCTTCTTCACTCGTAGGACTTTCCCTCTTGCTGCAATGTCTTTGTTATGTCTCATAATTTCAGCAATTTGTTTATCCGCAGCCTTTTCCTTATTTACAGCGGAGGCTATTTGTGCAGCGCCTGCAGCGGCGGCTCCTAGGGCTGCAATAATCGGTATGAGCGGTAGAAATCCTCCTTGTTTCTTCTTCCTGGATCCGGCACCAACAGCTACCTTACCCTTCATAATGGTTGTTACTAGTCGGGCTGCCAAGGTTTCACCTAATGTAGCTTCAGATGATTGCACTTTTTTCCAACCCTTTTCAGCCAAGATTTTGTCGGCAACGTTTCTCGAAGCAGAGTCCTTATGCTGAGCATGGGGAATGTCGTGAAGTTTGCACGCTTCGTCTAAAGGGTGATTCCGGGGTCTCCTCTCTTTAATCTATTTTCTAACTTTGTCCCAGGTCCACAGTATCTGTAACCAGGCAAATGTGCTTCAAATGGCAGCAGGTTAATGAGAGAGTTGATTAAACCGGAACCTCTTGCGACCTTAACTCCCTTAGCACTCATGGTACACTAATTGTCTTTATTGGCACATAGTGCTTTTATACTCTGTCATTGCTTACATTCATTAGCATATATACATTAAGGATGATTTATTTTATTTTAGTTGTTACGATGGAGTTGGTGAAGCAAGATTTCTCGCTGCCTATCCAGGTGCTAGACTTTGAAAGTGAGTTTAGACGCGATATGCACGGGAAGCTGTTTCCAGGCAATGTTGGAGCGCTAATTCTAGGTAGCTCCAGTGCTGGAAAAACATATGTATTACTCAATATGATACTTCACGAGAATGGACTACGCTTTAAAAATGTGTACATTTACTCAAAGTCGTTATACCAGCCAAAGTATCAATATCTCGTTAAGCTGCTTGAAAACATTGAGGGTCTAGGTGTGTATACTCATGAAGTCGGTGAAAGCGTCTTGCACCCATCAGAAATTAAAGAAAATTCAATCTTTATATTTGATGACGTCATCACTGAAAGGCAAGACAAGATTGCATACTTTTACAGTATGGGTAGGCATCGAAATGTGGATTCTATATATCTAGCACAATCCTATGCCAAAGTCCTAAAGCATTTAATTAGAGATAATGCGAACATGATTATACTCTTCAGGTAAGATAATTTAAACTTGAAGCATATATATGAATATTACGTAAACACGGATATGACGTAATCTACTGAATTTAAAGATTTGTGCAAAGGTGTTTGGGAGAGCTCTACAGAAGGAAGACTCTTTATGGTAATAAGTCCCGAATTTCCGATGAATGACGGTCGATATAGGTGCGGATTCGATGTATATATTAAAGTTGTAAATGAAGAAATTGCTCAGTCATAGTTCATCATGTGTATTTACAGGTTTGGATCACAGAGGGTTGCGCCAGTGAAAAGATCGCTACATCAATTTATCATAAACAGAGATGGAAAAGGAAATTACCAATTCAGGAACAAGAGACTGCATTATTCAGGATCCTGAGTAGGACGACGACGCAAGCACTAAACGCTACGTGGATACGCTTATGTCTTATGCTGAAAATCGAATGCAGGAGTTCACAGAAAAATCGATATATCAGCGCATGGGCGAACTTCAAACTACGCTTAGGGATCACATCCAGAAGTCGCTAGACGTGCAACATGATGCTGTAATGGAATATTTGAGTAAAAATACCCTTAAACGCGACGATGGAAACAACATTATCCTGGATGCTATAAGATTGAAGATAATGCTGCCACCTCAAGAGGACTATGACGTGCCAAATAAGAAGCATGTATTAGAAGATATAAGTGCAAGAACACCATCGCTCGATTCAAACGGTAACGTTTCATTTAAAAAAAGAAGGCTAATAGAAGTAGCAGATCATGCCGATGACAGTGATGGAGCAACAATAAAGTTTGTTAAAGTTCACGTGGGAAGGAAACAAAATCAAATACGCCAAGATTTAAACAGCAGACTTGGTGCAATAAGTACCATAGTTACAGAAACAGTGGGAAAACACATGGAAACTATGGCGAACCGCCAGAAATCAATAGATGGGCATCTAACAGCTACAATGGATAATATCAATACCCTTAAAACACAAATGAGAACCATATATTCATTAGTAGAGCAAATGAGAGGGGAACATGTAATTACACTGCAGTCGTTGCCTTTCAGAGGGAAATCACAGAGGTACATAATAACAACAGGTCTTGAATACTACAAATCAAGCGTAAACGGAGAGATAATTTCTTGCTATATGACGTCACCAACAGCTCCTACTGTAAGGCATGATACATTAATTGAAATAAATAACAAGTCTGTTAGAGCTCTGCCTGCACCAATTGCAAATGGTGATAGACTAACCTTCACTGCTCCTGCAAATCGTGTAAGGGACAGCCATTTTCTAAATATCGAGCTGAAAATCTTTTATAAACTGAAGTCTGCTAAATAAATAGGGTATATATTAACACGAAAGTCTAATTTTAACGTCATTTCAATATGGACAGCGAGTGCATACGACTTAAAGAATCTGTAGCCATGCCTCGAAGGCTATAAGAGAAACGTTACGTTCTCTTAAAGGTCAGCAGTTTGAAACCCGGAGAGTGATGAGTGAAGATCTTCAACCATTGACAGATCCGCTTCAAGACATACTTGAAATACAGAAAAGAATACTACAAGCAAGGAGGAATCACCGAAAGACGTGAAAGATGAGAAACTCTACAACTACCTTAATAAAGTTCGAAAGAAGGACAAAAATGAAATAGATTCATCATATGGAGTACGATATGAGGATGGCAGCTACATGCTAGGCAACAAGATTATTGATTTCATCAATAATAAAGTTCGAATAGGGGACTAAACGTATGAAACCACACCTGGATTGAAGGAGCTCATATTCAAGAGAATACCTGAAATGCATGCATACACTGAAGATGACCTTTAAACATACAGTAAAATGCTTAAAGCAACACATGTTCATCGAAGAAACTTCAGCAAGCACGGGCAGCTGAGATCGGGTAATTCCTACAAGTATAAAAGCGCTATACGTCCTCTAGTAACGAAACACAAGGGATTAGGACTACAGTGGAAAGAACATCACCCTAATACGAGGCAAGACTACATCTACTGGACCGACCCTAATGATCTGGTGGATCGCCTTATGCTACTTGTGTCATCCAGAGACGCCGGCAATAACAATCATACTCAAGAAATTGAAGAGATTATTCAAGAACTAAAAGCGGCAAAGGTTATAGCATGACATCAGTGAAGCAACATATAGCAAGCGAGCTCCATGCTCCAGCCCGGAGAAACTTCATGCGTCGAAACATTATCAGCAAGGGGCTCCACGACTTGGTGCAGATCAACTTGATGGAGATGATACCGCATGCAAAAATCAATAAGAATTTCAAGTACATTATCATTGCAATCAACTTCTACTCTAAAATGGCATATGCGAGACCGCTAATGGACAAGACAGGACTTCAAGTGTCAAAGGCTATGGAAGATATACTGCAAGAAATGATAGCCCCACCCAAGAACATACAGAGTGATAATGGAAAAGAATTTTATAATAAACACTGCAGTACCTATACACATGTGAAGGCAGCTGCTGTTGAACGGTTAATAGGAACTTTAAAGAATATGATTATCGCGAATTTCTAGCCAAAGGATCATACAAGTGGCTAGATCTTTTACCTCAGATCATTGCAAGATATAACAACACTTACCACTCCACTATTCGAATGAAACCTATGGAGATGAAGAACAATGATCTTCTTCTGACTGTATATAACTACACTCAAGATCGAAGAGGGAAGAGAGGGGCAAGAAAGTTTAGTGTTGGTGATTATGTGAGGATATCAAAGCACAAGGGACATTTTGAAAAGGGCTTTGAGGCTAATTCGAGTGTTGAAATATTTCAAGTTGTTCGCGTGAATCGCACCAATCCCGTTACATACATGCTAAAAGGTAATGACAGTGATGAGATAAAGGGGTCCTTTTATGGTCATGAACTGCGATCTACATTGTACCCTAATACATTTCTGATAGAGAGAGTATTACGCAGGCAGGGAAATAGGATTCTTGTAAAGTGGTATGGATTCCCTAATACTCAATGGATTGACAGAAAGGATTTATTGTACAAAAATAATAATGAAACTAAAGAGGCTTTCATTCCACAATAATGCGTGTTTTATTTCATTATATACGATGAGTCAAAATGAATAAATGAAATTCATTATTTAAAACATTTTTTACAAAATTAATGCTTTTTGTGATTGCTGGGTTTACTTCCATTTTTTCATGATTAAAATCAATAAATATTTTAACTTAAAAATTCATAAACTAAAAATTACATATATAAACTACATTATGATGTGCATTTTTTACGGTTAACCCTTCATATATACATATATATATTACATACATACAAGCATACATAATACATACATGAATAGATAAAAACACTCACTCGCTAGGCTACATTTTACATACATTTTATAAAATTCAAAAATCAATAAATGAATGAATAGAAAAGAGTTATCAATCCATAAAAGCTAAAACATTTACATTTATGCATATATATAAACATACACACATCCCCCACCCACACATACACACACAAAAAGCTATTTTTTTTAAAAAAAGTTTACACAGCTAAAAAAATTTACAAGAGTAAATACATATATATATATATATATATATATCTAAGGGTCAGCCATACGCAGGCAATAGTGACCCCAGGCAATTGTCTGGTCTGAGCCTTCAATAAGTTTTTTCTTGTCGTCTCTACCACAGAGAGCGACCTTACTAATTTCTATGGTCGAGACTTTATGTTTGAAACTTGGAAATATTGTTTTTGTTATAAAAAACTTCTAATATTGTTTAGACAGCCGAAATAGTGCTCAAAGTTTATGTTCCGCATGCCGGTCTTGTTGATGCCCTTTGCTTTCATTACTGTTTGTTCCTCGTATCTGTATGCGTATAACTTGGACCTTAGCCCAACATATTCTATCATAGGGATTCCTGCAAGGTCATCCTTGACAGGCCGATAACTTTCTTGTTTTGCGGTGTAATTCCGTAGCAGAATTTTGCGTCTCATAATTTGATGTGTCAAAATGTTCCTGAGTTTCTCTGATAAATTTGTATATGTCTCTTGAGGTTTCCAGAATAAATGAATCTGTGTCCATGTAATTTAAAATTAAATCTTCTAGGCCTGGCTTCAATATAATACAATAAAAACTGTACATTATATGTTTAGATATGTCAAGGATAGCTTACCCTATGTAGATGGGTTTGTTCACGTACACTTCGTCTCTGGCAAGTTCTATCTCTACAAGATTTTCTGCAAATAAAATGCTCCGAACGTAAGTTGGCCGCGCTGTCAATTTCTTGCATTGCTTCCAACTTGTAATGACACGGAAGTCATTGTATTTGCGTACATTCTCAATAAATTTGCCATATACAGAGTTGGTCATTTTCTTCCATAAATTCTGGCCGAATTTGGAAGTTTCCCTTGCACGTCTCTCTGCATTTAATTAATGTAGGTTTACAGCCATTCTGACTGATTATATGCAACCACTCTATGGATCTTCATTAACTTCATGCCCAAATCAATGCACTGCTGGAGGTTTCTGTAGTGCAAGGTATACTTCTCTTTGTTCTCTAACGTTGCCAGCAGTTTCTTGTATTGGCCTCCAGGTGGTATTTCACTTTTCGGGCAGAGAGGAAGGTTATTGTGCTCATTGTGTAAATGCTCAGGGTACTTAAGGTCGACTTCCAGGACGTATCCAGTTGGGGAATCAGGAGCAACAGCAAAGAAGTTTATGCTTAAAATTTCTTTGGGTTAAAAGCCATATGAGGTTCTTGTGCGGTATGGGGCTGGCCAACGAAACCCCATATAAATTATTTATGTCGAGATAGGCCAAATATAAGCTTTTTGTTTTTGATTGTGTCCAGGAAGGTATTTGTTGTTGGCTTTGACATGTCTCTTTGACACGGTACACATTCCACCCCTCAAAGAATTTGATCATTTCCTCATCATGAATGAGGTCAAGCTTGACCTAAGTCACCTTGAGAATTGCATCAAATGGAAGTCCTGGTAGGGTATAGTACCAGCAGGGGTCCAAGTTATATACCTCCAGAGAGAGGTCCCTAAACTTCTCGAATGCATCGGCCAACAAGAGCGTATCCGTTTTCAGATACAGGTCGCTGTATTCGCCCAGATTGCTTGTGTTGAAAGTATTCCAGACTTTCACAGCATGATTGTAGTCTTCTTGAATTATATCATCAAATTTTTCTATGGAAGGGAGTGCTGTTTCTTGTAGTCTTGAAGGAGAGTCGTCGTAGCTGTAAGGGAATATTCCCTTAAATCTCACTAACTGCTGATGTTCCGGATCGGGATACTCAGAGTTCGTGATCTTGAACTCATCGCTGCTCAGCATGCAGGCTAAACTAGATAGCTTATCGTCCAAGAACGTAAAGCTAACTAAAAACCTGAAAAAGGTAGTCCTGTACTTTTTGCTGAATGAAATGGGGTGATCATCATATGCCAGGTGTTGCATTAGAAAATGGCTGTCATAATTGCTAAGGCAATGAAAAAAGATGGGTATAAAGTTAGGTACCCGTCTATTTAAATTCCATGCATTATGAGCAGCCCCCTAGAATACACCGGTCACATGGCAGTGATCGCATGCCTTCAAATCGTATACCTCATACTCCTTACATATGTAGCAATGACGAGCATTATCGAAATCAGCCACGTCCATAGCAGTCAAGGTCATTTCTTCATTGCGACTATATTGCTCAATAACCATGTCGGCTATTAACCTAAGCTCAATGAAGAACTCCTTGATTGCATCAGGACCTCTGAATAGCATTGAATCGTCATGGCGACATACGAGCTTAAGCGATATAGATATAGCCTCATGATGCTGGGTAGCCCGAGTCCTGCTCTGATTAGCCGATGGTTTTCAGGACTGCACTCGGGCTAACACGCTCTCAATAACGGCGTACACAACAAAAAGTACAGGACTACCCTTCGAGTATGATGAGAACTCAATCACTTCACTCTGATTAGGCATTTTGAGCACCTGGCACTGCATGCACTTCAAGTGATGCTTTTTAAAAGCACCTTCATTATTGAAGTGCTTCAGGCAGGGCTCGCATACCCAGTGTTTCCTACAATGTTTGCTGAACTGTGACTTTGTCAGCCTTGACATATCCTTAATCAAACAGTAGTGAGATCATCCATTTTGCTCAATAAGTAGTAGGTTAACATTTAAATCTTTCCTGCTGCTGGTTTGGTATAGCGGTATAATTCCTCACTCCCTTTCTAGTCCAAATACTGATACTGATACTCCGGTGTTTTGCTGCTCAAAGTATGGAATCTGGTGTAGGCTTACAGGGAAGTCTATCCCGCTGTAGTTGAATGCAGAGAATAGTTGCTCTGCAGAGTATTTGCTCATTCTATGACCGTCGCGCTTTGCGGGATACTTTGCAGCGAGCAAACACCATGCAAAACAGTATTCATCGTTGTTTTTTATGTTTATTACAGTCCTCTTAGCCCTGATTGCGCTGGGTAACTCTATGTATCGCGATGAATTCAAGGGATCATAGAAGCTAGTTCCAATAACAAGAGCCCTGATAGCCAGCAGAGATTTTGAGCTTGCACCTCCTTCAAAATTCGAGATCTTTTCTAGCATTTCATCGACCATAGAAGTGTATAGGACATCAAGATTACTTGATTGAAGGCCCAGCTTTGTCTTGCTATTGAAAAAGATGGTTTCTGTATGCTCTTTTTCAGGAGATTGTATTAGGTATGTGATCTCGATAGATGCGTTTACTTTAAAGCCAGAAGAGCTTCTCCCGAGTACAGAAACCATCTCCCCCAATACAAAACGTCCGCATTCCTGCAGAAATTGACCGGGGTCAGCTATCTCTAAAGTGTTTTCTATGCGGCTATTGAAAAGGCGGCCCTTGCACGCCGATTCAATAACCTTGCACTCTAGCTGAGTATGACAAACCTTTAGCTTTTTGGCACTGTTGCTGTATTCAAGGTCTTCACTATTGGAGTCAGTGTCAGCAGTGGTGGTGGTGGTGTCATATTGGTTGCGACCGATGCCTGATGGCCCTGCAACTGGTGATGGAGGTGCCATTGAATATCCTTGATGGGCTAGGGGGTCCTTGACCGTACTCCTCTTCAGCCTCGTGAGGTCTTTTGGAACCTCGGAGCAGTGCTAAGTTGTCTGCATACTAAGACTAAGGGTTCGTGACCACTATTGAAGATTATATAACAGTAACAAAATAGAAATAATTGTAATGTCAGTTAACATAGAAATGCGAGAATATATGTTTATTAAATCATTGAAGAAATCGCTTAAAGCAATGTGTTAATATTAAGATAATTATTTATATAATTGTATATTTTAATAAACAAAAAACGAGTAAAAAGGTTTATTGAGAAAGGTTATGCGTTAACATTACGATAATTATTATGTAATTGTTCATTTTAATCAATAAAAATGAGTAAACAATTTATTGAGATAAGTTATGCGTTAACGTTACGTTAATTATTTATGTAATGATGTTACAAGAATAAATGAAGTTAAAAAACTCACCGTTCAATTCACGAAGCATCTGCAGGTACACGGTCCTGTAGGCACAATTCACGCAAGTGCACACCTCGCTAGGAATAATCGCCCACGGGTCTCCTGCAGGCATCGGTGCAACATCCTCGAATCCGGGAGGCGGCGGGGTCAGGTAGTGTTGAGAGAAAATAGGCGAGGGCCATGCTACAGCCCTCGTCTGTCTCCCCAGCCCTGAATGAAATTGCTTCAGGAACTACAACAAAGAAGCAAAGAGCAGAATTAGCTTCACATTGAATATCTTTTAATTGAAAGGTGCTAGTAAATTGAATGCCTCATTCCATAATTGAAATTCTGAATTGTTCTCTGGTTATACATTGATTAATGATAAAGATAATATTTCTAGAAAAAAAGTTAAGTGTAATAATATATCTAAACTCACCATTCACATCGTCAAGCATATGTATTGCAGGAACTTGGTATTCACAGTTATTGCATGTGCAACACTGGTCTAAAGCGCTGCCCATGCTAGCATTCACCCCTGTGACGGGAGTGACATCCTAAAATCCAGGTGGCGGTGGAATAATATAATCACCCCCCACCGATAAGATTGGTGACGGGGGCTATTAGTACCATTATAAATGTAACTGCTATGCAGCGCACATCTGATATCTGATCCCCCGCCAGGGGTGTCGGCATGTTGTACATCACGGTGTTATTAATAGGCTCTCTATTAATCTGCACAAACTGTTTAAGTCGAGAGCCCGCTCCTATGACGAGTGCGGCTTTGGCGACTCCCATCGAGTTTGCAGTATTACCTTCGAAAAAATTTTAAATGTGTAAATTCAATTGTTTTTTTATGACTAATAAAAGATGAATGAGTAGAGAAAGTCATGCAATATGAAATAAATGAGTGGAAGAAAACGTATGAATGTTAATAGATTATGTTGTGAAAAAATCGTATGAAGGTTTACGGAAAGAGAAATGTATAGCGGAAATCGTATGAATGTTTACAAAGAATGGTAGCAAAAATAGCAAGAACGTTAATAGAAGAAGGTGTAGCGAAAATCGTATAAATGTTACAGAAGAATGTGTAGTGAAAATCAGGTGAATCTTAATAGAAGAATGTGTTGAGAAAATCATATGAATGTTTGCAGAAGAATGAGTGAAGAAAATCGTGTGGATTTAAATAGAGGAAGAATGGTTGAGAAAATCATATGAATGTTTATGTATGAGGAATCTGTAGTGGAAATCATATGAATGTTTATAGAAGAAGATGTAGAGAAAATGGTGTGAATGTTACACAAGAATGTGTAGAGAAAATCTTATGAATGTTTACAGAAGAAGAACATGTAGAGAAAATGGTGTGAATTTTAATAGAGGAAGAATGATTAGAGATTAAGTATGACTGTTTATGCTAAGATCTAAAGAACTATTTATACCATTGATGAAAGCTCTACATTTTTTGACAATTCTGATGTCAGTTATTAAGGAAATGAAAGATTCAGATAAACAATATGATACTCTTGCAACGATTCGTGTTTCACTTAGTCATGTAAAAAACTCACTCACCTTGCATTATATAGATGCCGATGGATGCAGTCTAGAAAACAATAGCGCTGACTTGGATTAAGCTGTATCACTAAGCTGTATCGCTGAGTTAATAAACTCGCAGTGGCTTCCGCATTCACCGACGCTTGTTTATATAGGGACCTAGAGCCCTCAGGCAATTTCAAGCGTTGGTATGGCGGGGGAGATTATTGCATCCAATGACATCATATCTTGCAGCGCATGCGCAGAGAGAAGTAGCCCTCGGGCAATTAAGGTGACGCCTGAAAGTCGGTGTGGGATGGGGTGGAATTTAGGGTCTAGCTGTTATATGATGCTTGCCTCGTGGGAACTCAAGCCTCTCTCTTTTCCCACAGTCAGACAAAGACAGGGCGAGCATAAAACCTCCCTCAGATTCTTTTGTGAAGTACGCAGGTGTTCGAAAAATGGAAAGGGATCAGCTTTGTTCTTTTGTTATAGGGTTGTGGAATGGGATGCCCGCAGGGGGTCCTTCTAAAGAAGCCTTGCCCCGGACAAAAGAAATGGGATACAATAGAATCTGTTCCTTTGTCCTGCATCCTCATTGTTCATTTTGACAGTTAAATGGCAAACATTGTTGTTTTGTTAAACGCTAGTGGAATGGGAATGCCAGATGGTCTATCCAAAGAAACCTTACCCCGGACAATAGAAAGAGAATACAATAGAAATTGTTTCTTTGTTAACGGGCTTCAGTTCTCTTTTGTCACGACCCTAATTTATCATAGCGTTTGTTCATTTTGACAGTTGAAGGGCAAGCATTGTTCTATTGTTAAATGCTAGTGGAATGAGATGCCAGGTGGCTTCACCTAAAATTAAACAATAGAGCTGGAGACAATAGCGTCTACTCCTTTGTCCAGCATACTCTTTGTTCATTTTGACAGTGATGGATAGCCTCTTGGGTGAGCTGCTGCAGGTGCAGAAGTGGCCGGATGTGGAACGGGTAGAAAAAACATCTCGCCTTTGTTACAGGACCATAAATTTACGATCCCCTTTGTTCGTTTTGACAGGTGAAGGGTAGCCTTAATTGCTTAACTGTCAAGCTTCCATTATACTCAACAAGATTTATGACCCACAGCTGCTACTACAAGTACCAAGTAGCTGGGGTGGGGGGGAGAGGAGGTGGGGGCACTGATTTGCATATGAATACACATTCCTGCATATTCAGTGCTCTTCAACCATCATTTCCCCCCTACTTTCTTGCTAAAAGCCTCTAATATGACATTTGCCCACGCATCTCCCATACCTATCTGTTCCATAACTTCCTGAATTTTTATTAAGCATGATCCTTTCCACTTACTTTTCTCTTGTTTAAGAGAATTAAAACGTGTACTTTTGAAGAAATTTACATATCAAAATTTTGTTGGAATGCCATATGCTTCTCCTACTTATTAAGAGGAAGAAAAATGCACTAAGTGGTATAAATTGGCCTCCTATACAATGCAGTCAGCTCACATAAGTGGAAATGTGATGAATATGACACTAATGATACCTGTAATTAATAAATCGTCTAGACTTCTAAGCTACAATAATAAACTGCACCTGCTGAACCTCATTTAACTGCATAATTGAATACATGTAAATAAAACCGCAGTACGATATAAACATAAGCTAAGAAAGGAAACCACCTTTTTACTTTCTCTATATTTACCTATAATAAGTGAGTAAGTATTGTATTTCACCCAAAATTTCGATACATAGATTATAATTTAAATACACGTTTTGAGGCCCCAAAATCCCCCAAAAATTAAAAAGCAGGCATATGCGTCTGTGAACAGCATAACTCAAAAACGAAAATTTGGATAAATGCCATACTTGGCATTTAAGGTCAACTCTTGCATGGATGGCACAAAAATATTTTCAAGAAAATCCCCACACCAAAAATAACTACCCTTTGTATGGAAAACTCTTCGTCATTTTTTATTTTCTGAAAAATGGCTATAACGATTTTGATTAAAATGCCATATGTTTAAGATATTTTCGGGACAAATAAAACGCATAGCACAAATTTTATGCGAATAGTCTGTGAAGTCCTCTTCATTCTGACTTTTGCGTAATTGGCAAACAGTAAGAGATAGACAAAATCATACCACACAAAGAATATAGATCTCATTAAAGTACACAGTTTATATATATACCTATATATAAACGTTTGTGATGTAAAGCATTTGCGCGATATACTTGGTTATTGGTTTGAATTTTTAAATACTTATGATTTTTCTCAAATGGTAATTCGTTATTCGCTTTTTATCGTGGTCATACAAAGAGCATGGAATTTCAAATCCATCATATAGCGACGCCTTTTTAAAAATCTGTCGCTTTAGGCTGCCTCATCTTATCTTCTTATACTACAATTAAATATGTAATCAATTCTTATATGGATTAACAAGCAATAGATTAAGAACATTGTAAGAGTAGTTTGTAGAAGAGTGAGTAGAGAATATCGTATGAATGTAACACATACTATTTTTGTCCGAATGTAAATTTAGCTACTGCTACATGAGAGTTAGGTTCCGTAAAGTCTTTACATACAATTGTGAAACTCTACGAAATGTTCTGAACATTTTAGTAGCGGCTCAAGAAACTTAAGCTCTTTGTGCAAGCTGTTCAGTGCGAGAAGGCCCGCAGCATCAGCAAAAACTCCCCTGCTAACTTAGAAGCCTTTCGCCCTGCAATGTTCACGACACCTCAGAGCTGTTATCTTAGGTCCTTTCTCTTCATCTTATCTCTCTTCCCTTTTCTTCTTATATAAGTAATTATGTTTCCTTCACGTTGCATTAAAAGCCTCCCTTAAACTACCATGCAAAAACGGGTTAAGCAATATGAATAGTCTACTAGATTTTCTAGTGTGTTCTCAGCTTTGTTAGAAAGCAGTATGAGCAATTCTGAATATTTCACTCCGTGGCAGGTACTTTATTAAGAGGAAGCCGGAATTTAATGATAAAAGTACAGGAAGAAGAAGAAGAAGCCCGCTACCGCGTGAACACACACACACATACTTTATGACAGTGATTAACAAAATTTGTTCCACTGGACCCTAATTTGTAACCTCTACAATTCCCATATCTCTCTGAAGTTATTACGAGTTCCAAAAGTTATTTTAAGGGAAACAAGTACAGTTGAGTGTACAGAAACATGCCAAACTTCTGATTTCCTAAAGTATTTCTCTTTATTTATTGTTGATAGAAACCCCTTATCGTCTGGGCCAATCTCTTATTGGTTGCAATTAACATGCATTGGCCTATGAACAAAATTAGCCCTAGTGAGTGTCGAAAGGGGAGGAGTATGGAATTATTTCACCTGAGTGGCTGGAAGGCATGCTTCGCAACGTCGGTCCACACCAGCCTCTGGATGAGTCCATCTCGTATTAAACAGTCTGGCACTTATACACTAACCTATGAATACAGGTCAATGTCACGCTCAATAGCGAAGGAAACGGGGGAAGATAAACTTTAAGTGAAGTGCTAGAAGCAGGTAAGGTGTGGGGGCTAGGAGTGGCAGAGGCGGTTAGTATTTCTTACAGACGTAAACCAAAGTGCATTATACCGACACTATACTGTACTCGGATTTGGCTGAAATATGGAAAAATGTCTTTTCATATTAGCTATAATATTTCATATTTGTAGAATGGTGTTAGCAAATGTTTCTTTTTACAATTACGTATATTTTGGTCCTTTTTGTAACATTCCTCAACAAGATGCCCTACTCATGCTTCTTTTCACTATATCGTAAATACTACTATAACTATCAAAATGAATGCACCCACATTCCTGAGAGTAATTACTGACAGTTTTTCAATAGCATCCCTTGCTCCTTTCAGTCCCTTTCAGCAGGACACCGTCAGCAGACTATGCCTATTAAGGTTGTGAAAACTTTCCCAGTGACAACGCCTGTGAAATTGCGATGTATGGAAGCGAAGTATGTGGATGATTTTTGGGTGTTTCCCAAGCTGGATGAGTTTGTATCGGAACCAGGTGTACCAGCTCATGCAGAAGGCCTTCTCAAGTTTCAAGGACTGCGCCGACGGGAAATCCTGCCCTAGATTACTGTTTTGGAGCCTCGACTACAAGCCACGGCTGCTGAATTGTTGGGAACCCAGGACGAAAACCAAACTAATGAGTAAGGAAGTGTTGAAAGAATTTTTCAGAAGAGGAAAGAAGCGGGAGAAGATTAGCCTATCGAAGACTTTCGAGAGGGACAGCAGATGATTGATGAAGCGGTAGCTGAATGTGAATTGCATTTATTTCAGGATACACTATACCCGTGGCTCGCCTCTACTCCCGTGGACAATTGCCCGCAATAAGACACATGTTGAACACCTTGTAATAAAATCATAGTTCTGAAACCAAGGTTAGGGAGCATGGCGGGCAGAAATCCGTCAAATCTAACAACGCCTTAGGGGAGCAAACGCCAGAATACGTTCTGGACTTTATTGGAACGTTTTTGGTCAGGTGGTCTTCGAAAGCCAATGGATCCACCTGGTGAGCTTTTTCTAAGCGGTCGTCCCATTGGAACAAGCCGTCCTCCGGCCTGAAGGTTTCTCAATATATTAAAACACATATTCCTTAAATTTTTCGTATGTGAGGTCTTGTTTTCTTGCAGAGGGAAGTATGCCCAAAGTTCGATACAAACTATGCACTTAAGTATCAGGGGTTTGCAGAGGTTATAGCAATGAGCTATCTACGTTTTGACTCATCATCACCACAGTTCCTTCCTCTGGACGCTACGATACCAAGCATAGTCTTACAGGTAGAAATGGATGTCGGGATTCAAATATGTTTCCCCGACTAGGATAAGATCTAGAGCGTACTGGGCAACAAAGTGTTATAGCTGATCTGTTCTTCTTGCCGTCCCAGAAGGCAGTGCGAAAGAAATTATGATGCTTTGTTTTTTTCCTCACTCGTAGTAACGGAGTGATTTTGAGTAGGACAGTGAGCCCCTTAACTCCTTGCTAGTACTATAGGAGTCTTGGGTGTATGTATGGATGAGCCCCCGGATACGCTGACCAAGGAATTGCTGGGGTGATTGCGGCAAATCTTTGAGCTGGTTTCCAGAGGCTGACAGTGAAATGTGGAATGTGGATGGAGGGGTGACCTCTGGCCCTTCTGTCTCGCAAGCCGAGCCACGAAAATAATCCCCAACATCTCACATTCTTTACTAGAGGGCCAATCATAAGATTGACATACTGTTAGGCACCTGATTGGATTATTCACCGACACAATCAGTAGTTATTTGTAGTATAAACTCATGTTTTATATTCAGAGGAATATCATTAAGTAAATATGACAAGCTCCTGCCGAAGTTTCCACTCCCTTACTTCTAATAAAACAATAATTAGTATCCAAAAGTGTTTTATTTTTTACTTTAATGTTACCTTCTGGTAGCATTTATAAATAAAATGTGCCCGAAAAGCGATTCATAAGTTGTTAACATGTACATGCAGGTTAAGAAGCAGTTCTAAAGAACAGCTTTCAATATTTCTTCGGAAGTAATACACCTTCCTGTCCACGGCGTTAATACAAAGCAGTAACAACATACAACGTTGCCAAGTTTATGCGAGATCTTTTATTAAAGATTTTTATTTATTGTAATGGGGCTTGTACAGTATAATTATTACCACTCGCATTTTCAAAGTCTTATGCTGGAGTCTGTTCCGGCTACGTTACTGCAGAATAATATATGTAACTGTGTACAGAATGGGGGGTAATATCAAAAGATCTGTTTTCCTTCCCTCATACATGGCATGTATTAAAATTTTGCTCCCCATTCCCAAAATGAACCGGATTGGTTTGTGTACGAGTGCTGTATTGCACTGAAACTCTTCGTGATATCATGAAACTATCCTTATTTGGGTAATTCTCTCTTGTTCATCTAACGCCATAGAGTTTTGAAGTTCGATTTCCCTGCTCGTTAGCTGTGGATGGCCACTTCCATTTTCCCTCTTGTTATTAGATGCATCTCTGTCTGTAACACTCTCAAATAATATTTTCTACACGAATGTAGAAAATTACAAAATAATGGTGTTGGCATTAGCTACATTGGTTGGTGCAACATTTTCCTAAGTTGCACTTAACCAGTTTCTGTTGTTTACAACTCATTTACGTCTGTTTCTGACGGAGTTATGAGTGGTGACGTGTGGGGCTTGGTTTCAGTGTTTTGACAGTACATGTTTCGTATTTTGTTTACGTTCTCCTATATCATTAGTCTCAACATCACGGTCGCTACACATCTCTCTCTAACTCTTCCTTTTGTCGTTCATAACTGACATTTTGTAATTTCTGTCAAAATATGGTACAGATTCTGCCTGTACGTTGTAAGTCTTAGCTTGCCCTCTTTGATTATGTACATCCGCTCGTCTCTGAGCGAGCTCATTGCAGTTATGACTGCACTATTGAACCAGAGTAGACAACCACGAGCCTCCCCATTTATATCGTTAAAGGGGAAACAGTGAATATTTAGTTCTTTTATGGAACCCTTCATTCTAGAATAATTCATATTCAGCCCCTGCCTCCTCCATACTTCTAGTGCGTATCCGCCTCTAAACTAGGGTAAACGTCAGCAAGCTGTTTTTATTCAGTTTTATGGCTATTTGCATCTTATTTTTACACACTTGTTAACAAAGAATATGTCGTAAAAGTTATTTAGCTATTTAAAAACGTGTCCGTGTAAGAGACCGCAACAAGTTTCTTTCTAAAGCATACTTCTACAACCAAGAAACAGATAACAGGGTTTCAAATATGCAAACAATTATAAACAAGAGATATACTTTAAGCAAAAAATTTTGCTAAAACGATTGGTTCCAATAAGTAAATTTGTTTTGTAAAATAAAAATTGCAAAATCTTAAGAAAAGCATTATCTTTGGGGAAATAATCATATTACTTTCATTACGCAGTGAAATTGATTATTGCAAAGATTAACATGGGAATAGAAAACAAAAGTGTTCCTGTAAAGGCTAAAAAATGCATGGATTTGTAAATGTTTAATGAAAGTGCATGTGCCTAAGTAAATACTATAAATATATTGAATGCAAATATCCGAACTGTAAAAATTGTTGTAATAGTAAGTTATGACGCAAGTCTAAAAAGAACAAACATTTGTACACCCGCCTTTCATCACTGTTAATTGCTAATAAATATATTTGTAGGCTGAGAACATATTCAATATTAGTAAATGTGTGAAAATGTCAGTAACAACAAGCAAAATACATAATAATAACGCATGCAAAATAAACATCACTCAAGTTCTTGAGGTGACTGAAAATGAAGATCTAAGAATACATTTTTCGAAAACAACATTTCAGATAAGATAGACCTCTGAAGCTACAGTAAAAAAATTTCTGCAATATTCAGGCTTTAGCATTAGAAATGCTTAACGTAATTCAAAGTAAAACCTTGAAATCAATATACAGCTTTTTCCTTAGACAGAAACATTAACACGCGTGTATCATTTGGAATCCTATAACAACAAAGCACACATATTTTATACAGTGAGTAAAATATAAATGTTTAAAATATTTGCTTTTTAAATAACTGAATTTTATTCCAAATATTTAAATTACAAATTACTTAGAAAATATTTAACTTTAAAAATGTTCCATGGAGGAATTATGAGAATAATATTTTTGTACAAGGTTCTGCATGTCATTGTCACTTGTAATGTTCATGTTGCTATAAACGTCACCTTTTATGCAATAAATAGAGGAATGATATACATTTGTTTCACTTCCATAAGAATGTACGATAAATACAATCATTAACTTGTATAACAAAATTCAATACTTCATATTATCAACATTTATGAAATCCATCATAACAGAACAGTAGTTAATAGTTATTTATTAGTAAACTTACATGAATGTAAGATACATAGCAATAATTCAGTGTAACAAACATAAAGATGTAAGTGTAGGAACCTAACTAACTAGAAAATTGTAACTTAAGTGATTTGAACTCAAGATACAGGCAACTAGATATTAATTACTTCAGATATTACTTTTCATAATCCATTTTTGCCACAATTTACTAAGAAAAACCCACAAAAGCTAGCAAACATCTCCATAAATAATGACTAAATATGGAAGGAAATGGAAAGCATAAGAAAGCAATGGAATTAATTGTTTTTCCACACAAGCTTTGTGTAGGACGAGGTTCGAAAGGTAGAATCACACGACTGAAAATGTCAATGCTATCGCCGGGGTTTGTGGTTCCTTGTGGTTTACAGGGAAAATGCGAGCCAGCTGGAGAATTTATTGTGCTACCGGCATATTGCCATAATAGCTCAATGGTTAGAGCAACCGGACGGAAACAGAGAGATCCGTGGTACAAATTCCGGTTATGGCGTTGGATTTTTCAGTGGTCTGATTCCATATTTCCATAAGAAAGCAATATTCACAGAGTGAAAGGAGACGCAATTCTCAAAATAGTATCGGGTAGCAGAATGTGTGATTGAGATACAGATCAAATTACAATGTTCCATACTTTTGGGTTGTTATAAACATATTCCATACCTCTGTGATGCAAAAGTTGAAGTTTCGCTACTTGATCCAGTATATCAAATATCCCTCATACGTAAATGTAAGGAAAGTTACATACACCCGTGTTATTAAATCTGTAAATTAATGTTACGCGTATTATATAAAACATTAGCACACATTTTACATGTTGTTGTTAATACCATCAAGATTAGGCACCTCTGTTTGGACAGAGTTCATAAACACACGTTCACCCGCGCGCATCACAGCACGGGATGTCGGGTGAATACCAAATTCCTACCTATGACGTATGGCGTATGACCAGGAGCAGATGGGGACATAGCACCTTGAACTTGGGGATCTTTGTGACTGGGCTCCTAATGGGGCGCCCCTGGGAAGGAGGATTGAAGTGAGAGGAGACAGAGGCACGACAGAGCAGAGGGCAGGGTCCCTACATTTTCTAAGTTAAAACTACCCGGTGGCAGTTTGTCAACCGACTCCCCTCACCACCTGCAGACTTGCACATCCCACTTTGAAGTGCTGAGTCACCGTTCTTTTGTTCCTCTTGAGGTCGTGTAAAGAATTGTAATACCAAAGTCATATAACGACTAGGTTTTTATCAATTTGATTATCGCCTGTCTTATACACTCCTGTACATCCACAATAAAAGCGTGAAGAAAGCATGGCTTTCAACATTTGACATGACTAATAAGAAGTAAATTGAGTTAAGGTTTGATATGAATAATTTGAGAAGTACGTCACAATTAATTATGGCCTTGTCTCCAATGCTCTCTCTATAGTGAATGACCTTTGTTCCACCAGAGTGCACCCAGCTGACGGTATCCAATGGTAGGATGACGAGGTTGGCGACAGGACCTATACGTTTCACCTGGAGCCTGAACTAAGTTGGACCTTTGGAATACTTCATAGGAGCTAGTCAGAGATGAAGGCTTGTATAAGGCAACTTAAAATATACTCCATAGGCAGGGATAGAACCACGGACTATTGGTAGGAATAGCCACAAACAAAACCAATTTGCTATCCCGGCGCTTTAAAATTAATTATGATGGTTAGAAAAAGACGTATAGCTGTAACACCCATTTTTTTACTTTCTGTCTCACGTACCTACCAGGTAGAAAGGTATTGCATTCTACCCAAAAATTCCATACCAAGATTTCACAGGAAATACAAGTTTTGAGGCCCCATGAATAAAAAAGTCGTTTTAGAAAAAGGTTGCGTGTGTCTGTATTGGTCTGAGTGCACGTATGTGTGTCTACGTTGGCCTGTGTGTATGTGTCTGTATTGGTCTGGGTGTGCCTGTGTTGGTCTGCGTGTATGTGTCTGTCTGTGTTGGTCTATGTGTATGTGTGTATGTGTTGGTCTGTGTGTTTGTGTTGGCCTTTGTGTGTGTGTGTGTGTGTGTGTGTGTTCGTTGGTCTGTGTTTATATGTATGTGTGTAGGAGTCTGTCTGCGTTGGTCTGTGTATGTGTGTCTGTCAATGTTGGTCTGTGTATGTGTCTGCGTTGGTCTGTGTGTATATGTATGTGTGTAGGTGTCTGCCTGCTTTGGTCTGTGTGTATGTGTATGTGTGTAGGTGTCTGTCAATGTTGGTCTGTGTAGGTGTCTGTCAATGTTGGTCTGTGTGTATGTGTCTGTCAATGTTGGTCTGTGTGTATGTGTCTGTCTGTGTTGATCTGTGTGTATATGTATGTGTGTAGGTGTCTGCCTGCTTTGGTCTGTGTGTATGTGTATGTGTGTAGGTGTCTGTCAATGTTGGTCTGTGTAGGTGTCTGTCAATGTTGGTCTGTGTAGGCGTCTGTCAATGTTGGTCTGTGTGTATGTGTATGTGTGTATGTGTCTGCGTTGGTCTGTGTGTATATGTATGTGTGTATGTGTCTGCGTTGGTCTGTGTGTATATGTATGTGTGTATGTGTCTGCGTTGGTCTGTGTGTATGTGTATGTGTGTAGGTGTCTGTCAATGTTGGTCTGTGTAGGTGTCTGTCAATGTTGGTCTGTGTGTGTGTATGTGTGTAGGTGTCTGCCTGCTTTGGTCTGTGTGTATGTGTATGTGTGTAGGTGTCTGTCAATGTTGGTCTGTGTAGGTGTCTGTCAATGTTGGTCTGTGTGTATGTGTATGTGTGTAGGTGTCTGCCTGCTTTGGTCTGTGTGTATGTGTATGTGTGTAGGTGTCTGTCAATGTTGGTCTGTGTAGGTGTCTGTCAATGTTGGTCTGTGTATGTGTGTCTGTCAATGTTGGTCTGTGTATGTGTCTGCGTTGGTCTGTGTGTATATGTATGTGTGTAGGTGTCTGCCTGCTTTGGTCTGTGTGTATGTGTATGTGTGTAGGTGTCTGTCAATGTTGGTCTGTGTAGGTGTCTGTCAATGTTGGTCTGTGTAGGTGTCTGTCAATGTTGGTCTGTGTATGTGTGTATGTGTTGGTCTGTGTGTATGTGTGTATGTGTTGGTCTGTGCGTATGTGTGTATGTGTTGGTCTGTGTGTATGTGTGTATGTGTTGGTCTGTGTGTATGTGTGTATGTGTTGGTCTGTGTGTATGTGTGTATGTGTTGGTCTGTGTGTATGTGTGTATGTGTTGGTCTGTGTGTATGTGTATGTGTGTAGGTGTCTGTCAATGTTGGTCTGTGTGTATGTGTTGGTCTGTGTGTATGTGTTGGTCTGTGTAGGTGTCTGTCAATGTTGGTCTGTGTAGGTGTCTGTCAATGTTGGTCTGTGTAGGTGTCTGTCAATGTTGGTCTGTGTGTATGTGTATGTGTGTAGGTGTCTGTCAATGTTGGTCTGTGTAGGTGTCTGTCAATGTTGGTCTGTGTAGGTGTCTGTCAATGTTGGTCTGTGTATGTGTCTGCGTTGGTCTGTGTGTATATGTATGTGTGTAGGTGTCTGCCTGCTTTGGTCTGTGTGTATGTGTATGTGTGTAGGTGTCTGTCAATGTTGGTCTGTGTAGGTGTCTGTCAATGTTGGTCTGTGTAGGTGTCTGTCAATGTTGGTCTGTGTATGTGTGTATGTGTTGGTCTGTGTGTATGTGTGTATGTGTTGGTCTGTGCGTATGTGTGTATGTGTTGGTCTGTGTGTATGTGTGTATGTGTTGGTCTGTGTGTATGTGTGTATGTGTTGGTCTGTGTGTATGTGTGTATGTGTTGGTCTGTGTGTATGTGTGTATGTGTTGGTCTGTGTGTATGTGTATGTGTGTAGGTGTCTGTCAATGTTGGTCTGTGTGTATGTGTTGGTCTGTGTGTATGTGTTGGTCTGTGTAGGTGTCTGTCAATGTTGGTCTGTGTAGGTGTCTGTCAATGTTGGTCTGTGTAGGTGTCTGTCAA
Source organism: Deroplatys truncata (assembly GCA_030765065.1). Taxonomy (NCBI): domain Eukaryota; kingdom Metazoa; phylum Arthropoda; class Insecta; order Mantodea; family Mantidae; genus Deroplatys; species Deroplatys truncata. The sequence goes on from CM060976.1 coordinate 18,495,029, forward strand.
TGTTGGTCTGTGTGTATGTGTATGTGTGTAGGTGTCTGTCAATGTTGGTCTGTGTAGGTGTCTGTCAATGTTGGTCTGTGTAGGTGTCTGTCAATGTTGGTCTGTGTGTATGTGTATGTGTGTAGGTGTCTGCCTGCTTTGGTCTGTGTGTATGTGTATGTGTGTAGGTGTCTGTCAATGTTGGTCTGTGTATGTGTCTGCGTTGGTCTGTGTGTATGTGTATGTGTGTAGGTGTCTGTCAATGTTGGTCTGTGTATGTGTCTGCGTTGGTCTGTGTGTATGTGTATGTGTGTAGGTGTCTGCCTGCTTTGGTCTGTGTGTATGTGTATGTGTGTAGGTGTCTGTCAATGTTGGTCTGTGTGTATGTGTATGTGTGTAGGTGTCTGCCTGCTTTGGTCTGTGTGTATGTGTCTGTCTGTGTTGATCTGTGTGTATATGTATGTGTGTAGGTGTCTGCCTGCTTTGGTCTGTGTGTATGTGTATGTCAGTAGCTGTCTGCCTGCTTTGGTCTGTGTGTATGTGTATGTGTGTAGGTGTCTGCCTGCTTTGGTCTGTGTGTATGTGTATGTGTGTAGGTGTCTGCCTGCTTTGGTCTGTGTGTATGTGTATGTGTGTAGGTGTCTGCCTGCTTTGGTCTGTGTGTATGTGTATGTGTGTAGGTGTCTACCTGCTTTGGTCTGTGTGTATGTGTATGTGTGTATGTGTCTGTCAATGTTGGTCTGTGTATGTGTCTGCGTTGGTCTGTGTGTATATGTATGTGTGTAGATGTCTGTCTGTGTTGGTCTGTGTGTAGGTGTCTGTCTGTGTTGGTCTGTGTGTATGTGTCTGTCTGTGTTGGTCTGTGTGTGTCTGCGTTGGTCTGTGTGTATGTGTATGTGTGTAGGTGTCTGTCAATGTTGGTCTGTGTATGTGTCTGCGTTGGTCTGTGTGTATATGTATGTGTGTAGATGTCTGTCTGTGTTGGTCTGTGTGTAGGTGTCTGTCTGTGTTGGTCTGTGTGTATGTGTCTGTCTGTGTTGGTCTGTGTGTGTCTGCGTTGGTCTGTGTGTATGTGTATGTGTGTAGGTGTCTGTCTGCGTTGGTCTGTCTGTATGTGTCTGTCTGTGTTGATCTATCTGTATGTGTCTGTCTGTGTTGATCTGTGTGTATGTGTCTGTCTGTGTTGATCTGTCTGTATGTGTCTGTCTGTGTTGATCTGTGTGTATGTGTCTGTCTGTGTTGATCTGTGTGTATGTGTCTGTCTGTGTTGATCTATCTGTATGTGTCTGTCTGTGTTGATCTGTAAGTATGTGTCTGTCTGTGTTGGTCTATGTGTATGTGTCTGTCTGTGTTGATCTGTGTGTATGTGTCTATCTGTGTTGATCTGTGTGTATGTGTCTGTCTGTGTTGATCTGTGTGTATGTGTCTGTCTGTGTTGATCTGTCTGTATGTGTCTGTCTGTGTTGATCTGTCTGTATGTGTCTGTCTGTGTTGATCTGTGTGTATGTGTCTGTCTGTGTTGATCTGTCTGTATGTGTCTGTCTGTGTTGATCTGTCTGTATGTGTCTGTCTGTGTTGGTCTGTGTGTATGTGTCTGTCTGTGTTGATCTGTGTGTATGTGTCTGTCTGTGTTGATCTGTGTGTATGTGTCTGTCTGTGTTGATCTGTGTGTATGTGTCTGTCTGTGTTGATCTGTGTGTATGTCTGTGTTGATCTGTGTATATGTGCCTGTCTGTGTTGGTCTGTGTGTATGTGTCTCTGTGTTGGTCTGTGTGTATGTATCTGTCTGTGTTGGTCTGTGTGTATATATCTGTCTGTGTTGGTCTGTGTGTATGTGTCTGTAACATAACATAAGATCTCAATCTATAGACCCTATAGTGAGTTAGACCAGCTTAAACAAAGCTAGTCTACTCTAGGATGTAGATTACGTCATAAATACATAATTACATTGTTTACTTGTATGTAAATAAATTGTAGTTCTTATGTAGAGTACGTTAGGGCTAAAAAAGTTTAAAACAATATTATTTATACTTAATGTAGTTATACAATTTGATAACACTTTAGTCAGTTATTTTTTTGAATGAAAGAAATCCTCCTCTGTATAGAAGGTTTGAGTGATGAGATATATTTTTAATGCTAACTTTAATTTATTTTTATTAGTTTTCAGTTCCTTAATATATGATAGAAGTGAATTAAATAATACCATACCGTTGTAGTAAGCCCCTTTTTGGAATACTTGTAGGTTTCTGCTTGGCCTGTGTAAGTCCCGCCCATTTCTGGTTTGTTTGCTCTGTATATCTGAATTTTTTATGAACACGTGGGTGGTCAACCACGGTTAAAAGTACAGCTAAAATGTACTCACGGGCTAACGGTAGAATTCTAAATATTTTGAATAGTGGTTTACAATGAGTTGATTTCTTTGCACCTGCCATTATTATTATTAACTTTTTTTGTAAAAGAAATATTTTTTTGCGTCTACTGAATTTCCCCAAAATGTTATTCCATAAGTCATAATTGAATGAAAATAAGCATAATATACTGTTATAGGATGCGTTTATTTGTAAAATTAATTAATGATCTAATTGCAAAACATGCAGAGCTTAGTTTTGGTAGTATGTAGTCAATATGGTCTTTCCAATTTATATTATGATCTATAATAGGACCAAGAAATTTTATGCTACAAGTTTCAGTAATTTCATTGCCTTCATGTTCAATTCTTATGTCTGCAATACTTTTATTTTTTGTGCGAAAATTGATATACTTAGTTTTTTCAAAGTTTATATGGATTTTGTTACTATCGAACCAATTATTTAGCACACTGAAAATAGCGTTGGATAACTTTGAGAGGCAACTGATGTTGTGTTCTTTAATTATAATACTTGTCTCCTCAGCAAAGAGAACTGGGTGAGCATGTTCATTTAATACTCTGGGAAGGTTGTTGACATATATTAGAAACAATAATGGACCCAAAATCGAACCTTGTGGAACACCATGCTTTATTTCTGACCATTTGGAATATATTTTGTAATTATCTGCCGTATGACTTTTGATGTTTGATAGGTAAGACGCAATTCATTGATATGTTTTATTCTTAATGCCATAATGTGATAATTCTGATAAGAGTACATTATGATTTACACAGTCAAATGTTTTTGATAGGTCACAGAATATTCCTAGTGTATTACATTTATTATCAAGTGATTTCAAAATTTCATTCGTTAAGTTGAAAGTGGCATCATTGGTTGACTTGTTTTTTCTAAATCCAAACTGCTCCTTTGCTATAATATTATTTTTAATTAGGTGATGATATATTCGTTTTAACATAAGTTTTTCAAATACTTTGGAGAAAGCAGTTAGTAATGATAGTCGTCTATAGTTCGACAGATGTGACTTTTGCCCTTTCTTGTATAGTGGTTTAACTATAGAATATTTTAGTCTGTCAGGAAAAATTCCTGTTACAAAGAAGAAGTTACATATATGACTTAAAGGTTTGCTGATTTTATCGGCGCATAGTTTTAATATCTTTATAGTTATTTCATCATAACCCGATGAATACTTGCTTTTGAGGGATTTTATCGTTTTATTTACTTCTATCATGCTCGTGTGTACTATTTCTGTAAAAATAGGCTGTTCTAAGCTTAATTTTTTCAAATATGAAATAGGGTCCTCCACTTGTTGTTTGCACTGTAACAGTAAATTTTCTGCTATCTGAATATAATACTCATTAAATAATGTTGCTATTTCTTGTGGTTCTTTTGTGGTGATATGATTTACTCTATTTTTTTTATTTCATTTTTGTGTGATGTTTACCAGTCTCTTTTTTATAATTTTTCATATTGTATTAGGCTTTTTATTTGAGGACTCTATCTGCTTTTCATAGCAGAGTTTCTTAGATACATTTATAACCTTTTTCAAAATGTTACAATATTTTTATAGTGTTGTCTATGTTTCTCACAGTTGCTTTCTCTAGTAGCCATGTAGAGTTCTCTTTTGTGTTTGCAGGATATCTCAATACCTTGTGTTAACCAGACATTTCTAGGTGTGTTAATAATTTTCTTTACATGAGATGGAAAACTTGAGTTATGAATCCTTATGAAAGTATTTAGAAAGGAGTTAAACTTGTCATTCGTATTGTTCTTTTTGTATATTTCTTCCCAGGTTTGTTCTGAAAGCTGGTAATTAAAGAGTTTTATGTTCTCACTGATAATGACTCGGTAGTTGGATACATGATTCGTTATTTTGGAATGGGGAATGTTATAATTGATTTTAAGCAACTATCCATCATGATCTGAAAGCCCATTATTTAAGGGTTGGAGTTCATGGTACCCATTTTTAGACATATCCATGAAAATATTATCAATAGCTGTTTTGGAATTTTCTTTTAATTCTAGTTGGAAGGTTGACTGTATGCATAAGGTTGTATGTACTTAATAATGAACAAATTTGTTCCTTTTGGTTGCTGTCTTTAATGAAGTCTATCTTTTAGTCACCACAAGTATAAATTCAATTTTAGGCTTGAATAGATATTTTTGAGCAGCATCCAGATTGTATAGGAAGTTTTCAAAATTGGCAGCTGGGGCTCTGTATACTGTTAATATAATTAGTTCAATGTCTGGTATTTTTATATGAACAGCGCAACACTCAAATGTTTGTTCTATACAGTATTTATCCAGATCAATATTGTCAAACTACGTTTTTCTTAACCAAGATACTCACACCTCCTTTAGAGAGCTTTTTTCTACAGTAATATGCTGCTCTGTTGTAGCCTTCCATTGAGATGTGTAATATTTGCTTTTTTTCCATGTGATGTTCCGTTTTGCATAAGATATCTGGGTTTTTAGTTTCATTTTTGAAACTAATTAAAAACTCAGAGCTTTTATTTCTTAAACTTTTAATATTTTGATGAAATACTGTTAATGAGTAATGTCTTTTTGTTGATTGTGTGCAATGTTTGTCTAATTTCTCTGTTTAAATTACTTACAATGTCCTGCCACATCTCTTATTTAGCCTAAAAAAGGGGAGACTCTACTGTTAACAATGGCAGGAATATTACTGGTATTACCCATGGATGTACAAGAAATGCTCTCAGCAATGAGGTGCGTCAGCATATCCTTGCCATGAGCGCATAAATGCAATCCATGTGTAGTATAACCATTCCTCTCAATGGATGATACATCTATAATTCTAATGTGGCCTGTTCCCTCTCTACCAAGACACTGATCAAGTCTTCGATTAACCGCCCTCACCTTCTTGTTAATCCAAGGCTTGTCATGCCTCCAGAAGAGATTCCCAAAGCTCACATTTGTGTAGCTACTGGCATCAGCAATGTGGTTTATATCCATCTCAATTGAATAATTGAGACTCCTACCCAAAATATTTCCAGGTCCCCCCACTATTACCACATGATCTTCTTTATTGAGATCCGTTGACATGTCTGCAAGATTCCCCACCACATGGCTAAGATCAGCATTGGGATTGAAAACACTGCTAACAGTATATTTCTCACCCAATTTCGTCTGGAGTCTTTCTCTGATGGCCCTAGCATGACTACTTCCTAAAACTAAAACCCTACCTTTGGCATCAGAGGACCCCTTTCCTGGCTTGGGTTTGAGAACAGACCCCGTCCCCGGAATTGACGTGGCAGACACTTCCTCCGGCAAAGCCTGGGAAGACCCCACCTCTGCCACCGCCAAAGCCGAAAATCTGTTTTTCAACTGCAACTCGGGAACTTTGTCACGAGGACACCCAAAACTTCTACGCCTACGTTTAGGATTGGTATACACATGAAATTCCGGTGATTTAATTTTACTTTTACTATCCAATTTCAGGCTCTCAATTTCTAATCTTGCAAGCTCCAATTCTTTTTGTAGGCTTAGAATGGTATTCTCCTGACTTAATACTAGAGGCTTACATCTACAAAGTTCACAGTACCAAAACTGATTTACACTTTCACTATTACTACTCGCACAGTCCCAATGAAACCACGATTTACACTGAACACTAAAAACACCTCGCTTCACGATCCTAGGGCACGATCCACACTTCCCCGCCAGATCACACGCTTTTTCACTCATAATCACAACACTTTGTTTACTTCACTTATTAAACCACTAGCAACACAGCAAACACTTCACTTCTTAAACCACTAGTAATACGACAAACACTTACGTCACTTCTTAAGCCACTAGTAATGCTCCCAAACCGTTATTTAAATTTTATAACACTTGCAAAACACTAAATAATTTCCGATTTAAGTATAATCACAAGCAACTAAGCGTCTAAGTCAGAAAAAACACAAGACTAAGGTTATGTGAACACAAATAAATCAACTCAATATGGCGGACGTATACAGCTGATATTAGCGTATGGTTTAGTTGATTTTTACACTAAAATAAGTAATACAAAAAAATATACTTATAGTAAATCAGATGTCCTATACACTCCACTTCACTCCTAAAAGCTTTAACTACACGAGAGATGATAGTTTTCGGAAAATATAAACAAAATACGGGAGATCACAAATCTAGCGCCTACATTTAAAAGCCACCTAGCGGCAGCTTTGTGTGTTTCTGTCTACCTTTGTTGCTCTTTGTGAATGTGTGTGTCTGAGTTGGCCTGTGTGTGTGTGTGTGTGTGTATCTCTGTCTACCTTTGTTGCTCTACGTGAATGTGTGTGTCTGTGTTGGTCTGTTTGTATGCAAGTGTGTGTGTGTCTATACCTTTTTTGCTGTATGTGAATGTGTGTGTGTGTCTGTGTTGGTGTGTAAGTAAGTGTGTGTGTCTCTCTACCTTTGTTGGTCTATGTGAATGTGTGTGTGTGTGTGTGTGTGTGGGTGAGAGAGAGAGAGAGTCTGGACCGTGTTGGCCTGTGTGTATGTATGTATGTGTTTGTCTGTGTTGGCCTGTGTGTCTGTCCATTTTTATTGTTCTATGTGAATGTGTGTATGTGTGTGTGTCTGTCCGTGTTTGCCTGTGTCTGTGTCTATCTTTGTTGGGCTGTGTGTATGTATGTGTGTGTTTGTGTTAGCCTGTGTGTCTTTCTATCTTTGTTGCTCTATGTGAATGTGTGTATGTGTGTGTGTCCGTGTTGGCCTGTGTGTGAGTCTATTTTGTTGGGCTGTGTGTATGTATGTGTGTGTTTGTCTGTGTTGGCCTGTGTGTCTGTCTATCTTTCTTGCTCTATGTGAATGTGTGTATGTGTGTGTGTGTCTGTCCGTATTGGCCTGTGTGTCTGTCTATCTTTGTTGCTCTATGTGAATGTGTGTATGTGTGTATGTGTTTGTCCGTGTTAGCCTGTGTGTCTCTCTAACTTTGTTGGGCTGTGTGTATGTATGTGTGTGTTTGTCCGTGGTGGCCTGTGTGTGTCTATCTTTGTTGGGCTGTGTGTATGTATGTGTGTGTGTCCGCGGTGGCCTGTGTGTGTCTATCTTTGTTGGGCTGTGTGTATGTATGTGTGTGTTTGTCCGTGTTGGCCTGTGTGTCTGTCTATATTTGTTGGGCTGTGTGTATGTATGTGTGTGTGTCCGTGGTGGCCTGTGTGTGTCTATCTTTGTTGGGCTGTGTGTATGTATGTGTGTGTGTCCGTGGTGGCCTGTGTGTGTCTATCTTTGTTGGGCTGTGTGTATGTATGTGTGTGTGTCCGTGTTGGCCTGTGTGTGTCTATCTTTGTTGGGCTGTGTGTATGTATGTGTGTGTGTCCGTGGTGGCCTGTGTGTGTCTATCTTTGTTGGGCTGTGTGTATGTATGTGTGTGTGTCCGTGGTGGCCTGTGTGTGTCTATCTTTGTTGGGCTGTGTGTATGTATCTGTGTGTGTCCGTGGTGGCCTGTGTGTGTCTAACTTTGTTGGGCTGTGTGTATGTATGTGTGTGTGTCCGTGGTGGCCTGTGTGTGTCTATCTTTGTTGGGCTGTGTGTATGTATGTGTGTGTTTGTCCGTGTTGGCCTGTGTGTCTGTCTATATTTGTTGCTCTATTCGAATGTGTGTATGTGTCTGTCCGTGTTGGCCAGTGTGTGTCTATCTTTGTTGGACTGTGTATCTATCTAGCCTTGTTGCTCTATGCCAATGTGTGCATGTGTGTGTGTGTCCGTGTTGGCCTGTGAGTGTTTATCTTTGTTGCTCTATGTGATTGCGCGTATGTGTGTATGTGTGTGTGTCTGTTCGTGTTGGCCTGTGTGCGTTTCTATCTTTGTTGCTCTATGTGAATGTGTGTATGTGTGTGTGTCCGTGGTGGCCTGTGTGTGTCTATCTTTGTTGGGCTGTGTGTATGTATGTGTGTGTTTGTCCGTGTTGGCCTGTGTGTCTGTCTATTTTGTTGCTCTATTCGAATGTGTGTATGTGTCTGTCCGTGTTGGCCAGTGTGTGTCTATCTTTGTTGGACTGTGTATCTATCTATACTTGTTGCTCTATGCCAATGTGTGCATGTGTGTGTCCGTGTTGGCCTGTGAGTGTTTATCTTTGTTGCTCTATGTGAATGCGTGTATGTGTGTGTGTCTGTTCGTGTTGGCCTGTGTGCGTGTCTATCTTTGTTGCTCTATGTGAATGTGTGTATGTGTGTGTCCGTGTTGGCCTGTGTGTGTGTCTATCTTTGTTGCTCTATGTGAATGTGTGTATGTGTGTGTGTCCGTGTTGGCCTGTGTGCGTTTCTATCTTTGTTGCTCTATGTGAATGTGTGTATGTGTGTGTCCGTGTTGGCCTGTGTGTGTCTATCTTTGTTGCCCTATGTGAATGTGTGTATGTGTGTTTGTCTGTGTTGGACTCTGTATCTATTTATTCTTGTTGCTCTATGCCAATGTGTGCATGTGTGTGTCATATCTTTATTGCTCTATGTGAATGTGTGTATGTGTGTTTGTCTGTGTTGGACTCTGTATCTATTTATTTTTTGTTGCTCTATGCCAATGTGTGCATGTGTGTCCCTGTTGGCCTGTGTGTGTGTCTATCTTTGTTGCCCTATGTGAATGTGTGTATGTGTGTTTGTCTGTGTTGGACTCTGTATCTATTTATTCTTGTTGCTCTATGCCAATGTGTGCATGTGTGTGTCATATCTTTATTGCTCTATGTGAATGTGTGTATGTGTGTTTGTCTGTGTTGGACTCTGTATCTATATATTTTTTGTTGCTCTATGCCAATGTGTGCATGTGTGTCCGTGTTGGCCTGTGTGTGTGTCTATCTTTATTGCTCTATGTGAATGTGTGTACGTGTGTGTGTGTGTGTTTGTCCGTGTTGGCCTGTGTGTGTGTGTTTAACTTTGTTGCTCTATTTGAATTCGTGTATGTGTGTATGTATGTGTGTGTCTGTCCGTGTTGGCCTGTGTGTGTGTTTAACTTTGTTGCTCCTTGTGAATGCGTGTATGTGTGTGTGTGTGTCTGTCCGTGCTGGCCTGTGTGTGTGTTTAACTTTGTTGCTCTATGTGAATGCGTGTATGTGTGTATGTATGTGTGTGTCTGTCCGTGTTGACCTGTGTGTGTGTGTTTATCTTTGTTGCTCTATGTGAATGCGTGTATGTGTGTATGTATGTGTGTGTCTGTCCGTGTTGGCCTGTGTGTGTGTGTTTATCTTTGTTGCTCTATGTGAATGCGTGTATGCGTGTATGTATGTGTGTGTCTGTCCGTGTTGGCCTGTGTGTGTGTGTTTATCTTTGCTGCTCTATGTGAATGCGTGTATGTGTGTATATATGTGTGTGTCTGTCCGTGTTGGCCTGTGTGTGTGTTTAACTTTGTTGCTCTATGTGAATGGGTGTATGTGTGTATGTATGTGTGTGTCTGTCCGTGTTGGCCTGTGTGTGTGTTTAACTTTGTTGCTCTATGTGAATACGTGTATGTGTGTATGTATGTGTGTGTCTGTCCGTGTTGGCCTGTGTGTGTGTTTATCTTTGTTGCTCTATGTGAATGCGTGTATATGTGTGTGTGTCTGCCCGTGTTGGCTTGTGTGTGTGTTTAACTTTGTTGCTCTATGTGAATGGGTGTATGTGTGTATGTATGTGTGTGTCTGTCCGTGTTGGCCTGTGTGTGTGTTTATCTTTGTTGCTCTATGTGAATACGTGTATGTGTGTATGTATGTGTGTGCCTGTTCGTGTTGGCCTGTGTGTGTCTATCTTTGTTGATCTATGTGAATGTGTGTATGTGTGAATTTATGTGTGTGTGTCTGTCCGTGTTGGCCTGTGTGTGTGTGTGTGTGTGTCTATCTTTGTTGCTCTATGTGAATGTGTGTATGTGTGTGTGTCTGTTCGTGTTGGCCTGTATGTGTATCTATCTTTGTTGCTCTATGTGAATGTGTGAATGTGTGTATGTGTGTGTGTGTCTGTTCGTGTTGGCCTGTGTGTGTGTCTATCTTTGTTGCTCTATGGGAATGTGTGTAAGTGTGTGTGTGTGCATGTATGTGTGTCTGTCTGTGTTGGCCTGTGTGTGTATACCTTTGTTGATGTGTGTGTGTATGTATGTGTGTCTGTCCGTGTTGGCCTGTATGTGTATCTATCTTTGTTGCTCTATGTGAATGTGTGAATGTGTGTATGTGTGTGTGTGTGTGTCTGTTCGTGTTGGCCTGTGTGTGTGTCCATCTTTGTTGCTCTATGTGAATGTGTGTATTATGTGTGTGTGTGTGTGTGTGTCTGTCCGTGTTTGCCTATGTGTGTATATCTTTGTTGTCTCGTATAACTAGCAAACGTTAAGCGATAGAAGAGGACGTACTACAGCAGAAATGTAGATCTCTTTAAAACACACAATTTATTTCAAATAACTTTTTTTGTGAAATTAGTCATTTCCGAGCTATCCGTTATTAATTGTTCGAATTCTTCATTACTTAATCATTCTTTAAAATCCTTTCAATATTCAATTATTTCTCGCCATTACGTGGAAAGAGGTAGCGTATAGCGCCCAGTTCTTAAACATTTGACTATCGCTGTTCCCTTTCTATCTATAACGAAACGTGTAATGTAGGTATTCTAGCGAAGGTTTATTTGAATTAAATGAAGTAGATAGAAAAATAAGGTTTAGTGAGAATAGTTTGTACACCCACTAAGAGCTGTAGGCGATAGAGAAAGGCGTGTGAATGTAACACATCAGATTTTTTCACTCTAAACAATTTACAGGATGTCTAAGTAACTGGTGCAAAGGTACGCTGCAAGTTTAAATGCCTCATTTAGTATTAAAATTACACTCAGTTTAAAAATTGAACATAGGTCAAAATACTTAAATATTTAAAATATTTTTCTTTATTAAATGAAGTGCAAACTTAAGCATTCTGATCAAAATGAATAACATTTTAACTTTATGTCCTTTTCACATAGTTATCAGAAAAAGGGGGATATGTTTCCGGACATCAGTGCTAGAGAGGACAAATGATAAAGGAAAGGAAGAAGATAATGTACTGAGAATTGAGTAATCTAATTGCAAACAGTGATCCGAAAACAAACTTCTACGGAAGAAGTGAAAGATGAACTTTGAAAGAAAAGATATGATTAAGAGTACAGTGTAAGTTTACTGCTAAAACAGTTAGCAATTCTTTCTCTTTCCTCTTTTTTCTTTCTTTAGACTTTCCGAAAGAAAACGTTTCTCTAGCAAATATTATAAAATATCTAATGTGTTTCAAATACACGAATTTCTCCACCAAGTATAGTTTATTTTCGTATACTATATTACAAAGTATTCACACAAAAGTTAGTTTCGTATCTACTTACCGTCATAAATGTTGGCAGAACTGGAAGTACACAAGAGCATATAGGAGGGCTAAGACGATGTTCACCCTGATAGTGTGTTCTCTTTACATGTCCTCATGAGAAACAGCTAGCAATGGATGGAGAAATTTGGTGCATTGTACATTTATGTATGCATTATTATTTTAAAACACCATTTGTATCAGGCAGTAAAGGATGACTGTGATAGTGTTTCTCAGCACCCGGACTGTTATTAGCGCACCCTTATCTCCTATACCGGTCAGGTAGCTTCAAAATGGTTATTTTTCAACTTAAACCTCACGTACATTTCTGCCTGTAATATCAATGTTATGTTTGAGCATACATTTGCAACATATCTTAATTACAAAATCTAGCACCACTTTTTCTACCTATTTATATTTTTACATGTATTTCTTCTACATTAAGCCGTTTTACACACAATAATCTTTACAGTTTATGTAAAAATTCCATTTTTGTTACTGACGAGCTCATACGAAGAGGAAAACAAGAAGAATTCCATATTTTGATATTTATGTGTTACGGAGCGCAAACAAAAGAAATAAGAAAAATAAATAAAGCATGTTTAAGGTGGCAAGACTTAAACATACAACTAGGAAAATTTCGAAAGCGAGTAACGCTATAAAAATCTTGTTTAAATCAACTTATAAGTTTTAATTGAATGAACCAGTGAATCCACTCCACTTTTATAACGCCCGATTCACATTGCAGAACTTTACATACTATGGCAGTTAATAATGTTTAATTTTATGTAAAACGGTGAGTTGGTTCGTTTTTAACTCGCATCTGCGCTTAGGGTTTTGCTAAGAAGACTTTCGGAAGAAGACTTTCTCCCATCCTCAGCTGAAGACCGAATAATTTTAGCTCTCCTCCCCTGAGCCCCAAAATTTGAAGCAACGCCTGATTTTGCTGTCCTCTGTTGGGAAAAGTTGTTATCTGGTTGTATTGAAATTACTGTCAGGCTGTGATGAAGGTTGCGAACTCACTTGTCTTCTCTCTTCTGCCCTGCGAGCTGATTGGATGAGCTGCATCAAGGAGTCTGCTGGTGGAATTTCAAAATTCAGAATATTCTTGAAATTATAGTGGATGAAGATCTTTTCTCAAATTTCCAGATGTGAAGGGACCTGTGCGGTTTTTAGTAGCTTTATGTTACGTCCTATCTGTTAGCTAGATGTCCAGAAGTGGTTGGCAACTGTAGATTTATCTATTTGTTTTAATTTAGTATTTCTTTGGTGTTCACCCAGACGTGGTTTTAGATTTCTCTTTGTTCTACCAATGTATGAACCCTGAAAATCTTGACATGGTATATACCTCATATTTTTATATTATCTATTGTATTAGACAGAGGTGTATTCAAAATTTTTCCCAAGTTATATTTTATTAATCATTTTTCAAAGTATTTGAACATAACAGGATGGTATGTAAATTTCTTGTATACCAAGTCTTTTTATTAGAAGTGTATAAAGTACTGGTCATCTATAGAATGTTTATTTTTACATTTACTGATTAATTTATTAATCAACTGTTGATTACAACCACTTTCAATACTCACATTCGTAATATATTCTAATTCCGTGTTATATTCCTCTTTTTCCATGTGTATATTAATTAACCTGAATACTAGGCTTCTGAATACTGAGTGTTGGTGTGAAATAGGATTGTAGAAATTATTTTATGTAGCTATCTACATGAGTAGGTTTTCTATACATTCCAAAATTTAGATTGTTGTCCTTTATTTTAATAGTTAAACCCAAAAAGGTAAGATATTATTTGTTTCTGTTTTCATAGTAAATTTAATATTTGTATCTTGATTATTCAGGATATCCAATGCCAAATCTGTACACTGTTGGGGAATGATAGCAAAAATATGGTCCACATACCTATATCAAATTTTGAAAATGTCTGGATGTAATGTTGTTACAGCTTTTTCCAAAGAGCTCATATACAGATCTGCAAGAAGTGGAGACAATTCTATAAAATAGCATACAAAAGGGAAACAATAGCGGGTAAATTCTACCACAACCCCTGAACGAGTAAGTCCCGTTTTCAAACGCATTTCTTCGCAGATAAATGTCAACAGTATGTAATTCTATACACAAAGTAAAATTATTACACAGTAAAGAACTAAATTATTAATATGACAATAAAAATAATTACTTAGGTTAATTTCAAATTATAAAAGTCTGATGTGTTACATTCGCGTTACCCTCTAACGCTTATTAATGGGTATAAAAACTATCGTTACTAAAGCTTATTGTTATATCTAGAGCCTGTCTCAACCTTTAAAGACAGTATGGAGGTAAATAGAATGTCTCTGTCTGTATTTAACGCATGCATATTGTCATTAACTTCCTCCTTTTGTACTCTCGCGCTATCGCCAAGTTGCTAATAAGTAATAAATAACATGCTGTAAGTATAACGCAATATCCTATGTATAATTTTTTCTCTATCAGATGACATCCTTTCCAGAACCTTACAGATTTTTCTGGGCAAAACATTTCTAAAGAAACCTAGTTTTTTCAGTAAAAGTCTGATATTTGTTGTGTCTGCTTATCAACCAGTAACGAATAAACTAAAGAGTAGAATGGAACAATATTATTTTCTTAGCTAGAGTTAACTAGCATGCTGGTATACCCAGTTTGAATTCTTTACCTTTAATATGATGAGCGTCATAATTTTTTGAATTAAATATTTTCGGAAAGTCTGTATCTATGCAGTACAAAAGTTAGCCACCGAGAAACTTTTTGTTATTGGGTTTATAACGGGGACCAACCCAGAGAAAATGTTGAGTAAGGTGGGAGACAGTTTTTAAAAGAAATCGGAATCCCGTAACTTCTTCATTCTTTGTATATGACAAACAAGTCATTCATCTATTCAGCTAACAGGTCAGGCGCAACGTAGAAGTCCGTAAAGGTTATCATAATAGGTTATAGTGTGAAGTGTTATGTAGGTTATTTATTTATCATTTTACGTAAATATGTATAGCTATGGAGGGAGAAGCTAGGAAGAAACGAAATGTTGGTAAACTATGAAGGGTAATAATGAATGTGTTAGATTATTATCAAAGTAAAGTGAGCGTTAGTAAGGCAGTAAAAGGAACAGCTAAGACTACCCGGGTGCTCAGAAACAGTATGTACAGGATAAAACAGGAACGAATGACAGAACTTCTAAGGACCCATAAAAAAGGACGCAAACAAAAGCATGCCAGATTAAGATAATATAATGGAGTAGCTCAAAGCGGAGTATGGCGCATTGTTCATTCTTTACTGTTTAAAAACATTCATCCACGTTGAATTTAATTTTGTCAAGGGTAAACAGTGATGATACCCTACCAAATTATAGCTTTTATCACTTTATATTATATTCCTATTGAGAAGTACTAAAACTACAAAGAGGAGACATAAAGTGCAGGTTAAAATTAAATGTCTTGCAGTTGCCTTAAATAGCAGTGCAGATATTTCACTATTTGGTGATTCACAAGATGACATTAATTTAGTAGACGACCGCAGTTGAGCGCCGAATTTGGGAACGTACATATAGTACATGTGGGAACCTTTTCCCCATTTAAGTTGTACTGTGATTTAAGCGTGAGAAGCGTGTACTTCATTTTAATAAAAAAAAATTTTTTTAGAAATATCTACATTACATGTTTCGTTATAGAAACAACTGGAACAGTGATAGTAAAATGTTTAAGAACTGGACGCTTTACGATGACTTAAAAGTCCATACTGTTTCTATGCAATCGTGAGAAACAATTGAATATTGAAAGGACAAGAATGGCCAAGTAATGAACAATTCCAACCATTAATAACGGATATCTCGGAAATTCCTTACGCCACAAAAACGTTATTTTAAATAAATTGTGTGCTTTAAAGAGATCTACATTTCTTGTGTAGTACGTTTTCGTCCATCGCTTAAGTTTAGCGATATACAAGATTATACAATATTTCTTCCTAATAAAGAGGACTTTAAAGGTTATTCCCAGAAAATACAAGATATACCTTTTATTTATTATGTAAATATCATTAATATATAGTATTTTTATCAAAAGCATTAGTACCATTTTTTAGAAAATCGAAATTTTCGAAAAATCTTCCATGTGAAGAGTAATTTGAGGTGGGGGGATTTTCTTGAAAATCCTCGTGTGGCATCTTTAGTAGGTTCTGAACCTAAATATCAAGTCTGATGTTTAGCAGAGTTTTTTTATTTTTTAAGTTATGCTGTTCACAGACACACACGCACACACTTACACATGGACGTTTTTGTAAAAAAAAATTATTAAGGGAGTCTCAAAACATGTAATTTCGATGAAATCTCGGTATTGAATTTTTGGGTTGAATGCAATACCTTCTCTACCTAGTATGTACGTGGTAGGCAAAATAAATACTAATTTTGTTCCTAGATTTCAGTTGTTAACATCCAAGCCTAAAAGACAAGAACTAATAGGTACAATAATAAACAGTTAATAGTAACACCGAGCGGTATGGTTATGCGGTAACACGTGCGGAAGTCCCGGCATGAACTCCCGTCGACCGCCCAATCTGACCTCGGGTTTTACGTGATTTTACCTGGTCCGTAAGCGACTGCTGGGGTGCTTTCTCATTTACCACCATTTCCTTTCTAACATTTCCCTTTTATTCCGTTTCCACCACACCTTTTAGATGTGAACCTAGGTTTCATGACGTATGGTAGTACCGGACAGATGGCGTGGATATTTGCTCAAAGAAAATAGTACACCTCGTGGACACTAGAGGCCTGTTTGGTCAACGAGTCGTTCATCGCCCTCCTTAGGCAGCTCCAGCAGTGGGACGTGTCTTCGAGCCTGGAAATGTTAGGGACATCTTCTTATCTCTGTGGCCGGTCTGCCTATGGCCTGTAGCCTCCCATGTTCCTTCACTTCCTGGGAGATGGTAGCCACATGTAAGTCGCAGTGCGCAAGGTGTCCCCTCCGTTCTCGTATAACCTATACCAGTAATAGTATGTATTTAAATTATACACAAATAACATTTTATTACTCAAAATTTCTCTTGGTAATGTTTTAATGGTGTTTTAATCTAAAAAAGTTATATTGTTGTATAGCCGGATTTTATTATTATTATTGATATTTAACTGCATAACCTTGGACAAATGTGACTGTTGAAGGCTTCAGGCAAACACATAAAATCAACTATCAACTTGTTTACTTTTGTAATAATGTCGATACAACAGCAGTTTATTTCAGGTTTTGTTTAAAATTAATAATTAGTTATTTCCTCATCCGTTATATCTTATACCTACATACACATACGTACATACACACATACACACATAACACAACTCAACACAATATAACACAACACAGCACAACACAACTCAATACAACACAACACAACACAGCACAGCACAACACAACACAATACAACACAGCACAGCACAGCACAGCACAACACAACACAACACAGCACAACACAACACAAAACAATACAACACAGCACAGCACAACACAGCACAACACAATACAACACAGCACAACACAGCACAGCACAACACAGCACAACACAACACAACACAGCACAACACAACACAACACAGCACAACACAAAACAATACAACACAGCACAACACAATACAACACAGCACAGCACAACACAGCACAGCACAACACAACACAACACAACACAACACAGCACAACACAAAACAATACAACACAGCACAACACAGCACAACACAACTCAATACAACACAGCACAACACAACACAAAACAATGCAACACAACATAACACAACACAACACAACTCAATACAATACAACACAACACAATACAGCACAACACAGCACAACACAGCACAACACAACCCAATACAACACAGCACAGCACAGCACAGCACCACACAACACAACACAAAACAACACACCACTACACTACACTACATAACATAACTTGCCATACCTTTCCACACCATACCATACCGTACCATAACATAACATACATAACATACATACATATATACATATTTAAAGGTAGTAACGAGGAACTACAGACTATTTACAGTCAACTGCTAACTACTAATACATATGGCATTAAATCAAAATCAAAATCATTAGTTTATCTTGTGATAGGAACAATAAACAGCAAGTTTTACCATCTGAATGGTGGGTGGAGGGTGGGAATTGTATGGAATTAAATATGAAGTTTGGACTTGTTCGACCTTTCAATATGCATTCTTCTCTTTTTACTTTCCCTACTATGTATACTAAGTAGGGGAAGTATTGCATTCCACCTAAAATTTCGATACGGGGATTTGACGGGAAATACATGTTTTAGGTTCCCCGAATCCAAAAAAAATTCTTTTAGAAAAAGAGTGATGTGTGTGTCTGTGAACAGCATAACTCGAAAACCAAAACTCGGATAAACACCAAACTTGGTATTCAGTTTGAGTATATTTCAAACATGTGACAGGAAGATTTTCAAGAAAAATCTTCCACCCCAGACTACCCTTCACATTTTTCGAAGTCTTTGATTTTCTAAAAAATGGCTCCAACGATTTTCATTAAAATATCATATATTTTAGATATTTTCATGGCAAATAAAATGTATATCTTGAAATTTCTGGGAATGTCCCTAAAAGTCCACTTCTTTCTGAATGATTTTTGTATAACTGGTAAACCCTAAGAGATAGGCAAAATGTTTCAATGCAAAAATGTAGAGCTATTTAAAATACATCATTTATGTCATATACATTTTTTGTGGATTTATCCATTTCCGAGATATTTCTTGTTATTTGTTTTAATTTTCCAATATAATCTTTTTCTCAAATGGGATTCGTTGTTCTTTTCTTATGTCCTGGGCATGCAAAGAATGCTCTACTTAGCAACCAGCTCTTAAAACATTTGACTATCACTTAAAGCCTACCATATTTCCCTTGCACCTACAAGAAAGTTAGAAATAATTAGACAATTTCTGCAAATGTTTATCTCGATTAACATGAAGAAGAAGGAGAATAAGCGTTTGTAAAAATAGTTGTACAAGAGTAGAGAAAGTCATGTGAGTGTAACACGGATTTGTTTATTTTCTCTACTAGGTACAGTATGGAGAAAATAAACATTCCACCCAAAAGCTCGAGATCAAGATTTCATCGGAAATATATGTTTTGAGGCACGCTGAATCAAAAAATTTCTGATGTGATACCTTCACATGATTTTCTCTACCCTCTACCGTTTATTGCTGGGTATACAAATTATTCTTACTAAAGCTTATTTTTCTGTCTACTAAATTTAAATCCAAATAAACCTTTGCAGAAATAGCTACATTACACATTTCGTTATAGATACAAAGAAAACAGTTTCCATGCAATCGTGAGAAACAATGAATGTCGACACGACTAAGAAAATGCCTAAGTAATGAACAATTCAAACTATTAATAACATATCTCAGAAATGGCTTATGCCACAAAACAACTTATTTGAAGTAAATTGTGAGTTTTAAGGAGAGTTTTACATTTTTTGTGTAGTACTCTTTTTTATCACTTAACGTTTATTGGTTTTACAAGATTATACAAAATTCCTTCTGAATGAAGAGGACTTCAGAGAAGCTGTTCCCAGAAAATTCAAGATATATATTTTATTTGTCATGTAAATATCTTTAATATGTGGTATTTTAACAAAATTGTTGAGGTCGTGTTTAGAAAATTAAAATTTTCGAAAAATGTTCCATGTAAAGGGTAGTTGGTGTGGGGATTTTCTTGAAAATATTTGTGTCGCATCCTTGAAAGAATGCCAAACTTAAATACCAAGTGAGGTATTCATCCGAGTTTTCGTTTTTGAGTTATGCTTTCACAGACATACACACACATACTCATGGACATATTTCCAAAAATGCTTTATTTGGATTTAAGGGGGCCTCAAAACATGTATTTTTGTGAAATCTCGATATCGAACTATTGAGAGGGATAAAATTCCCTCTCTATCTACCAGGTACATAGTAGGGAATGTAAAAAAATCTGATATGTTACACTCAAATGACTTTCTCCACTCTTGTACAAACGATTTTTACAAACGCTTATTCTCCTTCTTCTTCATGTTAATCGAGATAAACATTTTCAGAAACTAACTTATTGCTAATTTTCTTGTAGGTCCAAGGGGAATATGGTAGGCTTTAAGTGATAGTCAAATCTTTTAAGAGCTGGTTGTTATGTGCATTCCATTCTCTTTGTATGTCCAGGACATGAAAAACAATTAATAATGAATTTCCATTTGAGAAAAACTATTAAATATTGGAAAATTCAAACAAATAACAAGGAATATCTCGGAAATGGTTCACTTGACAAAAAAAGTGTATATGAACGTAAATTGTGTGTTTTAACGAGATCTACACTTTTTTTCTTTTTTTGGTAAAATGTTGTCTATCCCTTACGGTTTACCAATTATGCAAAAGTCATTCATAATGAAGGGGACTTTTGCGGACATTCCAGAAAATTCAAGAAATACATTTTATTTGCCATAAAATATCTTAAACATATGATATTTTAATAAAAATATCTCAGAGCCATTTTAGAAAAAATAAACATTTTTTAAAAATGTTCCATGTAAAGGGTATTCTATGGCTTAAAGCCTACCATATTCCCCTTGCACCTACAATAAAATTAGCAATAAGAGCTAGAAATAAGTTTCTACAAATGTTTATCTCGATTGGCATGAAACAGATGGAGAATAAGCGTTTGTAAAAACAGCTTGTACAAGAGTAGGGAAAGTCATGTGTCCATGTTTTATCTAAAGGTCTTTCTTGGATGATGCTACTTCAGGGACTTCGATACTTATATTTACATTGATATCTCGATAAGAAATGTTTGGAACCAATAATATACTTCCCCTTCCTATCTGTAGCTAAGACGTACAGAAAATAATATTAAACCGAATATCAGCAAAGGTTAGAACAAGCTTACATAATTAGCTTATATACTGCGAAATTTCAAATGTAATTGAGTGCCAGAAATCATTTTGCAACAAAATACGACGGTGATTTTAAATCACAATACTATACACGATGTTCACAATCTCGAATAAATACAGACATTTCTAGGGAATCCCCTTATCTTCTTGCTGGAGATACAAAGCGATGTCGTGTACACGGCTGATAATATAGATGGACTGCATGCTGGAAAATATGTTTCCTTTTTTTCTTCAGAGAATACGCAGAGTAAGCTTACAAAATATAGTGCGACTTCCTGATGTGAATGGCTAATGGCTCTTGCTTTATATGACATCCGCCTTCCACATGGAAATGCTTGTGTATTCCACCAGAAGGTCACTTTGGAAAAAAGGCTTATGTGCAACAGTTACACACATTTCTGTACCTCATGCCAGCTAACAGCTTATTTTTACATTTCCTGTAGGTTATTTTCGATGAATATATCTCTAGAAACTGCTTCAATTAGACAAGGGCATTGCTAAGATGCGGAGGAAACACTCAACTGTTTACGTCATCATCGATATTTTCTTTTTGTGAGCAAATGCGGAAACAAAACAAATTGATTTTTAAACTTTCATACATGGAACACCATAGTAGACTTCTTCCGGAGAAAAACTTAAAAACTTAAATTAAACGTACAACAGCGAAATATTTCCAAAATGATGAATGCGGTGGAAAAGGTTATTTTAAACGAGCCGTGTGTTTTAATGAACACTGTCTGTGTTATGCGGTTTCTCAAATATATACATATCATACCATATGTAATTTATTTTATTGTATCAAAAATAGGTTTTGTATTTAAGCCACAAATTTGACCAAAACTCAAAAGTGAAATTTCTGATAAATACCTAACTTATTATTGAAGTCTTCCTTCTTTTCATATGCAGTATCAATAAAATTCCCCGTCTAAACAACAATTTACATGGCAGATGATCTTCGTTAGCTTTCATTTTCTCAAATATGGCTCTAAAAATTGTGATAAAATACCATCTACTTATTTAACCAATAAAATGGGCTATAATAATAAAATAATCGACAAGCGTGCATACATATATACATACATACGTAATATATATATATATATGTGTGTGTGTACACACATACCACGCACGCACATAACAATTAACATCAGTTAAACAAATTTTAGCAAAGTAACTTAAAAGTAAAGGAAAGTAAGTGTATGTAATATAGCATGCAGTAAAAATAAGCGTAAATAAAAATACATACATACATGCCTAGTGAAACAGTTAATATTAATATTGTGACGCAGGGTTATGGCCCAAGGTTATCGGGAGGTTGGCGCCGGGCGGTCGGAGTAAACAGGATAACTGCCGCCCGCTAGCCTTTTGGCTAGCTGATTCTCCCCCTCCTCCAGAAAGTGTGTGAAAGTAGTTCTAGAACGTTCAAGAACCCTGTGGAAAGATTCCACTGACTATATAGGTGGCTCTCGCGGCAGCGCGAGTCAGTTACTAGTCGATACGAGAGTATCGCTGAGTCCGTCAGTGTGCGAGCGAGTTAGCGAGTGCATCTCTTGTGCGACATGAAGAGAAGTGAGAGGTGAAAACTGGACCAAGTCACACTGATGTTAGGAGTGGTATTAAAAGCCAAGAGGAGGAAATGCTTAAAAATGTATTGACCGGTATGGAGAAGAGAATAGTTTCCAAAAGAAACAAAAATGGAATCCGGAATGGACAAGATGGGAACAGAAATGAAGACCGAAATGGAGAAGATGGAGACAAAAATGGGATCCAGAATGGAGGAAATGAGAAGTGAAATGAAGAGTGTGACAACACAAATGAAGACTGAAATAGAGAAAATGAAATCCCAACTAGGTTTTGTCATTTACACTGTAACATCTGAGATAAAGGCAGCGGGGAAAGCCTTAAAAGACGCCATTGCAAAGGATTTAAACAAAATTAAATCTGATGGCATTAATGCGATGGAGAAGTGTCTAGATCAGCAAGGAAAACGGTTAGACGGGCAGACTAAAGCTAGCAAGAGGATGATAGAGGCCGCAATGGAGAAGCGTCTGGACCAGCAGATGGCGGAGATTGCTGCAGCCCTAGACCAGCCACGGTACAACCTGCAGTCAGTTGAGGTGAGGAAACCTTCAGGATGGAGCAGCTGGAGGATCGAGACTTAGGGCCGATCCTGAAGGGTAATGAATCTGGCATACGATCCGTGTGGGCGGATGTTTCTCCCAGAGGTCTGAGGTATCAGTGCTGCTGGGACTCCCTGGTGGTCAGGAACGGTGTATCCAAGAGAGTGTGAGTGTTCGCAGCCAGAAGGACTAGGATGGAACCGCTGGTGCTCCCGAAGAAACCCATCCCAGCACTACGGGCGAAAATCTGGATGTGAACAAGACCTTGATGAAGCTAAGTCGCCGATCCTATTGGTTATATATTTGAAGCGTCGTGGAGAGGTGGTGCCCGTCATGCGACATCCAAGATCTTGGCCCCGGCGCGCATTCGGTGTCAGCCTTGAAGCGGGGGAGGACTGGTGTTATTCACTGTGATCCCCATGCTGCATCGTGGAGCTCTCCGGGACGAACCGCTCTGAGGAGGGACCTGTGCGACGCAGCTGCTATGGCCCAAGGTTATCGGAAGTTCGGCGCCGGGCGGTTAGAGTAAACAACTTAACCGCCGTTCGCCAGCGTAAACACCGGTTGCGCTATTGGCAGAACGCTCGAACCTTCTGGAAGCTGCTTCTCTCCCCTCCTCCGGAATAGTTCTAGAACGTCCGAGAACTTTGTGGAAGGATTCCACTAACTATATGAATAACCGAGCACTCTCGAGGCAGTGCGAGTCACACAACGAAGGATTGTGGAAGTTTTGTGTTCGACTTCTGAGTGAAGTGAGCCGTTCGGCGTGAAGAGGCTATGTCACGGAGGAAGTGAAGTAACGGATAATGGAACAAGTTAGTGAAGGGAACTATCAATGAAACTGAACTAGAGAAAAACTAAATAATGACAGTGAGAACTGAGAGAAGTGACAGTTGAAAAACTTGAAAAAGTCACAATATATTGGTAAGAGAGGGAGTCTAGAGAAACAGTTAACATTAATACTAATATATTGCCAAGGCCATAAATGAATGGCAACAAACACTTGTTAAAAAGTTTAAAATAAATAGGCATTTTTATGTAATCCTAGCATTATAAACATCTAGTTACTGTAAATATCGTGACGATTCCCTATAGCAATACGGAATATCAGTATTCAAGTTGCTGTGGCTTAAAGAGAGAAGACGAGACATTTTGTTATAGTCTTTTCTTTGAAAAATGAAACTGCAAATACCTCTGTACTTTATTAAACATAGAATAATTAATATGTGCATTTATAATTACTTGCCATGCTTGTGCTGATAATAGATTACTTCACAGTCCGTAGCACCTGTGCACCTCTCTCCCAGGAAGGGAATGCATATAAATGACCGTCTTGCTTATGGGTTCAATACGTAGCAAATGGAATGCAGGGAGACCAGCTAACGTCTCAATCAATAAGAACACATAAAGACGTTCTCAGTAATATCAGCTATGGAATGCAATTATTTCATGGTTTATTTCCTACAATTTATAATGGTAAGATTGCCTAAGTATCCAACTCGTGGATAGTATAAGAATGCAACTCGTGAAAATTGTCATACGAAGTGAGTGGCATACGGCCCGCGTGGCGCAATAAACATTCACTCCTGCCATGATTATCAGGATTATCCACCTTTTGCATGTATTACTATTATTTAGATACAATACTTTTTTTCGGACAACAAAATCATATTTGCTGTACACATGTTGATCTTCATAAAGCTACTCTACATTAGATAAATCACAACATTATTTAAATATTTCACATACAAAATCCAAAACAATGGATAAACGGAAAAAACACATAAGAAGTAACATAGTAGTTAACAATAAAATCATAGAACCGGTCACCAGTTTCAATTATTTGGGCCATATTTCGTGTGCATATGGGAAAGACAGTAAATTTCAAGCGACATGTGAAAAAATCAGAACATTAAATAATAAAACAGGTAGAGCTGCACAGTTAAAGCTTCACAAAACAATGGCTATAACATTCTTCTGTTACGGAAGTGAAAACTGAACTGTAAATAGACAGGATAGAAGAATTGAAATCTCACAAATGAAACTCCCCAGACCATTAGCTGGATGTAGATTAATAAATCCGAAGGGAGGAACTCAAAGCTATAATATGATGAACATATAGAGAAGTTAATAATTGATTGATATCAATATAATGAAAATACCAGGTCGTATATTTCTGAAAATTATATCCAATTATTTAGAAACAGTGAGACAGTAACTAGAGCCATATGCACATATTAATAATAATGTAAAATAATAGTAATAAGCAAAATGCTTGTTATGTAATTAGATATTAAAGTATAAGTTTTATATATGTGTAGGAGTTTAGGTGGAGTTGTGGACACTTGTTAAAAGCAGACAAATAACATGTTTTGTTAGAATTAGGGTGCAGGCAAACCGACTTGTAGGGGATGACACAATAGCAAAACCTTGACATTGTGTAGGAGAAAATCACAAGCTAGCTCAACGAAAATTTTTGAAGAGAGGTCACATGTCTGGAAACACCGAATGATCCTATTAAGTTTTCGCGAATGTTCCAAGCTGATGGAACGGAGCCAATAAGATTTTAAGAAGAATGTGTTTAAATGTTTAAGTTCAGGAAAGTCAGTTATAGCTCCCTAAGCCAAAGTCAGTTGGGTGTAAAGTGCGGCGATTTGCAGAACATACGTATAAGCCCTCCGACGCAGGAATTACTAATTACCTTACATAATGTAGTGAGAACGTTAAAAATATATCAATTTAAAGGTTCAAGATATTAAAAGGGGAATGAGGTATAATTTAGGCTCGTGTGATACATAGTTCCATTATTAATCGAGCACTATAAGAATGATACTTTGATTGCTACGTTACCTAGCTAAGGAATCTTCTAAAGCTCCAACAAACTCAATTAATACCAAAGTAACTGTGTAGCTCCTTACTAAAGCAGGTAATGTGTTTGTCATTAAAGCATTTCTTTCACTGATTTAATCTTGTGTTAGTGTTGTTACCATATACGTTCCTTCCCGTACCACATCCTGATAAGTTACACATGCTCTACCAAAAACCCATACAACAGCAGCCGTTGCAAGAAGTAAAAACAACTACATTAAAAATGTAATAGTAACAACCTAAACACCAAGATAATCATCAGAGATAATATATTAATTCACATATTAATATATCAACAGGCGAGCATACTGCGAGTTATGCTACCAACACGAGGAATATACCACAACAGAGGCAGACGTTTATAAGTTGGTAAGATCAATTGAACTATCTTGAAATCGGAACAGGTCCAATGATCTAATCTTTGTTATAGAAGAATAAATATCTAAGATATTTGTATGTCAATAAAATGCATATATTGAAATTTCTGTGAACAGTCTGTGATGTCTTCATTCTGAATGAACTTGTATAACAAGGGACAGACGAAAGATGCACAAAAAAGTATACATGGCTAAAACACACGATTGATGTTACATTAAAGATTTCCTAAAATGCATTAAGAATGAAAAAAATTAACATGTTATTCACCTATATATATATATATATATATATATATATATATATATGTGTGTGTGTGTGTGTGTGTGTGTGTGTGTGCTTTATGTCATGTCAGTATCTCAAATATGTGAAATTTTCATCAAAATAATTAAAATCGTTCCGGAGAAAACACAGAAACAAAAACGAAAAATTGTCCATGCTTGAGATGAAGGGAATTTCATGAAAATCTTCATGTCGCATCCTTGAAAGACGTTATACTCACACCATACGAGGGGGGGGCGTTCTAAAAGTTCTCGGCCTTCCCAAGAAAACACAAACATTAACAGAAATGTTCTGTTGTTCAACGTAGTCACCTTGTAAATCATTTAGGCAGACGACTTTCTAACGATTTAATGGCCTCCGTCAAATAAGGCTTATCCTATACAAGGCGGACCATTTAAGTTGAGACTGTACAATATCCCCAAAACTAACTGTTGCAGAAAGAAAAGTCGTTTATAAAAGTTGTTTGATACTATGGGGGAAAGTAAATGTCATTAGTCGTGTTTTATTTTGAGGACGTTGTGATCGTCATTTTAGGACTAATTTAATTTGATCCTAATTGTAGGTTTCCGTTTAAAAAAAATTAAATTGGCCCTAAAATGACTATCCTAACGTCCTCCAAACAAAACACAACTAATATCTTTGCTTTTAACGCATAATATCAAGCAACTTTTATTAAAGACATTTCTTTCTACAGCGCTTAGTTTTGGAGATATTGCACAGTTTCAACTTAAATGGCCCACCCTGTATATATATTGCTTTTATTATTATTTCTTAAAGTCCTAACTCAAGCTAAGGATTTGTTTTAAACATAGAATCAGCTGAAAAATTCAATGCCGTAGCAAGGTTTGAACAGGGATTTTTCGCTTTCCGTGCGTTTGCTCTGACCATTAAGCTACCATGGAAACATACCGGTTGGGCATTAAATTCGTCGACTGACTTAGAGTTTTTCCCGGTAGGCCACCACGCGTCTCACTTCACAGATAAGTCTCAATGGCGACTTACAGTTCATAAATACTTACTCACGGGCACATAAATAGAATAAAAAATAAACCAGTATATGGAAAGGTAGAATCAGATGACTGAAAAATTCAAATCCCGGCTATGGCATTGAATTTTTCAGTCATCTGATTCTACCTTTCCAATCCTGTCCAACACACGGCTTGTGTGAAAGAACAATTAATTCCAAACCAGTATATATTTATTTAACGCAATAATTGGTTCAAATATCCATATGCCCCGGAATAAGTAATTACGAATTGTAAGTCGCCATTTAGGTTTATTTCTGATGCGTGACGGTTGGTGGTTTACCGGAAAAAACTGGAATCAGTTGGTGAATTTAATGTACTGCCGGCATGTTGACGTGATAGCTCAATTGTCAGAGCAACCACAAGGAATACGGCAGGTCCGTGTTCGAATACTGGCTATGGCATAGGATTTTTCAGATAATTCTATCTTTTATAGATTTATTCAATGTATAAAGTGAGCTTCTCCTCAGCTTCAATCTCATCATTTGTTGTGATTCGTCTACCCATCCATTTCTTCAGGTTTGGGAACGAAAAGATCGCTGAGAGCCAAATCCAGCGAATATGGCAGATGTGGAAGTACTTGGAAACAAAGGTCATGCAGTTTTTCAACAAAAATCCCAGGCGTGTGTAAGGCGCAATATCGTGATAGAATACAACCTTTTTTCGAAAGATGTGCACAATGCGTCTGAATAGTGTCCTCGAAATGGTCAAGTAGTGATACGTCATACTCCCCGGTGACTGTTCTACCCTTCTGTAAGATAAGCTCATGTGAATGCTTGATTTTTGGTCCATTGTGAAGAATCGCGACATCCTTCGAGCGGAAGCTTTCTCAGGTCCAAACGTTTGTGTCTTGGAGACGGCCCATTGAGGTCCTTGCAATGACAACCAACTCGCGCACGTCCAATACGCAATCACTGAGTACAGCATTGTGGATTTTTGTCTCGTCGGTTGTAGCGATTTTGGGATGCCCTGAGCAGTCATCATCTTGAATGGATGTATGACCGCACTCTTTAACCGAAGGAGCAGAATTCTTTAACATCAAGTTTAACTCCTGTATTTCTATTGGGGTTGAAACGTTCAAAACGAAATATGTTATCACAGCTCATATTTCAGTTGCATCCATTTTGAAGACAATGTTAACTCTAGTATGCCTACACGATCGTCAAAACAAGTGACTACGCTTATCCATCTGAAACTTTACAACGCGCCATCTAAACAACTGTCAATAATTTGGCCATCTTCACATTTCTGAGTCAGGACGACAAGTTTTAGAACGCCACTTTTACACAACTGCGTGTTCGGTTGGACATTTTTATCATTTTTAGAAGAGGAGGGGGGAACCAGGGGACTTGAAAATGTGCATTTCTGGTTATAAGGGTCCTTCAGATTTATTCGACCGTTGCCGCCAGTCGGTTGTCTGCGCATGACGTCAGCACTTTGAAGCGAGTTTATCACCATGTCTCTGGCAGAGGACTAGTGAAAGTTGAGTGTGTAACGTATCAGTCAGTTCTTCAAAGTACTAACATATTATAATAATGTTTCCTATTCCTTAACATCTAGGATAATGTCTTCTGGAATCAAGGTGTGCTGGGAAAGAAGTCTGGGATCTTACTGCCCCCAAACAGGAAATATCACCGAAAAACTTCTTAAAATGAGCAATTTCCTTCTTTTATCATGTCTTTCAATTGTTACAATTTATATATATATATATATATATATATATATGCCTTGCAATAATTTTTAAAACATATATTTTTAAAGCACCATTTAACAACAAACGGATGTACTGAAAGTCTTTGTGCCGTAATTCTTAACAGCACCATTTACATGAAACACATGTACGGTCCGTTTATGTTTGTGCCGATTAATTTACATATACAATTTTCAATGTAAAATATCCTTTGTATAAGACTAAAATTCTACACTTTAAAAGTTCCTCCCCATTTAAACAATAATTTTGGTTTACAATTTTAAGTATATATTGAAAAAGTTCTCTTTGTTTGTTTGTTTACATTTTTCAAGGCCCAAATGCATTAAAATGTAAATTTTGAAAAAGGCCGAAATATGACGCACTTCTAAATTGAAATTCTCCTAACTGCGTGCTCCCGCTGTCCCGGTTTCTCGGCGTCTGACTGAATTCTCTCCTCTGCAATTGGCTGGTTCCCAGGAGGCTGGTGGGTAGTTTCGCTTCTCGCCACTTCAGTGCTGCCGTCCTATGTATGGCCGAACTATCGGCCACTAGCGTTGACGCAGCGAAATCCACGTCGGTGTTTCGTCAACGCATAGCAACGAGTTGAAACCAGGTTGTTGCACAGATGATATTTGCAGTTCCGACAAATTGGTTCGAGTGGAAGGGGCGGATATCAACAGTTTCGAGGTCGCATAGTGAAATGGGACTTACATCTGACCTTTCCAGTATTTACATTTAGAGCGTCTTTTGATTAAGTCTGTAAACTCACAATCTCAGCATGTATGCTGATAGGTAACTCAAATAATAATTAGACGATTTATGTAGCGCAGAGTGCCTCGTCTTAGGACTCAAACATGCAAATTCTTTGATCGATGGTCACGTCCATCTCGCGTGCAAAGAACGCACAAAATGTCGTAAGAATCAGTTCTGCATCTCCGCAATACATCAGCCTGTTTATGAAGTCGGAAATGCATACAGTCCGAGGTTCAAGTCCGACATCCCCTTTGAGACAAGGGGCTCGCGAAAGTAAAATTGACGTCATTCATTTAAACCGACTGGCGATAAAAGCCAAATAAATTTGAACACCCGTTATACCAATGCTGAATGTTTGATTAGAAAATAACAATTTATCTAGCTACCATAGGTAAGAGAGGAGAAAACGAATAACTATCTGTCCGGAAACCCACTTTGACCATTCTAGATTGAATAAATGTCATATGTGCTGAGGGGCGGCGTCGGTGTTTAGGTTTCGGTGGGTTGCAAACCGCCAAAACTTAATTTGAACCAACATTACCCCCCCCGGGATAAAACAAACATTAAGTGAATAATTATTGTGTATTATTTAAATATGTATAGGTAAGATAGAATAATTGCTCAAAACAAGTCATTTTAATAACATTACAGTGCATTTTGGTAGGAAGTCCTTAGATTGATTAATCCTATAGAAGGAACATTATTATGCCGTTTGCCCTGGCTATAAAAAATGAAAAGTTGTGGGAACATGAAAGTGTTCGTTGAAAATCGTACAATGCTGTACTTGGTTACTTGAGAAGTTTTGTTCGGCCTCTTAGGAAACGTTCAAAATATCAGCAATAGATGCGAACATACCAGCGTTAAGTGTGTGTGAAATAACGGTAGGTGATATTCATTAAAAGGAGAAACCTTTCCTTCTCTACTTATTTTACGTCGCTATAACTAATTGTCATATTGCGGCAGATCTCTTAGGAGATACCTCGTGGATCGGTGTGTGGTTGAATGTTAGCCTTCTAGGTCTCATCCCTGTATGATGATGAGATGGGGTTTAAGGGCGCTAAACGTCTAGGGTCATCAGCGCCCTTACAATGTGTAAAATTTAAAACCCAAAAACTAAAATACGGGACACAAACCCGAGGAGTCCAAAACACTGAAAAACAAAACAGCAAATTCTAAAAACCACCACACTAAAAGCATGGTCAATAAAAGAGTAAACCGACGTGTCAAGAACTGTAGAACGCGAGGGAAATGAGCGGCATATGTCAGCCGGGGAGAAGAGCCCCAATTAAAACAGACAATATAAAATCACAAAACTAAAAGACGCTCAGCGCATCAAATGCGCCGATTAAAACAATCGTCACTGATAAAACGTAAAAGACATTCTACAGCATGCGCGTTCTCTGCCAGAACGTTGGCTATGCTAACAGGCAGACACACACGAATGCGCAATGGAGCTAAAGCTTGACACTCTGTTAAAATGTGACGCACCGTTAAGGGCGCATCACACTGCTCACAGAGTAGAGCGGGGTCACCACTGAGCAGGTATCTATGACTAAAAGGGCAATGTCCGATTCGTAAACTAGTTAAAATTACCTCTTCCCGACGAGAAGAGATACCTCACACTAACGGGAGAGGTTTAACCTCCCGCAACTTGTTCCCCCGGAGGGCCGTCCACTAATCGTGCCAAAGCCAGAGGATGTGGTGATGTAAAATAACAGACAAATCTGACGAGAGAACAACAGAGGTAAAAGATCTGGGTGATAAAATTGCCGATTTGGCTGCGACGTCCACAGACTCGTTCCCTGAGATGCCCGCATGACCCGGAATCCACACGAAGGAGACGCTGATGGCAGAGGCACCAAGGAGTAGAGCAGGTCATGAATGCGCTGTATGAGCGGGCTGTAAGCGTAAAGTGCGCGAATACCTTGAAGAGCAATCAGAGAGTCTGAACAAACAACACAGTGCCGTAAGTCGTACCGCTGAATGACGGTAAACACTAAAAGGTTAGGCGGTAACAATTTAACATTGCTCCGGTAAACGAAAGGTAAAACTACTTTGACCATATATAAAGGCACACCCTACACCAACGTCAGTCTTAGACCCATCAGTATAGATATAATGAGAGTCGTCGAATTGCGCCTTAAGTTCTAAAAAGGCGGTTCAAAGGACTGAAGAAGGGGTCTCGTTTTTCGGCATCGACGTTAGCCCAAGGTGAAAGTGGGCCTCAGCGCGCAACCAAGGAGGAAACCGCGTTTCCCCCTGGGAAGTATCGGCGCTGACGTAACGTCTAAATGCCGAAGAAGCTGGCGAAACCGAACCCCTGGAGGGAGCAATGGAGACGAGCTAAAATATTGTCGATGAAGAGAATCCTCGAAAAATAACTCGACGGGTGATGAGGCAAGCTTGAGAGTCCACATGCACAGCTGCACTAAAGCATCTCACGCCTGAAGGGCAATGGAGGCTCTGCAGCTTCAGCGTACAGACTGAGTACAGGGCAAGTTGGAAAGGCCCCTGTAGCGACTTTTATGCCAAGATGGTGAACGGCATTCAAGCGACGTAACACAGATGGACGCGCCGATGAATAGACAATGCACCCGTAATCAAGCTTGGATCGGACCAATGAGCCATAAGGACGCAGAAGGACGGTCCGATCAGCTCCCCAGCACGTAAAAGATTAAGAGAACAGTCACACTTTGCGTTTAAAAACGAAATGCACAAAGTTCAGCTCAGCTTTCGTTCAAAGATCAACCCCAAAATGTTTGCCTCGTCTGCAAACGGAAGACAAACCGACCCAAGATGAAGAGAGGGCGAAGGGAAAGCCTTCCGGCGCCAAAAATTTCTCGGCGGATTTCTCGGCGGATAAATTAAAGCCGTTGGCGTTACTCCAGGCGTAGAGACGGTCGATACAACTCTGGAGACGTTGTTCGAGCAGACAGGTCCGCCGTGAACTGCAATAAATGGCAAAATGGCCAACGAAAAGGGACGATGAAATGCCAGGGGCATACATTCAATAATGGGGTTTATAGCAATCGAAAAAAGTGTGACAATGAGTACAGAGCTCTGCGGTACACCGTTCTCTTGAATAGAGCGACTATATAAAACCGAGCCCACACGTACACGAAAGACGCGATCCGTCATAAACTCCCGAAGAAATATGAGAAGACGACCGCGTAAATTCCATGCGTGGAATGTACGTAAAATGCCGCCCCTCCAACAAGTATCATAAGCTTTCTCCAGGTCAAAAAAACAGCCACTGTTTCACACTTTCTCAGAAATCCATTCATAATATGCGTCGACAGAGACACCAGATGGTCGACGGTAGAGCGATGGCGAAAAAAATCCGCACTGAGCGTTCGCTAGAGGTTTCTGAGACTCAGGCCACCATGTTGACCATGCGCTTCATCACCTTGCAAATGCAACTGGTGTGGGAGATAGGGTAGTTGGCGATTCTTCTCAGGCTTAAGTATAGGGACAATGGTGGCTTCGCGCCAAACGGAAGGAAAAACGCCGTCTTGCCAAATACGGTTATAGACCTGTAAAAGAAAGAGTCGGCTGAAAGGCGCTTTAATATCAGGATATCAATGCCATCCGGCCCAGGAGCGGAGTGCCTAGATAAAAGGAGGGCGTACTCCAGCTCCCTCATTGCGAAAATGTCATTATAACACTCCTGATTAGGAGACCGAAAACTATAGGTCACGTAATCCCGCAAGTCCTTGAGAGTGCGAAAGCCTGCGAAATAATGGGCAGAACTGGAAACCGCCTCAAAGGCAGCACCCAGAGTGTTAGCAGTGGCAGCCGGATCCACTATGGTGGCATTGGAAACCTGAAGGCCAGACACAGTACAAAGCGACACTTTACCGGAGAAGGGACGAAGTTTATCCCAGACACATGAAGGCGTGAAGCGATTAAAAGACTCTATAAAACGAGTCCAGGACGCCTTCTTGCTATCCTGAATAATGCGAGGAGCCCTGGCGCGCGATTTTTTAAAAGTAACCAAATTATCAAGTTAGGGTGTCGCCGAAACACCCTAAGCGCAGTTCTACGGGCACGACCGGCGTCCCGACAGTCCTCGGTCCAACACGGAACAGGAATACGCCGAAGGTGGGGGATGAGCGGGGAATTTGCGTTAGGCGGTAGATAGCATCGTATAGGTAAGGTGCTGCACCATTTGGTTAACGCCAGTGAAGGGCTGGTTCTCAAAACACACTAGGCTGGAATACAGTCTCCAGTCGGCTTTTCCGAATATCCAGGTAGTGCTCTGGAATGCTGGACGTGGTGAGACAGAAGAGAAGCGTTGCAGGGGTAATGATCGCAGGAGTAGGTGTCAGAGACGATATTCGACTGCAGAAGACAAGCAAGCTGGAGTGAGCAAACGGCAAGGTCCAAGTAAGTGAATGTACCAGAAGAATCAGAAAGACGTAGGCTCACCTGTATTGAGGATGGAGAGGTTGAACTGAACAAAAATGTCGGAAAGAAGAGTTCCCCTTGCACAAGCTCTGGGCGAACCCCAAAGGGGGTGACGGGCATTAATATCTCCCAACAGAAGAAATAGTGTTGGAATAGCGGATAGAAGATCTCGAATGTCCGCGTTAGCGAGGAGAGACGATGGAGCTAAATAGATGGAGCAAATAGAAAAGCAAAAGCGGGGTAATTGAATCCTAATGGCAACAGCTTGCAAGTCGTACGTAATTGTGAGGGTCTGAAAATGAACGTCGTTACGCACTAATAGCATGACATCTCCATGAGCAGGAGAAACCTCATCCGGTGCAAGATCGTAGCGAAACGTAGTATACCCTCGGAGATCAAAAGGATTGTGAGGGCGAAACTTGGTTTCCTGCAAACAAACGACCATAGGTGAATGGGAACGCAATAAAAGTTGCAGTTCCGCTCTATACCATCGTACATCACGTAACTTCTAGGTCAGGATAGTTACGAATAAAATGGATTAACTGTCTACTTAGAAGGGCTGCTCAAAATATCTCTCTATTTAATCTTGTGCCTCGGGCTTCTGGTATGGAGTTGGTCAGACTCCATAGCCTCCTCGAGTGAGGGCCCACGTGCGCAATGCTAGAAACCGATTCAAGCGCCTAGAATCGGTTTTGGGTGGCAATTGTTGAAGGGTGCCACTGAGTGCGGTTTCTCCTAGGACCATCCTGGGACTGCAACTTCCGAGGAGGTGAACTTTTCTTATCGCGCGCACGCGGAGGGTCTTTAAGAAAACCTACGAAGTTTCTGCTTTGATTTCGTCTCAGTGCCTTGTGACTTCAGTGCCTTAGGACTAGCTTTAGATGGCTTGATAACTGTGCCATAAATGGACGGTCGGATGGTAGTTGCGGTCAATGCAGTCATAGTTCAGGTCTAGGTTTCAGCATCCTTCCGGGGTACTGGCGAGGCAACGACAAAGCTGAATGTACCCGATCGCAGGAGCGAAGTTTGGCGTGCATGGCAACGCCTCCGGGCTTCAGCAAAGGAGAGTTTCTCGTTTACCCGGATCTCCTGGATCGCGTTCTCGTCCAAGTACCGCGGACAGTCGGCAAATGACCCAGAATGAGACCCTTTGCAATTAACGCAGACGGGGGCTGATGAACAGGTACCATTGTGTGACGGCTGGCTACGTGAAGCACAGACGGTAATGGCTCTCTTACAAGAGATTTGCGTATGCTCAAAACGTTGGCATTTAAAACAACGCAGAGGTCTGGGAATATAAGGCCTCACCGCAATTCGTTCGTACCCTGCGGAAATACTCGTGGGCAGATCGACGCCGTCGAACGTGAGAAACAGGGTACGAGTGGGTACCAATACCCCGTCGCGTTTAGTCTGCACTCGATGAACTGCTATTACCTTTTGGTCGGAAAGATGTTCGACCAGTTCTCGTCCGATATACCATCGTGGACATGGGTGGTAACGACACCTTGACAGGAATTCAAGGTGCGGTGCTTCTCAACACGGATGGTATAACCGTGTAGAACCGTGGCGCGCAACAAGGACTTACTTTGTGCATTGGACTTGCTTTGTACTACTTGCCATTTCAAAGGCGAGTGCAGGAATGAACCGGACAAGTAATTAAGTCAATGCCCTTCTGGATAGCAAAAGGGTTCACCTTCTCAAAAGTTTGACCTTCCTCTGTTCGCGTAATGACTAAGTAACAAGCAGATGGCGGTGGTGCTACTTCTGTTACAATGACCTTTCGGCGCTTGTTATTAATAATGGAGAAAGAGGACTCCATAGCGAAAGAAATCCTCAACCCGGGGTCACAGCTCCCAGAACATAGACAGAGGGACCCAATGGCCGTGGGAAGTCAGCAGCTCATGCAATCCCCCCCCCCCGCGAGACTGCAGTTGTCAGCGGATACGAACACACACCCTTCATGACGACCCCGAGTGGTGGGGATGACGCCATTACCCATTCACCCAGCTGCGCACCCAGTGCGCGGGTATCCGTCAGGCTGTGTCCACGGAGGATTAAAATAAATAAAATTGGAAAAGAAACCAAAAGTGTGTGGGCGTTTCGCACACTAGGTATACCGGCGAGGAAAGAAAAGAGATGTGTGAATGGTCGTGGTGCGAAATGTTCGTAAATAGACTAGAGAAGAAAGAAACGATGGCGAGGGGCGGCATGGAACGAAATGTAAAGAACGCACCAGAGCCTATATTCAGTCCCCCGGTCACGAGGAGGAACCCACCTTGACCGGACGAGGGTGGAGGGATGATGATGGCGATGAGCGGCTCGGGACCCCGGATGCGCCAATCTCTTACTCACATAAAGTGAGCCCCTGGGGGGCATCCCTGTACCATGCCATTTTGCTTCATCACGTATTTACAGAAGCAAGTACCTCTTCTTCTGTGACGAGCAGATGGCAGCTTCGACACATATCCACAGAGACCTTGATGCTAGGCAACTGAAGCTTTGCTTCTACACCTGCCGGGTAAGTGGAATTAGGGTGCGTCCAGTCCACCTGCTTTCATTGTCTGTGAATAAAGTTAGAGCGCTCGCAATATTTCTATTTTTACTATTGTTTTAGACTTAAAGGGTCGGGGTATTAAACATCCAATCCGTATTTACCTTGGCGATTGAGGAAAAGCACGAAAAGAACCCAGTCACGTTTGTCGTCCCACGCCCGGAACCTCCCAAATGCAGGGCACATAACGTTACCGCCAGAGCCAACCCCTTCGATAGGAGAAAATTATGTCACTGAGTGGTGTAGCGTTATCACACTTCAGGCACACCAACCTTTATTTCCTGGCAGATGTGAATATTATCCAAGAGGCTTGTATTGTTGATGCAAAGGCCGGATAATTTGAATGCAGTAATTATAGAATCTGAAGAACCAAGTGAAATTTTACAAGCAGTGGAAAGGGCAACATTAGATTTGTTGCCAAAAAATGTAATGAAACAGCACAAAACAGCAAAAATAGTTTTCTTCAATGGTGCAAGGTAAGAAAAAGTACAAACCAATTACAGTGAAATATGCTGTTAGCATGTTTTGAATGTAAGGACAAAATATGGTTTTCTTCAACATTCTGGGCAAATTACTCTACCATCAAACCGTGCAAGAATGTTCAAAGAATTTTATTCCGCTCGAAGGATAAAATTTTGATTTTGATTCATTGTACCATAATTAACTATTTCGGTTTAAAGTGGGTAAAACGTTTTTGAGGAACTAAACGTGTAACAATCACTATACTATCTTGCAGTTATTGCAGTGGAGAGGTCTGCATAGATACTGAGGCTATTGTAGACGTCGTGTGCTCTTCTTATAACATTCGACGGATTGAGTTTCATTGGAGAGCGTTTTTATAAGACAAGATTAAACTAACAGGTCCATACTGGTATATTTTTTAATATGTTGTCATTCTTTGTTTCAGTACAGACAGACCAATCAACTAAATAACATTTTAGCATTCATTTACAGGAATAAAATATTGCAAAAGTAGATAGATGAGGCTGTTTATTGGTTTCAAATTATTAAAGTTATTAGACAAATACTTAGTGCATGGGTCACTGGCTGTACATGCATATTTAAGATACTAAATAAGGTGACAACAGAGTTTGGCTAATTTAGGCATATCTGGAGCTTTATTTTGGAAACTTTACTTGGTCTGACCCCGCTGGAACTATGTATCAAAGTTGAAGCTGGACTAGCAGCATACAGAATCATCCAGGTAGGAATGTGCTGAGAGAACCACTTTAAAGCAGGCCACACCCCATCCTCAACAAAATGGAAGATTGTTTATTATCAATGAGTTCTGATTTTATGTCAGAAGTAATTTTCATTTTCCCAACCCTTCAGAGTGAGTATTGTTGATTGAATTATTGAAGAAAATTATTATCTAAGGCATAAGAACCATATGGTAATATATAGTGATGATTCGCGCATAAATGGGAAAACTGGTGCAGGTATTTTTTGCGAATCAAGGGGCAAATGCTATAGCATTAGCCTGAAAAGATTCGCTTCTTCCTTTCAGGCAGAGATACTTGCTATACTTGAAAGTGCATGCCTATGCTGGGAAAAGAAACTGTAGGGAAATATATCCTTATAAACTCTGACAGCCAGGCTTCGCTAAAACCCCTCAGTTTCCATCACTTTAAATTACAATTAAAGTGGGAATGTTATCAATATTTATTAAACATTTTCCCCCACAATACAGTAGAATTGTGGTGGGTACCAGGACACACAGGTATAGCGGGAAATAAAAAGGCTGACTCCTTAGCAAGGAAGGGAGCATCTCTCCCTTTTGTTGGACCAGAAATCGCCTGTGGAATAAGGATCCTAAGCGGGGAATAACACAGTTAGACTTTGGGTTCGGAAAGCAATCCAAAAGAAATGGGAAACCATACCCAAAAACAATCTCTAAGGGATTAATTAATATGTCTAGAGAAAAATTAAGTAATTTACTTACTAAGCTTAATAAATCCTCACTCCGAAGAGTTACAAGGTTCATAACTGGACATGTAAATTTTAGAAAACATCTGAAGACAATGGGGTTATACCATACGGAACCCATTTGCTGTTTATGCCAACCAGCCGATGACACAACGAAACACATTCTATTAGAATACGAAGTCACAGAACCGAGAGCTATCAAGTTCTTGGAGCTACCGCAAAATTAGAAACAGGCCCTAATTAGTGAGGGAAATGCTATAACTAACATGTAGATATTGATCCCTAAATTATAAACAAGGAAGGCACAAAACGATTTATTAGGCTGAGATGCCTAAAGGGAAACCTGCTTCTAATACTACTACTAGGTGACAAAAGAAACAATAAACAAGAAAAAATGAAAAATAGAGATAAATTGCCTCTGACTAACTGAACAAAACTGACCCCGCTTGGCGCACGGAATGGGCAGATTCTCTGCAAGAATGATCAGTCATTTTTTGTACCCTACAGTCCCAGTCCACACCATGACATTCCTGATCTTTCCTTACTTCCGAAGTACATGTGTCTATTTATCCCAACTCAATTTTATTTTATTTTCATGACTTAAAGAAAATCCAATTCTATATTCTGTCGGCTGATGTCTATTAGTCTTCTTTTGACAGCTCTCCATATGTTTTTGTCATTTGTTTAACCTTTTTGCCATAGTGACCCTATGCATATTCTCCTCAAGCCTCATATTAAATCAGCTGCCCAAAATTTAGGAGACAGGTTTTCTAGCTGGTATTTATAACATCTGGACTGTAGTGTGGATTTATCTCCCAGCATCAGCCTCAGCCAGTACTTCACTGCTCTTTTCGTATTTTGCAGTGTATTGTATCTTCATAACATCCTACCTCCCTCATTGCTCCAGAATTTGATGTGCCTTGTGAAACTCCAAGAACTCTTTTCCAAAATGCTATCTGCGTTTTATTTATATGCTCTTCTCTTTCCCATCCCTAATTTTCACTTCCGTATAACAAAATTGGCCTTATCATAGAATTACACATTTTTTCTAATGTATCTATCGGCACATCAGGTATACGCGTGAGAGTACGGATAGTTCAATTAACTGCCCTCGTGCTTCATAGTTAGTTTTGGGACATGGCTGTTCCATTTTCCTCTAGCATTGTAATGGAACATAATATACGAGTACGTGCACCATTGCCCCAGTGGACCACATGACAATAGGTAAAGCACACTCTACCTTATCGAGCGAGACGGCTACGTAATAACGGTTGAGGCTCGCACACGCAAGCTCCAGCTTTCGATTTCCGGCAATCGCCCACTCAGATCATGGGTTTTTCGGGATTTCCCCTGGTCGTTAGGTGAATAATGGAGTGACCCCTCTTCTACTACGATTTTCCTGTCCGTCATTTCCTGTACCCATTATTTCCTTCATTGTCATTATCAACACCACCATCATTATCACCTGTTTCAGGGTTGATTGACCGGCAACGGTGTTTGGCGTATTGTGGCTGCGCGATGGAGGTGCGCTTTATGAAGTGACCCCTCCTCTACTACGACTTTCCTGTCCGTCATTTCCTGTACCCATTATTTCCT
Source organism: Deroplatys truncata (assembly GCA_030765065.1). NCBI lineage: Eukaryota > Metazoa > Arthropoda > Insecta > Mantodea > Mantidae > Deroplatys > Deroplatys truncata. The sequence goes on from CM060976.1 coordinate 18,535,217, forward strand.
TCATTGTCATTATCAACACCACCATCATTATCATCTGTTTCAGGGTTGAAGGACCAGCAACGGTGTTTGGTGTATTGCGGGTGGGCGATGGAGGTGCGCTTTGTGAAGGTTTCTCCTTGGCGTCGGTTGTACTTCTCTCAGACCAGGCTCCGATTCAGGGGACCGCCGTGGGTTAGGGATTTGAGCGGCGTCGGATACGTTCAATATGGAAACGTTAGGAATCCCGTCCACGCCTGCGCACGTCGCCTCCCGGATCTGCTCGGCTTTCGGATGTTTCCCCTCATTCTTTCTAGGGGTCGCGTTCGAAGCACAAGGGACTACACTGATCTAGTGCGGTGCTCTGCCCCCGCTTTTTCATGGGAATGTTGAAAGCGAGCGCTGGATTTAAGCAGGAAGTAGCGGGAATGGGCCGGGTTCCGCATGAGCACCCCATTATTTTCGGTAGTGGATTGTGCTACTGCGCCAGGGAAGGAGCGGATAGGTAAGTATACCAGAACCCAGCCATGATCAAGTCCTGAGTAGTGCCATGGGAATTAAGCATAATCTTTATTGATATTTCTGTGCAACTATGTGCTTAAGTAGTATCAAGCTGTGCACCCAAGTGCTTGAGTGTGGCCCCTAAAGAGGCGGTCACGAGTCACTGCAAGTGTCAGCATCGTGAACAGCTGACCATCTGGGCGCTGGGATTCGTTGCATATTGTAAAGTACCGCAACGTCTCGGCCCTTTCTGCCGCACGTTGGCTGGAGTGGGTTCCTGAAGCTGCGGCGCGACGTGGTATGTGCGGTGTTGTTGGGGCTGAGGTGTTGCGATGTTCAATGTATGGGAATGGCCGGAGTGGGAGGTGTGGTGAAGAGGTGCTGGGCTGTGTGCTGGAGCTGTCTGCGTTTCGTGACCTGTTTTAGTTGTGAGGAGTGCTGTCTGGTTGGTTTATATTTTTCTGAGCTTTCTGTGTATAGACTCATGGTTTCGGTCGTGTCATGGTTGCTGAGTTGAGTGACGTTCGTAGTGCAAAGAGAAAGCGTGCTGCATGTTTGAAGAGGCGGGTGTTAGCGTTGAGCTTTTACTACAGGCCCGAAGCCGAGGAGCAGTAGCCGACATCAAGAGTCGTAAGTGATGAGTGATCGCTTGGAGATATTCGATGAGGGAGTTAACCTGGCGTGCGTCCGCCATAGTTGATGCTAGTGGAGTATTCTCTGCGGCACTCTATGAAGAAGTACCTGGAGTGCTTATATTTCAGCCGAGGATGTCGCCTGGGTAATTGTTGAGGTTGATTGCTGTCCCTGGTTTTTCCTGAGATAGAGCAGGCATGTTGCCTGACCTTGAAGTGGTCGTTGCCGCCGCACATGCCACAGTAGTGCTGGCAACGGGCCAGGTCTTGTCCGCTGCAGCTGGCGGTGACGGATGGTGAGCCGCAATAGTGGCAGCGAGGCTGATACCGCGTAGTCTGCCCCCGTGTGGCCATAGCGAAAAAAGCAGCGGCACGGCGCGGGACGGCTGAAGCGGCTTGCCTCGATGCGATGGACTTGACCGAACAGGTTCAGTTCGGTCAGAAGTGCTGCCGTGTGGTGCGCCCGATCCTTGAACATCAGGCGCACAAGTTGTGTCGGTCCTCTGTCAGAATTGAGCTTGGAGGCATGGATAAGCAACGGCCGGTAAGGCTGAGCGGTCTTCAGGATCCACGTTTCAGTGAGCAGGCGGTGAACTCCACAATTATAGCGCTCTAAACGCCGTAGCAGTCTGTAGGGGCTGAAGGTAGCGGCGGTATGGTGGCAACCCGGGCGTAGCTGCGGCGGAGTGCGGCTGTAGGAGGCTCGGCGACGTTAAATGTGTCCAGGCAGCGTGGAGGGGGCACGGTGCTGAAAAAGACGGCGGATGGTGGCGTCTGTGGAGGTGAGGTGCTGACTCAGACGCATCCAGAGCGTCCTGAGGTGGTGCGATGCCGACTGCAGCGGAGAGCCGTGATGGCAGAGGAGGTGTGGTGCGGAATGGAGCGGCAACCGCAGTGCGCTGTGGCGGTATGGTGTCGACATGCCGAGTTGGCGGCGGCGGTGCGGTGGCCGGGAGCTGAAGCTCCAACCGCAGCGGCCGGTGAGGCTGCGACTGGAGGGGCGAGGCATTGCTGCTTCTTCTTCTTACCCATGCTGGAGACGTATTGACACTTCGGAATCCCGAGGTGCAGTGCCCCCATTTAATTTTTAAAATGAAACCTAGAATTAGGGTCAATTTAAATTGGCCCTAAAATTACCATCAAAATGTCCTCCAGATAAAACATGACTAATGGCATTTACTTTCACCCATAATATCAAGGAACTTTCATTCAAGACATTTCTTTCTAAAACGCTCGTTTTGGAGATATTGTACAAGCTCAACTTAAATGGTCCACCCTGTATGTACCTTTACCTTACACGCTACCTTGGTCATGCAGTACCAAAATGAGGAGTTATATTGTGCAAAATCTAATATCTAGATAAAGTACTTTCCCCTCCACTTACATCGTCCACCTTATTTTCCTGTGCCCCCCCTTGTTAGAAAGTCTGGCCATACTGTTTTATCCAACTTCATAGCCGCGTAGCCTGACATATTCAGTCCAGTTTCTAGCACACATAACGTATGTTCATGGATTTTGTGTATTAAGCTAATTCGTACTGGAAAATATGTCGTGTTTAGACCTCCATCGCTTATAACGTTGAATTTAAAGCAGTTACCAAATTCCAAAATGAAAAAGCAGAGGGGGCTTTCCGCACATAACTACACTATGGCCATTCTTGATGTTTACTTTTTGAGGAAAAAGTATTACTCACTCCCTTGAACCTTTCTGAGAAACGCATTTCTAAATTTTAATACTGTCATAGATTTGAAAACAGCAATGTCTGTAATGATATGAAACAATCAGCACATTTTTACACATTCTATTGATAATCCATTTATCTATCTGTCAGTGAACATTTGAAATAGAAAAAATAATTTCCACAACTGCATTATGGGCCGGGATTGAAAAGAAAAACTGATAAATTGTCTACACTTTAGTACATCTGTCGTCTGAATAACTGCTCAAAAAATTATACCACTCACAATTATCCTTAGCGTATTTTCTAAAAATTCTGTTCTGCTTTCTGACCTAGCTGTTCACAAACAAGAGAGTGCACTGTCATCTACAACGCGGGATGTTTTTACTTTCACTACTACGTATAGTAAGTAGGGGAAGTATTGTATTCCACAAAAAAATTCAATACCGTGATTGCACCGGAAATACATGTTTTGAGACCCCTGAATAAAAAAAGCATTTTGGAAACATGTCCGTGTGTGTGTGTCTGTGTGTCTGTCTGTGAACAGCGTAACTCAGAAACGAACAGTCGGATAAACACCAAACTTGGTATTTAGGTTCAGTATCTTTCAGAGATGCGACACGAAGGTTTTCAAGAAAATCCCCCATCCCAGAATACCCTTTACAGGGAACTTTTTCGAAAATTTTAATTTTCTCAAAAATGACTAACGATTTTAATTAAAATATCATATGTTTAAGATATTTTCATGACAAATAAAATGTATATCTTGAATTTTCTGAGAATATCTCCAAAATTATTTTTCATTGTGAACGACTTTTGCATAACTGGTAAACCATAAGAGATAGACAAAGTTTTACTACAAAAAATGTAGATCGTTTTAAAATACATAATTTAATTATGTAATATACACTTTTTTTGTTAAGTGAACCATTTTCGAGATATTGCTTGTTATTCCCTTAAATTTTCCAATACTTATACTTTTGCTCAAATGGGTATTCATTTTTTTGTCCAGGTAATGCAAAGAGAATGGAATACTCCACATAGCAACCAGCTCTTAAAATATTTGACTATCGCTTAAAGCCTAACATATTCCCCTTGCATCTACAAGAAAATTACCAATAAGTTTAACATCTCAATACCTCGATTAACATGAAGCATATGAAGAATAAGCGCTTGTAAAAACAGTTTGTACAAGAGTAGAGTAAGTCATGTGTCATCAGATTTTTTAAGTATGATCCGCTATGCAATAAAATGAGAACTACTGAGTATTTTGGCTAACTAATTGTTTTATTCCATTGTATATACCTTAAACTTTCTTTCCATACAGTTTTTACTATCAATTAAATTCTAATTCTGATGTAGGATAGCTTTTAGTTGTTCCTCCTAATAGAAGTTCGCCGCCAATGCATAAAACAATCTTACAGTTTCTAAGAAGCATTTCTCTGTGTCTAAGACTCCATGGCAGAAGAAATTGCGTTATTGGTATCGTTGGTTTTAGGAGGGTTTCATTGTGTAGTAAGATGCTGTGTATCTCTTACGGTTTATACAAAGCGTATTCACAATGAAGAGTACTTCAGGGATTATTCCCAGAAAATTCAAGTTACACATTTTATTTATCATGAAAATATCTTATACGGTACATTCATTATTGAAAAGCATCAAACTTTTGCATGTAAAGGGAGTTTGGGTGGAAAAATGTTCTTGAAAAGCTTCGTGTCGCACCCTTAGAAGATGCTGAATTATATACCAAGTTTGGTATTCAACCCACTTTTCGTTTTCTGAGTTATGATATTCACAGACACACATACACAGAGAGGTAAAGGTTCGAACAAACGGAAGGGGCTCCCGAAAACCGGGCAGGACACCGCACGCAACCAGGCGGTCCTAGGATAGCCCCAAAAGACGACCAGATTCGGATGATGAGGGCGCAAGCATAGACGGGGTCCCTAATGCTTCCAGATTTAACGCAACCGACACCGCACGGTCCTGCTCACAAGCCACCGAAACTCTGGCAGTGCCCCCAGGGCGGAGGCCACTCGAGGAGAGATCTAATTGAGCAGGTAAGAAACCTCTACAGAACCCACCGCCCAGCCGCAGGCCGCCCAACACCGTCGTCTGGTGCTTCAACCCTGAAACAGATTACAAGGGAGATAATTGGTACAGGAAATGAGAGGGAGGAGAGTCGTGGTAGAAGACGAACCACTCCAGCATTCGCCTGTCGACCCGAGGAAACCACAAAAAACTCAGGACCAGAGTCGGCGTTCGAATACGGACCTTCCCACGGATGTTGTCGCTTGAGCCTTCTGCTCGGTCAGAAATAAAGAGACCTTTTTCTAAGAATGCTATTTCTTTCAGGAGTCTCAAAACGTGTGTTTCTGCCAAATCTCGGAATCAAGCTTTTGGGTGGAATGCAATACTTCATCTACTTACTACTGGTAAGCTGTAGAGCACCCGGTTATTAATGTATTTGTCTTCTAGAGCGTTAAACGTTGAAACGCAGGAAAGCAGTAAAATTACTTGTCACCGATATGAGCACTTTGCAACCGCGAAACGACTAGCTCACAGTTTACAAAGTCTCTCGTGTCTATCAAAAGAAGTGCGCAGCTCGCTAGTTGAGCATCGAAATGAAGAGCTGGCCAGGTAACATGGACAGCATTTTTAAACATGAAAATGCTTATAACGCCCACAGCTCTGATGCAAATATGATGAGAAAGCTTATACGAGCGCAGTGCCCCGGGTCCTCGGCAATAGCCAAGCACTCTTATGTGTTTGTGTATATGTCTGGGGGAGGGAGCCTACATGATCTTGCACTAGCATGTAAACACTTGACCGTTACCCTGTATTGCTTGCATTGCACTAGAGCGGGGCCGCTCATAAACTCGCTCTGTCTTATATGAGGCGCGTTCGCAACCATTTGTTTGTTTCTCTTCGGGTCCATGTGTGTTCAGTCTTAGGTTACAGCAACATTTCAAACACTGTCAGAGACTCCAAACACTGCAAATGTGACAGTGCGATGCAACTCCGAAAATGTTGCTTTATTGCTTACGAAACCGAGAGTAAGACAGGGAGATGGCTACTACATTGATAATGCTCGCTAATTTTGAAGCCCACAAGTGTAAAAGTAAGTGATACATTCACACGACTTTCTCTACTCATGAAAAATTCGCATACATACGAGTTATATATAGATATATTCACGTAAAAATATACTTCTGTCTACGTTACGTTATCCACACTAAATGTTTGTCCAAAAAAGACTTCAAATTGTGTATAAAATATGCAATTTTAGCACTCAAAATTTCAGCCATTGCGAGTTGTTGCGTTGGAGAGAATAAAAAAGAATCCCAAAGTTTCAAGCATATCCCTCGTATGGCGTGCTTGCAAAAGTATAAATATGTAACATGGAATATTTCGTAAAGGCTATTGCCATTAAAGGATTTCTACGACATGAATTGTTTTTCTAACATCTATCATTTTAGATTAAATCTTTATCTTATCTCTTATGGCTTACCTGTTATATAAACTTATTCAAAATCCATTCACAATGAAGAAGATTTCAGAGGCTGTCTACAGAAAAAGTTAAGATACACATTCTGTTAGCCACACAAATGTCTTAAACATATGGTATTTTAATAAACTTCGTTAGAGCCATCTTAGTCGAAAATAACGCAAAATTTTCCATTTAATGCTAGTTTTAGAAGAACTTGCTTAAAACTTTTCGTGTCACAATATTCGAAGCTGTTGAACTTAAATGCCAAGTTTGGTTCAAACATTTCGCTTTTGGGTAATACTGCTTTCTCTCCCTCTCTCCTCCCTCCCTCTCTCTCACATAGACACAAATAAACAAACAAATATTTTTCTGGTTTCAAGAGAATCCAAAACAAGCAATCTCGGGTTTTGGGGTAGACCACAGTACTCCCCATACCAAACCTAGGAAAGGTTGGTAGAGAAAGGAAAAAATAAATTTTGTCTACAATCAAGTTTTTTGTGATGATTTTGAATTGATAGTATACTAACATGTATTTAGGCTTACTACGAAAAGAAATATCATATTTAAAAACATTTTGTCTGTGTTTATTTGGATATGTTGCTTTTCACTCAAGAATAACAGAAGCAATTTCTATGAAACTTAACATCTAACACATCTTATATTCTACCTAGAGAATATCTAAATTACTTTCCCCAAAAGAGAAATTTTCTAACGAAGTATCATCTCAAAAGTTTGAAATATCTCGTTATTATTGATCTTTTCTTAATATTAGATAACAAAGGTTTAAAACCATTATGTTTCTAAGATATTTTGTTTGTTACAGATTTTCTAAAGGTTGAAGATTTAAGGAGATATACCAATTTTTTGTAGTTATTACTTTGTTTTACTTGAAACCTTTAGCACGAAAAACAATATAGCTTGGATCGCATAAAAGTATAAGAAACAAGCTGTTTTCATTTTCATAGACACCTCAGAAAAAGCCGTTTCTTTGCCGGTTTTCGAAATATCATAGGACATTAACTTTACTCAGACAGGAAAAGACAGGAGGGAAAGGGTCATATAACGGAAAGAAAAATAAAGAAGGAATTGTAAAGAGAGGATTGAGAGGGAGGGAGGGAGGGAGGGCGAGACCGGTAGAGAGTGGAGAGAAAGAGAAGTTAGTGCACTAACGCGAGCGGAGCTACAAGTTTTACTATAAGTTCAGCAACTTAGAAAAAAACCCTTGGGAGGGAGAACTCCTCTAGTCATGTATTCCCCCTCTCTAACTGCCTTGGGCGAGCATGCCTCTCCTACTCTGCTTCCGAGTCACTGCTTAAGCACCACACGTCATAATTTCGCCTAGTCCGTGTTTTAATTTATTCTCACAAAATCGTTTATCACTTATCACAACACTGTTGTAACTATCCAACTGTAGAGGCAGCACTAAAGAGCATTGCTACAAAACTGCTGAGTTTGTTGATTGCTCTGACAGGCCGCGCAAAGAGCAAGGTGCATCGGTGTGAAAACAAATGTTTGCATATAACTAGCGATAGTATTTCACATACATGTGGTATTATCATTGGATATTTTCCAAAAGTTAATTAACTCTTTTTAGGGTATTTCATAGCCCACTCCCCATCTATCTCTTCAAGGAAAAGGTTCCTCAGTGATTGATTTTTGTAATACAAATTATTCAATTGTAGTTTTACCAAGAAAACTAGCGGCTTTAATTTTTTTACAGGGAGACATATCGCACATCACCATATCTCTAAACTGTGTTCTTTAACATACCCCTTACAGAACTGGAATAAAGATTTTAGTTTTTGAGTTATTACGATATAAATAAGGTTCTGTTAAATTTTTGTACATTATAAAATTGTTGTGTTCATAACAGTGACGTGACTTGTTCCCCGCTTCCACTTTAAGACACCTCATTGGATAATTCGATAGCTAAAGGCAAAAGACAAATAGAGTGGGGTTGTGATTTATCCCTCCTGAATACTCGCGCAATCCGTAGACCGAGGGAGTTTACAAAGTTGTTATAATATAAAATTCAAATAAATCCACTTCTCAGTAGAGAAAGATAGCTGATTTTTAGGGTCAGTCCATAAAATATCGGAGATTCCCAAGAAAAATAAATGTTGGCTCATTTCCTTAGAGTAAGATAGTTTTTTGCATAACTCACGATCTACGAATGTTTGTGTCTTGTGCTAATATGGGGATTATTTACACAGTGACTGAAACAAACTCTTCATTATGGCTAGAGGTAACTACTGATGCTCTACCAGCACCTGTCCTTCCTTTCAAGTGCCCTGTCGTACGAAAACGATGTTCAACATTCCGAAAACTGTCGGTTGCCGGTTTTCGTATTTCCGGAAATTGGTTTTCATACAGGCCCTGCGCCTGTAGTGCATTCCTTGTTGCTTCCCCGTAAACAAGTATCATCTCAACACTCTAGACGGTCCGATATGAGTGCGTTCAGTGGGAAGAGGAACTAAATAGTTAATGAACAAGTGGGCGGGTATCGGAAGGAGAGTCAGGTAAAGAAAGCATTCGCACTTCCGAATTGCATTTACTAGCGAAGCCTGTTTTCATTGTGCGACTGAATATTCCCCTATCGCTTTACCTTTCAGTGCACTCTGATACCTAGCCTTGTGTTGTAAAAAAATAGTAGCGCCCTCCTCCAAGCGCACTCATATCGTGGTCGACTAGTACTCAACACCGTGCGACAGACTGATTCTAGTACGTGCTGTGGGAGATTATAGGAGAAAAATTTACGCTATATACAAATGTAACTTTGTCTAATTGGGTATGTCTAAACCTACAGTGACTTCAGAAGGTATACACAAACCGCTTTGAGGATTCTCGCAGCCAACAGGAATAGAAAAACGTACCTTAAAGTAGGTAAAGGAAGTAGTGCAGTTTACCCAAAAATGCCATAGGATGTTTCACCGAAAATACACGTTTTGGGGTTCCCTGAATAAAATAAAAGCATTTAAAAGTAGTATAGTGTCTGTCGGTCCGTTTCTCTATCTGTCAGCATAACTCAAAAACGAAATGTTGGATAGGTAAACACCAAACTTGAAGTTTATCTTCCAAGGCTGCTAAATTAAATTGTGGTTTTTATTTATGAAGCTGTTTAACCTCTGTGGTCCTTAGCATCCAATTCTATTTGGGCGTAAAAGATCGGAAATTTTGTTCAGAGGCCTCATTATCAGGCTTGAGGTTCTTTTATGTACCGTAAATCTACGACGCGGGACCACCGGCTTTACTCCTCTCCGAAGGAAGCCATGTTTCAAGGATGCGACAGGAAGATTTTCAAGAGAGCACCCCCACCATAAAATACCCTTTACATGTAAAATGTTTCCTAGATTTTTATTTTATAAAAAATGCCTCTAACGATTTTGATTAAAAGTTAAAAATATTGAAGCTAGTTACATGAATGATAAAATGTTTATCTTGAAATATAACTACGAGAATAGCTAGTAAAGCCCTGATCATTTTGAATGACTTTGTATTAATTGGTAAACCGTAAGAGATAGACAAGATCATACCACACAAAGAATGTAGAGCTCATTAAACCACACAATTTATGTCAAATAAACTTTTTGTGGAGTTAACCATTTCCGAGACATTCCAGGTTATTTATTTGAATTTTCAAATACTTGTACGAGTACTTTTATCACGTGGGAAGTAGCTATTCATTTTTTCTCGTGGTCACGCAAAGAGGATGGAATTTCAGAGCCACCAAATGACACCTCTGTAAAAACCTGACTATTGCTTTAACTGCTGTGTCGTACAACGAAATGTATAAATGTAAATTTACATATTATCTAGATTAACAAGAAATAGCTAGAATAATAAGCTTTTATAGGAGTAGTTTGTAGAAGAGTAAGTGGAGAATATCATGTGAATGTAACACGTCGGATTTTTAACGTACATAAGGAACAACCATAATATATTTTAGGCATTCTAGTATTTTTTCAATGGTTTTATTAAGTTTATGCTTTTTGAAAACTGCTTTAATTTACAATGAACAACATTGAAAATTGCATAACACCTAAATTGAATTGTCGTTTGTTCTTTATGCATAAGTTGTACTCCTGTAGTTGTTAGACTTGCAGACGATGAATGTAACTTTTTTTAGTTCCATTTATACCCCGCCTTTAACTGCATTGCTCTTATCGGCGGTCTTTCCTTTGGAACTTATTGCCTATTGGCAATGGTGTTAACTCGTGTAACTATTGTCGTAGGGTTTCTTGTACTTTTTTTAAACATGTAACTTGATGGATGAAAAGAAAAAAGTCTGAGTGTCGTACTCACATGACTTTCTCATCAAGAATCATATTTCTCTCAAACTTTTAGAATCCTGAGCAAGTTTTTCCATTCGGTAAGGTGTTCAATCTATAATCAAATGGTGTTTTTAATACGCAGCAAGATTCAGGATGTTTATGTTCTCTGCTACTTACCTAAAGTAAACGAGAAGAAGTATTGCATTCCAGTCAAAAATACGATACAGAGATTTCATCGAAAATACGCTTTTCGTGAGGCTGCCCGAATCATGCATGTTTTGTGTGTGTACGTGTGTGTGAGTGTGTCTGTGAACAGCATAACTAAAACATCTAATGTGTTACACTAACGTGACTTTATCTACTCTTGTACACACTATTTTTACAAAAGCTTCTTCTCCATCTACTTCATTTTAATCGAGATAAACATTTGCAGAAACTATCTTATTGCTAATTTTGCTGTAGGTACAAGGGGAATATGGTAAGCTTTAAGCTATAGTCCAATCGTTTAAGAATTGGTTGCTATGTGGAGCATTCTATACACTTTGCATGATCAGGACATAAAAAAACGAATAACGAAGTGTGTATATACACACATATTGAGAAAAAGTGTAAGTATTGGAAAATTGAAACAAATAACAAGGAATAGCTCGGAAATGGTTCGCTGCACAAAAAATTGTACAGGATATAAATTGTGTGTTTTAACGAGATCTATAGTTTTTGTGTACGAAAATTGTATGTATCTCTTACGGTTTACCAGCTATGGAAAAGCCATTCACAATGAACAGAACTTTTGGAGACATTCCCAGAAAATTCAAGATATATATTTTATTTGTCATAAAAGTGTCTTAAACATATGATATTTTAATCAAAATCGTTAGAGCCATTTTTGAGAAAGTCAAAATTTTCGAAAAATGTTCCAAGTAAAGGATAGTCTGGGGTGAGGGAATAATCTTTAAAATCCTCGTGTCGCACCTTTGAAAGATACAGGTCTTAAATACCAAGTTTGGCGTTTATCCGTCTTTTCGTTGTTTGATTTATGCTGTTCACTGACATACAGACACACAGACCCACACGGACCTTTTTCTAAACATGCTTTTTTTATTCAGGGGCCTCAAAACATGTATTTGCGGTGTAATCTCGGTATCGGATTTTTGGGTAGAATACAATACTTCCCCCTACTTACTATAGGTAGCAGAGAGGGTAAAAACAAAGCTCACGCACGCCTTAACTGTGGACGAGGTAATGTACTAAGTGGCTCGAATAGATATAACCAGTAGGTTGGGTGGCCTACTCGTGCAGGGGTTTTATATTCCCGAGGGTATTACTGCGAAGATGCAACACGTAGCTTCCTGGCGGACACATGCTGCAGCTTGGTACTCTATTACTGTGATTAGTTGCTCGCTCGTATTATCGTGGAGCGGTCAAATACGGAGGTAACGAATTAATTCACATGCAGATAAATGTTTGCAAGCTCTGGGGTCTGACTAACGGCCCACAAACAGGAGTACTTTGTAGCCAAAGCTTTTCAAATAGATAATTGAACTACGTTTTACTTTCTCTACCAAGAACACAACAAGAAGAGAAGGTATTGCATTCCACTCAAAAATTTGATACCGAGATTTCAGCGGAAATACATATTTTGAGGCCCCTTAATTAATAAAGAAGAATTTTTATAAAAACATCCGTCTGTACCTATGAACAGGCTATTCCCAGAAAATTAAAGATATACGCTTCATTTGTCAAGTAAATGTCTTTAATATATAGTATTTTAATCAAAATCGTTAGAGCCATTTTTAGAATATAAAAACTTTCGAAAAATTTTCCATGTAAAGGGTAGTTGTGGCGGGAGGATTTTCTTGAAAATCTTCGTTTCGTATCCTTGGGAAGTACTGAACTTAAATACCAAGTTTGGTATTCATCCTACTTTTCGTTTTTCAATTATGCTGTTCACAGGCACGCCCAAAAGCGCTCACACACAGATACTCAGACACACACACGGGCGTTTTTCTAAAAATTCTTTTTTTTTATTCAGGGAGTCTCAAAATATGTATTTCCGGTGAAATCTCGGTATCGAATTTTTGCGTGAAATGCAATAGCTTCTCTACCTGCTATGTAGGTGATAGAAAAGGTAAAAAGGAAAAAGGGAGCCCATTGCAAGAATTCCCTGAAACCGGAAGGAATAAAACCAAAATAATGACGATTGTTAAGGTACGTAATCCCTTGCAGCGCGGCTCCATCCAGAAATGAGATATTTGTATGCAATTTGTAGTGAGGTGGTAGACACTGCACTAATTTGCATGGCGTGCATGTGTCATTAATGCCTCTCAGTGGGAATGGCCACTCATTCATGGACTGACATGACGCATTAACGGCGCCCGTGAAGAGCAAGGTAATAAGGATGATGAGGAGCTCTAAAAGGATGAACGGGAGAGAACCAGACACCCGGCGAGCATGCCGTGTTTCCCAGGAGTATGGAGAGAGAGACTTTCAAACTTTGGATAAAAGCGAAGTTTTCAAGAGGAGCTATATAAGTTAGCACATGCTGCTGCTATTAGCCAAGTAGATAACCTCTCGTGTGTTCGATTCCCACAGGGTCACTTAGTGCTAGTGATCCATTTCATTACTCAAGTAAGTAAACCAATAAAATATGATAGCTCAGGGAAGTAAACAATACTTGCCTTCAACTCGCATTGTAGCAAGAAGAGAAACTCAATGGAAACTTTGCTGTTATCAAAAGATAACAAACACATGTAATGAAAGTTATCCCTTATTACATCCTCTATCGCTTACAGACCTGTATAATTCAAACTAAACATTCACAGAAGTACACGAGGTACCTGAGATTCATTTCGCTTTCTTTGACAGTTATAATTTATTTTCATACTTCAATCATAATAAACACTTCACATATTTTCTCAGTATACAGTTTTGTAGGTGCACAGCAGGCAGATAGAACAATCAACTGTTTAAAAAGCGTAGGAAGCGTATGCTATATGTACTTTCTGCATGTGCTCCTGAGAAAACAAAAGACGAGAGTATCGCTAACAGTTTTAATGTTATTTAACATTATCTGAGAATGAAGAAGACTTCTACCAAATTTCAAAAAGAACATATTTTGCATGCCAAAATTTCGAATATATTGTACTTAATTCAAAATTGTTAGAGCCAATTTCAGACAGTAAGAAAACTGAAAAATCAGTTAAGTATTACCTTTGTACAATTGTGTGAATAGGTGCTGAAGTCCTCTTCATTCTTATTTAACTTTATAAAATTACGAAACCTTTATAGATGGACAAAAGCTTACTAGAACAAAAACAATAAGCTGATTATAATATAAAAGTTGTATTCAACCTCCTTCGTAGACTTAGCCGTTTCCGAAACGTTCGTCGCTGTATGCTTGTTTACCCATGTTAAACTTCACTATGGTTACTATGAATGTAAACAACAATTCTACTTTTTATCTTTCTCGCAAAACTCGAATTGTCATAAATTGTTGTTTCCACAAATTCTTGCAATCAGGTCCTACTTTATAACTTTCAGACTAAGATTGGTTGTGACAAGCGTAAATTAGATAAATTAATCATATTCTATACGAATAATATACGGGTGTTAAAAAAAGTATATCATATTTTAAGAGGTGGTAGTATGGACCAAAACAAGAAAAAATATCCAGTAAACATGAGCTATAAAATGCACACCTTAAGAGCTATGAACACTTGTTTATCTTCGCTACCGTGAAACATCTCTTCTGGTGTAATCTCTTTGCTGTTACGTACGTACGACCTACAACAGGCAGTAAACACATCAGGACATATTATTCTGTTATTCAGTAAAACTCTGTTAGTGTTGTTATTAAAACATTTCTGGGTAAGTGCAAAGCATATTCTTCTTAGTTCTAATGGAATAAGTTTGTGCTTTGATAAGTTTGTGAAATGCTTTTACATTGCAGTTTTATCTTGCAGTGTTTGGTGTATGCAGTCCCCATTAATAATGTACAAACACTACAGGAAGGCATCATCAATGCCTGCCAGAGCATCTGTGACCAACTTGGAGTTTTTCAGAGAGTGCGTGATTACCTAAGACGTCGGACAGAAGCGCCTTACTATGAACGGGCACCATATTAAGCACCTCCTTTATCGATGGTTTACAAGTGCACGTCGTATGTAATAGGAAGCAGATTAAATTAGAAGCTATGCAGTTTCACAGTAACAGAGTAATGTGTCTTCATTTGTTTACTGCCTTCTGTAGATCATACGTAATAGCAAAGAGCTTGCAGTAGAAAAGAAGTTTCACAATAGCAAATATGAACAAGTGCTCGTAGCTATTAAGGTATACATTTTAGAGCCCATGTTTACTGGACATATTTTTCTTGTTTTGTTCCATACTATCACCTCCAAAAGTATGGGATACTACTGTATAAATGAACTTGTGAAGTTCTATTTGATAAAGTGTTGTAGCTTAGAGCAGGTTAAAACTGAAATCATGCAATGCTCTTTTGGGCTTTTATCCTATGTGATAAAGCCAACAGCATTTCAGCGATTATGAATTGCAGAAGGTCCAACTATTTATATTTATATATAAGTGTTACTTTTTTGGGTCAAAATATGAAATAAAATCGAGAATTAAGTTCGACTTGGTTACGAGTTTTACTCCAAGCCACAATGAATGCCCGGCTGACGATAAGGAGTGAAACTGTAGAATAAATTCTTTCATTTTCTTAACGCCATAGCTTGAAGTCAAGCACTACTAATTAGGTGTTGGTTTTCCTAATATCTTATTTAAAATATATACAAAATATAAATAATAGAAACTTTACTTATACGCTAACAAGCTGAGAAAAAATGGAGCAAATTAATAAACATGCAAATCGAGCCAAATCGACCTACTGTAAATAGCTGGTAACCTAAACGTTATGGAAAGTATTTTAGAGGTGAAGTTACACACATTTTACTATTGATGGACCGTTCCCGTAGCGTTGCTTCCCTGCCTGCGATGCGAGTGAACCTATCAAGCCTCGTGATGCCTTGGGACTCCGGCCTCGCAAATCGCTTGCCGGGAGGGAGCTGAATGTTAAATACATGCCATCCCCCTTAATACCTTCTGCCTGTGATGATACCAAATGGGCAAAGACAGAGGATGCGCGACCACACGATGGTTTTTCGGCCGTTTTCAAAACTGTAAAACTCTTATTTGCTGCACTCAATGACTATGTCTACTCACTGTTCTACAAATTATTTTTATAAAAACTTAATCTTCTATCTACTTCTGTTAATTCAGATCAGCTTTCATTACACACTTCGTTGTAGGAAAAAGGATATAGTAGGCTAAAGCGATAGTCAGATTTTTAAAAAGCGCGTTGCTATGTGGTGGCTTTGAAATTCCATGAACTTTGCATGACCACGAGAAAAAGAATAGTTACTTTCTGGCTGTCCCCGTAGCTCAGTCGGTAGATCACCTGCCTGCTGTCCGAAGGGTCCCGGGTTCGATTTCAGGCTGGGCGGGAATTTTCTCTAGCCAAGATTATTCCCTATTCTCCCCAGAGTCTGGAAGTATGAATTAGAGTGTGATTGGGAGCGTGTGTGTGTGTGTGTGTGATCTAACGATTAAAAGCCAAAAAGTGCAGGAAACCCAACGACAAGAGAATACGAGTTAACACCATTGCCAATATGTGTTCCAAGGGAAGGCAGTCGATAAGGCCAATGTAGTTAAAAATTGAACCAAAAAACATGTAACCTGAAAAATGAATAAGTATTTGAAAATTCAAACCCACAACAAAGAAAGACTCGGAAATGGATATTTAACATAAACTGTGTTCTTTAACGAATTCTACATTTCTCTATTTCCTATGGTTTACCAGTTATACAAAAGTCGTTCACAATGAACTGTACTTTGCAGGCTATTCCCAGAAAATTTAGGATACACATTTTACATTTTTAAATACAACCAAAATCGCTAGAGCCATTTTTTGAGAAAACCAACATTTTTTCATCTAAAGGGTAGTTTTGGGGTAGGTGGTTTTCTTGAAATCTCATCCTAGGAAGACCCTAACTTTAATATCAAGTTTGGTATTTAACCGACTTTTCGTTTTGAGTTTACACACACATACGAATCCTTTTTTATTCAAGGACTCTCCAAATGTATATTTCGGGTGAAATATGCATATCAAATTTTTTGGTAGAATGCAATACTTCCCCCACTTACTCTAGGTAATGAATATAAAAAGCAGAAATTGTGTAGATAGATGAATGTGTTTATCCAATATCCTGGAACATTAAAGCAGATGAGATATCAGCCGATTAGAAGAAGAGCAATGACCAAAGGACATTAGGACAGATAGAAAAGCATTGGGCTGTTTGTGGATATCGAATTATGGGGATAAATCAGTCGCTAAGAGTCACAAACAAGCAAATAAAACGATGGACAATGAGCCGGAAATATGAGAATGGGGTTGGCAACGAAGTAACGTGGATCAAGCGAGCAACAACTTCTGAAAGCAATTTTATTGCAGGTCTGTAGGGAAGGAACACAGTGAAGTACGCAATTAAAGGAAATTAGAAGCTTAATACCATAGAGTAATGAAACATCGCTGGGAATTATTCATGCTGGCCAATTTCTAATTAAGGCAATCTGTTAACATGGATAGATAAATTACACTGGAGTTACAATTCAGTACGCGTGAAATTAATATACAATCTATTGAATAGCACCATTACCACGTATTTAGACAATCCTACACTAAATAACGTGGATAATTTTGTAAAATGAAAGAGAGTTAACGAGAAAATGAAATAGAAGGAGGTATTTTGCGAGCGCGGGCACTAAAAATATAATATCTACCATGTTACAAAACATTTCAGGCAAAGAAAAATGAAACACTTGAACAAAGACCCTCTTTCACCGAGTGGGTATTTGCATGTCGCAGCCGGTGGCATTAACTATACATTCACTGGGTAGTTTGTGGTATTTAAAATAAATGTTTATATACATGTAATAATTTATGACACATAATATATTAAGAAAAGAACTGGAAAACACATAGGAGAGTATTGTAAGCACATTAAGCTAAATTAAAGTTAAAAATCTGATGTGCTACACTCACATGACTTTCTCTACTCTTGTACAAACTATTTTTACAAACACTTATTCTCCATATGCTTCATGTTAATCGAGATATTGAGATGTTAATCTTACTGCTAATTTTCTTGTAGATGCAAGGGGAATTGGTAGGCTTTAAGCGATAGTCAAATACTTTAAGATCTGGTTGCTATGTCAAGTATTCCATTCTCTTTGTATGTCCAGGACAAAAAAAAAGAATAACGTATTCCCATTTGAGAAAAAGTACAAGTATTGGAAAATTTAAGGGAATAACAAGCAATATCTCGAAAATGGTTTATTCAATAAAAAAACTGTATGTGACATAAATTGTGTATTTTAACGCCATCTACATTTTTTGTGTAGTAAAATTTTGTCTATCTCTTATGGTTTACCAGTTATGCAAAAGTCGTTCACAATGGAGAATACTTCTGGAGACACTCCCAGAAAATTCAAGATATACATTTTATTTGTCCTGAAAATATCTTAAACATATGATATTTTAATCAAAATTGTTAGAGCCATTTTTGAGAAAATTAAAATTTTCGAAAATGTTCCATGTAAAGGGTAATCTGGGGTGGGGGATTTTCTTGAAAACCTTCGTGTCGCATCTCTGGAAGATACTGAATCTAAATATCAAGTTTGGTGTTTATCCGACTATTCGTTTCTAAGTTATGCTGTTCACAGACAGACACACAGACAAGTTTCCAAAATTTTTTTTTTGGATTCAGGGGGCCTTAAAACATATATTTCCGGTGAAATCTCGGTATCGAATTTTTGGGTGGAATACAATACTTCCCCTACTTATATACGTAGTAGAGAAAGTAAAAATGGAGGTAATGTAGACATGTATTTATTTTTTGCGTAAAGGTATATTAATATTTTTGATGGGAGGAGAAGTGGTAAATATTCTCATAAAATAAGAATTTTTATCAAAAACTAAGGTCATGGGCTTTGAACCGTGGTACATATGGAAGTTACGGGCTTACTCAGGCCAGTCCTTGAAACAAGTATGTGCAGAATTGAAGTGGAGGAGAAATGACGGAACAACAATGGCGTTCTGCTCTAGGACCAGTTCAATCGGTATCACAATCAGTAGAATTAATTTTTAAAGGGAATGAGATAGCAAATTATTTTTATTTTAACATTGGAATTATGATGCTAATAATAATAATAATAATAATAATAATAATAACAATAATAATTGCTTCTATTCTTATTAAACCTATTCGAATAAAATATCTATTTTTACGCAATTGTGATCCAGAAGATTAATTTTTATGATAAAATATTTAAAAAATGAATGAAAAGGAAATTTTGTTCAATGTTTAATAGAATTCTAAGAGTCTTCATAATAGGTGTTATAATAATTATTATATTAATTATTCCTCAACAACAAATTAAACTGTAGTTAATCATGTTTTCAGCAATAAATTAATAATTTGGTTTGTTGATCATAACAAATGCCTTTCCTAAGAACTATCAGTAAACATGACTTTTTAAATTATATTGAGCTAAATTCGCAATACCTAGTTAACAATAACAATAATAATAATATACTAAACCAATTTTTAACATTCTATCATTATTTGTGACAAAATGCAATATTTTAAACAAGAGGTATCGTTTTTCTCAGTCTCATTGGAGGTGCTTTCATTCACTATACTTATTAATTAAACCGCTATGCACACAGCAGTGAAGGAGCAGTCTACGCGTACTTGTACAACATCGCTCAAAACTAAACTGACAGTCAGTTGACGATGCCTGAACCACCACGTCGTTTGTAATTCGTTTTAATTTAGCTTCACTTAAAACTGTATAGTAGGTTATGTACCAAGCATGGCTATAGTCTCAGTCCTGCGCTTAGCTCAAGAGCAAGTAAATGCAATACAGATATGCTTCTTGGGGCCCAGAAATCAGCGGATTAGAGCCATTCAGTTATAGTGGATGTTCGGTGAGAGCGTCCACACTATTTCAGGATTCAGCAGTTAAATCTTGTTTTTAAAGTATTTGAATAAGAACAAACAACAATCCTAGTTCAGTTTACCCAGAATTTTCGAAACGCCATCCGGATTATTTTCCAATAAAACCAGTATTGGAAATTTAAGATGATTATTTCAAGATAAATAAATATCCCCTCTGCAGTGAAGCTTATACCAGGTATTCAGAACTGCGACACAATTGTGTGCCTACGTTCGATGTAAATATATAATCTATTCCCTTCTTAAATGCTACGATAAGAAGTCAACTACTCCTACTTGGTTCTTTATCTAAAATATAGGCAACATAGCGCGCTCAAGGCTGTAAAAGGCCCTTTCCACTCTTCCTCTTCATTCTACGTTACAAAGCAGAGATAAAACTAGCATTAACGTCCAATATAACATGTTTAACTAATCGTGGAAGAATAAATGTATATCTCAAATTACTGACCTGCAAGTATGCTGTAAAACATTTAATATATGAATGTACTTGTTAGATAATGAAAGAATACGCAAAGAGAATAGTTACAAAATAAATGGAATGTGGCCGCCTCAGTTAAAAGACACATCTCAAACATATAAAAACAGTTCATCATATTCGTTAACAAAATTAATTTTGAAAAATCGTAGTCATTTTATATAATATGAAACGTAAATTGTATTCTATTCTATAATGAGCTATATAAAAAGCTAACCCTAGCATCTAGTATTAGAACTCTGTAATGCTGTAATAACTAATATAATTTTAAAAACTTGTTTTCGTATTCTAATATCCTGATAGCTATACCCTCTTGAGTGGCATCATTAATTCCTAAAATTACTATATTAACTTTCATGGTATATCTCCAAAATAATCTGGATTGAACAAGGTTCTTTATGCGTTAGAACTATGTTCATATAATATTAATCATTAAACTTTCAAAATATAATAACACTTTATCATGATATTGTGTTGTCATTATTATTGCTATTGTTATTATTCAGTTTAATTTACTTGTATGTTTGTTGCACGCAGTGGAACGAGATTTCCTTAATTTTTAAATTGCTTTCTCTACTAGGTATAGCAAGTAGGGGAAGTATTCGATACTGAGATTTCATTGTAAATGCCTGTTTTGAGGCCCCGGAATCCAAGAAAGCATTTTTAGAAAACGCTGCATGTGTGTGTGTATGTGTGTGTGTGTGTATGTGTGTGTGAACAGGATAACTTAAAAACGAAAAGTCGTATAAATACCAAACTTGGTATTTAGGTTCAACACCTTCCAAGGATGCGACACAAATATTTTCCCCCCACCCCAAACTACCCTTTACATGGAAGAGTTTTCGAACATCTTGACTTTCTCAAAAATGGCTCTAACGATTTGGATTAAAGTACATATGTTTAAGATATTTTCATTGCAAATGAAATATATATCTAGAATTTTCTGGGAGTATCCGCAAAAGCCTATATTCTGAATGACTTTTGCATAACCGGTAAACCGTCGGTTATTCTCAGTTTAGCGATTTTTAAGCATTTTACTTTATTGTTATTTCTAACTTCCTTTGAATTAAATTTCAACGTTTTTCGGATTTACACTAAACAAAAAAGACGTAAGAGATAAACAAAGTTTTACTACACAAGAAATTCAAATCTCATTAAAACGCACAATTTATGTCATGCTTTTTTTTTCTTTCTTTTTTTGTCGAGTGACCCATTTCGATATATTCCTTGTTATTTGTTTAAATGTCCAAATACTTAAACTTTTTCTCAAATAAGAATTCATTATTGTTTTTTTTTTTTAATTTCGGACATGCAAAGAGAATGGAATGCTCCACATAGCATTGTATTATATTCTATGAGTTATATAAAAAGCTAACCCTAGCATCTAGTATTAGAACTATGTAATGGAACATGCTATAATAACTAATATAATTTAATTTAATTTTAATGTTACTTGTTTAAATTTCCAATACTTAAACTTTTTCTCAAATAAGAATTCATTATTGTTTTGTTTCTTTAATGTCGGAATGCAAAGAGAATGGAATGCTCCACATAGCAAAGCTCTTAAATGATTTGACTATCGCTTATGCCCTACCATATTGCCTTACAACTACAAGAAAATAAGCAATAAGATGGTTTCTGCAAATGTTTATCTCGATTAACATGAAGTAGATGAGAATAAGCGTTTGTAAAAGTAGTTTTTACAAGAGTAGAGAAAGTCATGTGAGTGCAACACATAAAATTTTTAAAAAGTATGACTCTATCATCTTCAGCGTTTATTATGAACAATTGAACATCACATGTTTCAAAATAAAGTCAGTATAACATAAATTGTGATACTTTAGTTCGATAATTTTACATCCAAAACGGCCGCGTTGGTTGAAATTAAATTTAATTATTATGAGATTAGTTTGATTAATATCCAACGTCTGGGTAATATTTTATTTATTTTCTTATTTCTGTTACGAGTATAAAACTAAATTGATATGAACCAACTGAATTGTATTACTCAGATATCCAGTTAGAATAATAAAACGACCATAACTGAATAAATATTGCTATGTTTGAGGTGCGTTCTCGAAATGCTATGTCTTTTTGTGTGTTAATTATATACCGTCTTTAACATGTAAGCTCACATTGGCGGCTTTGCTTTTGGAACAATTGCCCAATGTTCCCTCAATTAAGGGCTTCCATATAGAGAAAGTATACCTATACAATTAACAAATTTAGATTAACAACAATAATGACGATTTATAGTTAACGTATCAAAATAATGAAAATCAACTTAAAATAGAAATGTAAATGAATTTAAATCGGAACAGAAAAGCAGTATAGAACAATCCTATTCTGAAGTTAAAATAAATAAATATATAATAATTACAATTATTTTGTGAAGCTGTGTATCAATATTATATTGAATACAAATGATTTCTGAGGATGAGAATGGATTCTCCAATAGCCATGATTGCTGTTTCATAAAGTAGGTGTTTATCTAGGCCATAATATACCCAAAACTTGTCTAGATTATTGCGTATTGTCCCTCTAGCTTCTATCATCAATCCTGTGACAGATTTTATTTAAATTGTATTTATCCTTGTAATAGGAGATAGTGGGTTCATAAATGGTCTTTGTTATGTTATGTTATTATGTTAGTCGTTGGCTTTTACTTTGAGTTTTCTTTCTAAAATTAAATTCACGCACGCAATACACAAATTTATGCTCTCATTCATACTTCCAAACTCTAAGGAGGATGGTTAATAATCCTGGCTAAAGAAAATTCTCCACCCTCAAGCCGGAAATCGAACCAGGAACCTATGGTTTTGGAGGCTAGCAAATTTGTCTTGCATTCTAATATTTTATTAGAGATCTTGAGAGAGAATCCTAACAATCCTATAGTTTTGGAAGCATATCCATATTAACTATTTTTAAATGTGTATCGAGTTCTTACCAATTTGAAATGTGAAAGTAAATCATCTTCCGGCCTTTATGTATGAGGTGTGCTGTTAAAGTAAATGCCGTTTTAATATGTTGCCACTGCAGCGCTGCAGTCGCGATTTTGAGCATGCACGATCACTTCCTCCATTCATTAGGAAGTCAGACGCAGCTGTGAGCGATCGTCACTTTGTGTTTTCCTGTTGTTAGAGCGTTTCGAAATGTTCAAAACAATGGAATGATCCGCCGACTGTGAAGTCAAACAGGTGATTCGTTTTTTAAATGAGAAAAATGTTACACCAGCAAACTTTCATCGCCAATTGTGTGAGGTTTATGGGGAAATAATGATGAGTGATGGAATGCTGAGGAAGTGGGTTAGACAGTTTAACGAAGGTCGTAAAAATGTGCATGATAAGCCGCGGGGTGGCGACCGCCTGATTGTGTACATCATTCACCATTTATGGGTGAATGATGCATTTGTCGACATCATTCTTTGACAAAAGCATACAAAATCTGGTTTCCCGTTACAAGTACCTGATCAACGGCGATGACTATATGGAGAAGTGGTGTAAGGTAATGAATGATAATAAAGTATTTATAAAATGATGTCTGTTATTTTAAACAAGTATCGGTACTTTAAAAAAATCTGATGTGTTACACTCACATGACATTCTCTACTCTTGTACAAACTATTTATACAAACGCTTATTCTCCATCTACTTCATGTTAATCAAGATAAACATTTGCAGAGTCTATCTTATTGCTAATTTTCTTGTAGATGTAAGGGGAATATATATTTACAAGGGCAATTTGGAAATACAGTAGCCTTTAAGTACATACATATCTCTTAATAGCTGGTTGCTAGGTGCAGCACCATTCCCTTTCCCACAGATTAATACTCTTTGCATATCCAAGACAAAAAAATGAATAACGAATTCTCATTTGAGAAAATAAGTATTGAAAAATTTAAGGGAATAACAAGCAATATCTCGAAAATGGTTCACTCAACAAAAAAAAATGTATATGACATAAATTGTGTATTTTAACCCGATCTACATTTTTTGTGTAGTAAAATTTTGTCTATCTCTTATGGTTTACCAGTTATGCAAAAGTCGTTCACAATGAAGAATACTTTTGGAGACATTCCCAGGAAATTCAAGATATACATTTTATTTGTCATAAAAATCTTAAACAGATGATATTTTAATCAAAATCGTTAGAGCCATTTTTGAGAAAATTAAAATTTTCGAAAAATCTTCCATGTAAAGGGTACTCTGGGGTGGGGGATTTTCTTGAAAACCTTCGTGTCGCATCCTTGGAAGATACGGAACCTAAATACCAAGTTTGGTGTTTATCCGACTGTTCGTTTCTGAGTTATGCTGTTCACAGACAGACAGACACACACAGACACACACACGGACATGTTTCCAAAAATGCTTTTTTGGATTCAGGGGGTCTCAAAACATGTATTTCCGGTGAAATATCGGTATCGAATTTTTGGGTGGAATACAATACTTCCCCTACTTACTATACGTAGTAGAGAAAGTAATATACCCGGTATTAAAAGTCAACTCAGTAACCAATGCATCGAACGACTATAGTATTAAATTTAGATGTATTTAGTTCATCCTCAAGTATGGTTGGTTTTTTAATCTAACAGAGCACAAGAATAAATAGCGAGAAAATGCTTAAAAGTCAAATACAAGGGCTACACAGAAAGAAAAGAGTACAACTAAAATACCATGATGCCCTTATAGTAAACATACTACTTTGGAGAATAGTGGCACAGTGTTGGTGTTAATATTCTTTATTTAGCACTTTTTCCTGTACACTTAAACAGTACTATCATAACCAATATAATGTGATTTCATTACACACTCTAGTTTGTGTTTATAATAATTGCATTTCCAATAGCATGTACAAGAATTAAAATTTCTAACAATTTTAAAAAATAGCCTAAAAAACTGAATATAAATGCTATAAACTATTTCACAAGTTCAAATTTTCTTTTTCAGCATTGACTTTAAAATTTCTGCCTGCTCAATGTTACAAGTTTATTTTAGAAATAGCAGTTCATGAAAACACATTGCATATAATGGTCTTAAATAAACTAGCATTGTCAGACCAATCACTGCATGTGTATAACAAATACTTTCACTTGAAAATGTTTAGAAGTTCTATATCTAAATTAGCCGCAGTTTTGAACCGATGTCAACAAGTTTGAAATGTGTTTTATCACATATTCTTGAACTCCTATACATATAACATCATGTGTGTACTTGCAATGGCTGATGAGATGTTTCATGCATGCGACGGGCAAAGTAAATCTAATATCTTGATGCTGTGCATTAGCAAAAGCACCTATGTGATATTACGAGAGGAACAATAATTTTTCCTTCTATTTAGCGACAATGCTACTGCTCTTTTGTGAATTTAAGCCAGTCAGATTGTTTATATATGAATTTTTGCTCTGTCCCCAGTAAAATGAGCAATTTATGGAAGAAAGTGATATTGGCATATCTAGGGATGTTTTTGAAACATATTTTCTTAGAGTTGGGGTGTTATGGGGACGAAACTGTTATATTTGAAAATGCTGCTATTTCTTAAAAATTACACATTTTCCACCGAGCAGGATGGCTCAGGCGGTTGCGTCTGTGGCCCACATTCGGGAGGTCCCGGCGATGGTTCAACTCCGGCCCACGGGTTTTTCATGGTTTTCCTGGGTCGACAGCTGGGGTGGTTCATATTCTACCACGACTCTCCCCCCTGTCATTTCCTGTCATCTGCTTCAGGATTGAAGGACCAGGCGACGGTGTTCGGCGAGTTGCGGCTGGACGGTGACTTGCACTCTGTAAAGGCTTCTTCCCTGGCGTCGCTGCAGTACCACTCAGGTCTCTCCTAAGCGCGGGGCTCCGCTCCGGGTGACCCTGGAGGTTGGTGGCTTGTAGGCAGAGACCGTGCGGGTCGAATGCGTTTTATCTGGAAACATTAGGGACCCGTCGACATCTCCCCCCTTAACCCTCCCTCCCAGGGGTCATGTTGAAAGCACAATGGGCCGGCTGGCCTGCTTGCGGTGCTCTGCCCGGTCCCGGGGACCCCACGTGTTACCCACCTTTACTTTACCTTTTACCAGATATTCGTGACATATATTCTATAACAAACTTCGAGATATTCTTATGAATTCCAAGTAGTTCCAGAGAGAAAAAAATGTTTCTGCTTGTTTAATGGCTTATTGGAAAACCTCCTTGCGGTGCAGTTTTTAGTGTAACTTAATTTCAATTTTGTGTTCAAAATACACATGCTTTGCAAACTTATGAGATTATTTGCAAACAAAAAGGTAGGAAACAAATTCAAAAGTATATTAGTACTTCGTGTATTTAATTCATAAAAAGTATGTACTTCGTCCTTTTCACTTCCCAACGTTAACTTTCGTCTCTCCTCATCTTAAGACTCCTTAGTGGAATTTTGAAAGTAATTAGCAAACGTACGCACCGCAAAGAGCGATAATGAGCACCGAAAAGAATGAGAAAAATAAATTACTTTTAAGGGTATCTACAGAGGTGATTTTATACTTCAAAACTGCACCACTGTGTTGGCTGGCACTTTAATATTTTCAGCGTCTGCACTATTATACCGCATTCCTCGTGAAAACACTAACATTTATTGCTTCAAATAATCTATATTTTTCGGAAGTTTTGACAATCTTTATAAATTGGCCCCCTTACTGCGAGACAAATTGTTCCTCCTTAGTGGCTATGCAACACGTAATGCAGTCTTCTCGTGTTTCTGAATCAGAACTTTGAATAGGCACCTGGAAGCAAACAAATATGCAATGCAATGCCCCTGAATCCCCGTCCAATTCTTGAACTTATACCTCCTAGTTGGACACGGCGCACCGGTGATGTTGGTTATGTGTTCAGAGGTGTTACAAAGTTTAAAGTTACGATTTGTTCTGTATACACACACACATATATATTATATATACAGAGTGAGCCAAAAGAATCCGAACCGCTTGCGCGGTGTTTTTCCTGTCCTCGTTCTCGGCGCTCGTTGCCGTCTACCGCTATCATAGAAAGGCGCGCATGAAACCATACAACAATTTTAAAACTACTTTTAAAGGCTTTACTTACCAACTTTACGAAAGGAGATACTGAAACTGGCCACCGTCGTTGTCCATACATTTTTCCACCTCTTTAGGAGACAATCCATCACTAACCGTAGTTGACACTGAGAAAGTCCCTGATGGATATTTTGTTTTAGTTCTTCAGGGTGTGTGGGTTTGTCTTGTACACTTTATGTTTTATGTTATCCCGGAGGGGTATTTTATGAACAATATTGCCGCTGCGCGTGTTTTTTCCACTGGGCGTGTGGAAATATGATAAAAACATGATAACGTATTGCTGCTATAAACAAAGTGACGCTGCGGTTTAGCTTTGCAGCGTGAAGTGCAGTATTGAATTGACGGTGATGTGATGTAGTTCAGTTATTACGAGTTATTTATTATTTTGTCCATAATATCTTTGTACATTATGGATCAGCATATATTTCCTACTGCACCGAGTGTATTTATTACTTTCTCTACTATGTATAGTAAGTAGGGGAAGTAATGCATTTCACCCAAAAATTCGATACCGAGATTTCACCGGAAATATGTGTTTTGAGACCCCCTGAATCCAAAAAAAGCATTTTGGAAACATGTCCGTGTGTGTGTCTGTGTGTGTGTGTGTGTGTCTGTGTGTGTGTCTGTGTGTCTGTGAACAGCATAACTCAGATACGAACAGTCGGATAAACACCAAAATTGGTATTTAGGTTCAGTATCTTCCACAGATGCGAAACGAAGGTTTTCAAGAAAATCCCAACACCCCAGACTACCCTTTACATGGAACATTTTTCGAAAATTTTAATTTTCTCAAAAATGGCTCTAACGATTTTGATTAAAATATCATATGTTTAAGATATTTTCATGACAAATGAAATGTATATCTTGAATTTTCTGGGAATGTCTCCAAAAGTGTTCTTCATTCTGAACGACTTTTGAATAACTGGTAAACTATAAGAGATAGATAAATTATACTATACAAACAATGTAGAGCGCGTTAAAATACACAATTTATGTCATATACATTTTTTTTGTTGGGTGAACCATTTTCGAGATATTGCTTGTTATTCCCTTA
Organism: Deroplatys truncata; assembly: GCA_030765065.1. NCBI lineage: Eukaryota > Metazoa > Arthropoda > Insecta > Mantodea > Mantidae > Deroplatys > Deroplatys truncata. The sequence goes on from CM060976.1 coordinate 18,563,419, forward strand.
AATTTTCCAATACTTACACTTTTTCTCGAATTCGTTATTCATTTTTACTTTCTCTACTAGGTATAGTAAGTAGGGGAAGTATTGTATTCCACCCAAAAATTAGATACCGAGATTTCATCGGAAATAAATGTTTTGAGACCTCCTGAATCCAAAAAAAGCATTTTTGTAAACATGTTCGTGTGTGTGTCTGTGTGTGTGTGTGTCTGTGTGTGTGTGTGTGTATGTGTGTGTGTGTGTGTGTGTGTGTGCGTCTGTGAACAGCATAACTAAAAAACGAACAGTCGGATAAACACCAAACTTGGTATTTAGGTTCAGTATCTTCCAGAGATCCGACACGAAGGTTTTAAAGAAAATCCCCCCACCCCAGACTACCCTTTACATGGAACCCTTTTCGAAAATTTTAATTTTCTCAAAAATGGCTCTAACGATTTATATTAAAATATCATATGTTTAAGATAATGTCATGAGAAATGAGATGTATATCTCGAATTTTCTGGGAATGTCTCCAAAAGTATTCTTCATTGTGAACGACTTTTTCATAACTGGTAAACCATAAGAGATAGACAAAATTTTATTACACAAAAAATGTAGATCGCGTTAAAATACACAACTTATGTCATATACATTTCTTTTGTTGAGTGAACCGTTTTCGAGATATTGCTTGTTATTTCCCTAAATTTTCCAAAACTTATACTTTTTCTCAAATTCTTTATTCATTTTTGCTCTCTCTACTACGTATAGTAAGTAGGGGAAGTATTGCATTCCACCCAAAAATTCGATACCGAGATTTCACCGGAAATACATGTTTGGAGACCTCCTGAATCCAAAAAAAGCATTTTTGGAAACATGTCCGTGTGTGTGTGTGTGTGTGTCTGTGTGTGTCTGTGAACAGCATAACTCAAAAACGAACAGTCGGATAAACAGCAAACTTGGCATTTACGTTCAGTATCTTCCGGAGATGCGAGACGAAGGTTTTCAAGAAAATCCCCCCACCCCAGACTACCCTTTACATGGAACATTTTTCGAAAATTTTAATTTTCTCAAAAATGGCTCTAACGATTTTGATTAAAATATCATATGTTTAAGATAATGTCCTGAGAAATGAAATGTATATCTCGAATTTTCTGGGAATGTCTCCAAAAGTATTCTTCATTGTGAACGATTTCTGCATAACTGGTAAACCATAAGAGATAGACAAAATTTTACTGCACAGAAAATGTAGATCACGTTAAAATACATAACTTATGTCATATACATTTCTTTTGTTGAGTGAACCGTTTTCGAGATATTGCTTGTTATTCCCTTAAATTTTCCAATACTTATACTTTTTCTCAAATTCGTTATTCATTTTTTTGTCCTGGACTTGCATAGAGAATGGAATGCGCCGCATAGCAACCAGCGTTAAAATATTTGACCATCGCTTAAAAGCTACCATACTCCCCTTGCATCTACAAGAAAATTAGCAATAAGATTGACATCTCGATATCTCGATTAACATAAAGCATATGGAGAATAGGCGTTTGTAAAAATAGATTGTACAAGAGTAGAGAAAGTCATGTGAGTGTAACACATCAGATTTTTTTGGATTCAGGAGGTCTCAAAACATGTATTTCCGGCGAAATCTCAGTATCGAATTTTTGGGTGGAATGCAATACTTCCCCTTCTTACTATACGTAGTAGAGAATGTAAAAAAGAATAGCGAAATCCCATTTGAGAAAAAGTGTAAGTATCGGAAAATTCAAACAAATAATAAGGAATATCTCGGAAATAGCTCACTCGACAAAAATGTGTATAGGACATTCATTCCGTGTTTTAACGAGATCTACATTTTTAAGTGCTTTTACTTTCTCTACTACGTATAGTAAGTAGGGGAAGTATTGCATTCCACCCAAAAATTCGATACCGAGATTTCACCGGAAATACATGTTTTGAGACCTCCTGAATCCAAAAAAACGATTTTTGGAAACATGTCCGTGTGTGTGTCTGTGTGTGTCTGTGTGTGTGTGTGTGTGTCTGTGTGTGTGTCTGTGAACAGCATAACTCAAAAACGAACAGTCGGATAAACACCAAACTTGGTATTTAGGTTCAGTATCTTCCAGAGATGCGACACGAAGCTTTTCAAGAAAATACTCCCACCCCAGACTACCCTTTACATGAAACATTTTTCGAAAATTTTAATTTTCTCAAAAATGGCTCTAACGATTTTGATTAAAATATCATATGTTTAAGATAATGTCATGAGAAATGAAATGTATATCTCGAATTTTTTGGGAATGTCTCCAAAAGTGTTCTTCATTGTGAACGACTTTTGAATAACTGGTAAACCATAAGAGATAGACAAAATTTTACTACACAAAAAAAGTAGATCTCGTTAAAATACACAACTTATGTCATACAATTCTTTTGTTGAGTGAAACGTTTTCGAAATATTGCTTGTTATTCCCTTAAATTTTCCAATACTTATACTTTTTCTCAAATTCGTTATTCATTTTTTTATGTCCTGGACTTGCAAAGAGAATGGAATGCGCCGCATAGGAACCAGCGTTAAAATATTTGACCATCGCTTAAAAGCTACCATATTCCCCTTGCATCTACAAGAAAATTAGCAATAAGATTGACATCTCGATATCTCGATTAACATAAAGCATATGGAGTATAGGCGTTTGTAAAAATAGATTGTACAAGAGTAGAGAAAGTCATGTGAGTGTAACACATCAGATTTTTTGGGATTCAGGAGGTGTCAAAACATGTATTTCCGGCGAAATCTCAGTATCGAATTTTTGAGTGGAATGCAATACTTTCCCTTCTTACTGTACGTAGTAGAGAAAGTAAAAAAGAATAGCGAAATCCCCTTTGAGAAAAAGTGTAAGTATCGGAAAATTCAAACAAATAATAAGGAATATCTCGGAAATAGCTCACTCGACAAAAATGTGTATAGGACATTCATTCCGTGTTTTAACGAGATCTACATTTTTAAGTGCTTTTACTTTTTCTACTACGTATAGCAAGTAGGGGAAGTATTGCATTCCACCCAAAAATTCGATACCGAGATTTCACAGGAAATACATGTTTTGAGACCTCCTGAATCCAAAAAAAGCATTTTTGGAAACATGTCCGTGTGTGTGTCTGTGTGTGTGTCTGTGTGTGTGTGTGTGTGTGTGTGTGTGTGTGTGTGTGTGTGTGTGTGTGTCTGTGTGTGTGTCTGTGAACAGCATAACTCATAAACGAACAGTCGGATAAACACCAAACTTGGTATTTAGGTTTAGTGTCTTCCAGAGATGCGACACGAAGGTTTTCAAGAATATCCCCCCACCCCAGACTACCCCTTACATGGAGCATTTTTCGAAAATTTTAATTTTCTCAAAAATGGCTCTAACGATTTTGATTAAAATATCATATGTTTAAGATAATGTCATGAGAAATGAAATGTATATCTCGAATTTTCTGGGAATGTCTCCAAAAGTATTCTTCATTGTGAACGACTTTTTCATAACTGGTAAACCATAAGAGATAGACAAAATTTTATTACACAAAAAATGTAGATCGCGTTAAAATACACAACTTATGTCATATACATTTCTTTTGTTGAGTGAACCGTTTTCGAGATATTGCTTGTTATTTCTCTAAATTTTCCAAAACTTATACTTTTTCTCAAATTCTTTATTCATTTTTGCTCTCTCTACTACGTATAGTAAGAAGGGGAAGTATTGCATTCCACCCAAAAATTCGATACCGAGATTTCACCGGAAATACATGTTTGGAGACCTCCTGAATCCAAAAAAAGCCTTTTTGGAAACATGTCCGTGTGTGTGTGTGTGTGTCTGTGTGTGTCTGTGAACAGCATAACTCAAAAACGAACCGTCGGATAAACAACAAACTTGGTATTTAGGTTCAGTATCTTCCAGAGATGTCACACGAAGGTTTTCAAGAAAATCCTCCCACCCCAGACTACCCTTTACATGAAACATTTTTCGAAAATTTTAATTTTCTCAAAAATGGCTCTAACGATTTTGATTAAAATATCATATGTTTAAGATAATGTCATGAGAAATGAAATGTATATCTCGAATTTTTTGGGAATGTCTCCAAAAGTAATCTTCATTGTGAACGACTTTGTGAAAGAGAGATCGAGCACAGTTTTTTGCGTTTATATGGGAAAGGATAGGGAAAACGAGGGTAGATGCGACGGTTCAAGGAGGAAAATGCGTTTATATGGGCGAGATAGGGAATACCAGGCCTGATGCTAGGCTAGTCAGATGCTAAAGGAGGGAGGGATATGCTTTATACGAGAGAGATAGGGAATACAAGGAAAGATGGTATACTAAACAGGACTTGAAGGGTAGAATATGGCGTTTTATATGAGAGGTGTAGGAAAACGAGGAGAGGTATTAAGCTAAGGAGGTTGAGTATACGTTTATAAGGAGACGAGAAAACGGAGAGATCCTATGCTAGAATAGACAGATGTTGAAGGTAGAATGTGTTTTATATATGTTAGATAGGAAACCAAGGAGATACTCAGCTAGACAGGGGCAGGAGGGGGAATACGCTTTATGAGAGGCAGGGGATACGGGAAGAGGTGCTAGACTAGACAGTGGTTGAGAGTAGAGTATGGTTTATATGAGAAGTATAGGAAAACGAGGAGAGTCGGTAGGCTAGACAGGTAGTGTAGCAGTAGGAATATGGAATTATATACAGGAGAGATATGGAATAGGAGGGAGATACTAGACCTTGAAAGCGACTTTAAGCGAGAACTTCATGAAAATATGTTTCATGTCAATGTTCTAGACATGCCCATCACGTAACCCATTCAGGGAAAAGGTGACTCGTTCAGGGCAAAAGGTGACTGCTCAGGGAAAAAGGTGACCCACAAAGGGAAAATGTGACCAGCAAAGGGAAAAATGTGACCAGCAAAGGGAAAAAGGTGACCAGCAAAGGGAAAAAGGTGGCCAGTAAAGGGAAAAAGGTGACCAGTAAAGGGAAAAAGGTGACCACCAAAGGGAAAAAGGTGAGTCATAAAGGGAAAAAGGTGACCTACAACGGGAAAAGCTAAGCCACTCACACTAACAGGTAAGTAATTCAGCTAGTATTGCAAGAGGCTGACTGTATCATAGCAGTGTATGATTTCACAGGTAATTCAGCTAGTATCGTATGTATTTAGGCTAATTCATCTAGTATCACAGGAGGATAGATTCCGGAGGCTAACTGCATCATGGCTCTGCATGATTTCACAGGTAATTCAGCTAGTATCGTAGGTATTTAGGCTAATTCAGCTAGTATCACAAGAGGATAGATTCTAGGGTTGGGTATAGCTTAGTGTCGTATTTCACAGGTAATTCAGCTAGTATCGTATGTATTTAGGCTAATTCATCTAGTATCACAGGAGGATAGATTCCAGAGGCTAACTGCATCATAGCTCTGCATGATTTCACAGGTAATTCAGCTAGTATCGTAGGTATTTAGGCTAATTCAGCTAGTATCACAAGAGGATAGATTCTAGGGTTGGGTATAGCTTAGTGTCGTATTTCACAGGCAATTCAGCCAGTATCGTGAGCATTTAAGCTAATTCAGCTAGTATCACAGGAGGCTAGATTCCAGAGGCTAACTGCATCATAGCTATGCATGATTTCACAGCTAATTCAGCTAGTATCGTAGGTATTTAGGCTAATTCAGGTAGTATCACAGGAGGCTAGATTCCAGGGTTGGGTATAGCATAGTTTCATATTTCAAGGTAATTCAGAGGGTATCGTAGGTATTTAGGATAATTCAAGTAACATAGGTGTTTAGAGTAATTAAGCAAGCATTACAGGAGGGTAGGTTCCAGGGGTTGGTTATAACCTAGCTTCGTATTTCACAGATAGTTCAGGTAATATCGTAAGTATTTGAGGTAATCGACAGAGCTTCACAGATATTATTGATAATTTCGATCAGAGATTTGTATCACAGCTATTTAAGGTAAATGCAGATGATTCAGGTTGTATCAATGGTATTTGAGTCATTTTAACAGGTAATTCAGATAGTATCACAGGTGCTCGTGCTAATTTAGAGCAGGAATTCGTATCAGAGCTAGTTAAGGTAATTTCACATGATTCGGGTAGTATCACAGGTATTTAAATCATTTTCATAGCCAATTCAGCTAGTATCGTGAGCATTTAAGCTAATTCAGCTAGTATCACAGGAGGCTAGATTCCAGAGGCTAACTGCATCATAGCTATGCATGATTTCACAGCTAATTCAGCTAGTATCGTAGGTATTTAGGCTAATTCAGGTAGTATCACAGGAGGCTAGATTCCAGAGTTGGGTATAGCATAGTTTCATATTTCAAGGTAATTCAGAGGGTATCGTAGGTATTTAGGATAATTCAAGTAACATAGGTGCTTAGAGTAATTAAGCAAGCATTACAGGAGGGTAGGTTCCAGGGGTTGGTTATAGCCTAGTTTCGTATTTTACAGATAGTTCAGGTAATATCATAAGTATTTGGATAATCAGCATAGTTTCACAGATGCTCGTAATAATTTCGATCAGAGATTTGTATCACGGCTATTTAAGGTAAATGCAGCTGATTCAGGTTGTATCAATGGTATTTGAGTCATTTTAATAGGCAATTCTGATAGTATCACAGGTGCTCGTACTAATTTAGAGCAGGAATTCGTATCTGAGCTATTTAATGTAATTTCACACGATTCGGGTAGTATCACAGGTATTTAAGTCATTTTAACAGGCAATTCAACTAGTATCACAGGTACTCATGGTAATATAGAGAGTAATTCGATTATAAAACTTTTCTCATCCAACGTTACAACAATTTATATACTTTTTTCTAAATCTTACAAACTTATTATATGTTAAACAGTTATTGTACGATGCGGAGAGGGATAAACTGCATATTGGTTCACAAATTGAAAAGCTTTACGTCAACATACCTTTATTTTAGTTCGTTATAGATGTCTCTCCCCTTTTATCTAGGCTTGAGACTAGCACTAGGATTGCTCCTAATGGCAGGGTTACCACCTTCCCTTCCATCTTCTTATTTCTTCATCAGGCGTCAGCTATCTGCATATACAGCACACAGATACCTTCTTTTTTAAGATTGTAGACTCACTAGAAAATCTTTATCTTTAACTTACATTCTTTTAAGCACTGTTTGTAATGGCGTAATGTCCATACGCATATGTTGTTATCCCGTCCTCAGCAATAATTCTTTTATCATCAAACGGAGTCAATGCAATTTTATTCACTTGTACTGTAGCAAGGGCATGCTTTCGTGATAGGATCAGATTCATAGGTGTTCTGATGATTTCACTGGTTTTAAGACAGTCTGTATAGCTGTCAAACGAAATGTACTGCTTAATAGCGCTACGTTTTATACCTTTAATCTTTTTTATCATTGACCCTTGAATATCTAAGGCATACATCTTAGGACGTAGTCCAACAAAGCGTAGGATGATTTTGCTATTAGCCTCATCTTTAAATTTTCCCAATACCTTCTTGTTCTGAGTAGAGTAACGTATATGGTTGGCCGGGTAATCAGCTGTATCGAGATGCTCAAGAAAACGTAGCTTGTCCTGGTACACATCTTCAGTTGTTACACGATGAATGAACGAATCAGGGTCCATATACATAAGCTTCAGGTTTTCAGCTCCATAATAAGGCAACAAAACGTCGTAATGATAGTTATACATTAATGTCTTGGAGATGTCCAACACACTCATACCAATGTATATAGGCTTGTTGAATAAATCTGACGAGAGGCCATATGTACAGCAGCTAGATTATCAGCATATATCGTCCTGTCGATAAACGTAGGCTTGGCGATCAGCTTCTCTAGAGTTTTTTCATTGGTCACCAGTCGTATATCCATACGGTTACGCAGGTTCTCCATAGTTTTTCCAAACATAGCGTTGTTAAAGAGCTTGTAGAGATCCTTCTCGAAATCATTTGCAGCTTGTTGTCGTAGCCTGTTGTTAAATTCCACATAAGGTTTCAACCACTGAGACTGTCGGAATTGTAGCACACGATGGATTTTTGTTAGTCGTAGTCCATGACTAAGAGCTTGCTTCAAAGCCATGTAATGCACTACATACTTCTTTCGAGGTCCAAGATGAGGTATCAGTTTCTTTGTAGATGATTCCAATTGTTTCATACACTCTGGCAGGAAAGGTAGATCGTTGTGTAGATCGTGAAGTTCTGCAGGATACTCGATGTCGACTTCTAATATGTACCCATGAGGATCATCTTCTTGTAGTGTTTCTAAGTTGATTTCTTCAGGTGACACCCACTGAAATCCACCAAAAGGAAGGGCGTGACACATTGCCCACCCATATTGGTTATTTGCGTCCTCGTATGTGATAAATTGGGTTGGTCTCGTCGGATCAAACTTCTCCATATAAGTGTTATTAGCCTCAGCATACCGATGAGAAACTTGGCATAAACCTCCTCTTATACCTGATTCCACCATGAGTAGTTGATCATAATCTTGTAACAGCTCTAACTTAATTCCAGTATACAGTAACATAGCGTCCCATGTTAGACCTGGAGAGGTAAAATAATGGGCGGGATCGACTTTGTGTGTTTTAAGGGTTTGCTCTCTGAACGTGTCAAAGACGTCAGCTAGAAGAAGTACATCCGAAGTTAAGTAGAGATCGCTGTACTCTCCCAGGTTTCTCACATTAAACAGCTCCCATACATTTCTAGCATGATCGTAGTCAGCATCAGTAATTTCTTCTTCATTTAATCTATTGTAGAAGTAGTCCTTAGGAGGCAAGCAGGTCTCGTTCAGGACATCCCATGACGTAACAAAATCATATGGAAATACACCCTTACGGGTCATCAACTTCAATTTGTCTTCTCCAAAGTACTTTAGCGTTTCAGGATACGAGGTTAGATTTTTTACCAACTTATCCAAGCTTGTACTGAGGAATCGGAAGCTATCCACAAATCGAAGCTTTATATCTCCTACATACTTGGTGAATGAGATATAGCTTTCTTCAGAGTTAGGAATTACCTCCACACGTTCACTTGTACAACCCAGCTCCTTAACAATGAAATGAGAGTCATATCCGCTAAGGTTATGCATGAAGACTGGTATATATATTTAGGTGTTTTGCAGGCTAAATTACATTCATTATGAAGACTTCCACGATATTCACCGCTGATGTGATCATGGTCGCGTACTTTATAGTTCTCTTCTGTAAAGGGTTTTCTACACAAGTAGCATGTCGTAGAAGACTCGAAATCCTTTTGCTGTTGATCCGTAAGTTTCAGAGGCTTAGCAGATTTGTATATATTACCAATCATTTTTGCAAGAGATGTAAGGTACAGCATAAACTTCTGAGCAGCATCAGCACCACGATACACATAGGGATGCTTAGGAAGATCAGTTTCGAGATGTTCAACACTGGATGTAGGTTTCACGTAAACACAGAAGCTCATTGGTGTGTGCTCTTGATAAGGTGTTGTATAGGAAGTTTCAGGATTGGGTATACACGTATGGCATGGAGTGAGAATACTCTCAAAATCAGCATAGATGACATAAGGTACTTTCAGCATCCTCTCAACATTTTTAAACTGTACAATTGATTTCTCCTTGGTAGGCATAACTACCCTTGCAACACGATGTTGAATGTTGTGCCGGTTCTGGCACACAGAGAGATGCCGACATCTGATAAAGTTCTTTGATCTATGCCGGCAAGCTCCGCCCATTTTATTTCTACTGTTTAATCGCTTATATCTCCTGAATGAAAAGATATAGAACAATGGAATAAAAACTAATCAATTGTTTGGAATGCGCCGCGTCATTAGGGTATTGTTCCAAGTTGACCAGGGATGCCTGGGTTCGAATCCTAGGAGTGAATGCAAATTCATCTTCTAATAACTCGGAGAGTAATTAAGATAAAGACGCCAAATAAACTTTATTACATTAATGTCATTAGGTAGTTTCTTGTAAATGTATATTTTGGTACCTGGTGTCCTGGGTTCGATCCTTAATTTTAAAACCTTTATTATCTCGGAAACTGAGAAAGCTAGAGGAATGGACTAAAGCATGTTTGATAGCTGTTATAATGTGTAATTAATACTGTATATAATTTTTAATCGGTTGTCTCTAGTTCGAATCCCGATTTTTTAATGACTTCCTTAATTTTACTCTATACTCTAGAAAATATCAGTTAGATTGATGCTGTAACTACATACAGCACCTTTAAGCATACCAAACTCATATTATAAATTATTTTGTTCTTGGTGTTCTGGGTTCGAATACTGATTCGATGGAATTTACTTATAAATTTAATAACTCCTCAACCAATTAAGATAAAGACGCCAAATAAACTTTATTGCGTTTATGTTATTAGGTAGTATCTTGTGGATGTGTAATTAGATACATGACGTCCTGGGTTCGATCCTAATTTTAAAATTTTCATTATCTCGGGAACTAAGTGAGGTAGAAGAGTGGACTAAAGCATGATTGATAGCTTCTATGATGTGTAATTAATGCTGTATATAATTGCCAATCAGTTGTGCTTGGTTCGATTCCCCATCTTTTAATGACTTTCTTAATTTTCCTCTGTACACTAGAATATATCACTTAGATCAATGATGTAACTACATACAGCTTTGTTTAACATGTCAGACTAATATTATAAATTATTTTGTTCCTGGTGTTCCGGGTTCGAATACCGATTCAATGAAATTTACTTGCAAAACTTTAATAACTCGTAATTTAATTTAGATAAACATGTCAAGGTAAACGCAAACAGAGTATCTAGTCCTTAAATATCGTTATCGTGACAAATATTACTTTAAAGTACTCAGATCGAATCCCGAAGGGTGATTTCATATATCTTCAAGCTTATGGATCATATCAGGTTCGAGTAAAGATTAAATGGTAGATGCTGATATTGGGGAGCTAAAATACATTTATTAAAAGTATTACCAGGTTCGATTTAGAAGCTTAGAATCTGTGTAACTCTGGAAAAATTGCTTTTCTCATGATTGTAGTGAAATGTAATGGTCTTTCTGTGAGAAGATGGAAAGGAAGAATTGAAAAGGGAATAAAAACATGAAATAATTAAGTAAATAAGGGGGAAAATCCTCTAGGTTTCCTTTTAAGCTTTTACTTTTAAGTATTGTGATAATACAGCTTGAATTAACCTTGGTACAATAGGTGGTGATGGTGGTAGTGGGCTTGAATTTGAAATATATGTCTGAATGAGCGTGTGGGAATACTTCTCTTGCTGGTGTGACAGCATAAGCAGGTAGTTATGAGACGAGTTTAAACGTGTTTGATGCTGCCAGACATCCTGTCTCTGGGTGTGACGTCATAAACATCCTGTCTCTAGACTTGAGGTTATATGGCTGGGGGTTAGTACACGTTGAGCGATCATATACAGGTGGTTATGGAGCGAGTTTATGATTGATCTAAAAGGTTCGTGCTCCCTCTATAAATATGGTGATCTAGGGCATTGGACTTCATTGTGCTAATTAGTCTTGAGGTGTTAACATCGTGTTCTCTCCAAGAATAATCAGCTTTCTAAAGTGGTGTCAAGGTGAAGAGGTCTACATTTCATTGATCAGTGATTAATACGTTATTACATCAAGAATAAAGATGAATAACTCAGCGTATAAGGATATTATTCCAAGCGCTACTGGATATGCATGCGGAAAATGTGGGAAGAAGTTCCTCCGAGGTTATGACAAGAGAAGACACGAGATGAGCTGCAAGAAGCTCTTCAAATGTAAACATTGTAATGTAACATTCAAAGATTGTTATAAGGGGCAGCGACACGAAGATATATGTGAAATAAGCAGCCCTCAGAAGAAAAGAAGATTGGAGCCAACTAAACATCAGTTACTGTCAACAATGGAGGACTGTGATATGAAAGAATACGAAACTTCATTCGAAGGACGATTGAAATCGTATTTTATACGATGCGAATCAGCTAAGGACCTAAATATGTATCTGCAAGAGGCAAAACAACGTATAATCCAGGCTGTGCATAAAGAGCTTAGCATTCATAAGAGTGTTAAAATTAATCTGCTGGCTGAGTGTCGATTTGTTAACAGTATTGGAGAAACCTGTGACAAAACATTTAAAACACGGAATCAAGCTGTTTTCCTGGAAACTGATCTGGAGTCAACGATGGAAGTGAAATTCAAGAAATTGGTGACTGAAATGGAGGAGTCTCAGCTTAAGGGTAGCAGCTGGGCTTTGCTTGCTGTGGAAGGAGTTCGACTTCGTATCAACAAGCACAACCCGTTACGAGGAAGTAGCTACATACCACTACCGTCATCTGTCGGAGCTAACGAAGCGTGTATAAACATTCAGAACTTTACCGACGAGAAATGTTTCATGTACTCTGTATTAGCTATATTCATAGGGAAGAATGCACAGCGTGTGAACAAATACAAACAACTTCAAGACAAGTACGACTTCAGCTGTGTTTCCTACCCTACTCCACTTTCTCAAATACCTAAATTTGAGAAGCTTAACAATATGTCTATTAACGTTTTCGGGCTGGATGAGAAGCATGAAGTGTATCCGATAAAGGTTGCTGATATTGAACTACCTGAACATCGCGACCTGCTACTATTGAATGATAGCAGTGGAAAACATCACTACGTGTATATAAAGAATTTTGAGAAACTCGTTCGACGCCAGAACACTAACCATAATGGACGGGTTTATACTTGTAAGCGCTGCTTTACACATTTTGATGACCAGAGCGGACGAAGTGGACAGGAAAAACTACAAGAACATGCAGCCGTCTGTATTCAACATGGTGTTGCAAGGGTAGTTATGCCTACCAAGGAGAAATCAATTGTACAGTTTAAAAATGTTGAGAGGATGCTGAAAGTACCTTATGTCATCTATGCTGATTTTGAGAGTATTCTCACTCCATGCCATACGTGTATACCCAATCCTGAAACTTCCTATACAACACCTTATCAAGAGCACACACCAATGAGCTTCTGTGTTTACGTGAAACCTACATCCAGTGTTGAACATCTCGAAACTGATCTTCCTAAGCATCCCTATGTGTATCGTGGTGCTGATGCTGCTCAGAAGTTTATGCTGTACCTTACATCTCTTGCAAAAATGATTGGTAATATATACAAATCTGCTAAGCCTCTGAAACTTACGGATCAACAGCAAAAGGATTTCGAGTCTTCTACGACATGCTACTTGTGTAGAAAACCCTTTACAGAAGAGAACTATAAAGTACGCGACCATGATCACATCAGCGGTGAATATCGTGGAAGTCTTCATAATGAATGTAATTTAGCCTGCAAAACACCTAAATATATATACCAGTCTTCATGCATAACCTTAGCGGATATGACTCTCATTTCATTGTTAAGGAGCTGGGTTGTACAAGTGAACGTGTGGAGGTAATTCCTAACTCTGAAGAAAGCTATATCTCATTCACCAAGTATGTAGGAGATATAAAGCTTCGATTTGTGGATAGCTTCCGATTCCTCAGTACAAGCTTGGATAAGTTGGTAAAAAATCTAACCTCGTATCCTGAAACGCTAAAGTACTTTGGAGAAGACAAATTGAAGTTGATGACCCGTAAGGGTGTATTTCCATATGATTTTGTTACGTCATGGGATGTCCTGAACGAGACCTGCTTGCCTCCTAAGGACTACTTCTACAATAGATTAAATGAAGAAGAAATTACTGATGCTGACTACGATCATGCTAGAAATGTATGGGAGCTGTTTAATGTGAGAAACCTGGGAGAGTACAGCGATCTCTACTTAACTTCGGATGTACTTCTTCTAGCTGACGTCTTTGACACGTTCAGAGAGCAAACCCTTAAAACACACAAAGTCGATCCCGCCCATTATTTTACCTCTCCAGGTCTAACATGGGACGCTATGTTACTGTATACTGGAATTAAGTTAGAGCTGTTACAAGATTATGATCAACTACTCATGGTGGAATCAGGTATAAGAGGAGGTTTATGCCAAGTTTCTCATCGGTATGCTGAGGCTAATAACACTTATATGGAGAAGTTTGATCCGACGAGACCAACCCAATTTATCACATACGAGGACGCAAATAACCAATATGGGTGGGCAATGTGTCACGCCCTTCCTTTTGGTGGATTTCAGTGGGTGTCACCTGAAGAAATCAACTTAGAAACACTACAAGAAGATGATCCTCATGGGTACATATTAGAAGTCGACATCGAGTATCCTGCAGAACTTCACGATCTACACAACGATCTACCTTTCCTGCCAGAGTGTATGAAACAATTGGAATCATCTACAAAGAAACTGATACCTCATCTTGGACCTCGAAAGAAGTATGTAGTGCATTACATGGCTTTGAAGCAAGCTCTTAGTCATGGACTACGACTAACAAAAATCCATCGTGTGCTACAATTCCGACAGTCTCAGTGGTTGAAACCTTATGTGGAATTTAACAACAGGCTACGACAACAAGCTGCAAATGATTTCGAGAAGGATCTCTACAAGCTCTTTAACAACGCTATGTTTGGAAAAACTATGGAGAACCTGCGTAACCGTATGGATATACGACTGGTGACCAATGAAAAAACTCTAGAGAAGCTGATCGCCAAGCCTACGTTTATCGACAGGACGATATATGCTGATAATCTAGCTGCTGTACATATGGCCTCTCGTCAGATTGTATTCAACAAGCCTATATACATTGGTATGAGTGTGTTGGACATCTCCAAGACATTAATGTATAACTATCATTACGACGTTTTGTTGCCTTATTATGGAGCTGAAAACCTGAAGCTTATGTATATAGACACTGATTCGTTCATTCATCGTGTAACAACTGAAGATGTGTACCAGAACAAGCTACGTTTTCTTGAGCATCTCGATACAGCTGATTACCCTGCCAACCATATACGTTACACTACTCAGAACAAGAAGGTATTGGGAAAATTTAAAGATGAGGCTAATAGCAAAATCATCCTACGCTTTGTTGGACTACGTCCTAAGATGTATGCCTTAGATATTCAAGGGTCAATGATAAAAAAGATTAAAGGTATAAAACGTAGCGCTATTAAGCAGTACATTTCGTTTGACAGCTATACAGACTGTCTTAAAACCAGTGAAATCATCAGAACACCTGTGAATCTGATCCTATCACGAAAGCATGCCCTTGCTACAGTACAAGTGAATAAAATTGCATTGACTCCGTTTGATGATAAAGGAATTATTGCTGAGGACGGGATAACAACATATGCGTATGGACATTACGCCATTACAAACAGTGCTTAAAAGAATGTAAGTTAAAGATAAAGATTTTCTAGTGAGTCTACAATCTTAAAAAAGAAGGTATCTGTGTGCTGTATATGCAGATAGCTGACGCCTGATGAAGAAATAAGAAGATGGAAGGGAAGGTGGTAACCCTGCCATTAGGAGCAATCCTAGTGCTAGTCTCAAGCCTAGATAAAAGGGGAGAGACATCTATAACGAACTAAAATAAAGGTATGTTGACGTAAAGCTTTTCAATTTGTGAACCAATATGCAGTTTATCCCTCTCCGCATCGTACAATAACTGTTTAACATATAATAAGTTTGTAAGATTTAGAAAAAAGTATATAAATTGTTGTAACGTTGGATGAGAAAAGTTTTATAATCGAATTACTCTCTATATTACCATGAGTACCTGTGATACTAGTTGAATTGCCTGTTAAAATGACTTAAATACCTGTGATACTACCCGAATCGTGTGAAATTACATTAAATAGCTCAGATACGAATTCCTGCTCTAAATTAGTACGAGCACCTGTGATACTATCAGAATTGCCTATTAAAATGACTCAAATACCATTGATACAACCTGAATCAGCTGCATTTACCTTAAATAGCCGTGATACAAATCTCTGATCGAAATTATTACGAGCATCTGTGAAACTATGCTGATTATCCAAATACTTATGATATTACCTGAACTATCTGTAAAATACGAAACTAGGCTATAACCAACCCCTGGAACCTACCCTCCTGTAATGCTTGCTTAATTACTCTAAGCACCTATGTTACTTGAATTATCCTAAATACCTACGATACCCTCTGAATTACCTTGAAATATGAAACTATGCTATACCCAACCCTGGAATCTAGCCTCCTGTGATACTACCTGAATTAGCTTAAATACCTACGATACTAGCTGAATTAGCTGTGAAATCATGCATAGCTATGATGCAGTTAGCCTCTGGAATCTAGCCTCCTGTGATACTAGCTGAATTAGCTTAAATGCTCACGATACTAGCTGAATTGGCTATGAAAATGATTTAAATACCTGTGATACTACCCGAATCATGTGAAATTACCTTAACTAGCTCTGATACGAATTCCTGCTCTAAATTAGCACGAGCACCTGTGATACTATCTGAATTACCTGTTAAAATGACTCAAATACCATTGATACAACCTGAATCATCTGCATTTACCTTAAATAGCTGTGATACAAATCTCTGATCGAAATTATCAATAATATCTGTGAAGCTCTGTCGATTACCTCAAATACTTACGATATTACCTGAACTATCTGTGAAATACGAAGCTAGGTTATAACCAACCCCTGGAACCTACCCTCCTGTAATGCTTGCTTAATTACTCTAAACACCTATGTTACTTGAATTATCCTAAATACCTACGATACCCTCTGAATTACCTTGAAATATGAAACTATGCTATACCCAACCCTGGAATCTAGCCTCCTGTGATACTACCTGAATTAGCCTAAATACCTACGATACTAGCTGAATTAGCTGTGAAATCATGCATAGCTATGATGCAGTTAGCCTCTGGAATCTAGCCTCCTGTGATACTAGCTGAATTAGCTTAAATGCTCACGATACTGGCTGAATTGCCTGTGAAATACGACACTAAGCTATACCCAACCCTAGAATCTATCCTCTTGTGATACTAGCTGAATTAGCCTAAATACCTACGATACTAGCTGAATTACCTGTGAAATCATGCAGAGCTATGATGCAGTTAGCCTCTGGAATCTATCCTCCTATGATACTAGATGAATTAGCCTAAATACATACGATACTAGCTGAATTACCTGTGAAATACGACACTAAGCTATACCCAACCCTAGAATCTATCCTCTTGTGATACTAGCTGAATTAGCCTAAATACCTACGATACTAGCTGAATTACCTGTGAAATCATGCAGAGCCATGATGCAGTTAGCCTCTGGAATCTATCCTCCTGTGATACTAGATGAATTAGCCTAAATACATACGATACTAGCTGAATTACCTGTGAAATCATACACTGCTATGATACAGTCAGCCTCTTGCAATACTAGCTGAATTACTTACCTGTTAGTGTGAGTGGCTTAGCTTTTCCCGTTGTAGGTCACCTTTTTCCCTTTATGGCTCACCTTTTTCCCTTTGGTGGTCACCTTTTTCCCTTTACTGGTCACCTTTTTCCCTTTACTGGCCACCTTTTTCCCTTTGCTGGTCACCTTTTTCCCTTTGCTGGTCACATTTTTCCCTTTGCTGGTCACATTTTCCCTTTTTGGGTCACCTTTTTCCCTGAGCAGTCACCTTTTGCCCTGAACGAGTCACCTTTTCCCTGAATGGGTTACGTGATGGGCATGTCTAGAACATTGACATGAAACATATTTTCATGAAGTTCTCGCTTAAAGTCGCTTTCAAGGTCTAGTATCTCCCTCCTATTCCATATCTCTCCTGTATATAATTCCATATTCCTACTGCTACACTACCTGTCTAGCCTACCGACTCTCCTCGTTTTCCTATACTTCTCATATAAACCATACTCTACTCTCAACCACTGTCTAGTCTAGCACCTCTTCCCGTATCCCCTGCCTCTCATAAAGCGTATTCCCCCTCCTGCCCCCTGTCTAGCTGAGTATCTCCTTGGTTTCCTATCTAACATATATAAAACACATTCTACCTTCAACATCTGTCTATTCTAGCATAGGATCTCTCCGTTTTC
This sequence comes from Deroplatys truncata, assembly GCA_030765065.1. Lineage (NCBI taxonomy): Eukaryota > Metazoa > Arthropoda > Insecta > Mantodea > Mantidae > Deroplatys > Deroplatys truncata. The sequence goes on from CM060976.1 coordinate 18,581,377, forward strand.
TCGTCTCCTTATAAACGTATACTCAACCTCCTTAGCTTAATACCTCTCCTCGTTTTCCTACACCTCTCATATAAAACGCCATATTCTACCCTTCAAGTCCTGTTTAGTATACCATCTTTCCTTGTATTCCCTATCTCTCTCGTATAAAGCATATCCCTCCCTCCTTTAGCATCTGACTAGCCTAGCATCAGGCCTGGTATTCCCTATCTCGCCCATATAAACGCATTTTCCTCCTTGAACCGTCGCATCTACCCTCGTTTTCCCTATCCTTTCCCATATAAACGCAAAAAACTGTGCTCGATCTCTCTATATATACCTACTGAGATTTCACCGGAAATACATGTTTTGAGACCTCCTGAATCCAAAAGAAGCACTTTTGGAAACATGTCCGTGTGTGTCTGTGTGTGTGTCGGTGTGTGTGTGTATATGTGTGTGTGTGTGTGTGTGTCTGTGAACAGCATAACTCAAAAACGAACAGTCGGATAAACACCAAACTTGGTATTTTGGTTTATTGTCTTCCAGAGATGCGACACGAAGGTTTTCAAGAAAATCCCCCCACCCCAGACTACCCTTTACATGGAGCATTTTTCGAAAATTTTAATTTTCTCAAAAATAGCTCTAACGATTTTGATTAAAATATCATATGTTTAAGATAATGTCATGAGAAATGAAATGTATATCTCGAATTTTCTAGGAATGTCTCCAAAAGTATTCTTCATTGTGAACGACTTTTTCATAACTGGTAAACCATAAGAGATAGACAAAATTTTATTACACAAAAAATGTAGATCGCGTTAAAATACACAACTTATGTCATATACATTTCTTTTGTTGAGTGAACCGTTTTCGAGATATTGCTTGTTATTTCCCTAAATTTTCCAAAACTTATACTTTTTCTCAAATTCTTTATTCATTTTTGCTCTCTCTACTACGTATAGTAAGTAGGGGAAGTATTGCATTCCACCCAAAAATTCGATACCGAGATTTCACCGGAAATACATGTTTGGAGACCTCTTGAATCCAAAAAAACATTTTTGGAAACATGTCCGTGTGTGTGTGTGTGTCTGTGTGTGTCTGTGAACAGCATAACTCAAAAACGAACCGTCGGATAAACACCAAACTTGGTATTTAGGTTTAGTGTCTTCCAGAGATGCGACACAAATGTTTTCAAGAAAATCCCCCCACCCCAGACTACCCTTTACATGGAACATTTTTCGAAAATTTTAATTTTCTCAAAAATGGCTCCAACGATTTTGAATAAAATATCATATGTTTAAGATAATGTCATGGGAAATGAAATGTATATCTCGAATTTTCTGGGAATGTCTCCAAAAGTATTCTTCATTGTGAACGACTTTTTCATAACTGGTAAACCATAAGAGATAGACAAAATTTTATTACACAAAAACTGTAGATCTCGTTAAAATACACAACTTATATCATATACATTTCTTTTGTTGAGTGAACCCTTTTCGAGATATTGCTTGTTATTCCCTTAAATTTTCCAATACTTATACTTTTTCTCAAATTCGTTATTCATTTTTTTATGTCCTGGACTTGCAAAGAGAATGGAATGCGCCGCATAGCAACCAGCGTTAAAATATTTGACCATCGCTTAAAAGCTACTATATTCCCCTTGCATCTACAAGAAAATTAGCAATAAGATTGACATCTCGATATCTCGATTAACATAAAGCAAATGGAGAATAGGCGTTTGTAAAAATAGATTGTACAAGAGTAGAGAAAGTCATGTGAGTGTAACACATCAGATTTGTTTTATGTCCTGGACATGCAAAGAGAATGCAATGCGCCACATAGCAACCAGCGTTAAAATATTTGACTATGGCTTAAAAGCTACCATATTCCCCTTGCATCTACAAGAAAATTACCAATAAGATTGACATCTCGATTAACATGAAGTATATGGAGAATAAGCGTTTGTAAAAATAGTTTTACAAGAGTAGAGAAGGTTATGTGAGTGTAACACATCAGATTTTTTTTGTTCTGGTAATACAGAGAGAATGGAGTACTCCACATAGCAAGCACCTCTTAAAATATTTGACTATCGCTTAAAGGCTAGCAATTCTCCTTGCATCTACAAGAAAATTAGCAATAAGATTAACATCTCGATATCTCGATTAACATGAAACATGTGGAGAATAAGCGTTTGTAAAACTATTTTGTACAAGAGTAGAGAAAGTCATGTGAATATAACATATCAGATTTTTTTTAATTCCTATGTGTTAACTCGGTAAGCTCGCCAAGTGAAAGTACGATTTGCAGAATGATTTCCACGTGTAAAAGTTCCAGGCCGTTCAACAATCCATGAACTTTACAGTAAATTTCAAGCCACAAGAAGTGTTCAGGCTAAGAAATCTAAAAGACTGCGTTCGGTTCTTACCGAAGAAACTTTAGATGACACTGGTCATCGTTTCGAAAATTCCCTCCCCCCAAAAAAAATTCCATGTTGGATAGTTTCCTAATGAGGTGCCAAAAATGTATGGACAACAACGATGGCCAGTTTCAGCATCTCCTTTCATAAAGTTGGTTTCATCCGCGCCTTTCTGTGATAGCGGCAGACGGCAACGAGCGCCCAGGACGCGGACAGGAAAAACACCGCGCAGGCGGTTCGGAGTCTTTTGGCTCTGTATATATATATATACAGTACAGCATTTAGTAAATATGTAAAACTTTACAGACAGAAGGGGAACCGAACACGGAATCTCTTGGTTAGAAACCCGCCGCCCTAACCTTTTGTACACAAAACACAGTTGCGTATATTTAGATTAAAGCACTACCTAACAAGTAATCTTCAGATGCCTGAAACATGACTGACCGGACGTATTATTATTATTATTATTATTATTATTATTATTATTATTATTATTATTATTATTATTATTATTATTATTATTATTGCGAATGAGCCCATGTATGACTACGCAAAGTACTTAGAAACGTTTCTTTGCTTTCCTCTGAATCCATAGTTTTCTCATTCTTTGGCTGTGGTCTTTCTTCCTCTCGCTGCCCATGTTGTTTCAGTTTTTGGTTTGCTTTTTCCTCTTGGTCAACTTGTCACTTTGCACTTTGATTCTAAAGATACCTCCTTGCGTAATTCCTGCCAATTTTCAATAATTTATTACTTATCTTTCCATTTCATGGTATCCATTATTTATTTTGAGAGCCTGTTAGAGTTCATTCGTTTATTATGTACATAAAAGTTTAACCTTCTTTTTCTAACGTCACCGTGATTGTCTGTGTATATTTTATTTAATTTTTACTTCTGTGTCTGTATTGTTCACCTATGAGCTGTGGACCTAAACTTTTTCTTATAATGTTGCTTCTTTCTTCACAATACTTTAGTTATCTGCTTTTCTGTTCAAAATTAATCTTTCTGTTCCTAGAGAACTCTGGTTTAATTACAGTGTTATGATGCCTTAATTTTGTATGCTTAGACACGCTATTTTTATTATACATGTTTTGAGTAATATTATATACCTTTTATTATTATTATTATACTTTAATAAACTACAGAATATTACATCAGTATTCATCTTATAAGCACTATATTGCCATACAAAGTATGCAATTGATAACACACAAAAAGTATATCAGATCGATGAAACAAAGCTAATGTCAATACATATACACTTTTCTGATGCACAATGACAGTGTACCGATACCAAAATGCCTTTAAATAAAATAACTGAAGGGAAGCAAAGAGTTCTATATAATGTAATGATAAAACTACAGATATTTTACCACCCTTGATGTTGTCATTTGGGTTGTCTATTCGAACAAACTGGGCGCGAATTTGGGGACACCTTGATTAATTTTAACAAGTACCATAGATATGAATAAGGGGGAAAGCCACAGTGCACCCATGCGGTGTTTGCAGTAAAGTTTAACAGCAACTCTTTGACAGCAAAACTTGAAGATATACTTAGAATGATTACCTGTTCAAATAAGAACTGTTCCCACGACGCCCCTTATTTTGGCACACACTATTCTGTTTAAGAACACACATATATATATATATATATATATATATATATATATATATATATCATATGTCTCTGCTTTCGTAATTTTTACTTTCTCTACTATTTACCTATAGCAAGTAGAGCAATTATTTATTGCATTCCAACCAAAAATTCGATACCGACATTTAACCAAATATGCCGTTTTGAGCCTCCATTAATGAAAAAATCATTTAAAGAAACGTTTTGTGTGTGTGTGTGTGTGTGTGTGTCCGTAAACAGCATAACTCAAAATGAAGTTAGACTTATTCAAAGATAGATTTTGAAGAATATTCCCTACCCAAAATTACGCTTTAAATGGAAAAAAATCGTTACTTTTTATTTTCTCAAAGATGACAAACGATTTTGATTAAAGTGCCATATGTTTAAGATATTTGTATGGCAAAGAAGATGCATATCTCGAATTTTCTGAGAATAACCTCCTCAATCGGAATGACTTGTAATGGTAAACCGTAACAGAGACAAAATATTACTAAACAGAAAGTACAGATCTCTTAAAGCTTAGAATTTATGTCAAATACTTTTTTGTGAAGTTAATCGTTTCCGAGATACTCATTATTGGTTTGAATTTTCAAATAATTATACCTTTCACAACTGCTAAATCGCCTTCTTACTTTCTCTACCACGTACATAATAGGTAGAGAAGCTATTGCATTCCATCCAAAAATTCGATAAGACCCCTGAATCCAAAATAAAAGCGTCTTTAGAAAAAGTCCGTGTGTGTGCGTGTGTGAACAGTGTAACTCAAAAACGAAAAGTCGGATAAATACCAAAGTGGTATTTAAGTTCAACACCTTCCAAAGATGCGACACGAAGATCTCCCCACCGTAAACTACTCTTTATATGAAACATTTTTCGAAATTTGTTATTTTATAAAAAAAATGGCTCCATCGATTTTGATTAAAAAGCCATACATTATAGATACATGGCAAATAAAATGCATATCTTGAATTTTCTGGGAATAGCCTTTGAAGTTCTCTTCATTCGAAAGGAATGTTGTATAATCTTGCGTAACTGGTAAACTTAAAGGATAGACAAAAACCTACTTCACAGAAAATGTAATTTTTTAAAACACAAATTTACTTTAAATAACTTTTCGTGGCATCAGCTGTTTACGAGATATTCGTTATACTCGTATGCCCGTTCGAATTGTTCAATACGTAGGTATTCTTTTAAAGTCCTGTCAACATTCAATGTTTCTCGCAATTCCATTGAAATATTAAAGAAATCTAATGTCAGCATATAGCGTGCAGTTCTTAAACATTTGACTATAGTGTTTCCCTTGGAAATGTGTAATGTATGTAGTAGCTATTTTTGCAAAGATTTAAAATGAAGTAGATATAAAAATAAGCTTTTGTAAAGCAACTTTGTATGGCCACTAGAAACGATAGAGGGTAGAGAAAGTCATCTGAATAACACATCAGGATTTTTTTTTCCATGGCCATACAAAGTCCATGTAATTTCAAACCCATCTTTAAAAATCTGACAATCGTTTCATCTACTGCATCCTACAACCAGATGTTTAAACGTGAACCAAAGGTGTATCTGGACTAACAAGGAATACATAGAATAATATGCTTTTGTAAGGATAGCTTGTAAAGAAGCAAATGAGAAAGTCACGTGAATGCAACACATTAAAGTTTCCTCATATACCTAGTACGTACATGTTTTAAATAAATATTAAAGCATGCATAAATAAACATAATTGTTAATGAATATGTAACCTTCTTGAAGGTATTATTTGAAGGTACTATTTAAATGTTCACATTTCGCCATATTTTTCTGACGTACATAATATTAATCAAAATTCGATAAAAAAATCCGGGTTAAGATACAGTTCCCCACATAACTTGAATCTTCACATTTGCATAGCTTAGGGTTGAAGTGCTTAGAATGTTATTTCTGCTACGCATTTACGGGAGAGTATGGTGAAACAGGAAGTTTCGATTCCGGGAGATGCGGCCACAACGAAAAGAATAACAAGTCTACATCTCCCCCGTCTTTTGGAAAGAAAAATAACGGCTGGTTTCGGGTTATTACACTTGCATCATGGTTCCCTCTCTAGGTTTTATGTGAAGCTGACGTTTGTTGATTCACTCTAATGGACCGCCGCTGTCTGTATGCCGAACACAGTTTTTCATACTCTAACATAATATAAGGCTGGAGACCCAATCCTCCAAGTCTCGAATTATACGGAGACAACTTCCAACCTTAATATAAAACGCGTTGCTTTATGGCCCGCTCTTTTGCAAAGCTTGCGTTTAAAGAACGCTTTATAGTCTAAGAGGCGCCCTTCTTTCTTGCTGTCAGAATAGTAGAAAAGCATATTTCACTTCCGAAAGTTAACCTATATGCAAAGTTTTAGCTTCATTCTTTCCTACAAATAAAGAAAAAGCCTTTCTTCAATAAGGGTTTGCAGGTTACGCCTTCTTGATATGTCAATATGATCTCAGTTTGATGGGGGGACCAGCGTTTTTGCACGGGACTAATGGTGCATTTATCTTTAACAATAATTGCAACATGTTTGCGGAAACTCGTCAAACAACAAGAAACACTAGTTTATTCACTTTTAAGGGGAGGTTAAAAGCCCTTTCCATCAACGACGTCATCGTTTCTAACGCTCCCCATATGGCCTATGACCTGTGGGAGTTAACCTCATTCCACCGAGCGATGACTGGACCCATTTCTGAGGTGGAGACACTCAGGGGGCGGAATCCGTTGCCTCCAATAGTAGGATGATTATTAGGATGGCGGTGCAATGAGAGGACCTACAGCTTTTACCGTGGAGTCTGAACCACGTTGGGTCTTGGGGACACTGCACATGAGCAAGTCAGAGGTGAAGGCATGCATAGGGCCGACTTAAAATCGCCACTCCAGGACCGGAATCCATCCTGGAACCGTCAGTACTGGAGCCGAAAACGAAACCACTGCGCTACCTCGGCGCCCTATCCCACCAATATTAAATTTGCTAAATTCATAACCTTATGTCAGAAACTATTTAAGATATCAGACTGAAATTTTTATGAGATGTAGATGCATTCTTCAGTTCACTGATCAGCTTCTGTACATTTGTTTATTTATTATGCAAGTTGTCTTGATTAAACTTTATCATCAGTTATTTTTTAAAATAACAAGCCATGATACTAATACCAAAGTAGATCCACAACAGCATTTAGAGCTCATTTTTATCATCCCAAAATTTAATAGCTATCTTCAATAATTTCTAAGAAAACAGTCATTTACAGAAAAAGTTATCAAAAGCAAAAATTGGAGGAAACAAACCTAGTATATCTACAAAGAAAGAAACCACACGACTTCAGCACACAGAGGTTTCCATATTTAACAGTAGTACCAACATATGAAATAAAACTTCTAAAAGATGAGCTAAAGTCTACCACTCTGTTCCAAAATGTGTAGCAGTTGTAATTTTCATTTCCGTGAAGTGGAGCAGAATTCACAGTACTAAATGGCAGATGCAGTACCAGTTTTACTTTCTCTACCACGTACTGGTAGATAGAGAAGGTATTGCATTTCACCCAAAAATTCCATATCGAGATTTCACCGAAATATATATTTTGAGGCCCTTTGAATTAAAAAAAAAACATTTTTAGAAAGAGTTAAACACCAAACTTAGTATTTAAGACAGTACCTTCCAAAGATGCCACACGAAGATTTTCAAGAAAATCCCCCCACCCCAACTTTCCCTTGCATGGCAGATTTTTCGAAATTTTTGTAAGAAGTGGCTCTAAGGATTTTGATTAAAATACCATATATTAAAGACATTTATATTACAAATAAACAGTATATCTTGAATTTTATGGCAATACCCTTTGAAGCCTTCTTCCTTCGGAAGGAATTCTGTATAATCTTGTATAACTGGTAAACGTTAAGCGACGCACGAAAACACATTTAACAAAAAAATCTTATGTGTTACACTCACATGACTTTCTCTACTCTTGTAAAACTATTTTTACAAACCTTATTCTCCATCTACTTCATGTTAATCGAGATAAACATTTGCAGACTCTATCTTATTGCTAATTTTCTTGTAGATGTAAGGGGAATGTATATTTACAAGGGCAGTATCGAAATACAGTAGCCTTTAAGCACATACATATCTCTTAATAGCTGGTTGCTAGGTGCAACACCATTCCCTTTGCCACAGATTAATACTCTTTGCATATCCAAGACAAAAAAATGAATAACGAACTCCCATTTGAGAAAATAAGTATTGAAAGGTTTAAGGGAATAACAAGCAATATCTCGAAAATGGTTCACTCAACAAAAAAAATGTATATGACATAAATTGTGTATTTTAACGCTACCTACATTTTTTGTGTAGTAACATTTTGTCTGTCTCTTATGGTTTACCGGTTATGCAAAAGTCGTTCACAATGAAGAATACTTTTGGAGACATTCCCAGAAAATTCAAGATATACATTTTATTTGTCATGAAAATATCTTAAACATACGATATTTTAATCAAAATCGTTAGAGCCATTTTTGAGAAAATTAAAAGTTTAGAAAAATCTTCCACGTAAAGGGTAATCTGGGGTGGGGGGAGTTTCTTGAAAACCTTCGTGTCGCATCCTTGGAAGATACTGAACTTAAATACCAAGTTTGGTGTTTATCCGACTGTTCGTTTATGAGTTATGCTGTTCACAGACAGACACACAGACACACAGACACACACACGGACATGTTTCCAAAAATGCTTTTTTTGGATTCAGGGTGTCTCAAAACATGTATTTCCGGTGAAATCTCGGTATAGAATTTTTGGGTGGAATACAATACTTCCCCTACTTACTATACGTAGTAGAGAAAGTAAAAATGTAGATCTCGTTAAAACACAGTTTATTTCAAATAACTTTTTTGTGACATCAGCCATTTCCGAGATATCCGTTATTAATAGTTTGAATTGTTCAATATTTAGGCATTCAATTATTTCTCGTGATGTCATGGAAACAGTATGGAATTTTAAGATCAGCAGATAGCATCCAATTCTTAAGCATTTGACTTTCGCTATTCCCTTTGCAGCTATAATGAAATACAGCTATTTCTTTATTTCGATTAAAATGGAATAGATAGGAAAATAGGCCTTCGTAAGAATAATTTGTATGCCCATTAATAGTGTAATAGAGTTTAGAGAAAGACATGTTTATTATTAAATCAGATTTTTACTTTCTCTACCAGTACATAGTAGGTAGTATACAGAGGGTTGTTCGCAATCTATGGCAACAAAATTAAGATCCCCTTACCTTATGAAAAACCTCGCCCCCACCAGCAGTGATGTTCTATCCAGTGGCCTTTAGCTTGAGCTATCAATCTGCAGCACAGCTTCCACTGGAACAAACTGCTACGAAATACGGGGATGTCCAGTTCATTCCATTCCTACTGGCAGCTTTCAAGAGACCATCCAAAGTTCGCACCGTCTGCTTCCAAAGGTTCTTTTCAGTAACCCAAATGTACAAAACTCCATCAGATGACTTATCACGAATGTCACTGAAATGTATGGAATGTATTTTCATTTCTCTCTCTCTATGTTCTCCAAAAATTTGTAGGTTGAAGCAGACAGTAAGTTGATGCCTTATTCTGATGCAAGCAGACTTTATTTACATCTACACCATAGAGAGCAGGGATTTCTGTGTGGAAAATTGGTATCAGGACGTTAGTCTGTTAATATGCCGAGTTGATTCTCACATTTTTATGCACACGACGAATGGTTAATTTGCCATTGGGGAGATTTTCGTCAGTTTCCTTATACCAACTTTTAATTTTTGTCTCCCCTTGGTCGGCTATATATAGTCCAGGGTTTGTTCCAGTCACTTAGATAAACATATGCCTCATCTAAAAAGACAACAAACATCCACTTTTTACCAGCTAGGTATTGTTGATGTAGCTTTCTGCTGTTAGTGGCACGTTCTGCAAGTGTTTAGGCAACAGCTTATATCCCCAGCGCTTATGCACTTTTCTAGATTCAAATCCTGGTTGATTATGGTGTAGTAACAGAGATCCCTAATTACAGTGCAATGGCCCTCTGAGTTACAGGATTTGGTCCAGAGGCATGGGCCCTCACCTTCCAAATTATCTCCGGGGTGCGACTGGTGGCCGGTAGTGGATTCCCGTTTCTTGCCCTTTGGAATAAATCTGAAGTGGCCTTACCTTTCTTGTTGAGATCAAAGGAGATCTTTTTCTTGGATATGGCAATACCACGCCTCTTGCACTGCTTAATAATCTTGGAGTATAAGTATTTTGCACAGGAAAGGACAATAGTGTACCCTTAACAGAATGCTTCTATTTTTGACAACATTTGGCGCAGCAAGAGCACACAACTGAGCAAACACAGTGATACACTCAAACTGCTGAACTTTTATTCGGCTCCACGTCATGTTTCAGCGCGGAGCTATTGTGCTCGTCTGATATTGTAACCATAGATCGTGAACAACCTTCTGTTAGTATTGCACTCCATCCAAAAATTCGATACCGTGATTTCAATGGAAATACATGTTTTGAGGCCCCCTGAATACAGAAAAGGATTTTTAGAATAAGGTCCGTGTGTAAGTGCGTGTGTTTGTGTGTGTGTGTGTGTCTCTGTCTGTATGTGTGTGTCTGTAAACAGCGAAGCTCGAAAACGAAAATTCCGATGAATACCAAACTTGGTATATAGGTTTTGCAGCTTCTGCTGGACGAAGAATGCAACACCTGGACTGAACTGACTAGTGAAAGGAGGGGTTACCTAGCACTGCGACCCTCAAGGAATCTATTGTGCGTACATCCCGGGAGGAACGGATGAGGTGAGGAAGCCGTAGGAGACATGTGGGTTGCATAGCAGCTGACATAAGTTGACAGATATGCGCAGAGTTCCCTAACAGTTCCAGGCTTGACCACCCGGCCACGGGAGAACCACTCGGAGACGTCCCTCTAGTGGAACTGGGGAAACATTTCCACAGCGCAAGCATCTGCGCCATCTGCCCGATACCGACCGAACCAGAGTCAACCTGAAACAGGGAAGGGAAATGAAATGAGAGAAAAGCCGTGGTAGAATACCCCACTCCAGCCTTTGTCAACCAGGGAAAACCAAGAAAAACCCTGGTCAGAGTGGGCGACCACCGGTAACCGATTCCGGGACCTCCCAAATGCGAGCCTCGCACTTACCGCGGAGCCATTTTGTTTGGAATATAACATCTCAGATTATTATCAAGTTCCTAGTGGCGGAAAATCCAAATTTTGGAGCAATCGCGTGTCTTCCGAAATAATTCATTCATTTTCGAGGTATAACAGAGGGTGGAGGTTGAAACTTCGATGCGGGGAGTTGCCTGTAGAACATTTTCTTCAACGGTGTTCCTGAGGGGCTAGTTGTTCAACGTGATCCCTACCATTGTTTACCCTATTGTATATCGTTCAACGGAGGGGGACGCCTCGCGTGCTGCGACCTGCACAGGTCTCTTACCACCAGAGGAAGGGATGAGGTAAAGGAACCACAGGAGGCTACAGGCCATGGAGACGCACGGAACTCCCTAACATTTCCAAGCTCACAGACCCGTCCCACTGCCGGAGCCGAGAAAGGGCGATGAATGATCCACCAATCACGCAGCCCTCTGGTGTCGACCCGGCACCGACATACGCCACGAAACCTAGAAGCACACCTTAATATGAGAAGGAAATCGAATGATAGAGAAACGATGGAAACGAAACTGTGATAGAGAAAACATCATCCCAGCAGTCGCCTGCCGACCCCGGGGAAACCACGAAAAACCCATGAGTCAGAGTGGTAGTCGCAGGTCGAATGACAGTTACCACGGCGCCACTTCGCTGGTATCATTTGTATTTCACTGTCTGATAGGGTATTAGCAGCGCGTCAGTTTGGAGTTGAGATCCACATCCTTCAACACTGAAGATATGATAATTCCGGTCAGTTAGTGACCCTCTTAACAAAAGCTACCACGAAACGCTGCTAATTTGTAACAGTCAATACAAACCGTGACAAGTGTTACTGAGCAAACAGGCTATAACATTAAGAGGCATTAGGAGCTCTCTCGTTGTGAGAAGCGAGCCTTTGTGTTTAGAAGGGTTCTTGCACCGTGGAAGCGCTTCTCTCAGTTTCAGGTACATTCCAAGGATGGACTTCTAAGGCGAAATCTGGCTGTGGTTTTCATCATTCGCATTTATAAACGTAGGTTGTTTACAAAATTGTAGCTACGTGTTGAGCTTGACCAGTTTGTTTTCAATACATTTGGAAGACAATAAAAATCAATTAGAATTGTCATGTTTGGTCACATTCTTTAGGACTACGCTTATAACGAATGTCGCAAAATATAAATAATTTTTTTAAAGAATATGTCAGATATTTGGAGAAGAAAATCTGTTTCCTAAACTACATTAGCAACATTTGTGATGTCTTAGATTGCCATAGTCGTGATATTTTCAGTTATTCTGAGAAACGAAAAACGCTGTGCTTATGTTTTATGCAGAGATGGATGATTGAACTCCTTGTGACAAGGCCGTGGTGTTGTAATACTGTAGTATACCAAATATCTTCTTTAAAGTAGGATAATGAGTTTCTTGATAATATTTCCTCTACCTACCACAAGTGAGTGCTACAGAAAGAAATGAGAGCCACTTTATGGCCATCTCAACCTGAATTACCTCAAACCCGATAACATATCCCTGTAATAGTAGAACAGACCTGTCGTTTTTCCATTTTATTCAACTTCTCAAACATATGCAGTTTAGAAATCTGAGTAACAATGAAAGTAACTTTTAAAACCACTAACTATACTATTTTAGAAACTTTTAGACATACCTTAGTGTACTGTTCCCGAGAACAGCAAGGCAGCATAAATTTCGTGACAAGAACCAGGATATATTGCGCAAACGTTTAGTTATTGGCATAACGAAACTCTCCTTCCAAAAGACAAATATCACATACTGGTTTCGTGTATGACGCCATCCATCCACCAACAGAATGATTCGACACAGCTGTCTATGGGAAACAATTATCGCACAAATGGCGTTGAACGACTGTCACAAAAATCAACTGAGAGTTCTTATGGTAATTCATTCTTCTTTCGCACGAGTTATGTGGAGTACAAGGTTGGAAGGGTAGAATCAGGCTGAAAAAATCAATGTTATTGCCGGGAATTGAACCAAGGATCTTCCTGTTTCCGTCCGGTTACTCTAACCAACTGAGCTACCATGCACTCGCAGTCAGTTGAAGAATTTAATGTAATGCTGGCATATTGCCATTATAGATCAGTTGGTCAGTTGAGGTATTTAATGTCGTGCTGATATATTGCCATAATAACTCAATTTGTCAGTCGAGATATTTAATGCCGTGCGGATATGTTGCCATAATAACTCACATTTATCAGTCGAGATATTTAATGTCGTGCTGATATGTTGCCATAATAACTCAATTTGTCAGTCGAGATATTTAATGCCGTGCGGATATGTTGCCATGATAGCTCAATTTGTCAGCCGAGATATTTAATGTCATGGTGATAAGTTGCCATGATAGCTCAATTTGTCAGTCGAGGAATATAAGTCGTGGTGATATGTTGCCATGATAGCTCAATTTGTCAGTCGAGGAATTTAATGTCATGCGAGCATTTTGCCATGGTAGCTCAGTTGAGGCAGTTGGTGCCGTTCTGCCATGTTGCCATGCTAGATCAGTTGAGCAACTGGGCAGAAACCGGAAGATCAGAGAGTATTCGTGTTGTACATCACGATCACAATACAGAGTGAATCACCTAAAGCTTGCACCGCAAATATTTCGGAAATGAAAAGTGCTATTGATGTGCAGTTTTCACAGCATTGATTGGTAGTCAGGGGCTCGTACGTACATTTAGCCTATAAACAGATTTTAATAATACCGAGAAGGTGTATTTTTTTAGCAAACATACAATTATTTAATGGAACAATGCTACTTACATCAACAGAATAAAAGTAGGGTAAATTAGAATGCCAATGGACTTTGTTGCAGGATTCTAGTGCAAGTGGTTTACGAGAAATCTTATTTTGAAAAGTTTCCACCCCGACAATTGTTTGTCCCATTCAACCTGCTAAGTTGCTAGGTACGATGTTGTTATGTTTGTTTGCTTTGTGTTTTCTGTTCATTGATTGCATTGCGACTTTCTGGTCAGAGTTTGTGGCAGTTCAAGCAGCAAGTCGTGAGTGGAAGATGGGGTTTACTACTGCAGAAAAAGTCGACATGCTCATGGTGTATGGAGAGTGTAGGAAGAATGCAGTTCGTTTCTATACGGTGTATGCGGAAACGTATCCCAATAGACGTCAACCATCTCGGCAATTATTTATCAACCAATTACGTGAAAGTGGTACTGCAACATCTAGAAAACATAACAAAAACAAACAAGTGACTGGAGAAGAGGCAGAAATTAATGTTTTGGCTGCCGTTGCAGTAGATCCACAAATTAGTTCCCGCATAATCGCATGCGGAAGTGGCATAAGTCAGGCAAGTATACTGCGCATTATCCATCGACATAGGTTCCATCCTTATCATATCTCTCTCCATCAAGAGTTGCAGGGAACCATTTTGAGAATCGTGTTAACTGTACATGGGCATTAAGACATGATACTCCAGATTCATCATGTATCTTGGTTAGTGATGAGGGAGCATTTAATATTCATGGCCAGGTAAACCGCAGAAACATGCACTATTGGTCTGTTGACAATCCCCGTTGGCTTCGTCAGGTGGAACGTCAGCGTCCATGGAGTTTAAACGAGTGGTGTGGGATAGTGAACCATCAGCTCATAGGCCCTTTATTCATAAAAGGAACAATGAACTCGCACAAATATCGCAGCCTCCTGACAGACCATCTGCCACAGATGCTAGAAGACGTTCCTTTGCAGTCTAGGAGGAATCTGTGGTATCAACATGATGGTTGTCCAGCCCATAATGGACGAAGTGCTAAAGCTTGTCTTAACGGATTGTTTCGAAATCGTTGGATTGAACGAAGAGGACCTGTACCTTGGCCGGCCCGTTTACGGATCTGACCCCTTTAGACTTTTTTCTGTGGGGAAGGCTGAAAGACACTGTCTACAAGGATGTATCAACTACACCAGACGATATGAAACGACCTATTACTGCTGCCTGCTCTGAAATTTCCGCTGAAGTGCTAGAACGTGTGCAGCAGTCTTTCCATAGCAGACTGGAAGCGTGTATTGAAGCTGCCAGTGGTCATTTTGAACACAACCTTTGAAGGGCTATGTTCTCTTTACTTATAAGAATCCACATAAGTATTGTAATTCCCTTTAGCTTGTGCTACCACAGGTTGAACAAGTGTCGGTGCGTAAAAGTTTCAAAATAAGATTTCTCGTAAACCACTTCCACTAGAATCTTGCAACAAACGCCACTGGCATTCTAATTTACCCTTTCTTTATTCTGTTGATGTAACTAGGCATTGTTGCATTCAAAAATTGTAATTTTGCTCAAAAAATACACTTTCTTAGTATTATTAAAATCTGTTTATAGGCCCTGACTACCAATAAATGCTCTGAAAACTGCACAACAATAGCAGGTTCCATTTCCGAAATATTTGCAGTGCAAGTTTTAGGTGATTCATCCATAATAGCAATAAGCGATTACGGTATATGGGCAATGATATGGAACTTCTAATTAATAATTCCTTGTTCATTGGTACGCTGTATCATTGTCACACCCAACTGAATTTTTCACCTTCTGTTTATAACGTATTTTGGATGTTCATTAATAAACTCAGCTTTTTCTGTTGTCGAGAGATTACTTTCGGACATTGTCTTATAGATTTCAGATTTGGAACTTTTCAGATTTTCAGAAAGATTGTTACTATTTTAATTCAGTTTCCAAATACATTTCAATGGAAATGGTATTCAATAAACGTTCCCTAATGAAAAACCTGCTTCCAGCGAAGGTATGTTTTGAAGACGGCTCTAAAATTAAAGGAATATTGTTTAGCGCAACATTACCCTTGTTTAACGAAGTTCGGTGAAGCCGGCCTTAAGCGTACCTGTTCATGTGCGACATGCGGACGCGGATGAAACCACAAACTCCTGAGTCGCGTCGCTGCGTTACCACATTGCCATGGACTATTTCTGCCATGGAATTGCAGTGTAAACCAAGCTTACATTCTAAACAAATTTCACCATAAATTCCTCTTCGTAACTGTCTAAGATGAGGTCTCGATTCACATTATGAAACCTTGAATTTTGGCGCGGTCCAACTGGCTTTTCAATTTTGTCTTGAATATCCACCTATGCCAAATAGCTGTACACCACGGTGTCTGTAAACAAAGTTCTAACATTGGTTGTGAATGCGGGAAGTTCTTATATAATTATTGCGTGTTCAAGTTGGTTGAGTCGCGGTACAATTAGAACACCAATGGAACTTCCTGAAGCTTTTAGCATGGCAGCTTTCAGAGTGAACAACAAATCGTTATTTTTAACGGAAAACTTAGAATCGTCGCCTCATAGGACTCCTGTGCGGCTTGAATGCACAACATTTTCATGTTCCGGGAATATCGTGATGCCGGAACACAGCTGAATGGAGTCGGAAACCGACCATGTGCGTTTTGGAATCCCCTTCCATCTCATTCTTAGTCAGATTTGAGTGCTTGCGCTTTTGGTGTTAGGAAACAGTTATTATTACATTACAGTCAATATTGACTATTTTATTGTTGCTTTTTTGACTGTTGAAAAGACTTCTTGAAATTTAATTTTCAAATTGTATTTATTGCCTTTTCTATTACGTAAGAAGGGGAAGTAATGCATTCCACCCAAAAATTCGATACCTCGATTCCATCGGAAATGCACGTTTTGAGCCTCCTGAATCCAAAAAGACCATTTTTAGAAAAAGGTCCGTGTGTGTGTCTGTGAACAGCATAACGCAAAAACGAAATTTCGGATAAATAGCAAACTTGGTATTTAGGTTCAGTATCGTTCAAAGATGCGATACGGAGATTTTCAAGAAAATCCTCCCAACCCAGACTACCTTTACATGGCACATTTTTCGAAAATTTTGATTTACTCAAAAATGGCTCTAACGATCCTGATTAAAATATCGTATATTTATGCTATTTTCGTAGCAAATACAATGTATATCATGAATTTCGGGAAAGTACCCAAAAGTCCTCTTCATTCTAAATGGCTCTCATAACTGATAAACTGTAAGAGATAGACAAAATGTTTCTACAGACAAAACGTTTCTACACAAAAACTACAGAGCTGGTTAAAACACACAATTTATGTCATATACATTTTTTTTTGTGAAGTGAACCATTTTCGAGATATTCCTTGTTATTTGTTTGAATTTTCGAATACTTATACTTTTCTCAAATAGGAATTCCTTATTCATTGTTTACATTCTCTACTACGTATAGTAAGTAGGGGAAGTATTGCATTCCACCCAAAAATTCGATACCGAAATTTCACAGGAAATACATGCTTTGAGGTGCACTGAAATCATATAAAGCATTTTTGTATACATGTCCGTGTGTGTATGTCTGTGTGTGTGTGTGTCGGTGTGTGTGTGTGTGTGTGTGTGTATGTCTGTGAAAAGCATAACTCAGAAACCAACAGTCGGATAAACACCAAACTTGGTATTTAGGTTCAGTATCTTTCAGAGATGCAACACGAAGGTTTTCAAGAAAATCCCCCCTCCCCAGATTACCCTTTACATAGAACATTTTTCGAAAATTTTAATTTTCTCAAAAACGGCTCTAACGATTTTAAATAAAATACCATAACTTTAAGACATTTTTATGGCAAATGAATTGTATATCTCGAATTTTCTGTGAATGTCTCCAAAAGCATTCTTCATTGTGAACGACTTTTGCATAACTGATAAAACATTAAGAGATAGACAAAGTTTTACTACACAAAGAATGTAGATCCCATTAAAATGCACAATTTATGCCATATACATTTTTTTTGAGTGAACCATTTTCGAGATATTGCTTGTTATTCCCTTAAATTTTCCAATACATTTTCTCAAATGGGAATTTGTTATTCATTTTTTGTCTTGTATATGCAAAGAGTATTAATCTCTGGCAAAGAGAATGGTGCTACACATAGCAACCAGCTATTAAGAGTAATGTCTATGTTTAAAGGCTACTGTATTTCTATATTGCCCTTGCAAATACAAAACAAGGGAAACATAGTGCGCCTTAAGCAATAGTCAAATATTTTTAGAACTGGTCGCTATGTGTAAAATGTAATTCTCTTTGCATTTCAAGAACATAAAAAAAGAACATATAATATTTTGCAACATCGACATTTCTGCTGGTGTGTATGAAACCCTTTTCTCTGACCATAAGCCTATGTATGCAGTTTTGCCGGATGAAGCAACACGAAGTGAAAGTCAGTGATTTTCAAAAAGGCCTGTCAACTCTATGCACAAAGCGTAATCTACTGAAGTAGAAAGCCCAACGCCTTGTAACATTTGGTTAGTTTGTTAACACATAAACATTTAGTAATAGTTTTTAATGATGGTATAATGACTTTTTTATATCCTGGACATCCAAAGAGAACGGAATGCGCCACATAGCAACCAGCTCTTAAAAGATTTGACTATCACTTAAAACCTACCATATTCACCTTGCACCTACAAGAAAATTAGCAATAAGATTGCTAACATGAAGTAAATGGAGAATAAACGTTTGTAAAAATAGTTTGTACAACAGTAGAGAAAGTCATGTGAATGTAACACAACAGTTTTTTTAATGCAACCATATATTCACGTCTGATTATTACAATGTAATTTGTTTGTTGACTAAATGTATTAAGTAGTCTTTGGCTGCAGAATAATTTCTTATCTTATTTAATTAAAAAGCCTTAGAGAGTGTGAAATTTAATTTTGCTAGTACGCAGAGATTTATTTCGGCTGACACCCGAGGAATAAACTGCTAAATGAGCCAGGAATTTTCCACATGTATAAAATGTATTGATGTCTACTAACACTTTGTTCTCCACAGATGTCTACGTAATAAATGTACAACATTGGGTAATTGTGCTCCGAAATAATGAGTAGGTACAAGCTTAGAAAAAATCGTATGTGTGACACTTATGCGTCTCTCTGTGTCACATGTATTTTACTGCTCATTTGCACAGTGATTCTTCTTTCCGCGTTACGTTAATCATGATGCATGTTTCTCTAGAAACAGTTTCAGAATTAAGTGCTATGAACTTTGTTGCATACATTATGTAGAAACAGCGCTCAATTTACATATCACAGGTCAGGTTTCTTAGCAAGAAGCTTCTGTAAATCAGAAAAAGAGAGAAAGAAAGAAATTCTCGTTTTCATGCATGCTACAGCGTGCCAAACTTCGCCCCATAAAACTTAAACATGCAACAACGAAAATTTCGGAAATAGCCAATGCTACGAAAATAGTTTCTGGACACAAACGTATATTTTAATGTGTTCTGCACCTTTATTATGTGTTAAGGTATTTTTATTTCTTCCTCTCTCTTTTATAGTTGTCTAGCTATTATTCAATGAGAATGAAAAGGACTCCAAAAGCCATTAACAGAATATTCAATGTATATAATGTGCTCGCCATTAAAATGCTTAAAAAATGTTGAAACAATATTTCAATAAAAGTTGTTAGTTATTTTTTAATAAATAAGAAACAACGAAATTCCTGGTGTAAAAGCTTGTATGGGGGGTTAATTTAATCAAAATCTTTACCCTGTAACCTTGAAAGATACTGGAATGAAATACTAAACTTAGCTTTCATGTGACTTAACGTTTTTAATTACGGCACACACACACACACACACACACACACACACACACACACACACACACACACACCCGAGGCGGGCAGACTATTTTTCTAAAAATTTTATGTCAGATACATACACGAACAAAGTTTTATGTAAACCTTTTATTTCAAAGAAGCTCATATTTCTGGTGAAAATTGTACATCGAGGCTTTGTGAGAATGCGATACTTCCTGTACCGTAGCTAAGCGATAGTGAAGTTAGTAAATTTATTATGACAGTAAATCGTACACAGTTGAAATTTTGGCCAAAATGTTTGGATGAACAGAACAAGATAGGTTATTAAATGGACTGTTTTCAAAAAGTTTTATAAACTATAAATTGTTTAACATTTTATTAGTATTTAGTTAACAAACAACTATTAACTTTCCTAGCTATTCCAATGATTACCAAAAAATATATTAGAAAGTACTGCATAAGGCCTCGGAAAATAATATGGGGGAACAAATTACTCCTTTTAGAATATTATTATTCTGTAACAGGACTTTAAAAAGAAGTATTTAAAGCTGAACATTAGATATCATATTAAAATACCAGCAGTTCTGCATTAACTTTACGTTAGACATGTTCTCTTTAACAATAGTAGCAACGTATGCCAATTTCTGAGCACCAAAACGACATACGTCATTCAGTTAACCTTGGTATTATACAGTACTTTTGACGTACGAGTTGGCTGGTCTATCGTCGACGTATATACCATATTGTAACAAATGAGAACATCAGTTACCGTTAAACACAGTATTTATCCGCACTTAAGCACTCAGCTTATCACAAACGTTACACTTCAGTCACTTTTGGCGCACTTGGAACCCAGCAGAACTGATCCGTCGAATCACAACTCACGATTGAACTGCACTGGTACTGTCCAGTTTTCACTACTTAACTTCTTAACTAACAGAATTCAATTGTCCGGGCAAGAGCAGCCCGCATACAAAGTGGAACTTTCTAGAAGCGGAGCCTACTCGAAACTGCCCATAGGAATTCTCTGGAGCGGGAAAGCGGATCATAATGGACTATTGTTCCTCATACCTATTTTTCTGGAGGGGACAGGCATCAATCCCACCCGCAGATAGGTAAACGAACCGGGAGACGCTCGCACCAGGTAACTTCGCGCGCGCAGTCACAATATACACTTATATCCATCGATCAGCTAACTCATACGTGAGAACCGTATGCATACAAAAGTTATGACTGATTTAAAATTAAAACAAAAATTCATCTCAACATTAATATAAAACTAATAAACTCCAACCTGAAATTAATTAAGGTAAAGATTTAATGTAATAGCAAGCATAACAAACACTTGAATTAAAGTAGTAGCCGAGTCATTATCACTGACTATAACCATGATTGGTTGCCTTCTCAAACAAGAAATTTCATGAAAGCTGCCTCTATGTGTTGCAAACTACCTCGGAAGGTAATCGCCGATAAAGCCAACCGGGAAACACAAAGAGTTTTCATGCAAAAACAGAAGAACACTACTTGGGCAATCTCTTGTTGCAAGTGGGAAAACCTTATATGTACTTAGCCAATTCCCGAATGCGCGCGCATCCAACAAAAATGTTAGTTTAGATATCGATGCACAAGGTACTAATACTGAGGGATTTTTGTTTCTGATTTAACCTCAAAAACCCAAAATCTCCCTGAAATGAAACATAAAAAACCGAAAATATTATATGATAGCCAGTGGTTAAAATTGTCTAATTGGTGTACACTTAGTGCAGGAATAAAGGCACTCGATAAAAATTCTTATACGGATGAAAACAAGCACAGTACGATAACACGTACATTTTCATGCTATTTTGTTTCCTTTTCTTTACTCCCTGCTCCCTGCGTGAGTATTTCTCCTTTCTTTCTAATGTTCCATTTATACAGTTTCCTTTAATGTCTGTTGTCATATGGTGGCTTTGCCTATAGAAACAATTCCTTCGTTTGTTTAACATGTTGACATGTTCTTCTCTTATTAACATTAGTTTCTACACCTATTTATTTTGAAACACATACACATTCACTACTACTTTCATACTTCCGGTCTGGAAGAGTAAGAATTACTCTAATCAAAGGAGAATCCTATGTACAGCCGGAAATCGAACCTAGGACTTCTGGGATGAGAAGTAAGCAGCAGAACAGGTCGACCACAGAAGCCCTCTCTAGTGGTCAGTGTGTCACCAATATGGCAACTGTCAAGAGTAGGCATCGACTAAACTGAATAGGTTTCATTACACTGAAAAGATAGTTGGAGGCAAGAGTTATCGTAGTTAGCTGCTATGCCGTTTCCCTCTCCATGGTTTCATTTAAGCCATAAGCATTTAATTACCAAATGTTCCTCTTCTGCAGTCTATTGTAGGCAGAAGTGAGCACTCTTCCTTTTCATCGGAACGCATGCGCAGTGGTAGAGTGTAATAACTACATTGCTTCAATTATGATTTGCTTTCATTATTGGGAGAAATAACTATATACGTATTAATCCTACATCCAAAACTCCTGAAGAGAAAACATGGTACTACGAACTAAAGGCTAGAGGAGTTAAATCACGGATAAGTTTCTAGGATCTGAAACATTAAATGTTGTGAAATACCTTGGTAGGCTATGTTTTTAGATTAGCTGCTAGAGACAATTTTAAAGCTCATTTGTTTCTCGTATACCTCATCCCCCTACTCGGGTTTCATATCCCAGAGGCAGCACTGTAGTACCTAGTTGTTTGTTTTCACCCTGGACAAAGCATAATGAATTTCGGCTCGAACAACTTGCATATAATGGCCGAATGTTTCCTGGTAGAAGTGCTGGTTAACACAGAGCGTCATTATGAATGTTCGCTGCTGCATTAATGACTTCTTTTTATGCCACTATGACCTCTGGTATGTCAGGAGTGAGGGTCATTTTTAAACATCGAGTCGACAATTGAAGCTGTGGGTGTACAGAAGAAGACCATAGATGAACCTATAGTTCCCCACAATCATAAGAAAACACAAATTAAAGTATTATGAAGATTACGAATGGCAAGTTTACAGGGGATAATACCTACTTTAGTTTTAACTTTAAAAAACACGAATTAGTTTTTTTAATTTAGTTGTTTTAAATGCTTTGTTACCGAGCGGGATGGCTCAGGCGATTACGTCTGTGACCCGCATTCGGGATGTCATGCGTTCGATTCCCGTGGCCGACCTCCCTGACTCATGAGTTTTTTCGGTTTTTTTATCCAAATTTTCTGTCCCTACATTTCATCTCCATTCTCATTTCACTCCACGCTTCATCTGCTTGGTCTCTTTCAGGGTTGCAAGTGTCGGCGGCAGGTCTCGGCATGTGCATGGCAGGAGAAAAGCACGCTCTAAGGAAACCTTCGTCCTCCGGAATGCGAGCTGTCTCCGGGTCCCGGATCCCCAGGGGATGTGTAAGCTTAAGGGTGGAGGGGGCTGGCGACATCAGCCAGCACCCGGGGAGTTCATCTGTAAATGGTAGGGACCCTGCCCTCTGCCTGTCATGCCTCTTGGTCTGGCGCCCTCTGTTCCTCTCACCTCATCCCTCCTTCCCGGAGGCGCCCCGCCAGGGGCATAGGCACAGAAGATCTGCGTAGGCCGAGTTGCTAAGTCCCCTTCCGTATTTAATTCTTTCCTATCTCATCATAACTCTTTATTGTCCAATAGGGGATCCACATCAGTTCTGCGAAATCACTGTTGCCAGTCATTGACCTAATTATTGTTCCTGCTGTCTTATTGGTTTTTTTCTGTAAACTAAATGTATCGAATTACAAGTTTCAAAACGTATAGCTTCCTCCTATTTTGTCTCAATACGAATATTTGTTAATTTTTGCCTTTACACCTACTTTTTTGCTACTGTAATATTCATTCTCGCTCTTTCTTTATTTTTCGCGATGTACTGAGTTCAGTATTTTGCTACAGATTGTGAATTTTTTCTTTTGTGCATTGCTGATAAACGTTACATTTAATAGCCAGAAGCACAATTTCATAAGGTCTTGCGGCTATAATTTTCAGAAAACACTTGTAACCAGACAAAGAATGACTTTGTCCCTTCTAAAGGTAAAATAGTCAAAATTAGGCACTAACCTCGAAATAGGCTGTTTTAAATGCTATAAAATAACTAGAGGTAGGACACATATCTATAGTTTGAGGAATCAACGTAATTTCCACCCTACCTAGTACACGTGAGGTCGTACTCAATATGGGGACACAGGGCTACACAGTCGACAGTCGCTCGCTTGCGTTACTGGTATGGTAGAATTGCTCTCTGGGAACTCTGTGTTTATGTTCTGTTCTACCACTGATGCTAATGGTTATAGTTCTAGGTTTCCTGTGACATCCCCTTCTCCTCGTCGCACTATCGATACAAACTCGCAGCGTACATACATTGTAAACCAAAGAATATTTGTGCTAGCACTTAAAATAACATACTCTAGTTTAAGTAGTCCTGATATGCATGATTACAATGTATCTGCAATCAGGAATTCAAGAAAATAATAGGCTGTATTACTTTCCTATTAGTCTTATTATCGGCGGGGACTCCTCACGATCCAGTGAGGATAATGTACCTATGCTCTCGGAAGGGAGAAGGAGTGAGAGGAGACACCGGGCGGGTAATGGCACAGCAATGACTGGGTCCCTACAGTTTTCAGATTGAAACGTCCCGACAGGCGGACAGGCTGACCTGGGACCCACGCCCCGTTCCAAAGGGGCGGTTCTTATGCCCCGGCAACCAGCCGAAAGCTGAGGCAAGGAGACATTTCCACAGATCCTTTTTTTCCTGCTACGCCGCACCGAAACACCATCGCCGACACTTCCAACCTAAAACAGATCTGACGGTGTGAGGTATGAATGAAATGATGAATGGAACAAAATGGTGAGACAGGAAATTCGGGGGCTGAAACAAACTACTCCAGCATTCGCCTGACGACCCGGGAAAAACCCCGAAAAAAAACCATGAAATCGAACCCGGGACCTCCCGAATGCGAGTCGCACGCGTTACCGCGACGCCACCTCGCACGGTATAATAGATTATAAGCTAAACATCCGCGGCCCAGTCATCATATGTACCTACTCCAACGTGCCTGTTCACCGTTCTGGGGATAATATTAGCGTGTATGATGGTTACGTCTGGGTTCATTACTGTCATTATCGGATACAAACCTCCTATAAGGTTTGTACCAAAATAACAACAAAATTTCATCAAGTTGGTTTGAGATATGTCGGCACTAGCGAATAGCAGCGGTGCAACGTTACCTCATACTGACGGCACAGCTTGCCGCTTATAAAACTCGAAACGCTGTATCAAGTGCCCGCATGTGCAGCACTTTTACTTCCAGTGGTTCGAATTGTGTATCTTATTAATTTATAGTTAACTTTCGCGATTTTTAAATGAGACTTTTAGTATAATTATACAAGGCTATTCATAAGTCAATGTCACATTTTGGAAGTTTGTTGTGAAATAAGTACTTGACATATCAGTGTGAATGATATACCAAATAAAAGACAATCTTCCAAAGTTTCTTTCGTATACCTTACAAGTGTTCAATGTGTGCGCCTCTGGCTACACGGGAGACATCCAGGCGATAGTCCAATTCCGCCCACACCCACACCAGCATATCACGGTCGAGCGTTACTATCGCTGCTGTAATGCAATCTCGGAGGTCCTTCAAGTCAGCTGGAAGTGGTGGAATGAACACCCTATCCTTCACATATTCCCAGAGAAAGAAATCATATAGTGTTAATCCAGGGAATCGGGGCAGCAATCGAAATAATGCAATGTCATTGTCACCATTTCGTCCAATCCAAAGCCGCGGTAAGCTCTGGTTCAGATACGCGCACACGAGTCGATGGAAGCGGGGTGGGGCTCTGTCCTGTTGGAAAACGAAGTTACCTCTGTCTGTCAGATGTGGCATAATCCATTGTTCTAACATGTCCAGATAAGTGTTGTCAGTCACTGTGGATTCGGTAAAGAAAAAGGGGCCGTAAACCTTGTCCTTTGAGAGGGCACAGAAGACGTTAATTTTTGGGGAGTCGTGCACATGATCGACTGTCACATGTGGGTGTTGGATTCTCCAAATGCAGACGTTGTGACGGTTCACTTTCCCCAACAAGTGAAACGGTGCTTCGTCGCTGAAAACGAGTCTGTCACCAAAGCCATCATCATCTGGCATGGCAGCCTGCATGTTGATGGCTAATTGTGTGCAAACCTCCTTATCACCATCTGTGAGTGTCTGCAGAAGTTCCAGTTTGTACGGTTTCACCTTCAGTTGCTTGGGAAGAATCTGCCACACAGTCGACTGAGACAGTCCCAGCTGCAGACTTGCACGATTTGTTGATTCCCGTGGTCTGCGTGCAAACAACTCACGAACACCTGCAACAGTGGCATCTGACGTCCCGGCCTTCTGGGCCACTTGGGTGGACACAGACAATCAGTGAGCTTGAATGGTTCAATCACCTCTTGATGGTCCTGCAATCATGGCGTATCATTGTGAAAATGAGTGCAAAATCACCGCTGAACAGTCGCAGTAACCTCTGTTTTCGCAAATTGTATTACACAAAACGCTTTCTCGTTACCTGCGAATGCCATTTTGTACACTCCTGCCACCTAGCGGCCAACCGTCTCACCACAACATGTGCGCTTCACGTGACACAAACTGGAGAGTTTCTGTTTCGGGCTTGCATGTCTCATACATCACACACAAGATGTTTTCCAAATGGGACACTGACTTATGAAAAACCCTGTATATTATAACTTTTATTATAATGGTAATAAATATTTCTGGCATAAATTAACTTTTTTTAGGGTTGTCAATTGACTACCGGTTTGTTTTTAAATTTGGTGAACCAAAATGTGTGTGATTTTCACCAAATAACGTCTGCTCCAAGACATGCTAACAGAAGTATTACCGAGCGGGATGGCTCAGGCGGTTTCGTCTGTGGCCCGCATTCGGGAGGCCGTGGGTTCAACCGTGGCCGAGCTTCCTGACGCATGGGTTTTCCCGGGTCACCAGGCGAATGCTGGGAAGGAGTGTCGCATCCCCCGAATTTCCTGTCCCTCCATTTCATCTCCATTCTATTTTCACTTCATATTTCATCTGTTAGTTTCTTTCAGAGTTGGAAGTGTCGGAAATGATGTTTCGCTGCAGTGTGGCAGGGGAACAGGATGATCTTTGTGACTCTCTCCTCCCCCAGCTTTCGGCCGGATGCCGGAGGACTTTGGACCCCCTCTGTGCGGGGTGGGATACTCGGTCTGCCTGTCCGTCTGCTAGGGAATCTCTATCTGGAAACATAAGGAACCTGCCATTCCTGTGCCGTCAATACTGTGTCCGGCCGCCCGGCCTCATCCTTCCTCCTGGGGACGCTCCCCTGTGGGGCGTAGGTACAAAATCCCCTATGTGGATCAGTGCCGAGTCCCCTTCGTAGTAAATCCAATTCAATCCAAAAGAAGTACTCAAAGTTCCCGTTTGCCTGTGAGGCCACACTTGGGGGGGGGCTATCTTACTGTCCGTCGCTGAACACCTGCGTGACGTTTGCAACTGCTCCTCCTTACCTTCGATGCGTTATAGAACACTCATTTCTTTGGGCTACCCGGCTCAAAGATGGCTTCTTCGGCGTTAATTCTTGAGCCAGGTAGCATACTCAAGGTTGGCCCAAACTTTCGACGTCGGCGTCGTACTGTGCTGTAATGTTGTCGGCGAAATGCGAATGACGGGAAGAGGAAACAAATGTGGGCAAGGTACACGTGGCTTTGACACAGCTCCCTGCTTGCTGTGTCCTCTGCAAGGTTACGGGTTCTGTTAATTAGTCTCACACACGCGCCTGTACGTCTCGAATCTGAAGATACATTGGCTTTTTCGATCACTCTACAACTCGACTTTCTTTACACTTGTGATAATTGTCACTCCGGCTCGTGATTGTCGCTAAGTTACCGTTCTTTAGTTCACCAGATCTCCTCTACACGGCACTTTACTAACCTGTTGCAATTGGGATACTTGTGATTGAGGTAACGCTCGTGCAAACTAATCACTGATGCATCACAGTTATTCCTTGAGCTATGAAAGGTCATCTTAGTTACGACGCCTCGGGTCTAAAATTCGCGGGACTTTGAACGTCACATTCTTGTGATAACGAGCCGCAAGTGGTCTATGCAACTGGGACTGTAGGAATAGACGCTAGTGCTGAAAACATCCTCTTAAATACTCAAAATTATTCTCTCTTCCCGTTATCTCACCTCACAACGCTATATAAACGTTAAATTATAATTTCTTCTTTTGTTAACACAGTGAGAAAGACGATTTATGTAGTCATGTATAATAATGAATCAATTGTTAGCATTGTAAACCGAGCGCGCCAATTCGCCCTCCCATTCCCTTCCATCCAAAAGGTTGCAACGTAGCTCTCCCACCACTTCGCTCACACCATATGGTGTGGGAGTTGTCTCAAGGGATAAGTTATAATACGGCAATTATAAGCATTTCATGATGTCTCTAACGCTTCCCATTTATGGTCTATGACCTTCGGGGTTACCTCATTTCAGCAAGCGATGACTGGATCCAATTCTGAGGACGGAGTCCGTTACCTTCAATGATGGTGTGATGAGGATGGCGGTGGAATAAGAGGACCTATCCCCATGAGCAAGTCAGAGAGGATGGTGCAGATAGAGCCGACTTAAAATCGCCACCCCGGAGCGGGTATCGAAATGATTTCATAATGTTTAGTGCAGTAACAGTGGATATATGGACACATCGCTACTGATATATGTTACTACTAGTATTACATAACGAAAGTGAACCCCGGTAAGACTCTAAATGTGTTTGATCTTTGTAAGAGATGCCACATAAAAACGTCGTTTATAGCACATGCTAATCTGCAGTAGGCATTTTTTCTATGAGTGGACATAAATATGTCATGCTGAGCGGAATCCCTCAGCAAAGAGATGTTTTTCTTCTAAAACCCCTATATTTTCATTATATTATTCCGGCAAAAGGGAAACTTTTGTGATGCACATGAAGCTCTTAAATCCGTTTGCCCCATTCGGCACTTGACGCAAACAATGAAAGAGAGAAGCAGGCCTGTAACAAAAGCATGTGACATTAACTCGAGTTTATGTAGGGCTCTCAGACAAGAGGGGAGGGGTTCTAAGACAAGTGCAAGCTAAGATAACAATGGACATTTGTTTGTACTCTCCATAACTTCCAGTTGAGAGTCGACTCCCTCTGAGGCATTCCCTGCTACCCATAACATCGGCTGAACATTTAAAACAATCAGCAATACGCATGAACCATCCCATTTCTATTTTTACTTCTTCTAGTACGTAGTAACCGCAAGTAAAAGTATTGTATTTCACCCAAAACTCAAAAACAATTTTTTAGAAAAATATTCTGTGTATGTATTATAATAAAATACTAGACAGTGTAGGTATATCTATTAAGGCTTTATTAGAAAATTTAATTATAGGATGGATTTTAAGTAAAGGTTTATTCATTAATTTATTTGTCGTAAGAGTCATTCATAAATACGAATAATCTTAATTGTGTGTATATATGTGTCTGTGAACTGCATAACTTAAAAACGAAATGTGGGATAAATACCAAACTTGGTATTTACGTTCAGTATTTTCTAAAATGCAACGAGAAGATTTTCAAAAAATATCCCCCGCCCCAAACTACCTTTATATGGAAAATGTTTCGACAATTTATATCTTCTCAAAATTTGCTCTAAACAATTTGATTAAAATAACAAATATTTAATATATTTATATGAGAAATAAAATGTATACAAGGTGGATCATTAAAGTTGAGACTGTACAATGTCTCCAAAACTAAGCGTTGTAGAAAGAAACGTCTTGAATAAAAGTTGCTTGATATTATGGTGGCAAAGTAAATGCTATTAGTCGTGTTTTGTTCGGAGGACGTTATGATGGTCATCTAGGGTCAATTTAATTTTTTAAATGCGAACCTACATTTTATATGTTGTTTTCTCATTAGAAAATGGTTTATAAAAGGATGTTTATTTTGTGATGAGGAATAAGGAAACAAAATACGAAATATTGGTTCAATTAGACATATTGGTTCAATTACAAAACGTAACTTGACCCACAATGATCCAACCATTCATTGCGCTCTTCGTACACAGCCATTCAGAATTGTTGTTATTTACGTTGGTGTAAGAACAACTGCAAAGTGCTTCATACCAATGTTGTTTACTTTTTGTGTACAGTGACAAAACAGCATAAAAAGGTAGGTTCACATTTAAAAAAAATTAAATTGACCCTAAAATGACCATCACGTCCTCCAAACAAAACACGACTAATGGCATTTACTTTCCCCCATAATACCAAGTAACTTTTATTAAAGACATTTCTTTCCACAACCTTAGATTTGGATATATTGTACAGTCAACATAAATGCTCTACCCTGTATATTGAACTTGCTAGCAATATCTTGTGAAATCCTGTTCATTCAGGAGGAATGTTATATAGTTTCGTATAGCGGGTAGCCATTAAGCAAAAACTTACTACACAAAGAATATACGTATCTTTAAAACGCACAATTTACTTCAAATAACTTTTCCTGCGGCATCAGCCATATGCGAGATATCCGTAATTATTAGTTTTAGTTCTTTTGTCGTTTTTAAAGTGCTGCCATAAGTAGCTAGAAAAATAAGCTTGCATAAGAATAGTTTGTAATAGTACAAAAATAAAGGACAATGGGTAAATAAAGTTTATTAATGTAGCGAGCGTATCTTAATATTTTTGTCTTCGGCATGGTGTTCTATAGGGTGTTTCAACAAGAGTGTCCAATCTTTAACATGTGATAGCTGCCGTTGTTATTGAGTTACAGCAGTCCTTATTTTCATGTAATTACAGTTGTTATTGACAAATAGCCATAGAACGTTACTGCATTCAGCAACGAATAGAAATTGTGAAAAATTATTATCATAATGGATCATCTGTTCGCCAAGCTTCCGTGTATTGCATGAAGTTTACGGTGTGCATAATCGTCCATGCGAGAGAACGATTCGGCGTTTGATCGATAAATTTGAAGGAAGTGGTTCTGTCAGCGATCAAAGAACGTTTGTACGTAATCGACGTAAGCGCTCCAACGAAAACATAGGCGCCGTTCGTGAGAGTGTACGCGAGAACGGAAACAAATCAATTGTTCGTCGAGCGCAAGAATTGGGGCTTTCGCCGACCACAACTTGGTGAATTCTGGATCTGGACTTGAAGTTTCACGCTTACAAAATGGTGTTAACTCAAGAACTAAAGCCCAACAACCATAGGTAGCGCCGTGTATTCCGCTGACTGGGCTATGGAGCAATTGGAAGCTGACCCGGAATTTTGTCGAAAAATCATCTTCAGCGACGAAGCCCACTTTTCGGTGGATGGTTGTGTTAACAAACAAAATTGCCGCTATTGGAGCAATCACAATCCAATGCAGATTCAAGAACGACCACTTCATCCCCAAAAGGTTACTCTGTGGTGTGGATTTGGGTATGGTGGAATCATTGGTCCATATTTTTTCCCAGATGAAGATGAAGCTCTAACTGCCAATAGAGAAAGATACCGGGTTCCTATAATGGACTATTTTTGGCCTCAACTGGATGGTATGGATCTCAGAAACATCTGGTTCCAGCAAGATGGTGCCACATGTCATACTGCTCTCGAAACAATCGATCTTTTGAAGGAGAAGCTCAGAGCTTTCATTATTTCCCGTGATGGTGATGTTAACTGGCCCCCGAGGTCATGTGATTTAACCCGTTAGATTACTTCTTGTGAGGTTATGTTAAATCTCGAGTTTATGTCAACAAGCCAGAAACAGTAAATGAACTTATGAATAACATCACGCGTGTTATTCGTGAAGTTGGTCCTAATTTACGTTCTTCTGGCACTGAAAATTGGCTCAACCGTATACGCGCAACCCAACGAAGTCGCGGCGGTCATTTAACTGATGTTTTCTTCCACACGTAATAACATTAATTATGTTCCAAAATAAAAGAAATAAACCTCTATCATTTATAGAACGTGTTTTATTTAAGTTCAAAGATAGGACGCTCTTGTTGAAAGACCCTATATTACCATAATAATACTGGAAATTAGACCTTTTGAAAAAGTTTCAAACGCAGCGGTAAAATTAGCGTTCAACAGGAGAGTTATCATATCCGTGAGTCGTAAGATAAAGTAACGTGGCTATCCTAAGATCTACAGCTCTTAATAGACAATCTTAATTTCATTACATAATGTTTTAATTGAACAACAAGATTTAAGGGGGCCACTACGTCGAGATTCTTCAAAAAGTCAATTTTTTTAATTTTATGTCAAAAAATATAAATCTTCAGCCTTAAAATTATAACCTGTTTTTCACATTTTAATTAAATTTGAGAATAAAAACTATTTATTAAAATTTGATCTTTTTGTGTTACACAAACTGAATTATTCTTTATTCCCGTTAGGTTAAAGATATTGGAAACAGAGTGTCACTTATATCACGTCTGCAAAACTTTGAACAAGCGTTAACTTATTATACTTATAATAATTATTTCCAGAAACACTTAAAGTATAACCAAGCCAAATTGGTTACTGTTGATTCAGCAGTAATTGTGTAGCCAGAATTTAAAGTACTGCCAAGTGTTAGCTTCCTCATGTCATCCCAGTACCCAATGTGTCGCCTATCTCTTAGATGTACCAAATGCATAAAAGTTGTCAGGATTCTAAACACGAAGTTACTTGGTACAAAATCTACCAGAATGCAATTGCAGACATTGGTTACAGATTTAAAATTTTGGATTTCTAACATAGTATTTAGTCCACTTCTCTAGGAACGTTTTCCTGTAAATATTTGCTATTCGAATGAAAATGAGCGACTTACGTGACAATTTAAATAGTTGTGAGCGGAGGCGTGGTAGCAAATTTGCAGCTTTTTCCGAGATTTTTTGCATTTTACTTTTCAAAACATCTAGATTTTTTTCCAGCTTTTTCTGCTCATATACAGGATGTATATTGGTGCCATATATTTGGGGGACGTGTTCCTGACATCATAACAGTAAAAAAGTTCTAAGTACATAGGTCTGAAAATCAACCATTTTGTCGTTATAGGTAAAAGAAGATGTATTCCATGGGTGAACAGACGCATATGCACTACACGTATGGCCGTGCAGCACGAGCGCGTGAACTTTATGCAGAAAGGTACCCTGACAGGCCGTTACCGTGTGCAAGAACATTCGCACGAATTCACCAACGCTTGAGAGAGAATGGCGCATTTGAGACGAGTACTAGGGATGTTAGGAGACCAAGAGCGATACGAGGCATTGAGCTTGAAGAACGGGTTCTTTGTGCTGTGAACGCAGACCCATCACAAAGCACAAGACGTATGGCTGTAAGGGAAGGAGTTAGTCATATGACTATCTGGAGAATTCTGCATGAAAATCGTCTGCACCCGTATCACCTTCAATGTTTGCAAGGATTAAATGGGGCGGCTTTGAGACAAGAAGACGTTTTTGTCAACGCATGTTACAACAGCGCGCTGCGTACATCAATTTTCTAGCCTGTATCTTATTCACGGATGAGGGTGGTTTTGCTCGCGACGACATCTTCCATTTTCATAACACTCATAACTGGGCATTTGAAAATCCTAATGAGGTACGACAGAACAACCATCAAATAGGTTCTCTCTCAACGTTTGGGATGGAATCATTCATGATCACCTTATTGGTCCCTACTTCTTCCCTTTGCGTCTGAATGGACAAACCTATCTCCAGTTTCTCAGAAATGAGTTGCATCACTTAGCCTATAATGTTCCTCAGAACATCATCCAACGAATGTGGTTTTTACAGGATGGTGCTCCAGCTCATTTCAGTATGATAATTCGTAAGTTTTGAATAATCGATTTCCGCAAAGATGATTTGGTCGAGGGGGACCCATTGCATGGCCTGCTCGATCGCCTGATTTGAATCCAATGGATTTCTTCGTCTGGGAACATTTGAAGTCCATGGTTTATGTGACTCCTGTACCTGATGTTGGCATTTTGAGAGGACGTATCTAAACTGGATTTGACCAAGTACGAAAATCACCAGGAATTTTCAACAGAGTACGCCAGAGCATGGAACACAGTCTTACTGCATGCATCGATGCAAGAGGAATCCACTTTGAGCAATTTTTGTAACTTTGGATTTTGTATTGTAATTCTGAAATAAATGATTTCAGACCCATGTTCATATGAACTTTTTTACTCTTTTGATGTCAGGAACACGTCCCTCAAATATATGATACCAATAAAGCTACATCCTGCATTAAACCCAGCGAGGAGGCGCCGCGGTAGCGTGTGCGACTCGTATTTGGGGGATTCCGGGTCGATCCCCGGTGACCGCCCACTCTGACGTACGGTTTTTTCGTAGTTTCCGCAGGATTGACAGGCGAATGCTGGGGTGATTTCTTCTCTACCACGAATTCCTTTCCATCATTTCCCTTTCATTCCTTTTCCTTCTCATATTTTAGGAGTGCTTCTAGGAATCGTGGTTTATGACGGTGCCGGACACATGGCTGGATACCAGAGGGGACTCGATTGGTAGGCAACTCATCGCCCTCTCTAGGCGGCTCCAGCAGTGGGACGGGTGTAATGAGCTTGGAAATGTTAGAGACTTCCGCGCGTCTCCGTGACCTGTAGCTTCCTGTGGTTCCTTTGCCATATCCCTTCCCCTGAAGTGTAGTGCCACAATAGATCCCTGCAAGCCGCGGTGCGCGAGGTGTTTCCCTATACCTATATCTATATACACATTAAGAGTTTCTAAATTATGCATTTTAAGTAAACATGTTCACTATTTTACGAAGAATACATAATCAGAACTTCAGCTCTGTTATTGTGCGCGTTTTTCTCGGCTGTCGTATTTTACATATTTTTTCAGCATTTAAAATGCTCCTCACGATGCCATGTTTAAGCTAATAGAATGAAACTTTGGAAATCGTTTCTCCAATGCATGTGAACAAAGCTTGTTGGTCACTTATAAGTGTAAGGCAGACGTGTTACGTCACCAAACTGGAGTATTTTTTGTTTGTTTGGGTTTTTTGTTGTTGTTTTTTTTTGTTTTTTTTGCAAAAGCCAAAACTCGCAACAGAACAAAAATCATTTTTAAAAAAACAATTTAAAATCTATGATTAGCAAACTTATTCTCTAGCTCAGTGAAGAACATAAATATGAAATTTGGTTTCAAAATTATGAAATCACCGAAAGGAGCATTTTTATAAAATAGCCCTAATTTGATTTTTTAAATGTACAACCCAGGAACGACTTAAAATATATGCATCCAACTTTGCAACCAAACCTCTACATAGAGACATAAGATATTCATAAATCTCAGTGGAGTACCTGCTTTGGTATTTGGAAATCAGTTTCAAAGATTAGTTCCAGTCCCTTTAAATATCAAGTTTGGTAGTTATTCAACATTTAGTTTTTGAGTTGTGCTGTTCACAGACATACAGAGGTATGCAGCGACCTTTTTATAAAAAAAATTTTTTCCTTTAGTTCATTGGACCCCAAAATATGTATTTCGGGTGAAATATCGGTATCAATTTTTTTTATTGAAAGCTTACTTACTCTCAGAGAAAATATCCTAAAAATAACGGTGCATATATGGGACTTTCAATTCAGAATATAATTTTCAAGAACAAGACATGGCCCATCTGGTGCAGTACAGCAGGCCATGTCTTGACCCAAAAATAGCCCAGAAACCTAAAGCATAAACCAAAGTTAGTGCATCCTTCCAAACAAACAGTTTTATTAGCACAACCGAGTTGACCAACAAAATAAGAAAAACAAGCACTATCCAGCTAAACCAAAAAACATTCTCAACAAACTACTGCCTTTAAGGCAGAAGAAATTAACACTTCTAAGGCATTATAAACGTGGAAGACATGGATATTTTCTGTGCATGCTTACGTCCGTCCGGCGGAGATGCAAACTGCTTTAAGGGGGTTATGGGTGAAAGGTTGACCATTTTTCAAGAAAGCTCCCAGTTTTAATAATTTTTTTCTTAGGTCCACACGTTAGATATACTTTAAAGTTTGGAAGCCACTTTAAATGCCTGCACGCATAAATATTTCTTACATAATTCTGAAAACGCTTATATGGAATCCTAACACTGTTATTAGGTGCTTATGACAGTCAAAAACATGTTGATTAGGGCTTCTCGGGTTACCAACCGTGTGATGTTGATAAAGTCGCTCGAGCTTTTGGCCATGCTAACTCTATGGCCTTCTTCAAAGAAAGAGCATGGCCGAAAGCTCGAGTGACTTTATCAACATCACACGGCTAGTGACCCGAGAAGCCCTAATCCACAGTCGTCGCCATGAAGGCATAAATCTTACAGTCAAAATCATGTATAAACGGTTAAATACGACACATATGCCATAAATGTTGCTAAGGGAATGACGTCATTACCACCACCTAAAGGTTTTATTTGTATCTTTTTGTGCGTGTGCGTGTATTGCTATTCTATTCTTCGTTTAAGAAAGGGTGAAACATAGCACTATGAAACTTGGTAGCAACTGGAGAATTGACTATTACATCTTAATAAGATTGGTCATAATGTGGCTTTAGTCAAAGGCTCTGAATATCTACAGTAGGTTTCTTCTGAGCTTATTCGAAAATCTCCTGGCATTTTTAAGGTATCAGATGATCAGTAGTACGGAGGAATGAATTGAATTGTGCATTTAGTTAAATGGAAGGCAGTTTGAAAATATATGAACAACATTTGTTAACGTTTCCACGTGCATTCATGTAACGAAAGTCCGAAAACCAATTCGTAACAACGCACAGCAGGCGAGAAATGACAAGTCTAAAAAGAATTTTGTCACATAGGATAAAAGAATTCTTTTCTTTCTTTGTTTTCTTTCTTCTTTTAGCATATATCATTTCTAAATAAGTTTTTGAGATCCTCCATATGAATGTACGTCTTTAACTGCTTGATAACGGTTAGACACATAACTTCTATACTCATTTGCCTATTTAAATTAAATATTGCGTTAATTTGTATAAATACAGTTTCAAAAGGAATTTCATAAGCTAAGGTTACTCATTAGTAAAGAAAACGGGAAGTAAACTTTTGTTTAAATGAGACGGAATTCCATCGTTGCCATCGTAGAACAGTAACCGTCGAACAGAATACTAGGTGACTATTTAAAAACGATGCAACTGTAAGTTCTCTGCCGCAGAAATAAGGTATGTTTTAATCAGAATTTTTTGAGACAGTGGAAAGGGGACAGAAAAACAGGTTGCTCGTGCCCCAGGTCTGTTACGTGGCACTTTGCGATAGCCGTTGGTGCAACCATGCAACGTCTTTATCTCTCCCTTCCACTGTCTCAAAGGACTCTGGCCAAAGTATACTCACTTACCTTCGTATAACTTATCATTGTGATGACGATCTAACTGCCATTTTAATAAAGCGTTTTATTCTCTCAAACCATTAGCATTACAAATATGTCCTGATTTCATAAATTTTTCCATCCATTTAAAGCCTCCTGACCAGCCTGGGAGATCAGTTTTCCCACATTCGTTGCAGCCGAACTAACTTACCCACCTCTTTTGTTGTTTTCGCACTCTACAGGCACAATTCATAACCATAAGATTTTTTTAATTGTTGCATTTATACCCCGCCTTTTACTGCAATGGAACATATTACCTATCTATAGTTCTCATTATATTTATGGTTTCTCTTTGAGTTTTATACATTAGATCACACACATATACACACTTTCAGACTCTGGGGAGAATAGGGAATAATCTTGGCTAGAGAAAAATTCACACTTCAGCCGGGAATCGAACACGGGACCCCTCGCACAGTAGGCTCTATCGATTGAGCTATGGGACCAGCATAAGGTTTTAATTTTTATATTAATATAACAATGGAATATTGTGGCATTTGGTTGTGGCAACTCTGTAAGAACATATGCGGTTATGGCAACATTGTTTGGTGTCTAGTTTAAGTTGGCACTACAGACCGGTAATGATGCAATAGGAGTGGGGGTAAACCGGTTGTATCTTGAGTTACCGTCTAGGATGCTCTCTCTTCTAATGTAGCCAGCTAACAGTGCAGATGGGTTAGGACACGACGTTTCGTCAAGCAGGAGGTAACATCTATCTTTATTTATTGTGAATATAACTTTCCATCTAAATTTCTGTCATGTAGTTTATTAATGTAGATTGATCCTTCCTTCCCCATAATGATTTAGGAATATTTAAGTAGTTTTCAGGTGTTTTAGGAACTTTGTTTAGCTCGCCCCGTCGGACCTCGTGTTAGTTTGATATGATTTAAACTCCGGTACCATGCTCTATCCCCCGTGATATGTGAAAATATAATAGGTTACGACAATATAATAACATTTTTTGTTAATATTTTACCATTTCAGTCTTTTCTCTGGTTTTAGTTATGTTTTTATTTCTTAATATGCATTTAATTCGCGCGTTATGTTGATTTTCACATTAGCATACCAGAGGAAACTAGTCGAATGACCCTCTGCATTTAATTTGTATCGTCTAACAACTACGTACCTTGATAAGATCTTTTAGGTATCAAACGAGAACATCCTCTCTGCCATGCCTCTTCAATTTTCGACAAAGCTTTCCCCGCCATAGCAACTTCTTAGTGCTTTCCTAATATGAGGCGCATTCAGAAAGTAAGTTTTCCTATTTTTTTTAAAACAAAGAAAACATACTTACATGAAAAACTTTATTGGCAACAGGTACAGCAACGTTTGAGCTATTTTTCGACACAGTACCACAAGAATTGAGGCATTGTCATCGTGGGATCAACTTTCGTATTCCTGTGTCGTAGAAGTCTGCCGCCTGTGAATGGAACAGCGTGTGACAGTC
This sequence comes from Deroplatys truncata, assembly GCA_030765065.1. NCBI lineage: Eukaryota > Metazoa > Arthropoda > Insecta > Mantodea > Mantidae > Deroplatys > Deroplatys truncata. The sequence continues at coordinate 18,620,031 of CM060976.1, forward strand.
GTCTTCAGCTCTTTGTCGTTGTCAAAACGCTGACCGGAGGACAGGAACTTCTTGAGGTGCAGCAAAAGATGGAAATTGCTGGGAGCAAGCGATTGGAGGACTGTATGGTGGATGATCAAACAGCTCCCATCCGAACTCTTGCAGAACAGTTGCTATGCGCCGAACCGTATGTGGACGAGCATTGTCATGGAGCAGCGCAACACCTGCAATAGGAATTCCACGCCTCTTGTTTTAATGGCACGTCGCAATTTTCGCGGTGTTTCGCAGTAACGGTCAGCGTTCACTGTTTCGCCTCTGGGCAGGAAGTCAATGAGCAGAATGCCCTTCTGCCTCAGAACACCGTGCACATCACCTTCTGCACCGACACAGTCTGAGTTTCGTCTTGACCGGAGATCCACTGTGACGCCAATGCATTGACTGCTGCTTGGTTTCCGGGTAAAGTGCGAAATCCACGTCTCATAGCACGTGACAATCCTGTCGCGGAACTCGTCGCCGTCATCATGCTACCGCTGCAGAAACGTCATTGCTGCTCCTAAGCGTTTCGTTTTGTGCTCGGGTGTCAGGTTTTTCGGCACCCACCTGACACACAATCTCCTGAACAGCAGTTGCTTAGTCAAACTTAATGCAACAAGGATCACGATATCTGCAGAAAATGGCTGCTGAGCTCCGTAATCGTGCGGTGACGGTTCTCCACGATGCGCTGCCGCACCAACCGAACAAGGTCAACATTGATGAGGGACGGTCGCCCACTGTGCTCTTCATCATGGACACTTTGACGATCTTCGGAGAACTGCCTACACCAGCGACGCACTGTCTGTTTGCTCATCCTGTTCGGCCCGTAGACCTGACGGAGAATTTCGATCGGCGCTGTGTTTTGTGCAGTAAGGAACTTTATCACTGGGCGAACCTCGCAGGTGGCGGGGGAACGAATAAGAGCCGCCATTTCGGGCCACTTCTGCCGCGCTACTGGCACCAGGCGGGAGCTGTCCGGCCAGCATGTGTTGATACCTCATAGATGCATTACGCATGCCAATTTTCCCGGCTAAATACGTTTACTTTAAAGGAAACAAAATAGGGAAATTTACTTTCTGGATGCGCCTCGTACCAGGTGAAAATAAACAATGGTTCGACTTCAATTCATTTGACTTGTGTTTGAAAATAACGTTGTTCATTAAACAGGTATTCATGCAGTATTTTTAATATTGGTGCTGACCATTCGTTGTAATATTTGAACCAGCAGTTAATGAGCAAGTAAATAGATAGCATTACAGTTAATATTACCATCGAATACCCAAAAATAATTAGCAATATGCACGTTTAAAGTGTACAACAAAAGAAAATACTGGACTTCTTTCGTATCTTCAAAGTTTTCCTCTATTCTGCTATAAATCGCTTACCATCCTTAGATCACAATATAATATTAAAAATCTAATGTGTTAAATTCACATTACCTTCTCAACGCTCTATTATTTATTAATGGGAATAAAACCCATTCTTACGAAAGCGTATTACTTTCTCTACATGTACATAGTAGGTAGAGAGGACATTGTATTTCACCCAAAAATTCGTTATCGAGATTTCTCCGGAAATACGTGTTTTGAAGCCCCAGAACACAAAAAGAAAAGCGTTTTTAGAGATAGGCCAGTGTGTCTGTGTATGTGTGTGTGTGTCTATGTGTCTATGTGTCTGAGCGTCTGTGAATGGACAGACAAATAGCCTTTCGCAAGAATAATTTGTATACCCACAAATAAACGTTAGAGGGTAAAGAAAGTCATGTGAATATAACACATCAGAATTGTTTTCCATATATTTCATTTAGGTCGAGGCAAACGTTTACAGAAGTACTTAACTACACATTTCATTATAAATGCAAAGGGAATAGGGATAGGTAAAATGTTTAAGAACCGGACGCTATATATTGGTCTTAAAATTCCATACTCTTTCCTTGCAACGGCGAGAAACAACTGAATATCGATAGGGTTTTAAAAGAGTGGCTAAGAATTGAACAATTCAAACCATTAATAAGGATATCTCGGAAATGGCTTATGGCACAAAAAAGTATTTTAAATAAACTGTTCGATTTAATGAGATCTACGTTTTTTTTATAAAGTGCGGATTCGTCTATCCCTTAACGTTTAGCAATTATAGAAGATTATGAAAAATTCCTTCCGAATGAAGAGGACTTTACAGGCTATTTCCAGGAAATTCAAGACATTCATTTTATATATCACTAAAAAAACTTAAATGAGTGGTATTTTAATCAAAATCGTTAGAGCCATTTTTGAGAATATAAAAACTTTCGAAAAATGTTCCATGTAAATGATAGTTACGGATGGGGGATTTACTTGAAAATCTTCGTGTCCCATCTTTGGAAGATACTGACATAAAGTTTGGTATTTATGGGACTTAAGTTTTTGAGTTATACTGTTCACAGACACACACATGGACCTTTGACTGAAAATGCTTTTGTTGGATTCAGGCGACCTCAAAACATGTGTTTCCGGTGAAATCTCAATATCGAAATTTTGGGTGGAATGCAATACGTTCTCTACCTACTACTTCTCTACTACATGGTAGAGAAAGTAAAAAGGGCGTATTTTAGCAAAGAATAATTATTTCGGAAGGAGTATACAATTGCGCAAAAGTCAGAAATTTCGCAATGCTTTCCAAATGTTACGTGAGTTTGAACTAACTGCCCGTTACCACTTAACCTGCTAACCTATCGTTTCATATCCATTAGTAGCGCCACTTAAGATAGAGCCACGTATTTAATATTTATTATGTGTTACATTAGGGCAGCACTCTTAATTAATGTGCTGCGTATCCGGAGTACGTTCAAATATCAGAGTTGCCTCAGAATAAACAACTCAACTACATAGTGGAGGACTGAGAGAGAGGAAGCAGTTCCATGGATCACATTTACTGTGTGCAGCAGTAACAAGGCGATGTAGCAGTTCTCTTAGTACTATAATTGCCGAACATTTGGGCGAATAACTGAAAGTTTCTGAGTGTAATATCATGATACGCTGAGGTTTTCGCGGAGCTGTTTTTCCATAATTGTTATGTTCCACTTCCGAGCGGGTTGGCGCCGCGATAACGTGTGTGACTCACATTCGGTCCCGGGTTCGACCCCAGCGACCGCCCATTCTGACCCATGGGTTTTTCGCGGTTTCCCGGATCGGCAGGCGATTGCTGGGGTGGTTTCTTCTCTACCATGATTTCCTTTACATAATTTCCCTTTCATTTCATTTCCTTCTCATCTTTCAAGTGTGCTTTTAGGTTCATACATTATTAGATATTAATTATACATTTATACTTTAATTATATATTTATTGCACGCTAATGCCAAATCTGAATGGTGACATAATTTAAAAAAGATGAACGAGGAGCAAAAATGAAAGATTGATTCCAGAGCTAAATTTAGAAATTATAAATAAACCACTTAATGCACCGACTTTCTAGAACAGACAAGGGACAGCGGCTAATTTAGACTTCGCATTATGTAGCAGTAAAGCAATGGCAAAAATAAACAAACTAGAAAGTGGTGCAGGATTTCACATGGAGTGACCATCGCTTAATATACTTTACTTACACATTGGAAACGTAAACCAGAAGGGAGGTTAAATACACAAACAATACATATAATTATTCTCAAGCTAATTGGTAAAGGTTGAAGCAAATGTTTGATTGTGACATAATATATAGAGGACTCTCCATAGACGAAGACGCAGAAAATTTAATACAATCCACAAAAAAATGCAACCGTTTTTACTGAGAAGAAAGAAATAAAAAAATACACAGATAACAGTTCATGAAAGAAAATGAGGAAACTACGAAAAACGTATCAACCCACCAGAGCATAAGAAGAAAGACAGATAAATTTAAACCGATACAGACAAGCTAAAGAGAAATTTAAACCCCTATTAAATGACACCAGAAACAAGACAAGGCAGCAATTCGTCAAAAACATTTTAGAAAATGATATTGGGGGGACACCATATAAAATAATCATGGAAAAGATTAAAAGACCTGAAATTTAAAACACTTTGGCGATAAATGACACTCAAATGTCAACAGACTGGAAAAGTACAATAAAATTGCTCTAAGACAAATTACTACCCGACGAAGATAAAATGTCTGATAATTTTCAAAATACAATAGAGTAAATATGAAATCTGAATACAGGAATAATAATGTTATCCTACCAAATGAAAAGACAGAAATAAAAATAATTGTACAAAAATTAAAAACAGCTGCTAACCCAGATGGCATTCCAAACGAACTATTAAACGTCTGGAGGGGAAATTAACACCGGTTCTGCATTTACTTTCAAATGATTGTATATGGCAAGGTTGATTTCCAAATTGTTGGAAAGAGGCAAAAATAATAATATTAAAAAAGGAGGTGATAAGACCCGGTGTATCCAAAATCTATTAGCCAAAATGCTTATTAAACACATTGGGAAATGTTTTCGACCATTTAATATTCAGAATAATTATTGAATTTAAAACAATAATAGACATGAATAATTAACAATACGGATTTAGAAAAGGGAGATCGACAGAGGATGCAATAAGCACAGTAGGAAACAGTAAACTCAGTTTCAAATAAGTATTTAATAGGAACTTTTATAGATATTTCTGGGGCTTTTGATAATTTCTGGTGGCCATTTTTATTTGAACGTCTTAACAGCTTAAATTATCAAAATTTTAATAAACTATTGTATACACTTTGTGTGTATACAAAGTGTGAATGGAACAATTAAAAAAGAAATAACCAAGGGATGTGTCGGTTCTTGGGCCGGTTTTCTAGGACATTGTAATGGAGTCGTTGTTAGAAGAATTGGAGAATCATATTGATGTTAAAAATGGAATAGTATGTGCTGACGACGTAATATTTTAATGGAAGGCAGTTCAAGACGAGAAATGGACACGAAATCCAAATAAGTTTCAACATTGGAACAATGGTATAATTCAACAAAATTTCAAATAGCACCTCAAAAGTCAAATTATAAAATTTTAAAAGAAAATATGAAAAGAAATCCCATATTAAAATATTAAGTGGAACAAAGAAGAAAAATACCTTGGAATCTTTCAAGATGAAAAAATAAGTTTCAGTAAACGTGTGCAACATGTGAGAGTAAAATCCGAAAACGTAATGTTAAAATTAGCAAGACTTTTTCAATCGAATTTCAAAATCTCCTTACATGCCATAACAATGTAACACTACCCAATTTTTTCAGCTATAAGTACTTACGGGGCAGGGGTATGGGCTGCGGGGATGAATAATATACAAATTAAGAACCACCTTAAAAATACGCAGGGAAAATTCATTTTAAGGTACACCGGAACAGTTCGTACCACCCCCACCATGGCATTGTTAGTAGTAACCGGGATTTGGCCAATTGATTTACTAATTCAATTCAGAAATGCAATTTTTTGCCCAAAAAAGAATGATTTTAATAAAGTAGAACACACAATGCGAAGGAGATGTAACTCAACAAATAAACATAAAAAGAAAGCTAAAACAAGTTTGGCAACAAGAATGCGAAAACATAAACGAGGGAAGAAGAGTTTATGAATTATTTAGCAACATAAATGAAAGACTTAAAATTAATCAATTAAAACTTACTAAAGGAACTATTTACTATTTGACTGGGCACGGATCATATGGAACTTATTGGTACAAAATGAAGAAACGCAACAATGATAAATGTGGCATTTTTACACAAACAGATGCACCTGAACATGTACTTTTTTAATGTGAACATTACAAACATCAAGCAAGAGAAGAGACACGAATTAGGACAACAAATAGTTTTTATTTCAAGAAATACAAACTCTTACAATAACTCAGTTAAATTAGCTAATAAAATAAGCACTCTGGCTTGGGAAGAAAGCATTACAAGACCACATGAAGTACGAAATATAGAAATAATGGAGACAACAATTAAAATATCAAGAAGAATAAGAGACTGGGAGACTAAAAACCAAAATACAGGATGATTCAAAAGTCTCTTGATATTTTCGTCAGACGATGTTTTATGTCAATCCTTTTATTACATATGGAAAGTAATAACTACTGGTTGATAAACTCAGTACATTTCAACGTGGTGGCCCTCTAAGTCACGGCACAGACTCCATTTTTGTTGTGTAGATCGAAACACCTTTGCCAGCATAACTGGTGTGATTGCAGCTACCGCTGCAGCTATTCGGTTTCTCAATTGCCGGTGTTGATCTTCACTTCATCCACTTTGGACTTGACGAAACACCAGACAAAGAAGTCTAGTGGTGTCAGATCTGGAGAGCGGGCCGCCCAAATTCTCGGTGAACCATGAACGATCCACCTACCAGAAAACAAGGGTGGTGCACCATCCTGTGCCAGCTGCGGTTCCAGGAATCGTTGTAGCATGTCAAGATACGTAATTCCAGTTACTGTTGCTTCCACAAACATGAAAGACACGTAAAGTTTTGTATTTGTTATTCTCAGTCACACATTTACCTTTGGTGTGTCTCTCTGCAACTCTTGTATGGCGTTTGACTGTTCGTCTGCCCAAATCCTACAATTATTCCACGTGTGTGGAATGTTGCCTCATCACTGAACAACACATGTTCCATGAGGTCGTCATTTTTAATAGTATGTAACAGGTCATCACCAGGGTTAGGATTTTTAGGTGCAAATTTCAGATGAAAAAAGGAAGGAAAAAGGTGCTCAAATAAGGTGAAAAAAGGGACAATAAGGTACTAGTATACTCTAAACTATATATTCCATTGGGCTGAACTTATAATCACATGTCAGTCTTCTTTAGGTATAATTGTTTTGTGAATTTCCATCCAAATTCTTAATTAGTTTTCAAGTCATTAATTTTCAAAATATAAAATTATGGGTATATGCAAAATGCAACACATGATGCATTTTTTTCAAAAAAAATTTATGTTCCTTCTATGTCAAGGAGCTATAAATCTGTCATATAATTTTTTTCTACCGTTATTAGTTTAAGAGATAAAACAGTTTTGCAGTTTTGTATTGCATTTTTTCTGGTTTTTTTGTATACATTGTTATCTTCATAAATTAGTAGCGCAAAAACTATTCACTACACAGAAAAAAATCTGATGTGTTACACTCACATGACTTTCTCTACTCTTGTACAATCTATTTTACAAACGCTTATTCTCCATATGCTTCATGTTAATTAAGATGTTAATCTTATTGCTAATTTTCTTGTAGATGCAAGGACAATTGGTAGGTTTTAAGCGATAGTCAAATATTTTAAGAGGTGGTTGCTATGTGGAGTATTCCATTCTCTTTGCATTACCAGGACAAAAAAAATGAATAACGAATTCCCATTTGAGAAAAAAGTATTGGAAAATTTAAGGGAATAACAAGCAATATCTCGAAAATGGTTCACTCAACAACAAAAAATGTAAATGACATAAACTGTGTATTTTAACGCGATCTAAATTTTTTGTGTAGTAAAGTTTGTCTATCTCTTATGGTTTACCAGTTACGCAAACGTCGTGCACAATGAAGAACACCTTTGGAGACATTCCCAGAAAATTCAGGATATACATTTTATTTGTCATGAAATTATCTTAAATATATGATATTTCAATCAAAATCCTTAGAGCCATTTTTCAGAAAATTAAACTTTTCGAAAAATGTTCCATGTAAAGGGTAATCTGAGGTGGGGGGATTTTCTTGAAAACCTTAGTGTCGCATCTCTGAAAGATACTGAACCTAAATACCAAGTTTGGTTTTTATCCCACTGTTCGTTTCTGAGTTATGCTGTTCACAGACAGACACACACACACACACACACACACACACACACACACACACAGAGAGAGAGAGAGAGAGAGAGAGAGAGAGAGAGAGACAGACTCACACACGGACATGTTTCCAAAAATACCTTTTTGGATTCAGGAGGCCTCAAAACATGTATTTACATAGTAGAGAACTATACGTAGTAGAGAAAGTAATTATATAACAGTTTTATTTGTTTGGGTTTTTGAAATAAGCATAAAAAATGTCAATATGAATGGATCTAAACTACATCGTGTGGAACATTTTGAATATGCAGAAATGTTGAAAATAAGAAACGCCTTAAAATGAAGTTTTAAAAAGTTAACAGCTAGCAACCAAATGCGCAAGGGTATTTAAAAAGTCTCGTAACGATCCTGAAGCGTTTGCTAGGTCAAAAATAAAAGTGAATTCTAAAACTGCAAGCAATGGAGTATTTTTGGGAACATACTTGTTTATTTTTTGAGATTTTGGGTTAATTTCAGTTGTGCATTCCCTTAAACCAATTCAACTATTTCTCTTTCCTCTGTTCTAATTTACTGAACTACAAATAAGTACATCAAATTATCACTCATCAAAAGAAGGAAAAAACATGAAGCTTATGTACTTCAAGACATTAAGCATCTCCACATTTTTAAAAGTAAGTCTGTGTCTATTAGGAGATAGAATGTCTTTGTAGTGATGCGGTAATTTGTATCACAAATTACTTAAATGTAAATAAGGATTGTAATATGAATATGTATTTTTATGTGACATTGATTTCAGAGGTTTATTAATTGTAATTATTATTGGTAAATAATAATATACGGCTTTACTGAAACTGTCAATAATAACGCAATAATGCAGCGATGGGGTGAGCTGTTTATCATTACTGGGAACAAGGAAGTTACGTAATGTTCGCGGGTTTTCGGTAGAAGCTTCTAGAATGTCTCCTAAAGCAATATGTGTTCGTGGTTTTCATTGGATATTAAAATAGACGCTAATGTTGGCGCGTTTTATTAGCCAATAGCAGTTCATTTATAATCTTTAGGCATGTCGAGGAGTGGGAGTATATAAGCCAGGTCCGAGGTAGATCGCCCCGCAGTTCAACAAAATTCTCAATACCTTGCACGTCGGTCGCCCAGTTCATCAAAATTTCTAGCACGCTGTATTCAGTTCGTCATAAGTTACGCGCAGCAGAATTACGAGAATCTAAAGTATTATACAGTTAAATATACACAAAGTTGAAGTACGTGAGTTAAAAGTGAGAAGTTATTACAAACAGTTTCAGTTTAGCGAGTATCTAAATCAATATGTAAATGTGTTCATGAACGTGTTCGGCAATAAAAGTTATAAAACCAATTTCTTCATTAAGTATAATTTCTGGATAAAAGATTCCTTTCCGCTTCACAACCTGCAAAAGAGATATATGTTCTACCAAGATAAGATGATAGCTAGCCGGAGGACAATATACGAAACTTAAATTCTTTCGAACACTAACTAATGCAAATTGCTACGCCAGATGGAGCTACGAACCAAACAAAGAATGGCGTCACAAGATGGCTTCAACACACTGATGTAAACAACATTACGTAAAGCAATTTCTCTTGCAAATTGGTTCCCAAATGTGGGGCTAACAAATACAAAGAAACATTACGTAAATAAGCAACATTCCGTTGCACATTGGCTCCCAAACGTGGGGCTACAATTAATGTTAAATAAAAACAACATTAATACCGTTGCAGTAGATGCTAAAGCTTCTTTCAACATCCACAGAAACCAGTGGGGCAAACCTTGCATTCACTCGGAATGGCAACTCTACAGATGTGGCGAATTCCTCAATGTCTGGATTCTTCTGAAGAGTAGATTCAAGTTTGTCTTTGGCAAAGCCGTCTAACTGCTCCCTCACGGAAGTAAAAATATCCCATTGTTTTTCCTTTTCCAGACCTTGTTCTTCCAATCGTTTAATAGCTGCAGGCAGGTACTTGTAACTATGGACACAATATAGTTCTGTCAGCAAATGATGTATTTTCTCCGGTAACAGAAGTTGCTGTGCCTTGCAAATTGCACCTGCATCGGATGGATCCAAAGAAAGCACAAACTCTTTAATTTTGTCAAAATTCTCACACAATACAGCAGTACACTCAATCCAAGATCCCCAACGAGTAATGACCGGGAAATTTGGATGGGGCAGGCCAGTGATTTCCCTGTATTAAACAACACGGCTCCGAGCTTTCAGTAGAATCTTCTTCAGAGCAGACATGAATTGATTTGTGATGTCGTATTCGTTCCTTATGGATTCACAAACCCTGTGAAGGGCATGAGCCAAGCATGTCACATGCTTCAAGTTAGGAAATAAAGGTTTCAATTGATTAATAGCTGAAACCATGTATGGAGCCTGATCCGAAACCACAAGAAGAAGCTTTTCAAACTCGATACCAGTAGGCCAGAGTTTTTGGCAGAAGTCCATAATGGATTACATTACTGTACTGGCATTGGCTTTTTCTGCAGCTCGTACATTTTTAACAACATGGGCTTAACTTTCTCCCCTGCTAAGGGAAAAACTAAAATGTTGAAAACATATCGTTCCATTGAGTCTATGGTTTCATCCACAATGATTCCCACATCGCAATCAGACACTTTCTCCCTGATTCTTTCTATGGTTTCTTGGTAAACAGGCTCCATGTAGTTTTTTTAAAGTACTCTCATCGGGCATTGACATCTTTGTGTATTTTTCAAGAAATCCCTTGAAGGCTGGATGGTTCACCTTATTGAGTGGAATTCCTGCTTGTGTAAGAGCTGTACACAAATCAATGTTTAATTCCTTCAAATTTTAGCTTTTTGAAGAACTCTGTTGAAACGCATTTCGTGATAGAGGTTGCCGTGATTTGTTTGCTTGAAGAGTCTTGTTCATTTGATGCTTAGATCTGGAAATGTGCTATTTCATATGACTTCGCTAACAAAATTCCTGAATCACAAATAGTAGATCGCATAACAGTTCCAACAGTGTCTATGAAATCTTGTTTGAATTCCTCAGCCAGAACAATAAATCGAGCACTGGACACCTTTTGGCGTAGTAAAATCTGGTACTAGTAAACTTGTTTGGTAATGTAACATAGAGCTAACTAGTTCACTTGCTAACACAATGCGTCTGTCACACAACTCACTCTTGCGCCCATTCGCTGTCCACATTCTCTTATAACACCGTGACAATTACTGTGAGTGACTCACGAGATTGGCTTTGTCCTTGAACTGCAAGCGTGCAGTGGACTAGGGAGCTTCTTGCCTGCGATGCAAATAGCTTAACACCAGCAGTTCAAAGCGATTGTCAACAGGTGCAGTCCAAATAAAGTTTCACATGTATATGGTCACAAATATAGTGGTTTACATGTATGCAGGTTTTACAGGTTTACTTATTGGAAGTACGATCATAATTGTATTGTTTGATGCAGTAATATAATGTACTACTGCCGCTACTTCGCCTAATATATATTGTTCCGGGAAAGAAAGGATATAAGTACCTTTGGAACAGGGTGTGAAACAATAGAGCGAGCGGAAAGAACAATACATCGCTGGCTCAGGTTCGCCTACGTCAACCACAAGGACAGAGCTAAACTCCTGAGTCGCTGACAGTACCAGAATGTTCTCCTTCATGCTGGAACTTCAGTCTCAGCGATTTCTAGTAGTTTCGAGCAGAACCCAGTCTTAATAATTCTCGGAACTGCATGGGTGAGGTTACTGCCGTCTCTGTGTGCCTAGCCTTTGCCTCCATGCAATCAGATGACGTCTCTCACAGCAACAAATTCACATTCACGAACAGCAGGCTACTGATTCTGGTGGGATAGAATCACTCATTGTCAATTGCATTATTGCGGGCTACTTTATAGCGGTAAAGCGAGAGAAAGTGATTTTCGTCGAACACACAATTATTTTCCATTGTTGCGGGAGTGCTTTCAATTCCCGCGCGGCTTTTACTGAAAGAGGTAGGATTACTATTCGCACGTACACAGCAAGCTGAGGAGACGTTAATTGAAAGTTAAAGAATAAGTTGTAATGAAACTTAAAAGAAAAAAGGGATTATGGGCATGGTTGGGGGAAAATGGGATAAAGTTGCCAAAAAGGGGTAAAGGTCCCAAAAGGGGAAAAATGTGCGAGAAAAAATGCCTCTTTTCGCAACTAGAAACAAAATTTCACACTGTGATATCCTTCCGCACAGCTTTAACTTACCCTGAGAAAAAAGGTGCTCACCTAAAAATCCTAACCCTGCTCATCACACATAGCATGTTGAGCTGCACAGTCTTCTGGCTCAAGCTTATGCATTATCTGGATGTGATAAGGGCGTTTGTGCAGTTTGAAGCGCAAGGTACGCCATACAGTGCTTCGGGACATACCAGCTCTCTGCTGAGTCTTCTGGTCATTGCACCGGGACTCCGTGAGATGGCATCCCGTATCTCTAATAGCTTGCATGCTAAGACCTGGCTTCCTGAAGTTTCTAGTGAATTCTTCTTGGACCTGCTCGTAAGTCAATCCTGGTATACGAGTAAAAACGACAACTAATCTTTCCTATTTGTAAGCAAGTTTCCAATTACCTATAACACAAATGCTTAAATTAACGATATGAGGAAAATATCAAGAAACTTTTGAATTACCCTGTATAAATTACAATATAAACAATGACGACAACGATGATAACCGAATCTTAGATAGAAGAAGAAGAAATAGAGGGAGAAATTTAGATAATAATAACTCAGTAGGAGAAAAAAGTTTGGACTATAATCAGATGATAGGAATGGGCGAAAAGAAGTATACGACCTAAAAGAAGGCTAAATAAAAAAGAGAAAAAATATGTATATACCGGGTGAGTCTTCTCAACCTGCGGATTGAGAAGTTATGTAGTCCCGGCGTTAAACAAGCTATGCCGTAAACACTGTCCACTGCATCGCGTCGTATCAATTTCGGGCAAAATGACTGCCTTGCACCGCTATGCGTGCAGTGACTTGCATTCGTAGCACGATAGTATGGTGAAGGTTTCAGACTCAAATACTTCCACTTGCAGCTACTTTTTATGTGTAGTAAATTTAATGAGAACTGATAGTTTGGCAGGGAAGTGTCGTTTCACTTAATTAGTTTAATTGTGTGATTTTATTAAAACTTAAATTGTTACTTGTTAGAATATGCTTTAATGAACATAAATAAATTCAAGAAATTAATAATAAAAAAAAACATTTATTTGCAGGGCGTGATTTGAACTACCGACCATCACCATAACTTTCCACTATGTTAACGATTGCTCTACTAGAGCATAGAAGCAAGAAGCACCACTGTAGCCCTAATCAGCAGGCTGGTAACTGTGGTGTCAGTACCTGCATTTCGCATCGTCTGTAAAATGCAGGGTTGCCTAGTTACTAATCCGCAGGATGAGAAAACTCACGCGGTATAAAAATTATAAATTACAGTAGAAGAGGCGAGGAGAAAAAGAGAAGAAGAGGGAGAAATGAACTATAGAAACCGCGAACCTGGAAGTGATTAAACCAAGATGAAAAATAGCAGAGGAGAGCGACAAGAATGTATGGAATCGGCGAGCGAGGCAGAGAAGGAGTGTATCCAGAGCGGGGAGACAGAGGAGTTTGCAGCCATATGAAGTGTTGTGTTAAAGAAGGGTTAAAATTCCCTCAAAGTGAAGTGAAGTGAAGTGAAAAGTGTAGAAGAATATTAAAGACATAAGAAGCTAGAAGAAAGTTATTGGTAAGATTTGCAAATAAGAAAAAAAAAATTCTAGTTAATTTATAATGTAACAATACAAAATATGTAATTTTAAATAATAATATAAGCAATAAGTAATGTAATAAAGTAATATACGCAATTTTAAAAAATAATAGGTGAAATGTAGTAATAAATAAGGGAGTTAATAAAACAGCTAAATAATTTAATTTTGAATTAATTAAAATTAATTAAATAATTCATTTAATAAGTAATTTAAATAAAATAATTTATATTTAAATAAACTTAAATTACAACAGGAATAATTAAATTAAACTAATTAATTTAATAAAGTTATAATAAATAACATATCATAATTCATAATTATACAATAATCCAAGATGCACAAAGAATTTTATTTACAAACTTAAGTATTAAAGTTATATGAATAAAATAAATAAGAATTCATAAAACATAAAACATTATGCTGTATTCCAGTACTTAATTCACCCGATACCGGTAAAAGTTAAAGATAAAGAATTGTAATGTTTTAAGATTTTTGTAGTTATTACATTAAACAATTTTTTTCATAAATTGTATTTAGTTTAGAGCGCATTGGTAGCTGGATACCAGTATTGTTAATTGTTAGTAGTTATCAGGAACTGGTTTTTCTCTCTCTCTCTCTTTCTTTCTTTTATGTCATATCTGAACAATAATATTTTGTAAAATGGATGAATTTGAATAGAAATCACAAGAATTTGGAATGTACGCTCCGGTGTAGGAAACTAGGTACCGAGATGCAATATTTCAGAATTTTATTTATTTATATAACTATTTGTGCTTCTAGGTTTCGTGGTATATGGCGGTGCCGGACAGATGGGGCAGATGCATGCTCAATGAAAAGAGTATTCTTCGAGGGCTGGTTGATTGGTGCATCGCTCATCGCTCTCTCTCTCTCTCTCTCTCTCTCTCTCTCTCTCTCTCTGGTTCCAGTGGGACGGGTCTGCGAGCTTGGAAATGTTATGGACTTCTGTGGGTATCTACAGCCTGTCTGCCTACGGCATGTAGCCTCCTGTGCTTTCTTCATGTCATCCCTTCCTCCTGCGGGGTGGCAGCTACCATAGGTCTCTGTAGGTCGCAGTGCGCGATGTTCGCTCTCCTTGAATAATTTGTACCTACATTCCACTTCCATAACACCATTATTATTTAGGTGCTTTCGAAACTTTCCATAGCCTCAACAGTTACACTTTCTACTACCCTGGCTGAAAATGAAGTTGTTCAGTTCGATCGGTATTGACGGAATTTCGGCGTAGTATAAGCAAGTTTTTATTTTTCCTACTAGTTATCTATAGTAAGTAGAAGAAATATTGTAGTATTCTACCCAAAAATTCGATATCGATATTTCATACAAATACAAGTTTTCAGGTACCTGAATCTAAAACAAAAATAATTTTATAAAAGGGTACCTGTGCGTTTGTGTGTGGTATGTGTGAGAGAGAGAGAGAGGGGGGGAGAGAACAGTATAATAAAAAAACGAAAACCAAACTTGAACATCAAGCTTGGAAGTTAAGTTCAGCATCTCAAGCTTGCGACACGAACATTTTCAAGAAAATCCTCCCACTCCAAAGTACGCTTTACATGGACAATTTTCATGTTTAATTTTCTCAAAATGATTCCAACCATTTTTATTTTTTTTTATTAAAATACCACCGCTTTAGGTATATGCATGGCAAACAAAATGTACCTATATCTTGAAATTTTTTTAGAATATCGTGTGAATTACTCTTCATTCTGGGTGACTTTTCTATAACTGGTAAACCGTAAGAGATGACAAAATCTTACTACACAAAAATTTATACCTCATTAAAACACGCAGTTTAGGTCATGTAACATATGTTTGTGGCGTTCACCATTTCAGAGAAATTCCTTGTTATTGATTTGAAATTTCAAATATGTACTTATGTACATTTTTATTTTCTCCACGACGTACCTAGCAGGTAGAGAAAGTATTGCATTCCACCCGAAAATTTGATACAGAGATTTCACCGGAAATACACGTTTTGTTGCCCCTGAATCCTAAAAAAAGCATTTTAAGAAAAAGGTTCATGTATGTGTCTGTGAGCAGCATAATTCAAAAACTAAAAGTCGGATAAATATCAAACTTGGTATTTAGGTTCAGTACATTCCAAAGATACGACATGAAGGTTTTCAAGAAAATCCCTAACCCCAAACTACCCTTTGCATGGACCATTTTTGGAAATATTTTATTTTATATAAATGTCTCGAACCATTTTGATTAAAATGCCACATATTAAAGATATTTACATTGCAAATAAAATGTATAACCTGAATTTTCTGGGAATAACCTGTGAAATATTCTTCATTCAGAAGGAATTTTTGTGTAATCTTGTATAACTGGTAAACGTTAAGCGATAGACAGGTGTACTACATAAAAACGGTAGATCTCTTTAAAACTCGCAATTTATTTAAAATAACTTTTTGAAGTTTTTGAGACATTCATTATCAAAGGTTCGAATAGTTCATTTGTTAGTCATTCTCTTCAAGTCCTGCCAACGTTCAGTTGTTTCTCGCGATTGCATGGAAACGGTATACTATTTTAAGGCCAACATATCGTCCAGTTCTTAAACATTTCACTATCCTGAATAACATTTAAAATAATCGAGTATCGTATACATATAATACCATTGAATAGAATCCATTTGTCTTTAGTTTCACTGTGTCTTCAATTTTCGTAGTTGATAAATCCTGATGATCTGTATACACATATTGCTTGGTACGAAATATCCGCTTCTTTGACATGTTTTTGTATGCATTTTCTGTTAAGTAACAGCAACTATTTTCTCCTATATAGAATTCTCAATGAAAAGTCAAACCACCTTCGCAAGTTCTTTATTTTATAAACCCAGCACGTTCGCATTCTAAATATCTAGGCTGTTTTTCGTTTAGGAGTTGAAATTAGCAGGTTTTATTGCCTATGTCCGTCGGGGAGAATAATAGTTTCCAATAGTGAGGGAATATATACTTACACATACACATACACGCATGCACGATCTTTTCTCTGTATAATAATAATAATAATAATAATAGTAATAATAATAATAATAATAATAATAATAACACTTTTATATATTTTTCCTTATTATAGTGCAAGGAACGTTTCTCAGGAATTAGTCCCAGCATTTTCTTAGTATCTGTATTGTTGGCAAATCTTGCTCTTGGATTTAAATGATTCGCTTTCATAGTTAAATAATGAAATATATGTGAAAATACTGAGAAATTAGCTTCAGGTGGTAGAGTCTATGGTGCATTCGGGAGGTAGATAACATGTCATGTACCGACCAAACATATATCTTCTTTTTTTCTTTTCTTTTTCTTCGTGATTTTCCTTAGTCGCTAAGTAAACACTTGATTAGATATTTAGTTGCAGGATTCAAATTTCCACCCATAGAACAAAAATAAAATGCATGCTAGAAACCACGATTAGGCGAACTGGCCGCTATCGCTTTATGTGTATGTACCCATGAAACGGCAATGACTTCATGACTATAAAAGTGCACTTTGTTATTAAATGAGTAGCAAATTGGACAGGTTCCTTCGAAGGTCTACCTGGGCAAGAACCTAAGTTCAAGCCCCCTCCTATGACCCAGGGTTAGCGCCATCCGAGCGGATATCCAACCGTGGGGGTTTCACATGAGGGCAATACCTTGTTTCCTAAAAAGGGCCCCCCCTTCGCTTTCGCGGGAAATGAAGTGGACACGCCACTTACGCGCGTACCGAAAACCATTGGACAAAAAGATGAATACACAATTAGGCCATCTAGTCGCAAGTTAGTCAAGCAGGTGGTGCTAAAGGCAACTCACAACTAAGGCCATCTGCCCGCCACACTCTGCATCATGGTACAGAATACCGTCGCCATATCATCTAGATGCTGAAGTGAGTTTAACAGGCGGGGTGAAACTGAGCACATTCTCGGTAAATACTTTTTACGTTCTCTCCTACTATAGTAGTGGAAATTTGTATTCCACTCTAAAATTCGACGTTAGGATTTCACCGGAAATATAATATGTTTTGAGGCTGCCTGAACGCAAAAATCATTTTTAGAAACAGTGCCATATGTGTGTGTGTGTGTGTGTGTGTGTGTGTGTGTGTGTGTGTCTGTGAACAGCTTAACTCAAAAACGAAAAGTCGATAAATACCAAACTTGGTATTAAAGTTCAATATCTTATAAAGATGTGACATGAAGGTTTTCAAGAAAATCCCACCTCCCCAACTATCCTTTATATAGAGCATTTTGATTTTCTAAAATATGGTTGTAGTGAGTTTAATTAACATACCATAGGTATAGTAAAGATATTTACATGCCAAATAAAATGTATATCTTGACTCTTCTGGGAATAGCCTGTGAATCCTCTTCATTAGGAAGGAATTTTATATAATCTTATATAACTGGCAAACGTTAATCAATAGACGAAAACGCACTTCACAAATAAATGTAGATCTCTTTAAAGCACACAATTTATTTGCAATCACTTTTTTTGAGGCAACAACCATTTCCAAGATATCCGTTATTGATTGTTCGAATTAATTAATGTGTCATTATTTTAAAGTTCTGTCGATTTTCAGTTGTTTCTCGCTAAATCATGGAATGAGTATGGAATTTTAAGGCCAGCATATAGTCTCCAATTCTTAAACATTTGACTATCGCTATTCCCTTTGAATCTATAAGGAAATGTGTAATATAGCTATTTGTGGAAAGGTTTAACTCGATTAAAATGAAGTTGATAGAAAAATGAATTTCGAAAGAATAATTTATATACCCGCCAATAAGCGGAGGGTAAGGAAAGTCATGTGAATGTAACACAAGATTTTACAGCTTCAAACGTACAAATGGCAGCCTGCAATCCTTATCCACTAATATGATGTGACCCATAAACTAACAAACACTTCTTAACACGTTAATATTGGTTTGCGACGTAATTCCGATAACTAAAAACTACAAGAGTGCGCTTGTATTTTCAAGTAAATGCTCCACCACTTCATAGCAAACATTTAGACCTGGACCACTCAGAGATATATGTGGGGTGACTCCTGCTTTATTGTTCTCCGCAGTCAATTAATTGCCGCAAATCTGCTACTGAAAAAGTTTTTCCTTCCTGCTAGGGACGCGAGGGGGTGATTAGCTGTATACCTGCAATCGAGGGTCTCTGGACAGACGTACGCATAAAGTTCGCTTTGGCTTATGTATCCTCGAGAAGGAAAAAGTTCAAACTTGTAAAATCTCTTCAGTCTGCCCACCGAGGTTGATATAATATTGAGGGCATGTTTGCGGACTACCTGGTGATAGTTGCAAACAATTACAGAATTAAAGGGTTGAGTTAAGTATAGCCTGTATATTGTTCAAACCCACACAAATGAGTGAAAGTCGCTTTAAGCAGCTGTACTGTAAGTCATAGCTGGTTTTCCTCAAGTGTTGCCTTCAGATAAGTTTAACCGTATGTATAAATATATTTGGTTCGAATTCTGAAGTTACGTAAGACATTTGTGTGTGTGTGTGTGTGTGTGTGTGTGTGTGTGTGTGTGTGTGTGTGTGTGTGTGTGAAACGCACAGCTCAAAAATGAATAGTCGGATGAACACCAAGCATTAATATACAAGCGGGATTGACTTTATGAGCTTAAAAGTCCCACCCAGCGTGTTACTGACTTTGGAAGGGAGACGTCGCTTTCCTCCCCTCCCGTTCAGGCAGTTTTGAGCCTGTTCAGTCTTGTCTAAGCTCTACAAGAGAGATGAGTGAACAGAAAGTGTCGGTTAGCGTGGAACAACGCATTATTATCGAACTTCTGCAGGAGGAGTCAACCATCGGAAATTCTTCAGAGGCTCGAAAAACAGTTTGGAGAACTCGAGTGTTCGAATGGTGTAAAGCACGCAGACAGGGAGGAGAGAGAGAGAAAGTGGAGAACGCGCCATATAATCGCCGACCGCGAACATCAATCACCCCATCCAATTGTCACCGTGCAAACGTGGTTATACGGGATAATAGGCACATTATAACATTTTATTGAGAGAAGTAAATAATAAGCTCCGGTCCAAGAGGAAAACAGAAGGAAATCGAATTTCCTTCCTTCAAGACAATGCGAGGCCTCACACTGCCAGAAAAGCTATGGAAACCATCAAGTAGCTAAAGTGGACTCCCTTCCCCACCCACCTTACAGTCCAGATATAGCCCCAAGTTATTTTTTGTTTCTTTATTTTTTGGAGGGGAGACTTAAAAGTGACTTGGAGGGAGTGTGGTTTGAGGATAACAACAGTGATCGCATTTGTTCAGAAATGGGCGTATCCTCAACCAAAAGCTTTTGGGAAAAGCTGGAGCAGTTGCCAAATTTCTGGAAAAAATGTATAGAAGTCAATGGAGACTACTTTGAAGGATAACATGTAAAACTAGACAGTTTTCATTACAGTATTTTCGAGAAGAAAACAGTCCGTCCATATTTGAACCACCCTGTAAGTTCAAAGACCTCTAAAGATGCGACACGAAGGTTTTCAAGAAAATCCCACTCCCAAACTACTGTTTAGATAAAGAAATTCTGGATACTTTTTATTTCTTCAAAAATGGCTCCAACGACTTTTATTAAAATACAATTTATTTAAAGCATTTATATAACAATTAGAATACATATATTTAATTTTGTTCGAATAGCGCTAAAGTCTACCTCATTCGGAAGAAATTATTTATAATTTTGTATAATGGATAAACATTAAGAGATACACCACTGATCTCAGCCACATCCGAGATATTCATGCTATTGGTTTGAATTTTTCAATGCTTTAAAACGTACTGTTATATAGTGCGACGTCAAGAAAACATCATAGAATTTCAAGAGCAGGATATAGCAACCCGCTTTTAAACAGTTGACTATACCTCTTGTACTACAAATACTGAAATTAATTTTGCAAACGTGTACCTGGCTTAACATGAAGTAGATATAACAATAACATTCTGATGTGATACAATCACCTGACTTTCTCTACCCCCTGTCGTTAATCAATGAGTATACAAGCTATTCTAACTAAAGCTTATTTTTCTATCTACTTCATTTTGATGCAAACAAAGCTTTCAGAAACAGCTACATTACACATTTCGTTGGGATACAAAGAGAACAGCAATAGTCAAATGCATAAAATGATGCTTTAAAATTCCATACTGTTTCCGTGAATCGCGAAAAACTGAATGTTAACAAGACTTAAAGAGAATGACCAAATGGATGTCTCAAAAATGGTTGATACTACAAAAAGTTATTTTAAATAAATTGTGTGTTTTAAAGACATCTACTTTTTGTGGAGTATGTTTTCGTCTAACGCTCAATGTTATATGAAATGTCTTCCTAATGAAGAGGGCTTCACAGGATATTCCCAGAAGATTCAAGGCATATCTTTAATATATGATATTCTAATCAATATCGTTGGAACCATTTTCAGAAAACACAAGAATTCGAAAAACTTGCATGTAAAGGGAAATTGGGGGTGGGGGATTTTCTTGAAAGTCTTCGTAATGCATCTTTGGAAGATACTGAACTTAAATTCCAAGTTTGGCATTTATTGGACTTTTCTTTTGAGTTCGCAGACGCACCAACATATATCCGCAGCTTTTTTAAAGATTTTTCTGATTCAGGAAGCCAAAAAACATGTAATCCGGTGAAATCTCGATATCGAATTTTTGGGTGGAATACAATAGCTTTTCTCACTATTCTGTACGTGATAGAGAAAGCAGAAAATAAAGCAATATGGTAGAGAAAATCATGTAAATATAACACATCAGATGTTTTGGGTTATGCTGCTCACGAGTAGAAGTGCCATCTACAAATGCTCTTTATGTTTGAGTGGACTTCTAAAAAATGTGTATTTCCGGTTAAACATTAACATGAATTTCCTACTATAGTTAAGTGGTAATGATAGTAAATATGTTTGCTAAAACCTTCCAGCCAGCACAATGCTCCTACTGTGTCCCGACGAAGGAAAATGTAATGAGATATGAACTGTAATCATGAAGCCACGTAAAATCAATGAGCGTATTTTTAGAAACACACATGGACCTCAGAGGAGCGCTGTAGCTGCAAGCAACACAGAAATGTTTGGTTAACGTCCACGAAACCATTCCAAAATTCCGGTTTGGGTTTTGCACAACTACGCTAGATATACCGCATCATTACTTGGCCACTTAATCATTAAAGCAATGTTCAGGCAATTCGCTTCCGTGGCACCGGGGACCACAGAAATATTCACAAAGTGATGGTCAGTTTTTGGTACGAGAGGATCTGAATGGCTCTCATCTCTAGGGCTATCTCTCCCCCACTTCTCTAGAGCGCTCCTAGAAAGTAATGCCACCACCATTAGTGTTCCCGAATAGATGGAGCTTCGATCACTCCCGTAACATTAATTTCACATCTATCTATGTATCCATCTTCATAAACGATTGGATGATTTAATATTTCTGTACGTGCCCTAGAGGGGAAAGAGATGAATTGTGTGAGAGAGGGTTTCAGGGGATGAATGTGAAATGCTCTCAGTTTGAAAACGTGAAAGGTTAAAAAGGAACAAAAAAGAGAGACACAGAGAGTAGCGAGAGGGAATGCACGTTATATGACAGCGCGATTTTTCATATAAACGCCTAAAAACATGTGAATTGGTTTCCTCTGTAGTTCCCGCCTGCCCCGAAGGGCAAAGCCATATATATGTATATATACACGTCTCTTTAATTGATTTTATTATTAATGTTTTATTGTTATAGATGTATTTATTGTGTCTGTGTGAGAAAGGGTTACCAGCCTTGCAGGATGGGATGGTTGGAGGATTTTATTATTTCCACGCGGTGTTAGGACCCCTGTAGGTATATATCAGAGTATTACATTCATTCTGCACACACATAACTCTAGCGTATATTCATATTTACTGCAACTGATGGAACCTTCTTACAAACAGCACTTCCGAACTTCTGGTGTAGAAACAGGAAGCGATTCAGAGATGCAGACCTGTTTCTGAAGAGGAGGTGCCTTTATTATTATTATTATTATTGTACACAAAGCGATCCAAGTAGGTATACACTATTTGATCATGAATAATTTTGTAGTAAATTGAAATACAAGCTCAAAAGTGTTGAAGACGTAGCTTTATTTTTAACCTACTGAAATCACTTGAGGTGCTCAAAGTGGACACCATCAGCACTCTAACAGAGTCGATGCCAACAACCAACCTGCGCTAACATGTACAGTGGAATAGCTGCACATGACAATACAATGCTTTCGCGAAGAGTAGCCAGTGAAGGTGATTTTATTTGATACCAAATATCCTTTAGGGTCCCCCAGGGGTAAAAGTCAGAAGTGTTAGATCTGGGCCGTGCTGAATAGTCGATAGTGCCTCTTCGGTCTATCAATTGTCCAGGGAGAGTTTCTTCAAGGTTCTCTCTGAAGTGTTGAGGTAGTGAGCTGGGGCACTATCTTATTGCACATAAAACCCTCGGCATACAGCTCTCAGATCGCAGCTAAATTTGATGTATGTAGCTTTTCGAGATAAACTGCACCAGTATCTTCGAATGATAGCCTTGTAGTCGTCCCTTGGCATCGCTGCTCACGTAACCTAAATAAACAAAACAAATGTTCCAGTTCAAGGCCTGGATACTAAGCTACACCTTCACCAAATTAGACTTGTGTCTCAGTTCATTAGGGTCTTATTGATGATCAAAAACTGAATACATTTTTGGATCCCTTTGTAGATTATTTTATAAAGAATATAATATAAAAGAAATGTTTTCGCCAATGTCTAATACGAGCAATCCAAACCCTTTGATGTAGATACAAACTTTAAAATTGACAGTGGAGAAAGAATTAGTAAACATAAAAGTTTAATTAATCAGGGAGTTAGATAGGGCTCCCCATTGTCGCTGATATACCGTAATTAATACTTGAACCATGTCATCAGTGAATGGCAAGAACTAATTTATTATATAAATATAAAAGTACAGCTAATTTCCCACTTTAATAAAATTATAAAAGAATATAATTTAACGGAAATTACATCTAAAACAAAACTAGCTTTTAGTGAGAAAACTGCATCAAGACCATAAATAATAATAATAATAATAATAATAATAATAATCATAATAATAAATAACACAACAATAGAACAGACACAAAACTTTAATTATTTAGGATGTAAAATTGGAAACGGAGGTGTAAAAAATAAAACTCAACGATTCCATTATTTATATAAAACAATTAAAAGAGCTTTGCTAAAAAAAGACTAGAAAGGAAACAATCTGAAATTTTACAAAGTACTAGCTGTCCCCTATCCCTCAGTCCACCATAAGAATGTTATTTTTTAGTGAAAAAGATGAAAATAAAATAAGCCAGCCTCACTATTTCTGGTATTTGTAAATTGCGATTTTATCACAGATTCCATAAAATCAAGTATGTAAATGACACTTTAAGCACTAAAATCCTTTCTTCTGTAGTACTAAATTGCTACTAATAGAAAAAGAAAAATCAAGCAGGTTGCTTCATACTTACTTCCACATTTAGAACTGAGAGAGATTAAAAGTTCTGGTGTGTTTACAAATGTAATCACTTGTCTTATGTTTGACTACAATTTTACTTGCTAGGTCGCGCTAATTGTAAGTATGAAACGTATTTCACCAATACCAGTCGTATTGTTACTTACTCTGCAGTAATAATTTTATGTACAAGGATGTTTTGATGCCTTTGGCTTACTTTAAATTAGTTATTATGCTCTTCGACTTTCAGTGGAAGTCATACATTCACTATTTTAATATACTCGCAGGGGCGGCTTCTTAATGTGTTAGCACGTTTGCGCTACAACCCAAATCCTGGCTCTCCCTTTAATGTAAATAACGTATACTATTCCTACATTTCGGTTATCATTCTGACATGATCTTGTGGAGTGGACTTCGGCAAGCGTTGTATCGTTTGCAAGTGCCAAGTAGTGCACTCCCGGCTGCAACCCACATTGGTATAATGGTGAAGTATAGGGAATGACGAACCAAGGGAGCGTAAAGGTGTATGGGGGGGGGGAAGTGCGGGGCATAAGCTGCATGTTGTTGGTTAACCTAGTAGTCAGAGAGCATAGAATAGGATGATCAACAGGAACAATACTTTTCGTTTCGTCTCATACACAGAGTCATCTATTGAATCCACAGTAAATGTTTACCTCACTTCCGGTCTTTTATCTACTGAACTGCATCTCTGATCATTACGTTGCCTGTATGCCACGTGGTTTGTGCCGTGTTGTGTGTATCGGGTTTTAATTTAGGAATCAAAGTGGTTTATTTAGCTAAATACAGGTAAACGCTGCTATAAGGAGAAACAATTAATTTCTTTCAGTCTCTTTTAATGCAACCGTTTTCAACGTTAAACTTGGAGAAAAAGAATAAAATTAAATGCATTGGCAGGCCCACACCATACCTAAAAATCACTCAGGTAGTTCAAACAAAAACAAGAAGTTTTAACAGGAATTTTAACAGCGATGTATATGAAAAATATGATTGGATGTGTGGTTGTGATATTAAAAACGCCCTATTTTGCTTTCCTTGCGTTTTGTTTGATGGTGAAGATACATGGACAAAGCATGGCGTGAATGATTTGCACCATCTTCATGACCGCGGCAAAAAACATGTAGCGTCAAAGTGGAAAAATACTGTCAGTCTTGTTATCTTTGGCAATGTAAATATAGCAAAACAGATGGACAGTGCATATCGCAGAGCAATTGAAGAATACAACCAGAAAGTGGCTCAAAATATATGTTTTAAACATTATTATTAACTGCATTAGGTATTGTGGGGCCTTTGAGTTGGCGGTTCGAGGACATGATGAGTCAGCAACTTCAAGTAACCCCGGTATTTTTCGTGCACTGATAAATTTCAGTGCAGAGCTAGACTGTGTTCTGAAAAACCATCGCAACAGTCTTTAAGGGAACGTCAAAAATGATTCAAAATGAGATTTTGCAATGCATGCTTGAAGTCTGTCATGAGATATCGAAAGAAATAAAAGATTCGCCATTTTTATCTGTCACAGCAGATGAAACCAGCGACGTAGCATCCAAGTATCAAATGGTAATTGTCTATAGATATCTGGTAAACCATAAGCCAGTGGAAAGGTACTGGGGTTTTGCGAATCCTATAGGGCATAAAGCAGATAACTTAGCGCATGCATATTGCCAGAACTTGATCGACATCTGCTAGGCTGTGAACATAAATTGATTGCTCAAACATACGATGGGGCTAATGTTATGTCTGGGTTGAAAAATGGCGTTCAATCCATCATAAAACAGAAGTACAGGTCTGCAGAATACATCCATTGCCATGCGCATCAGTTAAACCTAATTATGTTAAATGCAGCATCAGCAAATAGTAGTGTACGAATTTTCTTCATAAATCTTTAAGGAGTTTGTGCTTTTTTCTCTAACTCTCTTCAGAGAACATTAAGAAGTAGTGCAGAAGCGGCTGCCAAGACCAGTGCAAACGAAATGGAACTTTCAATCTAGATCTGTCAACACAGTTTTCGAATACAGGGAGGAGTTAATAGAATGTATGAAAATCATAAGGATAGGCGAAAGAATCAACCAATTTAAGTTCTGTTCTTCAAGCATCTGGTTTTATTGGAATTTTGAGTGATGCAGATTTCATATTTGGTTATCCTTCTTCCATAAAATTATGCCCTATGTCGATATTTTCCACAACCAACTTCAGAGGAGCGATTGTACTCCCGTAATGGTCCAGGATATACTTATACTTAATTATTTTGAGGTGGAAATTCTCAAAATTAGAAGCACCATAAATTCCACTGCAGTAGATGAAAATGTGACGAAGAAAAGAAAAATTGTGGAACACACTGAAAGAAAACGAGGGGTCATTGAAATGTGTGATGTAATTATTACTGAAATGAAAGACAGGTTCAGATTTGTTGCTCATATGGGAACAACAGTTCTCTTTCAGCCTGACAGATTTTCAGAATATAACATTTCGTTCCCGGAAGAGCATATGAAAGTTGCGCTTCAGACATATTCTTTTATAGAAGAAAAGAAAGTGATTACAGAACTTTCCACAATGTATAGTACTGAAGAATTTAAAAACATAACTGAGGTTGTTCCACTAATGGAGCTTTTCAGGAACAATAATTTATGTCCCACTTTTAGTGAATCTGTTAAACTACTAAGTTCATTCTAACAATCCCCATGACAACGTATGAGGCAGAAAGATTCTTCTCTACTCTGAAAAGGATTAAAACATTTCTGCGTAACACAATGTCCAAGGACAGGTTATCTGTGTTGGCCATGCTCTCCATTGAAAGGGATTTCATCACGCAGATCAAGAACTTCAATGAGCTGGTTATCGATAAGTTTGTTGGCAGGAAGGAGAGAAGGGCTGATTTTCTCTATAAATAGGTGAGTGCAATATGCTACACTGTTCATAAAATGTGCATGTGTTATATATTGTGAATTCCCATTTCTTGTTTATTTGCGTAAATTAATTATCCTATAGTGAGAAACTTATTCCGTATTTATTACTTAAAACATTTCAAGTTGCAAGGATAATTTTGTGAACCACCAAAGTTCAGAGTCACCAGCCGCACCTGTATATTCGTACAAATCATGGTGTGAATAATGAAAGTTGAATTTCAAGTTGAGTGAAAACTCTCACAAGTGTTTATTGTTTATTCCATGAATTCCATGTCACAGACGAAATTTCCGAGAAAATTGAGGGTATTCTACAAATTAGTTGTATGTTGTTAATTTACAACTCTTTCATCTCATATTCAAAGGCAACAATATCTATAGCAAAACTGTCGCTTGTTTCTGCAGGTGAACGATATAATATGACACATACCGTGCGGGCGTTTTAAGGCGAGACCACAGACCGGCTATATGCGTAGCGGATTGCACTGCACTGACCTCGGTACTATTCCGATGCGCCACTGACGCGTTCAAAGGTATTTCTTTCAGCTGTGCTTCAATCGCTGCTTTGTTTTTCACACTGTAAGGAGAGTTGTGGTTATGCATCTCAAACGTGAAAGTTTATTCAAGACATCTGTGTTGTGTGTGATTTGCTTCTTAACAGTATTAATCCTTGCTATTAGTCCACTGCAATACCTGCTAATAAATTCACGCTCGAATAAAGATTTTTTATATAAGATACATACGTAAAATCTATTTATGTAAGCACGTGTGTGGACAATTTCAGGAGAAATATCCTGGTATTAATCCAGTTTCAAGTACAGAAACTGTTATACGTCAGGTTAATAAGTTTAGGACAACGGGATCGCTAAACACTAAACCTAACCACTAACGGAGGAAAAAATTTACAAAATTGGTGCAACAATTTGTTTGGAACTCCCTCCTAAAAAAGAGTTTATAGGAACAATGCCTACACCATAGACGAACTTAAGGAGAATATAAAAACAGAAATTATGAACATTATTCACCCGGTATGTATGTGAATAGAAATTTCATTCGAAGATGCCAGGAAGGTCTTCACGCAGATGGACACTACTTATAATAAGGTTAGTACTCATTATAGTGCATATTATCATCACTAGTGAGTAAGTAACCCGGAATTACGGAACGAAATACCCCCAGTGTGATAGACAGCGTGCGGAGCACGCATACGTGCGATCCATGGCCTCACCTTAAAACGAGCGCACTGTCCATAATGTAATCATCTGCCTGTTTTAATGTTTACGTTCTGCTATTCTGTAGACAAACCAAGCTGATGAAGTTTGAGAGACTATGTCTGATACAAATGAAACATGCATCCTTGCAATACTACATTCGGTCATTTGCATTTAAAAATATTGTGTACTGGTGGTTCACAGTTTAGAAAAAAACTTGTGAACACAAATATCCAACGGTTCATAGCATTTTCTAATAATAATAACAAATACATTGCAACGTGGCATTTTTCTTTTATGGGTTAACAAACAAAAGACAACCGAATATAATATCCGTTAGCTAAACCTACATAGTATACATCTTAAGCCAAAACTTTGTGTAGTAATCCATTAATGAAACCACAATCTAGCGGTTACATATGCTGCAACGTGTTCCGGTCCTTGTTTCAATCAATCTACTGTATCATCTTATGAGGACCATAGGGCATTGACAAAGTATTTCTATCGTACCCTGTTTCTTGCCTACTTCTTTACTTCATTCTATGTTTTCCCTTCTCTACTACCCTGGGCATTCCAATCCAAAGGCATCACATAGGCCCATGTACCTCCTGGATCTCCGTTGTTTGCTAGACGTTCTTGCCCGCTGCCTGTCGAGGAGCTGAGGAAAGAATTTCTATCCTATCTAGTTGGATAATAAGGGACTTCGTGGGCAAAGGCAAAATAATAAAATCATTTTTCCATAACCTTGATTTGTTGAAAATAATTATATCTATTCAGGCGGCTAGCAATTTTCCCTTATGAAGTGCGTTTTAAAGCTTATAGCTTAAACAATATCGGTTGCTACGGTAGTACGAGGGGGATTATTTATATTTTGAGCCTCGGCAACCCTGAATGTTGTAGGTGCCATCTGACGTTTCCAATGGAAACTTTCACATTTTTCACCATAATCAACTTCCAACATTTTGTCAATAGAGCGTCGTTTTTGTTTGTTTGTTTGTTTACACTACTTGAATATTGTGTGTTAATAAAAACATGGAATTTACTCGTTGAAATGTTCGTGCAATGATTTATTACACTTTCGACGTAGATTATCAAAACAAGAGTGCATCGCTCAACTAACTTCCACAATTGGCGACGAAGCTGCATCCTTTGCCACTGTGAAACGCTGTATAACGAATTTAATCGTAGCCACCGTTCGCTCAATGATGAAGTTTGTGAAGGTCGTGCAAAATCAGTTGTTGTGCCAGAAAACATTAATGCTGTGCAAAAATTAATAATGAAAGATCGTCATGCGACAAATTGTGAGATTGAGGCAACCCTGGGTATTAGTTCCACTAGCATATATAAAATATTGCATGATTATTTAACATTGAAAAAAGTTTCCTCTCGTAGGATCCCACATAATTTGACGCAATCTCAAAAAGATGCTCGTGTCGATTGGTATACAAAAATGATCAAGAAATACAATGGCGGTGACTCAAAACACGTATATAAGATTGTAACGGTGACGAATCATGGATCTATGCGTACGAGCCGGAACGTAAACAGCAGTCGACTGTATGGGTGTTTCAAGAGCCAAACACAACAAAAGTTGTTCGCACTCGAAGCACTTCGAAGCAATGGTCGCCTGCTTTTTTCAGCAAAACCGGCCATGTGGCAACACTGCCTTTAGAGGAACGTAAAACTGTCAATGCCGAATGGTAAACAACCATGTGTTTGCCGGAAGTCTTCGGTGAAGTAGAGAAAACCAACAAGAACCGTAGGATCGTTCTTCATCAAGACAATGCAAGTGCACACACATCTCGTCTAACAACAGAGTATTTAAGGCTCAAAAAATCAAATTGAGAGGTCATCCGGCATACAGGCCTGATTTGGCACCCAATGACTTCTTTTCGTTCCCAAACATCAAGAATAAATTGCGTGGACAACGATTTTCGTTGGCAGAAGATGCCGCTGATGCCTTCAAAAACCATGTTTTGGAGGTGTCTCAAGAAGACTGGAATAAATGCTTTGACAAATGGTTCAAACGGATGCAAAAGTGTATTGATCATAAAGGAGAATATTTTGAAAAACAATAAATCAGTTTTCAATCAGAAATTACTTTGTTTTAATTATTAGGCTCAAAATATACATAGTGCCCCTCGTAGCACGCAAACTAATGCCAAGAGAGCATCTCAGAGAGTGTGTGAACTCGCGGCCTCCCTCCCTTTTTATCTGTTCGCGCCTTTATTTGTTACAATTATCATTGGTTCTTAAGCAGTGTTACATAGCATGTTATGACAAAATGTACCAAATTTCTGAAGTCACCTGTCCTGCTCACTCATCCGGCAAAACTCAATGTCTCTGTCCTTCTCTTAAGTACATGTTTCCTTTTCTATTTTACCAACTGCCTCGAGTTCCGGAAAAGCACCATTAATTCTGTCTCTTTCTATTTTCTGAGGTTTAGCCTGAACCCTGTGCGCATTAGTGCGTGTGTTGATGGACTTTCACCTGCTGTTTGCTAGCTCGCCGGTTCTAATTACGGTTCTGTTACAAGTTGGTTTTACACATTTTAACTTACTTCCAATATTTTAACATTGATTCTTAATCCTATTTCCAATACTTTATAAGCTATTATTTCCTATGTTTATTTACTTTGGGATATGTCCCCTTACACTTTCCACTGCTTTATCTTCTTTTCTTAGTGTGTGTAAAAATCGACTTCCACTTTCGTTTCTTATTCTATTCTAATTTCTTTTTGATTTGTTATTTTCCATAATTCAAAGTTTGAAATTGTGTCTAGCCATCTTATTCTTATAATTCTTCTTAAACATCTATCGACAAATGCTATAATTTGCTTTGAATGATTTTACTTGATTTCCACGTTTCACAGACATATAATAAAAGTGATTTCACATTATCATTGAACATTTTAATTCTTAATATAACATCATTTCCTTTCTTTGTTCTATTGTTAACATCTTTATGGGTTACACAATCCTTATCGATTATACTATCTAGATATTTAAATTCCTGAACAGTATCAACATTTTTATTGTTTATTATAATTTTGTTTTGTTTTCTTACTATTTAGTCTCATTTCTTTAGTTTGTTTTATTTTAATTTTCATATGAGTTTCCTTTCAACTTCTAATAGAGTGGACCTTGTTTACGAGTAATGAAATAAGGAAGCTTACTTTTTTACTTACCCTCTTAAATTGGTTTTTGGCTGTCGACGCTAAATTTGCTTTAGTTGTTAGTCAAGTGTTATATATATATGTTTTTGTGTGTGTGTACCTACCTATAGTAAGTAGAGGGAATACCGCATTTCACCCAAAAATTCGATATAGACATTTAATTTTTTTTTCATTTCTGTATGTGAACCTATATATGTGTATGTGTGTGTTTGTGAGTGAGGGACAGAGAGAGACAGAGAGAGCAGCATACCTCAAACACCAAAGGCGGATAAGTACCAAGTTTGACATCTTCAAAGCATGCGACACGAAGGTTTTCAAGAAAATCTCTCCAACACAAACTTCCCTTTACACGGAACTGTGTTGTTCGTTATTTTTGTCTCAAAAACGACTCCATACGATTTTGATTAAAATGTCATATGCTTAAGGTATTTGCATGAGAAACATTTCTGATGTGTTACATTCACATGACCTTCTCTTCCCCTTAGTGTGTATGCAAAGTATTCTTAGCAAAACTTGTTTTTCTATCTACTTCATTTTATTCCAGATAAACCTTTGCGGAAATAGCTACATTGCACATTTCGTGACAAAGGAAACAGCGATAGTCGAATGTTTAAGAATCGGACTACATTTACCAGTTATACAATATTCCTTCCAAATGAAGAGTACTTTACTGGCTATTCCCGGAAAATTCAAGATATACATTTTATTTCTCATTTAAATATATTTAATATATGGTATTTTAATCAAAATCGTTACAGCCATTTTTAGGAATTCAAACATTTTGAAAAATGTTCCGTGTAAAGGGTATTTGAGGTGGGGGATTTTCTTGAAAATATTGGTGTCGCATCTTTGGAAGATACTGAACAATATCAAGTTTGGTATTTATCCAACTCTTCGTTTTTCAGTTATGGTATTCAAAGACACACAAACACCTTTTTCTAAAAGTGTTTTTCTTAGAGTCAGGGACCTCAAAGCATATATTTCCAATGAAATCTCGACATAGAACTTTTGGGTGGAACTTCCTATATGTAGTAGAGAAAATAAAAATGTATGTCAATTTCTTTAGGAATAGCCTGTGAAGTCTTCATTCTTTCGGAATGAAGTAAAGCCAGCCGTAAGAGATTGGACATTCAGTTACCATACAAAACATGAAGAGTTCTGAATATGTGACATTAGCAAGAAAACTGAAGTGAGGAAACTAGCCATGAAGTATGTGTATTGTATAGTAGCCTCAGTCAGAGCCTTTCCACTTGCTGACAGCGAAGCCGCTCTTTGTCTGCCTCCTTTGTTAAAGTCATTATCGCTTCTCCACCTCATCCCAACTTTCAAACTCCTCAAAGAGGTGTTCACTGTGGACAGCGAATGTCATATTTCAGCATTTTCTTCTATAACAATAGCTTACACAGCAACCTCTAAGCTCCCCGAGAGAAAAGTTATATAACTGAGACTACTCTAACACTATAATACACCGTACCGGTGCAACACTTCAAAAACAGCGTTCAAACCTTAAGTTACACCCTATGGAAATAAAGATTTGCACAAATGCACCTAAACGTATTGTGCGTTTTTGCGCCAAACATTAACGAATGGATTTTTAACAAAATAGCTAAAATAACACTTCCCTTCCTTAAACTAATTTCTAATAGAACTTCGAGGCTCATCTTTATAACACGTGACGCGAGATTTGTTTCTACGTCCAAAGTCTGTGGCATATTTTTTCGAAGTACAGCTTCACATTATTTGGTGCAATATATATTTAGAATTATTTATGTGGATGATTTCTTGTTGGAAAACGTTTCATTAACATTATTTAAGCCTTGTAATTATTCATTTATTTACTTGCTGCGCATGTAGCCATATAGAAGAATGCAGGGCAGCCAAATTCTCCATCTTGCATCGCTCAAAGTAATGCAGCCAAGGTTTCTTTTGTCACTAAATTTCACTAACTATATAATTATACCATTGTTCCTAAATTATGCTGACTAGCTATATACACTAAACACTAACTCGTTGATTTAAGTACGCCTAGCCTAAGGTTTAACCAAACCTAATCACTACACCACAGGTTAGACCTGTCTTCCATTTGTTCCTAGAAAGGGTCTGCTTGGTGTCAGTATGCCACAAATATACTGACAAATGTAAACATCTAGGTGTTCTCTGTATCATAGAGGTAAACCGACAGATCCATCTTATTAATTGGATGAACCATTTCCAATAGTTTTATTATTTTCAAGAATATATTCAAGAACATACAAACTTTGCTCCTTTCACTACAATAAACTCCGCTCCACTGCATGGCCCTGATTGTAAAGCAATAAAACCCGAGAGAAAGCATGGTCAAAACGTTTCAAAAGTGACCGGTTGCTAATCGCTTCCAGATAGTTGTGCACATGTATGGAAATTTTTTCAGAGGTTGGCTTACGGTTGTTGCAAATGAAGCACATGTTGGCTACTATGCGAGAAGTAATAAAACTATTACTGGTTTCAAATGGGAAGAGTTCTGCTCTGCAGCGAATGAGGTGCAATTGCGTGCTCAGCGTTGCCGCCTCGTTACCCCCACTCTTTTCATATTTCCCTCTCACTATCGGCCTGGCGCTAGAATGGTCGACGTAAAGCAAACCAAACTGAATTTTCTAAACTTTTATAATTCTCTGGTGTTTAAATTAATAATTGGGAATATACTCGCCAGTTACGTACATATTTTTTAAGTGTTATATAATTATAGGTTATGAATTACCTGTGCTTTTAATCCAATGGAACTGCCAGTGGCTCATCAGTATCGCTGTCATCAGTTACGTGAAGAGGTAATTCGTCACTGTCACTGTCTTCATCGTTTGAGTCTTGCAAATTTATGATGATGGGTTCCAAAATATCGTCACGGCCTATTTCTTTCCAAAAGTCACCTTCTTGTAGTTTTTCTGCATGTCTCACGCAGGCTTCCCAGTCTTGTTGAGTTACCTTGTCAATTTCTTCGTGAATAAGACATTCAACGTCAGTCAGTTTAAAAGTGTTATTTCTGTTTGCAACCCCTCGTTTTATTTGAGCCCATACTAACTCAATTGGATTATACTGGCAGTGATAAGGGGGGAGGCGGATTACCTCGTGTCCCATTTCCATTGCAAGTTGATCCTGCTGATACACTTTTTCCGTTTTTAAACGGAAGTACTCGTTGCAGTAACTCATTTTTAGTTTCTGTTGCCGAAAATTCAATCCCCCTTTTTTGCAACCATTCAACAATTTGGTTCTTTCTACTGGCAGTATTCGGTACTTTGTTTTCAATAACTGAATGATATGGTGCATAATCCATTATAATTATGCTTCCTTCTTCTAAATAATTTAGGAATCTGTTAAAAAACCATTCTTTAAACGTATCAGCTGTCATCTCTTCATGATAATCTGAAGTGGTTTTGGACAGAAAAATCCATTTGCTTTCAGGTACAAATCCAGTCTTAGCGGACCCTACATGACAAATGATAAGTTGACTGCCTTTTCCAAGAGGTACCTTCAGGCCACCCTTTTTTGAGGAATCTTGCCAGATTGAATTTTGAGTATGGTTTTTATTTACCCATGCCTCGTCTAAGTAAAATATAGGTCTCGTATCGCCAGAATTTAGAATTTCGTGCATTTTGCGTAAGAATTTTATTCTTGCCGCAACAATGTCACTCCTCTGCACTAAAACTTGTCGCCCATCATTTGTCTTTCTGTACCTGAACCCTAATCCTCTCAAAATTCTATAATTAGATGAATTTGAACCAGTCTATAATATTTTAGCTCTAAGGGGACAAGTTATTTTCTGTATTGTTGGGAATTCACCTTGGTCATAAAACTCGAACACAGTCCTGCGTACAACGTTCTTGTCAAGGTCAGTTAAATTTGTAATCCTCTTCGGAGGTCCAATGTGATTTCTGGGCGATACAAACACTGGAGCACCATTGGGAACAGATTTTCTTGCCTCTCCGCAAATGCGAGACACACTTGCTTTACCGACACCATACGCTTTAGCAGTAAGCTGTTGAGGATTTTTGAAATCAAGTTGATTTCTGTGTTCCTCATTGTTGCATTTTTTTAAAAAACGAGTAGACCCTAAATATAATACTTCGAGCCTGACTTCGCAATACCTGCCTCTTTGACTCGCCACTAAATTCACCACAATAAGCCATTGCACTATCTTACTCTTGCTGCTTGCTCTCTGAACAACTGCATACTGATATTAACTGTGTAGGGTAAATAAACTCCAACCCAGATTTAGAAACAACACACAATAATAAACATGTGACGGCTCACGTTCTGCAGATTCAGCATTCTACAAGTAACACAAGTGAGCTGGGTGGGCTGTTTGCTCTCTCTCAGCTTTAACAAACGCCTTGGTTTTTCAATATAATTCTTTATCACCATCAAATCAGTAGTTCTGTATAATTACAAATATATATATACATAATGTATACAATAATGCATACATACAAATAATGTGACCATTACAGTGCTTACGTGGTTATGATATAACATATGGGTATGTTTATTCGTTTGTATTATGAAAACTATTTGAGCTAAAAATATGTGGTTTTTACGGTTGTGTTACGAAAATTACTCCCTACCTTCTAGTGGGTTACTGTTTGCAAAATTTGAATTTTGTCTTAGCGCAAATTATATTTATTAGAAACAGATTCGCTTAGCGCGCGTCATGCTTAGCTTACGGCGAATGCAATATGACAACACAGCGGAACTCCGATTGGTTGCCGCTCTGGCCGCGCTCAAGGACAAACATCATCCCATTTGAAAATCACACCAAGTCATTGGTCGTTTCAGTCTGCTTGCGCATGCGCATTGGAGAAACCCTCGGACTTAGAAAATTCGTCACATATTCGAAAGTATCTCCGAATTTCGATATTGATACTGTAATTATTGACGGGAAGAAATAAATAATGGAACAAAGAAACAACAGCAAGATAGAGAAATAATTTCAATAAATAATTTCCGTATATTAAGTAAAGATATAATGTAATAAGCTTGAGTTGAAATGTTTGTACGGAAAGACGAAGGTAATTATGAAATCAAGTTAGCGAAAGCCATTAGCGTCAGCCGAAGGAAAGAACACATTAGCTTAAAGATTCTTGGAAGACAGAGTTAAATTCAAGACATGTGTGAACAGTGCGTCGTTATCCTTCTCATCGCTTGTGATTTAATTATTAATAATTATGCAGCATTAGTGGCGAAAGATAAACAGTCGAATATTTCCTGGACTCAAAGTAATACGTGCGAACCGTTACTGTGCTGGGTCGGCTCCAAGTGAGATAACAGAAATTACTGGTTGAGTCGGCTAGTTACGATGGCGCGTCTCCATATTTTAGTTGCTCGGGACCTCGGCTGCTGTCAGCTGATGATTATTGTTGAGCATGAGATTGGATAGGGATACCTCAAGGTTGTGTCTCATAAGAAGATTTACTAAAAATGAAGACACCGGTTAAGCTTGAATTTCTAGTATTTACTTTAGCTAAGCTTCAAGTGTAAATGTTGAGATTAATAACAATAGCACTTTACAAAGATTAGTGTAGTGATGATGACGCATTTCCACTGTATTGGACTTTCGAAGATTACTTCGCGCACACAATACTGCGTCGCCTTCACTGAAGGCTGTTCACTTGCACTTCACACTTTGCTGGACGTTTTCTTACTTCGCGCACACGACATTTCATTGTTTCTTATACGCACTTATTGCTTAGCGCGGAATTGTTTCTCTCACGGCTGTAGTTTCTAGCGACAGCGAGTTCACACCAATACTTTAACTTTAAACATGTTACCGTCGCGCAGACGACATTTCCTTGTTACATTTTATACTGGAAAAATGGCGCGGAATGCTTTCGCTGAATGTTGCGGTCCGAAATTTACTTTCAATTTTCCTATTGGTTGCCTATCAGCGTGATTTCTCAAATTTAAGAAATCTGGGGGATGGTTAAGTTCCTTCCTACTGGCACCTCCAAAGTCACATGATTTAGGACAATGGTGAAATCCGGGCTTGTGAATTTGTCAGGTGTTCCCCCAGCGTCATTCACTTGTGCCTTTCTAGCGCGTACAGTTTCCGCTCGCCTTTGTGAGACGAGCTCTCGTTACTAAAATTCGTGTCCGGTGGAAATGTTTTGCCTCTTATATAAGAAAGTATATCTAGCATATAGTAAAATAACAGACATATAAATAGGATTATCACTGTGATTACGTTAAGAATACATAATATTTATATGTTGATATGGCATTGTTTGATACATAAAACTGCCTCATCAGGCAAAGGCCAATTCTGCAAAACAAAAGTGAAAGGTATTTCTGAGAATTTAGCCAGGCCCCTAGCAACAAAGTCAGAGATGTCAGAATACGTAAGAATTGAAGAGGATTTTAAGTATTGGTTGCGCGTGAAAAATAACGTTGATGGGGTGTAATGAAGTAGGCGAAGCTAAAAGCAATAAATGCATGCAAGTTTAGATCAGAGAGTTACTCTGTCTGGCATACCGCCACCGGTTCAAACTCGTCGTTTCATATTTTAAGCGCCTAGTGACGCGCTTGTGTAAGATTTCGCGGCTATTGCAAGATGTCTCACCGATATTTAGGCAACTTACGCTACTCGTTTCTTTTATTGCGGAAACAGTTATTTCAAATCTTAAAATTCATAGTGCAGAAGTTAGGAGGTATAATAATTCAGTTGTTAGAATTTCGAATGCTACGATTTATAATCAGTTTCATTCTTTATCGTCAAACGGTTGGCAACTCGCCTCAAAAGCTCAAGTATTAGATCACACACACTTTCTCAATAAATTTAAACTAGTTTTGTCCTTCATAAAATATCCGAGCATACACCGAAAGATCTCAAAGCTTACAACTGCAGCAGCTGGCGCACGAGACAACCGAACGAGCTACGGATCCGGCAACAGAAACAACAACGAAGTAACGTAGTACGTTGTCCAAATTGACGACTATCATTACTACTTCAAACTGTCGCACCATTGACCATCCTTCTACTGTACCAATATCCATGATATATAATTGTTGTAGCACTAACCATTTCTGAGAATTTGCTGCTTATTGTTTTGAATTCTGTAACATGTTATCACAAATGTATTGAAGAGCTAAGTCACTATTCATTTGTTCTCGCAATGTCATGGAAAGAGTATTTCCATGACATTGTATTTCCCAATTTTAAACATCCAACTATCGATTCGATTTCCTCTCTTCTCCTTGCGCTTACAACGAAATGTGCAATGAAGATATTTCTGCAAAGGTTTCTCTGACTAACATAGAGTAGTTAAAAAAAATAAGCTTTCATAAGAAAAGTTTGTAGAAACTATATTAATATAAACGATAGTGGTTAGACAAAGTCATGTGAGTGTAACATATGAGATTCTTTTACAGTACTGTCGCTATTCATTTGTTTCTGGCGATATCATGGAAAGAGTATGGAAGCGAGCATATAGTGACACGTCTTTAAATATGACTATCGATTCGGTTTCCTCTATTCCCCTTGTACCTACAACGAAAGATGTAATGGAACTATTTCTAGAAAGGTTTATCTCAATTAACATGAAATAGATTATTATTATTTATTATTATTATTATTATTATTATTATTATTATTATGTGCGCCGAATACAATACTTCATGTATATTAGGTGAAAGAGGAGAGTAAAAGTTTTGAATGTTCCCTAGAAATAACCTGAAATAAAT
The DNA here is from genome assembly GCA_030765065.1 of Deroplatys truncata. NCBI lineage: Eukaryota > Metazoa > Arthropoda > Insecta > Mantodea > Mantidae > Deroplatys > Deroplatys truncata. Next base: position 18,659,083 of record CM060976.1, read on the forward strand.
CATAAGAGAAGCTGGTGAAACAAACATATGGTTCCCTAATTATTGAGGTATAATTGTTACATTTACTGCAATAATGGTGGAAGAACTTGTTAATTATCGACGTATAAGTAGTAGTAATGGTACGTATGTAGTCACAGCATATAGCTGTAGTAATAGTATAAGCTGTCATAGCAAATATGACAAATATCAATGTTCAGACAAGCAGTTGAAAAAGAAAGCACAAGACACAAAGGTTTTGAAACTGCTTGTGCAGAGGACGTTGAGAACTAGCAAGAGAGAAGTACTTCTACTAAATACGTTGTTTCCAAACTTCAACAGCCCTTGATAAGGAAGCTGAGAACCATTCATTACGTACTGCAATAATTGAAGTGTTAATTGATGACGGTATATACCAACTAATTGTAACTGGCTAATTGGGCACACTGGCTGTGTTCGGAAACTGAGAGGTGAGTGAGAAGCTTCCTCAGATCACCTCGATGATACATCCTTCTTGTTCAGGTCCAGCTATATGACAGAGCATGAATCGCTTTGAGACAAAGCGACAATCCTACCAATGGAGAGATCCAAAACCCGCAACACAGAAAATACACAACGATTGATCATTAGCATTTTCTTTGAATTGGACTGCGATTCTTTATTATGTAAACTTATTTATTTCTTATGCTATCCTCACTTCAGGAAACGGGATCTTCCGACGTGAATCTGCATCTCCCTCATGAGCAGGAGATCGCACAACATGTAGTAAAAATGTTCCACCTGCATCTTATCATTAGAGTTGATTTTTATTTATTGTAGTAGTGAGCAGCGCCCGCAGCCAGTGAACACTGTTGATCAGACATAGGAATTATTAAGCAGCTGGCTTCAAGTTAACATTCAAATCAATATCACTAGAAAGAACGGAACAACAGCGGCCAAGGTTCAATGATAGGCAGATAAAAACAGGTTAGAAGTAGAACACTTGTACGGAGAGACATTTGTACGGAATCTCTGCCTCTACCTGAGAGTCAGAAGAGGAATGTTGACACTTGCACGGAACGACCACTAATGGCGGTTAATAATAGGGTTTTCAATAAAAACTTTATAATTTGCCAATAAGTTACCTCTTCTTTGTTGATAAAGTCCACTATACTAGGTGTGGCAACAGTACCGTATATCATGTGAGCGTTCCATCCATGCGTTATAGGAGTTGCAGAAATCAACTGGACAATTTCAAGCAAACACAAGTCAGTGGAGAACCGGCGCATTAACGTGAGTGACTTTCCTTCCATTCCTCTTGTTTATCAGCGAAAACGATTAGTGGATCGCGTTCATTGAAGGTAGCTTGCTATAATAATAATAATAATAATAATAATAATAATAATAATAATAATAATAATAGCAGAACAAATGTTAGTCAAACACTACGTACTCTCATGTTTGCATGGTTTTTGTTACGGCACTTTAATGCTTTGATTTAACTCCACAATAGTCCGTAATGTTAGACAAGAACAGTGTAAACACAATTAAAAGACATCAATCGGCGGATACTGATAGAATAAATGAAGGCATTTTAATTATTTGTTAATAAAAAATCTGAGTGTATTCCCTGGGAAATAACTGTAATTGAAGGGAAAAATGTTCTAAAACCTTCTCAAAAAAAATTAAATTGAATTTTATTTATGGACGCTGTTTAACTACTGTGGTCCTTAGCTCCTATTCTACATTGGGCGTGAATGACTGGTAATTTTGCTCAGAGACCTCTTTATCAGGCACGCTACCACGGCTTTACTTCCCTTCCGAAGGAAGCCATGCTAATCATTTTTACGTCCGAAAAAATCTAACCGGGTTTGAACCCGCGACCTCGGGAACTAGAGGCTAGCATGGTAACCACGGAGGACGACTAAGACCTTCTCGGTCTGTAAACAGTACTATCATACAGATTATACACTTTAGTGCAAGCCTGGGAACGGCCTCTCAATGAGCGCGCTCCCTCATCGTCTTCGCTGTCAAGCAAGAGTAGAACGAAGGTCGCTCATGCTAATGCGCCAATTTCACATTGAGGTGTGTTTACTTTGAATTGCCCCGCAACTCTTTTAATACACGAAGGGACATCGGCACTGTTGGGCCACCTGGTATACTGATGCCCGTTGTAAATCACTAAAGGCTTCCCTTTGATGGTCACGCTGAACTCCATATCTCCATAATACTTATAACATGGAACAATACTACTCAGATATCAACCATGGTATGAACTGTACTTACGTGAGCCACCGTCTCCCAACCCTCACCGGCCCACCCCGAACTCCAACCCTTATAGTACTAGGCGGGGTTATACTGCTAGGCACCAGATCAATCTCCGTACACGAGTAACTTTCTAAATTGTTCACGCTTAGCCATTTCCTAGAATGTTTTCGAATCCGTATAAACATCAACAAACTCCATCTCCATACATACACCTCTCCGTACATCTGTCACAGATTCAATAAAACCGGTTTGAGTGCTGCCTTAAAATGCCAAAAGATTGTACGAGGGATGGGGATGGTTGTTTAAGCGATATCCATACCTATGGGCTAGTAATGATTAAACTTTATTTCTTTATATCCTGCTTTTAAATGTTTATAGATTCCTATACCTACTGATGATACATGAAATGAAATGATTACTGAGAAAGGGCATATGGGAAGGAAACGTTCCAGACCTAAGTTTAGGGTAACCCCGGAATTTGCCAGCTATAAGGACCTGAACCTGAAAAAACCTCAGTCAAGGACGACGGTTCTGGCGGTATTTAAACCACAGATCTACATTCACGACTCCGCACCTCGGCTACCTGTGTTAACATTGGTATTGATGTATGCTATAGTATAACAACTTAATAAAATCCGTCGGTCTACGGACTACACGAGTATTCAGAAGGCATAAATCTCCCGCACTCTGCTTGTCTTTTGCCTATAACTACTCAGTTATCCAATGAGGTGTCTTAAAGAGTAAGTGGGCTGATACGTGGAAAACAAGGGTCACGTCGCTCTTGTGAACACAGCATTTTTATAGTGTACAAAAATTTAATAGCATCATGTTTACATCGTGATCACTCAAAAACTAAAATCCTTATTCCAGTTCTGCAAGAGGTATGTTAAATAGCACAGTTTCGAGATGATGTTGACGATGTGTGATTGATCACTTTATAAAAAAATTGAAGCTAGTTCTCTTGTAAAGTTTGAATTGAAATAATTTGTATTATGAAAATCAATCACTGAGAAACTTTTTTCCTTGAAGAGTTAGATAGAAAAGTGAAGGCTATGAAACACACTAAAAAGTGTGAATTAACTTTTGGAAGATATCCCAAGATAATACCGCAATTATGTGAAATTCTGTCGCTAGTAATGTGCAAACATTTGTTTTCACACCAGCTGCACCTTGGTTTTTGCGTGGTACGTAACAGCAAACTACAAACACAGCGTTTTTGTTGCAACGCACTTGTGCCTTTAGTCCTGCCGCTACAGTTGGATGGTTACAACAGTGGTGTGATTGAATGATAAACTATTTTTTGAGAATAAAAGAAAACACGGGCTAAGTGAAATTATGGCGTGAGGTGTTTAAGCAGCGGCTCAGAGGTATGCCTGCCCAAGGTAACTAGAGAGGGTGTATACATGATCAGGTGAGTTACCCCTCCCAAGGGTTATTTCTAAGTTGCTGAACTATAAATGTCAGTCTACTATGATACAGAATTGTAACGACTATTGTTTAAAAAAATTTGAGAATGAAATTTACTTAAAGTTACAATCCTATAATATGCCGTCAATTTAGTTTCCACTCTCATAGAACTAATATACCTGTGGCAAACGAAAATATATGTCTCACATAATGAATTCCAACATTCTTCGAAGTGACCTCCGTTGAAGACGATATCTCTAGATAAAAGCATATTCTTTATATTCAATGTTGTCTCTCCTCTTCCATTTTTCCTAGATATTTGCAACCATATAAACCAAGAAAAAAAGTCTAATTCAAGTAGTTTTGGCGATATTATTGATATCTGCTATTCAATTATTGTGTATAATCTATTACAGCTCCAAGAACAAATGCCCTAACCGAACAAGAAAGCAGTGGTAGAACTCTACAGTGCGGCGGGCAGAAACAGACAGAGCTACTGCAATGTAATGTGTCTAGGTATCTCATAAATGCGGACTAATGTGTGTCATAGGTCCTGCCGAATTGCGTCAGAAAAACCATTGCTATATAAATTCTAAGTCCATTGAGCCAACCGAGTGAGATGGCTCCACAGTAACGTATGGGGCTCGCATTCGGAAGGTCCGGGTTCGATACCAGGTGGACGCCCACTCTGACAATGGATTTTTCGTGATTTACCCTGGTTACAAGCGAATGCTGGAGTGGTATATTCTACCACGAATATCCCTCTCCCACATTTCCTCTCATTTCATTACCCTTGCATGTTTCAGACTGACCCCGGGGCTGTAGTTCGGTCGGTGTCGAGCAGATGGCGCAGAGCCTTGCGCTTTGGAAATGTTTCCCCTGTCCCACTGGAGGGACGTCTACGAGCGCTCCGTTACTTCCGTGGCCGGGCGGTCAGCCTGGAACTTTTAGGGGACTGTGCGCGTCTCTGACCACTTCCGCCGGGTTCGCTCTGCAACCCGTATGTATGCTGCGGTTCACTCACCTCTCCCGTTCCTCCCGAGGGTGTACGCACAATAGATTCCTTGAGAGTCGCAGTGCTAAGCGTCCCCTCTGATCACTATCCCAATTCAGTGTAGTCAATTGAGCCAAAGGATACAAGAAACGGTTAACGACAAACCGAAAGACACTGTGTGTGTGTTTTCTAGTGTTCAGCATTCTAGCTTCTCAACCAAATCTGGAAGTATGCTTATAGGAGTAAGTGTGAGAGTGCTTAATGCTAGAAATGATTAATAACCACTTTTAAAAGAACTTGCAGTTAACGAAATGTTTCTCAAGTCAAAGCCCTCAGTAGCAATAATCTGTCCATTTGTTTCCTCCAGAACAAAGCAAAATGCCAACAATTAATAAAGCTTATAATTCGATTAGCTTAATTGACGTGTAATTAGACTACACGTGTTTTTTGACATCTCGGTGCCTTTGAGGGGACTTGCCGCCAAAGAGTCGGCATCTCTAAGTGCTTGTTACCTGTCAAACCTTACTGTCCACTAAATATCGGTCTAGAAGTTATCCACTAACAGATCCGTTGCGATATGCCAGAGGAGTTGAAGCTACGTAAAATAAATACAGTAATAATAATAATAATAATAATAATAATAATAATAATAATTCATTGGCAAGGGTTGACAAGGGGATCTAAACCCCGTAAATCAATTTGATTACGATCATTCAAGTATTCAAAAACCACACATCATTGACTTCAAAGATAGTAACCGCAGACAAGGCATTTGCCGCCCTTTAAGGCTGGAAGTTGCCGATCCCACACTAAATTGACGGTCGCGTGCCGCGAACAAAGGATCTTCTGTCCTTTAGGACTGTCAGTTGCTGACCCATGCCCTAAATCGATGGAAGAGATTGGGCCACAAGGAGAGCCAACTAATTAGTTTAATTGAGCGATTAATTGATTACATATATAATTGCACGTATTTTGACACTCGGCGCCTTTGAGGGACTTGTTGCCAAAAGAGCCGGTATCTCCAAGTGCTTGTCACCTGTCAAACGTGATTGACAAGGATTCAAAGGTGTTGTATGACATGTCAACCAATCAGATAATGATCGTACATGTGCACAATTATCTCGCCTCGTTGTCTTCAAAGGGCTTAAACTGCTAGCAAAGGCTAAATCGTCTTATATCAGCTTGGATTCCCGGTATCACCTGTCCTAAATCAGCGGTCCGTGCCATTGATTGGTTAATATAATTAAGTGTATATTAATTAACTCCTGCAACAGGTAGTTACCGTATATGTGTGTAGTAACACAGTAGTGTGATATTAAAGAATGCCGACAGTATGGTAAGGATCATACCATGTATATCGTTATCACACCTCATTGAATTTAAAGGATGAACCCATTAGCAAGGGGTGAATACCCGCGTAGCGTGTATTTTATTAATATAATTAAGTGTATATTAATTGACTCGCGACCTTCTATGGAGAATATGGTACGATATATTCAGCAAATGGCTCTAGCCTTTCGCCAACGATAAAACGTGTGAGAACCGTCCCGACAATCCTCCCTCTTAAACATATACATGTGTATAATTGTCGCACCTCATTGACTTTAAAGGGTTGAAGCCGCGGCAAAGGAGTGGCTAATCCCCGTTGCGTGTATTTATTGATTAAAATAATTAAGTGTACATTAGCTGACTCGCGAACCTTGATTAAGTTACGCTGTTCGCATACACGCGCCTCACAGCTACCCAGGTAGCGTCACCACGCAGTTATGGGCAGCAGCCTGCTGTTGCCAGTGCTTCTCTTCCTCTGGGCCACATTCTGCAGGACCCAGGCCTCATCGATGGACAACAAATTAATATTCTTTTGGATACAGGCAGTGCTGTTAACACCATGCATGTCCGCCTTGTACATGACGTTGCCAAACTGGAGCCTGTTGATATGCTTCTGCGTACCGCTGGAAACAAATTATTGGATGCTCCTTACCACACTGTTTTGCCTTTCCATATTAATGTTTTTCTATCCAGGAGGGTGTTTTAGTAGTAAAAGGTTTAGCACATGATTTCATTCTGGGTAATACTTTCTTAAGTGAACATAAAGTTATCATTGATTATGCACATAACACAGTTACTACTGCAGTTGAAGATGATATTGTAAGGTTGATATTTTAGAAAAGGATATTCTGCCTTTGTCTGACATAGCTTTCATCCCATTATTGGACGAATGCTGTGAAAAATCTACGGCTAAGGTTTTAAAAAGTGATGTTCGAATATTTCCTTTCTAAGTTTGTAATGTATGGATACAGTTTTCGGAGTCTCCCTCTCAAGCTGTTATGTTAGAGTCTTCACAAATCATTATACACAAAAAGCATATTGCTATTCCATTTATTGTTTGTGATTCCAAAGATAAACTTTTCTGCCTGTTTATAACACTTCCGCTCAACCTCAAACATTATTTACTAATACAGTTCTCGCTACTGTGTAAGATGTTGCATTTGTACAGAGTAATTATATATCTCCCAGGAATTTCACTACTTTAAAAGCTCTTAATTTCAACTTTAATGTTAATAATAAACTTTCTAGTAGCCAGTCTAACCAACTTATCAGCTTTTGCTTAAATATTCTCATGTCTTTTATACCTCTTTTCAAGAATTCGGGACGACTGATGTTGCTGAATTTTCTATACAGGTCACTGATCCCACTTCTATCAAACAACGACCTGTAGTGTTCCTCATAAACAGAAAGAAATTATTGCTCAACAGGTTCAAGAAATACACGATGCCAGCATTATTACTGAGTCTCAGTCTCATTGGGCATCCCCTGTTGTACTTGTCAAGAAGAAAGATGGATCGATGAGATTTTGTGTTGACTATAGGAAGTTAAATAGTGTAACAGTCACTTCTTCTTTTCCGTTACCCATCATTGATGACTTACTCAGTTACCTTAATGAAGTCTCTTGGTTTTGTTCTCTTGATTTATTGTCGGTTTATTTTCAGGTACCCTTGGAGTAAAGTTTTAAGCAGTTCACGAGTTTTGTCACCTATCAGGGTAAGTATCAATTCAAGAGACTTAGTTTTTTATTATCTAATGCTCCACGCTTTTTCAGTTACATCGCTGATAAATTACTGGGTGACTTAAGCTTCAAGAAAGCCCTGGCATAACTTGATGGCATTTTGGTTTTCACCAAATCTTTCCAGGAGCTGCTCGACAATCTAGAGACTAGAGTAACATAATTTTAAGCTCAAGCCTGAAAAATGTTTTTTGGGATGAATAAAGTTAGATTGTTAGGCTTTGAAGTGTCTAAAGACGGTCTTTCTCCAGGTCTGGACAAGGTTACGGTCATCCAAAAATTACTCACATCCAAAAATGTTCGGGATGTCCGTAAGATCTTAACTTTATTTAATTTCTACAGGAGATTTGTTAAAGATTATGCACAAATTGCTCATCCTTTGACCCAGCTCACTATAAAGGCCCCAGACGTTTCTTGGGGGTCCGATCAACAACGGGCTTTTAAGCAGCTAAAAGATACTTTATCTTCAGCACCGGTGTTAGCTGACTACATCCTGGGATTTAAACTGAACTCCATACTGATGCTAGTGGTCTTGGGGTTCTTAGCATTCGGACACTCTCCAAGTGTGACAAAAACTAGTGTTCCAGAATTGGAACTATTGGCCATTGTTTTTGGGTTGACACATTTCAGATGTTTTGTTTATGGATACAAAATTCATATTGTTTTGGATCACCATTCCTTGTGTTAACTCAACAAGCGTAAGGATTTAACAGGAAGGCTAGGTCGCTGGAGTCTTAAGTTACAAGAGTTTGATTACACCATCTGTTATAAATCTGGCAAATTACATAGTGATGCTGACATTTTATCTCGTTTCCCTATCTGCCAGCCTGAGGAACATGAATTCGAAAAACTCGATGACTTCATTAATTGTTTGTTGTCGCCCCTTGAGGTTGCTGAGAAGCACAAAGCTGATCCTTTTCTCCGACCTCTCATTGATACTTTACAGCCTGGTTTGACCGCCTCTCCAAAATTGCAGCGTCAAACATCTACTTATACACTTAAGTCCAATGCTCTTTATATGAAGATTTCTGGGTCAACAGGGCCCCTTCACTTATTAGTGATTCCTGAGTCTCTAAAGCAGGAGATTTTGTCCTCACGTCATGACGATTCTCTATCCGGCCATTTAGGTTTCTCTAAGACATTCTCTAAGATTAATTCTCCCTACTACTGGGTAGGCATGAAGAAGGATATTTACCACTATGTCCGTACTTGTCCTAGCTGTCAATCTAGAAACACTCCCAAGAATCAACGGCCAGTTGGTCTTTTACAACCATGCCTGACCGCCATAGGTGAACGTTGGGGCATTTATCTTTTGGGCTAATATGCTGAGCCATTTCATTGACTCAAACCAAAGAAACTGGTACACAATTTTGTCCTATGTTGTTTTCCCGTACAACTCCTCTGTCCAGGAAACTACTAAGTTCTCACCCTTTTCCTTAATGTATGGCCGAGAACGCACTTTACCTCACGAGGTAAAACTCCAGTCATGTTCTAACAATTTATTTGTCCGTAATACTCTGCAGGATATACAGAAAGCCAGGGAAACCGCCATCGCCAATATAAACCAATCTCAACTGACTCCCTTTATGAAAACAGGAAAATGTACCAAACTTCTTCATGGATACCTTGATTCCTTTGAAATTTTTAAGCAAGTCACACCTGTCACCTACGCAATCCGTCGCTCTAACGCTCCCAGGACCAAAACCTAGGGAGTGCATGTTTCCCGCATCTTCTCTTACTACTATCCTGTAGAACCACACAGGTTATAAACTCTTAATTGCTCTCTGTTACAGGTAAAAGGTTTTTGCTTCTTCCTCCATGTACTTTGTTGTGACACTACATTTTGGGTGATAAATGTAACATGTACTTACAATGATACTTTAATGTGATTCTTTTCAGCTTTGTGAGGGTATTTTAATGTTGTGAGATGAAAGGGCGATATGTTTTTGTGGTTCACTTACTAATGTAACGATGTGTATTTAGTAAGATGATTTACCTGTTGTGTTTGCTGTATATGCACAGTGATGTAGAATTGATGTTAATAGAATATCTGAGCTCAGTTACAGTGACAATGCGGTTGTGTCCGCTAAGCTGGATGTGTTATACCCTCTTTCTCAGCGTGCTTCCGGAATGATGGATATGGTCGTAGTGTCATCCTTCTGTCCGGCAGCGGTGTAGATAAGCACTCTATACAGTTTTTTGTTTGGGCGAGTACTTGTCTCAAAATTTGAAGATGTTTCAATCTGTTATGTGTTACAATGATTACTTCTGATAATTTCTTTCTTTTGGTCAGTTCCAACTGTTTTCATTATTTTTTGTATGTCTCTATGAATATATTTTTCATAAACCTTTTGACGGGGTCTTGGTCCACATTCTTACCATGAAAAAAGGGGGATATAAAAATATTTCGAGCTAGTCGCTTGCTAACTGTGCGTAGAGCCTTGTTTGGGAGTTGGTCCTTAGTATAGCTTGGTGATGGTCGCCCTACCTATACTAGGTTTTGTAGTTAGTATGTATTTCTGTAGCTATGTTGTAGTTAGTTGGTAGATTGACTTATAAATTTTTTATGGATGACATTTTTGGTACAAATTTGTAAATGTGTTTTAGTCCTTATTTGTGCTGGTTGTCACAGGATAATACCATCATTATGTACAGCTTCCATTGTAAAGCATCAAGAGGCGTTGTAGCATGTCAAACTATTTAAAATTCTTGTCATTTAATTTTCGTTTGGTTAGCTCTGATTTAAATATACTGATCAGAATTTGCTAGTTAAATCAAATAAATGAGGGGTCAATATTTTTTCTTTCTTTTTCTTTTTGTTCAAGGCCTTCCTCTATATTTAAGTTTTATTAGTTTTGTGTGTTCCCCTGTTTTTGTTTTTTGTAGCGTTTGTATTTTGTGTCTTCTCTATTTACTTCTATCTATTGTGAAACCTGATGCTGCCCCGAGCATTGTTGTAGTCAGCCAGCAGCTCCAGGTAACGCTCCCCTCCACAGAAGAGGACAACTCCAGCTCACCCAGAGAATGGTGGTGAGTTCAGCCGGCTTCACCCGCAAAAGTCATCTGGCAGCACATCAACATCAATTGGACTGTCAACCACGGCATTATATGGGGAGTACACTTTTGCCTTCCTCTGTGCCGACAGGGTCCGTCAGTCACAGAACTGGTCTGGAACCGTACAGCAACCTCGCTGTGCTTTGCCGTGGTGACCGTCAGACTACGTGTTGTAATAAAACATCTGGTATGTTACTAAACACTCATCATCCTTGCTCAAATTTCTATCATTTCGTAGACGGTTGTAGTTTAGTTTTGGGTGAAATTCGACGGATAATACAGTGGCATTGCGCCATTCTCAAGCTGGCCTTAAACATTTGGAACCACAAACTGTTTATGTACAGAAGAGGATTTGCCCGCTGGGGGGTTTCCTGTGGGACTACATTAACCTTCTACTCATTGTTAATTTTCATGTGGGAAATCATAACGGGCTTATGGTTAATTCAATTTGTTTGTATTCAGGAAATTTGTATTGTTATGTTTTCCTCTGTTCTTTTTCCTTTTCGGCAGGGACGCCTCACTTTTGTAAGTGGGAGGGGGAGATATGGCATAGCAGTAAGTTCATTGTCATTGCCAGACGCACTGTTGTGTTGCATTGTCGCTACTAGACATGGAATTATTGCGTTTCTTTGATTTTTCGGCTTAACGATCCCTCCTTTGTTGCGGAACACGCCAAACAGATGGCTTTTTTTGAAATTCGTCTGGTATGACGCCAACCCTTGCAGGCGTGATTATATACGGCTGGAGGGGGTATAGTTAGCGTCACTTGAGTGAGTGCATTCGTTGTAGCAAGACGTGCTTGTGGTCAGTCCACAGCTTCGGGACATTTGCCCCATCCTCTTTTTCTAGTTCATAATGTAGAGTTGTCAAACGTCTGTTAATAAATTCCAGGTAATGTGTATTATGTAATGTTTTTGTGTAACGTAAAATCCCAAGCCTTCCTCTAACTTTTATACACCAAGGTTACCGGTCTTCTTGCTATAGCGAGCTGCGTTCCCTATGTGCGTGCTGGGGTGAAACAAATTTATACACTTTCTGGAAATCTTTTGGCCCTCACATCAGCATGTAACAATATGGTATTTTAATCAAAATCTAGAGATCCATTTTTCAGAAAACAAAGAATTTTATTTTCTTTAAAACTTTCGTGACATCTTTTGAAGGTACTGGACTTAAGCATCGAGTTTGGTGTTTATCCGATATTTCGTTTTTGAGCTATGCTGTGCACAGAAACATACACTGACACACACACGCGTACCTTTTTTTAAAAATGACTTTTTTGGAATCAGAGGACCTTATAAGATGTATTTCCGGTGAAATCCTGCTATAGCAATTTTGTATAGAATGCAATTGTGCGTCGTAAAGAAAGTAAAACACTAAGGTATCAAAAGGCTTTTAATTAAAAGCTTATTTCAATTGCTCCACTTGTCTGTCGTTCTTGTGGCAACGAAAAAAGCTTCAATGTAACTGGACTAGTATGAATTGGTTTAAAAGAAAGCCAATTCGCTAAATGGTTACAGGTTTGCTTGATACCGTGAGGTAAAGTAATCAAAATGTTTCTCCAAATTCCCTGTTTCCTTTTCTTTTTGTTTTTTTAACTTCTTTTTATCGAGTTCTTCATAGCGGACGGTAAATGAGTGAAAGGGTGCTCAGATGATTCCGGGGTCCTTAGTGCTTAAAGTCGCCCAATATTAACTTTTCAGGATAAGGGACTACCCCGGAAAATAGTTAGCCGGGTAAACCACCCTAATGGAGATTTTGAACTCGGACCTCTTGAATGTTGGGCGGACACGCTATACCCACAACAGAGAAGTGTTTCAAACAAAATGACATATCAATTACCTTCTGCATGTTTTGAGACGCCACACTCCACTCCCGCAAAGAAAGGGTGCGAGGTACGACTACGCGCACTCTATGCACCAGGGAAACTCAAATCGAGACGACTTGGGCAGAGCCAACAAGGAATATCCTTAAGGGTATATAACTTCTGCGCAACTCAAGCACCGGCCACGAGAGTCATTATTAACACAACAGCGAAAGCAGTGACCTACGCATAAAGTCCCATAAATCTAAAAGGTTTCCTTTAACCACAGTCGGGAGCTCATAGATTAGAAACTGCTACAACCTTTAGCTGATGGTGATATTGAGAATGCTAAACCAGCCACACTAACCCCCAGGTCTGTAATCGCATTGTCAAGCAGCCGGACAAAGGCTGGTAAGAGCCCCCCCAATAAAAAGGGACGGTGAGTACCTTTCAAAACGTGACTAATAAAGAGAAATGGTGATTATATTGTATTGGTACTGCTAGACACTACAGACTGTTGAGGACTGGAACATTTTACAGAGTAAAGGCTTAAACCACTGTAAGGCCTGATGCACAACTACCCGGGAATCTGAACGGAACCAGAACGGGAAACGTTAAACCACGTTTTCAAATGCGAGCATGCACAATCAACGGGAAATTTTCAGAAGCCCTGGAACACCAACGGAAAAGTCGCTCAAGTTTCACATTTTCCATTGCCGTTTCCAATCATAACACACTGTATGATTAGTGTATGTTTCTGTCTTCGTTGTTGGAGGTGGTCAAATATGTCGTGACTCATAACAGCTGCTAGAGATTTCTATAGTAGTGGACTTGGAAAAGCAAAAGCGCAATTATTCCTGGGCCGGCTCTCGTAGTCGCGGTCGCTGGAGCGTATAGCTTCGACCCTCCGCCAAACTGAGGATCCCAGGTTCGAGTCCGTCATGGGCATGGGTGTTTGTGTGTCTGTTTGTTGTATATGTGTAATGGTAATAAGTGGTAAAAGTAAAATAGAGAAAACGCGGTACTGGTAAACCGGGAAAAACAGGGGAACATTTAAAAAAAAATATTCCCGGGAGCTTAACGTGCTTCTGCTTTCTTTACTTATAGCTATCAGTAGCCATTTAGTTTTTAAGAGTGACAAGTCGTAAGGATATACCTTTCTAAAAGTGTTTATTATATTGTTTCATAGTTGTCAAACCCAAATTTCCGATAATGTTCCTAGCAATAATTGTGAACCAGGATTAATAACAGTAGTGCTGAAGTTCACAAATACATTTTGAAACACTTTAATATGATTTTCCCCTTGTTATGAATTTATGTGCCCAAGCATATAGTATTAAGAAAACAGCCTTTCCTAAAAGCATTCAAAGACAAGCACAAAATGCATTAATTGAAATTAATACAGTACAGCGATTTTAGTAAACTTAATAAATGCTCTGTTTTCTTTTAAAACCATGAAAATGTCAAATATCGGTGTAAACATGCTACCTATGTATGCTTAAATTGAGTTATGCTATAACCAGGGGCTAGGCCTTCAATTGGAAAACATACGTCCTCTTGCAAAGGTCAGAAGTAGCATATCTTAGAAATAAATTTACAATTGAGATTCTCTTCAATCTCAACTTTCTCGCTGCTATACTTGATAGTATAATTATTGAGAGAAAGATATAAATAATTCAGTTAACAATAACAGTAAATAGAGAAATAATTGCAATAAATAATTTCAGTATATTAAATCAATGTATAATGCAACAAGCTTAAATTGAAGAAAAGAAGAAAACGGTCATTAGTGAGGCATGTTAAGAAAAGACATTAGCAACAGCGTGTATAGAACACGTAGGGTTAAAGATTCCTGGACTGCAGTTACGTTATAAGTTCAATAGGTTTGCTAAGTCACGTAGACAGAAATTCTGTAAAAGAGAGAGGTAAATGAAAACTGTTAGATTCGGGGAGGTTCCGCATAGTAACAAGGTAAGAGACGCATACGTAGGAGTTTTTAGTATTGACCCTCGCGAGAAGCAAATCTGGTGGGTAGTAGGCAAGACTTAAGTTAGTAAGAGAGCATGTATTGCTAAAATTAGCGCCTTACTTTCCTTTCATTCGCGTACAGCTTTAGGGGCTTACAGTCTTTCACGGCGATCGGCAGTCCATAGCGCCTAAGACCGCGCTGGGTTATACGTTATTTAGCGGTAACCGCGAAGGGTTTTGCCGGTCAGTATTTTAGCGGCTCACGGCAACTAATGCTTCTAGCTTCTTTTGTTCTGGAAACAGTTGTTTCCAGCCGTAAAATTGATACTGCAGAAGTTAGCAGGCATAATAATTCAATTGTTATAGCTTCGAGTGTTGCGATTCATAATCAGTTTCATTCCTTATCTTCAAACGGCAACTCGCTTCAATAGCTCAAGTATGCGACGGACGGTGCTTGTTTACGTTTTATGTTTTTGTGTATTTGTAGCCCCACGTTGTGGAAGCCAATTTGCGAGTGAATAATGTTTCTTACGTAGTTTGTGTAGCGTAAGTTATTAGAACTTGTAGATCATGTTGTGCTGCTTACTTCACGCGTTGCCATCTTGTGACGTCACTCCTTGTTTGGTTTGTAGCTCCATCTGGCGTAGCAATTTGCATCAATTAGTGTTCGAAAGAATTTAAGTTTCATATATTGTCCTCCGGCTAGCTATCATCTTATCTTGGTAGAACATATATCTCTTTGCAGGTTGTGAAGCGGAAAGGAATCTTTTATCCAGAAATTATACTGATGAAGAAAATTTTGTTTTATAATTTTTATTGCCGAACACGTTCACTAACACTTTTTACATATTGATATAGATACTCGCCAAACTGAAACTGTTTGTAATAACTTCTTACTTATCACTTTTAACTCGCGTACTTCAACTTTATGTATATTTAACTGTATAATATTTTAGATCTTTAATGATTTTTGCTGCGCGTAACTTGACGAAATGAAGGACTGACTAACGACGTGTAGTGTACACGAAATTTTGATGAACTGAGCGACCGACGTGTAAGGTATTGAGAATTTTGTTGAACTGTGGGCGATCTACCACGGACTCGACTTTATATACTCCCACTCCTCGACATGCCTAAAGATTATAAATGAACTACTATTGGCTAATAAAACGCGCCAACATTAGCGTCTATTTTAATATCCAATGAAAACCACGAATACATATGCTTTAGGAAATATTCTAGAATGTTCTACCGAAAACGCGCGAAACATTACATAACTTCCTTGTTCCCAGTAACGATAAACAACTCACCCCCTCGCTGCATTATTGCGCAATTATTGACAGTTTCAGTAAAGCCGTAAATTATTATTTACCAATAATAATTACAATTAACAAACATCTGAAATCAATGTCACATAAAAATACATATTCATATTACAATCATTATTTACCTTTAAGTAATTTGTGATACAAATTACCGTATCAAGTATTAGATCACATTAAATTTCTCAGTCAGTTTAGACTGGTGTTATACTTTTGTAGTACGCCCACGCATACTCTGAGAGAAAGATCTCATAGCCAACCACTGTAACAGTCGGCAGCAGAAACAACAGCAGAAACTTAAGTAAAGGGTATGTCAGGCTTCAAAAACTGGCGCCTCATCATGGTGCAATAGACTTCAAAAAGTGACGACTATCTACCGGCTTCACATTTAGAAGGAACCAGCGACTACAGGATAATAACTCAGTTCAGTGGATATTATTCACCCTATAGTAAACGTTTACTGCGCGAGCGAGCAATTTTATAACACATCTGATCTCTTAAATGTTGATTTGGCTTCTATTGGCCTTCTGTGAAAGCTGGATAGGACAAACAGGACGTGCACAGCGCAACACAGCTGTCTGTCCTATCTTCATTCACAAAGTTATTGGGAGGAATATGTATTTGGCAGCGCTAGTTGTCTTATCAGAAAATGTAAACTAACAATACCTGATTGAAATGCTGTGAACGCACAAACTTGTGTAAATGACAAAATCCTAAATTGTTTTAGTATCCAAAAAAGGTAAAAAGGGGACAAACTTAATAAACGCAGGTCATTTAAGAGTCAGACAGTAGATTCCAGAGCACACGGATGTCGTCATAAAGGAGAAAATCAAACGAAGCGCATATCAGATTACCATAGAAAACAGCGGTCACACGTGACTGTCTGTTACATGCAGCTCGGGATTAATTTAGGGAAAGCTTCAACTCGAGATGATAGGGTAGTTCCTAACTAGCACAAATAGAGCCATCTCTACCTCTATCTTAACTCTTTTAAGATGATGTCACTAGTTTTCTTTTGGGTTGAAGATAGTTAAATACACGAGGTATAAGGTATGAGGATTTTACAGAAGGGGAACCCCTCTTCACTGTGACCAACTAGATCTATTGCGACTACACCCCGGGAGGCAGGGATGAAGCTTCTGCAGGAGGTCGCAGGCAGACAGATCCACAGAGACGCACAATATTTCCTAGTTGAAACACCCGCCAGCACCAGCAGAGGCGAAGAATCCCGCGAGAGGGTGACGAAGCGACCCTAGCAAGTGGGCCAACGCAAACTGGCGTTTTACAGGGAGAAATTCTTTACAAAGCGCAGTAACTATCACA
The DNA here is from genome assembly GCA_030765065.1 of Deroplatys truncata. Lineage (NCBI taxonomy): Eukaryota > Metazoa > Arthropoda > Insecta > Mantodea > Mantidae > Deroplatys > Deroplatys truncata. The sequence continues at coordinate 18,676,239 of CM060976.1, forward strand.
TCTGCTCGTCACTAGCCGCACACACTTGCTGTAAAATGAAAGAGAGAGATGATTGGATAGGAAATGAGGGAAAGGAGAAATCGTGGTAGAATACCCACCCCAACATTTGCCTAGACGACCAGAGGAAAACCACGAAAACCCCATGGTCAGAGTGGGCCGCCACCGGGAATCGAACGCGGAACCTCCCATAAAACATGGATATCTGCGCTGCTAGAAGTTTCGTAGCTTACAGATTCCTTCTCCAAAAATTGAAATATCCAGAAATTGAGGTATCTGTCTGAAGGCTCGACACGGAGAGCTGCAAGTTTATGCAGGTAGCAGTCCACCGCAAACAACGCAGGTAGAAGCGTGACAAACAGGAAAGCAAGGTCTGACTCTACTTTGTAATGGTAATTATTAAAATGTTAAACTGTGTTTTTGTATATGCTCCTTTCTCCTTTCGGTTATGTTTTGTAAATGTATAAATTTTAATTGCTGTAGCATTAGAACATACCTATACACTAATTATTCATAATAAGAAATTTGTATATTTTATAAGTAGCGCTCAATATTTCAAATCTGAACCTTCTTCATTGCTGATTATCAAAATCAGATAGGATTAACACTTTCCATGATGTAAGTGTCTGATAGAAATGGGACTTTGTTGGCACAACGGCCTTTTGTTGGGTTTGGTTTTAAATCACGCACTTCATCCATACTTCTTTCTTCCCCCAATTATTTTCTCAGCTTTCGCTTTTCATCTAAGTTAAAAACAAATCCATTCTATGGGATATAGATAACAATACTATACCTACTGAAAACTGTAAAACCTTGCAACCATGTTAATGAACGCTTGTTTCACTTAGACGCAATTACGTGTGTTTTTCTATACACATTCTATAAGAACTATTGAACTGCCTCTTTCTGTTACAGCAAGGAAAACAAGAGACTAGTCTACCCTTATCACAGCCTGGCACGTGGCCTTCCTGACTCTGCCCTGCGCTGTTTTTCCCGTCACTCTGTTAAACATTTCCGCGTCTAGTATACATTATAACATTACAGATCTTATTATGGACCATCCAGCTGCCAACCATGTTAATCCTACATAAATTTCAGTTTGGAATGCACACCTCAAACGAGTACTCTCTCTTCGTTGGTGATATCACCTAAAGTTAATCCTCGCGTCCAGAGACTGCAAACTCCTCTCCTAAAAGGTGTCAACAAAATTAGCAGGCGATGCATCCAGCAATCATCAGTTATCACTGGAAGCTCTGGAAATGTGAATCGGTAACGTTTATAAATCTCCCAAAAGAGTTCATATTTCATTACAGTCGACCAACCTTTCCTCTCCTCCTGGTGGACAGCGTTCCGCCCATTTTTAAATGCGCGGCACATTTCTCCCACACCACCTTCATTCATTACGTTCTCCTCATAAACCTCTCTAACACGACCGTTTTATGGGTTTCGGCTAAGAGAAATGGTACCTCTGAGCATGCCTCATGTCTCTGATGGGATTCGCAATTGCAGGACACCGTTGACGGATGTGTAATGACCTACCACATATAACAACCGAAGTTTTATCGCTTGTCTTTCAGCCACCAATTGTTTTGAAAGTACCATAAGCAACGCAACCAGTGATTCGAATTTATCTGGGAAGTTCAAAACCATGAGTCGTATTAATAATTATGATTATTACTTGGACCCCCAAGGTTTGCCCCTATTGATGTCACAGATGTTTCACAGAAGTTTGAGAATATAATTTAAGTAGAATTTAATATATCAGTAACAATAAAAACTTAAGTTAAAGTTGTAGAATGAAAAAGTATTCCGAAAGTAAAAAGATCCATTTAAAACATCAACGTTTTACGAGGGCTTTCTTAGAGTAACAACAGAAAACAGACTCGCCGAAATCCTTGGAGACACTTTTACACTTGCATTAAAATGTAAAATTACAGAAACAGACAATACTTTTTAGACAGCATTGTCTAACAGGAGAACCTTTAACATAGTGCACACGAACTAAAAGCTTTGCATTATCCCACTAGGCGTTAACAGTTTTATACTACTCCTTTGTTGTCGTACTCCGTGGTATAGTGGTTACTATGCTAGCCTCTAGTTCCCGAGGTCGCGGGTTCAAACCCGGTGGAAGGCGATGGATTTTTTCGGGCGTAAAAATCCTCAGAATGGCTTCCTCCAGAAGGGAAGTAAAGCCGGTGGTCCCGTGTCGTAGATTTACGCCACGTAAAAGAACCTCAAGCCTGATAAAGAGGCCTCTGAGGAAATTCATCGGTCTTTCTCGCCCAATATAGAATGGGACGCTAAGGAACTCAATTTATTTTACCACTCCTTTGTGACCAACTTTGGTTTCAAGTTCACTCACATGGGAATTACCCTTTGTATTTGCGCATGTTTAACAATTCGACTTAGTTTGATTAGGTTTTACTTTACATTATGTCTTTTTACATGATTAATTTCTATGGCAGTCGTATTACCTGTTCACAATACAAACCGTCATACTTCAATTTATCGCAATTCGTTGTGGAGTTAACCTTTACGTTATATTGGCAGCCTTGTGCTTTCTTTGATCTTAAACGTCACTCTTTTATCTAGTATAGCTTACTTGAAGATTAAATGGCAGCAATTGTGAATTCAGAAGCAACTGAAGTGGAAGAGCCAGGTGAAATTACAAAAGCAGCAGAAAGAATAGCACTAGATCTATTTGTCCTCAAAAAATCCAGAAAGCAGTATGATATAACATTTAATCGCTTCATTGTCGCTTCACTCAAAATGACTGCTAGAGAATCTACAAAACGTCAAAACAACTGACATCTCGCTGCAAACGAGAGTTGATCTCGTTTTAACGCCATTTCTCTTGTTTCAAGAATCTATACTATTTTCTTCGAATACCGTACAAATTATCTATAGTTAGGTCATTTTTGTTGTTAAAGTTCTTGAACAATGCGGTTCTTTGTATTACAATTTTAACCACAATTCATACTTAACAGTAGTCATTATTCTGTCTTATGACCTGTAGGACCATACAGGGTTTTTCTAAGCTTTTGGAACATTCCGCTAGAAACACTTTCGTTATGAAGTTCAAGTAATTGCCGTAGCGGAAAAATAGTTGACCACGTCGAAACTAACAACAGAAATAAAATGAAATGGAAATGCGACCATAATCAGTGCACTTAATCACCAATTCATAGCAACGACTGAAAGCTTGTCTCCAGCCAAATTTCAAAAATATCAAGCCGCAGCTGCGACAATGAGAGCCATTGCCTGTGAGATTAAAAATTACCATGAAATTTGTACCATATTTAAACTATAAGTACATTTTATATATTTTTAGGAAATATTTTAAAAATAAACACCAAATAAGCCTGGCTCAGGCTGTGCTTGAATGTTTTCGCCCGCTTTGGCTTTGTTGATGTGCAATTGTTTACCTTGTATTTCTTTTAACGTCTATTAAAATGAGTTTTCCTCATTTCTTCACCTTCAAAACCCCTTTCCAGTGAATTTTTAAAAAACCTATTCAGAAGATTTCGAGAACAGGAATACATATAATAAATACGTTATACACACACACACACATACGCAAAGTTTAACTCAAGACGAAAACGTAAGGTAACCTAACCTAAAAATGTTCAAAGAGTAAAAACCCATCAAATGTTTCAGTCAAAGAGGCCCCGATGAACATAGCAGTTAAAGGAGGTTACAGAATCGAAAAAAAATTAATTCGTTTAATAGCATAGGATTTCATGAACAAAATGTTAATGGCTATATAAATTATAGTTATGATGGTCAAGTGCAGTTATAAAATGGCAGTTCTGTTGGTTAAAATAAGAATGAATCATATAACTAAGAGCTGATTCTAACAAAAAGAAATGAAGATGTGTTTAACCTCAAAAAAATCTGATGTGTTACACTCACATGACTTTCTCTACTCTTGTACAAACTATTTTTACAAACTCTTATTCTCCACCTATTTCATATTAATCGAGATAAACATTTGCAAAAAGATCTTTTGACATGCAAAGAGAATTACATTTTACACATAGCGACCAGTTTAAAAATATTTGACTTTCCCTTAAGGCGTACTATGTTCCCCTTGTTTTGTATTTGCAAGGGCAATATAGAAATACAGTAGCCTTTAAGCATAGACATATTTCTTAATAGCTGGTTGCTAGGTGCAGCACCATTCTCTTTGCTACGGATTAATACTCTTTGCATATCCAAGACAAAAAAATGAATAACGAATTCCCATTTGAGGAAATAAGGATTGAAAATTTAAGGGAATAACAAGCAATATCTCGAAAATGGTTCACTCAACAAAAAAATGTATATGACATAAATTATGTATTTTAACGCGATTTACATTTTTTGTGTAGTAAAATTTTGTCTATCTCTTATGGTTTACCAGTTATGCAAAAGTCGTTCACAATGAAGAATACTTTTGGAGACATTCCCAGAAAATTCAAGATATACATTTCATTTGTCTTGAAAATATCTTAAACATTTGATATTTGAATCAAATCATTAGTCATTTTTGAGAAAATTAAAATTTTCGAAAAATGTTCCATCTAAAGGGTAATCTGGTGTGGGGGGATTTTCTTGAAAACCTTCCTGTCGCATCTCTGGAAGATACGGAACCTAAATACCAAGTTTGGTGTTTATCCGACTGTTCGTTTCTGAGTTATGCTGTTCACAGACACACAGACAGAGACACAGACAGACGCACGGACATGTTTCCATTTTTTTGGATTCAGGGGGTCTCAAAACATTTATTTCCGGTGACATCTCGGTATCGAATTTTTGGGTGGAATACAATACTTCCCCTACTTACTGTACGTAGTAGGTAGGCTTTAAGCGATAGTCAAATCTTTTAAGAGCTGGTTCTATGTGGAGCATTTCATTCTCTTTGCGTGTCCAGGACATTAAAATAAAATAAAAAATTTAAAAAAAACGAATAACGAGTTCCCATTTGAGGAAAAGTATAACTATTGGAAAATTGAAACAAATAACAAGGAATACCTCGGAAATGGTTCACTCGGCAAAAACAAAAAAATGTATATAACATAAATTGTGTGTTTTAAGGAGTTCTACAATTTTGAGTACTAAAATTCTGTCTATCTCTTACGTTTACCAGTTATGCAAAATTCATTCAGAATGAAGACGACTTTTGGGGACATTCCCAGAGATTTAATTCAATATATACATTTCATTTGCCATAAAAGTGTCTTAAACATATGATATGTTAATCAAAATTGTTAAAGTCATTTTTGAGAAAATCAAAATGTTCGAAAAATCTTCCATGTAAAGGGTAGTCTGGAGTGGAGGGATTTTCTTGAAAACTTCGTGCCGCATCTTTAAGAGATATTGAACCTAAATATCATGTTTGTTATTTATCCGACTTTTCGAATTTGAGCTATGCTGTTGACAGACACACAGACATACACACGGACCTTTTTCTAAAAACTCTTTTTTTTTTGGATTCAGGCGACCTCAAAACGTGTATGTCCGGTGAAATATCCATATCGAATTTTCTGGAGGAATGCAATACTTCCCCTACTTACTATACGTGGTAGAGAAAATAATAATAACCGCTGATTTATTCAAGGTAGAATTTCCACAAATTTCTGAGTGTTGTGAAACTTTTAGTTTTGAGCCATATACTGCCATTAAATGGCTATTACCCAGTAGAGGCAACTCCAGAAAGCCGTAAAGGAGCTGTATAACCCTGTCATTTGCTTTACGACAGTTCACTGTTAGTCTTCTTTTATGCTGCATTGATTTGTTGTGGGCAGTTAATTTGATCGGAGCCAGTGATTGCGCTTCACGGAAATCCCATATCTTGTCATTAAATGGGAAAACCAGGGTTTGATTCCCGCCTGAGGGGGAACATCTTCATTATAATCATTCCCTACCTACTGCAGAATCTGCAAGTGTGACTGCAAGAGTGATCGAAGTGGTTTTACGGTGAAACACGTAAAATCTAATGACATTAAACATAAGAAAGTAAAGCAATTGTTTTTAAAGGCAAACCTACCGAATGACCAGCATATTTAATGGAGGATTGGAATCCAAAAAAGAGATTTTCTAATGTATTAAACTTAGAGGCATAACTCTTTGAACAGACTTTATTAGCATTAAACAACCGACACGTGTGTCCAAGCCAAGCTAGTTAAATCAGGGACCGGTAGATCCGCTAGCATCGTCCTGGCTGAGGTTTTCTCCAGGTTTTCCTCAGTCCTCATAACTGGTAAACGCCGGAGGGATACACTAAACTTGGCCCGGAACGTTTCCTTCCCAAATTTCCTTTCCCAATGATTATTTCATTCTATGCATCATTAGTCTCCACCGCCTGTGTGTCGTGTGTAGTAAGAACAGGCGTTAAACGCTGCCAAAATAAAAAATAATTATACATAGAGTTTAATTTGTAATTTATATGGAGTTTGTTGATTTAAACCAAATATATCTCCTCCAAAAGATATTAAAATACGTACAATGTTTTAATTACATTTATAAGCATCTCTCTAACGAAATGCTTAATAGAAATGTTCATATTTAAAAAACAAGAAGATTAATTGTTGTAATGTGAAAAGGCAGCAAAAACGACGCAGAGCTTAGGAAATTATTTTGAGAATGTTTGTCAAGATTTACTTCATAATTCCGCTAAACTATTTTTATTCGCATTTTAAGAGCATTTTTTAGAATTGTATCTGGATTTCTAGCGGAGAAAATAGATTTTTAAAACGACAAAGTGGTTATAAAATTGCATATGAGGAAAAATATGAATAACGTTTGTCACACAAAATTAACTGATTGTCGCAGCGCCTAAAAAGTGACATCTAAACATAAATTACATCCCCCAAGGGGAATACAATTTTGCAGAAATATAATTTAAAGTAATAAAAATCTTTTAAGTTCATTTTTATAATCAAACGACTAAAATAGCACATCATCGTCTCGAAGCCAACCTTACAAATGATACAATTGCTACAAGTACACAACATTAAAGGCGGCTGACGGTTATCAAGCTAATCTTAACGGCAGAGTAGACGCATTCCCACAACGTCCCTGGTGATGCTAGAGTTCTATAGCGGATGAGCATCCCTGCCTTCTGCGACAACCTGTATGCACAATTGACAGTGCTTTTCCTCTTCTGATTCAGCAATGCCTTACTACTGTCCATTCCAAACCAGAGTTCCCTCTGATGTAAACAGAAGCACGTGCTTCTGCTTGTCACGAACCCAAGAACACACTCTTATGCCAGCGTAATAATAGCTCCTTAATACATGTATTGTATCATGAAATATTAGGGCAGGAAAGGTATAGAACTGCACATTTTATTGCGGTTATCATAAGAACTCACTGTTAAAGGTAATGGATATATACTAACTTTTAAGAGATTACAAAATATGATTTTCGTCTGCTATTGCGCTAACGCCGAGAGCATCCTGCTTGTTAATACCAACTGTATGCATGACTGCCACCCTCTTACATATACGAGAACTGCAGCAATGAATTCCCAGAGGATCTATCCGAGTAACCTTTGCGTAACACAGGAAATATGATAAGCGAAGTCATTCATAATACGCAGACACACGCATGCTCAGCTCAGGTCAAACCTTGTGACTTAGTCAGTGGTATTTGAGTTTTCATGACACAGGGTCGTCCTCCGTGGACTAGTGGTACCGTGCTAGCCTCTAGTACCCGAGGTCGCGGGTTCAAACCCGGCGGAGGGCGACGGATTTTTTAGCACGGCTTCCTTCGGAAGGGAAGTAAAGCCGGTGGTCCCGTATCGTAGATTTACGGCACGTAAAAGAACCTCAAGCCTGATAAAGAGGCCTCTGAGCAAAATTTCGGTCTTTCACGCCCAATATAGAATGGGACGCTAAGAACCATAGTAGTTAAAGAGCGTCCGTAAGTAAAACTCAATTTCAATTTCATGACAGAGGAAGGTAGTGCGAATAAACTGTTCAAACACAAAAGCGGAAAATGGTTAAAAAGTGGCAAAAAACAAACAATACTTCATATATTCAACTATTAGAAAAATGCCAACACTTGCATTAGTGTATATTACGAGAATAATATCCGATTTTACAGGCGTTTCAGTGAAAAGTGTAACCAAAGCGCGCAGGGAGTATAAACAGACATAATAGAACATAGAAGAGGAGAATCAAAAGTGGGAGCTTGTTTTGTGCGCGACAGTGCTGTGGAATTGTGGATATTTTGGAGAGTAGTTCTGATTCCGCTATGGCAGCTGAGTCATTTTCGGAGGATTCGGATTTGGGTGTTGCACATTTGCCCGAGGATTGTGATTAACGTAAGTAAAATGTTCATTTCCGCATACTTATAAAATCGGCTTTTATCCAGGCTGCATTTTGAACTATGATTCACGCAGGGCGCCTCTTTTAGATTTAAACAACGTTCAACAAGCACGTGAGAGGTGAACAAGCAGCCATTAGGGGCGGGGATTGCGAACTACTTTCGTGCGGATAATATAAAGAGTTTGTTTACAGTGAGAGACAGTCTGGCTTGGTATGGGCAGTACAAGTGCAGAAGAAGCTCCAAGATGGACATTTTCGAAGAACGCAATCCATGCATATTAGATGGCATCGAGGAACTTGGTCAATCACCTTAAAATACCTCCCCAATCCCGCGTCTAAGCCACTCCTATCAGTAGTGAGAGTCGCTCCTAGGGTAGGATACATATTACGGCGGGAACTTTATTGAAGTAATCTAATGCTACACACACTGTGCATAGGCTATGAGAAACAGAGCTTAACATCTCAACACCTGCTGCTTAATATGCTGGAAAATCCAAAGGAAAACAGCGAATGTTTCTGAAGCCATAAGTTGCGAAATTGTGTAACAGAAATCTTGTGCAACAATTAGGTTTTCCGATACAAAATTTTTATGCACATTTTATGTATACCCAGGTATAGAAAATTTAACGAGAATGCAGAGAACTTTTATGCATTGCCAAATTATCAAATTATTACACTTCAATTAGAGCATTTTAAGACAAAATTAGGACTAGGAGCGGAGGGGGACCTAGCTGCTCGACCTACGGAAATCTTTTGTGCGTAGGCCCCAAACGGAGGGAGAGGTGAGGGCGGCTGGATCAGGTGACACGACAGGGCAGAGGGCAGTGCCCCTACATGTTCCAGATTGAAACTCCCCAGATGGCAGCTAGTACAACCGGTTCCCCTCCCGCCTGCGGTATTGCACATCCTATTGGGGGGATAGGGACCGTGACTCGGAGACAGTCCCCATTTCGGGGACGAAGTGATACATAGAGCATCCTTTTCCCCTACCATGCAACAACGACACTCCCGCCGACACTTGCAACCCTGAAAAAGCCAAACAGATGAAAAACTGAGAATGAAAGTGAAAAGAAGGGACAGAAAATTCGGGGGTGTAATTAACCTTTCCAGCATTCGCTTAGCGACCCAGGAAAGTTCCCGAAAAAACCCATGGGTCAGGAAGGTTAGCCGCGGGAATCGAACCCACGGTATCCCGAATGCGGGCCACAGACTTTGCCGTCTGAGGCATCCCGCTCGATAAATAAAATTAACGAAGACCTCTCCAATACCAGCATTTTTTAAACCGGAGAATGTGTTGAAAATCTTTATATTTGTCCTTAAAGCATAATCTTGAACATAAATTGGGTACGTGTTCGATTTTCCCTTTTATGAGCCCTGTTCACGGACAAATAGATACACGTGTTTCCAAAAATTCCTTATTTTATTGAGTACCTAAAAAGGTGAATTAAACTGGAATTTCGATATCAAACTTTGGTCTATGAAATGCTTTCGCTAGACAAGAAGATTAAAAAATAATAGCGTGTGGGATACTGTGCAGAATCCCAATAAAAGGTTAAAATTGCGAAACTGTACTAAAAGCACTCATACGTCATTCTACTAGGTATTCGCTGATAACCTTAGATGTTTAGCGCACTTAAACCCCACTCCATCTACTTGGTATTGAAGGAAAGGTAACTAACATCTGCCGCTACATAACATTTTTCCATCCCATGCAATACTCTCAACAATAATTTAAATAGGAGCTATGGCGATGCAGTACCAGCAGACACTGAAAGGTTGGACAGGCCATTCACACTATCATGCGGGTAATATTAATGCTGGTATGTAACACACTGACGTGATATAACTGTAGATCGAATTCGATACTCATTAGCCATATAGGTATACAAATGCACTCCGAAACCTTTTCCTTCAGTGACACCAAAAAGTCTTTTGCAGGATTTGTAATTGAACATCTTCCCGGAAAAGGGGTGCAACCATCAAAATCATAATTTTTTCAGGAAAGGGAATAATTGCTTAATGGATTATACTATGACTTATTTGTAAAGAATAATCTGAATATGCATGAGCACAAGTATTTTGAATTTGTAAAACTAAAATCTTATTGGTACACATTAATAATTCAGAATTACTGTATGATATTTAATTGTAACAGTGGAATAAGCATGTATTATCATAATTTAACATTAAGTATTACAGTTTCTTATTCTTAATCTTACATATCTGGTAAAAAAAAACCTGAAGAATATTTTTCGAATTCTCATTAATAAATAATGATGATGATGATGATGATAATAATAATAATAATAATAATAATAATAATAATAATAATAATAATAATAAATATCTCCCAGTTTAGAACATAACTAGAAAGCCTGTTTTGCATTGAAATAAAATGACTTGCAGCTGTAATATAAAATACTTCACATTGGTCATCAATTCTCATGTTGTAACATATTTGCAGCTTAGAGTACGTAAAACATCCTATCCCAATCTTAATTCCAATTGCTGCACCTTTATCTGTAAATATAAAATCAATTTATTTAAATATTTCCACTCAGCATTAATTCATATTTATCATTTGAATTGACACAAACTGTTTTAAAAATGAATCCCTATACGTACGCCCCCTTATTATATTTCTGGCTACGCCACTGTAACTGACATTGTGTTATAAAGGAAAATATTTAGGTTCTTGCGTCCAAATTCCACTTACCTCAGCAAAAGGCTGTTTTCCAGCTTTTACAATGCCTTTTCTTGTTGTATATTTCCTCCCACTCTGCTTTAGATGTTTTCTTTTTATATGTTTCCACTCATTTACATTTTATTTTAGTCTACCCTTTATTTAAAAAGACGTTTGTTGCCGATCTAACACAAGTACTGTCACGCATTGTGAATGATGTTACATCCTTTCTCCGTTAAGCATAATTTCTAGGTGGCTCTAGTGTTCTACCTAGTTCAGTAATATGCCACAAGATGGCACTACAGCGCAGATTAGTGACGTCATACCCTATTTCCACCAGCATCTCACTTTTCACAAATGTGTTGGTTCCACCCTTATTCCAGGGAGGTCTTCAATTATTGTAAGTTGAATTATTGGAATGAGAGAAATGAAAGCTTTTGGATTCGGATTTGCTTTAGCTTGAAATAGATCCATGCGAGCCTATTTGTGTTCTAGTATTTTCATTTAAAATAATATACTTGAGTTATCGGGATAAACACTGATTCTGCTTCTAGCATCGGTTCCGTGCGGTCGTAAAGAGCACTTCACTTAACCGGGACTCCAACGCAGGATTTTTCGTCAAGTCGACTCCAGGTGTTAATGAATGCGTCCAACGCATGTTTTCAACGCAGGAAATTATTACTACCGCTGATTCTCATCTGATAGCAACATCAACTGCAGCATCAGATGAAAACCGAAAGTCGCCCAAGCAACCAGCAGAGACCACGACCAATGCTGCTTAGCTTTTGTTAAGCAGCTATTTTGAGCAGCGAGGTCCTTACAACACCTTTTCTCACTAAAAGCAGTGAACAAATAGCGACATCTCGACCAGCAGAGAAAAGCAAGTAGCGGGGTGAACAACAAGGTCACAGCCATCGTGCCGCAAGTCCAGTGCCCAGCTCCAGCACTGGTGTAACCGATAATTCTTCCCAGGCCTTCGGGACGCACCAGGAGATCCCGACAACGGGCAAGCGGAAAAGGGGACTCAACCCGTTCGGTTTCGACCGATTTATCTGACAACGGCCTCTCTCGCGAACGTTCTCCGCTGCGTCTAGGCAAAACCACCGAGCCGGAATACTCAGACGGTGACAGTGACGTCACCAGTTATTCGGCATACTCGGACAAAGCTTCGATCTTCTCCGTACACTCCTCCATATTGGGAAGGGACGAGGATGGTCACACTGTTCTCCCTGAGAATAGTGATGATGGATTTTGTGTAGTGGGCAAGAAGGGAAAGACACTACCACCAGCCAGCCAGAACAAGCAGGCATCTGGCAGTCCCGCCGCGGGCGGACAGTCTAGGCGCCATATTCCACCGATCATCTTGGGCTCCATTTCCAGGTGGTCATGGGCTTCCTTCGGGAGGTCATGCCTGCTCTATGCCAGGAGTGTGCGGTGACCCGGAGGAAAAGCCGCTATGTCTTTCAGCCTAGGAGCTCGGAGGACTATATGTTCTTACTGAGTGCCCTCAAGAAGAAGGATATCCCTCAGTTTATCTTTGTTCTCGACAAGACCAGAGACCTTAAACGAGTCATTAGAGGCCTACCTGTGGACACACCAGTGGCGGACATAGAGCACGATCTCATCCGTTAGGGCATAAAGCCCCGCCTCGTGAAGCAGCTCACGAAACCCGCTCCAGCTGGGCAGCATGCCAACAAAATCCCCATTCCCCTCTTTTTAGTAGTGGTGGAGCGGGTCAAAGATCCGGAGATCAAGATAGATCGAGTCACCTCGATCTGTTATCTCCGGGTCACAGTAGAAGCCTCCCGACGCCCTGACGGCCCTGCATAATGTCACCGTTGCTTGGGTTTCAACCACTCAAGCAACTACTGCCACCGTCTACTGCGCTGCCTTCGGTGCGGTGGCATGCACCCCAAAGATGTCTGCCCTAGATCCCTCGCAGATGTACCCACGTGCGGAAACTGCAAGGGTGACCACATCGCCTGCTACGGAGGATGTTCAAATGTCATGGCCACTATGCGCTCCTCACGAGCGCCACCAGCTCCGCAAACATTCAGTGAGCGATCAGCACCACCACCCAGGAGGGTGGACAATCAACGGCGGGGGCCATCCACGGCACCCCAGAAAACATCAGCCAGGATTACAGCTCAGGCACCAAGACCAGCACCTAGGGGCGTCTCGTACACGCAGAAGGTCTCTGGTCGGGTGCAACACAGAGCACTCCCACATCAAAGATAAAAGACCAACAACCGAAAACAGAAACCTCCACCCAGGCAGAAGAGGAGGAGGTCGAGCCACGGGACCGACTCTGACCGGAAGGGGCCGGTGGCTTTAGGTCCTGCGCCTCAGCCATCACGCGCCTCCAGGGCCGAGGAGGATGTGGATCGCCATCAACCTCTTCCATCCTCTATACCTACTTCTACTCCAACTCTTACCACACCATCCACTCTTGGTGTTGATTTCTTGGGCTTAGCGCGGTGGCTGAGGCTGTTGCTACAAGACCGTGGTCGTCGGGTTCAGGAACTCATGATCAAGTCCCTTCAGACCGATCCAACCAGCAAGGCGATGATCCTGTTTGAGGGATTTATCTTTTTTCTCTCCCTTGCACCATTGCTTCAACGGACGGAACTAGGTCTCGTACTTCCTTCCGAATCGTCTTTTCGAACACCAATGGGGTAAGGAACCATAAGGATGAGCTTCATCGCTTTGCCAATCTTTATGCATTGGACCTCATTTTAGTTTCAGAGACACATTTGCGTCCCTACATCCCTTTCCATATACCTGGCTACGCTACGTTTGTCGCCTCAGCGATCGAGTGCCCGGCCCTGGATGCGGTACTGCTGTCCTTGTGAGGCAAAACGCGGTCCACAAACCCATTCCTCTTCCACCCCTGCAAAAACTTGAAGCGACGGCAGTGTGTGTTGACTGATGGGCACGGAGGTTGTTATAGCCTCCATTTACCACCTACCTGCTAGGCTGTTCGTACCTGCTGATTACCAGTCCATACTTGCCCTTCATCCTTTCGTGATCTTGGCGGGAGACTTCAATGCGAAACACCAGCGTTGGCATTCAGGCCCTCGTGCAAGCCCAAGAGGCAACAAATTAATTCGCATGATTGATCCACAGCTTCGAGTACTGGGTCCCTGGCAACCCACCCACCATCCACAAGGTCGAGGACTACCATCTGGCATCGACTTTGCGATCATCAAGCACTACCCTTATCATCTCACGCTCACATCACTAACAGTGCTGCATTCCGACCACAACCCCGTGTTGACAGAGATGAACACACGGGTTGCCAGTAATGATTTTTCTGGACGCACCAGAGAAATTGATTGGGACTGCGTAAAGGGTTAACTCAACGCATCAATCCCGCCTAACCCCAGGATTATAGATATTCCTTCCCTAGAGATAGTTGCCAAATCCTTCACTACCACAGTGGTGCGAACGGTTCATTACCTCACCATCCTAACACCTCGCCTTCCTCAACCCGACGTCCTACCACTAGACCTAGAACTCCTTATCCGCCGATCCTGAGCAGCCCGAAGGCTATCCAGCGTCACCGAACGCCACACAATCGAGAGCTTCTGCGGCACCTTCGCCAAGAGGTCCGTGACCGACTGCGTGCGCACAGTATGCAAGCATGGGAGGCCACGATGGCCCACCAGAACCTCGATAGTGGAGACGTTTGGCGGATAGCTAAAAACTTCCGTCGCCAACGCAATCAATACAGCTCCCCGCTTCAAGGTAACCTAGGCTTTGTGTATGAACCCATAACCAAAGTAAATGTGCTCGCTATCTATCTTGAGGACACCTGCAGGCCCAGAGATGACCCTCAGGACGCAGGCTTTACTGCCCGCATCCTCCAGGAGGTAGATCGCTATTTGCGGTTGCCTCCTGATGGAGCGGAGAATCCCCTCTCAATCATCCGCCCTAGTGAAGTCCAAGGCGCACTCCGGCGTCTCAACACAGAAAAGGCTTGCGGACAGGACGGATTAACCCCCTCCATGCCCACAACCTACCTTTCAGAGCTGTACTATTCCTTACCAAAGTTTTTAACATGTGCATCACCCTAGGACACTTTCCACGCGAATGGAAGATGGTCCGGGTGGTGTGCATTCCGAAGCCTGGTAAGGACCCGGCTCTTCCCTCCAGTTACCGCTCCATCAGCCTCCTACCCACCCTCTCAAAAGTACTTGAGAGGCTTATACTGCACCGCTTATCGCCACTATTGGCCGACATTAAAGCCATCCTAACCATCGGTTTCGTTTTCGTCCTGGGCACTCGACCACCCAGTAGCTGCTGCGGGTAGTGGAGGCTGCTTCCCTGGGTTTCCAGGACAGTGCCTTCACTCCTGCGGTATCTCTGGACGTGGAGAAGGCCTTCTCAACGACCTGCACGAGGGGCTCCTCTACAAAAATGATCCAGTTTGGTCTAAACAGACAAATCATCCACATTCTACACAGTTTTCTACACCAACGTTCCTTTATAGTAGTAGCGGGGAAAACAACACAAAAACCCATACGAGACGGAGAACCCGAAGGCTTATATTATCTCCCACACTTTTTAGTCTGTACATGGCAGACTTTCCAGTGGTGCAGGGCGTCAATGTGGCCCAGTTTGCTGACGACGTCCTGCTGTACACTACCAACAGACACATTCTCATAGCCTTCAACCCCATACAACGACACCTCCGTCTCGTACTCTGGTACAGGCAGTGGCGGATGTCCATGTATCCGGGCAAAGGTAAGCTATTCTGTTCACCAAGAGACGAATCCCCGCTGCAGACAGACCAAATTTCACCAACCAGGGCCAAAGTATAGAGTGGGCGACTTCCATACTTTACTTGGGTCTTACTCTGGATAAAGTCTTAACCTTTCGAGAACACGTGCGTGGATCAATGAACAGGGCTATGGGGGCAGTAGTTGCCTTATACCCGGTTATAGCTTCCACTATACCGGTTCACCTAAAGTTACGCCTTTATAAAGCACTTATCTTACCTCTGATGTTCTACGCCTGTGAGGTGTGGGGAATGACAGCAGATTCCTGGCTTCTCTGGCTACAGTGGATTCAGAATAGAGGACTTCGGGCCATCTATTCTGTTTGTCGTCGCTTTCCAGTCAGGCTACTACACCAGACCTCGGCCCTCCCATATGTGAAGGATGTGATTAGACACCGGCCTCAAAAATTCTACGGTAAATTGACTTATGATGAAAACGCCCTTGTCAGATCCCTGGGGGACCACTTACCTCAAGAACGTTAATATAGACGCTACCGGGTTCCTCGCATGGCTTGCGGGCACCCCCAGTATCGAAGGCTTTAAACCTGCCAACAGCAAAAAATGCTGTCACTAAGTACTCCCCCCACCCATGGGAGTCGTCAATCTAAATTAAAACCAATCACAATTACAGTAGAATAAACACCAGCGGAGCAGGGCACTGGCGCTGCTCCTGAAAAGGCAGCCACTGAGAAGCCTATAAAAACGTAGCGCTACCTCCCATCACACCCCCAACACCAAACCGTCACCTTACAAAAATCCTACCTATGGTAAAGCCCTTCCAAGGGCAGGTACATAGCAAACCTCACTTAGGCTCACCACGAGCCTGCCAGATTGAAGTCCAAGTGTTGATAAACTTCGCCCTATGCCACTTTCCACGCTAGTGGAGGGAAGCCGGTTGATCTGCATTTTGAAGTCAGGGAAAGATCCGGTCCACCAACCTCCTATTAGTCCTCTCGGAGGTCTTCGAGAGGATAGTACTAGCCCGTTTGTTCCCCACCTTGGGAGACATTCAAACCTCACCAGCACAGCAGTTTGGCTTCCATCCTTGACATTCGACCCCCAAGCAGTTGCTGCGCGGGGTGAGGCTGCTACCCTGGGATACTAGGACAGGGCTTACACCGTGGCGGTTTCTCTGGATGTCAAGAAGGCCTTCTCGACCACATGGCATGCGGGTCTCTTCCTGAAACGTATTCACCTGAAGCTCCCTACACACATTATCCACCTACCTCATACATATCTCAAACACCGCACTTTTGTGGTTTCAGTTGCGGGACACAAATCTACACAGAGGCCAATACAAGGCGGAGTACCCGAAGATTTTGTGCTATCCACCACGTTGTTCAGCGTGTACGTGGCCGACCTGCCTACAGAGCAGCACGTCAATACAGCACGATATGCTGATGACGCGCTCCTGTATTGCTCAGATAAAAACCCACGCAGAGCCTTCAACCCATTCAGAGATACCTCCGCCTCATCCAAGAGTGGCGTTGACGGTTACCCATAAATCCGGCAAAAAGCCACGCCATTCTCTTTACCAAGCGCCGCTTTCCTGCAAACTTCTCCACATTCAGCTATCTCAAGATAAGGATGGAATGGACGAATGCCATTACCTTACTTGGGAGTTAAGCTAGATAAAGGCCTAAGTTTCGAGGGACACATCCGGGACCTCACGCATCAGGTCTCTGGGGTTACGACTTCATTGTACCCCATGCTGAGGTCGGGGATGCCTGTCCCACTTAAGCTGCGCCTTTTTCGAGCACTCATTATCCCCGTCCTGCTTTACGCCTACGAGATCTGGCGCATGGCAGTAGACTCCAGTCTGCTGCTTCTGCAACGGGAGCAGAACAGGGGCCTTCGGGCTATCCATTACCTACTGGGTACCTCTAAGATATAGAGGATAATCTACTAAAGGTTTTAAATAGCACGCTTTTATACAAGACTTTACGAACGGCACCTCACCTGTCGTGCTTGCGTGCGCGTGTCTGGCCAAGCAGACGACACACAGCTCTTGCACGTTTTAACTGTTCTCAAATGCACCGCGTCAACATATAGCAATACTTACTTTTTAGGCAGAAAGTTTTAATATATGAAATTAAAACTTAAACACGGCGCTACATATAGCAAAGCCTATTTTTATTTGAACCAGAAACTTTGTTAGTGTATTAAATTAAAGTTTAAAGAAGACGCTATTTCTTCCACTTTCAATGGAACATGGAAACTAAGATTAGCATGATATTTTTAAAAGAAATTTGCACTACCATATACATAAATAACAAATACTTCATAAAAGTTGTAATGTTATCTAAAAGTTCCTAATGAGAAAAAATGAAAAATAAGAGATCATACTCAACTGCGATGTAGTAAAAATAACAATATTGTATTATTTTCTTTTTGGGGAAGCTGGGAGTTAATGCTTTTTTCTGTGCTACATACTTACAGAAGTGGAGGAAGGACCTATTACCTACATTCCATCCAAAAATTTGATACCGAGATTTCACCAGAATTGCGTGTTTTGAGGCTGCTGAATAAAAAGAAAAAGAAAGCATTTTCAGTAAAAGGTCCGTGTGTGTCTGAACAGACAACTCAAAAACGAAAAGTGGATTAAATACAGCATCTTCCGGGGATGCGATATGAAGATTTTCAACAAAATTCTCCCAAAACCAAATTTTCATTTTCCCAAAATTGGCTCCAACGAGTTTGATTAACATATTGTCTACGCTAATTACATGACAAACAAACTGCATATCTTGTATTTTCCGGAAATATACTCTGATGTCCTCTTTATTGGGAATTACTTTTGCATAACCGTTAAACCGTAAGAGATAGACAAAATCATTTTCGTTAAAGCACACAATTTATGTAGTTTTTTTTTAATTTTCATGATATTTCATTCTTACATTTTTTCAAATAAAAACCCATTCTTTTATTGTTTTTACTTTCTCTACTGCGTATAGTAAGTAGGGGAAGTATTGCATTCCAATAAAAAATTCGATACTGAGATTTCACCGGAAGTACATGTTTTGAGACTCCCTGAATCCAAAAAAAACATTTTTATAAACAGGCCTTGTGTGTGTCTGTGTGGGTATGTGTCTGTGAACAGCATAACTCAAAAACGAAAAGTCGGATAGATACCAAACGTGGAAAATTTTAAAGAAAATCCCCCACCCAAGACTATAAACTTTATGTATAACATTTTTCGAAATGTTTGATTATCTCAAAAATAGCTATAACGATGTTTATTAAAATAACATATGTTCAAGATATCTTCATGACAAATGAAATGTGTTTCTCGAATTCTCTGGGAATGTTCCCAAAAGTCTTCTTTCTGAATGGATTTTGCATAACTGCTAAACCGTAAGAGATAGACAAAATATTTGTAGACAAAAAATGTCGATCTCGTTAATACACACAATTTATGTCATAAACACTTTTTTGTGGAGTGAACCATTTCTGAGATATTCCTTGTTATTTGTTTGAATTTTGCAATGCTTTAAAGGTTTTCTCAAATGGGAATTATTTATTCATTTTTTTTTGTTTCTTTCTTTATGTTCTGGATATGCAAACAGAATGAAATGCGCCACATACCAACCAGCTCTTAAAAGATTTGACTATCGCTTAGAGTCTACTATATTCCCCTTGTATCTACAAAAAATTTAGCAATAAGATTAACATCTCAATGTCTCGATTAACATGAAGTAGGTGGAGAATAATCGTTTGTAAAGATAAGTAGTACAAGAGTAGAGAAAGTCATGTGAGTACAGCACATCATTTTTTTTTATTTTTGATTATACAAACAGAACGAAATTTCAAAGCTATCACATAGTGACTCGCTGATAAAAGATTAAAGGATTGACTATCGTTTAAGCCTACTGCATTCCTCTATTCCCATTGTATCTACAAGGAAATACGTAACAAAACCATTTCCGCAAAGATTTATCTGGATTAACACGAAGTAGGTAGAATAATAAGCAATTATAAGAATAGTTTATTGAAGAATGGGCAGAGAAGGTGATGTTAATGTAACACATCAAATTGTTAAAAAAATGTTCAGGTTTTATTCCCGTTTTCGGAATATTACTGAAACACAGGTCTCGTGTGGAAGTTGAAGAAATATCGTTTCAAGGTAAAATGCCTTTGAAAGAGTTTGCAACACACAGTGCACTTTATGGTGGAGGTATTATTATAGAGTACATATCTAATGATACTGTCGAAACTAAGCCAAACACCACAGTTCCCGGTCAAATCGCGCGCGTAATTTCTGTGATTATTACGTAACAAATATATATTAATTAATAGTTCTAACTTTGTATGAACTGTTTCTACTTTGAATGAGTTCCATTTGTAACTTCATTTTAGATGTTTGAATTAATAAGAGTTTTGCTTTCTCCACCTCTTATTTATGTAAATAGTTCTATATCAAAATTTCACTGGAAATAGGCATTTTGTTGTCCCCTGAAACTAAGAGTTTTTAGAAAAAGGTCCGAACGTGCGTGTGTGTGTGTGTTTGTGTGTGTGTGTGTGTCTTTCAACAGGTTTTGCCGGCCCTCATCGCCGTGGTCGCTGGAGTGTATCGCTTCGGCGCACCGCCAAGCTGAAGGTCGCGGGTTCGAGTCCTGCCATGGGCATGGATGTTTATGTGTGTCTGTGTGTTGTGTAATTGCGGTAATAAGCGGTAAAGGATGCAGCAAAACACAGTAATAATAAACTGGGTAAAGAAGGGAACAAACAAAAACAGATAACTTAGAATGAAAATTTGGGCTAATACCAAAATAATTTCAGCTAAGCAGAACGAAGATTTGCAAAAATTTTCCCCACCTACACTAATCTTCATGTGGAAAAATGTTCGTTAATTTTTTTATTTTCTCAAAAAGGTTATAACAGATTTGATAAATATATCATAATGTTAGAGATTCTGTCAAGAAAAATAAAAGGTATATCTAAATTCTCTAAGAATAGGCTGTTAAGTCATTTTAATTCCTATTGAATGTTAGAGAATGTCCGTAACTCAGAAACTATAGAAGATAGAAATTTACTACGGAAAAGTTCTAGAACTTGATAAAATATGCAGTTTCAGTTAAATGCATATATATGTGTGTGTGTGTAGGAACCCTGCTCTCTGCCTCTCTCTCTCTCTCTCTCTCTCTCTCTATATATATATATATATATATATATATATATATATATACACAAACAACTATATATGTATATATAAGCCAGGTGTTTTTTTTTTTCGAGTGGAGGAGAAAATGATTTAATCACTAACCTCAGCCCCGATGGGAGTCGGGACTGAGAGTGTGGGACTCACCGAGTCGTCGGCATACCCACTAAAAACTCCTCCACCGGATTGAAAGGAAAAGGTTTGCTGCGGTACCGCCTAAAGCACCCGCGCAGTCCAAGGTGATGGTTGATAACTGG
The DNA here is from genome assembly GCA_030765065.1 of Deroplatys truncata. Taxonomy (NCBI): domain Eukaryota; kingdom Metazoa; phylum Arthropoda; class Insecta; order Mantodea; family Mantidae; genus Deroplatys; species Deroplatys truncata. Next base: position 18,697,426 of record CM060976.1, read on the forward strand.
GCCGCAGTGCGGTCGCCAGGGGAGTAAGGAGTTATTGCCGGGAGACAGACTTGACCGAGGCCCAGTCTGCCCCCGCGGCGAATTCAAGGCGAGGATGAGAGAAGATTCCTGGTGGTAATGGTAAGGTTAGTGATGGTGACGGTGATGCCTTCTGTTCGGCTGCATGATGTTGTCGACTTTATCCTCCACGGCGTAGAGGCGGTCGTGGACTTTCTCTAGCCGGTCCGGAAACTTGCCGATGGCTTGATGGTTAACATCAGCCAATGTTTGGAGAATTGAAATTCCTTTGAGTTGCTCTGTGATGTCTGCTATGGTCTCTTCCAGAGCGGCTAGGCGGGCACCGATGTTCAGGAACTCAGCATGAAGATCCTGAGTGGCTTTCCGCGTCGCCGCTTCGGTTGAGTGTGTTGGTGAAGATTCTATAGCGTCTATTGGTGTAGTCGTTGGTGGCTGTGGTTGAAGTGGTGTCACCTGTGCTGGTGTTGATTCTGCGGTGACTGGTGATGTACCCGAAGGCGGCTGTGGTTGTTGTGGTGTCATCTAAGGTGGTGTGAAAGAGACAGGTGGTTTCGGCGTTGCCTTCCTGCGAGGATACGGGGGGCAGAGCGCCCGACCGGTGAAATGAGTCGTTCCTCCACAAGTGGTGCAGTAGCGGCGTCGGTGGCGCAGGTCGTGCTGCTGGCACGAAGCAGTGGTGCTGGAGGCGCCACAGTAGTGGCATCTTGGTTGTGCTGTGCAGGACATCTCACAGTGCCCGTAGGCACAGCAGCGTCGGCAGGGAGCGTGGCGTTCTATTCGGCTAGCCTCAATACGTAAGCACCGCCCTAATAAGGGCAGGCCCGCCTTCAAGGCCGCTCCGTAGTCGCCAGGATCTGCAAACTCCATCCTGACGAGCGACGTGGGTCCCTGTGCTCCGATGATCCTAGTGGCCTTCAAGGCAGAAGGCCACTGCTGGTGAGCTGCTGTGGTGAGGAACCTGACTGGCAGGTCCCTCGGGACCCCTCTGATGACAGCACTGTACCTCCCATGAGGCACAGGCTGGCACTGCGGTGACTGGGTAGCACCCAGAATCGGCAGCGTGGGTGCCGATGAGTGAGGCGGCGACTGCTGGCGTGGTCGCGGCGAAGCTGCGTTGGCGGGCGGCGAAGCTGCGGCCGAGGCGTAAGACGGCCCAGGCTGTGGCTACTGCGGTGAGGTTCCCTCGGCAGAAGCCGAGGCAGAAGAGGAGGTTCCTGCCTTAGCAGGCTCGGCGACTCTGCGATGTTTCCTCTTCGTCATCTCGAGCAGAGCTCTCAACCAGGTGAATCAACTGCCCCTAGGTATTCGTATCTATGCAACCCGCAGTTTATAGTCTAATGTAAAAACAATGACCCTTTTAGCAAACAAACTATAATTGTAATTCCGCCTTCTATTTCGTGCTATACGCAATCCCCATTAATGATTAAAGGCCTGAATGAGAACCAAAGAACTGCGAAAGCCTTAAAAAAGATGGCGTTTCATGGATATAATCCTTGCAAGGAAATAGAGGAACGCTTTCCCGAAGACTGGAATGAAGTACCTACGTGAGTTCTGGCTAAATGGTTTAGCTGCTGGGATATGGTGAAGCAAAGGTTAGCTTCGGAGGTTTGAATCTGATACAAACATAAAGTTGTTTTGGTTCCTTTTTTTCTCTCCTTGTGTTTATTTTCTGTATTTTAGTGTGCTAATTTATTTATTTTTGTTACTGGCTCTCCTGTGAGCCAAAGACATAAGAATTACAATCATATAATTATGTATCATGTTTAGCCTAATAATCTGTACCGTATCTGTGTTGTAAACCGTGTTATGCAGTTAACTTGCCTTCTCTTGGGCGCATATCGACGATATTAAATATAACAGTTTTTGTTTCATGTTTAAACCTTATGGTTCACTTCTTCTATTGACAAAGGAGTTGTAAATGTGCTAAGTTCACGGGTAAATAGAATAATAAATTGTTAAAGAGCATGGATTTCATCAAGGAAGTAAATGTTCAAAATGATGACCCCCTTCATCAATGCACATTTGTATACGTTGCTGGAGAGACCTTGCATGCTGTAACATGCGCGGTGTAATCTGCCTGCATTCTTCACGTATGAATGTGCCCGAATATGATTTGGGCTTGGCGGTGGAAAACATGACGATTATTCTATTTTGTACACACTTATAATGTTATCAAAAATGTTATTTATATCATAATATCAAATTATAGGCCCAAAGAGATAAAACAAAAGGTAATAAAAGGTTTGAAATTCACCTGAAGAATTTGAACCTGAATTAAAGTGTCACAGTGTTAAAGCAACCATAATAATACCATTCGCCCAATCCTACCTGCGAGCTAAGGTTCTTATATGAATTAGTAATCGCAGAACTAGACCCCACCTCGAATCTTCACACGCTTTTCGCAGGTCATACAGAGTTTTGAGCTCGGTTTGGTAGGTTTAATTAAAAAAAAATAAACTGAATCAGTCATTACAATTACTGTATGATCTGAAATACGCCATAATTTGTGAAATACGAGAAATTATCTACGTAATTCTTAGCATTTTTTGACAAGGCTGTACATTGACTAACGGCTTAAATCCAATTGGTCGCACTGCGTAGATCTGCCATTTTGTTTGCAAATGGTTTTGTCAACCGATGCATGGATAGGTTATTCCTTCAGGGGCGTTTTCAAAGGGGTGCATGCTAAAGAATAAAAGTTTGTAAAATTGGCTAAAATTGCTACTGTAGCTCTCAGTGTCAGGTGGGATGTATTTTGCATCGACATACATAGCGATTGCATTCTGTCCCGTAAAACACTTATTCACTGAGGTATGTATCCGTCCTCTATAAAGTGTTAGGAAAATCAGCCATTAGAAGGCAATCAAGAAAGGCGTAAGTCACATTTAGTCGCTTAGCATGTTGCATAAATTCAAAAATAAATAGGCGCAGCTGACTCACCTGGTATATATTTGACCTTTTCAGTACCTGGTTAAACCGTACACTTTTGAAATGCTATATCCCTGTTTTATTTGTCATTATGCCAAACAAATGGTATGTGACATCAAGACCAGCACATAGGAGTTGGAATAGAAACGTTTGACTGTCGTATCTTGTCGTCCTATATCCTTCTATGTAGCCATAACAAAATGTGTATTGAAACCTCATTCTGGAAGATACTTATATGATTAATAGAAAGTGGCCAGAAAAATAAGGGATTTTTTTCAAATAATTTGCAGAATGGATATGCCAGCACATTACAGGGGCGGAAAAAGTGGATTATGACACATCAGGATCCTTTTTAATATGATATGAATACTCTATAAATTTCACTTGAAATGGAAAAAGATGTTTTATAGCAGATGTTTTAAATTGTTTCACTTACAGGCTTACCCAACATTGGTAATTCGTTTTATATAAACTTTCAATCACGGGCTTATTAATGTTAAATAATGCATTATGGACACATTTGCTCTGGTATCCACAATTTCTAGGCTCGAGAGAGAGTGGTGTATGATCATTGTCGAAGATAAAACCTTATTACATCAGATAATCAAATTTGGTTCTCTTGGCCTTGTGTCTACTCGAGACAGTCACCGTTCTCTTGTTTTCCTTGGCTAGATGAAGCAAGATGAAGCAATGTTGCAAACATTAGCTCTTGTTACACCATCGCAACCAACCGCCTCCAGCGCATGCGCAAGGCAGAGGTGAGCAACCATTAGGGGTGGTGATTTTTGGCGAATGCAATATAGCGTGAAATGCTGAACAAGCTTCTATGTACTCTTGTATTATAATTTTTCACTACCTGTAAACCACTTTAATGTCTACTAAAAAGCGATAATGTGCTACATCGGCAATTATTCAAATAAAGAGTTATTCTTTCTTTCGTTTTCATCTTTTTTCTTTCTTTCTTTCTCATCTGCCAGGTACTTACAGGAGGTAGAGAAAGTATTGTATTCCACTCAAAAATTTGATTACGAGATTTCACCGGAAGTACCGGAATTTTGAAAACCCCTCAATAAAAAAAAACATTTTTAGGAAAACAGATGCGCGCGCGTGTGAGCGTGAAAGTCCTGTGTACATTCAGTTGCTTCTCGCAATGCATGGAAAGACTTCGAATTTCAAAGCCAACGTATAGCGTCCAGCTCTTAAACATATGGCTGTCGCTATTCCCTTTGCACTTATAACGAAATGTGTAATACTCGTATAGCTACTTGTGCAAAACTTTGTCTCGTTTAAAATTAAGTACATAGGAAAAAAAACTTTCGTAAGAATAATTATTATATCCACTTATAAGCGATGTAGGATAGAAAACGTCATGTGAATGTAACATCAAATCTTTTTCTAGAAACTTCAACTCGGGAGTTTATATACGGTTAGAATATTCATGACGCACTTGACCAACGTTCTGGAATGCGGAAAGGTAATGTGAAAAACTGAGCAGTTTATGCTATTCAGTGAAATTAATATAATTAATACATTTCATTATTCCATAATGTCGTTTACAATAAGTTAAATTAAGTCCATTTGGGACTGAGGAAAACATCACGATGTGATCATGTTGACGGACGCAATTACTTTGAATTACAATGTCAAACTATATTTGTGAATTAATTACTAAGTTGAGGGGTTCTTTCTAGCCTTTAGGGGATGAGTTGTTAACATTATACACTGTACTAACAAGGTGTGTTCGAGGATTGTTAACCACAGATGCTACAATTAATGCGCATTGATGCAATACCTATTTTCAATGAAAGCGTAAAACGCAAAATGAAAATGATGTTTATGGAGAGCATAATTTGGTGCAACAAAAAGATTAATTCTGTCACTGCTGGCCGAGTATTGTCAATAGATCTGAAAGATTTAAATGAAAGTATGAAGCAGTAACGATGGACGTCAAGTTTGAAGCCGTATACTTTACCTGCTTCTAATGTTGTCGTTATGCCGTAGCTGTTCTGTTGTTTCGTGCGCCAGCTGCTCCAGTGGTAGAGCTATGAGTACTTCCTCGGGGTATGCGTGAATGTATTATGAAAGGACAATACCAGTTTAAATTGAATGAGAAATTTAATGTGATCTAAACCTTGAGCTACTGAAGCAAGTTGGCTACCGTTTGAGATGAATACATAGACTCACTCCTAATTGTAGCACTATAAATTTAACACCTGAACTATTATACCTGCTAACTTCTGCATTATCTCTTTCACGGTATGAAATAACTGTCTCCTCGTAACTTATCGTGAGTCGCTAAAATGCTTATCGGAAAGATCACTCGTAATAGCCGCTAAATCTTACTCACACAAGCGCGTCACTGGGCGCTTAAAAATAATATACTAGTCGTCACAAGTATCTAGGGTGACAATATATGCACAACTATGTGCACGAACAAATGTCGACAATAAGTACCGGTGACGGTACAAAAGTAGCCCTCAGATTTAGAATTGCACGCCTTTATTACTTAAGCTCCGCTTACATTAGAACTACTCCCACCAACGCTATTTAACGTCCTGGCCAATACTTAAACTCTCTTCTTGCGAGTCTCTCACCCTGTTACTAGTGGGCAAAATACCTACCTGGTGTTTTGCCTATTTTATTACACATGTGCATAAACTATGTTAAATCCTTTAACTGTTGATATATTTATGTTTTTATTTCAGGCATGAAATATAATAATATTTGATAGTCCAATTTACCGTTTAAATCTTACCTGGGTATTTACTTCCATTCTTCCTTATAATTTTTGTCAGTATTTAATTCATGCAGCCGTTAAGTATGAGCTGCAAGTTTTTGGATTTTTAAGGCCAACAATTAGGCGTGGATAATCACCATCAGTTCGCCATCGATGTTAATGTTGGTGACCTTGCTATTTGAACCACCACGTTCAAGGGTATTATTAATTAATTTTATTTTTATGTTTTATTTTTATTATTCATTATCATCGAAAAAATAGTGCAACATGCTATACATGCGTTAAATGTATTTGAGAATTTAGGAAGTAGAAGACTCGACTAGTCTCGGATTTTCAAACTCTTTCTCGTTCTGCTTTAATCTTACCACATTTGTATCGAAACATATGTTGTCAAATTCTTACGTATTAAATTTAAACTATGTACTAGTCGGCCATGATATGAATATGTGTGGTGGGAAAAGGAACTAATTAGTTACGAAACAAGCGGGCGGGGCTTTGGAAGGACAATTAGGCAAAGAAAACATCCACAGTTCCGAGTTGCATTTACTAGCGAGGCTGAGGCCTGCACATGTGGTACTGTTTTCATTGTGCGACTGTGCATATCCCTATTCCTTGCGCTTCACTCCTCTCTGATTCCTAGCCTTGATTGTCAACAAAACACAGTGGCGCCGTCCACCAGCGCATTCATATCGTGGCCGAATTGTAAAAGCAGCCGTTCGCAGTTGTTTTATATAGAGGTACAGATGGCCAGACGGATAAGTGCTTCGCAGTAGTGAACGCATCTAAAACAGTTCTATAGCTTCCTTTATTTGGTTATTTCATTATTTATAACTTTCATACTGATATTCCTTTAGCGTTTTTAATTCGCACAACTTCGAGTATATTAATTTAATCAATGCCAACTTAGGAAAACTTAAACACAAAGACTTGGGTCACAATATAAAGAACGCTGAAGGTTTAAAGGCAAACTTTTGTACTAACAAAACCATAAAATGGAAAAAGAGCACCTTTATAATTTTATTAGGATGATTTTGTGGGTACAAGGAGCGCCGAAACGGTGGTATGAGGCATACGCAATAAGATCTGCATCATATTTCTGTGTGTACCCCTCGGGACTTCTTGGAAATAAAAAATAATAAAATAAAAGTCTAAAAAGTTATTAAGGTTTCTGTACCTTGCGGCTTCCCTTTTATTTACAGGCGCAATGCAACAAGGGGAGAAACAGCTCATCTCAATGGAAGAGAAGATTGCGATGACTTGTGGAGTCCCTGTGGGATGATGGGTTAGCGATCAGCACGCAACATTATGATGAATTGTTAACTTCCCCTTTTCCAAGGGAGAGCAGTACATGTCTTAATATTCTTGTGTCTGCTGATAAACTCTGCGTAAAATTAAACACGTCCTGGCGTTTTGATGCGTAAGTTGTTGAATGTTATAAACTTTGACACGGTAATTATTGACAGGAAGATATAAATAATTAAATAAATGACAGTAAGATAAAGAAACAATTACAACAAGTCGTTTGCGAATATTAAATCAATGTACAATGTAATAACTTTGAGTTGAAAAGATCTGTCCAGAGAAAAAGTTATTAGCGAGTTATGTTAAGCAAAGTCATTAGCATAAAAGTTCCTGGAATGCACTTAGGTTTAAATTGAGTACGTTTGCAAAGTCACGCAGACAGCAATTCTGTATATTAGGAAGGGAATGACACGCATACGTGGTCCGCGTATGTAGGAACCTTGGTAGGAATATTGATATGTGGACGGAGCTTAAGTTAAGAAACGTTCGTACATTCGTGGCATATTCGTGACTGTCGTGTAACTTACTCTCATGTGTAATTTCTAACTCTTTTAATTTTCCAAAAATTGCCTGTAAGGTTCACTTTATCCTGAATGAATATTTGATATATTTTCCTATAATTGGTACAATTATTATATTATTATATAATTATTATATTATTATAATAATAATATATATATTATAATAATATATATAATAATTATATATAATTATTATATAATTATTATATAATAATACAATTATTATATAATTGGTATTTTTCTATAATTGGGAGACGAACCCATGCGAGCGAACAAAGTACCGAAGTCTGTGTTAGAAAAGTGTAATCGGTGTTATTTCTTTCAGTGTTCCAACAATCACCAGTGATCCCAAGTTCCTCCTCGCGCCCACGCTTCTCCATTCACAGCCAAGGATAATTACAAGGAGAGACCCTGAGATCAACGCTTCCATGTCCGAGACTACGAGGGGGTCAAGAAGCCACCTCCAGAACCAGATGTATAACCAACCCACAACCACTCTTCGACGACGCCTCCATGGTGTAATAGTTACCATGCTAGCCTCTAGTTCCCGAGGTCGTGGGTTCAAACCCAGCAGAGGACAGTGGGTTTTTTTCGACGTACAAATCCTTAGCATGGCTTCCTTCGGAAGGGAAGTAAAGCCGGTGGTCCCGTGTCGTAGATTTACGGCACGTAAAAGAACCTCAAGCCTGATAAATAAGCCTCTGAGCAAAATTACCGGTCTTTCACGCCCAATGTAGAACGGAAGCTAAGGAACACATCAGTTAAAGAGCGTTCATAAATAAACTCAATTTAATTTTAATTTTGACAAGGTAGCAACACTGCTACAATGTTTAGATTGGTTATTATTACTTCCGCACGCTTAAAAGACTTGGACATACAATTTAAGGATGTATAATCGTGTACCAAGTTGCTGCCTTACACCTTCGACTTCATTGTGAACGGTTTACTTCACGTCTTAAGCTTGACATTGTTATGGCGTTGAATACTGCTTATACGCTACGAGCTCTCTTTAATCGGCACGACAGTGTTTGGCCTACAGTTATAAGAATGTGTACCGAGCAAGGTGTTGCGACTCGCATTCGGGAAGTCCCAGGTTCGATCCCCGCCCACTCTGACCTATGGGTTTTTCGTGATTTCCTCAGGATCGGCAGGCGAATGCTCGGGTGTTTACTTCTCTACCACGATTTTCTTTACATTATTTCCCTCTCATCTTTCAGGTGTGCTAGACTTTTTGGCGTATGACCGTGCAGAACAGAGTATTCCTCTTGGACACCAGAGGGCTGCTTGATTGGTGGGTCGTTCATCGCCCTTCTCGGCGGCTCCGACAGTGGGACGGGAAATGTGGCCTCTCTGCCTATGGCCTGTAGCCTACAGTAGCTCCTTCACCTCATCCCTTCCTCCTGGATGATAGCCACAATAGATCTGTGGAGGTCACAGTGCGTGAGCTGCCCCCTCCATTGAATAACCCCTACCTTTAAGAATGTGCGTATTCCTGGTTGGTTATTAGGTTTTCCGGCCGTTTCTTTCAACATTTTAATTCTTAGTTGATCACTGCTTCCTTTTTTATATTTTGTAACTCACAAAATGTCTAGCTGCAAGAGCAGTGTGTTTAAGAGCGTGAGTAATGGATTGCCTTTAATGCATGGCAGATAGTTTGTGGCCGATTTAAAAGTTTCTAATTCCCTCCGACGGCATGTGTGCAATCATTACATTCTATTCTATTTGTCTGGGGACCGCAGCACCTATTCTGTGGAGCTGTGGTCACAGCAGGTACTCGTATGTGTTAAACTTTAGTCCTGATTGTGTTTTCCAATTTTCATTTTGCCATTGGTGGCAGTAAACTGCTCTTGGGTAGCTCGTCTCACTCAAGTACATGTATGTTGTTTATAATGTAGTGTGCCGTTGTCGAGCACTAAATGTAACGTGACATGGCTGTATACTTCTTCTGCTCTAACGGATTCTCCTCCTCTTTGGAGGACTTACACCCACAAGTTAATGTCTTGAGTCAGTGTCGTCCTCCGTGGTCTAGGGGTGCCGTGGTCGCGGGTTCAAACCCGGCGAAGAGCGATAGATTGTTTCCGGCATAAAAATACCTTCCTTCAGAAGGGAAGTAAAGCCGATGGTCCGTGTCGTAGATTTCTGGCACGTAGTGTGATAAAAGACCTCTGAGCAAAATTTCCGATTTTTCACGGCCAATAGAATGGGACGCTAAGAACTATAGTAGTTAAAGAGCGTCCATGAATAAAATCAAATTCCTGGGCCTGTAGCCTGTCAAGGAACAGGCAAACTCTGGATAATAGCATATCCAGAATGGATGATCAGTCCATTGCCGCGTATGGCGGTGAAGAAGAAGAAAAATGAAACTGATGATAGGAAAATTCGCGGATCAAATTATCCAACTCAACTGGGGATTTAAACCCGGGACCTCCCGAATGCGAGTCGCACACGTTAGTAAAGCGCCACCTCGCTCGATGGAAGTATATTTCATGAGTTGAAATCAAAGTAAACTATTAGTTTAATTTTACATATTGGCCTTTAATCCTACACCAATGATAGACAACCTGCTTCTTAGATTTCGTTTATTGATTTATCTTTTGTTCGTCAAATTTAGTAATAGCACAAAATAAGTACAGTACATGCAGAATACTATATAGATTATAATACATAAGCCTTACCTATATACATTGCCATTTCTTCTACTAATAACATTAGAATTAGGATTCAACGCGGAGAGAGACTTGGCACGTCGACCTACACAGATATTTCGTACCTATTACCTGGTCGAGTCGCCACCGGGAGGAGAGATGAGGTGAGAGGAGACAGAGGGCGGCCGGACCAGGAGGCACGACATGTAGAGGGCAGGGTCCCTACCATTTATAGATTTTAAACTCCCCGGATGGGCACTGTGAAGCCGGCTCTCCTCCCCCTGTGGTGTTACATATTCCCTGGGAATACTTCCTCCATTCCGGGCTCGAAGGTTTCCACAGAGCATCCTTTTCCCTTGCCATGCACACGCCGAGACCTCTGCCGACACGTACAACCCTGAAAGAGACAAGCGGATGAAAGGTGAAGTGAAATGAGAATGGAGGGGCAGGAAATACGGGGGACATAATGACCCTTCCCAGCATTCGCCTAGCGACCCGGGGAAACCCGCGAAAAAAACCCATGGGTCAGGAAGTTCGGCCACGGGAATCGAACCCCGTCCTTCCGAATGCGGGCCACAGACTACAAATAACGTAACAATGAACTTTATGGAATACAACAGGTTGTATATTATAAGTTTAAAAAATTTGATAGTGCGAATAAACAAAAATGATGTATTACCTTATCATTAAACTATGAAAGTTTAATTTCCCTAAATACTCATTTTTAGATAAAAATATCCTTGTATACAATATTTTTCAGTTCTCTTTTGAATTATTTTACATCCTTTGTGTTTTTTATGCGTATTGGCAATTTATAATACGAGTATAACATACATTCTGCTGCGTTGGGGCTTGTTTTGAATAACTGTAATCAATGTGCTGTTAATTGGAAATTTGTGTTAGCTCTTGTATTTGGTTGATTTTATCCATTTCTAATACGTTTTAAATACATTATTAACTCGCAGATATTATGTAAAGAATATTATGACGTGGTGGTAGCACTGGGGATGCTAGTGTTGGCAACACGAACAGGATGTGACGTACGTAAAAGGGAGGTGATAACTTGTTAATCGCGGCGAGGCTAGGAAATGCGTCTCCCTCTCTTTCTGCAAGGCAACTGAAGTGATAACACGTGTAGACATGGAGGTCCTCGTAGAAGCAAATAGAAAATGTAATCTGTGAATTTCGGTGGAATATAGTGGCCAATCCAAAGTTGAATATGTTTGAATATTTGAACAGGTAACATTACTCCATAATCCTTGTAATTTTAAGTGTTATTAAACATATTTTAATGCATATTTTAGGCTCGCGCCAGTCGGCCTCGTGGTGATTGTAAAAGAATGTAAGATCCCGGGTACCTTTCTGCTCTACCATCTAAATTTAAGTGATATTAATATGTGAGGTTACGACAATATATGGTGAGAGTATTTCATTCATTCATTATCTGTTTACCCTCCTCTTATGTAGGACTTACACCCCCCAGGACTTACAAGCGGGTGCCTGGGATCAGAGGCCCGTCGAGGAGCAGACACTCATGGATCAGACAGAACAGCCAGGATGGGTATCAGCCCGATGCCTGGTATGGGATGAAGGAAGTAGATGAAACGAAATGTTGGTGAAAGAATGAAAGGAAAGGTGATGATGGAGCAGTTGGTGGAATGAATGGCGGGGGAAACCGGAGAACCCGGAGGAAACCCGCCCAGACGCCGCTTTGTCCACCACAAATCCCGCATGCAGGTCCCTGGGATCGAACCCGGGCCGCCTCGTTGGGAGGAGAGCGGTCTAACCACTCGGCCACGGCGCCGCCGCGAGAGTATTTCATTTTATAAAATATTCCCTACAAGATTTCCATCATTTAGTCCCATAATTATCCTAATTACATTTTTTATAATAATTGCAGCATTTTGCCTCCAACCCGTAATTCGTATGACAAATGAGTGTATATTAAACCATAATATACATTGATTAATACGCTTATGTCGACAATTTTTACCATTATTTTTAGTAGGAATATACTTAAGCAAAATTTGTTGCAGGTTTTGTCGGTTAGTTTACCCAGGTAAAACATTTATTAAGTACAGCTCCTAGAAGTTGGTATAGTTTCCACAACCGATTTTTTCTACTTTTAAAATAAAATAATTTCTGTTTTGGAACATCTGTGTGTTCCAAGTACATTTTTACTTTCTCTCTACTACGTATAGTAAGTAGGGGAAATATTATATTCCACCCAAAAATTCGATACCGAGATTTTACCGGAAATATATGTTTTGAGACCCCCTGAATCCAAAAAAAAGCATTTTTGGAAACATTTCCGGGTGTGTGTCTGTGTGTCTGTCTGTGAACAGCATAATTCAGAAACGAACAGTCGGATAAACACCAAACTTGGTATTTAGGTTCAATATCTTCCAGAGATGCGACACGAAGGTTTTCAACAAAATCCCCCCACCCCAGATTACCCTTTACATGGAAGATTTTTCGGAAATTTTAATTTTCTCAAAAATGGCTCTAACGATTTTGATTAAAATATCATATGTTTAAGATAATGTCATGAGAAATGAAATGTATATCTCGAATTTTCTGGGAATGTCTCCAAAAGTATTCTTCATTGTGAACGACTTTTGCATAACTGGTAAACCATAAGAGATAGACAAAATTTTACTACACAAAAAATGTAGATCTTGTTAAAATACACAACTTATGTCATATACATTTCTTTTGTTGAGTGAACCGTTTTCGAGATATTGCTTGTTATTCCCTTAAATTTTCCAATACTTATACTTTTTCTCAAATTCGTTCTTCATTTTTTTATGTCCTGGACTTGCAAAGAGAATGGAATGCGCCGCATAGCAACCAGCGTTAAAATATTTGACCATCACTTAAAAGCTACCATATTCCCCTTGCATCTACAAGAAAATTAGCAATAAGATTGACATCTCGATATCTCGATTAACATAAAGCATATGGAGAATAGGCGTTTGTAAAACTAGATTGTACAAGAGTAGAGAAAGTCATGTGAGTGTAACACATCAGATTTTTTTGTTGAGTGAACCATTTTCGAGATATTGCTTGTTATTCTCTTAAATTTTTCAATACTTATTTTCTTAAATGGGAATTCGTTATTCAATTTTTGTCTTTGATATGCAAAGAGAATTAATCTGTGGGAAAGGGAATGGTGCTGCACCTAGCAACCAGCTATTAAGAGATATGTATGTGCTTAAAGGCTACTGTATTTCCAAATTGCCCTTGTAAATATATATTTCCCTTACATCTACAAGAAAATTAGCAATAAGATAGAGTCTGCAAATGTTTATCTCGATTAACATGAAGTAGATGGAGAATAAGCGTTTGTAAAAACAGTTTGTACAAGAGTAGAGAAAGTCATGTGAGTGTAACACATCACATTTTTATATTGATGTGCGGTTTATTTGACTTCAAAAAAATAAGCAAGTTTATAAATGAGTCCGCGCATGTAGTGTGTGTGTGTGTGTGTGTGTGTGTGTGTGTGTGTGTGTGTGTGTGTGTGTGTGGACAGCATAACTCAAAAACGAAGTATCCGTTAATACTACATTGGTATTTAACTTCAGGATCCTCCAGGGATGAGACACGAAGATTTTCAAGAAAATCCTCCCACCCAAAACCAACGTTTAGATGGAAAACTTTCTTTATTTGCAGATTTTTTCAAAAGTGGCTCTAACAATTCGTTTAAAAATCATATTTTTAAGATATTTTGGTGACAAATAAGATGCATATCTTAAATTTTCTGCGAATAGATTCCAAGTCTTCTTTCTAAAGTAAACAGTAAGAGATAGATAAAAACTTAAAACACAAAAAATACAGATCTCATTAAAATACACGCAATTTCTGCCAAATAATTTATAATTCTTTTCCACTGCTTCGTTGCTTTTCGTTTATTTTCTCGGGTCATGCAAAGAGAACGGAATTTCAAAGCCATCATATAGCGATCCCTTTTAAAAGCCTATGTGTCCCTTTTCTACCTACAACATGTGTAATATAACCATTTCTACCAATGCTTATCTCGATCAACATGAAGCAACTGGATGAATATAATCTTTAAGAATATTTTATAGAAGAGTGGGTAGAGAAAGCCAGGTGAATGTAACATCAGAATTTGTATATAGTTAATGCAGATAACGAATAACAGTGGCTCCAGTATTTTGCCAAACCATAAATGCTATAGTAGTGACAAGCACAATTTAAAGACAGTGATTAACAAAAGAGTTTCGGTAGGAGAGGATGTGTATGTCTCAGGCAAACTGTAAGCTCAGTCTTTTTAAAAAATGCCGGCAAATTATTCAGGAAGCATCCATCCTGCAATTTCACTGGTTACAGTTCACACATATTAAAAAAGGCGGAATGGAGTCAATCACACTGAAAAAAAAAATCTGATGTGTTACACTCACATGACTTTCTCTACTCTTGTACAAACTATTTTTACAAACGCTTATTCTGCATCTACTTCATGTTAATCGAGATAAACATTTGCAGACTCTATCTTATTGCTAATTTTCTTGTAGATATAAGGGAATATATATATATATATATATATATATATATATATATATATATATATATATATTTACAGGGGCAATATACAAAAAACAGTAGCCTTTAAGCACATACATATATTTAATAGTAATATCTGGTTGCTAGGTGCAACACCATTCCCTTTGCCACAGATTATAACTCTTTGCATATCCCAGACAAAAAAAATGAATAACGAATTCCCATTTGAGGAAAGTATTGAAAAATTTAAGTGAATAACAAGCAATATCTCAAAAATGGTTCGCTCAACAACAAAAATGTACATGACATAAATTGTGTATTTTAACGCGATCTACATCTTTTGTGTAGCAAAATTTTGTCTATCTCTTATGGTTTACCAGTTTACCAAAAGTCGTTCACAATGAAGAATACTTTTGGAGACATTTCCAGAAAATTCAAGATATACATTTTATTTGTCATGAAAATATCTTAAACATATGATATTTTAATCAAAATCGTTAGAGCCATTTTTGAGAAAATTACAATTTTCGAAAAATGTTCCATGTAAAGGGTACTCTGTGGTGGGGGGATTTTCTTGAAAACCTTAGTGTCGCATCTCTGGAAGATACTGAACCTAAATACCAAGTTTGGTGTTTATCCGACTGTTCGTTTCTGAGTTATGCTGTTCACAGACAGGCACACAGACACACACGGACATGTTTCCAAAAATGCTTTTTTTGGATTCAGGGGATCTCAAAACATGTATTTCCGGTTAAATCTCGGTATCGAATTTTTGGGTGGAATATAATACTTCCCCTACTTACTCTACGTAGTAGAGAAAGTAAAAAACATTACGTCTATTTAAAACACCTATCGAGTTTACGTAACACTAACACGTAATGAGTCTATTTGAAAGTAACACGTATTATATCTACGTAACAATAACAGTATTGTGTCTACGTGAAAGTAACACGTATTATATCTACGTAACAATAACACGCATTGAGTCTACGTGAAAGTAACACGTATTATATCTACGTAACAATAACACTATTGAGTCTACGTGAAAGTAACACGTATTGAGTCTACGTGAAAGTAACACGTATTATATCTACGTAACAATAACACGTATTATATCTACGTAACAATAACACGTATTGAGTCTACGTAACAATAACACATATTGAGTCTACTTAACAATAACCCGTATTGAGTCTACGTAACAATAACACGTATTGAGTCTACATAACAATAACACATATTGAGTCTACTTAACAATAACCCGTATTGAGTCTACGTAACAATAACACGTATCGAGTCTACGTAACAATAACACGTATTGAGTCTACGTAACAATAACACTCTACGTAACAGTAACACGTATTGAGTCTACGTAACAATAACACATATTGGGTCTACGTAACAATAACCCGTATTGAGTCTACGTAACAATAACACGTATCGAGTCTATGTAACAATAACACGTATCGACTCTACGTAACAATAACACGTATCGAGTCTACGTAACAATAACGCGTATCGAGTCTACGTAACAATAACACGTATCGAGTCTATGTAACAATAACACGTATCGAGTCTACGTAACAATAACGCGTATCGAGTCTATGTAACAATAACACGTATCGAGTCTACGTAACAATAACACGTATCGAGTCTACGTAACAATAACACGTATCGAGTCTATGTAACAATAACACGTATTGAGTCTACGTAACAATAACACGTATCGAGTCTATGTAACAATAACACGTATCGAGTCTACGTAACAATAACACGTATCGAGTCTACGTAACAATAACACGTATCGAGTCTATGTAACAATAACACGTATCGAGTCTATGTAACAATAACACGTATCGACTCTACGTAACAATAACACGTATCGAGTCTACGTAACAATAACACGTATCGAGTCTATGTAACAATAACACGTATCGAGTCTATGTAACAATAACACGTATCGAGTCTATGTAACAATAACACGTATCGAGTCTATGTAACAATACATTATATTGAGTCTGCGTAACAATAACACGTATCGAGTCCACGTAACAATAACACGTATGCAGTCTACGTAACAATAACACGTATCGAGTCTATGTAACAATACATTATATTGAGTCTACGTAACAATAACACGTATCGAGTCTACGTAACAATAACACGTATTAAGTCTACGTAACAATAACACGTATCGAGTCTACGTAACAATAACACGTATGCAGTCTGCGTAACAATAACACGTATCGAGTCTACGTAACAATAACACGTATCCAGTCTGCGTAACAATAACACGTATCGAGTCTACGTAACAATAACACGTATCCAGTCTGCGTAACAATAACACGTATCCAGTCTGCGTAACAATAACACGTATCCAGTCTGCGTAACAATAACACGTATCCAGTCTGCGTAACAATAACACGTATCCAGTCTACGTAACAATAACACGTATCCAGTCTGCGTAACAATAACACGTATCGAGTCTGCGTAACAATAACACGTATGCAGTCTACGTAACAATATCACGTATCGTGTCTACGTAACAATGCATTATCACATTCTCATCAGTCTTCTCTCAGTTTTGTAAGAGAGTACACGCTATAACTGGATGAAAGCAATGCTGGTGATGTAAATTAGATTTCAGAAGAACTGTTTCAACGCAAGTTACAGTTACGAGGCGTGTTTTGATAGTAAGAACAGATAACGTTTTTAAAAAATAACACAACATTATTTTCCAAGTACTTTATTATGATTCATTACCTTACACCTTGCACTACTTCTCCACATAGTCACCGCCATTATTCAGGCACTTGTCGTAACGGGAACCAGGTTTCTGTATGCTCAAAGAATGATGCCGCCTGTGATGAAAGCCAAGTCTGCACTTCTTGTTTCACATCATCGTGCTGAAATACTTCCACCAAGAAATTTCTTCATATGAAAAAACAGCAGTTGCATTCTATCTGTAATCTATTGTGCTACTTCTTCTTTTGTCAGACCTACCGTTGTTACGTTCGAGGAGCTACATTGATGTAGCCACCTCTACGCTTTTATAACTGTTCTTTTCTTTGTCTATATTGTTCTGCTAGGTCTGTAAAGCATTGTTCCTGATCGATATTTTGTAAATATATAACAATAATAGTAATAATAATAATAATAAAAAAGATGTAGTAACAGCTGAAAATCGCTTGGTACCAAATCCGGACTAAGCGGACGGTGGTAGAATTTTTTCCCAACCAAATGATGCAATTAGATCTTGAGTTTGTTCAGCTGTGTGTGGCCGGTGTTGCCATTCATTATTGTTTCCCCATAAGCCTCACACAATTTTATTGGCAATGAATGTTTGCTGGTGCAACATTTCTCGCATTCAGAAAACGAATCACTGATCGGACTTCACAGTTGGCTAGTTGCTCGATTGTTTTGAACATTTCAAAACGCTCTAACAGGAAAACACAAAGTGACGATCGCTTACAGCTGTGTCTGTAATGAATGGAGGAAGTGATCGCGCATGCTCAAAATCGCGACTGCAGAAAAATATTAAAACAATACTTATTTAAAAGCACTCCTCGTACGTAGTGCTGCTAATGAGCAATCTTTGAAGAAACCGTGGACCTCCGCCCGTATTGAGAAAGTCGTTAAACAACTAAAAGATGCTAAATTAACAACGGCTTCAGCAGAGAAGAAAACTTCAGTGTGATGTTGAACTTTTAAAGAATAGAGAGGATAGTAATACATGGGGCCTGAGTCGCAACATCACACCGAAACAATGCACAGGTCTAGTTACAAATATGTTGTTTTGTTTAGGCTGATTTGGCCACTGTGTAGTGAGCGAATGACAAACACAAGGAAACAGCTTCCTGAGAGAGATTTTCCGTCAGCTGCAGGATGTGTGACCTGTGTTCATCTACATTTTATGGTTCATTAATTTTCGAAGTGGCAAAGATACAAGCATACAATGATACAGCTAGGAAGTTCGCCATTTTTGGTCTGCTGCAATGTTAGAAGGTACTGAAGCGCCAAAAAAGGAAGGACAAAGAGCAGAGTTGACAAAACGTGACATTTCCGATCCCATAGCAGCGAACAGAGAAGATGTGAAAGAAGCGACAAGCTCTCCATGATTGTACCACATTATCTGGATCCACGCCTCAATGCCTCCATTCATCTGTGAGATAGACACACGAAAGTAGAGCAGAGAGGAGTGGGATGGGATTGGCTGCGATCGGCGATTGTTATCAACTTCCCAGTACACTTAATTATGAGATGCTGCAGTTACTTACATATAGTGTATCGTAGTATTAAAAGCAGCAATTATAACCTAAGTTTAGAGTCTAAAACCTTAACGCCCGTTGTAATGACATTGGGTTCGTTGTGGGTAATGTAAGAAAATTGCGTTGACAATTGCTTCCTGTACTTTTCACAAAGCTCTCAGGCAATCGTTTATTTTATACTCTAAAAAAACATTAGTGGGACGGCTCTTGGAGCTCCTTTGGAAGCACCCTACTCACGATAGCATCCCTGTCCTCCTCTGAATTTCGACTCGGAAGGGTGTATGGTGATAGGCATGCATGTTGATTCAAAGCTCACATCTTATCGTACTAATTTAGTGGCTAAAGTATCTGCCTGTCATTCGAGAGAAGTCTGTTTCTGATCCTTGTGTTCCTTTAATAACATCACAGTTGATGGTTTCAAGGCACTAGAAACAAAGCAAAATAAGTTGGCATCTCATTTGAAATATTCATGTTTTTATTAATATTTGTTTCTTATTATTAAGGCCGATACTGCTCCGAAGCACTAATTTTCACAAACTTATGAGATCCCCCAACGGTTCAGTTACTTTCAATAATAGTTGTTACGTTGTTTTAATGCGACTACTCCATCATACACCGCGCACTTGATACTGACTAATAATGTTTAGCAATGCCTCCGATTGCGACCAATCACGGTTGTTTACGAGGGGCACTATTTATATTGTGAGCCTAATAATTAAAACAAAGTAATTTCTGATTGAAAAATGCTTTATTGTTCTTCAAAATATTCTCCTTTATGATCAATACACTTTTGCATCCGTTTGAATCATTTATCAAAGCATTTATTCCAGTATTCTTGAGACACCTCCAAAACATGGTTTTTGAAGATATCAACGCCTTCTTCTGCCAACGAAAATCGTTGTCCACGCAATTTATTCTTGATGTTCGTGAACAAAAAGAAGTCATTGGGTGCCAAATCAGGACTGTATGGCGGATGACCCATCAATTCGATTTTTGAGCCTTCAAATACTCTGTTAGATGCGATGTGTGCGCGCTCGCATTGCCTTGATGAAGAACGATCCTACGGTTCTTGTTGGTTTTCCTTACTTCACCGAAGACTTTCGGCAAACAAATGGTTGTGTACCATTCGGCATTGACCGTTTTACGTTCCTCTAAAGGCACTGTTGCCACATGGCTAGTTTTGCTGAAAAGGCAGGGGACCATTTGCTTCGAAGTGCTTCGAGTGCGAACAACTTTTGTTGGATTTGCTTCATCTTGAAACACCATACAGTCGACTGCTGTTTACGTTCTGGCTCATACGCATAGATCCATGATTCGTCACTGTTACAGTCTTATGTACATCTTTCGAGGCACCGCCATTGTATTTCTTGAGCATTTTTGTATACCAATCGACACGAGCATCTTTTTGAGGTTGCGTCAAATTATGTGGGATCCAACGAGAGCAAACGTTTTTCACAGCTAAATAATCATACAGTATTTTATATATGCTGGTGGAACTTATGCCTAGGGTTGCCTCAATCTCACAAAATGTCGCATGACGATCTTTCATCACAGCATCAATGTTTTCTGGCACAACTGATTTTGGACGACCTTCACGAACTTCATCATTGAGCGAACAGGGGCCACGATTAAATTCGTTATACCAGCGCTTCACAGTGGCAAAGGATGGAGCTTCGTCGCCAAATGTGGAAGTTAGTTGATCGATGCACTCTTGTCTTGATAATCCACGTCGAAAGTCGTAATAAATCATTGCACGAACATTTTCACGAGTCAATTCCATGTTCTTGTTGGCACACAATTTTCAAGTTAGTGTAAATAAAACAAATGACTCTCTATGGACAAAATGTTTGAAGTAATTTATGGTCAAAAATGTCAAACGTTCTATTGGAAACGTCAGATGGCACCTACAACATTCAGGGTTGCCAAGGCTCAAAATATAAATAGTGACCCTCGTATCTTATAATATGCCTGCAAGGATGCCATTTTATCAGTTAAAACGTCAGCTCGTTATTGAACCTAATAGTATAGTATGCAGTGATTAACGAACTACGTCATCCATCTCGACAGCAGTTCCAAACATGACTCAATTGAACACAAGAGCACCGCGCGCAAGCCTGCCGGTCCCTTGTGCTTCTACCGTGACCCTAGGGAGGGAGGGATGAGGGGGGAGACCCGAAGGGCGACGAACTCCGAATGGTGATGGACTAAGTACAGATGAGGTACCTAATTTTTCTAGATTGAACGCCTCCAACGCCGTCCAAGCCCACTCTATTGGATCCGAGCCTCCGACGGTCCCGGAAGGAGCTTCCGCCCAAAAATACCCAGAGGCGGGTTCCAGCCGAAGAATTCCTTGACGACATCAGGATAAAGCTTCCACAGAGCTCAAGCCACCGTCCAACCGCAACTAGCCGAACATCGTTGCCTGGTCCTACAACCCTGAAACAGATGACAAGGAAGATGATGGGTACAGGAAATGGGGGACGGAAGAGTCGTGGTAGAAAATGAACCACTCCAGCATTCGCCTGCCGATCCCGGAAAGGCACGAAAAACCCATAGGTCAGAGTGGGTAGTCGTCGAGGATTCAGCCCGGACCTCCCGAATGCGAGTCGCACACGTTACCGCGGCGCTCTCTCGCTCGGTAGCATTCAAATAAACTACTTGTCGGTTTCCGGATCTACAAATGAAAATGAAGCTCCATCATTTCTGAAACACTTTAAGCAGCAGGTTACACGGTCCACAAACACTATACAGGGGTTGCCAAACTTTTCATAACGGGGACCACATGAACCGTCAGAGAATGAATCGCGGGCGAAGCCACAATAGTTTTTAAGATGGGAACAATAAGCACACAAGGACGAGGCGCACAGATCAGGTTAATTTTCAGACAGTGCTTTATTGAACTAAAATCTATACTCACATAATGGAATGCAAATGCTCATCAGCCATAGCAAACCTATATTTAAGTTTGGCATATTTCATTTTTGAAAATGTCTTTACAGATATATGCTAATGCGAACACTGATACTAGTACTCGTGCAAAGTCTTTCAAGTCAGGAAATGTGTCACTCGGCAGACAGTAGTAGAAGTCAACAAATGAACTCGCTTGTATTTTACCTTCAATAGTTCATTACACTGTATATCAATTAACAATTTAAGCACCCTTTCTTTTTATTTATATCTTTACTTTCACTACCACGTACATAGTAGGTAGAGAAGCTATTGCATTCCGCCCAAAAAATTGATACAAAGTTTAACAGGAAATATATTTTTTGAGGCCTCCTGAAGCCAAAGAAAACCGTTTTTTTAAAAAGGTCCGTATGTACACTACGTGATCAAAAGTATCCGGACATCTGGCTGAAAATGACGTACAAGTTCGTGACGCCCTCCATCGGTAATGCAGGAAGTCAACATGGTGTTGGCCCACCCTTAGCCTTGATGACAGCGTTCACTCTCACAGGCATACTTTCAATCAGGTGCTGGAAGCTTTCTTGGGGAATGGCAGCCCATTCTTCACGAAGTGCGGAACTGAGGAGAAGTATCGATGTAGGTCGGTGAGGCCTGGCGCGAGGTGGGCGCTCCAAAACATTCCAAAGGTGTTCTATAGGATTCAAGTCAGGACTCTGTGCAGGCCAGTCCATTACAGGGATGTTGTTGTCGTGTAACCACTCCGCCACAGCACGTGTAGTATGAACAGGTGCTCGATCGTGTTGAAAGATGCAATCACCATCCCCGAGTTGCTGTTCAACAGTGGGAAGCAAGAAGGTGCTTAAAATATCAATGTAAGTCTGCGCTGTGTTCGTGCCACGCAAAACAACAAGGGTTGCAAGCCCCCTCCTGGAAAAACACTACCACACCATAACACCACCACCTCCGAATTTCACTGTTGGCACTATACACGCTGGCAGATGACATTCGCCATACCCACATCCTGCCATCGGATCGCCACATTGTGTACCGTGATTCGTCACTCCACACAACGTTTTACCACTGTTCAATCGTGAATGTTGACGCTCCTTACACCAAGCGAGGCGTCGTTTGGCATTTTCCTGCGTGATGTGTGGCTTGTGAGCAGCCGCTGGATTATGGAATCCAAGGTTTCTCACCTCACGCCTAACTGTCATAGTACTTGGAGTGGACCCTGATGCAGTTTGGAATTCCTGTGTGATGGTCTGGATAGATGTCTGCCTATTACCCTTTACGACCCTCTTCAAATGTTGGCGGTCTCTGTCAGCCAACAGACGAGGTCGGCCTGTACGCTTTTGTGCTGTACATGTCCCTTCACGTTTCCACTTCACTATCACATCAGAAGCAGTGGACCTAGGGATGTTTAGGAGTGTGGAAATCTCGCGTACAGACTTCTGACACAAGTGACACCCAATCACCTGACCACGTTCGAAGTCCGTGAGTTCCACGTCCCATTCTGCTGTTTCACGATGTCTAATGACTACTGAGGTCGCGGATAATGAGTGACAGGCAGTAGATGGCAGCACAATGCACCTAAGATGAAAAGCGTATGTTTGTGGGGGTGTCCGAATACTTTTGATCACATACTGTATGTGTGTATAAAGGTCTGTGTGTCTGTGAAGAGCATAACTCAAAAACGAAAAGTCCGATAAATCCACTCTTGGTATTTAATTTCTGTATTGTGCAAAGATGCGACACGAAGATTTTCAAGAAAATCTCCCCACCCTCAACTACCCTTTACATGGAACATTTTTCAAATATTTTTATTTTCCAAAAAAGGCTGTAACGATTTTTATTAAATTACTATATATTATAGATATTCACGTGACAAAATGTATACCTTGAATTTTCTGGGAATAGTCTATGAACTTCTCTTCATTCGGAGGGAATTTTTTACAGTCTTGTTTGACTGGTAAACGTTAAACTTGTGCCAAATCCACCCTCCCAGGAGAAATATACATTACGCGACGGGCATGTATCAAAGGAACGCTGCCGAATGTGGCAAAAAGAAGGCAACGATCAACGTAGTAGTTCTTTAATCAGTTCGCTACAAGAAGAAGAACCAGCACAAGTTTGGACTCACGTAGTGGGTCACGCCACGAGACTCGTCGACTGCGCAGGCGCAAAAACACTCTCAATCTCGCAGATTGAGGCTGGGAGGACGAACCAGTCTGTCTTCATCGAGGGAAACAAGCAGGATCACGTCAGATAGAGGCATTCGGCACGGTATACAAAACTCTCTTTCGGCTAAATATATTTAAAATTCCTTTTTGGTAATTGGGCAGCGGTAAAGAGTTTTCGTCGGGTAGAGATATTTATTCTTGGCGTTTAACTATAAAGCTTTAAATGTGAGAGCAGGAAGCAAATTGTAAAAATTGTAATCGAATAATAATGTTGAAACTGTAAACTCTAAAATGAAATAGGGAATGATAATTGTAATCATTTGTGTGATATTGATGTTGAGTTATTAAAGTAAAGAATACGGTTGTTAATTATTTTATGAATATATCTTCAAGCCATTATTCCTTGTATAATCCAGGTAATCTTGGGTCAAAGTATTCGCTTCAAAATGGTAGCAGAGTGTGGTTCATTTTGAAGCGAATACTTTGACCCAAGATTACCTGGATTATACAAGGAATAATGGCTTGAAGATATATTTATAAAATAATTAACAACCGTATTCTTTACTTTAATAACTCAACATCAATATCACACAAATGATTACAATTATCATTCCCTATTTCATTTTAGAGTTTACAGTTTCAACATTATTATTCGATTACAATTTTTACAATTTGCTTCCTGCTCTCACATTTAAAGCTTTATAGTTAAACGCCAAGACTAAATATCTCTACCCGACGATAACTCTTTACCGCTGCCCAATTACCAAAAAAGAATTTTAAATATATTTAGCCGAAAGAGAATTTTGTATACCGTGCCGAATGCCTCTATCTGACGTGATCCTGCTTGTTTCCCTCGATGAAGACAGACTGGTTCGTCCTCCCAGACTGGTTCGAGCAGATTGAGAGTGTTTTTGCGCCTGCGCAGTCGACGAGTCTCGTGGCGTGACCCACTACGTGAGTCCAAACTTGTGCTGGTTCTTCTTCTTGTAGCGAACTGATTAATGAACTGCTACGTTGATCGTTGCCTTCTTTTTGCCACATTCGGCAGCGTTCCTTTGATACATGCCCGTCGCGTAATGTATATTTCTCCTGGGAGGGTGGATTTGGCACAAACTATAGGTGAAAACGTCTGGATAAAAAAGTAGATCTCTTTAAAACACAATTTATTTCAAATAATTTTTTTGCATCAGCCATTTCTGATATATACGTTATTAATGGTTCGAATTGTTCATTACTTGATATTCTTTTAAAGCCCTGTCAACATTCGATTGTTTCTTGCAATTGCATGGAAAACAGTGTGGAAATTTAAGGCCTGCGTACAGCGTCCAGTTGTTAAACATTTGACTATTGCTGTTCCCTTTTTATCTCCAACGAAATGTGTAATGTAGCTATTTGTGCAAAGGTTCATTTGTATTTAAATGCGGTAGATAGAAAAATAAGCTTAAGTAAGAATAGTTTATATACCCACTAATAATGGATAGAGGGTAGAGAAAATCATGTGAATGTATCACATCAGATTTTTTTTAAGTTTGTAGGTGGACCAAACAAAAGCAGCTCGAGGGACGGGTTCGGTTTGGCAAGCCCTGTTATACTAGATTCGCGCTTGGCTTTCCTTATGTCATAAAGGGTTTCAGAATAAATCTTAGCAATTCAGCTGAACTCCACTTGCTTCTTAACGCATTATATAGAAGTTTGAAAATGGCCATTACATATTAATAGGCGGATTTGGACAGATAATATTTGAATAGAAATATGTGTCCAGTAATGTTTTCCCACTGAAATATAGCAATTTCAATTCAAGCGTTTAGACTTCCTTCATCTCCTTGTTACAATAATCACAGTAATTTATCTGTGACCCAGCTAATTTCCAAAAGACCAAAAGCGTTCACTTTTAAGGCAATGACAGAAAGGTTTTGCTGAGTAAGCTTACTCCGTTTTTCCTTCTTCAAACGATAGCATCTTGGCCCACTACTACATCGGATCGATGTGGCGACCACCAACTAAATGTAGCCATGAATTGCACTTTTTCCCCTCTCTCTCTTTATAATTCAGGTTGTTCAATGCAGTATAGTGCTTTAATCAACCATGTTCAGCCCAGTGACAAGTAAACCTTTTCGCTTTAAAGTAATAGCAACAATTTATCTTGAAAATAGGATAAAATGTTTATTCGACGATACTGTTTTTAATCCATTACCTGTTAATGCTGTCATGGTGGAAAGTAGAATTTCCTGCATTCATTGCGGTAATCTATTGCACATTTCGCCTATTTTACTGCACATGTGAACATGAACTATATTAAATTCTCTAACGTTTGATGTATTTATCATTACATATTGTCGTAGCCTCTACTGAAAATACTACTCAGAAACAGACGGGTGGGCACTCGCTTGCAAAAGGCACCGGTAAATTAAACAAGATCTGCACATGGCGAGGCTACGACGGGGAACGCAGCTAAGTTAACTACCAAATAAATTGCTATTTCAAAATAATACCTGACTTAAGGGAAAGGCAGGACACTACACTACCATAAATGACCAAACAAGCAAATAGATGGCTAACAGTTTAATGAGATAAAGACAGATACTTACATTATCAGCCCAATGTCTGTCGGCGAGGACATCGTGCTTTAGCACGAAGAAAGCGGTTGTACGTCTTTCCTATTCGGGGTTTGCTTACTGACTCCCTCTCAAACCCACGCTAAATCTCAAGCATCACTGACGCTATCCCTTCCTCTAACACTTAGTTCCCCCTGACTTACCCCTACTCCCAGACAAACTGCCGTCTCGGATCTCGGTGCCCAGAGAGTCGTGTATCCTATTATCTGTGCATACGCCACAATATATGGAATGTTATCACATTTTGTAGTGAAATTTTCTCGTTCTTCTTTCACAGTTTAGGCATTTGCCAGTTCACGTCTCTTATTTAATGAAGCCATTTTTTGGGGGGGTCGTCCAATTCATCTTCGTCTCCTAGGTTTGCAACAAAAGGCTTGTTTGGATATTCTTTCTTCTGCCATGCGATGTCGATGTTCAACTTAGTGTTTTGTATATTTATGTAATTCTTCTAATAGTAGTTGTAATTTCAGCCCTTCTCTGATTGCCTCACTTTTAATATGTTGCTGTCCCTTGACTGATTTTAAAAGCCTCTTACTTTTATCTCTTCACTTAAGAGTCCATGCTTCACTCCCATTGTTTATCACTGAAACCGCCGTTAAAAACTTAATTGTCTTTCTCTCCTTTACTTATTTTTAAAGGTTCGTTTTGATAGTTCCGCAGTCTGTTTGAATTTTTTTTTGTTTATAACCTGATTTTGATGATAAGTTACATCTCAGCCGAGGTATTGGAAATGTGATACTTGTTCCAATGTATTGTCTTCTAATACTGTTTTACTTATTACTCATATTTTCCCTTGAACGTCATCATTTTTGCTTTTATCTTAGATATATTTATATCGTATTTTTACAGATTTGATTCAGTTGATACACTGCTTTCTGTAGCCTAGTTAAATTTTAACATTTAAATATTACCCGGATCTTCACTTCCCTTAAAATTGTCAATATTTACTCACAATTTAATTCATGCAGCTGCTAAGTACGAACTACAAGTTATTGTTTTTTTGAAGATCAACAACAAAGGTTGGATAACCGATTGCCAGTTTGCCGCCAATGTTAACGCTGACGGCCTTGCTACTGTAACCACCATGTTCAACAGCTGGTAGTAATTAATTTTATTTTCGTGTAAATACTGGTGGTAGAAATATCGTGATAGAAATGTAGTATACAATACACATGCGTTTAATAATTAGAGACTCTCGGAAGTAGAAAATACTCGACTTCATCTCCTATTTTCAAACTCTCTGTCGTTCTCCCATGAGGCGCTTACCACACTTATACTATTATATTTTTAATATCTCTTACTGGAGTGGAATTACTTTATTATTGTTTAGCAACGCATTAACAAAACATTAAGTCATAGAGGCGCTCGTCGTATTTTAATGAAGTAATATTAGTACAGGGCGGCGCCGTGGCCGAGTGATTAGACCGCTCGCCTTCCACCGAGGCGGCCCGGGTTCAATCCCAGGGACCTGCATGTGGGATTTGTGGTGGACGAAGCGGCGTCTGGGCGGGTTTTCTCCGGGTTCCCCCGCCATTCATTCCACCAACTGCTCCATCATCACCTTTCCTTTCATCCATTTCACCAACATTTCGTTTCATCTACTTCCTTCATCCCATACCAGGCATCGGGCTGATCACCCATCCTGGATGCTCTGTCTGATCCATGAGTGTCTGCTCCTCGACGGGCCTCTGACCCCAGGCACCCGCCTGTAAGTCCTGGGGGGGGTGTAAGTCCTACATAAGAGGAGAGTAAACAGATAATGAATGAATGAATATTAGTATAGATAAACCAGAGACAGAGATTTAGTTATTTGTTTGAGTTAACAAAAGTTAGAAGATTGAAACATTTTATTTCGAATATATTTACCCACAGTAAGAAAACGTTCCCACTAGCGTTATATAAATGTAATAATAACATTATAAATCCTAGAAGATGATGGAAACTTCCTAAATAACTAAAGAGGTAAATCATAATTTCCAGAAGTTTCCAAAATCCAGAAATATATTACCTATAATAAGTTCAAATATTTTATTTGTCAATAGTTTACACGCACGAAATAGCTTACAGCATATAAAGTAGTGTTATACTGCCCAAAATAAACTTGAAATCGTGCTGAAAGGCTCGCAGAAGTAAAGTTTCCACTTCGGAAGTGAGTACACTTGGATTTAGTATTGTAACCGAGGCTACCTGCGGGCCGCCGGTAAGTGCCTCTCGACCCGGCACCTGGGTGGAGTCTTCGTGGAACAAAATGCAGTGCGGAATAACAGTCCATTATATGCCGCTTACCTGTTGTAGAA
Source organism: Deroplatys truncata (assembly GCA_030765065.1). Classification (NCBI taxonomy): domain Eukaryota; kingdom Metazoa; phylum Arthropoda; class Insecta; order Mantodea; family Mantidae; genus Deroplatys; species Deroplatys truncata. The sequence continues at coordinate 18,726,368 of CM060976.1, forward strand.
CATTTCTTTCCGCAAGTTCTAGCAGCTTCTCTTGCTGGAACAGTCCGCTGTATATGCGAGGTCTATGTAAGAAGCTGTGTTGCCAAGACGGGTAGTTGAGTTGAATTCCGTTAGAAGAAGTGAGAAGTGAAAAGTGGACAGTGCAGTTCAATTGTGAGTTGTGATTCAGCAGTTCAGTTGTGATTCGACGGATCAGTTATGTTCCGAGTGTGTCCCAAAAGTGACCCAAGTGTAACATTTGTGCTGCATTGAGTGCCTAGTAATAAATAATGTGGGCTTCGCAATAAGCGGTGTTCTCATTTGTTACAATATACGGAACCTCAAATTCTCTTTGACTGGAGAATTATAGGCTTTTGTCCACTGGTATGTACAAAGTATAGATTAATCCTACTGCTTACGTATGGTAGATAGAGGAGACACTGTATTCCACCCAAAATTGATTTTCAAATCTTACCATAAAGAAACAATTTGGTGTCCCTGAGTGAAGAAGAGAAGGACAGTTTGGAAAACAAAAATAGTCCGTGTGCATGTGCGTTGGGGGGAACAACTAACTAAAATGTAGGAAGAATACCAAACGTCGTATCTTTCAAGGACGCAAAATGAAGGTTTCCAAATGTTTCCCCACCCCAAAGAACCTTTTAGATGAAAAAGTTTCCATTACTTTCTCAAAAATGGCTAAAGATTAGATTACAATGTCTTACTTCTGGGATATTAGAGAAGTAATATCTTACGTTGAATTTCTGTGAATAGCCTGTGAATTCTCGTTGAATTTTTATGAAACTGGGAAACTCTAACACAAACGCCAATCTCCGCTGCGGAAAATATGTAGAGTGCATTAAAATATGCAATTCGTGTTATATGTCTTCCTGTGGCTTTTGGCTAAGATATTTCCGCAGTTTGTTTAAATTTTACAATATTTTAAGTAATGCATCTGTAAATGTTATGTCCGTTGCTGGGTTGAATCAATGTCACGACGGAACTCAATCAACAATCAACATTTCGATGCCGAAATTTCACCGGAAATACAACTTTTGAGGCCCGCTGAGCCCCAAAAAACGTTTTTAGAAAACGTCCACGCGTATCAGTTGTTTGTGCGTGTGTTTACGTGATGATCTGTATATATTTTCACTTTCTTCTGAAATATATGTCTTAAATTTAAGTAATAAAAAATATAGTGCTCCAATTTCTAACATTGTTTCTGATGCATCTCTTTCAAAATTGGTTAGGCCACGTGAAGCAGTACTTATTACATAAAATGTGTTGTCATGTTCTCTTTGCCCTAGTATTCCTGCATATCCCTGACAAGATGCATCCACATACAACTCATAATCTAATTCATCTCTTGGACATTCCAGTAGTATTGCATTTGCAAACAACTTTCTCACATTTTCAAAACATTTTTGTAGCTCTGCTGTCCTCTTCCATTTATTTGTTTTCTTTAATAGCTGTCTTAAAGGTTCTACAACTATAGCATATCTTGGTAAAACTTTATTTTCATAATTCCAAATTCCAAATCAGCGTCGCAGCTGTGGAATATTTTTAGGTGGTGGGATTTTTTAATATGGCTTCTATTCTTTCTTCATCGGGTCGAATGCCTAGTTCATATCCCAGGAATTTGATTTCAGATACACAGAATTTTGACTTTCTTATTCTTACGGCCATGCCATGTTCATGTAATTTATTTAATACATAGTTTACATTCTCTAAATGTTCCTCAAAGGTTTGAATTATTATTAGAAAATCATCAGTTTATGTGATTAGGAAATCATCTGCTGTGTCACCAAAGATACTATGTATTCATCTCAGGAATCCACTAGCACTATTTTTTTTAATCCATACGGATTTATACAATACCTATACTGTAATCCAAAAATTTGAAAAGCTGTATAATCACATACTTTTGGATCTAGCTTAACTTGCCAAAATGAAGCTGTAAGATCTATAGAAGAGGTATATTTGCCACGTGATAACTTTGCAATTGTTTGTTTTATACGTACATTTTGAAAGTGGTCTGGTAGCATGAACTTATTTAAATATCTTCCATCTAGTGATTCTTAAACTATTATCTTGCTTTACCGTCCAACAAACACTATTTATATATTGTGAATTGCTAAGCTCAATGTTTTTTTCCAGCATACTGGCTATGAAGTTTTTAGCTTCGTTTCTTAGGTTTACTGGTAGGTTATTATATTTTCTTCTGAATGTTGGTACACTTTCTACAGTGAACGTATGTATATATGATGTACACGGTCCTGGAATTTAATGAATACATGCTTATTGTCCTCTAATACCCTCTTCATTATTATCTTTCCACGGTCAGTCAGTATTGTATTTGGCATCAGTGAAATTGTGTGTATTTTCCAGTCTTCTATCTCAGTTGCATAGCTATTTTTACTTGCTCCAACATATTTTCTTCTGCCATCGGTTTCTCTGTATAAGGGTTCTCCTTGGTAAGGTCAGTTTTCTGCTCATCAAAGTTAAGAGGCAATAGCCTTTCATTATTTTCCCAACTTGCTTGGACATTTACAACTTGTATGAAGCATTCTTCTTCATATACTGTATTTTCTTGTTCCATTCTTTGCACTTTACATACTTTATCTTTTATAAAAGGTACATAAATATTATTTTCTTCTTTATATAATATAATTCTGTCCTTCTTAAAATCAACTATCGCAGAGAACTCTATTAATACATCACATGCAACTATAACTTCGCATATTAAGTTTGGAACTATTAAAAACGTGACCCCTAATGTAATATCTGCTATTTGTATAGGTATCAATGCTTGAGATTTAATAGCTTGGGTCATTGTACCTATGGCTACCCTACATACAACATTATTTATTGGCGCTGACGTTAGTTTTATGTCTTCATTTAACAGCTGTTCATAAAAATTTTTTGAGCAGATAGAGCTTGATGACCTGAATCTACTGCAATATTTACTTCCCTTCCTGCAATAAAAGTTTCAATATACGGTGATTCATATTGATTTTCACAATTCCTAGTGTTTGTATTAAGTCGGTAACAATTAAAGTGTGTAGATATTTTATTTTTGCCAGTTTGAGCAGAAGATGCTGTATTACCAGAATCTACGTCAGGATATACGTAATTTAGTTTTGCTGTGAGTATTTTCAGTACTTACAGGATTGCCATTGTGTACCGCAGTTACTGTTATTCCGTTATCATTAACACTTGTGTATGAGCCACGCCCCTTAGATCGTGTTAGTAGTTATAGTCCCGGATGAGCCAATTGGATTAACGATAATCCTGTCGCTAGTGTCGCCGCGAGCGACGGCGGTAAGTTTGAAAAGCGCCATGAGCGGAAGGATTATCGTTATTGCAATTGGCTCATCCGGGACGAGATAAAAGAATTCAGGATTAGGGAAAGATGAACGAAAAGCAGGAAGTGACGTGGAGTGTTTTGATTGGTAAAAATAAGACGAAATGTGATTGTTTCGTTAATTCGGGTGGAAGATGAAGGAAGGAAGATGAAAGAGTATGGAGGACACGTGATGGAGAGGAGCGGAGCGGCGAGGTGTTGTCTGTGCGGAGGTCGGGACTGAAAGAGGGAAAAGATGGCGAACGAGGGTTAAAAAGTATAACAGAAAGTGACGTGTGAAGTTGTGATTGGTGGGAATAAGAAGTGATGTTATTGGTGGAAAGGAACAAATGAAAGTTGTTGATTGCTAAGAATAAGAGAGATTATGATTGGTGGAAAGAAAAAGGTGTGGGAGTGGGGTATGTTGGAGGTGATGGGAAAGGTAAGTTGTCCTACCAACAAGATTTGCAAAAGCCTCTCCAGAACTCATCAGCAATTTTTGAACGTTGGATGGTAGTTTTCTTGAGTGGATAGAGAGATGGGGCGATATGAGACGCGGTGGCGAAAATGGGAACTAAACAAGATGGCGGAGACAAGAGGTCTAAGGACGAGGAAATTTCGAGGTTAGTGGTCAACATGGCGGACGCAAGAGGTTTGGGGCAAGGAGACGCGGTGTTGAGAATGGGAACTAAAAGAAGATGGCGGAAGCAAGAGCTTAGAAGAGCAGATTTTGAGGTTAAAATAGTGGGAACTAAAAATGGCGGAGGGTCGGCGACAAGGAGATGCGGTGGCCAACGTGAGAACTAAACAAGATGGCGGACGCAAGAGGAGGGTAAGGAGATTTGAGGTTACAGTACCAAAACACCAAAGGATATATTCCTACGCCAGGCAGGCCCAAAAAATGATTATGCGTGTGGTACTTACCTCTTACTGGTGTTGATGCGTCACCAAAAGCGCAGAAGCTTCACGCGACGCGAAAAAATGAAAGCAAAATGCTTTTGAAAATGCTTATCCAGCTTTAAGATCAACCAACATCACTACGCACTGATATACCTAGGTTTTTTTAACGCGGTACAGACGCCCTTTGCACAGACGTAATTTAACTATACCAAAAACCTGGTACTGGACCATCGTAATGGTCGCTAGCGTACGTAGGAGCAGGGTTCTCATTGCCGGTCGAAAGCGGTCAAAAAGTGTACGACGCAGGTGTTCACAGTAGCTACTGTCGAAGTCAACCGTCGAGATGTGAATGAACGAGATCTGTTCTTGCCGGCAATCTGGCTCGGAGATGTGGGGAGCGGTGGCAAAAATGGGAACTAAACAAGATGGCGGAGACAAGAAGTCAAGAACGAGGGGATTTGAGGTTGGTGGTCAACATGGCAGACGCAAGAGTGGTAATCAGCAGTTGATGTGCGTCAGATATGTCCGCTGCGATTAAAGAGCTGCAAACTGCGCGATAACTTGAAAATATTGCCCGGCGTGACGCATTGCGCGGCGCGCGCGCGTTTGCCGTAAACCGTTACAGTTGTCATACTTATATTATCCGTCTTTTTTTTTTCAAGCTCTTTCTATCTTGTTTTCATGGGTTTTCCAGATCGGTAGGCGTTAGAATACTCTTAGAGCTTTTTTCAGGTTTTTCGTGGTTGTCCCTGTCCGGTAGGCAAATGATGAAGTTTTTCTATAATGTCGTCGTTTTCCCTTGTCGGCGCACGGATACTAGGCACATACTCGCACACACACACATTCACACGCACATATATTCGCTCACAAACTCTTTCTATTTTTCGGGTTTTATCTGCTCCGTATACGTATGCATGCTATTTTTCCGTTTTCATAGTTTTTCCCTGGTCGGTAGTCCATTGCTGGAGCGGTTGTCGTACCTCTTTCTGTTTTTTTCGTGGTTTTCCCTCGTCGGTAGGCTATTGTTTAAGTTCTTTCTCCTATTTCTTGGCTTTCCCTTGTTTGTTGGTAAATGCTAGGTGCACACAAGCACATGCACATTCGCTCGCAAACCTCTTTTTTTCGTGGCTTTCCTAGTCTGTAGGCGCTTGCTAAAACTCTTTCTACTTTTTTCGACCTTTTTCTCTTGTCCGTAGGCGTTTGCTACAGCGTTTTCTCAAGCTCTTTCTATCTTATTTTCATGGTTTTTCCAGATCGGTAGGCGTTAGAATACTCTTAGAGCTTTTTTCAGGTTTTTCGTGGTTGTCCCTGTCCGGTAGGCAAATGATGAAGTTTTTCTATAATGTCGTCGTTTTCCCTTGTCGGCGCACGGATACTAAGCACATACTCGCACACACACACACATTCACACACATACATTCGCTCACAAACTCTTTCTATTTTTCGGGCTTTAAAAAATTAAATAGGCACACACACACTCACACTATAATAGTAGCGTATAAAAAATTTAACAAACAAAATCCACACAATGACAAAATTGAAAATGTATATATATATTTTAACACAAAAGTGTGCAGTGCAAAAGAAAATAAAAATTAAATAGGCACACACACATTTAATAGTAGCGTGTAGCGTATAAGAATTTAACAAACAAATTGCACACAATGACAATAAAATTGAAAATGGAATACGCACGAAAGAATTAGTTTAAAATATTCATGTATTTAAATTGTGTATTAAAATACAAATGTAATACATTGAAATGCAAGTATATTGTTTACAAAGCCCATAAAATGGAAATAATAGTAGTAAAAAAGCATTGGATACGCGTTTAGGGAATAACTGTCACATCTAGGGCACTTAGATAGACGCTTGTAATGTAAATGTTTGTGAACAATTTGAATATTATTAATAAAACAAGCCCGACGTGATTGACATTCCAGGCAAGTTGGTGTGCATTATGCCAGACGGTAAAAACACTTTTTGATCTTACCGCTTGATAAGGCACAAATTGCACGTTTCTTGTTAGGGCAATGCATGTTGAAAGTTGGCACACAACAAAAGTATCAAAAGAAATGATGCGCTTGGGTAGGTCTGCAATTGCAGGTGAATGTGTGTAAATGTCGGTAAGGAACACTAATATTATTTATCGTATTTCTTATCCGACGCGTACAGCACGTGCTTCCCCGTATGATCGCCAAAAACCGTCACAGCTGGCGTGGCCTGCAATTGCAGGTGAATGTGTGTAAATGTCGGTAAGGAACACTAATATTATTTAACAAGCACATACGGTATGCTTGACAAAGTACAGCTGTCGTGGCCTTGACCGATGCTCGCACACAAGGCTGCGGCCTTCGATTTTTGCAGATAGTCGGAGCGCGTCATCGTTTTTATAGTTGACGTCGCGACATACATTCGCTCACAAACTCTTTCTATTTTTTCGGGGTTTTAAAAAATTAAATAGGCACACACACACACTATAATAGTAGCGTATAAAAATTTAACAAACAAAATCCACACAATGACAAAATTGAAAATGTATATATATTTTAACACAAAAGTGTGCAGTGCAAAAGAAAATAAAAATTCGATGAAATGATTTAATAGTTCATCGTTTTATTTTCACCAATCAAAAATCGTCTTATTTTCTCCAATCATAACATGCCACGTCACTTCCTGCCTTCCTTTTTACACAAGCATTATATTTCTGTGCTCTTTTGTGTTTTCAACTTTCGTGTTAGTTACTTGGCTGTTTCCATTCTCATTCAAGGTATGATATTTATTTTTTCTTTTGTGAAGTCTTCTTGACCACGCGCGTCCGCCATCTTGTTTAGTTTTCACAACATCAAATCTCCTCGTCACCATCTGTTGCGTTCGGCATCTTTCGCATGTTGACCCTAACCTCAAATCTCTTCGTCCCTCGACTTCTTGCCTCCGCCATCTTGTTTAGTTCCCATTTTCACCACTACGCCTCCGTCATCTTGGTTTAAGTTCTCCACGTTTACCTCATATTTTTAACCTGGACTTCCTGCCTCCGCCATCTTGTTTAGTTCCCATTTTACCACCGCGCCTCACATCTCCTCGTCCAACCCTTGCCTCCGCCATCTTGGATTCAGTTCCCCTTCTTACGTCCTGTTTTAACCTAAAAATCTTAACCTCAAATCTCCTTGCCCCCACCTCTTGCAACCGCCATGTTGACCACTAACCTCGAAATCTCCTCGTCCTTATACTTTTTGTCTTCGTCATCTTGTTTAGTTCCCATTTTCGCCACCGCGCCTCACATCTCCTCGTCCACACCATTGCCTTCGCCATCTTGGATTTCGTTCCCATGCTTACGTCCTGTTTTAACCTAAAAATCTTAACCTCAAATCTCCTTACCCTCCTCTTGCGTCCGCCATCTTGTTTAGTTCTCACGTTGGCCACCGCATCTCCTTGTCGCCGACCCTCCGCCATTTTTAGTTCCCACTATTTTAACCTCAAAATCTGCTCAAAATCTGTGCCTAGTATCCGTGCGCCGACAAGGGAAAACGACATTATAGAAAAACTTCATTATTTGCCTACCTGACAAGGACAACCACGAAAAACCTGAAAAAGCTCTAAGAAGTATTCTAACGCCTACCGATCTGGAAAACCCATGAAAACAAGATAGAAAGAGCTTAAAAAAGACGGATAATATAAGTATGACAACTGTAACGGTTTACGGCAAACGCACGCGCGCCGCGCAATGCGTCACGCCGGGCAATATTTTTCAAGTTATCGCGCAGTTTGCAGCTCTTTAATCGCAGCGGCCATATCGTGACGCACATCAACTGCTGATTACCACTCTTGCGTCTGCCATGTTGACCACCAACCTCAAATCCCCCCGTTCTTGACTTCTTGTCTCCGCCATCTTGTTTAGTTCCCATTTTTGCCACCGCTCCTCACATCTCCGAGCCAGATTGCCGGCAAGAACAGATCTCGTTCATTCACATCTCGACGGTTGACTTCGACAGTAGCTACTGTGAACACCTGCGTCGTACACTTTTTTGACCGCTTTCGACCGGCAATGCGAACCCTGGCTCCTACGTACGCTAGCGACCATTACGATGGTCCAGTACCAGGTTTTTGGTATAGTTAAATTACGTCTGTGCAAAGGGCGTCTGTACCGCGTTAAAAAAACCTAGGTATATCAGTGCGTAGTGATGTTGGTTGATCTTAAAGCTGGATAAGCATTTTCAAAAGCATTTTGCTTTCATTTTTTCGCGTCGCGTGAAGCTTCTGCGCTTTTGGTGACGCATCAACACCAGTAAGAGGTAAGTACCACACGCATAATCATTTTTTGGGCCTGCCTGGCGTAGGAATATATCCTTTGGTGTTTTGGTACTGTAACCTCAAATCTCCTTACCCTCCTCTTGCGTCCGCCATCTTGTTTAGTTCTCACGTTGGCCACCGCATCTCCTTGTCGCCGACCCTCCGCCATTTTTAGTTCCCACTATTTTAACCTCAAAATCTGCTCTTCTAAGCTCTTGCTTCCGCCATCTTCTTTTAGTTCCCATTCTCAACACCGCGTCTCCTTGCCCCAAACCTCTTGCGTCCGCCATGTTGACCACTAACCTCGAAATTTCCTCGTCCTTAGACCTCTTGTCTCCGCCATCTTGTTTAGTTCCCATTTTCGCCACCGCGTCTCATATCGCCCCATCTCTCTATCCACTCAAGAAAACTACCATCCAACGTTCAAAAATTGCTGATGAGTTCTGGAGAGGCTTTTGCAAATCTTGTTGGTAGGACAACTTACCTTTCCCATCACCTCCAACATACCCCACTCCCACACCTTTTTCTTTCCACCAATCATAATCTCTCTTATTCTTAGCAATCAACAACTTTCATTTGTTCCTTTCCACCAATAACATCACTTCTTATTCCCACCAATCACAACTTCACACGTCACTTTCTGTTATACTTTTTAACCCTCGTTCGCCATCTTTTCCCTCTTTCAGTCCCGACCTCCGCACAGACAACACCTCGCCGCTCCGCTCCTCTCCATCACGTGTCCTCCATACTCTTTCATCTTCCTTCCTTCATCTTCCACCCGAATTAACTAAACAATCACATTTCGTCTTATTTTTACCAATCAAAACACTCCACGTCACTTCCTGCTTTTCGTTCATCTTTCCCTAATCCTGAATTCTTTTATCTCGTCCCGGATGAGCCAATTGCAATAACGATAATCCTTCCGCTCATGGCGCTTTTCAAACTTACCGCCGTCGCTCGCGGCGACACTAGCGACACTAGCGCCCCTAGCGGCAGGATTATCGTTAATCCAATTGGCTCATCCGGGACTATAACTACTCGTGTTCTCCCATTATAATTGCTATGTTCTCCATATTTATATACTTTTGTATTTGTATTGTTAGTGTGATTACAGTTGTGGAAGTTTCCCCTGTTTTGCATACTTCCTCTATGCTGAAATCGATTATTACCTCTAGGTGAAGAGAATTATGCTGATTCATCCTATCCATTCTTACATAATTTATGTGTTCCTGTCTCCCTTGTTGTCTTGAAGCTCTGATATTTTGGGTAGTGTAATTGAGTCTATTTTGGCCCTGAAATTCGTTATTTCTCCTACTTGCATGGTGATAGCGTGTATTATAAGGCATTTCGTTACGCCTATCGTGTCTAATTTGTCTGTCTCGTCTTTCTGGACTCCAAATTTCATTACTATCATTCTTTTCTTGCTGTTCTAATGATGATATTAGCTCTGTCATCTCATAGATAGTCTTAGGTATTGCAATTAGGATGTAGTTTTGCATATGCAGAGGGTAGTGTCGGGTAATTAAACTAATAAAATTTTCCTCATGCATGGCTGGAGTTAAATATCTGACATATCCTGCATACTTTATAAGATAATCTGTCATTGACAATTTGTCATCTCTACTATACTGTGAATAACTTAGGCTAGCCCTAATCTTATGTTGTTGCACAGTAGTATTCCAAAACGTATTCATAAATAAAACTCTAAATATCTCAAAATTCATTTCACTATCTGCTAGCATATGTAACCATTCTAAGGTTTTGTTATCCTTGCCTATTCTTGCCCTAGGTTTAGGCGCCAAACTTGAAGGGTTTTAATTGTTGTTGCGGTTGCACCACGTATAGGTACTAATTTGAAGCTGTTTTAGATCACGCACGTAATAGATGCCAATTTGCGGGAGATGTGTTTCTAGGAGTGTTCGCCCCACGTACGGTACAAACTTTCCGGTGGCCTTTGCCCCACGTTTAGGAACCAACTTTTTTAAATGTTTATTTATTTACTTCTATATGCATGTACCTCGGCTGCGTCATTAGTAATTTGTAGAGCACCTATCTCTTTGCAGGGCTGGTACGGCTAAAGAACAAGGCTTACACAAATTATAATTGTATTTTACACTTTTTATTAGTCCTTCACACGATTAAGTAACACTTCACTGATGTATCCTACTATAGAGCTGTGATATTATTGTTAATTGCACTTTTAACAGGTTAACTTTATATTATTCTCACCGCAATGATTTTTCATGTCTCACACTGAACCCGTACCGTATCAAACTGCTTGGGTACGGTTTCCTGTAGCGTCTACCGCTTGAATTTGTACATTCCCTCTATTTCAAGTCTCTGATTGGCTAATCCTACTCCAATAGAATACCTTTATTTAACTTTTAGCTTTTCTAGTTGTTGATTGGCCATTTATAAACTGTTTTAAATATTACATTATTACTTTTCCAAGAACTATTAGTAGCCTTTTTAAACTTTCTAATTTATTATTGCCTCAAGGTTACTTCATTGTTAGCAACTTTCGCCTTCCACTTTGTAATTCTGTTTGCTAAGGAAGGCAGCTTGCTTCTATTCTCAAGCTCCTACATTGTTAAACTACATAATACACTCACATAACATTTTTATACATGTACATAATAATATAAACATAATACAATGACTGTAATATACACTTTATATATTATATACGTATTGCTTTAAGACGGGCTGTTATTATATTTTATATCGTATAATTATACTGGTGTCATTTAAGTGTTATAAATACTGCCTCAACATGCACTCACATACAGCACACACACAAACACGCACAGAGATCTTTTTCACCTTTTCTTTTTTAACACTGTAACATTTAAACGATATCAGTCTTTTAATCAAGAAGCCTTAAAATGTGTATTTCCGGTGAAATCACGGTAACGAAGTTTTGGGTGGAATGCAATATTTCTACTTACTGCAGGTAAGTAATAAAGAGCCCAAAAAAGATTTACACTGATCAACTCTTTAAATTTGTGGTGTAGTTAATTAAGATATACCTTATGAATTTGCCATGCATGAAACTCTAAAACTACGAATCGAGCTCATTGTTGATCCTTTAAAGCTCTTTTTACCCGATCAAATTTTTGACAAATTGAATGCTTTACAAGAGTTGGCACAGCTTTTGTTTCAAATTGTTACTTTCTCTACTACGTATAGTAAGTAGGAGAAGTATGGTATTCCACCCAAAAATTCGATACCGAGATTTCACCGGAAATATATGTTTTGAGACCCCCTGAAACCAAAAAAAGCATTTTTGGAAACATGTCTGTGTGTGTCTGTGTGTCTGTCTGTGTGTGTGTCTGTCTGTGAACAGCATAACTCAGAAACGAACAGTCGGATAAACACCAAACTTGGTATTTAGATTCAGTATCTTCCAGAGATGCGACACGAAGGTTTTCAAGAAAATCCCCCACCCCAAATTACCATTTACGGAAGATTTTTCGAAAAATTTAATTTTCTCAAAAATGGCTCTAACGATTTTGATTAAAATATCATATGTTTACGATATTTTTATGACAAATAAAATGTATATTTTGAATTTCCTGGGAATGTCTCCAAAAGTATTCTTCATTGTGAACGACTTTTGCATAACTGGTAAACCATAAGAAATAGACAAAATTTTACTACACAAAAATGTAGATCGCATTAAAATACACAATTTATGTCATACACTTTTTTTTTTTTTTGTTTGTTGAGTGAACCATTTTCGAGATATTGGTTGTTATTCCCTTAAATTTTTCAATACTTATTTTCTCAAATGGGAATTCGTTATTCATTTTTTTGTCTTTGATATGCAAGGAGTATTAATCTGTGGCAAAGGGAATGGTGCTGCACCTAGCAACCAGCTATTAAGAGATATGTATGTGCTCAAAGGCTACTGTATTTCTATATTGCCCTTGTAAATATATATTCCCCTTACATCTACAAGAAACTTAGCAATAAGATAGAGTCTGCAAATGTTTATCTCGATTAACATGAAGTAGATGGAGAATAAGCGTTTGTAAAAATAGTTTGTACAAGAGTACAGAAAGTCATGTGAGTGTAACACATCAGATTTTTTCCAAAAGCTTTAAAGTCTTTAAAAGTCTTAACAACATACAAGAACATGCTCTGAACAGTGAAAGATTCGACAATGATTTGTCAGGCTTTTGGCCAATGAAATGAGTGTATGTATTTACAGTGCGTCACGAAATCTACAACATGGCTGAAAGCGAAAAGTATGGCTAAAACGGCTACCTGGGCAAGGGACGTCGTAAGCGAGCTGAATAGGTTATACGAAAGCTGACCATGTCTGTGCGTTGTGGATTCTGTGGATCATCACAAGCTGAAGAAGAGGAGAGCACATGAAGAAATTTCCAGGCAGTTTTCCGAAGTCAATAATGCATTAATGCGGTGTTATATAGGGCAGTTAACCTAACATTTCATTGGAAATTGTTATACTGTGACGCTAATGGTAAATTACTTTGCGCGTGATAAATTAGTAATGTGTTCTGAAGGGGTTCAGTTTGGTAAAAAGACAACGTGTAAATACACATTTGTGTGATCATCAAGTCTTTCCTGTCTTGTCAACTACTGTTCAATGTTGTCAAATAGTTGTGACAATTTTTCTTGTAAACTCTTGAATTGGAAAACAAGTTAGATCATACTTACAAGGGTCTTGAGCATGAACAAGCGACCACGAGGAATTCTTGATGAGCTTCTCTGCGTTGAAAGATTTCTGCATTATCCTGACTTTATACCTACTGATTGCTTTTAAGCTTTCTGTAATTCTTTAATCCTTTAGGTTACACTGGTGCAATAGTCATAGTCAAAATAATATATACTATAAAAGTTAATATATGAGTATATGTGTATGTTAGTATTAATAAATTCGTCCAGGTTATAAAAACGTTAGCATTCAACCAGTTTTTTTTCTTTAGTCTTGAAGTGTGCCACATTCAGTTCTCTCATATGCACAGGCAGCTTATTGTAAGCTACGAGTATATGCTGTTTCTTCAGTCTAGTGGATGGGCACACCTTAATTTGTCAATATCTCTGGCATTTAAGGTATCCACATGCCTATTCAGTATGAATTGATTCACCTTCCTGTGGATATTTAATAATAGTTATAATATGTAACAATTGTTCCTGTCAATATTCTCTGTTGCTTAAAAGTGGCTTGCAGGGGCATTATAGAAAGTATGACAAAGTTGTTATGACTTATTTTTGTAGAAGTAAAATATCACGAAGTTTGTTACAATTCAAATATGTAGTAGCCTATAACCGAAAACACGTTCAAATATTGTAAAGCATATTTGCTTTAGATTGCTGCGCGATACATTACTGTAAATGGTTCTCAATAAATTTAGTCGTACAACTTTAGAAAGCTCTTTACGGACTATTTCAGCATGTACGTTCCATTTCAATTTTGAATGTAGCAACATGCCTAAAAGCTTTACATTAATATTTTCTGTGTAACCTTAGCATTGTCTAAGATTAAAACTATTTTTTTTGCGTTTTGTCAGATTTAGTTTAAAAACTATTATAAGAAAACCATTTGGTGGCATCATAACATACCTTATACGTGTCATTAAGTACAGTTATTTCAATGTGTGTTAGAATAAAAGTAGAATATCAGAATAGTCTGAAAAGGTATATTAAATGTCAGGTCGTTTATCTAATAAATAAAAAGAAGTTCCTAAGATAGTTCCTTGAAGTACTCCAAAATCTATACAAATATTTTACTCTTTAAGCCATTTAAAAACATATGACTACATATGTCTTATACATGATTAAATAATTAATGCTGGCTAGGAGTTAGAAGAAACGTAGGTGCATAGCAATAGTTATTTACGTAACCGTATAGGAAAGAGAGTTTTTTTCAGCACGAAAAACGGCCGAAACGAAGCTGAGGACGTAATATCGAAACGTGTGCTGAAAAATGAGTTGATGTAATACAGGTTGGTAACTTTGGAGCTTGTCGTGCAGTGGCGACGCTGTGAGAATAAGTATCAACTATTTAAGTATTGTTGAGTATGGGACTGCAGAAGTTTAGTAGCATTATGCAAAGAGAAATTAAATTGAGTTTTATTTAACTGCTGTGGTCCTTAGCGTCCCATTCTATATTGGGCGTGAAGGACCGGTAATTTTGATCAGAGGCCTCTTATCAGGCTTGAGGTTCTTTTACGTGCCGTAAATCTACGACACGTGACCAGCGGCTTTACTTCCCTTCCGAAGGAAGCCATGCTAAGGATTTTTACGCCCGAAAAAATCCATCGCCCTCCTCCGGGTTTGAACCCGCGACTTCGAGGCTAGCATGGTACCACTAGACCACGGAGGACGACTACATTATACAAAAAAAAATAAATCAATTAATGTGAGTTATTAAGTAATATTCAAATTTTAAAAGTAATTTAGAAACGTGAAATAATGCAATGCGGAAGAAAAAAGTTTATGAATAGACATTCTCGTAGTAGATGTATCATTATGTATTCATATGTTGGTCTTGGAGTACGGAAAGTAACTGAACGGAAAAGTTCAACACGACGTACTGGTTTGGAGATGGAAAAACACGACGGATAGTATGAAACAAATTATTTGATAAATTAGATAAGGCTTTCGCACAGTGGTGCAATCTGAGAGTCGTAGAGGTACGAATAGCCAGGAGAAGCTGATTCAGGCTGGGATAGCATTATCCCAAATGAGTTCATAATATTTGTATAATTTTTTGTTTGTGTGAAATAGGGTGCCTGAATCCTTTGACAGTCAGAGAGGAGATGCTCCTCTGCTGCTGAAATAACACATGAGGGAGTATAAGTCACGGTTATGCTATCTCACTAGATTAGCAAGGATATTCCACCCTTCTGATGGGGGACATTCACTAAGCTGTAGTTTTCCACGGTCACGTGATTCTGGAAAGTGAATTAGGTGCCTCTCATAGCCGTGTGTCTTCCAATACCGGGGGATGCGGAGGTCAGCAGCATCCTCTGTCCATCTCGTTGACTTCCGCCTGGGGAAGCCGGTCAATACTGTGGGGTAAGTACAGGATGTCGTTTAACATATCTGTTGGGGAATAAAAACTTCTTAATGTTACAACTTTTCTGATTCAAAAATGTCTAAATCTACCTTCGTGTAATATGTCAAACTAACAAACGTCATCTTACTTGGGAAATGAGAGAAATCAAACTATCCGTAGCTACTACGAGTATAATACTCATTAATCTTGAAGTGCAAACCAAGAAAATCAAGATCTGATATGTTACATTCATCACGTTCTCTACCAATCCTCTACAAACTATTTTTATGAAAGTTGATTCTTCCATTTAATTATTCTTAATCGAGATAAAGGTTCGCATAAACGCTTTTATTACACAGTTCGTTTCTGTTACAAGAGAGATTTGTGGAGACTGAATGGGGAGTCAAATCTTTTAAAAGTAGGTCACTATATGTTGGCTTTCAAATCTCACTCTTTGAAACACCACGAACAAAAGAATTCTGACGTGATACATTCACATGACTTTATCCTCTATCGTTTATTATTGGATGTATAATTATTCTTACTAAAGCATATTTTTCTATCTACTTCATTCTAATCTAAATGAACCGTTGCAGAAATAGCTACAACACGCATTTCATTATAGCTAAAAAAACAAAAGTGATACTCAAATGTTACAGACCTGGACGCTATATGCTGGCCTTAAAATGCCATGTTTCCATGCAATCGCGAGAAACAACTGAAAATAGATGGGACTTAAAAAAAGAATGACAAAGTATTGAACAAATCGAACCATTAATAACGGATATCTCGGAACTGGCTGATGCTACAAAAAATTATTTCAAATAAATTGTGTTTTTTAAAGAGATCTGCAGTTTTTGTATAGCACGTTTTCATCTAACGCTTAACGTTTACCAGTTATATAAGATTATACATAATTTATTCCAAATAAAGTGGACTTCACAGGCTATTCCCAGAAAATTCAAGATATACATTTTATCTGTAATATAAATATCTTTAATATATTGGATTTTAATCAAAGCCGTTAGTGTCATTTTTTAAAAAATAAAAAATTTCGAAAAAATTTTCATGTAAAGTGTACTATAGGGTGGGATCATTTTCTTGAAAATCTTCGCGTCAATCCTCGTGTCGCATCTTTGGACGATATTGAACCTAAATACCAAGTTTGGTATTCATCCGACTTTTCGCTTTTGTGCTCATAGACACACACGGACCTTTTTTTAGAAGTGCCTTTTTTGGATTCAGAGGGCCTCAAAACATATATTCCCGGTGAAATCTCGGTATCGAATTTTTGGATGGAATACAATACTTCCCCTACTTACTATACGTAGTAGAGAAGTAAAAAACAAAAAATAGCGATAGTGCTTGAAAATATCTTGAAAATCCAAACCAATAACAACGAATATCTCTCTAATAAAAAATGTGTTTGGTATAAATTACATGTTTTAACGAGATTCACATTTTTTGTGTAATGAGTGTAATGAATGTATCTCCTACGATTTACATTTATCATAATAAGAGGATTTCAAATGTTATTCGTAGAAAATTCAAGATGTGCGTTTTATTTGTCATGCAAATACCAAACATGTGATATTTTAATAAAATCATTAGAACCATTTTTGGAAAAATTTAAAAGTGTTTGCATGTAAAGGGTAGTTTATTTGGTGGGAATGTTATTTTAAAGTGCTCGTATCACATCCTTGGAACATGAACTTAAATACAAGTTTGGTATACCTTCATTCATTATCTGTTTATCCTCCTCTTATGTAGGACTTACACCCCCAGGACTTACAAGCGGGTGCCTGGGGTCAGAGGAGCAGACACTCATGGATCAGACAGAGCATCCAGGATGGGTGATCAGCCCAATGCCTGGTATGGGATGAAGGAAGTAGATGAAACGAAATGTTGGTGAAATGGATGAAAGGAAAGGTGATGATGGAGCAGTTGGTGGAATGAATGGCGGGGGAAACCGGAGAACCCGGAGAAAACGCGCCCAGACGCCGCTTCGTCCACCACAAATCCCACATGCAGGTCCCTAGGATTGAACCCGGGCCGCCTCGGTGGAAGGCGAGCGGTCTAACCACTCGGTCACGGCGCCGCCCCTTTGGTATACCTTCAACTTTTCGTTTATCAGTTTTGCTCTTCACACACACACACGTGGACCTTTTACCTTACTTTTTACTTTCTCTACTACGTATAGTAAGTAGGGGAAGTATTGCATTCCACCCAAAAATTCGATACCGAGATTTCACCGGAAATACATGTTTTGAGACCCCCTGAATCCAAAAAAAGCATTTTTGGAAACATGTCCGTGTGTGTGTGTGTGTGTGTGTGTGTGTGTGTGTCTGTGTGTCTGTGAACAGCATAACTCAAAAACGAACAGTCGGATAAACACCAAACTTAGTATTTAGATTCAGTATCTTCCAGAGATGCGACACGAAGGTTTTCAAGAAAATCCCCCCACCCCAGACTACCCTTTACATGGAAGATTTTTCGAAAATTTTAATTTTCTCAAAAATGGCTCTAACGATTTTGATGGAAATATCATATGTTTAAGATAATGTCATGAGAAATGAAATGTATATCTCGAATTTTCTGGGAATGTCTCCAAAAGTATTCTTCATTGTGAACGACTTTTGCATAACTGGTAAACCGTAAGAGATAGACAGAATTTTACTACACAAAAAATGTAGATCGCGTTAAAATACACAACTTATGTCATATACATTTCTTTTGTTGAGTGAACCGTTTTCGAGATATTGCTTGTTATTTCCTTAAATTTTCCAATACTTATACTTTTTCTCAAATTCGTTATTCATTTTTACTTTCTCTACTACGTACAGTAAGTAGGGGAAGTATTGCATTCCACCCAAAAATTCGATACCGAGATTTCACCGGAAATACATGTTTTGAGACATCCTGAATCCAAAAAAAGCATTTTTGGAAACATGTCCGTGTGTGTGTCTGTGTGTGTGTCTGTGTGTCTGTGTGTGTGTCTGTGAACAGCATAACTCAAAAACGAACAGTCGGATAAACACCAAACTTGGTATTTAGGTTCAGTATCTTTCAGAGATGCGACACGAAGGTTTTCAAGAAAATCCCCCCACCCCAGACTACCCTTTACATGGAACCTTTTTCGAAAATTTTAATTTTCTCAAAAACGGCTCTAACGATTTTGATTAAAATATCATATGTTTAAGATATTGTCATGACAAATAAAATGTATATCTCGAATTTTCTGGGAATGTCTCCAAAAGTATTCTTCATTGTGAACGACTTTTGCATAACTGGTAAACCGTAAGAGATAGACAGAATTTTACTACACAAAAAATGTAGATCGCGTTAAAATACACAACTTATGTCATATACATTTCTTTTGTTGAGTGAACCGTTTTCGAGATATTGCTTGTTATTTCCTTAAATTTTCCAATACTTATACTTTTTCTCAAATTCGTTATTCATTTTTACTTTCTCTACTACGTACAGTAAGTAGGGGAAGTATTGCATTCCACCCAAAAATTCGATACCGAGATTTCACCGGAAATACTTGTTTTGAGACCTCCTGAATCCAAAAAAAGCATTTTTGGAAACATGTCCGTGTGTGTGTCTGTGTGTGTGTGTCTGTGTGTGTGTCTGTGTCTGTGTGTGTGTCTGTGAACAGCATAACTCAAAAACGAACAGTCGGATAAACACCAAACTTGGTATTTAGGTTCAGTATCTTTCAGAGATGCGACACGAAGGTTTTCAAGAAAATCCCCCCACCCCAGACTACCCTTTACATGGAACCTTTTTCGAAAATTTTAATTTTCTCAAAAACGGCTCTAACGATTTTGATGAAAATATCGTATGTTTAAGATATTCTCATGAGAAATGAATGTATATCTCGAATTTTCTGGGAATGTCTCCAAAAGTATTCATCGTGAACGACTTTTGCATAACTCGTAAAACATAAAAGATAGACAAAATTTTACTACACAAAAAATGTAGATCGCGTTAAAATACACAACTTATGTCATATACATTTCTTTTGTTGAGTGAACCGTTTTCGAGATATTGCTTGTTATTTCCTTAAATTTTCCAATACTTATACTTTTTCTCAAATGCGGTATTCATTTTTTTATGTCCTGGACATGCAAAGAGAATGGAATGCGCCACATAGCAACCAGCGTTAAAATATTTGACTATCGCTTAAAAGCTACCATATTTCCCTTGCACCTACAAGAAAATTACCAATAAGATTGACATCTCGATATCTCGATTAACATGAAGCATATGGAGAATAGGCGTTTGTAAAATTAGATTGTACAAGAGTAGAGAAAGTCATGTGAGTGTTACACATCAGATTTTTTTTTATGTCCTGGACATGCAAAGAGAATGGAATGCGCCACATAGCAACCAGCGTTAAAATATTTGACTATCGCTTAAAAGCTACCATATTCCCCTTGCATCTACAAGAAAATTACCAATAAGATTGACATCTCGATATCTCGATTAACATGAAGCATATGGAGAATAGGCGTTTGTAAAATTAGATTGTACAAGAGTAGAGAAAGTCATGTGAGTGTAACACATCAGATTTTTTTTCTTTGATTCAAGAAACCTCAAAACGCATTTCTAGCGAAGTATCGATATTGAATTGTTTGATGGGGCACAATACTTCGTGTCTTGACTATAGGTAAGCAGTAGAGAAAGTAAAAAGAAGTGGAATTCATACAATGCATATACCTAATGTTTTATGCTTGCTGTGCGGTTGTGTCGGCCACGTTATGATTGTGCTTGGAGAGCGCCAGTGTTTTTGTTGACGTATCAAGGCTATGGATCAGAGGGAAGAGAGGGGCAACGTGGTAGGGCAATGTACAATTACACAACGAATTACATTTTGCAGGCCTCAGCCTCACCAGTAAATGAAACCCAGAACTGTGATTGTTTTCTTTACCTTCCTTCCTTCCGATGTCCCCCCACTTGTTCTGCAACTGTTTAGTTCCTGTTCCCACCGCTCGCATTCATATCGTGGTCGATTAGTAAGTGAAATGTATTAAGCAACAGTCCAATGCGCTTTAAAATGAAAAGATCCAAAGCCTACTATATCCCTCTTCTTCTTCTTTTTATCCTATTTATATGCCGCTTTTAACATCTTGGATCATATCGGTAGCATTTTATTAGGAACAATAAAATTGCTCATCTGCAATAATGTGCACTCACTCGCTGTGGAATTAATCTCTTGGTTGGTATAACTTTTGGTTATTGCATTAAATTCACACACACATTCACACTCCCTTTCACAATTCCAGACTCTACAGAAGATACGGAATGATCCTGGTTAAAGAAAAACCCCCACCCTCCAGCTGGGAAATGAACCCGCGACCTCCGGATGTGGAGGTAGCATGCCAACTACCCGACCACAGAGGAAGTCTATATCGCACTTGTACCTACAATTAAATGTGCAATATAAGCATATCTGCAAACGTTTATCTCGATTGACTTAAGGGGACCTAGGACAGATTATATGATATTCTACAATTTTTTTCAATCTCTTTAAAATTTTGTATGTTGGTTCCCCTCATTCTAAATAGCATTATGTGTAAATTTCAATAAAATGTTTGAAGTAGTTTTTCAGATATGAGTTATTTTCTGTTTTTCATATCACGATATTTGAAAATTATGAAATACTCCTTGCGGGACAAATTTTATTTTTCATCAGTACCACTTTATCACATTAACATTTGAACTACTAACAAATCATCCTAGTATTCTTTTTTTATTTTTTGCTTTGAATAACAAATTATTAATTATAATCATCAATGCAGATATTATAGCCTAAAAAGTAAAACTTTTTAGGATTAATAGCCTACTGTGTCAAAGTTTTACGTAGTAGCCCAAAAATGATACTACAACTTCTTCAGTATGAACAGTAGTACAATTATGCTAAGTTTCATGCAAAACTAAGGAAAACTGTCCTGCATGGGACATTTGACACATTGAAAAATGTCGTTCTGAGAAAACTTAAATTTTATATTGAAAACCTTTATACAGGCTAATGTACTGGTGTAAAGGGTTAATATTGTCGAGAACCATAGCTCTTTCCCTCCTCTTTCTTCTTAGCATCCTCTGCTTGCAATTTTCAACACCCTCTTCTTCTTCTTTCTGGTGGACTTCTGCTGTTGTAATGTGGTTATTTTGAACTCCTCTCTTCCTCTTCTTGGGCCTAGCCTTGTCACAAATTATTTGAGCTGCCTCTGAGAGTCGACGTCTATCATTTTTTAAAAATGCTGTCTTCATATTTCGACCAGTTTCGATACCTTTTTTTTGCATAACTTTAAGCCCATCACTACATCCTTCAAGGATACCCAATGAGGTGAGGTGTATTCTAATTGGAGTAAGAATAACAATAAAACAATTTGTTACTTTGGGGCGCGAACCTCTGACTATGCAAGTAACCACATCATATCACAATGCCTTAACACGCTTGGCCATCTGATCACATGATATTTGCAGTATTGTCTGATCTCATTAATATTGTCTGCCTAATATTGTGTGTGATTTTTTTTTTAAACTTAAAAGTGTAAAATGCATATGTGCATCCAACCAAAACCCTTCAGTATACAACCATGCCGTCACACCGCATGCTTTAGTTGGGCCCTCCCCATCCCTTACCACAGTTTTAATTGAATGCAGAATATGCATTTTACCGGGTTTCGATCCTACGATCCTTAGTTTTGATAGGTTAGCTACTCCTATCGTACCTTAGACCGCATGGCCATAAATCCCGATGTCGAAGTCAAGTTGCAGATGGAAGCACATTGCAGTGTATAGCAGAGTGTTCAATGCACGCACTAAAATTTACCCCATGTCAATCGAGTCTGTGTTCCTTCAGAAATTCTAAGCGAGAGAAATCTTCTATCTCATTGTGCACGAGGTTGTGGAAGATGTCGGGCGTGGCCTTGCGCCGCCATATTTTCGCGGAAATTCACTTCCCGGTGTCCTGTACCCATCATCTTGGCACACTGACTATGGTGCAAATTCAAGTGATTGTTTGGAAAGAAAGTAACTATTTTGCAAGCGAGAACAAAAATAGGCGTGGCAGGCATTTAAATTTCCGTGCATGGTTTTTTAAAAACGCCTACCAAACCCTTTAAAAAGGTTCTTATCACCATCAAATGCATTTAAATGTTTGACCAACATTATAAAGAGTAAATTTTTGCAGAAATCAAAAATCTGAAAATGTTGGAAATTTTGACTAAAAAATCTGTCCTAGGTCCCCTTAATTGTATGGAAGAAGGAGCTTTTGTAAGAATATTTGTGGAAGAGTGGAAGGCAAAAGTCATGTGAACGTTACACATGCAGATTTTTTTGCCTCGTGGTCATGAAAAGAGTGGAATTTTAAAAGCATATAGTGACTCATCTCTTAAAGATTTGATTCTCGCTATACTCTTTTTGTATCTACAACGTTAATTAAAAGGTTATTCATAAGTCCATGTCACATTTCGGGAGTTTGTTGTGAAATAAGTGCTTGACATATCAGTGTGAATGATATATCAAATGAAAGGCAATCTCTCAAAGTTTGTTTGATATACCTTACAAGTGTTTAATGTGTGCGCTTCTGGTTACACGGGAGACATCCAGGCGATAGTCCAATTCCGCCCACACCCACACCAGCATGTCTCGGTCGATCGTTACTATCGCTGCTGTAATGCGATCTCGGAGGTCCTTCAAGTCAGCTGGAAGTGGTGGAATAAGCACCCTATCCTTCACAAATCCCCAGAGAAAGAAACCACATAGTGTTAAGTCCGGGGATCGAGGCAACCACCGAAACAATGCGACGTCATTGTCAGCATTTCGTCCAATCCAACGTCGCGGTAAGTTCTGGTTCAGGTACGCGCGCACAAGTCGATGGAAGTGGGATGGGGCCCCGTCCTGTTGGAAAACGAAGTCACCTCTGTCTGTCGGTTGTGGCATAAGCCACTGTTCTAACATGTCCAGATAAGTGATGCCAGTCACTGTGGATTCTGCGAAGAAAAAGGGCCCGTAAACCTTGTCCTTTGACAGAGCGCAGAACACGCTGATCTTTGGGTAGTCGCGCACATGCTCGACTGTCACATGTGAGTATTGGGTTCTCCAAATGCGCACGTTATGACGGTTCGCTTTCCCTAACAAGTGAAATGTTGCTTCGTCGCCGAAGACGAGTCTGTCTCTAAAATCATCATCTTACATTGCAGCCTGCATGTTGATGGCAAATTGTGTGCGAACCTGCTTATCACCATCTGTGAGCGCCTGCAGGAGTTCCAGTTTGTACCGTTTCACCTTCAGTTGCTTGCAAAAGAATTCGTTACACAGTCGACTGAGACATTCCCAACTGCAGACTTGCACGATTTGTCGATTTCTGAGGGCTGCACGCAAACAACTCACGAACACCTGCAACATTGGCGTCTGACGGTCCCGGCCTTCCGCGTCGTTTGGGTTGACACAGAAGACAACCAGTGCTCTTGAACGTTTCATACCACCTCTTAATGGTCCTGCGTTCTGGCGCATCCTTGTGAAAAGGAGTGCGAAATCGCCGCTGAACAGTCACAGTAACCTCTGTTTTTGCAAATTGTATCACACAAAAGCCTCTCTCGTTACCTGAGAACGTCATTTTGTACACTTCTGCCGCCTAGCGGCCAACCGCGTCACCACAACATGCGCGCTTCATGTGACACAAACTTGGAGAGTTTCTGTTTCCATACGTACATGATTCGAACTCGTCTTATACATCATGCACAAGATGATTTCCAAATGTGGCACTGACTTATGAATAACCCTGTAAATCATTTCTAAATACGATTATCCTGATTAATAACAAATAGACAAAGAATAAGGTTTTGTGAGAATTGTTTGTAGAGGGGTGGATAGAAAGGTCATGTGAATATAATACATTAGTTTTTATTGCATTCCACCCACAAAAAATCTGATGTGTTACACTCACAGGACTTTCTCTAGCCTTGTACAAACTATTTTTACAAACTCTTATGCTCCATCTATTTCATATTAATCGAGATAAACATTTGCAGAAACGATCTTTTGACATGCAAAGAGAATTACGTTTTACACCTTAGCGACCAGTTCTAAAAATATTTGACTATCGCTTAAGGCGTACTATGTTCCCCTTGTTTTGTAATTGCAAGGGCAATATAGAAATACAGTAGCCTTTAAGCATAGACATGTCTCTTAATAGCTGGTTGCTAGGTGCAGCACCATTCTCATTGCCACAGATTAATACTCTTTGCATATCCAAGACAAACAAATGAATAACGAATTCTCATTTGAGAAAATAAGTATTGAAAATTTTAAGGGAATAACAAGCAATATCTCGAAAAATGTATATGGCATAAATTGTGTACTTTAACGTGATCTACATTTTTGTGTAGTAACATTTTGTCTATCTCTTATGGTTTACCAGTTATGCAAAAGTCGTTCAGAATGAAGAACACTTTTGAAGACATTCCCAGAAAATTCGAGATATACATTTCATTTGTCATGAAAATATCTTAAACATATGATATTTTAATCAAAATCGTTAGAGCCATTTTTGTGAAAATTAAAGTTTTCATGTTCCATGTAAAGTGTAATCTGGGGTGCGGGGATTTTCTTGAAAACCTTCGTGTCGGATCTCCGGAACATACTAAACTTAAATACCAAGTTTGGTGTTTATCCGACTGTTCGTTTCTGAGTTATGCTGTTCACAGACACACATACGGACATGTTTCCAAAAATGCTTTTTTTGGATTCAGGGGGTCTCAAAACATGTATTTCAGTGAAATCTTGGTATCGAATTTTTGGGTGGAATACAATACTTCCCCTACTTATACGTAGTAGAGAAAGTAAAAAATTTGATAGCGACAACACAGGAAATACACTCTTTGAGGTCCTTTGAATGTAAAACTTTTTTTTAACGTCGGAGCGCCCGTATGTGTATGTGTGTGTGTGTGTGTGTGTGTGTGTGTTATGTGTGAGTGAACATAGTATAACTCAAAAACGAAGTGTCGAATAGTTTTTAAATTTCGCACTTCGATTCAGCATTTTCCAAAGATACGATACAAAAAAAATCTCTCTTTGCAGGGATAACTTTTGTGTACTTTTTATTTTCTGAAAAATTGCTATAATGATTTTGAATGAAGTGCCAAGTATTTAAGATATTTACATGAAATATAAAATTTACATCTTGAATTTTCTGGGAATAGCCTGTAAAATCCTCTCATTTGGAATGAATTTTGCACAACTTGTATATCATAAGAGATAGTCAAAAGGTTACTGCAAAAAACAGATCTGTTTAAAACAATTTATATTTCAAATACATTTCTATGGTATTAACCACTTTCGGGATATGCGTTTCTGTTTTGAATTTTTCATTAATTAAATTTTTGAATACGTCTGTTTCTCGTGGTATGCAATAGTATGGAAACCCGGTTTTAAGCATTTCACTATCGCTTCAGTCTCCTATGTCCCTCTTGTACTTACAAATGCTGCAACTTCTGCAATGTTTACCTCGATTAACAGAGATGTAGACAGAAAAATAGAATTTTATAAGAATGGTCTGTAGAGAAGACATAAAAACAAAGGAGAGTATGTAGAGAAAGTCAAGCGAACGTAACACACATTTGTTTTTAATATGCTCATGAAAAACTGTATAATATAAACAGGTGATGATCGTTTCTCTATTTTGCACATAACCATGGAGGAATAAATGTATATTCTAATTTAAGATAATAGATAAACATTTTTACCGTAACTAGATAAACGAACAATGAATAATTTTAAGGCCCAAATATTAAACATTTTTGTATAAGAGTTTGAGGAAAGTTTAATTAATTTTAAATGTTTTTAAACAAAATTTTTGAACGCAGACATTAGGAAGAGTTAACAGCTTATGTGTCCATATAAATGAAAATACATTATTTAGAGAAATAAAAGTGATTATTAATGCCATAAAAATAAGCCATAAAGGATAGTTGAGTTAAAGGAAATAATATAAACTATTATAATGGAAAATTAATAAAGAAGGTTAGGAATTTTAAATATTAGGAAAATATTTTAAGGTAGAATTGCACTGGTTACCAGTCAAGAGTACCGCTGTAAACCAGTAGTGTTGTTTCATTGTGGAGAATAATTGCTACTGTAGTTTAATAACTGGATACCAATTATGTTTTATTGCACAATTATTGTATTTTTCTTTATTTTAAATTTATTTCGTTTTATTTTCTTTTTAGTTACATAATTTATAAGTTTATCTGCAAAATGAAGTAACAACAAATAAAAAGCGAGAAATAAAAATATAAAATTTGCAATGCACGTCTTGGTTTAGGAAACCAAATACCAGGATAAAGGATTTCAGATTTTATGTTATTTTATTTTTATTTTTTAGTTCGAGTTATGACACTATCAGTTATTTCTCAAATCTAAGCCCCCGATATGACCATGGAAGTTAAAGGTGTATGCAAAAATAGGACTTAAGGATGACTTTTGAAATGATAATAGTACAAAAAGTCATATGAGTGAACCAGAGACTCAAAGGAGTACCATTACGATTACTTATATAGTGGTTTTAATAGACAATAATAATAATAATAATAATAATAATAATAATAATAACGATAACATAGTATAGAATATAGCCCCTTGATGTCATGTTACTAGAGGTATAGATTGGTTGGGATCACACAAGAACGCACTTCTACTATTTCGCAACAATGGTTTCATTTCCAATAATTGCCCATTGAAGGGTCGCTAGCACTGGACAGGTATTACGGTCGTTTACGACAGCAAACATCGGAGGAGACAGGTCACCGAACTTGTGGCTCGAAATGTCTGCGCTGAAATTCCTAGCATAAACGACAGGTAAATCAGCCTTGAGCGGCTCTCTCCATTCCATCCTTCTAATGTGCGCTTTTACTTTCCCGATCGTTTAATTATGACACTTAAAAGTATTTATTCCACACAAAGAATTGGTTATTCAAATCTTACCAGTTACCGAATCTTCATAAGAGCAGCTTTTACAACATATGTGTGTGTGACCGTTTTAAGATAAGTGAAAATTTTTAAGAGGGCATTTGACCCACCCCAAACAATTTTTACTGAAAAGATGTTTTAATAGTGTTATTTTCAGAAAACCAACTTAGCGAGTTTTATTAAAATAGTATTTGAGATCTTGCCATGAGAAATAATAGTTGTATTCTGAGCTTGTTGTAAATTTCCTTTAAGTATTTTTATTCCCATTTAATTCTATATGACTTGGGAACCAAAAACAAATAAATAAGTAAAAATTACGTAAGAAAAATATTGTTTAACTCCTTAAAATACACGATTTGTATGAAGTTGTTGTAGTATTACCTATTCGTTTCCGAAATATTCCCCCGTTGTATATTTATTTATATGCTTCCAATTTAAAGTAAGCCATCTAATGGAACGTATTTGAAAACGTTATGTTCCTCGTTTCGCTTTTCCTCCGCATGAGCTCAATATAGTCGGGAGCACACACGAAAGCGGCTGGGGGAAACCACTGCGCAGAGAGAGAGAGA
The DNA here is from genome assembly GCA_030765065.1 of Deroplatys truncata. NCBI lineage: Eukaryota > Metazoa > Arthropoda > Insecta > Mantodea > Mantidae > Deroplatys > Deroplatys truncata. The sequence continues at coordinate 18,754,455 of CM060976.1, forward strand.
GAGAGAGAGAGAGAGAGATCGTACAATAATTGTCTCATTCTCCCTCGCTATGCGCTGGAAGGTCACGTGACTCAGAGCAGTGCTACTGCGCAACCTGCGCTCGTCCGCTTTCGTATGTACTTCAGACAAACCAAAACCTACTTGTGATATACGCATATTGTTACCGTACCTTGTATGCAATTTTGAAACCATGTCTAGGCCAATATTCATTGCGAATAACACAACCGAATAGAATAATAATTTTCATAATGGATGTATGTGAACTTGTAAATGATACCTAAGAGAGGCATGTGAACATTAGACATAATACATGAGGGGGTAGTTCACATGGAGAGACGAAAGGAACGCGGAAAAGAGGACGAAGTGAAGGAGGTAAGGTTTCCAGAGAAGACTTGCCTTTGGACAGGAAACTATATTTGCTTGTTTGTTTGACTGACAGATTGATTGATTATAGATTGTTAATTGATGGACTGTTCGATCGATTGGTCGTTTTCTAAGAACAAGGAGAATATTATACTTACGGCAATTAATGTGGCATCAAAGTACTTTGTTTATTTGATTTTGTCGTAATTCTGTAAACGTTTATCTAGTTCTGGAGCATCTTAGCTTATGAAAGCAACTTTGTGCATAAACTGAACATAACTGCTTTGTAGAAATCCGTGGGTAAAATGATAGAGCCTCTAAGTTGGAAATTTTCAGTTAGTTCTTGTAATACGTAATGTTTCAAAAGATTGCTTAATTTATCTGAGGCAAGAGGCGTCATTTCATAACTAACCGCACATCTTAGAGTTCTAATTTCACAGTTTATATCCAAGAACATATTCGCACTTTTCTATGAAAGTGTATATTTTCAGCAACTGACGTTCCGTGACACTTGCGTATAAATAATTTAATACTTGATAATTTTATGATGACCTTATACACGTAACAGCTTTGTTAGCGACACAATAGGCTTCATTATGTAATTCTGGTAGGAGAATCTGCGAGCATAATGTTATATCATGTGTATAGGTTATAGGGCATACAACGGAGGGGGGACACCACGCGTACAGCGACGAACGGGAGATCTATTGTGGCTGCTACCCCCCCCCAGGAGGAAGGGATGAAGTGAAGGAACCACAGGAGGCTACAGGCCGCAGAGACACGCGGAAGTACCTAATAGTTCCTGGCTCGAAGACCCGTCCCACTATTGAAGCGGCCCAGAGAGGGCAATGAACGACCCGTCAACCAAGCAGCCATCTAATGTCCAAGATAAATGTCCTTTTTTGGAGCAAGCATCTGCGTCATCTGTCCGGCACCGCCACACACCTCGAAACCTGGTAGTACACCTTGTGCCATTTCCTCCCCTTCCACAAGCTCAATTACGTCTGTAGTAGCAGAATGACATATTCAAGACGACGCGGCTTGGATGTCGGAGTATGTCATTGGCGAATAAAGTCGCCAGTAGTGAGGCGGCAGCACTGCAACGGAGGAATGGAGAACTATTCAGCTAGGCCTGGCTTGAGTGATTTGGCACGAGGATCACGTCGAGGAGACGCTGAGAGGCAAGCCTACCGATAGCACGCTAACACGGAATGTGAGTCAAGGTGCATTATTTTTTCGGACTAGTCAAAATTTATATAACAACAAACTTTTCAAAATTATTTAACTTGAAGTGCCAAGGGCTAGAAGACAAGGAGAGATGCCTATAACGTTCTTTTGTATGATATAAAGAAATTTTCTTACGTGAGGGAAAGCAATATTTAAACGCTGTCAGTACGCCATTATTTGTAATGTTACAATACTTCTCAAGAATTGAAACAGGAGTCGATATACATTATATTTCAATAATTATGTAGCAATTACCAAGTAATTACTAGGTGACCCGTTATAATGGGAAAAATAAAACAGCAAAAGATATATTCTCGTGTTTTAGTTACAAGTTATTCCTACCTATACCGAGTAGGGGAATTCCTTTCCTGAACTTCCTTCACATTTTACGTGTATATATAACTGGGTTATGGGCAAGGTAGAAATAAACAAATGTAACAACCTGAAATATCAGAAGGTAACGGAAAGAAAGGGAAATGAGGATAATAAAATCCTAGATGAGAAACCACCCCAGTATTCGACTACCGACCAGGTAATACTACGAAAAAACCAAGGTTAGTGTGGATGTCTACGGGAATTGAACGCGGGAACCTCCCTATGCAAGCCTCACACTTTACCGTGGAACCAACTCGCTCGGTTTATATCATGTGTACTCTTTTATTTGTTTATTGATTCTGAGATTTGGTTTTATTGATTGGATCAACCACTTATACCAGGTGTGCAGAAGACGATATAGCTGCTTCCACTACCAAGACTCTAGAACTGCTTATTATTCAGATATAAGTGTGTTCAACCTAGTCCGGTTAAACGATATATTGTGGAAGGAGCACAGACGTTCCCCTTAAACTACTAAGAGAATTCCTTAATAACCTAGTCCGTGTCCAAAAATTTATCTAACAATAAGTGATTTGCAGTGCAATAGCTGACAATGTTGCAACATCAGTCTATGCACCGAGTGAACGGTATAGCTCTCCAAGTTTTATGTTAGTGAACTATTTACAGTGAACGTAAATTATAAAACTCATACAAATAAAGCCTTTTACAAACTTTTCCTGAAAATATACTTGCCTTTTGTATTTTCGCTCTCATCTGGCCGCGCATGTTGCGTGAAGGAAGATAAATCATCTGGTACTATAGCTAAACCACCAGCAGCTAGGTATAATGTAGCAGCCACAGATATATCTAATCCTATCCACGGCTCAAAATTTGTTTCATTGAGATCCCGAACTACTGATAGTATTTGTTCAGAACTAATTTACAACCTGTGCTTTTTCCAAAATAACTAAATGAGAAATTTCCATCATTATTACTTTTTGCACATTATTGCATCGGGTATAGAAATATTCTTTCTGCTTCAAGGGTTTCGAACAGACTTTGCGGTTCTCTCTCTCTCTCGCTTTCTCTCTCTCTCTCCTCTCTCTCTCTCTCTGCATAAGAAACTTTTCATTTACCACATCTCCACTGAAGCATAACGATAGTGATCCGACAATCTGGATGGCATCCGCTAGAAAATTTAATTCGATATGTCTCAACTGCATCTCTAGCTGCATTACATAAATTAAAGTTCTGTTCTTACTAATCCCGATGTGTAAAGGTTTCCATAGTTGACTTCTTTACGCAGCAGTTCGCGATCTTTTCACTCCACTGCAGTTTAGTGTAGCCACTATTATTCACTGTGACCCAGGTTCGGGGAAGTGCATGACAAATGCCACGTTGTCTGAGATGAGACGAGAAACGTACAATATTATGGAGGGACAATTATTAACTGAAATAATAATTTAAATCTTTTGCAAAACCTTCGGCTATTTATGTCACGTTTAACGTCTTCGACGCCAAGCAAGGCATGTTTGTTTATATGATGACCTAACTCGAGGCAACAAGACAGAGATAATTGCTACCCTAAGAACGATTTACATCGTGCTACTATTCAAACTAGAAATATACGAATTTTTAATGTAACATTGCATTTAAAGACATGTTAATAAAGGCTACTCTCAATGGCGTCCACGGTTTATTTCAATTCACACTACATTAACAAAATGTAAGGTGATTTAGTGGGATCTGGACATGCGGGAGATCTCCATACATTTAACAAATTTAACTACTGTCGGGACGGATCCTATCGGGAAAAGCTGGATCTGTGTGCATACGTGTTTATTACATGTTTATTATCAGGCTAGGTTGGGTGTTACGATTGGAACTCGTTATTTACGTGGATGTTTGTAAAACAAACACAAAGATAGGTTAGCACCATACCACTGTTATACAAAGTATAACATTTGGTAGATCATCTGTTTTAGTTTGATGTTCCGTTAATTAAATTACAGGATACAAACTTTTGTTGCGTGTTAGAAAAGGCAGGAAGCCTGTAGCCGTTATAAAATGTAATGTATTTGACACTGTCTGTTATACATTGGCCGTCAGTGTAGCTTGGCGTGAACCCGACATCGCGATTGTGGGAGATCTGACATCAGGAATCGGCCGTTATGAGATCCGAGAACTATCGGAAGCAGCTCAGGAAACTAAAACAAAGAGTAAGGCTCGAGTAAAGGTATGGAGGGACTCAGTTCGTCAAAACAGTTAAACAATGTAAGTCACCATCGTGCAGTGTATAGTAGATATTAGTGTAGCACTACAGTATGTGGGATAGTGCCAAAATTAGTTTCACGTGGCGCGTGTGATAAATTGCAATGGAGAGGAATTCTCGTGTGATTAACGCAAATAATTGCATTATTATTTATTGTTGTTTGAGGAACAAAATTTGCATTGTAAATGCATATTGTTCAAATGATTTTCTGTGTTGTGATATTGTGTCGAAATCTCTCTCATTAAGGGAGAATACCACACTTTGACATCGATTTAGTTTTTGTTTAAATTCAGTTGTATAAACTTATGAAATAGACCCTAGATACAGTAAATGTAATACGAACATATATATATATATATATATATATATATATATATACGAACCTTCGTAAATAAATTGGAGTAAAATTGATCAACATATATTTCAAAATAAAGTAATTCACCTTGGAGTATCCAGGCCTCCCTAAACCACCTTAATATTAGAAAAATTGGCTTACACGACTGAAAAAAGAGTATGAGTAAGTACAGCGTGCCACTTAAACTTAATTTAATGCAAGACAAACATATAGTTACGCTTCCTGAAAACAAAAGCCTCAAAGCACAATAGGCAACAAAATTCTCAAAACCGATATTTATGAAGTCAATAATTATCACAATAATCTGAGAAGTATAGTGATATAAAATAAATAATAAAATATTTAATTTCAGTGTATGTATAAAAAGGAGAAGCATTGGGAAAATTGTTGACTGTTAAAAGCGACAGAAAGGCCAGACAGGCACAGTTTAGCTAATTAGGGACCAGCCCCAGGTATAAAGGGTAAAATAGCTGAAGCCAGTTACTCTTGGAATAATTGGGTGCAGTTGCACTGGCCGGGATGTGAAGGCCATTCCAGACTTCATGACGCTAAGATTGAGGAGCGTTTGAGGGGAGAGTAGGGGAAGTAGTAGCTTGTGTTTCCTTGTGCAGCGTGGGTAAAATTCATTCTGTCCTGAGTGCTTGATGAGTGCAGGACGACATTCTCGTCGTGCGGAAAAGAATGGTGGCAAACATGCTAGAGGGTAGAACGCTTAGGTGTAGTTAATATTCTTCGGTCTTGGTAAAGACACAGTAGCATCGTATGCATTTTAAAAGTGATCGGCAAACCTAAAGTATTATTTTAAATAGTGAATAAAAGTGTTCCAAGACAGTGTTTGTGTGTTTCTCTGTACACACCCACGCATACCCTGAGGTTAAGGTTTCATGCTGGAGCAGCCGTGGCAAAAGAAGAACCAACTGGGAGGAGACAAGCAGCAACCGTGAGGCAAAGGTATTGCTTCTGTGCTTCAGTGGATGGAGGACGTAGCGTGGTTGCGTCAATCTCTTCTTGAGATGGGGAATAAAGAAATATGCTACGACCAAACTGACATGGTGTAAAATTGCGTTCTTCTCTTGCTTGAATCCCATAACAAATAGTATTACCTGTTTCAACAAGATTCACCAATCAAATGCAGGAATCTAGCCCACCGTGGTCGATATTTTCTCTCATAAATAACTAAAATGTTTTCCTATTCACTGAGAGTGACATGATTCTATGTTCCAATCCCTGAAAGTTTATGACCTATGAACACATAGTTTTTCAATGTGTTACCGCGGTTTTGTAACTATTATTCTTTCCAACAGATGGACGTGCTGATGATATCTTCAACTATTCCGAACATAAAATGTATGATCCTATTTGTGAACTAACTAGTAGGGAAAAAATGTAAAAGTAAATATGTTCCAATACTTTGCTCTTTGTCACTCCTATTTTTGAAATGTAAGCGGTAATCTCGCTCTCTACTGCTTACTATTCTTCGGAACAACGAGAACGCATGTGTACGCTGATGACGACACGTAGGGCATGTGGGTACACTCGCACAAAAAAGTAAAGACGTAAAGTTGAAGCCACCTACCATTAGACTTCTGCCTTATGACTGGTTCTGGTCGTGAACTCCGTTACGACCAGCTATGCTAATAGTGTGAACTGCCGGCTCTTTGGACACAACTGGCATAGTCTAAGCGCTGGAGGTTCATTTTCCACCTTTACTTCTTTGTGTGACTGTACAAGGAAAACTGAACAAGGATTGTATATTCAATGCTGGCAGTGAAGTGGAGGAGGAAGTGAAAATTTCAGACTTACACTTCATATATACTGGAAAAGGAGATGATTCCATTTGTTTGCTTTCTGCCAACATAGTTGCTTACAGACAGAATCTTTACTTGGTTGGTCGGATTTATATTTACAAGTATGATATTTAAAATCGTAAGAAGCTCTCCACATTTTTGTCAATTTGTAAAACGGAGAAAACAGAAGTTTTTCAGACATCTGGAATGAAAAATAAATGCCAGCTCACGTGACATTTATTCAGATAACAGGGCGGTAATTGTAAGTTTTGATAAATTTTATTCAGGGACATAATTAAAACATTTTAAAGTTTTGTATAATTGTAGGCATACGAAGTATTTTGAAGGTGATATTGCTGCCAAGAGAAACTAATCAGGCTTTAGTTTCAATGAGGTGCACCAACTTTCCTACTCATGCAGATGTGTTTCTCTAGAGTTCTAGTAAATCACTCCTCCTTTTCATTGTAAGCAGCCCATATGAACGAACAACAGAAAATTGGGCAACTTCCCGGTGCCTTTGTTATTTATGCAAGTCATTATACAACCACGCACATGACTTATTTCTGATGTACAAAAGTCATGTTTCAGAGTATTCTAATTATTTCCAATATTAACTACAATACTTCATGTGGAATCACACCTTAAGCTATGAACACCTATAGCCCTTCCATCACATGTAAGTAATAAATCTGTAACTGCAATTTTACTAATAATTTTCTCTTTGGTTACTGATGTTGTAAACGGCTATCTTGAAGCCAAATATCGCATCCTTAAACTGTGAATGCGCGTACGTGTGTAATTTTTAAGTAAGAAGGTCCAAAACCTATTGTTTTGAAACTTGGGATATAACATGACTTACGTTTCACTTATAAAACAGACTTTATGGCACTTTAATTACTTCCCAAAATAGTAGCTTCTAATAGAACACAAGACCAAAAATCCAAAATATCCTATTATTTTTGTTTTATCTTGTTTTTGTTCCTTTTGTTTTATTAACTGTAGCATTACGAAAGCTTATAACCATAATGTGTTTTACAAGTTATATTATTTATAAAACATGCATAGCATGAAAATATAGAAGTTATACCTACGAGTTTTTATATCTACCATTCGTGAACGTAAATCAGTTACAACGAGAAACAGCATAATTCAGATCATAATGCAAGCATCAGCAAGCGCCATAACATAATGTTCTTTCAAACCGGTTTACTTATGTTTTAATGTATATTAATGTTCCATAGAAATTAGTTGTATTGCCGGTTTTCAAAACATGTGAGTTGCACAAAGACAAGGAGAGTGTATAGGCAATGGAGGGGAAGTGGATGAGAGAATGGGAGGGAGATTGGAAAGAAAGAGGTAGAAACAATGACTGACAAGGAGGGGAATGATAGAGGTAAAAAAGAGAGAGACAGAGAAGAACTCCGCATTTAACACAATAATGCGAACAGAGATGTGGGTTCTGCTGTTGATTATATACTTCGAAAAACAGAATTTTTAGCTTTTCCATGAAAATTGTATTTATGTGGTTTGCTACCTATGACTACTGGTGGGATGCTTCATTCAGTGTAAAGGATAATTTGGCCGTGACAGTTATTTAGGAATGAAAACGCAGATGCACGTTTGTAGCGCATTAATTCCTTTTGTACTCAATGTACAATATGAAAATCGAATACACTGAAGTCCAGAAAGACAAATGTTGGTGAAGTTGGTAACACATTATGCAACAGTTATTTGTTTCTCTTCCCCATCTCTGAACAAACTGACTGTTAAACTAACCAGCTGTATTTATCGTTTTCGCGGTATGTAATACTGCAGCTGTTACAATTATATGCATGGGATATAGCTTCAATGGAATTTTAGATTACATTTATACACTTTGTAACATTATAGAATGAAAGGAAACTCTTCACTGATGCCGCAACGTCCATCGTTGACATACGTTATTGTTACATTCAAACTTCATTTAATTCCTAATTTAATGCCACAACAAACGCATAGCTCTCTAAAGATACTTCCATATGACTAAATATCTATACGGCCTGGTTCACTGTGTGCATGGATTTCTAACTACATTTTCAACAACTTTCTTGAAGCAAGGCTGTTCCGACGCAAAGATATCTTCCCATCTGGTTCTTGGTTTACATTGTAGTAATTGTTTTGCAACCATTTTGTGCGTTGAGTCACTGTCATTTTTAGTGCCTTGGGTAAAAGTAAAGCTACTGACGAACGGAAGGAGCCCCCGAAACCGGGGCAGAGCACCGCACGCAGACCATCCACCTCTTGTGCTTCTACCGTGACCCCTGGGAGAGAGGGATGAGGGTAGAGACCCAAAGGATGACCAGACCCAGATTACGAAGGGCGCAAACACGGACGGGTCCCCAATGTTTCCAGATTCAGCGCCTCCAGCTCCACCCGAGCCCAACCATTGGGTCCCGAGCCTCCGGGGAGGTACCCGAAGGAGCGCCTACCAGAAAGCACCAGAAGCCAGCGTCCCAGCGTCCCAGGCAGAAACCTTCACAAAGAGCATAGCCACCATCCAGCCGCAACCTCCGAAAACTGTCGCCTAGTCCTGCACTGAAACAGGTGACAAGGAAGATGATGGGTATAGGAAATGAGGGGCAGGAGAACCTGGTAGAATATGAATCACCCCAGCAGTCGCCTGCTGACCCGGGGAAACAATGAAAAACCAATAGATCAGAATGGATGGTCGTCGGGATCGAACCCGCACCTCCCGATTGCGAGTCGCACATGTTACCACGGCGCCATCTCGCTCGGTGTTGCCTCGGGAATGTGATGTTTTAATGCATATCGTGAAATCCATCTGAGAATTTTGCACTTTAGATGCTTCCATTCACTTTTTAGTGATGTTTCGAGGGTCCGGTTTTAATTTCCATAATTATAACAGTAAAGAAACTCAAAATCTCATAAAATCCAATTATTGTATCTTTTCTTAAAATGTATGTGTTGGAACGTCTTCAATTTTTATCTGCGTATTTTTCCTGTTCGTAGAAGAACCAGTACCACATACCTAGTTATACATAATATTTTAAAAGAGATATGCTTTTAGAAAGATAGATACTGAGTTATACTTAAGTAAACAGAAATAAAAACAGAAATACATTAAGTGTATTTTACTGCATTTGAGCAATCATCAATGCATTATAAATAATATAATTGTGAATTTTCTCTTATAATCCTTCATTAAACTTAATAACTTATACACAGAATGGCCAACTCTCGGTTTTTCTTCTCTTCAGTTCTTGTGCAGAATTTAATTCTTTGTTCCGATAAAATTATCATCACTTGTTTTTAAAAATATCCAATCAAAATGTGAACAAAATTTATACGAATCTGATTTTCACAACTTTAATCCTCTGAGGATTGACGTAGTATCTTTTCCTATTATTGTTCACATCTTTTATCTAAACTTTTGCAAAATACTTTTAATTTTCAACAAAGTATTTGTTAAAACCAACTATAACCATATTCAGCCATAAAATAATGTAAACCTCTTGCATAGCCTTAGAGTTGAAGCAGAAACTATAGGCAGTTGGAATCAACGGATTCATACCCTCCCAAACATCACCAAGTACTGAGACGTAAAATCTTTAACCTGAGGATAAGAAATCTGTCCAAAAACTCCTGACAGAAGGATGTTTAGTGTACATCAATGGGATCGGGAAGTAAAAGAAGTCTGGAGCAGTGAAATAATCTTGAAGTCTGGCGTTCAAATTCGAACACAAAGTATTTAGATTTAATTAAGTAAACGGATCGATGTTTATCTCCCTTGAACTGTTCGCCTGGTACGCAATGCATAACTACCCATGAGAAACAAGCATAAACGCTATGCCCAATCTGCCTGTTTTCTCACTACTCAGATACAAACAGAGCTACGTTTGTTTCTTTCTTTCTTTTTTTTTTTTTTTGTGGTCTTAAGTATCATACACGATGAAAACAACGCTGCAAAAATTATCGAAAAATGTGACGCGATAAAGTGTCATTCATAATTATTATAAACTGAAGGGTAAACACAAGCTAATTGCAAGAGCCTTTGAAACAACTGACAAAGGAACTCCGTGAATCACATTTCAAATCCCAAAGAAACTCGCAACATACAGGAATGATATCAGGAAGCCATATTTTGCCCCTCCCACCAAGGTTTCGCAGACGGTTGGAACATCCATCAAGTGACATTTCTTTGGCGAGCTCCTCAGCGCTGCTAGTGCCCAGAACTTAAGCAACCAACATTCACCAGTAACGGAGGTTGTAACTTCCGAGAGGTAACGCATTTTAGGAATGTACTATTACCGACATGGGATGCATATAAACTACAGTGTACCCTTTCTGCAATTCCATGAACAACGAAGTGTTGGTAAATGTTTTGTATACTCTGTTGAATTGAATACACTGCCCAACATTTATTGTAATTGTAGAAGCAGGGCTACATTTTTAGTTGATATTTTACCACTAATACTAAAATCATAATATACAATGTTGAGTGGTGTATCTGACCTAACAGATATACAAAACATTTACCAAATCTTCGTTTTCAGAACTATTGCAGAAAGATTCTACGGTCGTTTATACACATCCCACGGCGATAGTAGAATATTCCGTCTCGAAAGTTCAAGTTTGTTCCAGGGAGTTCCATTGTCAACTGTTCACATGCTCTTGCGATATGATTGGTTAGTGTTTACTCTTCGGTTTCTCAATTTTATGCAAACGATCCTGAAACAAGAGCTGCATGGAAAAGCCCTCCCTCTTCTACTTGATTTGTGGTTCGATCAAACTCATGCCACATTACCATAAAGATCAGCGCATCAAAGTAATCCCGCCCATTACTGCCAACTATTTGACGTGTATTTTTTCGGCAGTATGCGTTATTTTCAAGAAGGCTTGAGGAACATATTGTTCTGCGCCATGCCGCAGTGGGTTAAAGCGTGGTCCTGTCTCTCAGCCACAGAATGCGCCTAAAGGTGTAGTAGGACCGATGCTCACTCAGCATCTGGTGCATTTGAGGAGATACAAGTTCGGTCACGAAAACCAACTTTTCGACTGCCGAAAGCATGATGCTGACCACATCATTTCCCCGCACCAATTGGATAATGGACCATCCCTATTATGCGTCAGGTCGGCAGTAGGGTTGTTAGGCCTAGGCACAACAGGACTGTCTTGTGACATCATTTATTGAGGAATATATTAGGCGCTAAAAACAAAAAAAAAGTATTTACATGATAGAGTATTTACTTTAAAAATACATAGTCTTATTTATAATCAGTTGAGTTCTCCAAAATACCAGCCCATGTGACGGTATGTGTGAATACTTATTACAAAATAGTTTTCCAAGAATGTGGTAGAGATATGCTTCAACATTTTTTCTGAATGCGCCTCTACAAACTGTGAAGAAAATACCATATAGTATGTATCTTGTGCGGTGTGCGTCTATGCTTTGTTTGGAGTTACATTACCATGCAGAGGAATATTAATTCTGCAACAATAAGTCCTTCTCTATTAATAAACATGTACATTTCTTTGCATCTATACTACATTTTACCCCCTACTTCATATCAGCAGGCTTATGGGTGTATGCTATCGACACTGATTTGTTACACTTACTCTGTTCATTTACTTGAATAAAGTGATACATGCTGAGTACTTCCGGTATCGCGCGCTATAATGGAACGTGAATAAAGCACATATCATAGGTCTCCACCTCCCCGTCCTCTTCCTCTTTAGGTCTTCGTTTGGGGATTCCATAAAGTAAAAATAATGATTGCATATGTTCCAAACGTCGGGCAACGCAGAACATCCCATATAAATGAAACCAGTTAATGAGTGGTCCAAGTGTCCTCGAAACGTAAAAAGCAAAGCATGGGGCACGTTATACCGTTTACTGCCCTACGAACATTACTTAAGGATTTGAAGCCATGGGATTTCCATGTGAGTAAAATACTGACCTGCGTTGAGAAAGCAGTATATACGACAAAAGAGGTTATGCGCATGCATCAAAATACACAGCAATAATTGAAATCCAAACATATCGCTGTCATGTCTTATAATTTTCTACAGTTAAATAGTTGCCAAATTTCCCACATGGTAAGGTATTAGAAGGGACTAAATTGTGACGGATACGTAGTGAGGAACTAGGAAAATTTGAAGTGAAACCCAAACTTAACTTATGGTTTCTAAAAGTTGACTAAGATGTAAACATAAAAGTTTGGGTCTAGTTTATATTTAAATGAGCTGTTATTTTAACGTCAAGTGACTTAATGTATGGCACTAAACATTGCAGTAGATTTACTGAGTTACGTTGTTTGCTGGATTCTGTAGATGTGTCTCTCTGAGTCGGTTGCTACTGCTGCTGGGCTGATCCTCTCGGTTGGCTGCTGTAACCCTATTATGCGGTCCAAATCTCTTGATGTTTGAGGCGTGTCCACTAAAACGCCAGTAGCGAATAGTAGCAGTGCAGCGTTGCCTCATACAGGACAGTAAACCTCGCCGTTAGTAAAACTCTAATTGGAATATCATGTGCGCGCATACGTATTCATATTTCAGAAAAGCAACAAGTAGCAAGGATAAAAGGCGACTTTTCCTGAACAAGTACAAAAAAGAATCTTATTTTTATACCCAATGGTTCACCATTAATTTATAGTTTATCTTTCGTCATGTTTAAACGGAGACTTTTAGTTATAGTCATACTTGTAATATTAATAAATCCATTGCTGTCGTAGTCACCTTATATATTGTTAGGTCATAGACACAATTATTACTTAATAATGTGCGATTCTCCATGTCCTAAATAAATTTAGAAACAGGTATTCCACGAGGTTTTTTAATACAGCTACAAACTCGTCATGAAAATCCTTTCAAAGCCCTCTGACGCAGCTGTACAAAACCATACATGACTTCCTTTTTTTGTATTTTTTTGTATTTTTTATAAGTAACGTCATGTATGGTTTTGTTTCACAGAATAATACCATTGGAAAACCAATAATTAAGTGCATTTTAATGGTTATTATGTTTATTTCTGCATGATGCAGAGTCCTGGAATCAACCACGTATCCGTTACGTGAGAGAGCGTGTTGTGATTTTTAGAACATTCAACACCTCATTATTTGGAATGCACTACCCTAAAAAATAAATAAATAAATAATATATATAAAGCATAAGCCAACAGAACTTTAAGCAGAGAATCAGCAACTGCTATCACATTCTCGAGGAAGCATCAACAATGGGATTCATTACACCATTGACGCGATAGCTCAAGGTTAAAACAAACACTGCTGGTGTACTTTTTACAGCACGTTTGTGACTAAGCTGTAAATTCAACTTCGGTGTACTGAGTTCTTGCAGTGATAGCTTTGCCTAGTGTTTATAAAATTAACTCTTTCCTAAAAATGTCGCTTCGTAAGCCGATAGTACCATTGGATATAGCAATAAGGCTAGGGCTGCTGTTTTCAGTGTGTATAATTTCTTTAAAAAGTATGCCAACGAAGAAAACAGCAAAAATCCTAACTTCACGAAATGTCAAGAACTTACTTCTGAAGCGTGCTCATTAAGTACATCAACTGTTTCACGTGTGTGTAGGCAAGTAAATTATTTACATCGCCGAGAAAGCATATACCTACGCTACCTAAGAGAGTGACAAACCTGGACGATCGAAAAAGATGTTCTTTTTTAATTTTATGATAAATGTGATATCGAGGACGATGAGGGTATCCCGTTAACTGTGCCAGTCGAATAACAAAGGACGCATAGAAAGGTATGTTTTTTATTTCTCTATTTGTGTATTACATTTCCATTATCGTGTCTCTTCTTGTTTTCTTGCAGTGTTTAAGTGAACATTGCGATAGCATTTATAACAAACGCGTAACGTTCTGATGAAGCGAATGAAGTTTGGCAACCGCCCGACCACTCCATATTGGTTGTCATGAAACGTCAAGAGATTTGGATCGCACAGTAGTAGTTACCATAAGGGGTATTCTCATATGGCTAGAAGCTATTGTTGATTTCTCTAGCCACAATAATAAGCCAAAGTTATTATTTAACCTTTGCAACTTTATTTTGCGTTATTTATTTTCGCTCCAAATTTTCAGTATATATTACATGTATTTTAATAACAATACACACATCATTCCTTTAGAATCGTTTTTAATGAAGGCTTAGGAGAAATACAACATTTCCTTACCCTGGAATATTAAATTTTCGCTCTCTTTTATCTCGCGTAGTTATTCACAGAAAGTATTTTACTTTCTCCACTATGTATAGTAATTTGGGAAAGTATTGCATTCCACTGAAAACTTGATATCGATATTTCACCGAAAATATATTTTGAGGTCTCCCCTAAACCCCCAAAAAATCGTTTTCATTTCTCTACTACGTATAGTAAGTAAGGGGAGTATTGTATACCACCCAAAAATTCGATGTCGAGATTTCACCGGAAATATATTTTTGAAGCCTCCTTAACCCAAAAAAACATTTTAAAAAAGATCCGTGAGTGCGGGGGGGGGCGGCTGTGGATGTGTGATGGGTGGGAGTGGGGTTGTGTGTATGAGAGAGAGAGAGAGAGAGAGAGAGAGAACAGCGTGACTCAAAAATGAAAAGTCGGATAAATACCCAATTTGGTGTTTAGGTTCACTATCGTCCAAAGATGCGACACGAAGATTTTCAAGAAAATTCCCCTCTCCCAAACTATTATTACATGGAACATTTTTCGAAATTTTTGATTTTCTAAAAAAATGGCTCTAAAGATTTTGATTAAAATATCATATATTGGAGATATTTACATTATAAATAAAATGTACATCTTGAATTTTCTTGGGATAGCCTATGAGCCCTCTTCATTCGGAAGGAGTTTTGTATAATCTTGTATAACTGGTAAATGTTAAGCGATAGACGAAAACATACTACACAAAAAAGTCCTGATGATTTTCATTTGTTTCTCGTGATGTCAGGGAAAGAGTATGGAATTTAAGGCCCGTGTAGCGTCCAGTTCTAAAACATTTGACTATAGTTCCCTTCGTACTCGTATCTGTAACGAGATGTGTAATGAAGCTATTTCCGGAAAGGTTTATCTCGATTAAAATGAAGTAGATAGGAAAATAAACTTTCGTAACAATAATTTGTAAACACACTAATAAGCGATTAGAGAGATGAGAAAGCCATGTGAGCGTAACACAGATTTCTAGAATAAGATCCGTGTTTGTGTGTTTGTGTCTGCGAACAGCATAACTAAAAAACTAAAATTTAGGATAAATATAAATTGGGTATTTAAGCTCAGTACCTTCCAAAGATGCTACACGAAGATTTCCAAGAAAATCTCCCCACCCCGATTACCCTTTAAATGAAACGTTTTTCAACATTTTTTATTTTCGCAAAAATGGCTCTAACGGTTTTAATTAAAATACTACATATTAAAGACGTTTACACAACAAATTCAATTTATATCTTGTGAAAGTCATGTGAATGTAACACAACAGATTTTTAACGATGTTCTTGTGTTAGTGGTAAAGGTATTACATCAACAGGGAATAACATCGCTAAACGCAGTTTTTGCGGGGTTAACTATAACACGACGGTTACTTAATGGAATCTCTTACCGGTGGAGGTTTTCCCAGTAAAAGCAAATAATAATTGTTCTCTAACTTCCTCGTTCCGTTTTACTTTTTATACAGTTACCTCTTGTAAGTAATGCTGCTCTATTTTTCTTCCACAATCGAGATAGCATCTCCTCCCTAAAGCTTTAGCGTCTCTCTAGGACTTGTTGAGTTACACTATTCATAGCAACGAAAGCAATATGTATCTTTTCTATCTTACTCTAAATGATTAACATTTACCAATGATATTTTGACGGTTATAATTTTATTTTACATATTTTGATAAATAGGGTTTTATACAGTTTGAGATATTCAGAACAAACTTCGTTTAAATAACTCCAGGAAATTTAGCTTCAGATTTCTTGCGCGTCATTTCCCGGGTGTTGAAGTAAGCAGAGATTGGGTGACATGTGCAGTTTAGGGTAAAATATCGCTTCATTTCTCCGACAGGTGGGCGGTTTATGTAATTTCTGCTGACATACGCTTACGTCAGTGTCTAACGAAGCACTAATCAACATTTTGTCGGGCATTTAAACTTAGGGATTTTTGACAGCTCTCTCTCTCTCTCTCTCTCGACCAACCTAGTAGGAACCTTTGCTGGTCAGCTCTTTAAATTCGTTTAGTGTTAATCTGCAATCGCGGCGTAGGCGCTAGGCCCGAATATGATGCACAACCAGATCCCCTCTGCCACGCAGGTAAATCTATCACTTATTTAATTCTTTCTTGTTTAAATGTAGCTTAAGTTATATTAGACAAATTAAAGATTAAAAATATTGAGAACAGAAGTTGCATTTCTTACAATAGCGTCCTTTCACCACTTTTCCAGCTACCGCAACCAGTAACCCTCTTGAGGCCATCCTGTGATACGTTCCCCATCTTGTACGTGACGTCTGGTCAAGATTGAGGCAGTATTTTTAACACTTAAATGATTTAAGTCAAATTATATAATATGTAAATTCAATAACATCCCGCCTTGAAGCAATATGTGTATGCAAGAATTCGTAAAATGTATGTAACAGTCATTGCATATGCTTATATTATTGTATTCATGAGTAATAATGCTATGTAAATACATTAAGTAATTTAATAATGTAAGAGCTGTGAGAAATAGGTCAAAAGTTGCTAACAATGAGGTAACAACGAGGTAATCTTGAGGCAATAATGAGTTTGAGAGTTTAACATTACTACTTCTGATTCTTGGAAGCAATAATGTAATTTTAGTGACGGTTTATAAAATAGCCAATCAACAACCAGAAAAATCTTTAGTTAAAAGAAGGTATTCTATTGGATTAGGAATAGCCAATCAGAGACTTGAAATACAGAAATTTACAAGTTTAGACGGTTGAAATCAATTCAGTTGCCTGCAGACAGTGATTCTAACCGGACGCGAGACACATCCTCGAGAGATTTAATACGTTTTCGTGTGAGACGAAAAATAAGTTTACGTGTTAAAAAGTACAAGTAATTGATTAAAGAATCTCACAGCTCCCTATATCAGTGAAGTGTTATTTAAATCGTATCAAGTATTAATAATAGGAGTGAAGTAAAATTATAATCTGTGTAAGCCTACATTCTTAGTCGTACCACAACCCTGCTAAGAGAAACGTGTCTCTAACAATAGTACTGACGCAGTCGAGGCAAACATAAATATATAATATTTAAAGAAAAAGTCAAATTACAAGTTAATATTTTTTTAAACTTGGGGCAAAGGTCACCTGAAAGTACATTTTGGGGCGAAGGCTACCGGAAACTGTTAACTTTACGTGCGGTTGCAACTACTACAAGTTCGGCTTACCAACAGTTGAAATATGATACAACTCCTTCTAATATAAACCTTTCTCAAATTGGCGCCCAACGTGGGGCTCGAAGAGACAAGAATTGGCGACAACAACTGAAAAGAAGAGATCAACGAACATCAGAGAACTTCAGAAAACAACAGAGAACTACCATAATTGACGAAACTACAAGACTTAACTTCCGGAAACTTCAGAAAAACTCCAGAGAATTTAAAAATCATCAACATCATCCAGGGACAACAAGAATCCTTTCAGGAGTACGGGGCACGCAGTCAAGAATTCAACAACAATCTAAGTGGGAACACCGAGTATAAAGGTTTACTAACAGCCAGAGAAAAGGTCAGAAAATTCCAATATTATATATTTATACAATTATCAAAGTAGTTACGAAGATATTGTTATTAAGATAATTTCATGCTGTTAAGAAGCGGTAAATTAAAAGTGAGCAATTCCAAACCAAATATAACAAAAGTAAATATACAAAATAAAATGGAAACAGAAAGCAATGGAAATATGGAAGTAGGAGAGGATAGATCAGCCATTACAGATTACAATGTAAATTTAGAATTAGAGCTAGAGGAAACAAATAGGTTAGATGTAGAATAACAGTTATCTGTAAATTCACAATTAGGTATAGAAAGAGATACTATCCCTCACACATCTAGGAAAAAAGCATGAAAACTTATCACAACAAATAATGTGCATTCTAAAAGCAATAACTGAAACTAATAATAAGATAACTGAAAATGATGTAGAGCTAAATAATAAGATAACTGAAATGAGAGGAGAGTTAAAAGAAACTAATAATAAGATAACTGAAACTAGTACAGAGTTAAATAATAAGATAACTGATAAGTTAACTGAAACTAGTACAGAATTAAGTAATAAGATAACTGAAACTAATAATAAGTTAACTGAAACTAGTACAGAGTTGAGTAATAAGTTAACTGAATAAAGTAATAAGATACATGAAATGAAAGTAGGGTTAAGTAATATGTTAACTGAAACCAGTAAAGAGTTAAATAATAAGCTGATTAAAACTAACATAGAATTAAATAAACTACAAGAAACTAGTCAGGAAACTGAAGAAATAGAAAACACAAATGCAGACATTCTGCAAATACAAATAGATCTACCACAGGTAAATACAAATGTAGCTAATTCTGTAAATGCTAATCAAATGCATGACAATAATACAAATGCAGAAAGAAGTGTATCACCTTTGTTAATTAATAATACAAGGGACTCTACTGCTTTTTCCATAGCATCAGCCTCTCAAACACACAACAATAATGATGACACAGATGTACAAGTACCAAATAAAATGTCAAACTATTATTCTGTGCTTAATGAATTACCTTTACCTTATTTTAATGCTTCGTCAAGTCCAGTACAATTTATACATGATTTAGTAGAATATTTTAAATTGAAAAATGTGCCTGAAGCATTAAAGATGATACTTGTTAGAAAATGCTTGGACAACAAAACCTTAGAATGGTTACATATGGTAGCAGACAGTGAAATGAATTTTGAAACATTTAGAATGTTATTTATGAATACGTTTTGGAATACTACTGTGCAACATAAGATTAGGGCAAGTCTAAAAAGTCTATGGCATAAGAAGAAAAATTAAATAAAGTATGTAGGTTATGTGTGGCACAAAAAGAAAAAGGAAATAAATGTAAACAGTCTGATGCACAAGAAGAAAAAGAAAATAAAGTATCTGGAACATAAAAGGGAAAAGCAATGTAATTTAAACAAAAATGTACAATAATATCTTTACTAAATGTAACCAATCGTCATATAACAAAAGAGAGTTTAGATAAAAAATGTAACTAAGAAAACCATTGTTAGTAATAAAAACATTTTAAAAAATCTGAATAGCAACTGCAATTATATTGTATAAGGTATAAATTGTTAGAAATTGTAAGAAATATGAAAATGTTTAAGAAATAACTTGTAAAGAAAGGGTAAAAAGTGTTAATATGTCTAATTAAATGTTAAATGTCTAACAAATATAATGCTTAATAGTGGCTGTATTAGTGAATAAACAAACTTCACTCAGGTCACTGAACACCAGATCATTAACATTACACCAGTTCATTGACCTTAAAGTGTAGAACAAGTGAAAGAATAAAATATGAAGTATTCTGCTATACACGAGTGTAGTGAAAAACCAGTGAGTTTAAATAAAAGTGACGGTGAAAAATAGGAAGTGCAATAATAAAAAAAATAAAAAGGTTATGTTTCTTTCTTTCAGGGGACTTTCAGAAAACATTTTTAAAAAAAGAACAGAAACAAAAAGAACAATTTTTTAATATTTATAAAAGGCGGCAATTTGAGGCAGTATTTTTAACACTTAAATGATTTCAGTCAAATTATATAATATCTAAATTCAATAACAGCCCGCCTTGAAGCGATATCTGTATGTAATAATTCGTAAAATGTATGTAACAGTCATTGCATATGCTTATATTATTGTATTCATGCATAATAATGTTATGTAAATATATTAAGTAATTTAATAATGTAAAGGCTGTGAGATATAATTCAAAAGTTGCTAACAATGAGGTAACAATGAGGTAACCTTGAGGCAATAATGAGTTTGGGAGTTTAACATTACTACTTCTGATTCTTGGAAGCAATAATGTAATTTTAGTAACGGTTTATAAAAAAGCCAATCAACAACCAGAAAAAGCTTTAGTTAAAAGAAGGTATTCTATTGGATTAGGAATAGCCAATCAGAGACCTGAAATACAGAAATTTACAAGTTTAGACGGTTGAAATCAATTCAGTTGCCTGCAGACAGTGATTGTAACCGGACGCTAGACACATCCTCGAGGGATTTAATACGTATTCGTGTGAGACGAAAAATAAGTTTACGTGTTAAAAAGTACAAGTAATTGATTAAAGAATCTCACAGCTCTCTATATCAGTGAAGTGTTATTTAAATCGTATCAAGTATTAATAAAAGGAGTGAAGTAAAATTATAATCTGTGTAAGCCTACATTCTTAGTCGTACCACAACCCTGCTAAGAGAAACGTGTCTCTAACAATAGTACTGACGCAGTCGAGGCAAACATAAATATATAATATTTAAAGAAAAAGTCAAATTACAAAGTTAATATTTTTTTTAAACTTGGGGCAAAGGTCACCTGAAAGTACATTTTGGGGCGAAGGCTACCGGAAACTGTTAACTTTACGTGCGGTTGCATCTACTACAAGTTCGGCTCCCCAACAGTTGAAATATGATACAACTCCTTTTAAATAAACCTTTCTCAAGATACTGATGGCGTCACCGTCGGGCTTACGTCACAGTATTTACAATTACTCATTTTGTATAATACGCTATGATTAAGTAACTCCTATCTTAATTAATTATTTACCTTTTCAAAGCTTTCCCATTTTACATTTCTTTCTTTCGGCAAAGCCGTATTTGCATTTCTCTTAAGCTACGAGACTGTTGATCTTTTGTTCTTCCTATTCTTGCTACGGCTCGATATAAATTGGAAATACATGTAATAGAGTACCTGTCCACCAGGGTTCTTATTTGCATAGTTTTACTAAATACCATTGAAGCTATTGCATTATTAACATTTAGTATATCTCCCTGCTTTGTGGGAAATCGTATGCGGTTCGTTTCTCCCTACAAATTTTATGTTAAAGCTTTTCTTAAAATGTATTTATTGAGTATGCTCTTACGCAACGTAATACCACATACTATTTTCACATCATATCACTTAAATCTTAACACTACGATTTTCTTTAATTAATACCGTCTGCTCTATACATGCAATACTTCTATTCGCATTTTTACTTTCTCTACTACGTATAGTAAGTAGCGGAAGTATTGCATTCCACACAAAAATTCGATATCGAGATTTCATCAGACTACATGTTTTGAGGCCTCCTGAATCCAAAAAAAAAGCATTTTTAGAAAAAACCTTCGTGTATGTGTGTGTGTGTGCATGTGCGTGTGCGTGTGCGCGCGCGCTCGTCTATAACAGCATAACTCAAAACCGAAAAGTCGGATAAATACCAGACTTGGTATTTAGGTTCAGTATATTTCAAAGATGCGACACGAAGGTCTTCAAGAGAATCCCCCCACCCCAGATTACCCTTTACATGGAATATTTTTCTAAAATTTTTGATTTTCTCGAAAATGGCTCCAACGATTTTTATTAAAATATCACATATTTAAGATATTTTTGCGACAGAAAAGAATTTATATGGTGAATTTTCTGGGAATGTCCCCCAAAGTCCTCCTCATTCAGAACTGGCCTTTGCATAACTGGTAAACCGTAAGAGAGAGACTAAGTTGTTCTACGCAAAAAAATGTAGACCTCGGTAAAGCACACAATTTATGTGATATACATTTTTTTTGTAGTGAACCATTTTCGAGATATTCCTTATTATGTGTTTAAATTTTCCAATACTTATACTTTTTCTCAAATTCGTTATTCATTTTTACTTTCTCTACTACGTACAGTAAGTAGGGGAAGTATTGCATTCCACCCAAAAATTCGATACCGAGATTTCACCGGAAATACATGTTTTGAGACCCACTGAATCCAAAAAAAGCATTTTTGGAAACATGTCCGTGTGTGTGTGTGTGTGTGTGTGTGTGTGTGTGTGTGTCTGTGAACAGCATAACTCAGAAACGAACAGTCCGATAAACACCAAACTTGGTATTTAGGTTCAGTATCTTCCAGAGATGCGACACGAAGGTTTTCAAGAAAATCCCCCCACCCCAGACTACCCTTTACATGGAAGATTTTTCGAAAATTTTAATTTTCTCAAAAATGGCTCTAACGATTTGGATGAAAATATCATATGTTTAAGATAATTTGATGAGAAATTAAATGTATATCTCGAATTTTCTGGGAATGTCTCCAAAAGTATTCTTCATTGTGAACGACTTTTGCATAACTGGTAAACCATAAGAGATAGACAAACTTTTACTACACAAAAAATGTAGATCGCGTTAAAATACACAACTTATGTCATATACATTTCTTTTGTTGAGTGAACCGTTTTCGAGATATTGCTTGTTATTTCCTTAAATTTTCCAATACTTATACTTTTTCTCAAATGCGTTATTCATTTTTTTATGTCCTGGACATGCAAAGAGAATGGAATGCGCCACATAGCAACCAGCGATAAAATATTTGACTATCGCTTAAAAGCTACCATATTCCCCTTGCATCTACAAGAAAATTACCAATAAGATTGACATCTCGATATCTCGATTAACATGAAGCATAGGAGAATAGGCGTTTGTAAAATTAGATTGCACAAGAGTAGAGAAAGTCATGTGAGTGTAACACATCAGATTTTTTTTATGTCGTGTACATGCAAAGAGAATGGAATGCGCCACATAGCAACCAGCGCTTAAAAGATTTGACTATCGCTTAAAGTCTCCATATTCCTCTTGCACCTACAAAAAATTAAAAATTTAGTTTTATTTATGGACGCTCTTTAACTGCTGTGGTCCTTAGTGCCCCATTCTGTATTGGATGTGAATGACCGGTAATTTTTATCAGGCTTGAGGTTCTTTTAGGTGGCATAAATCTACGACAGGGACCACCGGCTTCACTTGCCTTTTGAAGGAAGCCATGGTAATAGCACCTACAAGAAAATTAGCAATAAGATAACATGAAGAAGATGGAGAATAAGCGTTTGTAAAAATAGTTTGTACAAGTAGAGAAAGTCATGTGCGTGTAGCACATCAGATTTTTACATTGCGAGTTCACTTTAGGGCATGAAAGTCTATTGTTTTGACAATTGAAAGTCTTAGATATTTGTTTATTAGAAGCTCCTCTGTCACTGGTCGTTTGGTTTTCTGGAGTTCTATAGCGTATTTTTGCTTTTGCATCCGTAGATGAGGTGTTGTGTCGCCTGTTCTTCAAGTAGACAGGAACATGTGGGTTCATTTATTATTCGTATCTTGCACAGGTATGCCTTGGTTTTCCCCAATCCGCTAATAATTGCTGATTATATTGGATTGATTAGGGTGTTTTCTTTGAATAACAGAGGGTATAAACTTTCTGCGTGTAGCGACTTCTGTTGTGTTGGTCCACACACGTTGCTATCGAAGTCCTTCCTTCTTAATTTTGGTGTCGATTGACGCAGTATTTTATATCACAACACTGTGAATGAAAGAGTGATTGTAGTGTAAATTAGCATTATTGTACGACAATGATTTGAGATGTTTGTTAATTATAAGCATTGTTAGGAAATAAGTCTACACGGCCTCACTGAAACTGACAATAGGAGTGGGTAACAATGAGCGAGGGGGTGAGTTGTTTATTAATTAGAAGAGACAAACAAATGACGTCAGAGTAGCGCGCTTTTCTTTAGAAATGGAGGGAATATCTTCCCTAGTGCATATGTGTTCGTAATTTTGATTGGATATAAAAATAGACGCTAATGCTGGCGCGCTTTATTAACCAATAGCAACTCTGTTATAATGTTCAGGCATATCGGGGTGAGGGAGTATAAAAAGCTAAAGCCAGAGACGGGTAACGCGCAGTTCTACAGAATAATTCACAAGGCAAATGTCGCGCAGTTCAACAGAATCATCCACGGGTTACACGTCGCACAGTTTAAGAGAATCATTCGCGCGTTACACATCGCTCAGTTCAACAGAATCATCCACGCGTTACACGTCGCACAGTTCTACAGAATCATTCACAAGTTACACGTCGCTCAGTCCAACAGAATCATTCACCGGTTACACGTCGCACAGTTCTACAGAATAATTCACAAGGCAAACGTCGCACAGTTCTACAGAATAATTCACAAGGCAAACGTCGCCCAGTTCAACAGGATCATTCTCGCGTTAAAAGTCGCGCAGTTCTACAAAATCTCTCGCGTCGTAAAGTTAGTTAAAAGATGTGAAATACGCGAATTAATAATGTGCGGCAAATAAGTGATAATAGTTACATTCGAAAATATATCAGTTTCAGTCTGGCGTGTATCAAGAGTAAATAAGTGAAATTAATGAAGTTTGACGGCAATAAAAGTGTAAAAACAAATTCTTTTATCTGTGTTATCTTTAGTAACAACTCCTTTCCGTTTACACACCCTGTTCAAGAGATTTGCTCGACCGAGTAATAATAGCTAGCCGGAGCACAATGAACCCAAAATTCAAAATAATAAAACAATAACAGGCGCTCAGCAATAAGAAAACACGAAGTTACCGCGACACGATTGAAGTTTTAAGTTGCTTATGCTAGGACAATGTTGCTTTCAAAAGCTGCTTCCTTGGCTGGTTCGTCACCTAATTCACCAATAAAGCCTGAATGAGCTCTGATCCACACAAAATGTATTTTCAAATGCTGTAGCTTCAACCTCCTAATTTTAGGCATAATTTTAATTTTGAATGATTCTTTAATCATCTGGGGACGTCAGTTCACCTATAGATTTGGTCGCTTTAACTACACAATAATCGCTGACTGATAACTGAATACAACTTCAGAAACAAACGTCTTAACGGTTATCCATGTATCTTTAGAGAGAAAAAAATTCTATGTGATACATTCACATGACTTTGTCTACCCTGTATCGTTTATTAGTGGATACGGAAACTATTCTCACCAAAGCTTATTTCTCTATCGACTACATTCTTATTTAAATAAACCTTTGGAGAAACAGCTACATTACAGATTTCGTTATAGATACAAAGGGAACAGCGATAGTTATATGTTTAAGAACTGATACCGTACCCAACTGATACCCGTACCGTACCCAATTGCAATTGAGAGAAACAACTGAATGTTGAAAGGACTCTAAAGCATGACCAAGAAATGAACAATTCGAACCATTAATAGCGGCTATCTTAGAAATGGATTGTGCCACAAAAAAACTTATTTGAAATAAATTGTGTGTTCTAATGGATTTACATTTTTTGTGTCGTGCGGTTTCGTCTATCGCTTAACGTTTACCAGTTATAGTTCAAGATTATACAATTTTTTTTTCGAATGAAGAGGGCTTCAAAGCCTATTTTCAGAACATTCAGGATATAATTTTGTTTGTCGTGTAAATATCTTTAATATATGGTATTTTAATAAAAATCGTTAGAACCATTTTTAAAAAATCAAAATGTTCGAAAAATATTCCATGTAAAGGATGGCTGGGGTGGAGATTTTCTTAAAAATCTTCGTGTCGCATCTTTAGAAGATACTTAACCTAAATACCAAGTTCGGTATACATCCGAATTTTAGTTTTTTTAGTTATGCTGTTCACAGACACACAGGCAGGTAGACACACACACGGACCTTTTTCTAAAAATGCACTTTTGGATTCAGGGGACCTCAAAACAAGTATTTCTGATGAAATCTCGGTATAAAATTTTTGGATGGAATGAAGAACTTCCCTTATTGCTATACTAGTCGAGAAAGTAATAAGCGTTTGTATGGATTCTATCAAATATCAACTTGCATTCTGCCATATATCACAAAGAAGAGTTAAAATCAGCAACGATCTTTCGGTACTTATGTTTTGTTTTAGGGATACTTTAAGACAGTAGTAATACAGAAAAGTAATGTCTAAATGGTGCTATTCCTTGATTTCTAAAAGAAGAATTACTTGTACTTTTAGCAGCTATTTGCACAATACTAACAAATATCTGATGTGCTACACTCGCATGAATTTCTCTACTCCTGTACAAACTATTTTTACAAACGCTTATTCTCTATGTGCTTCATGTTAATCGAGATATCGAGATGTTAATTTTATTGCTAATTTTCTTGTAGATGCAAGGGGAATATGGTAGGCTTTAAGCGATAGTCAAATATTTTAAGAGCTGGTTGCTATGTGGAGTATTCCATTCTCTTTGCATTACCAGGACAAAAAAAATTAATAACGAATTCCCACTTGAGAAAAAGTATAAGTATTGGAAAGTTTAAGGGAATAACAAGCAATATCTCTAAAATGGTTCACTCGACAAAAAAATGTATATGACATAAATTGTGTATTTTAACGCGATCCACATTTTGTGTACAGTAAAATTTTTCTATCTCTTATGGTTTACCAGTTATGCCAAAGTCGTTCACAATGAAGAATACTTTTGGTGACATTCCCAGAAAATTCAAGCTATACGTTTTATTTGTCATGAAAATATCTTAAACATATGATATTTTAATCAAAATCGTTAGAGCCATTTCTCTATCGACTACATTCTTATCCAAATAAACCTTTGGAGAAATAGCTACATTACAGATTTCGTTATAGCTACATTCCCAGAAAATACGAGATATACAATTCATTTGCCATAAAAAGGTCTTAAACTTAGGGTATTTTATTCAAAATCGTTAGAGCCATTTTTGAGAAAATTAACATTTTCAAAAAATGTTCCATGTAAAGGGTAATCTGGGGTGGGGGGATTTTCTTAAAACCTTCGTGTCGCATCTCTGGAAGATACTGAACTCTAATACCAAGTTTGGTGTTTATCCGACTGTTCGTTTTTGAGCTATGCTGTTCACAGACAGACACACACGGACACACACACACACACACACACACACACACACGGACATGTTTCCAGAAATGCTTTATATACATTCAGTGCACCTCAAAACATGTATTTCCTGTGAAATCTCGGTATCGAATTTTTGGGTGGAATACAATACTTCCCCTACTTAGTATACGCAGTAGAGAAAGGAAAAAGGACTGTAGCAAATGGAGAGGGCAGAGTTAACGCTCACGAGGATGTGTGTCATAACGTGTTCATCTACTTGGATCCTTTCCCTCTCCCACAAATACAATGAGCTTGTTGCTACTGCCACATGTCAGAATCAGGCGCTGTACACAAATGGACGTTAGTCAAGAGAACAGTGATGTGTCAGTATATAATTAGATAATGTTTGAGGGAAACGATACACAGAACATGCAAAATTCGCTGTGTCGCAGTGACTTTGTAAAAACAATACTGATCATTTAAATTTCACACAAAGAGAGACTCTTTGAATAAAATAGTACACGTTGAACAATGACTGAGTGATAAAGATAAGCCTTTCTCCACACACACAAGGACTGAGGAATATATTTACAGTTCTGTCACTGACACATCGAAAAAATACCATTCAGTGGCTTTTGGAGCAAAACTCGTTGTCACAACGATGAGGCTGAAACAGTACTCCTATGTTGTTCTTGAAAGTTGGAAGGAGAGTATGTAAGGGCAAAAATGCCAAATGCATCAAGAGCTCACATTTTCTGTTTGTTAATATTTTGACACAGAGCGGGATGGCTCAGGCGGTAACATCTGTGACCCGCATTCGGGAAGTCGTGGGTTCGATTCCCGCGGCCGAAACTTCCTGAACCATGGGTTTTCTCGGGGTTTCCCCGGGTCGCAAGACGAATGCTGGGAAGGTGCATTATACCCCCGAATTTCCTGTCCCTCCATTTCACCTCCATTCTCATTTCACTACATCTTTCATCTGCTTGGTCTCTTTCAGGGTTGAAAGTGTCGGCGGTAGTCTCGGCGTTGCATGACAGGGGAAAAGGATGCTCTACGTAACCCTTCGTTCTACCGGGATAGGTGCGATCTCCGAGTCCCGGGCCCCCAGTGGATGTGTAAGCCCACAGGAGGGAGGGGAGCCGTTACACCAGGGAGTTTCAATCTGTAAAACGGTAGGGACTCTGCCGTCTGCCCTGTCAAAGCTACTGGCCCGGTCGCCCTCTGTCTCCTCCCTTCTCGCCCCATCAGGCACAAAAGGTGTAGGTCGAGGTGCTATGTGCCCCTCCGCAATTAGTCCGTGTCCTAGTCCTAATATTTTAACAGTCCTATATAGTGATATTGTATCTTAAATGTCAGTTTTTTTTAGCTACAGCAAAACTTTGTAGATCTGCTACACTTTAATGAAACGATATAATAAAATGGTAACTGTTAGTTTTAGCAGCCAGCGACCGGTCTGTTTTAAACATTTCTAATATGTGCTAAATAATATCATGAAGTCTTTTGGGGAAAAAGATACATTTTCGAAAAAAATTCCATAATTCCATATTCACCTTCACATATTACAATACATTCTTTCCCTGTTACTATCAACGACTTTGGGTGACCCGAAGGAATTGAGCGAACATCGTTGATAGCCCCTCCAGCGATCTGAGCCATGTCGTTAGGTATGATTCTAGCACCCCGATTGGGGGTTCGTGTTGAAATTCGTGCACGAAAACTTTGTTTTAAATGTGCTTAGTTTTAAGAAAACCATAAAAATATGTTATTTTTCACGCTTATTCTATGATAAAATATTGAACTTAACGCTTTTAATAAATTATAAGACATATTGAAAATGCGCATGTAATTCAAAAAATCTGATGGGTTACATTCATATAACTTCCTCTGTCCTCTATCGTATATTAGTGGGGATACAAATTATTCTTAGGGAAATTTATTTTCCTATTTACTTAATTTTAATCGGATAAATCTTTCCGGAAATAGCTGCAAAAGTACCTAAATCTTTCCATGCAATTGCGAGAAACAACTGAAAATCGAGGGACTCAAAAAGTATGACTTATCCGATTTATCGTTTTTTAGTTATATTGTTCACAGACACAGACACACCTTTAACTAAAAATCTGATGTAATCATTCACATGATTTTCTCTTCCTTCTGTCTTTTGTAAGGGTACACAAATTAAACTTACTAAAGCATATTTTTCTATCTACTACATTTTAATTCAAATAAACCTTTACAGAAATAGCTACATTACACATTTCGTTATAGATGCAAAGGGAACAACGACAGTCAAATGTTTAAGAACTGGACGCTATACGCTAGTTGTTTCCATGCAATTGTGAGAAACAACTGAATGTTGACAGGACTTTAAGAGAATGACCAAGTATGAGCAGTTCGAGCCGTTAATAACGGATATCTCAGAAATGGCCTATGCCACAAAGAACTGATTTGAAATAAATAAACGAACCCGGGCCCCTTAGTGGGAGGCGAGGGGTCTAACCACTCGGCCACGGCGCCGCCTATGAAACAATGCGACAAAAAAAATTTAAGCGATTTCTGGTACTTACGAGAACGATACTGAAAATGTTTAGAATCCTATGTTTCTAAAAACAAATTAAATTTGTTTATATTTGAACGATACTTTCTAATGTTTTGCGAGCTCATTGTTGTGTAGTTTGTTTGATTTGCTCTAATAGTTTGTTAATTATCATCAATTAAAGATTTTGTGTTCACCAAAAATGAATTTGACTAGAGAACATTCCCATGCTACGATTTTTTACGATTTTAAATCTTGATTAACGTCCAAACAATATGAAGATCGACTTAGAAATGCATTTGGCGAAGAAGCTTCATATAAGGTAACAATTTATAGCTGGTTCAGCGAATTCAAAAGAGATCGATTTTTTCTTAGTGATGAATTTCCTGAAGAACGACCAAGAACTGCTATTAATATGAAATGCTGTCGCTGTTCGAGCAATGCTTGAAGAAGATGATAGACATTTTATGTATTTATTCGAGCAACATTGGGCATTGGTATGAGTCAAATCCAAAACGTACTACAGCAGCAGTTAAACGTGAGAAAACTATCGATCAAAAACAACGAGCTGAAAAGCTCTAGAAATATCCCAAGGCGGTACTTGAAATTTGTTTTGGAATATTGTTACATGTGATGAATCTTGGATTTTTTGATCCTGAAAAGAAAACTCAGTCGACTCAGTGGGTCTTAGAACCCAAGCCTACAAAAGTCCGAAGAATTTGCAGTGCTGGTAAGAAGATGGTTGCTAGTTTTTTTCTAAAACTGACCATATTGTTACTATTATCTATAAACTTTAGAACATAGACGTACCGTTACTGCCAATTGGCACACAAATGTCTGCTTACCACAAAGTTTTGTAAAAGTTCGTGAAAAAGGCCCATAATGAAAAATAATATTATATCATGACAACGCATCGCCGCATACTGCAAAACTAACAACTGAGTATCTGATACTCTTAAAGATCAGCACAATGGACCCTTGTGACTTCTTCTTGTTTCCAAAAGTAAAGATAAAATGCTTGGAATCACTTTTACGTCATCAGATGAGGCAGTGGAACATTATACGAGTGGAACTCGTAAATACCTGGTTTCTGAAGTGCCTCAGGAAGAGTGGCATTATTTCTTTAAGGACTGGTTTCATCTAATGAAATTGATGTTAAAGGGGAATATTTTGAAAAACAATAAAATCATTTAATTTGTTTAAATTAGTCCTCTGATTTTCTAAAAAGTTTCAATGTCGCCCTTGTAAGAGTTAGAGCAGTCAGGCGTAGGTGCCTCTAGTAAATGAAGCATAGCACGCACATAGGCCATAGTCGATCCTTTGTGCTTACATGATCCCTGGGAGGAAGGGATAAAGGGGAGACACGAGGGGTGGCCAGAGCAGGACGACGATTTGCGCTAGTAAGGATGGGGTCCCTAACAATTCCAAATGACGCCAATCCTGACGCCGACTAGTCCTGCCTTAGCCACCCTTAAACTGTGGGTCCCGGGTGTAGACGAGACAGGTGTAGACGAGACACTACTAGGAAGGAAGGGGCCTCAGTAGTCTCGCCAAGCGAGAAATATTTTCATAGCGCAAACTTCACCGTCCCGCCGCAATACACAAACCGCCGTCGCCTGGTCCTACAACTTTGAAACAGATGAAAGGAAACTGTGGTTAGGGAAGGATGTATAGGAAATTATAGCATAGGAACCACTTACAATTGCTTCAACACTCACTCACTGAATGACTGACTGACTGACTGACTGACTGACCGACTGACTGACTGCTCGACCGACTGACTGACTGATCGAACGACCGACTGACTGACTGGCAGACTAGCATGGGAGGAATGTTATTTTTAAGGTTCTTCTGGTGCACCTAGGCCCTGTACGTCTACTCAAAAGTCTTCTGCTTTAACCATTATAAATTACTCGTTAACATTCGTGAAGACCGAAAATTGGCAAGATATATTTATTCCCTTTCATTTGTAAACCCTCCCTTGTAAGGATGCGCTCATATCTGGAACATAACACGTGGTTCCACAGGCAATGAACAGTAAGAGACATCATGGCAAGGGAGTCTGGCAGATCTCCATATTATTACCTTCCTAACGCTGTTCTCTGGATGTAGAGAGAGGGTATTTTGCCTCGGCAAGGATTTTGTTTTGTTATTTTTTCTGAAAACATATCAGGTTTAGGTTATTCTCTGTGTGGTGCTGTAATAAACGTTGCCAACTCTTTGGCTTGAAACAGTCCTGGAATGAAAACTTGAAACTGATTGAGAAACTGATTGAGAAACCCCCTGAAAAGATTAATTAGTTTAATGTTAGAACTGAGAATCTAATTGTAATTAAAGTCTAATCATATGTAAAATTAAATTTCAGAATCAAATACATTCTGAAACAGCATGTATATAACTTAAAAATACCTACAGAGTGAACCAGACCACACGTAATTGTCAATTATTTCGGAATACACGTCATGAAAATTTTCGAAACAAAAATACTTCTAACTGAAGCACACGGGAACTTTCACTTGAGCTTGATTTCATCAATCATCTATAACCGAACTAGGGTCAGTGGTGTATCACTTTAAAATGTCATATGGGACTTGGGGTCAAATAGGGTACCACTACATATACCTCTTCAAAACTAACAACCTTCTCGTCTCGAAAATTTTAATGCCGTATTTTTCGGAGTAATTTACTGTTGCGGGTGATCTGGTTAATCCTGGCGTGCGAAGCCTGTAAATATTATCGTGAGATTTCGAGATAAGTGCTAAAATTGATTTTTGGACACTGTAGAACGTTGGAGGTCACAAGATTGACGATAAAAAGGTTAAATGGCAATGCTGGTCGTAATGTGTTGCATATCTAGTTTATGGAACGTAGGCCTCTCAAATCACGACTCTTGACGGTCTGGTTTATAATAATTTACCAGCGCTAGACTAACCTTCCTTATAATAACAGCCTTTCTGCCCTATATGCAAGCCTAAATTTATTTATGAGTAATTTTACGGCCATCAGATAATTTGACTTATCCTAATACATAAACTTCATTTAGTTCGCAATCGATAAGAAGTGAGACAGGACTACCCTTTAAACACATACACACACACAAAGATATTGTACTATCATAGACCAATTTTACAGAACCCACGTTTAAGAATACAAAAACCTAGGCTCTAATGCATATCTAGGACTTATGCAAATTGCAATGACCTGGCTATATGGATTAATGTATACTAAGATGGAGATACTAAATATCGCACCATATACTAAATGGATTAATGTATTCTTATGTATTTGTGTACATGCGTGTTGAGGGTGTTCAAGTTAATCTCGGAAACCGGTTAAACCCATTTGTATAATTCCTGAATAGCTGAAAAGCAATATTTTTCTTGGTGAATGTGGGATGCAAGATATCCCCAAAAATTCAGATGTGATACATTCAATGACTTTCTCCGCCCGCTATTTTCATTAGTGGGTATACAAACGAATCTTAATAAAGCTTATTTTTCTATTTGCTTCATTTTAATCCAAAAAAACCTTTGCAGAAATAACTAAATTATGCATTTCGTTATAGATACAAAGAGAACAGCGACAGTCAAACGTTAAAGAACTGGACGCTATATGCCGGCCTTAAAATTCCATACTGTTTCTATGCAATCACGAGAAACAAATGAATGTTGACAGGACTTTAAGAGAATGATCAAGTATGAGCAATTCGATTCATTAATAACGGATATCTTATAATGGCTTATGCCACAAAAAAGTTATTTAAAATAAATTGTGTATTTACAGAGATTTACATTTATTGTGTGGTACGTTTTCGTCTGTCGCTTAACGTTTAACAGTTATACAAGATTTTACAAAATTTCTTCCGAATGAAAAGGGCTTCATAGTTATTCCCGGCTATTAAGAAATTTCAAGATATACTGGTACATTTTATTTTAATGTAAATATCTTTAATACATGGTATTTTAATCAAAATTGTGAGCGCCATTTTTTATAAAATAAAAATTTTGAAAAATGTTCCATGTAAATTGTAGTAGGGGATACGGAAATGTTCTTGAAAATATAATCTGCTTAACAACTTTCCATATTTGTAGCCGTTATGTAGGTTACTCCAAGAATTAAAAAATTACCACTGATCTTATTTTCTATTTCTTACATACAAATCTGCATCTCTGACAACTTGAAAATGTCACAAGATTTCTGTGCTTACGGTATATAACCCGATAACGGTTATAGTGATTATTATACCTTTCATAAACTACTTTATTTTCTAAAATTTCCGGGCTGTTTTGCCGTGGTCTATAGATTAAAACAGTTTTATCTAAACCTTCGTTCCTGTCTGTGCGGGACATCTTCACGGGTTTTGCCATCACATCGCTGCTCTCTCAATTAATACATGTTTTTTAAAGAGAATTATTTACACTCTTAAGCCCAGTGGAAAGAATCAGGTGGCAAGAGTTAGATTTGGCTTCATGCCTACAGGATTTTTGCAGAGTTGTGAAGGTATAAGGATCCAAGTTTAGTTTAGTAGATATAAGTCCATCATCCTTATTGAAGTATTGTTTGTAAATTTCAGTCGTCTCGTACAAGATTTTAAACTGTTCTTATGTGATGCTGGGAGTTAGTTGAAAATATTCGCACTAGTTGATGTTTGTATTTCAGCAAAGAAAAGGAAAACAATGTTAAACATTCCCACATAGCAATTTTTCGCAGGAAGATAACACTCATTTGTCTCACTATCACAATGACGTATTGGCCCTTCCGAATCCTAAAGGCAGGACTGAGATCTCTTTGGGATCCAAATGACAGACATTTTATTGGAGGATAAAATCTGATGCGTTACGTTCACATGACTTCCTCTACCCTATCGCTTATTAGTGGGTATTCAGAAAGTTTATTTTTCTATCTAGTTCATTTTAATTGAGATAAACCTTTCCGAAAACAGTTGCATTAAACCTTTCGTTACAGATGCAAAGGGAATACCGATAGTCGAATGTCTTAAAACTGGACGCTATATGTAGGTCTTAAAATTCCACTCATTCCGTGACGTCGCGAGAAACAATTGAAAATCGACAGGACTTTAAAAGAATGG
This sequence comes from Deroplatys truncata, assembly GCA_030765065.1. Classification (NCBI taxonomy): domain Eukaryota; kingdom Metazoa; phylum Arthropoda; class Insecta; order Mantodea; family Mantidae; genus Deroplatys; species Deroplatys truncata. The sequence continues at coordinate 18,789,251 of CM060976.1, forward strand.
CTACTTATTGAATAATTCGAACCATTAACGATATTTCGGAAATAGCTGAAGCCAACAAAAAAAGTTGTTTGAAATAAATTGCCTGTTTTAAAGAGATGTACAATTCTTGTGCAGAGCATTTTCGTCTATCCTTAACGTTTGCCAGTTATAGAAGATTATGCAAAATTCCTTCCGAATGAAGAGGGCTTCAAAGGCTATTCCCAAAAAAATTATTTGTCTTGTAAATATCTTTAACATATGATCTTTAAACCAAAATCTTTAGAGCCTTTTTTGGGAAATAAAAGAGTTCGAAAAAGTGTTTCATGTAAATGGTCGTTTGCAGTAGGGAATTTTCTTGAAAATCCTCAAGTCGCATCTTTGGGGGATACTGAACCTAAATACCAACTTTGGTATTTATCCGACTTTTCAATTTTACTTTCTCTACTAGGTATAGTAAATAGGGGAAATATTGCATTCCACCCAAAAATTCGATACCGAGATTTCACAGGAAATACATGTTTTGAGACCCCCTGAATCCAAAAAAAAGCATTTTTGGAAACATGTCCGTGTGTGTGTGTGTGTCTGTGTGTGTCTGTGTGTGTGTCTGTGAACAGCATAACTCAAAAACGAACAGTCGGATAAACACCAAACTTGGTATTTAGGTCCAGTATCTTTCAGAGATGCGACACGAAGGTTTTCAAGAAAATTCCCCCCAGATTACCCTTGACATGGAACATTTTTCGAAAATTTTAATTTTCTCAAAAATGACTGTAACGATTTTGAATAAAATACCATAAGTTTAAGACATTTTTATGGTAAATGAATTGTATATCTCGTATTTTCTGGGAATGTCTCCAAAAGTATTCTTCATTGTGAACGACTTTTGCATAACTGGCAAAGCATAAGAGATAGATAAAATTTTGATACACAAAAATGTAGATCACGTTAAACACGCAGTTTGTCATATACATTTTTTTGTGAAGTCAACCATTTCCGAGATATTCCTTGTTATTTGTTTGAATTTTCAAATACTTATGCTTTTTTTCAAATGGGAATTCGTTATTCGATTTTTTATGTCCTGGAAGTGCAAAGAGAATGAAATGCTCCACATAGCAACCAGCTCTTAAAAGATTTGACTATCGCTTAAAACCTACCATATTCCCCTTGTACCTACAAGAAAATTAGCAATAAGATAAGTTATTATTATAAGATATTATTATAACTTTCTGAAAATGTTTTTCTCGGTTAACATGAACTAGATGAAGAATAAGCGTTTGTAAAAATAGTTTGTACAAGAATAGAGAAAGTCATGTGAGTGCAACACATCATAGTTTTCAGTTATGCTGTTCTCACACACACACACGCAAGGACATTTTTATTAAAATACTTTTGGGGGGGAGATTTTGGGGACTAAAACAATGTATTTCCACTGAAATTTCAGTATCAAATTTTTGGTGGAACGCATTACCTTCTCTACCTATTATGTACGTGGAAGAGAAAGAAATAAGAAGGAATGTGTTTTGGCCAATTTTCGAAAACAAACTCTGATAAAATAGTCTTGTTTTCTAGACTATTACATGCATTGATAGTAGTTTACACTTATATGTATTTATTTCCATAATGCTATACAAAAATCTTACAATTTTTAATACATTGCTTTGAGTTGCTATTTTTTCTTTCTTTGGTCCATCATGCATTTTAACACCGTGGTTATTTATGCATGGTGGGTCATAACAAATTCATATTGCTTTATTTTTCTAAACCATTTTTCTCCTACTCTCCCCATATATTCTCCTATTATTTTTATATCCCTCTTCTTTTGTGTTTTCATTATCCTAACTTTTAATACTTCTTGTTTAACATTCCCCCATTCTTTAAGTAGAAACTGATCTCTCCACAACTTAGTTTCTTCACATGTAATTATATAATTGAAACCATTATCTGCCTCTCCACAAAGAAGACACCCATCCAAATTCGCTCCCTTCCTATCTCACTTTAACCTATGTGCACTTAATCTAGACCAGGCCCACCCTTCTCTCATTAACCTATTACCTACTTCCACATACTTCTCCCTTCCCCAGTCCACCTTTAATTGTCTATATAGTTCCAAACTTTTCTTTCCTTCCAGACTTTGAAATAATTCTTGTTTCTCTATATCTTCCACTCTATTCCTCACTTCTTTCCAGAAACCTTTAACTAACCCCTCTCTCTCCTCCCATAAGTTCCTCATTCCTATTTCCTGTAGAATTCTCCTTATTCCTTGAGCCCAGTTCATCCCAGCACTGGATTTTTCTTGGATTATTAAACATTGCCTCAAGATATTATCCTCGTCCAGTGATTTCAATCTATGCCAATATTTAAGTATCTTTTCTACTATCATGTCCTTGCTACCTACTCTTCCCAACTTCAACATTGCTGCTCCATTACGTTTGAGGTTTCAGTTTTTTTTTTTTATTTATGGACGCTCTTTAACTACTATGGTCCTTAGCGTCCCATTCTATATTGGGTGTGAAAGATCGGTAATTTTGCTCAGAGGCCTCTTTTTCAGGCTTGAGGTTCTTTTACGTGCCGTAAATCTACGATACGGGACCACCGGCTTCACTTCCCTTCCGAAGGAAGCCATGCTAAGGATTTTTACGCCCGAAAAAATCCATCGCCCTCTGCCAGGTTTGAATAAACCTAACATACATTTACTGAACGATCTATGAACTTTATCAACCATCTCCCATTCTTTGTCACGTCCCCAAATCTCTGATCCATAGATATTTTTGCTTCAACTATAGCTTTGTAAACCCTTTCCAACCATTTAATTTGCATATCTGGTATTTTCTTTAAGCATATTCTTATAGCAGTCATTGCTAATCTTCCCTTAGCTAAGGCACTTATCTTGTGATCATTTCATCTCCCATTACTACTTATTCTCACTCCCAAATAATCAAACTTGTTTTCTATTTGCAACTCCTCCCCTTCCACATACCACTTTTCCTCCTTCAATTTATAGTCCTTTTTAAATGCCATTATCTTTGAATGTTTAAAATTTACTCTCAAACCCCATTTCTTACAAAATGAATATATGATGTTTAACACTTTTGTTAGACCCCCTACTGAAATGGAACCTACCACTAAATGATCTACAAAAAGTAATCCTGGAATTTCTCTATTATTTACTGTGGGTAAATATAAGTTAAAGACATATATCGACGTCAATACAGAGAAGAGAGCTCAAGAAAAATCAAAATTTAGACAAAAACTTTGAGGAAAAAATGAATAATGCAGTATACGGGAAATTTATAGAGAATGTAAGAAAACACACAGATTTCAAAGTAGTTGGCAAATGGGAGCAAGCAAAGAAGTTGACGGCACGCAGCACTTACCTACGCTCCATAATTTTCGAAGAAAATCTTGTAGGCATTGAACTGGGCAGAGAGGAGGTGCATATGAATACGCCAATCTACATTGGCCATGCAATTTTGGACATTTCTAAATTTATAATGTATGACCTTTTTACTTTCTCTACTACGTATAGTAAGTAGGGGAAGTATTGCATTCCACCCAAAAATTCGATACCGAGATTTCACCGGAAATACATGTTTTGAGACCTCCTGAATCCAAAAAAAGCATTTTTGGAAACATGTCCGTGTGTGTGTCTGTGTGTCTGTGTGTGTGTGTGTGTCTGTGTGTGTGTCTGTGTGTGTGTGAACAGCATAACTCAAAAACGAACAGTCGGATAAACACCAAACTTGGTATTTAGGTTCAGTATCTTCCAGAGATGCGACACGAAGGTTTTCAAGAAAATCCCCCCACCCCAGACTACCCTTTACATGGAACATTTTTCGAAAATTTTAATTTTCTCAAAAATGGCTCTAACGATTTTGTTTAAAATATCATATGTTTAAGATAATGCCATGAGAAATGAAATGTATATCTCGAATTTTCTGGGAATGTCTCCAAAAGTATTCTTCATTGTGAACGACTTTTGCATAACTGGTAAACCATAAGAGATATACAAAATTTTACTACACAAAAAATGTTGATCTCGTTAAAATACACAACTTATGTTATATACATTTCTTTTGTTGAGTGAACCGTTTTCGAGATATTGCTTGTTATTCCCTTAAACTTTCCAATACTTATACTTTTTCTCAAATTCGTTATTCATTTTTACTTTCTCTACTACGTACAGTAAGTAGGGGAAGTATTGCATTCCACCCAAAAATTCGATACCGAGATTTCACCGGAAATACATGTTTTGAGACCTCCTGAATCCAAAAAAAGCATTTTTGGAAACATGTCCGTGTGTGTGTCTGTGTGTGTGTGTGTGTCTGTGTGTGTGTGTGTCTGTGTGTCTGTGTGTGTGTGAACAGCATAACTCAAAAACGAACAGTCGGATAAACACCAAACTTGGTATTTAGGTTCAGTATCTTCCAGAGATGCGACACGAAGGTTTTCAAGAAAATTCCCCCCAGATTACCCTTGACATGGAACATTTTTCGAAAATTTTAATTTTCTCAAAAATGACTGTAACGATTTTGAATAAAATACCATAAGTTTAAGACATTTTATGGTAAATGAATTGTATATCTCGTATTTTCTGGGAATGTCTCCAAAAGTATTCTTCATTGTGAACGACTTTTGCATAACTGGCAAAGCATAAGAGATAGATAAAATTTTGATACACAAAAATGTAGATCACGTTAAACACGCAGTTTGTCATATACATTTTTTTGTGAAGTCAACCATTTCCGAGATATTCCTTGTTATTTGTTTGAATTTTCAAATACTTATGCTTTTTTTCAAATGGGAATTCGTTATTCGATTTTTTATGTCCTGGAAGTGCAAAGAGAATGAAATGCTCCACATAGCAACCAGCTCTTAAAAGATTTGACTATCGCTTAAAACCTACCATATTCCCCTTGTACCTACAAGAAAATTAGCAATAAGATAAGTTATTATTATAAGATATTATTATAACTTTCTGAAAATGTTTTTCTCGGTTAACATGAACTAGATGAAGAATAAGCGTTTGTAAAAATAGTTTGTACAAGAATAGAGAAAGTCATGTGAGTGCAACACATCATAGTTTTCAGTTATGCTGTTCTCACACACACACACGCAAGGACATTTTTATTAAAATACTTTTGGGGGGGAGATTTTGGGGACTAAAACAATGTATTTCCACTGAAATTTCAGTATCAAATTTTTGGTGGAACGCATTACCTTCTCTACCTATTATGTACGTGGAAGAGAAAGAAATAAGAAGGAATGTGTTTTGGCCAATTTTCGAAAACAAACTCTGATAAAATAGTCTTGTTTTCTAGACTATTACATGCATTGATAGTAGTTTACACTTATATGTATTTATTTCCATAATGCTATACAAAAATCTTACAATTTTTAATACATTGCTTTGAGTTGCTATTTTTTCTTTCTTTGGTCCATCATGCATTTTAACACCGTGGTTATTTATGCATGGTGGGTCATAACAAATTCATATTGCTTTATTTTTCTAAACCATTTTTCTCCTACTCTCCCCATATATTCTCCTATTATTTTTATATCCCTCTTCTTTTGTGTTTTCATTATCCTAACTTTTAATACTTCTTGTTTAACATTCCCCCATTCTTTAAGTAGAAACTGATCTCTCCACAACTTAGTTTCTTCACATGTAATTATATAATTGAAACCATTATCTGCCTCTCCACAAAGAAGACACCCATCCAAATTCGCTCCCTTCCTATCTCACTTTAACCTATGTGCACTTAATCTAGACCAGGCCCACCCTTCTCTCATTAACCTATTACCTACTTCCACATACTTCTCCCTTCCCCAGTCCACCTTTAATTGTCTATATAGTTCCAAACTTTTCTTTCCTTCCAGACTTTGAAATAATTCTTGTTTCTCTATATCTTCCACTCTATTCCTCACTTCTTTCCAGAAACCTTTAACTAACCCCTCTCTCTCCTCCCATAAGTTCCTCATTCCTATTTCCTGTAGAATTCTCCTTATTCCTTGAGCCCAGTTCATCCCAGCACTGGATTTTTCTTGGATTATTAAACATTGCCTCAAGATATTATCCTCGTCCAGTGATTTCAATCTATGCCAATATTTAAGTATCTTTTCTACTATCATGTCCTTGCTACCTACTCTTCCCAACTTCAACATTGCTGCTCCATTACGTTTGAGGTTTCAGTTTTTTTTTTTATTTATGGACGCTCTTTAACTACTATGGTCCTTAGCGTCCCATTCTATATTGGGTGTGAAAGATCGGTAATTTTGCTCAGAGGCCTCTTTTTCAGGCTTGAGGTTCTTTTACGTGCCGTAAATCTACGATACGGGACCACCGGCTTCACTTCCCTTCCGAAGGAAGCCATGCTAAGGATTTTTACGCCCGAAAAAATCCATCGCCCTCTGCCAGGTTTGAATAAACCTAACATACATTTACTGAACGATCTATGAACTTTATCAACCATCTCCCATTCTTTGTCACGTCCCCAAATCTCTGATCCATAGATATTTTTGCTTCAACTATAGCTTTGTAAACCCTTTCCAACCATTTAATTTGCATATCTGGTATTTTCTTTAAGCATATTCTTATAGCAGTCATTGCTAATCTTCCCTTAGCTAAGGCACTTATCTTGTGATCATTTCATCTCCCATTACTACTTATTCTCACTCCCAAATAATCAAACTTGTTTTCTATTTGCAACTCCTCCCCTTCCACATACCACTTTTCCTCCTTCAATTTATAGTCCTTTTTAAATGCCATTATCTTTGAATGTTTAAAATTTACTCTCAAACCCCATTTCTTACAAAATGAATATATGATGTTTAACACTTTTGTTAGACCCCCTACTGAAATGGAACCTACCACTAAATGATCTACAAAAAGTAATCCTGGAATTTCTCTATTATTTACTGTGGGTAAATATAAGTTAAAGACATATATCGACGTCAATACAGAGAAGAGAGCTCAAGAAAAATCAAAATTTAGACAAAAACTTTGAGGAAAAAATGAATAATGCAGTATACGGGAAATTTATAGAGAATGTAAGAAAACACACAGATTTCAAAGTAGTTGGCAAATGGGAGCAAGCAAAGAAGTTGACGGCACGCAGCACTTACCTACGCTCCATAATTTTCGAAGAAAATCTTGTAGGCATTGAACTGGGCAGAGAGGAGGTGCATATGAATACGCCAATCTACATTGGCCATGCAATTTTGGACATTTCTAAATTTATAATGTATGACCTTTTTACTTTCTCTACTACGTATAGTAAGTAGGGGAAGTATTGCATTCCACCCAAAAATTCGATACCGAGATTTCACCGGAAATACATGTTTTGAGACCTCCTGAATCCAAAAAAAGCATTTTTGGAAACATGTCCGTGTGTGTGTCTGTGTGTCTGTGTGTGTGTGTGTGTCTGTGTGTGTGTCTGTGTGTGTGTGAACAGCATAACTCAAAAACGAACAGTCGGATAAACACCAAACTTGGTATTTAGGTTCAGTATCTTCCAGAGATGCGACACGAAGGTTTTCAAGAAAATCCCCCCACCCCAGACTACCCTTTACATGGAACATTTTTCGAAAATTTTAATTTTCTCAAAAATGGCTCTAACGATTTTGTTTAAAATATCATATGTTTAAGATAATGCCATGAGAAATGAAATGTATATCTCGAATTTTCTGGGAATGTCTCCAAAAGTATTCTTCATTGTGAACGACTTTTGCATAACTGGTAAACCATAAGAGATATACAAAATTTTACTACACAAAAAATGTTGATCTCGTTAAAATACACAACTTATGTTATATACATTTCTTTTGTTGAGTGAACCGTTTTCGAGATATTGCTTGTTATTCCCTTAAACTTTCCAATACTTATACTTTTTCTCAAATTCGTTATTCATTTTTACTTTCTCTACTACGTACAGTAAGTAGGGGAAGTATTGCATTCCACCCAAAAATTCGATACCGAGATTTCACCGGAAATACATGTTTTGAGACCTCCTGAATCCAAAAAAAGCATTTTTGGAAACATGTCCGTGTGTGTGTCTGTGTGTGTGTGTGTCTGTGTGTGTGTGTGTCTGTGTGTCTGTGTGTGTGTGAACAGCATAACTCAAAAACGAACAGTCGGATAAACACCAAACTTGGTATTTAGGTTCAGTATCTTCCAGAGATGCGACACGAAGGTTTTCAAGAAAATCCCCCCACCCCAGACTACCCTTTACATGGAACATTTTTCGAAAATTTTAATTTTCTCAAAAATGGCTCTAACGATTTTGATGAAAATATCATATGTTTAAGATAATATCATGAGAAATGAAATGTATATCTCGAATTTTCTGGGAATGTCTCCAAAAGTATTCTTCATTCTGAACGACTTTTGCATAACTGGTAAACTATAAGAGATAGACAAAATTTTACTACACAAAAAATATAGATCGCGTTAAAATACACAACTTATGTCATATACATTTCTTTTGTTGAGTGAACCGTTTTCGAGATATTGCTTGTTATTTCCTTAAATTTTGCAATACTTATACTTTTTCTCAAATTCGTTATTCATTTTTTTATGTCCTGGACATGCAAAGAGAATGGAATGCGCCACATAGCAACCAGCGTTAAAATATTTGACTATCGCTTAAAAGCTACCATATTCCCCTTGCATCTACAAGAAAATTACCAATAAGATTGACATTTCGATATCTCGATTAACATGAAGCATATGGAGAATAGGCGTTTGTAAAATTAGATTGTACAAGAGTAGAGAAAGTCATGTGAGTGTAACACATCAGATTTTTTTATGTCCTGGACATGCAAAGACAATGGAATGCGCCACATAGCAACCAGCGTTGAAATATTTGACTATCGCTTAAAATCTAGCATATTCCCCTTGCATCTACATGAACATTAGCAATAAGATTGACATCTCGATATCTCGATTAACATGAAGCATATGGAGAATAAGCGTTGGTAAAAATAGTTTGTACAAGAGTAGAGAAAGTCATGTGAGTGTAACACATCAGATTTTTTTTTTCAGTTATGCTGTTCACAGACGACACATAGATAGACACAGAGAAATACTCACGGACATGTTTCCAAAAATGCTTTATTTGGATTCAAGGCACCTCAAAACATGTATTTCCGGCGAAATCTAGGTATCGAAATTTATAGTGGAATCCAATACTTCCCCTACGGTGTAGAGAAAGTAATCAGTCAGCCAAAATATTCAGTAGTTCTTATTTTATTGCTTAACGGACCCTACCTTAAGGACATCCTTCGCTTTTTTCAGTATTTAGATATTCAGCTCCATATTTTCCTTTTGTTGCTTCTGCTTCAACCTTGAAACGTTTATATTAATTTACATTATATCAATAATAAGACATGTTAAAAGAGTCAAATAGCAAGCATACTATAACACGTAGATTGATATGAAAAATTGAGAAAAAATCTGTTATTTAGTTTCAACCTTCTTTACCAAAACTTTAAACATCCACAGACATGTCCATAAACTGAGTTTGTACGTCAAAAGTGCTTCGGATATATTGTTTCTAAACCCTTAAGCGGAGGAACGGTGTTTTGCTAGCTATAGCTTAAAAGGTATTGTCTTAGAATTAATTTACTAATAAATCTTCTCCCCTGAAGTGTGTAGTGATTTTTTTACTTTTTATGAATCTGATAAAGATGTTTTTTAACCCGAAAAGAGAAACTAAGAAGGATAACGATGGAGAAAGAAAATCTGATGCGTTACAATCAGCTGACTTTCTCTAGTTACTATCGTTTATTCTTATATAGCTTCTAGATCCTATTCTTGAAAACTTTATTTTTCTATCTATTTTATGTCAATCGAGATAAACATTTACATTTCGTTTTAGGCACAAGAGGGATAGAGGAAACCGACTCTGTAGTTAGATGTTTGAAAGCGCGTCGCTACTGACCTTGAAATTCCATGCTGTTTCCATGACATCGTAAGAAACAGCAATTTAAACAAGTGACAAGGGCGCTGAAAGATTCAAGCCAATAATAACGCATATCCCTGAAATGACTGACTCTACAAAAGAAAGTGATTTGAAATAAATTGTGTATGTTCTGCATTGTTTATTAGTAAGTTGTTCAGTTATCTCTTATACGAGGGTAATCCAGAAAGTTCCAGACTTTTGAAATAAACAATTAACAAAATGCAAGTATCAACGTTTATTACCTACATTTTAAAGGTACACTCTTAAGCTATTTTTCTACATAATCGCCATTCAAATTGAGGCATTTATCATACCGTGGCACAAGCTTTCCAATACTCTCTCTGTAGAAATCTGCCGTCTGCGACTTCAACCACTGGTTTACACCAGCATGCAGTTCAGCGTCCGTATCAAAGCATCAATTCGATGCATCAAACTCCGTGAAATTTGGGGAAAATGTTCCGAAAGTTCTGTAATCGTGAAACGACGATTTTCAAGAATGTTGCCGTTAATTTGTATTGACAGTTCATCAGTCACAAGGCTAGACCTACCACTGCGATACTCGTCCTGAACATTTGTACAGCCATTTTTAAAATCAATGCATCATTGCCTGACTCGGCTTTCACTCATTATTCCCTGCCCGTAAACATCACAAAGTTGACGATAAATTTCAATTGATTTGTTCTTTTTAGCCAACCGCACTTCACAAGTGGCGGGATTTTCTATTGCAGCACACATTTTAACAACTTACAGAGAGCACAGTAAGGAAGGTATACTCCTCACGCTACCACAGCTGGATGCATACTGAATGTAGGAACGTTCTGACACCAAGAGCCGGCCCTGGTAGCCGTGGTCGCTGGAGTGGTCGCTCGGGCGCTCCGCCAAGCTGAGGGTCGCGGGTTTGAGTCCCGCCACAGCATGGGTGTTTGTGTGTTTATGTGTGTTGCGGAAATAAGCGGTATGAAAACAGTAAAACACAGTAGCATAAACTGGGTACAAGGGAACTTTTAGAAAAAAAAGATGGCGGTTCTAGCCCTAATCATTGCCACGATAAGCCAAAACGTCTGGGACTTTCTGAAATCGCCCCACCCCAGATTACCCTTTGCATGGAAAATGTTTTGAAAATTTTAATTTTCTCAAAAATGGCTATAACGTTTTTGATTAAAATATCGTATATTTAAGATACTTTTATGACAAATGAAATGTATATCTCGAAGCTTATGGGTATGTCTCCAAAAGTATTCTTCATTGTGAACGAGTTATGCATAACTGGTAAACCATAAGAGATAGACAACGTTTTACTACACAAAAAATGTAGATCGCGTTAAAATACACAATTTATGTCGTACATTTTTTTTGAGTGAACCATTTTCGAGATATTGCTTGTTATTCCCTTAAATGTTCCAATACTTATACTTTTTTCAAATGGGAATTTGTTATTACTTTCTCTACTACGTATAGTAAGTAGGGGAAGTATTGCATTCCACCCAAAAATTCGATACCGAGATTTCACCGGAAATACATGTTTTGAGACCTCCTGAATCCAAAAAAAGCATTTTTGGAAACATGTCCGTGTGTGTGTCTGTGTGTGTGTGTCTGTGTGTGTGTCTGTGTGTCTGTGAACAGCATAACTCAAAAACGAACAGTCGGATAAGCACCAAACTTGGTATTTAGGCACAGTATCTTCCAGAGATGCGACACGAAGGTTTTCAAGAAAATCTCCCCATCTCAGACTACCCTTTAAATGGAAGATTTTTCGAAAATTTTAATTTTCTCAAAAATGGCTCTAACGATTTTGATGAAAATATCATATGTTTAGGGTAATGTCATGACAAATGAAATGTATATCTCGAATTTTCTGGGAATGTCTCCAAAAGTATTCTTCATTGTGAACGACTTTTGCATAACTGGTAAACCATAAGAGATAGACAAAATTTTACTACACAAGAAATGTAGATCGCGTTAAAATACACAACTTATGTCTATACATTTCTTTTGTTGAGTGAACCGTTTACGAGATATTGCTTGTTATTTCCTTAAATTTTCCAATACTTATACTTTTTCTCAAATGCGTCATTCATTTTTTTTATGTCCTGGACATGCAAAGAGAATGGAATGCGTCACATAGCAACCAGCGTTAAAATATTTGACTATCGCTTAAAAGCTACCATATTTTCCTTGCATCTACAAGAAAATTACCAATAAGATTGACATCTCGATATCTCGATTAACATGAAGAATATGGAGAATAGGCGTTTGTAAAATTAGGTTGTACAAGAGTAGAGAAAGTTATGTGAGTGTAACACATCAGATTTTTTACTTTCTCTACTACGTATAGTAAGTAGGGGAAGTATTGCATTCGACCCAAAAATTCGATACCGAGATTTCACCGGAAATACATGTTTTGAGACTCCCTGAATCCAAAAAAAGCATTTTTGGAAACATGTCCGTGTGTGTGTCTGTGTGTCTGTGTGTGTGTGTGTCTGTGTGTGTGTGTGTCTGTGTGTGTGTGTGAACAGCATAACTCAAAAACTAACAGTCGGATAAACACCAAACTTGGTATTTAGGTTCAGTATCTTCCAGAGATGCGACACGAAGGTTTTCAAGAAAATCCCCCCACCCCAGACTACCCTTTACATGGAACATTTTTCGAAAATTTTAATTTTCTCAAAAATGGCTCTAACGATTTTGATTAAAATATCATATGTTTAAGGTATTTTCATGACAAATGAAATGTATATCTCGAATTTTCTGGGAATGTCTCCAAAAGTGTTCTTCATTCTAAACGACTTTTGCATAACTGGTAAACTATAAGAGATAGACACAATTTTACTGCACAAAAAATGTAGATCGCGTTACAATACACAATTTATGTCATATACATTTTTGTTGTTGAGTGAACCGTTTTCGAGATATTGCTTGTTATTCCCTTAAATTTTCCAATACTTATACTTTTTCTCAAATTCGTTACTCATTTTTTTATGTCCTGGACATGCAAAGAGAATGGAATGCGCCACATAGCAACCAGCGTTAAAATATTTGACTATCGCTTAAAAGCTACCATATTCCCGTTGCATCTACAAGAAAATTACCAATAAGATTGACATCTCGATATCTCGATTAACATGAAGCATATGGAGAATGGGCGTTTGTAAAATTAGGTTGTACAAGAGTAGAGAAAGTTATGTGAGTGTAACACATCAGATTTTTACTTTCTCTACTACGTATAGTAAGTAGGGGAAGTATTGCATTCCACCCAAAAATTCGATACCGAGATTTCACCGGAAATACATGTTTTGAGACCTCCTGAATCCAAAAAAAGCATTTTTGGAAACATGTCCGTGTGTGTGTCTGTGTGTCTGTGTGTGTGTGTGTCTGTGTGTGTGTGTCTGTGTGTGTGTGTGAACAACATAACTCAAAAACGAACAGTCGGATAAACACCAAACTTGGTATTTAGGTTCAGTATCTTCCAGAGATGCGACACGAAGGTTTTCAAGAAAATCCCCCCACCCCAGACTACCCTTTACATGGAACATTTTTCGAAAATTTTAATTTTCTCAAAAATGGCTCTAACGATTTTGTTTAAAATATCATATGTTTAAGATAATGCCATGAGAAATGAAATGTATATCTCGAATTTTCTGGGAATGTCTCCAAAAGTATTCTTCATTGTGAACGACTTTTGCATAACTGGTAAACCATAAGAGATAGACAAAATTTTACTACACAAAAAATGTTGATCTCGTTAAAATACACAACTTATGTTATATACATTTCTTTTGTTGAGTGAACCGTTTTCGAGATATTGCTTGTTATTCCCTTAAATTTTCCAATACTTATACTTTTTCTCAAATTCGTTATTCATTTTTTTATGTCCTGGACTTGCAAAGAGAATGGAATTCGACACATAGCAACCAGCGTTAAAATATTTGACCATCGCTTAAAAGCTACCATATTCCCCTTGCATCTACAAGAAAATTAGCAATAAGATTGACATCTCGATATCTCGATTAACATAAAGCATATGGAGAATAGGCGTTTGTAAAAATAGATTGTACAAGAGTAGAGAAAGTCATGTGAGTGTAACACATCAGATTTTTTATGTCCTGGACTTGCAAAGAGAATGGAATTCGACACATAGCAACCAGCGTTAAAATATTTGACCATCGCTTAAAAGCTACCATATTCCCCTTGCATCTACAAGAAAATTAGCAATAAGATTGACATCTCGATATCTCGATTAACATAAAGCATATGGAGAATAGGCGTTTGTAAAAATAGATTGTACAAGAGTAGAGAAAGTCATGTGAGTGTAACTCATCAGATTTTTTATAATATCATGAAACCAAATTTGAAATACCTGCTACTGAATTACATGGATACAGACTCGTTCATTTTTGAAACGAGTTCTGATATCTATGAATTCATCAGGGAGAATCCACAGTATTTCGACACCTCAAACTTTGAAAAAGATAATGTATATGGCATTCAGCAAGCCAACAAGAAAAAGATTGGCTTGTTCAACGATAAATTGGGCGGCTTGGTTATGGAAGAGTATGTAGGTATCAGGGCAAAATTATATGCATACAAATACAACGGCCAGACAATAAAGAAAGCAAAGGTCATCACCAGGGTGGGACATTATTTTGAATGCTTAAAGGACCACAGTATAAAAATTTATTCACTTCAAAAAACATTTCGCAGTATAAATCACAAAATTACCACCATTGAAACAAACAAATTGGCATTGAAGGGGTGTGACTACAAGAGGAAGCTGATAGAAGGAACCTCTAAGACTCTAGCCTGGGGTCATTATTCCCTTAGACCTGGTGATTATTAGTGCTCACCATTGTAAAAATGTAAATATTGTATATAGTTTCGTATGTATTATAAATGTGTGAGGGTTTTTTATTTATTAGTTTTCCATCTGATGATTTCTTACTGATGTGTATAGTTTCAAATGTGTGAGGGTTTTTTATGTATTAGTTTTCCCTCTGATGATTTCTTACTGATGTGTATAGTTTCAAATGTGTATGAGGGTTTTTTATGTATTAGTTTTCCCTCTGATGATTTCTTACTGATGTGTATAGTTTCAAATGTGTATGAGGGTTTTTCAGTGTATTATTTTCCCTCTGATATTTTAATATTGTATATAGTTCCATATGTGTGTGAGGTTTTTTTCTGTATTAGTTTTTCCTTTGATGATTTTTAATATTGTATATAGTTTGAGTTTCATTTCATATGTGTATGTGAGGTTTTTTTGTATTAGTTTTCCCTCTGATGATTTCTAACTGATGTGTATAGTTCCAAATGTGTATGAGGGTTTTTATGTATTACTTTTCCCCCGGGTAGTTTTGTAATATTGTATATAGTTTCGTATCCATTTAAAATGTGTGAGAATTTTTAAGTACCTATGTATTTCCCTCAAAAAATAAGAAGAAGAATTTTTAAAAAATAAAAACATACTCATGACTTTACAATCATAAAACTCTAGTCTTTATTAATTCTTCACACATTACACCAAATCCTTTTTAATAATCCATTCAATATCTGCAAAACCATACCACTTTACAAGAACTTTATTTCCACGTTTACGTATAACCTTTTCTACTAAATATGTGTTAGGATAGCGTGACGTTTGTAAGCATTATTGCGTACGTGACCTGGCGGCCCAGATCGGATATTGCGCAAGAGTGGAGGGGATAAACCAGTTCTAGCATAGCGTAACCACGCCGAGTTAGCGTGGATCAGTCAGTCGAGCCGAGTTACTGCTTGAGGCAAGTTGGTAGTGTGTGCGCGCTGTCCATACGAGCAGTATGGCGTCCCCACCGACAGGCAAGGAAACAAGGAGGTAATGTAATCCCTTTTCATCAATAAATCCAGTTGCCATCCAGTTAGTTTAGTCATGGATTTCTATAGTAGATAGTCCCTTCCCTCATCCATACCATGTAATAATACTTTTACTAAGAATATTCTGATATATTTTCATAATTACCCTCAGCTGCGTCCTCCGTCTGACCTCGCATAATGTGAAATATTAACTTTAAGATTCTTCGGTACCCGCTCTACCCCCCATTGAGCTAAAATAACAAAAAGGTCACGACAATAGTTAGTCTTTTTTAGTTCATGTCCATAAAAGGCACCTTTTATGATTTCATCATTCCTATGCTTGTTACGATTCACACGAAATACTTTGAAGATTTCAACACTCCAGTTAGATTCAAAACCCTTTTCAAAATGTCCTTTATGTTTAGATATCCTGACATAATCACCAACACTAAACTTCCTTGAAGCCTTCTTCTCTCTTCGTTCTTGATTATAATTATACACAGTCAGAAGAAGATCGTTGTTTTTCGCTTCATTAGGCTTCATGCCGATAGTTGAGTGAAAAGTATTATTGTACTTTACAAGGATTCTAGGTAACAGATCTAGCCACTTGTATGAACCTTGGACTAAAAACTCTCGGTACATCATATTCTTCAAGGTTCGAATTAAACGCTCAACAGCTGCAGCCTTCACATTGGTATAGGTGCTGTAGTGGTTAATATTATACTTTAACATTAATCGTTTAAAGAACTTGTTATAAATTTTTTCCCGTTGTCACTTTGAATATTCCGGGGTGGGACATCCATTTCTTGTAATATATCCTCCATAGCCTTTGCAACATTAACTCCACCCTTATCCTTTAAGGGTTTTGCATATGCCATTTTAGAGTAGAAGTTGATTGCGCTCAGAATGTATTTGAAATTTTTGTTCACTCTTGCATTGGGCATCATTTCAATCAAATCACTTTGTAAATAAATCATTCATACCTTTGCTGATAATTTTGCGTCGTAAATAGTTCCTCCTCGCCGATCCGTGAAGTTCTCTGGCGATATTCTGTTTGGCGGTCATGCTATAATTTTAGATGTTTTCAACTCTCGGATAATTTCCTCAATCTCTTGAGTGTGACTATTATTACCAGCGTCCCTCGAAGCAATAAGTAACCTCAGTGTGTTTACTAATGTGTTAGAATTTCTCCAGAAAACGTAGTCAACCTCCTTATCAGGATTTGCTCCTTCCATGCCAGTTCTAGGCCTGAATGTGTATTGAGCAGGGGACGTATTATATTCTTGTATTTATACGATTTACCAGATCTCAAACGACCATGTCTGGTGTAACCACATCTATGAAGAAAAGTACTTTTCAGAATCTTAGCGTACGTCTCCAAGTCTTCACTGGTGTATGCAGAAATCTGAGGCGATCGCGTAAAGATGAGTTCCGTCAAACCAGCGGTAGACTCGTACGTTTCATCACCTATCAATATTTGATTATTTATAAAATGAATATCTTTATTTCCAAGCATATAACTACCGTCCTGATATCTCACACCGTACAAGGTATCAATACGATCCTTGTCTTTTGAGCGAACGTATTGAAGGTAAGTAGAAATACTTGTAGAATCTCCATCTTCATTCTTGACGCTCTTCACAGTCATCCCCCGTTGAGTGTCCAAAATATCCATGAGGGGGGCGGTTACGGGCTTCAAAGCTTCGGACATGACATGCTGAGTCTCAAACCTGAGACATTTTAGAGCTTTCAGTTTTACTTTTACAGCCCTGGTATGCTCGGCTACAGACTCTTTAAGTCTTATGCTTTCACTGTCCATCTTACAAATGATGTGAAAATACACGATCACCTTCAATTTATAGTCTGCGTCCAGCTTGAGTTCTGAATGTGTCGATAGCCTTAGCTAACATCTCTATCGAAGTTCTCAATTGCTCGGTTTCTTTCTTATGCTCCTGTGTATGTGTCTTGAAAGCCTCAACAAAGATTGCCGTATTAGCGTACTGGCTTCTGACTGATTCTTCTAGACTTGTCATTTGCTGCATATTAGTTTTGTAGGTGTCCCTCATCATATTTACATTTTCCTCCAATTTATTAAGTTTATCATTGCAGGAATCGGTTTTGAGGGTATTCAAAACCTCTGTCTTTAACTGTTTGACTGTATCCTCTAGATCTGAAATCCGCTTCATTTTTATCTTTTCTAAATTACTCATTTTCTGATTACAAAGATTCTGAACATTTGTTTTTTCTCTATCAAGCTCTACAGTAACTTGTTTAATAGTGTCCATTATAGAATTCACTCTGTCTTTTGTAGAAGTTGTTAGAGTATCCACTTTAACTGTAGTTTTATTCAAATTTGCAGTGATGTCTAGCAGCTCCTTACCTATTTGCATCTCGATTTCCTTTCTCAAGTACCTGTTTAACTGCTGTCGCGTCTCGTTCGATTTCCTAATGATTATACCTCTAGCATATCTTTTATTTACAGCATCCATTTCTCCAAGAGGATCTGCTATATCAGTGATTCTCTTATTGTCGAGTATAATGTTACCATTATCATCTCTCGACTGCGTGCGTGAATTGACATATCCAGTGATGAACTTTTTATTCACAACATCATTATCGTGAACAGGATCTAGCAATACCTTCAATCTAACCTTATCGATCACAATGTTATTATCCTTATCCCTCTTGAGAATATATCTCGAAATCAATTCATCAGTCAGGGCCTTAGGCATAACCTCAACTTGCTAGCAGCTTGCTGAGAGAAATCGCGCATCCTAATTTCGAGAGCATCCACATAATTCTTATTGGATGCATCATCATTATCTTCAGGATCATGAACATTGCACAATCTCTTATTCTTGAATTGATAGTTTCCTTTGACATCTCTATTTATGATAAAACGATCAAACACTCTTCTAACTGGACCACTTCTCAGAGAACCGAACCTATCGATGCTCATGATTAGCTACGAATGATCATTTTCTTTTTTGTCGAGCTTAATATATACATCAAAACCATTCCTATACCGTCCCTCATTCATGTGAAATTCAGTAACTATAACAACAAAGGGTCTTCCTTCTGATACCCTCTCCCAAACGCTCTTACATAGATCTTTAAATTCATTGTAGGTCATGTCGGTATTTACATAATCTTCGTAAATGTGCTTTAAGTTTAAATTATCTTGCCTGAAGAGTATTATCATGTTTGTATTATCGCGAATTAAATGTTTTGGAACTTTAACATAGGACTGCGATAGATATACTGAGTCGACATTTCGATGTCCACCATACTGTAAAAGGATGCTATCTTTTCCTGCTTTTCAGTAATGACGTCATCAAATATAAAGATTGAATTTTCTTTGACTTCAGAAGGATGCAAAACATCTTCTCCGTTGTCGAAGGTGTTCACTTCTATACCGTCGATATTTCCAAGTACTTTAATTAGGTATTGATACTTTGGTTGGTAGAGAGACTGAATAAATATACAAGTTTTCAAAACGTAGTCCATTCTCATGGAGTAGCATATTGAGTAATACGTTTGCTTTCCCTGCACTGGAACTCTCTAAAATAAGAGCTCTGATATTAGATGGAAATAACTTCACATGACGATCACTTCTAAAGTCACTTTCAAAGTCTAATACCTGAATAGGTAGAGAGCAGTGCTGCTTAACAAGCTCCATGTTAACAACTAACTTATAAAATGTATGTGCGATGTTTATCTATTACCGAGTGTAAAGCAGTTAATGATTGGATGCGAAGATATAAAAGGACTAATGCATGCAATTACTCGCTTAGTATATCATGAGAGCTAAGAGAGGGATGTCGTTGCAGTATAAGCGTGGCTCTGGAATTATTAATTCCATAATTAATTCACTCCCCTTTGAAGCTCACTTACCTGGTTACAGATATTGTGGCCAGGCACTAAATTGGATAAACGTCTAAAAAGAGGAGACCCAGGAATTAACCAATTAGACGAAGCTTGCAAACACCACGACCGCGCGTACGCTGAGAATAAGGACACTGCTTCAAGACAAATAGCGGATAAGATTCTTGCAGAGAAGGATTGGAAGCGTGTACATTCATCAGATTCAACTTTTGGCGAAAGGTTAGCTGCAAGGATAGTAACTGCAATCATGAAAGGAAAGGTTGCAGTGGGAGCTGGAAAGAGAAAGAAGAAGAGAGGAGGGTTTTTACCATTGATACCCATCTTTAGGCGCTGCAGCAAGCGGCGCTGCTCAGATAGCCTCTGCAGTCAATAAGAAAAAGGCTGCTGATAGGCACTTAGCAGAAGTTGCGAGGCATAACAAGGCGATGGAGGCCAGAGGAAAGGGACTCCGAAAGAGAAGGTGTAAGAAGAGGAATAAAGGAGGATTCTTACCTGTAATGCCGCTGATGTCGTCTTTAGCCACTGCATCTAAAATAGCACGGTCCTTGAAAAAGAAAGAGGATCTAAAGGCAGGGGTTTAAAGAAGAAGTTAAAAAACGGCGGAAGAGGATTGTACATATACCGGAGGAATCCCTAAGTAACGTAGCCATCGAATGTTATGCTAAACGCTTAAAAATTCCTTATTTAGAGGAGTATATCTGATTGAGAAACTACCTTTAAAACCTCACTTCAAAGAGAGCCTTATTACCAATCTCGATACCTCTGATAATTAAGTAACACACAGGGTTGCTGTAAGGAAAGAAGGTGATGTCGCATACTACTTTGATAGTTTCGGTAAATTGAAGCCGCCTCCGAAATTGAGAAATATCTACAATGTGCTAAAATCTTCTATAATACACAGATATACCAGAATTTCGATTCAGTCATCTGTGGGCACTTGTGCTTGCAATTTCTTTTATCCTAGGAGGTGCTACATTGTCAAGATGAGTTATACAGTTACAGTGAGTGAGTCAGACACTATTATTTCAACGTATCTAAACCCGCCTCTACAGCTAGATCCTCCAGGTCATTATGAGATTGCTCTTTTGAATTTTGAAACATTCTATTCAATACCAAACGTCGATGAAAGTAATAATCGATTTCATTATATTCATAACTAGCGGACCCAACACACGTTCTGTTTTGTCATAATTTGTTCCTGTTTCTCGGTGTGACTATATTGGCATCGTGTGTTAATTTGTTGTTCTGCATTTCCCATGAAGTAGATCTGCAAAAATTTAGAATCGGCATCAGGCATTGAGAACAGAGAACCAATTCGATGATACACTTGGTCCCGAATCTTAAATGTTGAATTAAAATTACCGTCATCCTCATTCTCAACGATTTTTGTTGCTCCAAATGATTTCATTTGGAAGCAAGAATTGAATTTACGAATTTTACGCAGAAACAATTTTGACTGAGATGTATTTCCAGCCAATAGTGCCCTGCGCACGTTGCTACGCCACTAACTGAAATAAATTTGAAGGAAAAACATTACACAAATATTCAATTTATTTTGAGTCATTTTATTGATTTTCTTCATGTCGTAAAAATTGTAACATTGCAGCGTTTCGTTTCAATTCAATATTTATTGAAATGCTGTGAGATACACAATATTTCTTGTTTTTCCATCTGGTGCGTAAACGAATAATTCAGAAGGTTTTCCGACGCGTGAGCAGGCCACATAGAGCTGCCCATGTGAGAAACATGGATTCTCCAAATTTAATCCACACACTTGCAACGATTGTCCATGTGCTTTGTTGATAGTCATTGCGAAAGCGAGTCGCACCGGGAACTGCAAACGTTTGAATTCGAATGGCATATCTGTCGGGAACATTGTGATACTGGCAACACTACGTCTTCACCTTTGAATTTTCCAGTCAAAATTATTGCCTCGATAACATTGTTCATCATTTTCTTGACTGAGAGTCTGGTTCCGTTGCAAAGTCGTGGTGGATTTATGTTTCGAAGAAGAATGATGGGTACGCCAATTTTCAATGTAAGAACGTGCGGTGGCATGCCTGGCAAATCAAGCGAATTCAAGAATTTAATTGGATAGTTGACAAGTTCGTCTTGTTTCACAACAGTATCGATGGACTTATACGTTGTCGTTTCTCCAAGTATTCTATTCTGAATAGTGAAGTTTATGATATTGACATCTATGTTTTTGGCCGCTAATATAGCACGCGTACTGAGCCACTGATGATTTTTGTAGTTCTGTGCAATGTTTGGGAAAACGTTTTGCGCCAATTCGTCTATGCTTTCTGTGATCTTACAGAAACTTGCTGGCAAGGTGATACATTGCGTAGATTCATCAATTTGTATTCGCCCATTTCCAATATCCATTAATTGTTTTACAAAGTTTTCAGCCGATGCATCCCGTTGTAGCTGTACACGCATGTTGGTTTTCAAAGTCAATTTCCGTAAATGACAGCATAAAACTGATGATTTGAGACATGCATTAACTTCATGAGCGGGTGTTGAACGTGGTATAACCGGCAGTGTTTGTCGAAAATCACCAGACAATAAAATGAGTGCGCCACCGAAGATCCATGCGTTTCCTCTCAAATCTCGCAGTGTTCGATCAAGCGCTTCCAATGATTTCTTGTGAGACATTGAACATTCGTCACATATGATAATTTGACACGTTTGGAGTACTTTGCCCATTCCAGAGTTTTTGATGATGTTGCATATTGGTGCCTCAGTGTTTTGCAAATTCAACGGCAGTTTCAATGCTGAACGCGCTGTTCGGCCACCATCCAAAAGAGTTGCCGCAATTCCAGATGATGCAATGGCCATTGCAATATTATTTTGTGATCGTATGGTTGCCAAAATGAGTGAAAGAAGAAAAGTCTTGCCTGTACCACCGGGCGCATATGTGGAAAACAGTCCACCGCTTTGTTC
This sequence comes from Deroplatys truncata, assembly GCA_030765065.1. Lineage (NCBI taxonomy): Eukaryota > Metazoa > Arthropoda > Insecta > Mantodea > Mantidae > Deroplatys > Deroplatys truncata. The sequence goes on from CM060976.1 coordinate 18,811,843, forward strand.
TGTGATTGCACGCATAATTCTGTCATACGCAATGCGTTGTTCAGGAACCAACTGCGGAAGATTTCTCTGAACAAATGTCCCCAGTTCCTCAGAATCAAAGTGTATTTCTCGTTGTAAATCACAATCGAAAAGTTCGTTCGCGGGTCGGTTCGGAGCAGGCATTCCTAGTTGCACCAGTGCCTTTTTAGCGATTGCCAAACATATGTCTTCAATCAAAATCAATGCCTCATTATACACGTTTGGTGTGAATGGAATGTCCGGATTTTGATTCGCAGCGCGCAAACGATGTAGAATATCTTCACTCATGTAGTCCTTGTATTTTGCCCAAAGATCGTTTGGATTAGATGGGAAGCTGGTTGTCAATATTATGGCAAATAACGTGTGTATTTGCTGTGGTCGAGCAGTATTCGGTGCATCAGCGAGTGCAGTGTCCCAATGTGCATCATTCTCAAGAAGATTTAATTCCTGGCAAGCTTGGCGATAAGTGGCGCACAGCTGACCTTTGACTGTTCTTAAATCTTGGAAGGATGTCGGTCCTCGTACATTGATTAACAGCAATCGCAAATAGAAGCATTCTGTATTGTTCGGGTGAACAGTGTACAGACGACCCAATGCGTCACTGGAATACAAATTGGGATGTCCTTCAACTGCTTTACCTTGTTTGTGGCGTTGAAACCTTTTAGCCGATGCATTCCATGTGTAGAATTTCGGTACCTCAGAATAAAGTAGATTCTTTGCAAAAAGATCATCTTGGCACAATGAGTAAAATGCAGTTAAAGTTGTTGCCGGTGGAACCAATGCTCTTGCACGTACATTATCTGCTGTGAAGTACACGCGCTGTCCATTCTCGAGATGCACCGTCAAGTGCACTACTGTTGGATGTCGTTCATGGATTGGAAATGATAAGATGCGCCATACTGCTTCATTGCTCCTAATGTAGCGTCCAAGTTGGTATTGGTTGATTTCATCGAGCGGTCCGGTCACATTCCCAACTCCGAAGACTGCCATGTCGCTTCCTTTTCGACATATTTGCAAATGTATTTGATCGGCTTCACTGAATTGCAACACTCAACATTAATGTGTTCTTTGAAGGTCTTTGAGAGCAACGGTGAATATGGCACAACCCAACGATTATCGACTTCGACATCAACGTTTCGTACTTTCAGAACGATCATCGTACTTTCTGATACCATCGTTGCCAGTGATGGTATAAAAACCAAGTTTCTTCGGTATCGTTTCGTGCATTTCCCATCAGACATGCATGGTGAATTGTTGTTGAATGCGCCACATGGACCATGAATCGTATTTTTGGTAACGACGTCGAATAAGTCTGGATGAATGTCCTTATCTGGTATTTCTGCTGAGATGATTTGGTCAATTTGATCTGGCGTAATTTTGTTGATTAACCAAACCAAAATATATGCATGTAGCAATCCTCTTTTCTGCCATTCAATGGAATACATCCAGCAACGTGTCTTTCCAAAAACGTGATGCTTGATAATAAAATCCATCAAAGATTTCAATTTTTGTTTAAATACGCGTGCGGTAATGTCATGCCGGTTCGAAGATGACTGTCCAGCTAACAGAAGTTCTTTAATTTCATCCCATGTTGGATTACATGTGAATGTGATGAACAAATCTGGACGACCATATGCGCGAACGTATGTCATCGCATCTTGTGCGTATTCATGCATGTGCCGTGGACTCCCCGTGAATGTAGACGGTAATATGACCATTCTTCCCAATTCGTTTGGATTGACATTACCGTCATTAACGATTGCGTCTCGTAAATTGATGTACTCTGCAGAACGCAACTCGGTTTGATTCAATCGAATATATAGGAGTCGTTCGGTGTCAATCTCGCATACATGTCGACGATGTACTGATGAAACAATTGTCGACATTTCAAAATGTCGTTCTCAGCGACTTGACGAATCATCAATCGATACGAATAATAATTCATGGCACTGACTTTCTTATTCGTTTCCTTGTCTGTTTGTGGATTTCTCATTTTGATGTTGAAATGATATCCATCTTCTCCTCGCCAAAAGAGAATCGGATACTGCAATCCGTCGTATGAGCGATGAGTTTCGGAGACTCGCTGAACGTCACCAATTCTGCGATGAAGAATTATGTCGCGCGATAATTCTTCGCCAACTATCACGTTCGCTAGTTCATCGATTATTGGTGCATTGGACTGTCTTTCGTGTTGGCCAACGGGAATTCGCTGAAAAAAATTGAAGTGAAAAAACTCAGCATCCGAGAATTGTTGAAATCGATTTTAATTCCACTCACGGTTATATCCGAAAAAAACTGCACAGCAAATGCGTTCGGAATGTCAATCAGCAGTCAGATCCTTTACATATACATTCAATGATCTTCGTGAAATATTGTCTGTTCAATGTGAGCCGGACATGAATTTCACAATTTACATAAACTCTTACGTCACTCACAACTCGAAACGTCATCATTCGTTTGCTGTTTTTGTTTCAATTCAAATCAACATTAACTGTCACGGCAATATATGAAATTCATTGGAATGATAGTGGCGCCATTTGTCGAAGATTGGTCGTACCAACTCATAAACCTTCGTGGGCTCATGCGCAACACTTTGCTGAATATCATCACATGATCAAATGCATAGTTTACGATTCTATAAAGGACATACAGACAAACATACATTTATATATATAGATAGGTAGGTAGGTAGGTAGGTAGGTAGGTAGGTAGGTAGGTAGGTAGGTGGGTGGGTGGGTGGGTGGGTGGGTGGGTGGGTGGGTGCGTAGGTGGGTAGGTGGGTAGGTGGGTAGGTGGGTAGGTAGGTAGGTAGGTAGGTAGGCAGGTAGGCGGATAGGCGGGTAGGCGGGTAGGCGGGTAGGTAGGCGGGTAGGCGGGTAGGTAGGCAGGTAGGCGGGTAGGCGGGTAGGCGGGTAGGCGGGTAGGCGGGTAGGCGGGTAGGCGGGTAGGCGGGTAGGCGGGTAGGCGGGTGGGCGGGTAGGCGGGTGGGCGGGTGGGCGGGTGGGCGTTTGGGCGGGTGGGCGGGTGGGCGGGTGGGCGGGTAGGCGGGTGGGCGGGTGGGCGGGTGGGCGGGTGGGCGGTTGGGCGGGTGGGCGGGTGGGCGGGTGGGCGGTTGGGCGGGTGGGCGGGTGGGCGGGAGGTAGGGTGGGCGGGTGGGCAGGTGGGCAGGTGGGCAGGTGGGCAGGTAGGCAGGTAGGCAGGTAGGTAGGTAGGTAGGTAGGTAGGTAGATAGATGGATGGATGGATGTATGGACGGACGGATGGATGGATGGATGGTAAACCTGAAACCATTGTCATCCCTCATGGAACCTACGAGATTGCGGATAGAAATGCATTTCTAAAGGATAAGCTAGGATTGAATGATGAAGTCTTCTTCATAAGGCCTAATAATAATACAATGAAGACTGAAATTAAATGTCCGTATACAATAGACTTTTCTAAGGCTAGATATATTGACTAGCTTCTAGGATTCGCCGACACTAAAATAATTCCTGCTGCAGAAGCGTTTGAATCTGACGATCTTGTGAATATATTTAAATTGAGTATCATACGTGTGGAGTGCAGTATTGCAACAGGCTCTTTTATTGGCGGTAAAAGTGGACATTCGCTCTACGAGTTTTTCCCTTCTGTTCCACCAGGCTATCACATCTCTCAAGAACCCTCGAACCCGATATATTTACCAGTCATAGATACAAACTATGTAGACCAGATCACTATTCGAGTGGTAAATCAACACGGAAAGGCAATCAACTTCAGGAACGAGGTTATCACTACAAGACTCCAATGACTGCAATGGCAATCATTTTAAAAGACCTCGCAAATACTATAATAGACGACGTACACCACGTTTGAAGCATACTATCTCTCCAGCTTCCGAGGAGTTAACAGGTGCTATCCGCAAGTTCCTCTAGGGGTTAGGTTACAAACCGCTATAATGGACATCTTAAACGTGACAGAAGTTCCGGTCTTTGACAACAAGATCACCAAGGTTGAGGAGCATGTTGTTCTACCATACAACACCTCCGCTCTGGATGTAAACCATGAAATTAGAATACCCTGCCAAGCTGAAGATTTGTATACGCTACCTAACAAGAGTTATTTCTACATCGAGGGTGCTCTCACCAAGGTAGATGGATCTCCTACTACAGCGAAGCTCACTAATAATGCTATAGGCTTCATGTTTGATGAGATACGTCTAGATATGAATGCTACAACTATAGACAGAACAAGGAATCCTGGAATTACTACAACTATACGCAATTATGTGACTCTCAACCCTATGGAGTCGAATCGGCTGCTGAATGCTGGATGGGCCTATCCTGGTGAAGATGTTGATATATTACATGCGGCGAATGGAGCTTTCAATGCTGTAGTCCCTCTCTCGATGCTCCTTGGATTTGCTGATGATCACAAGGAGCTTATACTCAACAGCAAGTTTGAATTGATTCTCATAAGATCCAAAGATTCTAGAAATTGTGTTCAGACTTCGAATGAAGAGGAAGGTAATCTAAAGTTAACTAGAATCGAATGGAGGATGCCTGCAATTAGTCTTTCCGGTGCTGAAAGGGTTCACATTCTAAAAATTGTCAAGTCTGATAAACCTCTACACCTTGCCTTTCAATCTATGGATCTTCATACCCAGCCTGCTGTACCCCAGACAAGATCTTTCACGTGGAATGTAGCAACAACATCTAAGCTCGAGAAACCTCGCTTCATCATAGTGTGTGCGCAGACTGCAAGATTGGGTGATTATAGCAAGAACAGTTCCGAGTTTGATCACTGCAATATTACTCATTTGAGGCTATTCCTCAACAGTGAATGCTACCCCTACCATGATTTGAACTTTGACTTTAAAAATTCAAAGTTTGCTTCACTATATGAAATGTACTGTAAATTTCAAACTTCCTATTATGAAAGAGATAATTATCCCCTCTTGAAGAGAAAGGATTTTCTTCACCGTGCATTATTCCTAATAGACTGTTCTCACCAACCCGAGGAGGTTATAAATGGAGCTGTGAACATCAGAATCGAGCATCAGCAAATATATCCGCCCAGACGTCACTGTACTGCCTGGTTCTACATGACAAAGTATTTACCTACAAACCTCTTTCTCACGTGATGCAGGCACTTATGTAATTATGTATATGTTTGGGTGAATGGTTTTTGTGAAGGATTGTACTAGGATAAGTTTATGAATAATAAATTGAATTCATATACTAAAACACTCTTTTATTGACTTTAGCATACATTTCAAGCATTTTCCTTTTCCCCCTCCTACTCCCTGAAAAACTAGTTGCTCCTGACTTGTAGAAATCATTTAAAATATTCAAATGTCTTTCAATATAGGGCAATAGCCGTTTTAGGTTCCTTGCACCATCAATGTCTAAACATATTACATTATTATTTAAACAAGTATTTATGAAATGATTTGAATGGTCAAGAAATACAATAATATTGTATGCATAAATTACATTTTTACAATATTCATCACACGCAAACTTTTTTTCTTGGTGTAGGTAATCTTCAATCATTGGAATGTTTTTGATATTATATCCCAGTCTGATTTTGTAATATAAACAAAGGATTTATCACTTTCACAATTTATGTAGAGGGAGGGGATGCCACAGTATAGTCCAATGTTCACGGTATGGGAGGGGGATATGCTGACGTCATCAAGCGCAAGTAATCGATTCTCCATGCTCCTCAGGCGAATGCCGGGGATCTTCAATGAATAAGAAGACCATGGGACCCTCGTTGAGGATCCTCCTCTTACACCTCCTCTTCTACTTTTTCTCACCAGACTCGTTCTGCCTCTTCCTCCGCTCACTCCTGCAACATGTATTCAAAACAATGTTAGAAATAGATTTGGCAAATTATTTCATTCACCTGAAAGAGAAAATACATATATTAGAAAAATCCTCTACCCTTGTCACACAAAAAGTATGATTAAAGTGTGTCATACTCACTTCAAGTGTTTGCAAGCTTTTGGGTGTATCTCAGGCGAGCAATCTGTACTCGTCTGATTTATCCACTCCTCAACACTCGTAGAGTAGTTATGGCGGGGAGTGGAGCGACATCCTCATCCATAGGCTGGGTATGGCGCTCTGCGATTGGGTATTCCACTATATCGACATCGCGCCTCCCAGGATCCAGCTCCTTTATTGGCACAGGTACCTTAGGCGCAGTCATTCGCAGTCTGTAATAATTTAATTTTAGGTTAGACACAGAATAGCATTAGAAGCAGTAAATAAATATATAATTTAACATTTCTTCTACTTACTCGAGTTTTCTCTTCCTCCGCTGGTAGACCTCGCAGTTGTCGTTACATAGGAAGAAGGATGACATGCGTTCATGTTGGGCCGGGTTAGTACAAAGTACAGAATGCATGTATCCGGTGCATGTCTCTGTGTCGCATTCAGCTAGGTATTTCGAGACGAAGACATCATCAACTTCATCGACATCGCTAAGATCCTCCACATCCTCCTCCATGCGATTTTCACTGAAAGAAAAAATAATTTCATGTTAGATTTCATTTAAAATGCATGCAGAATATTACTGAATCATAGAAAATAAAATGTATTACTTACATGTTCGCTCCTCGATAAACAGGACAGCTCTCTGTGCACACTTCCAATGTAGTCATCTGATCATGATGCGATGGTTGAGTACACAATATTAAATGCATTAAACCATTGTAGGTTTCGGCATGGAAGTATACGTAGTGAAAATAATCTTCTCCGCACTCGCTCCAGTAATCATTCACAGCAGATGCACGATTATCACCAACCATTTCGATTATCACTGAACGAACACTGAAAAAACAATAAATGATCGCTCTGGCTGCGGTCGCTTATTATATACTGTAGATACTTGCTCGGTGACGTCACGCGGCGGGTGTGGAGGGTGGAATGCATGTTGAGACCTGTTATTCACCCCTCCAGACAGAAGCCGGCTGGCTGTTTTCGAATACAAAGGAAAGCTATTGGCGAGCGTGTTTTAACATGTTTTATCGACGCCGACAGAGTGGAGGCGGGCTAGTCTACACGTCGAGACTTGTTAGTGACGCCACGCATGCCGTCATGGAGGGGGTGAAACTTGTTATTACCAGACAGAAGCCGGCTGCTGGATATTTTCATTACAAGGTGGAGGATTGCCGGATAGGTTAAGACCAGTGAGCGTGATAGTTATACATATGCTAGCACACATATACGATGACGACCAGGTGCGCGCGAGTCAATTCATATACACTTAATTACATTAATCAAAAATACTTAATCAAGATACATGCGGCGGGGATACTTCGATCAAGGGTTTGCGTCCAGCCCTTCAGAGGCGCGATGCCAGGACGTTAGCAGTATAAACCATTGATTTTTTATCACCTACATCGATTTGCGTGGGCGGCGACACGCGACGAAAACAATAACACATTGTTCGACGATCCCCGGCTATCGGTATCAGTAGCGCACAAAGATCCACCTCCATTAGCGACTAGCACAATACCCTATTACCTGCACCCTTCTACAGGAATCCAATCAGAACAGACCGTAAAGAGGGAGGCGTGGCGAGCGTACGGGGTTAGACCACAAAGGAGAGGGGAGACCACAAAGAGAGGGTATGGCCAGCGTTCCTCCACTACTCTACAGCGAGCCATTCAGACCAGCACACTCAAAGAGGGGGGCGTAGATAGTGTACGGGGTTAGACCACAAAGGGAAGGGGAGGGGTGTGGCCAGCGGCACAGAGCCTGGCGGCATACTAGTAGAGCACAAAGGAGTGGGTGTGGCCACCAGCACAGTGTCGGGTGGCATGCTAGCGGAGCACAAACGAGTGGGTGTGGCTACCGGCACAGAGCCAGGCGACATGCTAGGAGGTCGTGGTCGGCGGCTTTAAGGGTTAGCGCAGAAAGAAAGGGGGAGGAGTCGGCGGCTTTTAAGGGTCAGCGCACAAAGAAAGGGGGAGGTGTCGGCGGCATTTCTTTTTGCTCTTAAGTCCCCATTCTTTTCCTACTCGAATGCATGGACAGGATCCCTAACATTTCCAATAGAACGAATCTGACGCCGCACAGTCCCTGCTCACAAGTCACCACCCGGAGCGGAGCCCCACGCTGAGGAGAGACCTAACCGTGCGGTACCACAGCGACGCCAGCTAAGAAACCTTTACCGAGCGCAAGTCACCGCCCGGCCGCAGCTCGCCGAACACCGTCGCCTGGTCCTACAACTCTGAAACAGATGACAAGTAAGATGATGGGCACAGGAAATGGGGGACGGAACAGTCGTGGTAGAAAATGAACCGCTCCAACATTCGCCTGGCGATCCGGGGAAACCACGAAAAATCTATAGGCCAGAATGGGCGTTCGCCGGAAACCGATCCCGGGACCTGCCGAATGCGGGCCACAGACGCAACAGCCTGAGCCATCCCTCTCGGTAAAGGAAAAGGTAACTACAGTTTTAGACGTAACTGGTGTACAGCTCCAGATCCCTAAAGCAAGGAAACATCCAGTATCCCCAGAACCGTCATCGTGTAACTCTGCGACTGGCATATTCCAAGGTGATGTGTAGTCATTTGGCGAGGTATAACACGCAAGGGGTACATTTGGTATAATACCAAATCAGGGTTTTAAATGAAATAATTCCGCTAATAGTGATATACACGCTACGATCCCTGATTTCAAAGCAAGTAAAGGATGCTAAATTCTTCATCTCCTATTATGGCATTCTTTGTCCCAAGGTACATTATATCAACCAAGCGAATTGAAAATAAAGGATTAGTTTTTTAATTCACATATGAGTAATACACAAATGTTCCCAAGACTTTGAATAATTAACAAAACATTTGTTGACAATTTGAAATGTTACAACACAATGGATAAAGAAAGAAAGTATAGTAATTAATTTCTTTCATACCACGCTTGACGCTTGACAACTAAAGCAATGTCAGGAGCACTCCAGAACTGCAAACGGTTCGTCTGAGGTGTATGCATAACAAGATGCATAAATGTTATGCAGGTGGCATTAACGTCAATAATACGGGGTAGATGGAGTAGTTTACATTTTCATTTTCGTATTATACAGTATTATACCGTATTTTTACAACGCTATGATGTGAATGATTCAAAACAAAACAACGACACGTCGCATAAATACTGAATTTCATATGTAGTTGCTTCATTATCACCTCAGTTCACAAAAGTGTCTCTTGCACAATAGGAACAAAGATGCGACAAGGAGATTTTTAAGAAAATTCCTTAACTCCAAGTACCCTTTGCATGAATCATCTTGTAGAAATTTTTTAATTTTCTTAAAAATGCCTAAATGGTTTTAATTAAAATACCATATATTTAAGATATTTACATGTCAAATATATCTTGAGTTTTCCGGGAATAGCCTGTTGTGACGTCCCCTTCATTTGGAAACATTTTACTATATTTTTACTTTCTCTACTACGTATAGTAAGTAGGGGAAGTATTGCATTCCACCCAAAAATTCGATACCGAGATTTCACCGGAAATACATGTTTTGAGACCTCCTGAATAAAAAAAATTCTGATGTGTTACACTCACATGACTTTCTCTACTCTTGTACAATCTATTTTTACAAACGCCTATTCTCCATATGCTTTATGTTAATCGAGATATCGAGATGTCAATCTTATTGCTAATTTTCTTGTAGATGCAAGGGGAATATGGTAGCTTTTAAGCGATGGTCAAATATTTTAACGCTGGTTGCTATGTGTCGAATTCCATTCTCTTTGCAAGTCCAGGACATAAAAAAATGAATAACGAATTTGAGAAAAAGTATAAGTATTGGAAAATTTAAGGGAATAACAAGCAATATCTCGAAAACGGTTCACTCAACAAAAGAAATGTATATAACATAAGTTGTGTATTTTAACGAGATCAACATTTTTTGTGTAGTAAAATTTTGTCTATCTCTTATGGTTTACCAGTTATGCAAAAGTCGTTCACAATGAAGAATACTTTTGGAGACATTCCCAGAAAATTCGAGATATACATTTCATTTCTCATGGCATTATCTTAAACATATGATATTTTAAACAAAATCGTTAGAGCCATTTTTGAGAAAATTAAAATTTTCGAAAAATGTTCCATGTAAAGGGTAGTCTGGGGTGGGGGGATTTTCTTGAAAACCTTCGTGTCGCATCTCTGGAAGATACTGAACCTAAATACCAAGTTTGGTGTTTATCCGACTGTTCGTTTTTGAGTTATGCTGTTCACACACACACAGACACACACACACACAGACACACACACACACACAGACACACACACACACAGACACACAGACACACACACGGACATGTTTCCAAAAATGCTTTTTTTGGATTCAGGAGGTCTCAAAACATGTATTTCCGGTGAAATCTCGGTATCGAATTTTTGGGTGGAATGCAATACTTCCCCTACTTACTATACGTAGTAGAGAAAGTAAAAAGCATTTTTGGAAACATGTCCGTGTGTGTGTCTGTGTGTGTGTGTGTCTGTGTGTGTGTGTGTGTGTGTCTGTGTGTGTGTGTGTGTGTCTGTGAACAGCATAACTCAAAAACGAACAGTCGGATAAACACCAAACTTGGTATTTACGTTCAGTATCTTTCAGAGATGCGACACGAAGGTTTTCAAGAAAATCCCCCCACCCCAGACTACCCTTTACATGGAAGATTTTTCGAAAATTTTAATTTTCTCAAAAATGGCTCTAACGATTTTGATTAAAATATCATATGTTTAAGATAATGTCATGAGAAATGAAATGTATATCTCGAATTTTCTGGGAATGTCTCCAAAAGTATTCTTCATTGTGAACGACTTTTGCATAACTGGTAAACCATAAGAGATAGACAAAATTTTACTACACAAAAAATGTAGATCGCGTTAAAATACACAACTTATGTCATATACATTTCTTTTGTTGAGTGAACCGTTTTCGAGATATTGCTTGTTATTTCCTTAAATTTTCCAATACTTATACTTTTTCTCAAATGCGTTATTCATTTTTTTATGTCCTGGACATGCAAAGAGAATGGAATGCGCCACATAGCAACCAGCGTTAAAATATTTGACTATCGCTTAAAAGCTACCATATTCCCCTTGCATCTATAAGAAAATTACCAATAAGATTGACATCTCGATATCTCGATTAACATGAAGCATATGGAGAATAGGCGTTTGTAAAAATAGATTGTACAAGAGTAGAGAAAGTCATGTGAGTGTAACACATCAGATTTTTAACTAGTAAATTTTAAGAGAGATATAAAACCTACTACACAAAAACTGTAGAACCCTTTAAAATAGAAGCTTTAGGTATTTCTAATAACCTTTTTTGTGGCATATCAGAGATAATAGTTTGAATTGTTCCATACTTTTGTCATTTTGTAAAGTACTATTCACTTGTTTCTGATGATATCGAAATAGTATGGAATTTCAAAATCAGCATGTAACCACTCGCTTTTAAACATCTGACTATTGATTCGGTTTCCTCTACACGATTATACCTACAATGAATTGCATAATGAACTATTTCTGCAAAGGTTGCCTCTATTAACAGGTAATATAAAAATAAGCTTTCGTAAGAACGGTTTGTAGAGGTTATATAAAAACATTCTGTGTGTTACATTCGCATGGCTTTCTCTACCCTCTATCTTTATTAGTGCGTATACAAACTATTCTTAATAAAGTTTATTTTTCTATCTACTACATTTAATCCAAACAAATCTTTGCAAAATAGCTGCATTACACATTTCGTTGTGAAAACAAATAGAACAGCGATAGTCAAATGTTTAAGAACTGGACGCTATATGTCGCCCTTAAAGTTCCGTACTGTTTCCATGCATTCGCGAGAAACACGTGAAAATCAATTGGACTTTAAAAGAATGACAAGTATCGAACAATTCGAAACTGGCTAGCCCCGTAGCTCAGTCGGTAGAGCATCCGCATCCCGGGTTTGATTCACGGCTGGAGCAGTGGATTATTCCTTATCCTCCCCAGAGTCTGGAAGTATGAATGAGGGTGTGAATGTGTATGATCTAATGGTTAAAAAAGTGCAAGAAACCTAACGACAAGTTACACGAGTTAACACCATTGCCAATAGGCAATAAGTTGCAAAGGAAAGGCCGCCGATAAGACCAATGTAGTTAAAGACGGGGTACAAACGGAACTAAAAGAAAACAAAAATCGAATCTTTAACAACGGATAGCTATCTCAGAAACGGCTTATGCCACAAGGAAGTTTATTTGAAGTAAATTGTGTGTTTTAAAGAGATCTGCGTTTTCTGAATGGTACGTTTTCGTCTATCGCTTAACGTTTACAAGTTATACAATATTGTACAAAATTCCTTCGAAATGAAGAGGACTTCACAAGCTATTCCCAGAAAATTCAAGACATAAAGTGTTTGTAATCTAAATATCTTTCACATATTGTATTTTAATAAAAATTGTTAGCCATTTTTTTTAGAAAATCAATTTTTGCGGAAATTGTTCCCTGTAAAGGGTAGTTGGGGTGGGAAGATTTTCTTGAAAGTCTTCGCGTCGCATCTTTGGAAGATACTAAACTGAAATACCAAGTTTGGTATTTATCCGAATCTCGGTATGGGTGGAATGCAATACTTCCCCTACCTACTATACCTAGTAGAGAAGGTAATAAACTATTTTCTTTAACTTGAATCATGGAAAGTAAAAGAGATCGCATTATACTCCACACGACAGTTGTTATTCTTTAACTGCCTAATCTCAAAAACTTTACTATTGAAAATTACTATTTAAAGTATGGGTTAGTTGAAACATTACATTTAGAACAGAACAACCAACACACGCTTCTAACAATACGAAAGCCAGTGAAGCAAGGATGGCCGAAGATATCAGGATGTCTTCCATATTTCAACTGGTACTGAGCGACTAGGCAGTGTAGGGTGACTGTGACAGGTTTCTCAGCACTCGTATATCATTAGCCCACCAGCACTCCTAGACCGGTCAGGTAGTGTCAAAATGGTCATGTTTCAACTTAAACCTCGCGCACTGGAATATAGTGTGTAAAGAAAGTAAATAAAACTAAAAATGTAAACCAAAATTAACACATCACAATTTTTGCTAAGTTTCCACTTTGTCATTAATGGTAACACCAAACATCTTTTTGTTTTCGATTGTGGATTTATCTAATAAATCCAGTAACACGGAACTCTCATAATCCTAAAATTCGTCTTTCTTGATGGTGTATCGCCTATATTCTTCATTGGGTTCATTGCGAATATTTTTCGAGACAAAGCTGTCTGAAAATGGATGAAACGTAGATTAAATGTAGGCTACTTACAGCAACCATAAACACAACAAGCAAGTGACTGTCGAAATTAAATCACTGCCTTCTGAATACTACCATGAATTGCGGAGGAGGAGAAAAGCAGTGAGAAAACCAGGCTCTACGAAACCGTGGTATTCAAACCTAGGGCTAGCAATGGTGCAAAAGTTTCATAACTTACCACAGTAACAGTTTAACCGTGATATCACAACAGCTTATATGTATTTACGGGATTGATGCACTCGGCCATAAGTGTGATAAATATTAAACTTAGTATTTTAGTTCAACATCTCCCGAAGATGCAACACGAAGATTTTTAGGAGCACATCCCATAGTTCCCTTCGCATGAATTTCTTTTCGTTATTTGATTTTCTCAAAAAGGTTCTAACGATTTTCACTAAATTCATTTATTTCAAAACGTTTATATTTTGACTTTTCTGCAAATAGATTCTGAAGTACTTTTCATTCTTTTTGAATTTTGTATAAAGTTGTACAACTAGTAAACCATAATAGGTAAACAAAAGCTTACTACACAAAAAATGTAGGTATCAGTAAAAAAAAAAAATTTTTGTGTTTTTATTTTTTGTGGCTTAATTTCTGACATTCGTTACTCTTGGCTTGGAATTTTGAATACTTTTATAATTTTGGAAGTGCTAAGTCATTATTCTTCTTTTCTTGAGTTTTCATGCAAAGAGTATGGAACTTCAAAGCCAGCATACAGTGCTTTTAAACCTTTGACAATCGCTTCAGTCTTCTGTACTCCCTTGTACCTACAAAGAAATACGTATGAAACTATTTACACAAATGTGCCTATTAATATGAAGTAGGTAGAAAAATAAGATTTTGAAGGAATGATTTGTAGAAGAATAGGTAGAGAACATCATATGAATGCAACACATCAGATTTCCTTTAATTTGCTTTCTAACGTCCACCTCTGGAATACATCGTAGAAAAAATATGATGTGTTGCACTCACATGAGTTTCTCTACTCTTGTACAAACTATTTTTACAAACACTTATTCTCCACCTACTTCATGTTAATCGAGATAAACATTTGCAGAAACTTATTGCTAATTCTCTTGTGGGTGCAAGGGGAATATGGTAGGCTTTAAGCGATAGTCAAATCCTTTAAAAGCTGGTTGCTATGTGGAGCATTCCATTCTCTTTGTATGTCCATCACATAAAAAATGAATAACAGATTCCTATTTGAGAAAAGGTGTATACGTGTTGGAAAATTCAAACAAATAACGAGGAATATGGTTCACTCGACAAAAATTGTATATGTGATAAATTGTGTTTCTGCAAATGTTTGTCTCGATTAACATGAAGTAGATGGAGAATAAGAGTTTGTAAAAATAGTTTGTACAAGAGTACAGGAAGTCAAGGGAGTGCAATGTATCAAATTTTTGTTTTCACCTGGACGGGAAGTTCATTAAGGTGTTAACTTAGTTACAGTATTTTATATTCGAGAGCCAATGAAATACAAGGAATGCATTCCCTCTTAAGTTAGCATACGTGCAGTATAGAACTTAGACATTGGCGTGACAATGATAGGCATACCTTAAACTACTTCCTTTGTTCCACCCCTTGCCAGTTCTCCACGACAGTCAGCAGCACAATGACTGAGCTACGCAGAGTTTCATGGCAACTTTTATTTAATGAAGAGATAAAAGTAGTGGAATGTTGTACACAATACGAAGCGAGTCCTCTCTTTTACTTATTATTATTATTGTGAATACACCAGAACCTCGTTTATCCGGACTAGGTGGTTTCGGAGGTAATCCGGATTAACGAAAATCCGGATAATCCGGAAACAAACTTAAATGAACACAAACTTTGATGCACGTAGTGAAATTTTGATCACTGAAAAAGTAGGAGAGAAAAGAACTGAAAGCTATCAGGCCTATCATGAAAACCAATGAAATATAATCCCTTCCACTTTACTGTCTGTTGAGCAATGTTTTAGCTAGTAGGTGGGGGAGCTCTCGCAAGCAGGTAGTGGAAGGAGGTAGTGTTTGCTTGGCATGGGGCAAGTGAGGAGCACAGGCGCGCGATAGTGAAAGAATGTTAGCTGTTTTCCACTGTACGTTCCATGCGCAGCACGAGTTCAGCATGCTGTGTACTCCTCCCGCCAGTTAAAGCTTTACGTGAGAGATAAGCCTACCCACCCCACTAGCTAAAACGTCGTTGAACAGATAGTAGCCTTGTTGTTCTGTGGCTTTGGCTATGGTAACGCATTTATTGTTAGTTTGAAGCGTAGTGAAAAAGTAAGCAAAAATCAATCCGGATAAACAGGAAATCCGATTTAATGAAGGTCAGATAAACGAGATTTTTGTACACTACAAAATGTCTATGGAGGAAACGTTTGTTGAAAATACACCATTTAGCGACAGCTTAAGATTGAACGTCGTTGAGAAAAAATTTAATATAATAATAATAACAATAATAATAATAATAATCTAGAATGCCGTTCCGTATTAAGAAGCCGTTGTGATTAAGACGTCATCAGTCTGTGAACCGCAGTGTTGTGTCCAAAGGTAGGTCCTTCAGTTCAAAACCCAGCCTCTTTCATACTTCCATATTTTCCATGTTCCTTTGCGTTTAGTGTTTTGAATTATAATTTTCTTAATACTCTATATCGACAGTATAACATTGACAGAATTTTTCTTGCAAAAGCTATCGATGAAGTCTGTATTGTTTTCATAATTTTTCAACACTATGTAATTTCAATCAAATCTAAAACGTACAGACATGTGCTTTAAAAAGTGCATATAAAACCTCAAGCCCTTGATTGCCGAAAACACCTCGCAAAAACAGACTGTACACTCTGGGAGACTATTCATCTAAACCACTCCTAATTTTGTACCAATTTCATTCACATTTAAAATATGAAAATGCATTTTCCTGAAAGTGTTTTAAATAAAATTTCAAGTCCATACTTACTCGTACAATGGTCTGCCTACAAATTGTAAACTTTTAAGGACTCTCTCTTCCTGCAGAATAATCCCAGTTTTGTGCTGATTTCATTTAGGTTTTAAATGTGCTTACAAAGTTACTTCAATCTCTTACACATATAAGTGTAACTTCTTACAGAATCTCTTCGATTAAAATCAACAAATTAAGGGGTCCTCCATAAGCGACCAAATTTCAAACGTATCGGCAAGTTCACTTCAGACATTTACATATCAGATTTCAACTCGTACATTCCGTGTTCGTGCTGTCGTACCTGCATACCAGGATGACGCTAATAAGTGTTCCGCAGTGACGTGAACGCCGTACAGCTGCACAAAGAGTCGTCGATATCAAAACCATCATCAGCCAAGATAAGAACCAAAATGCCACTGCCCCTTCAGAACGAGCGGGATGGATCAGGCGGCGAAGTCTGTGGCCCGTATTCGGGAGGTCCCGGATTCAATTACCGTCGTCCGCTCGCTCTGACCTAGGATTGTTCGTGGTTTTCCCTGGTCTACCACGATTCCCTTTGCCTTATTTCTCTTTCATTTCGTTTCCTTCTCATGCTGCAGGTATGCTTCATCTGTGGCGGTGCCGGACAGCTGGCGGTGATGCTTGCTCCATGGAAAGAGCATTCTCCGTAGTCGCCAGAGGCTGTCTGGTTTTAAGCGCTGTTCATCGCCCTCTCCGGGCAGCTACAGTAGTAAACCCGTTCTTCGAGATAGTCAGAGACTTCTGCACGTCTCTGTGGCCTGTACCCTGCTCATCCATCCCTGCTGGATGACCACAATAGAACTATGTAGGTCGCAGTGCGCGAGGTGTTCTCCTCCGTTGTTTAACCAATACCTACAAGGAACCACCCAGAAACATTGGAAGGAACTAAGGCACCATTTCCATATTGGATACGCTTTGCGGCTTACGGTCGCGGAATGTTGGCGGCGGAAATGGACCCATAATGCCTCGGGTGTGATCCTTATATTAATTGTTTATATTGAACATTTTTTAAAAATTGTATTTGTTCATTAAATATGCTGTTCATACCTGCATTCACAATTTTGTTGATAAACGTGTTAGAATGTATGATATGTATATTCTGGAATAAAATAATAAGAATGATATCAGTGTGTTATATGCGTATAGTGATTCCGAGCTGTTGATAGATACGGCAGTATTACCGAAACTAATTGAGATTGCACCTTGTGATCCGAGAAAAAACTTCCATCTGTATATTGGCCGTGACCTGCCAGAACGCTTTACCGTTGGGGAATCTTGCAATCTCCAGTCTATGCACTTCAGCGTTCTGGCTTCTCAACCGAGCAGTCCCGAGTTTTATTCCGGGCTGGGGCGGGATTTTTCTTTAACCAGAATCATTCCCTATCATCCGTAAACACTGAAAGTGTGAATGTGGGCGTGTTTCGTAGTAAAATGTAGTGAAAACCAACATTAATCAAACCTACATTTCAACGAGTAACAATACCATCAGTTGTTTCTCAAGGAAACGTTCCACATGTGACCATAGCAGTTAAAAGGGACTATAAAAATGAAACAGTAAAAGAAAATAAAATAAATCTTCAAAAATTGCTAGCCCTTCGATGTTGCACAGAACGTGATCGATACCGGTAAGAAAGATAGAAGGGGCCTTCCCTTAGTTATTTTCTTCTTGTTTTTATTTAATGATTTAAGTATCGAGTAAATTATTATCATTATTATTATTATTATTAACGAAGAGATTAAAGTTAAGAATTCCGTGATAGAATATGTAAGATATAAACAACTAAGCTGGTATGCGCACATCAGGAAAATGCCAGAGGAAAGAATATCCAGAAACATTCGGGAATGGTGTCCATCTGGAAGAAGAGGAAAGGGTAGACCCACAAACATTTAGATGTAGGAAATAAGGATGGAGATGAAAGCAAAACGATTGAGGGAGAGTGGAGAAGAAAAATATAACTTTAGGAACAGAAGGATGTTCAAACATTGGGATTCGGTATACAAGTAATTTATGATTATTATTATTATTACTGTGTAGCAGAATTCTGAATAAAAAGTGGTAAACCTATCGCTCTGCACATTTGTGTTCCGTACATGATATAATAATCCATAATAATCAAAACGAAATTAGACGACACAATACAGTTTGTTTCCCTCGCTGGTCACTAGAGCGGCGCATTGCGAGGGCATGGCACATGGCAGCAATAGAGGGGGGAAGATTGTGTGTGCAATTACTCTAGCAGGCCGTGACTGGGAGTTTGGCAGCAAGAAATGCGTGCGGCAGGAATTCAAGGGGCAGTGATATGGAAGCTATGCAGATGAGCAAACCTTCCCTTCTTATGTACGGCCTCTGATATTAGCATGTTAAAATAGGGAAGAAAAAAGTCGGCCCCGTCCCGGTGAATACTGATGAGCAGCAGAGAAACAGCACACAGGAGATAACGGGAGGGGAGTGATTGCGTTTATACGAGGGCTGTGAACTAAATTGTTTTGAGATAGTGTCGGTGACAATCGACCGCATTCGCTGTTATTAATATTGTCCGATAGCGTGAC
This sequence comes from Deroplatys truncata, assembly GCA_030765065.1. NCBI lineage: Eukaryota > Metazoa > Arthropoda > Insecta > Mantodea > Mantidae > Deroplatys > Deroplatys truncata. The sequence continues at coordinate 18,830,652 of CM060976.1, forward strand.
AGCATCCTACAAAAATTCTCCTAGAAAGGCACTCGAGATGTCATTTTCATGGAGCCGGGTCTCTAAATGTTTGCGATCCATTTATAAGCTTTTAGATCCATGTTCTTCTCATTATTAAAGTGTTCCTTAGAAGCAAATGTAATATGCAGCTATAAATTTAAACTTCTGGAACTGAACACAAATATGAAAGCGTGTGCGCGCGCGTGTGTGTGTGGACCGGGTTTCTCCTGAATGACGCGACTAGCAATTCCGCCCTACCACGATACTGCTACACGTATTCGCTCGTTCAGTAGCGGCGGATCGGCACGCAGTCTCCCTCTAGATAGCGCTTACTGTGTAAAATAACATGAACTTTCGGTATAAACGTTGTTCCAAATCATACATCTCAGCACCTATACTAACCCGAAATCTATTGAACACGCTATTGAAAATAGAAATGGAGGAATTTCCGCACTCGAAATATTAGGAGATGCAGCCATGTGCTGTATTCTATTTCGTCAAGCGTATGGAGGTTTGTTGCATAAACTTTAATTTTTAGCATTCCGCACATATCATCTTAATGTCATCTTAATACAATTTGAGATTTTCTTGTGATTTAGCGGGAAAAATGTGAATCAGTTGAGGAATTTAATGTCGTACGGTAGGTTGCGATTGTAGCTCAGTGGTTAGAGCACCGTACGGAAACCAGTAGGTCCATGGTTCAAGTCCCGACGATGGCATTGAATTTTTCAGTCGTATGATTCTATTTTTTCAACTTCGTCCAACACACGGCTTATGTAGAAGAACAATTAATTCCATTTCGTCTATATGTATGTGGTGCGCGCACATCTGCATATACACATAACCTTTTGATATAAGAACGGTCAAACCGAATATCATTGAACTCGCTATATGATATACCTTAGCTAGTTAGGCACTTCCCTAAAGGGGAGGTCTTAATGCAGTGCAAAAGCAAAAATATCTAAATATCTCGTGCACTATTCAGTTTTTTCAAATAAAAACGTGACGTAACAAAGCGTTATCAATAATTTTTCGTTGAATAATATTAAGTTTTTTTTAAATAAAAACGTAACGCAACAAAGCGTTATGAATAATTTTTCGTTGAATAATATTCAGTTTTTTTAAATAAAAACGTAATGTAATAAAGCGTTATGAATAATTTTTCGTTGCTAGTATCCATGTACTAAACCAGTTACCATGAGAAACAGTACAGTTCCGATCGCATAACAAGCATTAGAAGAGTCTGAAGTTTGTGTACTGTTAAACACTTTACTTTTGGTTTCATTTTTATTACCGATTTTAAAAAAACATGCAGTATATCTGAGTTGCACAGAGAGCAGAAAAGGGATGTAAGGACCATATAACTGAGTGAAAGTTATAGAGAGAAGAAAGATAGAGGAATAGAGAGGGGAAAGATAGAGAGGGAAGATAGTGAAATAGGGAGAGAGATAAGATAGAGGGAGATAAGATAGAAAGAACATGAAACAGTGAGAAAGCGAAAGGGAAGCGAAGAATCTTCACATTTAACCAATAATGCGAGCAGAGCTACGGGCTCCACTAGCGAAACAATAACAGCAGGAAAGTCCTTTTTATGATGGCGTTTTGTTTCATAACGTTATCTGTTTCATATTGGCGATATTATGTTAAACAATGGACCCCTCATAGCATAGAGAAAGGCTGTCTTCTTTTATTATTCAAATCTCCTGAACGCGCGTTGAGCGTCCATGTATTTTCGCGAAAGCACGTCCATTTTCACTCCTTTCATTTTTTTCCCCCTTAACCCCGTCACTGTTTGCTTTAACGAACCGTTTTAATCCATTTCTATTGTAAGAGTGAAGGTGCGGGACACTAGCTAGCTGAATGTCGCAGATAATGAAAATACAAACACAATTTAGCTCTCAAGCAGAGGAGGGACGCCTGACCACGAGTAAGTGTACAGAGCGAGTTTATACTCGTATGACTTCCCCTCTAGAGCGGGGATTACCCGTCAGTACAGCGGCTCAGTAATTTGTTGCTCGCACTGGGTTCTGATGTATACCAGCTTCTCCCTCTTTTGTTTTGTGCTCAACTGTATCGCATAGATATAAACTTGCCACTTTCCATTTTGCCGAATTAGAAGAAATCCATACAGCTGTTTCTGCTATTGAACTCAATGAGTAACGTGTCTGCATAATAATTCGGAGAGACCGAGTGCAAATCTCAGTTGCGGCACTGCCACTGCGAAGTGCAACATATGGGAATATGATTTCAAATCATCCCAAATAGAAGGAAAATCGGCCTTTTCTTTTTTAAACGACACGAATTTGTTGTATTTCAAGAACAAGTCCAATGCAATGCTTTATGCAAACTCTTAAAACCAGAACATCATAGTTTTGCAACTAAATGTTTTCAAAATTATTGCATCTTCCTAAAAATCCCAACTTCAAGCTGTTATAACTGTGAAACCTTTAAATGTAATTATTTAAATGGAGCTTTATTTTGATTCCCTAAACTTTAATATCATACTAATAAGTAAACATGTTTTTTTGTTTAAGTAAGAAATTTCCATTTTCTCAAGTGTAGGCGGTAACGGATTAAAAAAGTACTCGTATTATATATGGTAGGATTCCGTAATTTAAACACAATCAGACTTATATTTTACTGAAATGGTGATTGATAAAGATTCGTCTAAAATAATTAAGGAAGTAAATTGCTTCATACGCGGGAGCAGTAAAACAGTGCTCATGGTCGCTCTCGCACGTTTGATTTGAACTGAGGTCAAGCAAGCTGCTGTGGTAAGGTTAAACAACGAGAACGCTTACTAAGCGGTTCTGAGTATTTCCTCACAAATCCACAGAACGCTTGAATCAGCATGCATCAACCACGTAAATCGCTGCGTTTAATCATTTTTTTTAATTTATTTATTTATAGTCGCTAAAACATCTTAGGTCTTGCAGCGACTTTCACAAGGTTTTCAGTACATAATTATGCCTTGGATACATTGAGGATAACGTTGAGCGAATTGCATAGCAATACTGTGATGAGTGACAATAAAATTGATCAGTGAGACAGTAACTATAACAACTGATATTTAATGGTGAGTGTGGCATATGGTAAGCGTGATTTACAGTTTACTTGGTATTTTAATGTTACTGAGGAAGCTCTTCAACTTGAAATAAGCTGACGGTTATGGAGTTGGACGGGGATTCCATATCTTTTCCTCTTGAGGTCGATTTGTTGGCATTTTGTGACTATGTGTTCTATTGTCAACGTAGCAGAGCAGAAGTGACATTTCGGTGATTCATCTTTAGTTATGAGATTAATATGAATAAGTCTTGAGTGACCTATGCAAATCCTTGTTGCTATGATTTGATCTTGGCGTTTCATGGTATTGTAAGGAAAAGGCTTAATTTCCTTATTTCTAACTATTTGAAGTTTGCTATCGGAAGAAGAAAGCCATTGAAGTTTTCAATTGTTGCGTAGAGTTCCCTTAAGGTGTGATGTTAAATCCAGGTGAGGAAGTTTGGTGGAATAATCAACGGAGTTTTGAAGAATTGCTCTTTTAGCCATGGAATCCGCTAAATCATTTCCGGCGATATCAACATGTGATGGGATCCAGGCGAGAACTGGTACTTAGCAAAACTAGACTAGAGCAGGCGATGAATATCATGCACTAGAGGATGATGTGTGAATCGATCTAATATTGCTTGAAGGGAGCTTTCGGAATCAGAAAAAATGACAGAGAATTTGTTATCGGATGCCATAATATACTGCTTCCCTGAGGGCCAGTAGTTTGCAGGAGAAGATCGAAAACTTGTCAGTGACGCGATGGGAAGCTATGCAGTCGGTGTCTGTGGTCACTGCATATCTACATCCGTGATCCGTTTTTGATCGATCTGTGTATAAGTGCTTGGCGTATTGAGAAGCCAGCTCTCGGAAAAGTTGAATATAAACAACATTGCTAGTGACGAATTTTTCTTTTTTGCTGAGTTCCATATTATTTGTGGTATTTTGATCCTCTATGGTGGGCATCTAGGCCCAATTGATGCGTCCAGTATTGGTGGTATCGTGAATCCGATATAATTAGAATTGTGTACAAAGTGTATCATATTTCCTGAAATTCCATGATCACTTGATATTTTAAGAATGTGTCTTTTCCATGTTATATCATAAGCCTTTTCTATAACAAGGCTTACAAGTCTGAGATGATTTCTGTCCCTGAAGGCGTCTTGTATGTTGGATTCTAACATGATCACGGTGTCTAGTGTAGAATGGTGATGTCTAAAACCAAACTGAAAGGGGTTAAAAAAGTGTTGGCTTTCCAGTGTCCATTTTAGGCTTTTGTTAATAATTTTCTCCATCAGTTTACACAGTGTAGAGATTAGTGCTATTGGCGACAGTTTTCTGGGAGGCTATGGATCTTGTTAGGTTTGGATATCGGTATTGCAATGGCCTAGTGCCATTGATCAGGGAATACTCTGTTTGTCCATATATAATTGTAGACTGCTAACAGATACAGTTTTCCTTCAGGTGGTAAATGTTGGAGGAATTCGTAAGGTATACCATCAGGGCCAGGACTTGTATACTTGCACAACTGGAAGACTTCAGTCATTTCTTAGGTATCGGTGCATATCAAGGTGTTCGTTATTATATGGAGTCTCAGGGTCAGAATATGCGGTATTTAGTAGCAATTCAGGAAGTTGTAATTTGCGGTGGAGAAATTTAGGGTCATGGTTAGAATCACTGGAGTAATTGGCGAAAGTTTCCGCTAGAATTTGTACTATCTGTGATAGGATGGATTGAATTGGTAGGTTGCGGAAAAGTTGGAGTTACACACTTGGCACTTCTGATTCTATTTATTTTGGTCCATATTTCTTTTGAGTTAGTTTTTTTGGTCATAGACGAAATAAAATTAATCCATGGGATATTTTTGCAGCTTTTTATAGTTCTACGGGCGTGTGCTCTACACTTAAGGTAAAATATCTTTTTTTCCACGGTGGGAGAGGTTTTGTATTTACAAAACGCTTAACTTTTAGCTCTAACTGCACGTTGACATTCTTCATTCCACCAAGGAACAGTTTTTTCCGACGGTTTGTATTAGTTTTAGGAATGCTAACTTTTGCTATTTCTGTTAACATTTGTGTGAATTTCTTACTAAAGTTTCTACTGGTGTGTTGGAGAAATCTCTAAGTAGTGGCAGATGGTTTATGTTTTCTTTAACTGTAGTGTCGTGTTTTTGCCAATCAGCTTTGTTTGTATTACATTTCCATGTGTAAGGTTGGGTGTAGTTATTCTTAGACATTTTGGTGACATGAATCTTGATTGGAAAGTGATTGCTGCCATGCAAATGCTCAGTGATTGTCTATTCTAGTAAATCAGCGATGTCAGGTGTACACATTGCTAGATCTATGGATCTAAATGTTCCATGTGCAATATTAAAGTGCGTAGGCGTTGTAGAGTTAAGAAGACATAAGTTGTAGGAATCCAGTAAACTTTCTATACTTAATTCTTCCTCTATTGTTAGTCTGCTTACATCCCCGTATCCTACTGTGGCTATTGAAGTCGCTCAACAGTATAAAGGATTTCGGTAATTGTTGTAAGAGTCCTGATAATTTTGACACTTCTAATTCTTGTCTGTTAGATAAATAAACATATTTTATATATATATATATATATATATGGCATGCGGGATGAGAGTGCTAATTGCAACAGCTTCTAGATCAGATCTAATTGGGATTTCTTTGTGAGGTAGGTTGCTCTTAACGTATGTTGCTACGCCTCCATTAGCATGTGAGTGATTTAATCTGTTTCTGTTGTAACCAGTGCAGTGTTTAAGAGTAGCAACATATGTATTTGTAAAGTTGGTTTCTTGTAAATATGTGACTCTTGGTGAGTTATTATTGATTAGTAGTTGTAATTCTTCTAATTGAGTTCGAAAACCATTGAAGTTCAATTGCAGTATCATATTTGTTGTTATTAATGTATTATTTAGTTTTAGTAAAATGAGAGGTTCATTATTAACCTACAGATTCCATTGTGATTGCTGCCAGAAGTTTCTTTTCAATTCTGGCACTTCTATTTTTATGTTGCGTTCTGTAAAATGTGGATGTAATTTTCTAAGTGTACAAATTAGTGCATTGATGTCTTTTGTACATTTAAGTCCTAACTCGTGGATATTAGAACATCCAACTGAGTTTTCAAAGAAACTTTTCAGCTGAATAAAGCTGAGTGCATACTCTTTGAGAGATTCCATTAATTTTCTAGTAGGATCAAGAAGATCCTACAAATTAGGAATTATTATCTTCATTTTCTTCGGCTGTTTACTAGCATGAATCATAGTACTCTTTTTTTTTCTTTGCTCACTATCGGAGAGTTGATCAGTAAGAGAGGAGTCTGAGAAGCCCTCTTCCTCTTCAAAACGTTTTTCATTGGAAGTGCTGCTTGCTAGAGAAATTGGCCTTTTAATTCTTGATATTTGAGTTTCAGGGTTAGTCTGACATGTATTTCATTTTCTGTTGGCGTGGGTATTGAAGTTCCTATTGTTTTGCTGCAATAATTGACAGCATGTGTATCTGATTCTGAAGTTCCTGTGAGATTGTTTTCATGGTGAGATTCGTTATTTACAACTGCTGCAGGGTTTGTTTCTGAGGGTTCTGCGATTTTTCAGGGCAGTGTTTGCGGTTATGCTGGTTACTACCCAGTTCTGGGAAATCCCGTAAGGAATCAGGTTTATGTTCCTTCTCTACGGGCGCGGCGGTTTCTTTTGTAGGACAGTGTTTAGCAAACGACCTTCAGCTTTGCACTGGGGTGTCAGTTGAAAAGTAAACGCAGTATTTGGTATCTTCATAGTCTTCCTCAAGATGCTCTGGTAACTTTTCTAGGTCATCGGGGTAAACGTACATTTGTCTCCGGAAACTCATGATGTGAATATATCCGGGTTCAGATATTCCTGCTCTAAGGGGGGTTATCGATGATGCAGGTGAAATACCAAGTGCTCTTGAAGTATACAACTTGGAATGTTTGGGCTGACATTTGAGATAATTATTATTTTGTTCTTGGTTAGTAGAGGTCTGACGTCAAGGCGAATATTGTTTGTGTTTATTTTTTGATGTGATGATGTCAACTTTTCTGCCATATTTTTGCTTGCCAAATACATACGATTCTTCCATTTCATATTCTGGATACGAACCTAATGTTTGAGGGACCAGTGAGTTTACCTGCCGCAAGAACGTATTTTCTTATGGTTACGTTGTTATTATCTTCAATAACTATTGCCTGTTTCCTGCTAGGTGTGTTTTGAGCTGCGGATGCATAACTTTTGTTTTCGTTAGTTTTGGTGTTCTTTGAGGTACTTGAAATTAGAGCACCTCTGTATTCAGAGGTCTCCATTATGCGGCTTAAAAACTACAAATCAATAAGCAGCCTGGTTACCTTGATTATGCCTTTCTGTAGCGGTTATGGAACACGAAAAACGGAAAAAAACATGGATGGTGAAGGCGATTTCTTGCAAAATTTTGTATTATCCAACGTTTTTGGTTTCCTTTGAATAAATGCCAGTAATTCACAGCAACTAAACGGATGATTACTTAGGAATAACACGAAATAATACTTAATGTCAACTTATGCCTCTTAGTTACATAAAGAACAAAACAAACTTACTCACTTTTTACTTTCTCTACTACGTATAGTAAGTAGGGGAAGTATTGCATTCCACCAAAACTTCGATACCGAGATTTCACCGGAAATACATGTTTTGAGGCCTCCTGAATCCAAAAAAAAAGTAATTTTGGAAACGTGTCTGAGCATAACTCAGAAACGAACAGTCTGATAAACACCAAACTTGGTATTTAGGTTCAGTATCTTCCAGAGATGCGACACGAAGGTATTCAAGAAAATCCCCACCCCAGATTACCCTTTACATGGAAGATTTTTCGAAAATTTTAATGTTCTCAAAAATGGCTTTAACGATTTTGATTAAAATATCGTATATTTAAGATACTTTCATTACAAATAAAATGTATATCTCGAATTTTCTGGGAATGTCTACAAAAGCATTCTTCATTGTGAACGACTTTTGCATAATTGGTAAACCGTAAGAGATAGACAAAAGTTTACTACACATAAGATGTAGATCGTGTTGAAATACACAATTTATGTCATATACATGTTTTTTTTTCTTTGAGTGAGCCATTTTCCAGATATTGCTTGTTATTCCCTTAAATTTTCCAATACTAATACTTTTTCTCAAACGGGAATTCGTTATTCATTTTTTGTCGTGGTAATGCAAAGAGAATGGAATACTCCACATAGCAACTAGCTCTTAAAATATTTGACTATAGCTTAAAGCCTACCAATTCCCCTTGCATCTACAAAAAAATTAGCAATAAGATTAACATCTCGATTAACATGAAGCATATGGAGAATAAGCGTTTGTAAATATAGTTTGTACAAGAGTAGGGAAAGTCGTGTGAGTGTAACACATCAGATTTGTGTTATAACTACGAACACCCAAACATAACCACTTTACCAACATTGCCGACTTCTGTTAATTACACTATGGATTATTCTCAATCTATATTTTAGTTTTATAAAAATCCGAAGACGTTTTAAATAAGCAAAAACGATATATTGAGAAGATAGGTATTTTAGCTCCACGTATGGAAGCCAATTTGAAGATGGTATTTTGTTGTATTGTTATTTGCCCCGAATTTTGGTAGCCAATTTGAAATAGTTTGTATTGTATTTCAACTATTGGGGAGCCGAACTTGAAGTAGTTGCAACCGCACGTATAGTACCTTTTTTCCGGTAGCCTTCGCCCCAAATGTACTTTCCGGTGGCCTTTGTCCCAAATTTAAAAATATTAACTTTGTAATTTAACTGTTTCTTTAAATATTATATATTTATGTTTGCCTCGGCTGAGTCAGTATTATTGTTAGAGACACGTTTCCCTTAGCAGGGTTGTGATGCGACTAAGAATGTAGGCTTACACAGATTATAATTTTACTTCACTCCTTTTATTAATTTGATACGATTTAAATAACACTTCACTGATATAGAGAGAGCTGTGAGGTGCTTTTATTAAATACTTGCACTTTTAACACGTAAACTATTTTCGTCCCACTCAAAATACGTATAAAATCTCTCGAGGACGCATCACGCATCCGGTTACAATCACTGTCTGCAGACAACTGAACACTAAATTTGTAACATTTTCTCCTTTGCAGTTTCTGATTGGCTAATCCTACTCCAATAGAATACCATCATTTAACTAAAGCTTTTTCTGGTTGTTGATTGGCTATTTTATAAACTGTCACTAAAATTACATTATTGCTTCCAAGAATCAGAAGTAGTATTGTTAAACTCTCAAACTCATTATTGCCTCAAGGTTACCTCATTGTTAGGAACGTTTAAACTATTATTCTCGCAGCTCCTACATTATTAAATTACGTAATACATTCATATCACATAATTGAACATGGACACACATAATATAACATATAGAATGACTGTTACATACACTCCCTATACATTGTTACATATACATATTGCTTTAAAGCGGGCTGTTATTGAATTATATATTATACAATTAGACTGAAACCTTGTTAGTGTTAAAAATACTGCCTCAATATCGATTTTTGTGAATATTATAAAAATAATTAGTATATGCTCTAATGAAATGCAGACTTTTAATCTATAAAATGAGATTTGATACAATATTCTGAAATAAACGTTTCCGGAGCTATGCGCGCTTAAAATGCGACAAAATGAATTATGACAATACATTTATTGTTCAATAACGTAACAACCTTTGGGTTTAGGGATGCTAATATTTGATAAATATGCTTTCGTTAGCACCCCTTATTAATAGGAAAAATTACAACAAAAACAAAAAATGGGACGCTTTTTGCCGTTCGATTTCACATGGAAAGGCGCATATGTGACAACAATGCGGCAGGCATGAATTTTAATTCATAACGAGATTTGTGAAATAGACAAAGAATTTGTCTTCAGTTTTAAAAATACTAGCAACCAAATCAACGGAGAGAAAATTCTAATTAAGCAATATTACAGTTTACGGATTGGCGGTTTTCAAGACTTTTATTTTATTAATGTTATGACATTTTAAAAATTGCTCCAATTGCTTTAACTTTTTCGTGTGTGGTGTTTATAAAATTATTCTGCATGCAGCTAATGGAGAAATCATTTAGTATAATAATTTAAATTGCGGTGAAATCGGTTTTGATTTCAAGGAGGAAAAAAATGTCAAAAATCAGGAATTACCTGAACTTCTTCATTTCGCCTCAGTTTCGATGATTTCACAGATTTATTTCTCCCTCAGTTTGTCAATATGAAAATATTCTATTAAAGATCTTATGTCTTACATTCATACTGCTTTGTCTACCCCTATTACTTGTTTTATATATCTACTACAAGCTATTGCTACGAAAGCTTATTATTTACCTACTTGATGTTAATGAAGATAAACCTTTTCAGAAGTAATATAATAACGCATTGTAGGTACCAGGGGGACATAGAAAAGAGAATCGATAGTCAGACGTCACTATATGTTGTCCTTGAAATTACACAGTCTTTCCATGACATCGCGAGAAACAATAGACAATACTTTAAAAACTTCTGATGTGATACATTCACATGGCTTTCTCTACCATCTATTGTTTATTAGTGGGTATACAAACTATTCTTACTAAAGGTTGTTTTTCTATCTATTACGTTTTAATCCAAGTAAACCTTTGCAGAAATAGCTACATTACAAACTTTGTTATAGATTCAAAGGGAACATCGATATTCAACTGGACGCTATATGCTGGCCTTAAAATTCCATACTGTTTCCATACAATCGCGAGAAACACCTGAATGTTGACAGGACTTTAAGAGATTGACCAATTAATGAACAATTCGAACCATTAATAATAGATATCTCAGAAATGGCTTATTTTAAATAAATTGTGTACTTTAAAGAGATTTACTTCTTTATGGGGTACGTTTCCTATCGCTTAACGTTTACCAGTTATACAACGTTATACAAAATTCCTTCCGAATAAAGAGCACTTCATACGCTATTCCCGAAAGTTTAAGATAAACAATATATCATATCTTTCATATATGGTACCTCTTTCAATCAAAATTGTGAGCTATTTTTTAGAAAATAAAAAATTTCGAAAAATGCTCCACATAAAAGTTAGTCGGGGTGGGGAATTTTCTTGAAAATCTTCGTGTCGCATCTTTGGAAGGTACTGAACTTAAATACCAAGTTAGGTGTTGACTCGAATTTTCGTTTATGAGTTATGCTGTTCACAGACACACACACGGACCTTATTCTAAACATGTCTATTTCGAAGTGAGTACCTTTCCTTAAAGGTGACCACCGTAATCCAGAGTGCAATAAACAAATAATTAATATTTTTTAAGAACACTTATCCAAACTATGCCATCTAAGGTTTCCTATTTTGCTAAGATTGCGAAATTTGTTGCGATATTGTCTTAGTGGCTGCTTAAATATTTTTGGAATCTATTCAGTGAGCAAAAAGTGTATCTTTAGCGTTATGTATCAGTTATAATTCCACAATTTAAAGAACCAACAACAATGCTATAAACACAATTTAATCACCGGGTTGTCATTGTAGCCAAGAGTCATATTAAATAATATTAGCATGCAACTTTTAATTTATTGCAATATTATGGATCTTTTCATTCTGTATTTCTTTCCATTTCTTTTTGTACGTTTTTAGCTAGCGTCGCAACTAAGAAAAGGTTGAAATTGTTGTATCAAAACGGGAATACGGTATCACATCAGTCTTGAAACTCAGAAAACAACGACGTAAGCATATACTATACCATTTAACCAAACACGGAAATGGAAGAATCTTTGGCAGAAAGGTATGCAAAACAAGAAAACAAAACAAGTTATTGCATCATTTACAAGAAAATAAAGCGAAGTTAGTTTGTTTTTAAAAAATAAAATTAAAATTGCCACATTTTACATGAAAATGTCAACTTTGACGTTTAAAACACATCTAAATGTATGCTTTTTAACATTTCAATACATATTGAAGTGCATATTTTAATGTTTTAGTGCATGTTTGCATTTGGGAATTCATTGTGCATATAAATCCTCGACCCATTTACTTAACGAACGCGCAATCCATATTTACTACCGAGTGAAGTGACGTCACGGTAAAGTGTGTGATTTACATTCGATAGGTCCCGGGTTCATTCCGCGGCGACCGTCCACTCGACCATATGTTTTTAGTGGTTTCCTGGAGTCGGCAGGCGAATGCTGGAGTGATTTCTTCCCTAACACGATTCCCTTTCCATCATTTCCCTTTCATTCCGTTTCCTTTTCATCTTCCAGGTGTGCTCCTAGGTTTAATGGTGTTGGTGGTTGCCGGACAGATGGGGTGAATGCTTGCTCAATAGAAAGAGTGGACACCAGAGGGCTGCTTGATTGGTGGGTCGTTCATCGCCCTCTCACGGTGGCTCCAGCAGTGGGACGGGTCTGGAAGTTTGGAAATGTTGGGGGCTTCTATGGACTGTCTACCTACGGCCTGTAGCCTCCTGTCGTTCCTTCGCCTCATGAGGTGGCAGATCGGTGCAGGTCGCAGCGCGCGGGTACCTATAAGTAGTAGAGAAAGTAAAAAGAAAACCATTCTCTGTCATATGAATTTATTCTTAATCCTTCTTTGCTATATGATTACCCACTATTTCATTAGGACTACATAGAGCCACCACTTAATGTGCGAGCTGGTTTAAGATAGCCACCCCCTTTCTTATTTCATCACTAGGGAGAGAGAGAGAGAGAGAGAGAGAGACAGAGAGACAGAGATCCTTTCAGTTTGCGACGGTACAGCTTCACTCTCTTTGGAAACAAAATCACTCTTCTCTGATCCTTGAAGCAGAACGAGGCAGCAAACTCTAGAGGTTGAGGGTTATCTGCGTATGCATAACGCCTATACACCCAAAGGTGATCTGCAATATGACGTAGTAACGTAAATATAAAACCAATTTCATATAACTTTCTATAGAGCCCATTCTACTTCTGTAAGTATATTACTTAAATGTTAATAGTCGAAGTATTGCGGATATGCAAGAGCATTTAGGGAGGAACCTCACCATCTTCTTCCCTATCTATCCCTTTCTCTTTCCCCCTATCTATTCTCTCAATCTTGTTTCCTTCTCTCTGATCAACCTACAGGTCATGTTGATAAGGTCCAACACGGCCCGATAATTATTGAAAACAAGTTAATCAGAAATACTATAATAATATAAATGATGGAATATACTGAAGTGATTGTAACCATGTAATGGCACTACTGAAGACACCAAATATTTCATTTAATATAGTAATAACTCGTATAGGAAAAATCTGATATATGTGTATAATATTGTAACTTGTGTTGGATAAGGGAAGCGTGACGATGATGATGAAATGGGGTTAAGGGCGCTAAACATGGACGGTCATCAGCGCCCAAGAAGCGTGACGTACACCTCCTTGGGACAGGCGACATTGAAACACAAAAACAAAAAAGTGAGACCCAGGATTTACGGACAAAAGCACTCGGAATTTTGCGATTCTTTTCAAAGTTGGAAGTGCGTGCCATCTACGACAAGTACAGGGATTATAGTCATAAAACTGCGTACGTGATACAGCTTAGATTCAACTAATCTTAACTGGTGCCTTGGGAAAGAGAAGGTTAAAAGCCCAAATCTTGGCCAATAAGTTCAAAGTAAGGAATATGAACTGGTGAACGATTAAAATTGAGTTAAGTAATGCGTGACACATGGGGACTAGGGATGAAATCAGACATTGCGAGATTTACAAATCGCAAGTAACTTCACTTCTCTGAACTCTGCATCCGCGTAAGGACCTGTCGACTATGCTCGTTAAGACAGCTCTACGAAAATATTAAAGGACTCGGAAATCTCGTCGTTTCAGAAATCACTGGTATGTTCGCCGCGAGGAAATTTATGGTATTACGAATTATGACGATCGAGTTGTTTGCCTCGAATGATTAATGGAGTGGTGGTACAATAACTGAATAATAAAGTTAACATGTACTACGGTCGATGTTTCATCATAGCCAAAGGTACACCATTTACAGCCCCCCCGTAGACATTACAGAGCCAATATGCTCAACGCTAGCCAGCCAAGAAGTAAGAACACAATCCAGTCACAAGTTGAGGGATTCCGACTTCAAAACTACGCATCTAGAACGCGGTCAACTTCATTGTGATATTTTGAACACCGGTAGTAAATCTGTTTTTTCTGTGGGATTAATACAATTTAAAACACAGTAAAAGATTAAAAATATACAAACTTGAGCCTCCCTTACTTTTGCAAAACAAATGTACTATGCTGATTCTTGTGGCAACTAGTTTACATACAAGAACAATAACAATGAAAAATTACTAGTACCACTTCTTAAAAATGTAATAGATGACAAAACTTGTCAGAAACATTATGCTTATAAACGTTTGCATGCAAAATTAAAAAAGGGGTCCTATGTGTTGCATTCACATAACTTTCTCTAGTCTCCCTTCCTCAAACGATTCCTACAAAAGCTTATTTTTCTATATGTTTCTTGTCAATCGAGATAAACTTTCATTGCACGTTTACATATTCGTTGTGGGTATAAGAAGGTGATTAAAACGATTGTAAGATTTTTAAAAGGATTATTCTATTCTCTTTACATGATCACAAGAAAGAAACGAATAGCGACTTTCCACTTTAAAAAGTAGAAGTCCTTGAAAATTCAAACCAATGACAAACAGCACCTCGGAAATTGCTAACGGCACAAAAAATTTGATTTGACATAAATTGCGTGCTTTAACGAGATCTGAATGTTTCTTTTAGTAAGATTTTGTCTATATCTTACGATTTACCAATTATATAAAAGTCATTCAGAAGGAGGTCTTCGCAAACTTTTCCCAGAAAACTCAAGATTACATTTTATTTTTCATGAAAATATCTTAAACATGTAGTATTTCAATCAAATTTTCGAATATCTCAAAAATGGCTGTAATGATTTGTATTAAAATATCGTATGTTAAAGCTGCTTATATAACAAATAAAACGCATAGCCAGAATCTTCTAGGAATAGTCCGTGTAGCCCACTTCATTCGGAAGATATTTCGTAACCTTGTATAACTGGTAAAGGTTGAGCGATAGACCAACAAAAACAAAACAAAAACAAAAAAACGTATATACAAAACTTCTAGATGTCTTTAAAACACACGATTTATTTCAAATAACCTTTTTGTGGCACCAGGTATTTGCAAGATATACGTCATTAATAGTACACTATATTATTGAACATAAAACATAACCATTCTTTTAAATTCTTGTCGATTATTAGCTATTTTTCACGATGTCATGGATAGAGTATGAATTTTTAGGCCAGCATACAGCGTGCAGTTTTGAAACATTTGACATATTCCCTTTATGTCTTAACGAAATGTATAATGTGGCTATTTCTGCAATGGTTTACCTCGATTATAATGAAGTATATATAAAAAAATCTGATGTACTACACTCACATGAATTTCTCTACTCTTGTACAAACTATTTTTACAAACGCTTATTCCCCATTTGGTTCTGTTAATCGAGATATCGAGATGTTAATCTTATTACTAATTTTCTTGTAGATGCAAGGGGAATTGGTAGGCTTTAAGCGATAGTCAAATATTTTAAGAGCTGGTTGCTCTTTGCATTACCAGGACAAAAAAAATGAACAACGAATTCCCATTTGAGAAAAAGTATAACTGTTGGAAAATTTAAGGGAATAACAAGCAATATCTCGAAAATGGTTCACTCAACAACAAAAAATGTATATGACATAAATTGTGTATTGTAACGCGATCTACAGTTTTTGTGTAGTAACATTTTGTCTATCTTTTATAGTTTACCAGTTATGCAAAAGTCGTTCACAATGACGAATACTTTTAGAGACATTCCCTGAAAATTCGAGATATACAATTTATTTGCCATAAAAATGTCTCAAACTTATGGTATTTTATTCAAAATCGTTAGAGCCATTTTTGAGGAAATTAAAATTTTCGAAAAATGTTCCATGTAAAGGGTAATCTGGTGTGGAGGGATTTTCTTGAAAACCTTCGTGCCGCATCTCTGGAAGATACTGAACTTAAATACCAAGTTTGGTGTTTATCCGAATGTTCGTTTCTAAGTTATGCTGTTCACAGACACACACGGACATGTTTCCAAAAATGCTTTTTTTGGATTCAGGGGACCTCAAAACATATATTTCCGGTGAAATATCGGTATCAAATTTTTGGTTTGAAACACAATACTTCCCCTACTTACTATACTGGTAGAGAAAGATAATTTGACACAAATTGTGTATTTTAATGAGTTGTGTTGAACATTTTTCTTGTAGTAAGTCTCTGTCCATTTGTTTAGGTTTTCTTGTTATACAAAATTAACAAAACCCAAACAAATAAAGTAAAGTTCATAGTATATTCACGGAAAATTCAAGATACCTATGCATTTTATTTCTCTTAGCAATATATTAACCAGGTGATAGTTTAATCAAAATCGTTAGAGATGTTTTGTAAATAAAACTAACGAAAATCATTTGGTAAAACGTAGTTATTAAATCTTAATAACGTATGTTTGGAAGATGTTGAACTTAAGTACTAAGTTTATAGTATAATCGACTTTTTATTTTTTATTTACACCGTTCAACAACAGATAGACGGACACACACACGAGCGCGCGTACCATTTCCTATAACCTTTTCACTATTTTTTTCAATAAAGTTTTATTTAGGGTCGTTTTAACCTTCCTAGGCTTTATCACGACCGTTCATGTACAGTTGCTTACATTATTGGATTACAGTATCATACTTATACATTATATATACATACAGGTTACAATTTTGTTAAATGTATTCATATATATATTAATTAAATTAAGAAAAATAATTACTTTCTGGATGAAAGTTGCATCATTGAGTGCTACAGAAATATTTCTGGTCATACCAACCTGACTACGTTGATTTTCAAATTTTGGACATGTTAGTATAATATGTACTACTGTTAATGCTGTTTTACATGTTTCACAAATGGGAGGAGAGCTTCTATTTAACAAACAGTGTGTGTCAGTTTGGTATGTCCAATTCGTAGTCATGATATTACAATTTGGTTTTGCCGCTGTAGCTGTCTTATTGGATATTCTTGAGTTGAAGTTCCACGTACATCATAAAGTTTACTTGTAGAACCGTTCATCCAGCTGGTCAGCCATTCTTTGTATATTTTCTTAAAATGTGTGACTGCATCTTGGAGAGGTATTTTGATATCAGTATATTGTGTTGGTAGTTCTGTAGCTTGTTTCGCTGCAGTATCAGCTCTTTCATTACCGGGTATGTTTATATGAGATGGTACTCACATGAAATTGAGTGACTTTTCTGAGTTATAAAGGATGGTAACAAGATTATGTATTTCGTTTAAAATACTATTGGTAGAGAACGTGTCTTGTGTTGCATTTAAGGCTGATAGAGGGTCACTGATGATTATGTAAGAGTCACTATGTGCAGTTTCCAGAGCGTATTCTAGTGCCTTTTTAATATAGCATATAAGTCACAATTATATATAGAGAACAAGGACAGTAATTTGTATTGGAGGACAATATCTCCACATATCACAGCACATTCATTGCCTTTTTCAGTTTTTGAACCATCCGTATAGATGCAGAGCTTGGATGTGTATTTTTCTAGTTTTTCTTTAAATAACTGCCGGTAGATTAGTTGGTTGGTATTTATCCGATTATGCTTGCTTAATTCTATATCAATGGGAGGTATTTTCTTCTTCCAGGGTGGATGATCCGACTCTAGTTGCCTTGAGGAGGAGATATTAGGAATTGTGGTGTTCATTTCTTTGAAATATCTGTTTATTCTGATCTGAAATGGCAATGAATTTGACTTTTGTGTGGGGAAAGTATCACAAGGATTTGAGAAAATCAATGGGGACATTCTAGATTTTGGTGTTGCTGCTATTTTGAGAGCGTAGGTAATGTTTAATTGCTTAATACGGCATTGTAATGGAGTTTCATTGGCTTCTATTAATATGCTATCTACAAGACTAGTGCCATAAGCACCTGTTGCAATCCGAATAGCTGAATTCTGTATTGAATTCAGTATTTTTATAATTGATGGCTTTGCACTACTGTATACTACGGAACCATATTCCATTTCAGGGCGTATAAAGGCTTTATAACTGCACATTAGGCCATGATAGCCGGCTCCCCAATTCTGTGCTGCTAGTACTTTTAAGATGTTCAGTCTTCTTTGACAATGATTTTTAAGACTTCTCAAGTAGGGTCGCCATGTTAATTTATTATCAAATAAAACTCCAAATATCTTCATAGTTTCTTCAATAGTACTTTTTTTTTTGTTTTACATGTAGTTCAGAATTAAATTTATTTCGATTTCTAGAGAATAAAATACATTTTGTTTTGGACGAAGAAATTTTAAAACCAGTTTCAGTACACCATTATTGTATGCTCTGAAGCGAGTTCTGTAAACATTCTTGGGCAGTTGTGGTTCGTCCTTTACAATAGATGATTAGATCATCTGGAAATAAATTTGATTTGACTGGTGTGTTTATTTGTGATACAATTATGTTAATAGCTATTAGGAAGAGGGTTACGCTGATAACTGAGCCTTGTGGTACACCATTGATTAAAGAAATCGTTTTTGAAAGGGCCCCATTAACTCTTACTTGGCCTCTGCGATCTTGCAGGAAGTTGTAAATAAAACTGAGCATATTTCCTAATATTTGTTGTTTTTGTAATTCTCTTATGATATAATCCCGCCGTACCATGTCATACGCTTTATGTATATCTAAGCTAATAGTAATTACGTGTTGTTTTTGGTGGAAGGCTTCTAGTATTTCTGTTTGTAGGGATACCAAATTATCATTTACAGAGTGAAATTGTCTAAATCCACTTCGCATTGCAGAGAAAAAGTTTCTTTTTTCAAGGGTCCACCTTAAACGTCTATTGATTATTTTTTCCATAAGCTTGCACATTGTGCATGTTAACGCAATAGGTCTGTAGTTTTCAGCTAATAGGAGATCTTTATTTGCCTTAGGGATTGGAATTATTAAACTTTCGCGCCACTGGTTGGGAAATGTTTTCTTAATCCATATGTAGTTGAATATTGCATTTAAATATTTTAATGCCACATGGGAGAGCTGTTGTAGGAGTGCATTTGGAATGTTATCTGGGCCAGGACTAGTATTCTTGCAGTGATATAGGGCATGTTGTACCTCTTGCAATAGAATTTCATCATTGTAATTTTCAGAATTATTTTGAAATATGTCTTGGGGGTTTAGGCCAGGTAAGGTTTTTTGATGCGTTAAAAATCACTGTCATAATTATTGTCACTGCATATTTCTGCAAATGCCTCTGCAATGGTGTTGGCTATATCCTGTGGTTTAGTGAGAATGTCACTCTTGTTGTATTTATATAATGTGTTGATCTGAGTGAAACTGTTAGTGCCTCCTAGTTTTTTCATGCCATTCCATATCTTTTGAGCTGGTGTTTGATGTTGAGTGATGATAGGAATTTTATCCAAGAGGACCTTTTGCTTTCCTTTAGTGTTCGGCGAGCTACAGCGCGTAGCCTTTGGGAAGCTAATTTGTTTTCAGTATTAGGGTGACGTTTGTATTTGTAATAGGATTTGTTTTTGTTTTTTATTGCATTTTTACAGGTTTCGTTCCACCTTTTTGTTATTATTGTTTATATGTATAGTTGAGATGCTTAGTTTTCCACAATTCAGTATAACATCAGTAAATTCAGCAACTAGTTCATTTACAGAAAGTTCTTCAAATCTTCCAGGAGGGGTTAAGTTGTTAATTTCTTCAGAAATTTATTTTGTTAAGTTTTTCCAATCTGCACGGTGGGTATTCCATTTAACTGGTAGAGTAATGTGTCTTGATGATGTAATAGGTGAGTGTAGTATAATTGGGAAATGGTCACTGCCTAACAGTGTATCATATGCAGTCCAAGTAAATGATGAAGCAAGACATGGAGAACAAAGTGTAAGATCTATGTTACTAGATGTTCCATGGGCTATATTAAAGCGTGTAGGTTTATTAGAATTTAGTAATATCAGATCATGATTTTCTAATATAGATTCTATTATCTTGCCTCTTAGATCACTATGATTACTGTCCCATAGTGTATTGTGTGAGTTGAAGTCTCCTAATATTAAAAACGGCTTAGGTAATTGTTGTATTAGTGCTGTTAACTCATCTATATTCAGGTTTTTGCTGTTAGGAAGATAAACATTACAAATGCACATCGTTTTAGGCGTCAATACTTTCACTGCTACCTACTGCTTCTAATGTAGTTGTAAGTGGCAATTCTATATGTGGAACATAATCGTGGATGTACGTAGCTACTCCTCCACTTGCATGTAAGGCTGACGTACGGTTTATGTAATATGGTGTATATTGTTTAATGTGGGCTACATACTGATCATTAAAGTTCGTTTCTTGCAGGCATATGATTTGGGGTTGGTGTTTATTAATTGTATGTTGCGTAAGGAGACCGTTTATGTTCCATTGTAAAAGAAATGATCCCACTACAAGAAGAGCAAGTGATTTCATCGCCTTATTCTAAGTCATTTCAGTTATGTTTCCATGGTGAAGGGCCACCAGTAGTTTCTTTTCGATCCTTGAGCTCCTGTTCTTGATGCTTCTTTCTTGGTAATAGGGGTACAGTTTCTTAAGTGTGTCAATTAATCCTTTAATGTCGCTGGTGTATGTCCTAACAATGGGAATGAAATCTGTCACACCCCATGTGTTTTCAAATAAGCTCTTAAGCTGTAGAAAATTTAATACAATATCGGTAGGAGATGTTTCCATTATGTTTTTCACAGGGAGCATCAGATCATCTATGAATTGATGATTCCAGGATCTCTTGGATTTCTTTCTTGGTTGTTTTCTATTTTTCGTGGGTTGTGATTCGTCTTCACTGTTGTCTTCTTGTGTGTTTGAGGAGACATCCGACCAGGAAGCAAGGTCTGTTTTATTGTCACTGACAAGAGATTCTTCAGATGTTAGTGGTCTTTTGGGTCTGTTTGTATAGATTACCGCCATTTTGTTTGATTGCGGTGTTACGGAGGTTGTAATAATCGGGGTTTCATCTAAATCATTATTGTTCTCCGTATGTGTAACGGTTTGTGGAGAATTGAAATCAGGTTGGAGACCTGAAGTACCTGTTTCGATTCTATTAGGCACTGTGTTGTCTTTTGTACTTGTAGTTGATAAATTTGTGTTCATTGTTAGTTTAGGGAAGTCTTCTTTTGTTGGTGTATGGACATGTTTTGTTTGAGATAATGTACTATTTTCTGTAAGGTTGGAGTCACATGTAGTACATTGCCTTGCTCAATGTCCCTCTGCTTTGCAAATAAAGCATACTGGTGTATCGGATGACACATACCTAGATCCAGTAGGTCGTACCATCGTATGTTACCTGAAAGGATTCTGGGAGTAATAACAAGTCCTTGGTGCAATATATAGTTGTCGAAAACTAAGGATATGTGTGAATCCTTTCATAGGAATGCCTGCTTTGATGCACGATATGGATGACCTTGGGGTTATACCCAACTGGAGCAGTTGATCTTCAATTACGGAGTTGGGTATGACAGGGCATACGTTGGATAGTATTATACGCTTATTAACAGCGATCAGAGGTCTTAATGTAAGCATTTTATCATCAATGTTTATTGTAGGATGTTTTAGACAGAGCTCTTGTACCATACTTTTGGTTGACAGGAACATGCATACTCGTGAATTCGATATTCGCGAGACATAACGTATGTTGGTAGAATCTGTGAGTTTTCCTACTGTTAATATGTAGTCCTTTATGTGCATCAATTACAATTGCTTGGTCCTTGTTAGCGGTAGTTTGTGCTACTGAGGCATAGCTTGTTGTCGTTTAGATTAGTTCTTTGGGAGTTTGTTGTGTTATCAGGGCTCCTGTACTCACAGCCTTCATTTGTTTTAGATGCAGTTAACTTCAATTGAGGTTATTGTGGTATTGCGCAAATTATCTCAATTTTAAGTTACTTGAGAAGCATATATATTATATTAACGCTTACCTCAGTATTCTTTCTTTCTTCTTCAGTAGCAGTTCTGTGTTAATTGCAAGCTAAATACTATTTACTCGCAGAATTATTTGCTTGATTTCACACTACATGCACATCTTGTCACGGCCTACCCGATCCATCTTTTCACTATTGATAGGTGGTAGAGAAAGTAAAAAAAATACCTGATGTGTTACACTCACATGACTTTCTCTACTCTTGTACAAACTATTTTTAAAAACTCTTATTCTCCATCTATTTTATATTAATCGAGATAAACATTTGCAGAAACGATCTTTTGATATGCAAAGAGAATTAAATTTTACACATAATGCACAGTTCTAAAAATATTTGACTATGGCTTAAGGCCTACAAAGTTCTCCTTGTTTTGTATTTGCAAGGGCAATATAGAAATACAGTAGCCTTTAAGCATCGACATATGTCTTAATAGCTGGTTGCTAGGTGCACCACCATTCTCTTTGCCACAGGTTAATACTCGTTGCATATCCAAGACAAAAAATCTGATGTGTTACACTCACATGACTTTCTCTACTCTTGTAAAAGCTATTTTTACAAACGCTTATTCTCCATCTACTTCATGTTAATCGAGATAAACATTTGCAGACTCTATCTTATTGCTAATTCACTTGTAGATGTAAGGGGAATAAATATTTACAAGAGCAATATAGAAATACAGTAGCCTTTAAGCACATACATATCTCTTAATAGCTGGTTGCTAGGTGCAGCACCATTCTCTTTGCCACAGATTAATACTCTTTGCATATCCAAGACAAAAAAAATGAATAACGAATTCCCATTTGAGAAAATAAGTATTGAAAAATTTAAGGGAATAACAATCAATATCTTGAAAATGGTTCACTCAACAAACAAAATGTATATGACATAAATTGTGTATTTTGACACGATCTATATTTTTTGTGTAGCAAAATTTTGTCTATCTCTTATGGTTTACCAGTTATGCAAAAGTCGTTCACAATGAAGAATACTTTTGGAGACATTCCCAGAAAATTCAAGATATACATTTTATTTTTCATGAAAATATCTTAAACGCATGATATTTTAATCAAAATCGTTAGAGCCACTTTTGAGAAAATTTTCGAAAAATGTTCCATGTAAAGGGTAATCTGGGGTGGGGGATTTTTTTGAAAACCGTCGTGTCGCATCTCTGGAAAATACTGGACCTAAATACCAAGTTTGGTGTTTATCCGACTGTTCGTTTCTGAGTTATGCTGTTCACAGACAGACACACACACAGACACACACGGACTTGTTTCCAAAAATGCCTTTTTTGGATTCAGGGGGTCTCAAAACATATTTCCGGTGAAATCTCGGTATCGAATTTTTGGGAGGAATACAATACTTCCCCTACTTACTGTACGTAGTAGAGAAAGTAAAAATGAATAACGAATTCCCATTTGCGAAAATAAGTATTGAAAAATTTAAAGGAATAACAAGCAATATCTCGAAAATGGTTCACTCAACAAAAAAATGTATATGACATAAATTGTGTATTTTAACGAGATCTACATTTTGTGTGTAGTAAAATTTTGTCTATCTCTTATGGTTTACCAGTTATGCAAAAGTCGTTCACAAGGAAGAATACTTTTGGAGACATTCACAGAAAATTCAAGATATACATTTTATTTGTCATGAAAGTATCTTAAACATATGATATTTTAATCAAAATCGTTAGAGCCATTTTTGAGAAAATTAAAATTTTCGAAAAATGTTCCATGTAAAGGGTAGTCTGGGGTGGGGGATTTTCTTGAAAACCTTCGTGTCGCATCTCTGGAAGATACTGAACCTAAAGACCAAGTTTGGTGTTTATCCGACTGTTTGTTTCTGAGTTATGCTGTTCACAGACACACAGACACACACACGGACATGTTTCTAAAAAAAATTGTTTCAGGGGTCTCAAAACATGTATTTCCGGTGAAATCTCGGTATTGAATTTTTGGGTGGAATACAATACTTCCCCTACTTACTATACGTAGTAGAGAAAGTAATAAGCTTTCGTAAGAATAGTTTGCATACTCACTAATAAACTATTGAGGGTTAGATAAAGTCATGTGAATGTAAAACATCAGATCTTTGCATTCCCATTGTTAGTAGCACTGGTTAGTATTCCGTAACACATTCGATTATTTCTTCATTGATTACATATCCGTGATCTGACAGATGACATAATGGTGATTTGAAGTAAGAAAGTAATTATTTTATATATGTTACACTTTTTCGTGAAGTAGTCTTAATAAATACCACTCGAGGTTACGAGTTTCATCAGACAGTCTCGTATCACCGTAGGTTTCAGAGAAATCTGCAAGAGATTTTGTTTATAAATAACGGTATACTTTAAGGCCAAAATAAAATGTGACGAAAAATATAAGAAATATGAAGCACATTTAATTAAAGTATAAAGTGCAATTAAGTTGAGAACAAACTTATTAAATACATAAAAAATGAGCGGTCATTATTAACGTAAAACTTGTATATTACTTTTATATCGCTATACACTGGGATCAATATTTTAAATTGATCGAAAGAAAACTTAGAATTTTAGAACATTTTAGAGATGCACAGCCTTAAGTAGTTTCCCCTGTGTTAGTTTATATTTTTGATTGCGAACATGCACACAGTTTAAAAACTGAAAAAAAAATTGCGCCTATCACAGTTTCTCTTTAGTTTTATTATGCTCTTTGGTTGATATAGCAGTTAATGTTACGATTAAGAAGTTATTTCCTTGTAATAAATTATAACCTTTTTTTAAATAAATCCGTATTCTGCTGCCTCGCCTTCCTTGGATCGCCTCATCCATCTTTTGCTACTCACTGCCTTTCTCTAGTATTAATAGGTTTACAGAGAAACAATAGTGATATTGGTGTAATCATACTGGGACACCCTGTATAACTTAATTCACTGACTTCGTTCTTTCCAGGCTTTCCCATGAAGTAAACTGGGTGATAATACGTACATCCCAGCTGTATTTATTCAGGAAACACACCACATGTAAATTCGTAACGGATATTTCTATATCCGTTACAGCTATTTGATATCTGGATTTGCATTTCATCAACCCATAAAGAATTGATTCTCTCCTATCGTGCACTTGATGCACTCGTATTCTCTTATTTTGTATTTCACTAGCTTGGAGTTTTGCTCGAGGATAATAACGGAATTAACTACCAGAGCAACTTGATTGCTACCTCCTTTAATTGTTCATAAAACCCTTAATCTCCTCTTTACAACCACTTGTAGCAAGCTTTGAGTGCAACAACACGACCTGAGTATCTCACTCTCAATGCCGTGTTTAACACCTCAATGAACCTTTCAGCAATTCAGGCATTGATTATATAAAAAACGAGAATACGAGTAAGTATAAGTACTAAGAGAGCCCGCAGCTCCACTCATGTTGTCGTCTTAAATGAGGCTATTCCTTTCTCTGTCCCTCACATTTCTCTCTCCCTTTTCCACCCTCTTCCATTCTCTTACTCCACTCCTTTCCTATCTCTCTCTCTTTCTCTCCCTACTACGCAATGCCCATACTTATGATATGTTTTGAAAATCATTTTAGAAAGTGTTTTTTCTGGGGTTTAAATAAAAATTAAAATGTAATTAAAACGTTTCAAAATATGCAAACTTGTGTGTGTTGCTTAAGAGTGCAACAGAATAATGGAACTGTGCTAAGTGTTTACATAGAAGAATAATACATTAAACGAAAAAACTGGCATAACTTCTTAAATAGTTATTCTGCTGACATTTTGTATATTACGTAACTTGTAAGAAAACTTATCATAGGTAATGCCGCTAGTGATTTCCAAATCATTGATAAATTCGTGAGTCATGAAGTGACGGGATAATTTATCTAGAGGATTTGGAAATGAAAGTCACACACACACACCCACTACACACACTCAATATACACATACTCCTATACAGAAAAACGTTGAAAAAATGAAAATTTTGGCTTCAACTAGTCCATTGATTAGTTTTCATTCATTTTTAGAAAATATCAGGAAATTCTCAATTAGCTTTATTATATGCAGTGTTGAACCCACAGTTCTGCTCGCGTTATTGTTAAATAAGGAGATCCTTCTATCTGTTTGGCTCTCTCTCCCGCTTTTACTCTCTCCCTTCCTCTCTGTCTCTCTCTCTCTCTCTTTCCACTCTCACCCATTATGCATCTTTCTCATATCGCCTCACCCCCTCCCACCTCTCGGTGAAACTTACTCTTGCAGTGCTTTGAAAACCAGAATTAAAACTTTTTGTTTTTTATGGATGTTATTAAAAAATTCTGATGTGATACATTCACATGACTTTCTCTACCCTCTATCGTTTATTAGTGAGCATACAAACTATTCTTACCAAAATTAATTTTTATATCTACTACATTTTATTCCAAATAAACCTGCACAGAAATAGTTGTATTACACATTTCGTTATAAAAACAAAGAGAACAGCGATAGTCAAAAGTTTAAGAACTAAAATTAAATTGAGTTTTATTTATGGACGCTCTTTAACTGCTGCGGTTCTTAGCATCCCATTCTATATTGGGCGTGAAAGACCGGAAATTTTGCTCAGAGGCCTCTTTGAGGTTCTTTTACGTGGCGTAAATCTACGACACAGGACCACTGGCTTTACTTCCCTTCCGAAGGAAGCCATGCTAAGGATGTTTATGCCCGAAAAAAAATCCATCGTCCTCCGCCTGGTTTTAACCCGTGACCTCGGGAACTAGAGGCTAGCATGGTAACCTGTTTAAGAACTGAATGTTGAAAGGACTTTAAGAAATGAACATTTCAAAGCATTAATAACGATATCTCAGAAATGGCTTGTGCCACAAAAAACTGTGAAATAAACTGTGTGTTTTAAATAGATTTACATCTTTTGTGTAATATGTTTTCGTCTATCTCTTAAGGTTTACTAGTTATACAAGATCATATCAAATTGCTTCCGGATGAAGAGAACTTCAAAGATTATTCCCAGAAAATTCAAGATATACATTTTATTTTTATATATCTTTAACATATGGGATTGTAATCAAAGTCATTAGAGCCATTTTTTAGAAAATAAACATTTTCGAAAAGTATTCCATGTAAAGAGTAGTTGGGGATGGGGGATTTTCTTGAAAATCTTCGTGTGGCATCCTTGGTATATACTGAACTTCAATACCAAGTTTGGTACGTATCCGACTTTTCGTTTTTGAGCTATGCTGTTCATAGGCACACACACACACACAGGATTGACACACACACACGACATTTTTCTAAAAATGCTTTTGTTGTATTCAGAGGGCCACAAAACATACATTTCTGGGATATCTCGACATCGAATTTTTAAGTGGAATACGATACCTCCCCTACTTACTATACATAGCAGGGAAAGTAAACATGAAACACAGTTTTATTGCCTTAAAGATTTTACAGCACACAAACTTGTGCCTCCTTATGCCTGTAATGCGATCGGAATATGTTATTTCTTGTAGTAATGGGCTATCTTACAGCAATAATAACAATACATTTTTATAGCTTCTTAATTTTTCTAACGAAATTTTGTAAGTATAAACACAGAAATAATTTGTGCTTTCGAACCTTTAGATTGCATTTTACAAACCATTTGTCCACCTCCTTTGGGCAAAGTAATTAAATAACCAATTATTCGGTTTGTTTCCTAAGTGACATAAGGTATGTTATACACCAAGATTCATAACAATAGGTTGGTCCATTCTTGCATGAAAATGAAAGACACAAACATCCAGCTACTACCTACCTATTTTAAATAAACAATTTTAAAGTGCTGTTTTTAGCTTCAGTATACATTGTTTAACTCGTATCTCATAATAATTATAATACGCCCAAAAACGAAAACGTTTCAGTTTAAGTTGTATTACTCTACGAGCTGGCTTACCCGAAGTTGCCCGATTAGCTTACTAAACATACTTCTTACTAGCTTACTTATTCGGTCTATCCTCATATGTAGGGCTTACACCTCCCTAGGACTTACAAGCGCGCCTAGGGTACAGAGGGCTGTCGAGGAGTTTGCTTGTCTTATACGAGAATTACGTCATTGCTCCAGACCATGGTGGAATCATAGTAAAGGTGTGATACAAACGCTGCTGATTTTTGTTCTGTCTGTGCAGTGACGTCACTTTGGCTGCAACGTGTAGAACAAGACTACGAATTTACTGATGACTGCGGCGAGGACAATAATAACACAGTGAAAGTCTCTATGCTTTATTTATCTAATTTATAACACAAAAGAACAAATGGAAAGAATATGAAAGGATGGAAAGAATATGTTTAGTGTATATATAAAATAAATAAATCGCAACTAAATCACTAACTTTTCACTGTAAACTGAAGCAGAACTATTCTATTCCTCCAAGACGCTTGTATATATTTATTCATGCAAAACAACATTATAGACAACAGCTATACAATTGTAATAAACAAGAATACTTATGAATTAAAATAACACTACAATTTAATCTGAATATAGTAAAATTAATTGCATTTTGGTTGCAATAGTAATATATTTTCTTTTATACAATACAAGATGAATAGTAACGTCGCATATGAAGTAACAACAACGTTTACCATGTCCTTCTTCCATCCAAACTGCCTTCCATCGATGAAAATAAGGTCAAAAATGCTAAGATTAATAAATATGAACTTTGTGTTATTAAATATAACAAACGTTTTACTTTAGTTCTATACAGTTTTTATAGCCATTATAGTTGTTTAAATCATGGAAGATGCACATTTAAAAGTCCGTAAACCCAGGTTCATATAATACTGTGGTAAGAAAGGATACTATGATTTCACTATTGCTCCGGGCATATTGAGGATATTGTGTTAACTGATCGTTTTAAAGCCAATTCATTATGTCTGCACTCTTTACCAAGGATTACAGTCTCATAAAACATATGATTTTAAATTCTTCTGTCGAGAAGCAGACGAACATTGAATCAGAGAATGAAGAACCCGGAACGGGGTATCGGCCCGTAGCCAGATATGGTAGTAAGGAAGAAGATGATACGAAATGAAGGCGAAATGGATGAAAGGAAAGGTTATGATGGAGCAATTGGTAGAGTGAATGGCAGAGGAAACCGAATAACCCAGAGAAAACCTGCCCAGACGTCGCTTCGTCCACTAGAATCCTACATACGGGCCCCTGGGATCGAACCCTGGCCTCCTTGATGGGAGACGAGCGGTCTAACCACTCGGCCACGGCGCCGTCATTTGTTAAACTCCAACGACGAATTAATTAATTTACCCTTCTTTATGAAATGATTGTACTATTTATCACGAAAGTAAATATAAACTTTTCGCGGGTCAGTATCATTCAGGCGTTCCGTGGGCAGCAGGTATGAAAACTAAATCGTCCGTGGTCGTAGATGTATACTGTCGTGGTCGCCATTTTAACCTGTCACTCACTTCGAAGATTTCTATGGCTATATTAACCCGTGTGGCGAAACATGGACTAAATACAAGTTGCAATTCTTGCTGCTGAGCTATTAACTACAAGGCAAGAAAACGGAAAACACGTGGAATAGCGATTCTAATAGAACCAACACCTATGTGTTATATAACCCACCCCCATAGATATTCTCGAAATACTTTGCTGCCATCCCTTTCTGCTAGGCTCCCAGAACAAGAACATGTATTTAGTGGTGTGCTTACCACATATATCACCCAGGATTGGCTAACGAGGCATCTAGAAATATGTGGCATCCAAGATCTCCTGATCTGAACCCCATTGAACATGTATGGACCTTCATGGTAAAGTAATGGGTAGATCGTCGACTAGACAGGGTGCGAGTGAATCTGGTTGCTCACGTGATGCAGCTATGGCAACATAATCAGCAGAACCTTATCCGAGTAACTCACCCTAACCGAGATTCGAACTCGCGACATCTTGAATGTGAGGTAGACACGGTATCCCCACGCCACAGATGTGGACTGTCTAAACTTGTTACACCTATTTTAGCAGAAGCAGGATGGAAGAAATTTGGCACAGAAAGGGAAAGAGCGGTGTTTGATCGTCTAGATGTTTTACTCACGGGTACACACATCGTTGCATATTAACAAAACCGAAACTCCTTTAGTCGTGATCACATTCTTTTCAGATTTGATATATTTCTTCGAAGTTTTTAATTACACACAGCCATTATGAAAGACAATTTCAACTTACTTTTGTGTATTTAAAGCACAACACCAAAATGAAGCTGCAAGGCACTTATTTCCCCTACTCTTGAGACAACAAAATGGTGCTTTTCTGCGCCTCCTTCGACCCAGTTTGCCAATAACTATTGCGACGTGCCTGCAAAACTATCAGTAGTTTCATCCACAGAGACTCGTGAATTGCTACAGCCAACAACCTGGTTGTTATCTTAGATGGCCTACTAGATAAGAAGTGTGTCTACGTCGAAGTTAATAAAACTTAAGCATTTCCCAGTAAAATACCCAAAACAATATGAAATACTTATTCATTAAGTTTATAACTGAAACCACATATTAAGTTAACTTCTTATTGCCTCACCTATTTTTTAAATAATATGTCTTAAACTTGGTTCCGAAAATACGTTTCCATTATAATGCTTATTTTCCGGATTGGTAAACTGAACTGTTTTCTCTTTTCCTTATATACGTTTATTTTATTGTTAAGTTTATACCGTGCAGTTGCATAAGTCCTCATCTCTATGTACATTTGAGAGCAGAAAAAGTGGCCTATTTAGAAACGAGGGGATTTAAATTGGTATGTATAGTTCCGTCCTCTTCCAGCGTCACCTCTTGCATAGTTCCAGACAGTTGATGGACAAGTCCTTATGTCTTCCAAAATATGGGCGGAGCCTAGCGTTGCAATAAGTTGGCTATCTTCTTGCTAGGTAAGTACCGTTAAGCTAATAATATTGATCATACTAATAAGATTCACAATAATAATAATAAATTTATTTATCGACGCTATTTGACAACCAGGGCCACATTAGTCATTACTCCATAACAATACAATAATAACCTTGTTATTACAAATTATATACACAGTTGATGACAATATAATTACTTATTGTTGTATCTAAAGGTAACAATTGACAAATGTATGGAAATGTTATTCTCTTCGTGGCAGCAATTCGATGGCGATAATAATTTTAGGCTTCGTTTCCATGTCAATTTTAGAAGAGACATTTAACATAAATATAATGGTTATTGAGCGTTAAATCGCTGCGCATACCCCTCCCTATATATTTCAAGTTGCCAATCTTGATACATCGCACTAGCCATCTGTTCGTTTAGACGCCACAGAGAAAAATTCATTAAGGGGGCTATTTCTGACCTTCCTTTATTCCAAAGTATAATATTCGTTCATGTTTGTTTCTTGGAATTGCTTCAAGCCAGTCACAGAGAGACGTGACAGGGGCTGGGTGGAATTACATTGCAGGACTGTGTTTAAGGGGGACCCTGATCCCTTCAAAATTCATCATTTCCTGGTACAACAGCAGCGAAAAAATCTGATGTGTTGCACTCACATGTCTTTCTGCGCTCTTGTACAAACTGTTTTTACAAACGTTTGTACTCCATCTGCTTCATGTTAACCGAGATAAACATTTGCAGAAGCTATATTATTGCTAATTTTCTTGTAGGTACAAGGGGAATATGGTAGGTAGGCTTTAAGCGATAGTCAAATCTTTTAAGAGCTCATTGCTATGTGGAGTATTCCATTCTCTTTGTATGTCCAGAACATAAAAAATAATTTCTGATGTGATACATTCACACGACTTCTCTATTCTCTATCCCAAATATTTAAGAACTGGACGCTATACGCTGGCCTTAAAATTCCATACTGTTTCCATGCAATCGGGGAAACAACTAAATGTTGAAAGGACTTTAAGACAATGACCAAGAAATGAGCAATTCGAACCTTTAATAACGGATATCCTCAAAACAGCTTTGCCACAAAATCGTATATCAAGTAAATCGTGTGTTTTAAAGAGCTATGTATTATTTATGTGGTACGTTTTCGTCTACCGCTTATCGCGTACAAGTTACACAAGGTTATACAACATTATTTCCGAATGAAGACGATTTTCTAGGCTATTCCCAGAAAATTCAAGATATACATTTTATTTTTCATGTAAATGTATTTGAATCAAATTCGAATTTTTAGAAAATCAAACCTTTCGAAAAATGTTCGATGTAAAGGGTAGGTACTAGGGGTGGGGGTATTTTCTTGAAAATCTTCGTGTCACATCCTTGGATATTTAACTCAAACATCAAGTTTGGTATTTATCCTACTTTTCGTTTTTGAGTTATGCTGTTCACAGACACACACACGGACATTTTTCTTAAAATGTTTTTTTTAATTCAGGGGACCTCTAAATATAATATATTTCCGGTGAAATCTCGGAATCGAATTTATCGATGGAATACAATACTTCCCCTACTTACTATAGTTGTAGAGATAGTAGAGAAAGTAAAAAGGAATAACAAATTTCCATTTTAGGAAAAATATTAAGTATTGCAAATTTCAAACAAATAACAGGAATATCTTGGAAATGGTTCACTTGACAAACAAGATGACATAAATGTTGTGTTTTAAAGAGACGCACATTTCTTGTGTAGTAAACTTTGGTCTATCTCTTACAGTTTACCAGTCATGCAAAAGTCATTCACAATAAAGAGGACCTTTGGAAACATACCCAGAAAATTCAAGATATACATTTCATGAAAATATCTTTAAAATATGGTATTTTAATCGAAATCGTTAGAGCCATTTTTGAGAAAAACAAAATTTTCGAAAAATGTTCCATGTAAAGGGTAGTTTGGGGTGGGCGATTTTCTTGAAAATCTTCGTGTCGCATCTTTGGAAGATATTGAACCTAAATGTCAAGTTTGGTGTTTATCAGACTTTTTATTTTTTAGTATTGCTGTTCACAGACACACACACGGTACCTTTTCCTAAAAATACTTATTTTCATTTAGGGGGTCTCAAAACATGTATTTCCGGTGAAATCTCAATATAAAATGTTTGGATGGAATGCAATACCTTCTCTACCCACTATGTACCTGATAGAGAAAATCAAAAATTTCACAAGGAAATACAATTGCAAACATTTTAGCTAAAATCATTCCCAGAGAGAAGTATTTCTTCATAAACACAATCTTTATTTTCAAAGGAAACTTTTCTAAGGGCAAGCTTCAAAAATATGACCTCTCTGTGTTACATTCTTCTCAAGGTATTAACCATCTTGCCCATTTCTCCTACTGCAGAAAAAATGTTTCCCTCGCTAAGGATTGGATTAGAAGCAGAGGGGACTTAGCACCTCGACATACGCAGACTTTTGTACCTAGGTCCCTGACGGGACGCCCCCGGGAGGGAGGGATGAGGTGAGAGGGGAGAGAAGACGGCTGGACCACGGGGCATTACAGATAGAGGACAGGGTCCCTACCGGTTTACAGTTTTGAACTCCCCGGGTGGTGGCTGGTGCAGCCGGCTCCTTTCCTCCCTGTAGGATTACACACCACCTGGGCCCCGTGACCCGGAGACAGCTCGCAGTCCGGGGGACGAAGGTTTACTCAGAGCATCCTTTTCCCCTGCCATGCATACACCGAGACCTCCTGCCGACACTTGCAACTCTGGGAGAAACCAAGTAGATGAAAGGTGAAGTGAAATGAGAATGGGGATGAAATGGAGGAACAGGAAATTCGGGTATGCAATGATCCTCCCCAGCATTCGCCTAGCGACTCGAGGAAACCCTAAAAAAACCATGGGTCAGGAATCGAACCCACTATGCGGGCCACAGGCGATACCATCGTAGCACAAACGTTACACTTTAGTCGCTTTCGGCGCATACTCGGAACATAATACAATGTTCTGTCAAATCAACCCAAATTGAACTGCTGAGTCACAACTCACAACTGAACTGCACTGGCACTATCCACTTTCACTTCGTAAGTTCTTAACTCCGAATTCAACTGAACTCCCGGGCAAGAGCAGTCCCTTATATAGGCCTGCATACGAAGCGGAACCTCTCGAAACGGCCCGAAGGAATGCTGAGCTCGAGCTGTTGTTGCGTACAGGAGACAAAGCTTCGCCCTCACGATTCCTTTACTATCCGAGGATACTCCGTGAAGCGATTTGTTCTTCCACCGGAGGAGGGCTTTGCTGTGCGATGATCCTTGTTCGTAACACCGTGTGTTATAATCCTGTCCGTCTCAATACTCCCTTGCAAGCTGTTGCCGTCCACATTGCACTTCCTGTTTTTTTTCTTTTTCTCTCTGCAGCATGTATGTTCCTCCTTCTTCCTCCCTTGCTTCCGCTGACCTGCTTTACTTAGTGTCACAGCTCCCGAAACCTTATTTGCTGGTTGGGGATCTCAATGCCCATCACCCTCTTTGGGGCTCTCCTAGGGCTTGCGCAAGGGGGATCTTACTCGCCGACCTTCTCGATCCATTTCACTTATCTGTCCTTAATACTGGCGAACTAACTTTCCTTTCTGGAACCCTTTCCTATTTGGATTTAAGTTTCTGCTCGGCGCAGCTTGCCCACCATTTGGAGTGGAAAGTTATAACGGACACGCACTCAAGTGATCATTTTCCGTGCCTCATTAGTCTTCTTTTGTCAACCGTATATTCCACCGCGATTCCCAAATGGCAGTTTACTAAAGCCGACTGGTCGCTTTATTCCCGTCTCGCTCACTTTTCTTCCTGCGACATTTCCAGTGTAGACCTATTGGCGGAGCA
Source organism: Deroplatys truncata (assembly GCA_030765065.1). Classification (NCBI taxonomy): domain Eukaryota; kingdom Metazoa; phylum Arthropoda; class Insecta; order Mantodea; family Mantidae; genus Deroplatys; species Deroplatys truncata. The sequence goes on from CM060976.1 coordinate 18,865,513, forward strand.
TCTTATCTCCGTGATTCTCTCTGCTGTCCACCGTTGCATTCCTCGTACGTCTACCAACCCTAAACGTTTGCCGGTCCCTTGGTGGACCGAGGAATGCGCCAAAGTCGTTCGTGAGCGCCGGCGTGGGTATTTAGGCATCACCCTACGTTGGACAATTTGGTGCGCTATAAACATCTGCGTGCCTCAGCTCGTCGGGTTATTCGCAACAGTAAGCGTGCCTCTTGGGCACGTTTCGTGGACGACTTCCGTAATTTAACGCCCGACGCTGTCGTTTGGGAGAGGCTTAGGCGCGTCGCCGGTAAGGCTAATCCTTCGTATGTCGCCGGTCTTCGCATTGGCCATTGTTTGAATGCTGATCCCCATGCTCTCGCCGATATTTTGGGTCAGACGTTTGCGGCAATTTCCAGCTCTACCCATTATCACCCGGCTTTTCTTGCTCGTAAGGCTGCGGTGGATGCCCGAGAGATCTCGTTTCGCTCCAGTAACCGCAAAGAGTATAACCTTCCTTTTTCCTTGCGCGAGCTGGAGTCTGCTTTGGCTCCCGGTCCTGATACTATCACGTTTTGCTGCTTCAGCATCTCTCGGTTGATGGTAAGCGCTTTCTCCTTCAGGTGTACAATCGTATCTGGGAAACTGGCATCTTTCCTAGGGTTTGGCGCGAGGCCACCATTATCCCGATACTGAAACCTGGAAAGGACCGCCATCTACTTTCCAGTTACCGCCCGATTTCCCTAACCAGCTGCGTCTGCAAGGATATGGAACGCATGATCAATGGTCGGTTGACATGGTGGCTAGAATCTCGGAACCTTCTCGCGAACGTGCAATGTGGTTTCCGTCGGCACCGTTCTACTGTTGATCATCTTGTCAATCTCTCGACACTCATTCTTAACGGGTTCCTGAGGGGCTGCCAAACTGTAGCTGTCTTGGTTGATTTGGAGAAGGCCTATGACACTTGTTGGAGAACCGGTATTCTTCGTACATTACATCAGTGGGGTTTTCGTGGCCATCTTCGTGAGTTCATGAAGGACCGGGTTTTTCGTGTGCGTGTGGGATCGATTTTATTTTCTTTTTTACTCAAGAAAACGGGTTAGTCAAGGATCGGTACTCCGTGTCACACTATTTGCTATTGCGATTAACCCTATAGTTGACTGTGTTCCACACGGAATTTCCTCGTCGCTTTTTGTTGACGACTTCGCCGTCTAGCTTACTTCTCGCCTTACCTGTGTCTTGGAGCGCCGACTTCAGCAGTATCTCAACTCCCTTCACTCCTGGAGTATTGCAAATGGCTTTCATTTTTCTGCTGCGAAGACAGTCTGCGTTAACTTCTGGCGCCGGAAGTAGCTCCCTGCACCTTCTCTCCGGCTTGGTGCAGCACTCCTCCCGTTTGCGGACGAAACCAAATTCCTTGGGTTACTCCTTGATAGGAAGTTGTGTTGGCCGTCACATATAGCCTATCTGAAACCAAAGTGTTAACGTTCTCTTTCTGTTTAACGTGTTTTATGTGGCACATTCTGGGGTGCAGATCGTACAGTCCTCTTGCGACTTTATCGATCACTAGTTCGCTCAAAGATTGATTATGGTTGTATTCTGTATTACGCTGCGCGGCCTTCCATCTTGCGTCGCTTGGACCCTATTCACCACCAGGGTATCTGGCTAGCTACTGGTGCTTTTCGCACCAGTCCCGTTTTAAGTCTTTGTGCAGAGGCTGCCGAACCTCCGCTTTCTTATCGTCGCGACGTTCGTCTCTGCGGTTATGCTTGCCGGTTATCCAGTATGCCTCACCACCGGACATACTCGTCCTTCTTTGCGGACTCGCTGGATCAGCAATATGCCTCTCGGCCACTTGCCTTGCTCCCACCAGGGGTCGTTTCCGCCAACCCCTTCGGACTTTGGACATCGTCTTGCCGGTTATGCTCCCAAGAGGCCAAACATATTTCCTCCTTGGCTACCTTCAGGCGTCTCGTGCCATCTTGATTTGACGTCCATACCAAAGTCCACCACCCCTGGTCCGGTCATCCGTTTGGCGGTTGGCGAAGTTCAGTCACGCTTAGCCAACCATTGTTTTATTTATACCGACGGCTCAAAGGATGACCGTGGAGTTGGATGTGCCTTCGTGTTTAGTGTAGAACATTTTAGCTTTCGTCTTCCTGATCAGTGCTCGATTTTTACTGCTGAACTTTTTGCTTTGGAGCAAGCTCTTTCTTTTATCCGTCAGCGAGGTCTAATGAGTTGTGTTTTATGCACGGACTCCCTAAGTGCCCTGTCTAGCCTTCGTGCGCTGTACGCCTGCCACCCCATCGTTCAGCGCCTCCAGGATTGCTGCCGCCAGCTTACCACCGATGGTGTCAGCCTTTCGTTCTTATGGGTTCCTGGTTACGTTGGCATTCAGGGTAACGAGAGTGCGGATGCCGCTGCCAAGCGTGCTGTTTTCTCTCCCAGATATTTTAGCTCTGCTGTCCCTGCAAATGATTTTAGCCATTTTTACGGAGGTTTGTTCTCTCGTGTTGGTTTTCTGCATGGTCCTCTGTCCAGGATAACAAGCTGCGGCTGATTAAACCTGTACCCTCAACCTGGACAACTTCTTCCCGTTCCTCCCGGCGAGAGGAGGTGATTTTATGTAGACTTCGCATCAGGCACTGTCGTTTTAGCCACTGTCACTTGTTGCGCCGTGAGCCTGCTCCAGTTTGCGGTCGTTGCGGTGCGCCGTTAACAGTTAGGCATGTTTTTGAGCAGTGTCACTCCTTTGCTGACCTTTGCTCATCCCTGCAGATGGGCGCCACCCTGCCTGCCATTTTAGCAGATGACGTACTAGCTGTAGAACGTGTTTTAACTTTTCTTCGACGCGGCCATCTACAGGACTGCGTTTGACCTGTCCTTGCACTGTTTTATGATTTTGGAGTGTTTTCTACTTTTTGGTTTTTAGCCCCGCCATGTTTTAGCTCCGCGTTCTACCACCTCTGACACTTCTCATTCCATTCTTCTAGTTGTTTTTATTATGACCTTTTATTTTTTTCGTTTATTGTATGGTGGACTTTTGAATATTGTTTTAACTCCATTTTAACTTTGTCGGGCGCTAATGACTTTTCTGGTTTTGCGCCCTTAAACTCCATTTCACCATCATCACCTAAATGGTAATCTATAAACGATTCAGGGTGCAATTTCATCACTATTTAAAAGTATTTCACAATCATTTAAATTAGTGTTCAAAAATCTTATTTTGACCTCTTCCATATAAGCAATGACATTATAAGGGAAAACAACATTTTCACCATATATCACTCGCGGCCACTTTCTCGATTGGAGGAATGCCTTGAATATAGGGAGACTCTCTCGAATTATCTCCCAATCTTGCATTGTCATGTAAACAAATTTGTCTGTGTTTTTCACTATAAGCACTGGAAGAACGTAGAAGAATCCTATTTTAACGTTGTGCCTTTTCGAATTGTAGACGTCGCTGCGCACGATTATTGCATGTTTCGGTGATGTAGTGAGGCTGGTTATTCTATCGTCCAAGTGCGTCAGCATCCTTTCCTGAGCTGCAAATCTGTTCTTCTTCTTCCCCCTTATTCCATCTGAAACATTACACAATGAAAAGTCTTAGAAAACATGCTTTTGGAAGTGAAGGTACCTAATATTTTTTATTAGTATGCATGGAAAATGAAACACAAAACCTTGTATAAAAATTCGTATATCAGGCATTATTTCAATGTGATAGATATAACTGAATTCAAAACACCTGACATTGTGATTACACGCTTTTTTTTAAATTCTATAGAATGTATGTTTTATATGTGATATTTTATATATTCTATGTTTTATATGTAATATCAATGTGTCAACTGTTTTATTTGTGAATTTTTTCATAGTAAAGTAGAAAAACATTGAATACTTAGGTTTGGTATTTCTACATACCTTCGTTGCGGGTACAAAAGACAATTTACGTGTCTTAAATTTCCCCATCTCTGTCATGTCCTTATATTCCAGATATAATTTTCCAGGCATTTCTGCAAGCTCTTCGTCGGTCAAGGAATTATATCGTTCAGGCAAGAACACTTGACAATTCTCCAGCGAAGATAGATCCTGGTACCGTATCGTGTTTGAGCTCTCTTTAAGGCCTTTGTCTCATTTTAAGACCTCTTTCCAGATTGAACTCGCCGAGTTGGTAGGAAACTGCGCTCTTCAGCCATCTTGCTAAGTCTATCTGTTAAGCACTCTGTAACAGACATTGATCATGCATTATTCTTTCAATGTATTATTCAGATGGAAGGACAATTATGCATTTCTTTATATTAGAACTAAAGTGTGTATTGTGCTACATGATCACTGTTTTTGTAAGTACGTTTATGCATGTTTGTGTTCGGGGATATCCGTAGGTCTTCGTGCAGCTTCGGGTGCTTAATAGAAGCGCTAGTTTTGTAACAAGGCAAGAAGTAGTATGTTTATACATTTTTGTGTTCGGGTATACTCGTAGGTCTTCGTACAGACTCGGATTCTTGGTGGAAGTGTTAGTTTGTGACCGTTATGTATTGAAACGGCAACTCTAGGCCGGACCCGAGAACTGTAATTATAGATAATTTATTAATTAACTTTTATTGATGTTAAATCGTACTATGTAAACATCTTTTTCTCATACTGCTTGTATATTTTAAGAAGGGTGATTTAACGTTATGTATCTATCTAGGTTACTAATATTAGTAGAGTTATAAATGGTTTAATGTAAATAATTTAAGCGCTATGTTAAAATACTGTCCACGACGAAATGTTTTAGCTACAGGAATAGTGCTTTCGAAGGCAGAAAACCTAGGTTTATGACATCTCTTCGGTCGCAGTGCCATTATTCCTACAGCGAGGGTGTAACGCCTTTGTCCCTTTATTTGATAATTCGCCGTGACCAAGTGAGCGAGACAGATAGCCTAACGGTAAATGTAGGAAAAGCCGCGATTTATATTAAATTTGGAGCAATGAGATCCCTGGAAGTTTATTCGAAATAGTTAGACGCGTCGAGTGGCGCTAAAAATGGACCAATTGGAGAGGAAGCAGCCCCAGAAGCCTGCGACTATAAATGGATCTGTTTGGAGCAAATTCGAGGCAGTTTGTCAACAGTTTTTGTCAGGCAGTTTGTCATGGAATTTTAGCATTGCAGCAAGGCAGTTTTAGCAAGAGAGTTTTGTCATGTCCGTTTAGCAAGGCAGTTTATCAGACAGTTTTGTCAAGACAGTTGTTGTCATGTGTGGTCAGGGAGAGATGCTGCAGGATGTGTGAGATATCGCGCCAAAAAGGGAATCAAGACAGTTTTAGAAACACACCTAAGATCCGCTACTCGTAAAGAGATAATAAGCATATTTAAACTTCGTGTCATATCCGCGCCGTAGTTTAACAGCGGTGGACAGTATTTTACAGCGGCAATACCAGTTTTGTATACTACGAGTGTTAATTAAATAAAAAGAAACGGCAGTGTCATCTTTTCATAAACAAAGCAAGTCTATGTCTTCCTATATCACCACCCGAGATCTACGTTTTCCTTTACCGAGGATAAGTCCATGCTCCTATATAGTTTAAAGAAAACTACTGCAGCTAGCCGAGGATAAAATTGAAGAGAACCAACACACTGTGAACTTCTGGAACCATCGGGAGAAGCATCAAGGTAAGCCTAACAGCAACGGACGAAGGAGGTGACCGCCGCACACTGGCGCCATAACGTGGAGCTCGAAGGGAAGACCAGCACAAACGGAGGACTAGGAAACAACGAATAGACGAAGAATCTTCAGAGGAAAGGGGCACAGCAGAACAAAATTACAACGCGAACTTCTAGTCTACCTACGTGGGACAACAAAACAGCTGAGGACATCGATTCTAGAAATTCACCAGGATTCGAATCCGGGACGCATCAAGTAACGCAGGAGAAATTACAGGTTAGAACATTTATACAAAAACAAACAAAAATGCATGCAGAGTAGTGACTCAGTTTTGTGAACACATGTTATTGAGAGGGGGTAAAGTCATTACTAGGGAGATAGAACTTGCTAACGGAACCATGAGTAGGTCAAGGGAAGGTTTGGAAGAACTGAATAGGAAGGCCATTGTCAGCATAACACCAGATGGAGAAAATATGGGTAAAGCAGAGGTAGAAGCTAGGCTGGAAGGGCAATCACCAATTGAGCAGGTCATTGACGCAGGTCAGAACCAGCTGATGATATTCCTCCAACATTTGAGCACAAAGATAGACGAGATGGGTAAGGACTTGAGTGAACAAAATAAGAGGTTAGAGGGGAAGTTAAATGAGCGGGGTAAGATCTTAAGTGAATATAGTAAGAACTTAGAAAGCATAGTAAATGAGCAAAGTAAGAGCTTAGAAAGAATCGTAAGTAAGCAGAGTAAGGACTTAGAAAGAATCGTAAGTGAACAAGATAAGAATTTCGAAGGGAAATTAAATGAGCAGAGTAAGGGCTTAGAAAGAATCGTAAGTGAACAAGATAATAATTTCGAAGGGAAATTAAAGGAGCAGAGTAAGGGCTTAGAAAGAGTCGTAAGTGAACAAGATAAGAATTTAGAAGGGGAATCAAATGAGCATAATAAGGACTTAGAAAGAATCGCAAATGAGCAGAGTAAGGACTTAGAAAGAATCGTAAGGGAACAAGATAGGAATTTAGAAGGGAAATCAAACGAGCAGAGTAAGGACTTAGAAAGAATCGTAAATGAGCAGAGTAAGGACTTAGAAAGAATCGTAAGGGAACAAGATAAGAATTTAGAAGGGGAATTAAACAAGCAGAGTAAAGACTTAGAAAGAATCGTAAGGGAACAAGATAAAAATTTAGAAGGGAAATCAAATGAGCAGAGTAAGGACTTAGAAAGAATCGTAAGTAATCAGAGTAAGGACTTAGAAAGAATCGTAAGTGATCAAGATAAGAATCTCGAAGGGAAATTAAAGGAGCAGAGTAAGGGCTTAGAAAGTGTCGTAAGTGAACAAGATAAGAATTTAGAAGGGGAATCAAATGAGCATAATATGGACGTAGAAAGAATCGTAAGTAAGCAGAGTAAGGGCTTAGAAAGAATCGTAAGTGAACTAGATAAGAATTTAGAAGGGGAATCAAATGAGCATAATATGGACGTAGAAAGAATCGTAAGTAAGCAGAGTAAGGGCTTAGAAAGAGTCGTAAGGGAACAAGATAAGAATTTAGAAGGGGAATCAAATGAGCATAATAAGGACTTAGAAAGAATCGTAAGTAAGCAGAGTAAGGACTTAGAAAGAATCGTAAATGAGCAGAGTAAGGGCTTAGAAAGAATCGTAAGTGAACAAGATAAGAATTTAGAAGGAAAATCAAATGAGCAGAGTAAGGACTTAGAAAGAATCGTAAATGAGCAGAGTAAGGACTTAGAAAGAAACTTAAGTGAACAAAATAAGAGTTTAGAGGGGAAATTAGTTGAGCTGATGAAGGGGAAGTTAATAGAAACACTTGAAGGGAAATTACCACCGACACTAGAAACTAAAGACCCGAAAACACTAACGGAAGAAGAGATGTTTAAGAAAGCTTTTGAAAGAATGTCAAAGAGGGCGCAGAAAAGAAAGGAGGAATTTAAAACAAAGAAGCGAAAGAAATGGTTGATAGAACTTGGAGAATTAGGATTGGTATAAAAAAAAGTCCAGCATTCAAAAAAAAAGGTCTAGCATTCAAAAAAAAGGTATCACAGAATGGAAAATTTATTTAAAGGTCCATACCTGGTGATTAACATTTTTGGCTCGGATACATTTGAGTTACAAGAAATAAAGAATTCCAAGATCGTAGGGAGATATAAACAGTTGCTCAAACCACACAAATGTTTAGAAAATGAGAAGGGTGAAGAATGTAATGAAAATAATCAGGTTAGTTTTACTCGAAATGAGGTAGCAACCCTGTGAACAAATAGTAAAGGTAATACACCCGATAAATAAGGATGTAAAGAAATAAATAAATGCATAATAATTATGTAACGGTATGTATGTAAATAGATTTAATTTTAGAACTTAATTTGGGTATTAGCGTATTTCTCCCCACCACAAGTTATTCGTGTGCGTGAAGTGTATTGTGCATAAGAATGTCTCGGAAAACCTGTTTTTAAAAGGAGAGAGGGATCAACCATAGAAAAGTGTAAGAGTGAATGACCCAAGTGTAAACACCACTGGTTTGGCAGAACCCTTGTGAAGGAACAGGTATAGCGAAGGGTGTATGTAAACATAGCAAACCAACAAAGACCATAATCAGAGGAATTATTCTGGAAAAGAAAATTGTATCAAGTGTTGAAAAATTTATTCTTTTCCAGAACAGGGCAATTTGAAACGGCAACTCTAGGCCGGACCCGAGAGCTGTAATTATAGATAATTTATTAATTAACTTTTATTGATGTTAAATCGTACTATGCAAATATCTTTTTCTCATACTGCTTGTATATTTTAAGAAGGGTGATTTAACGTTATGTATCTATCTAGGTTACTAATATTAGCAGAGTTATAAATGGTTTAATGTAAATAATTTAAGCGCTATGTTAAAATACTGTCCACGACGAAATGTTTTAGCTACAGGAATAGTGCTTTCGAAGGCAGAAAACCTAGGTTTATGACATCTCTTCGATCGCAGTGCCATTATTCCTACAGCGAGGGTGTAACGCCTTTGTCCCTTTATTTGATAATTCGCCGTGACCAAGTGAGCGAGACAGATAGCCTAACGGTAAATGTAGGAAAAGCCGCGATTTATATTAAATTTGGAGCAATGAGATCCCTGGAAGTTTATTCGAAATAGTTAGACGCGTCGAGTGGCGCTAAAAATGGACCAATTGGAAAGGAAGCAGCCCCAGAAGCCTGCGACTATAAATGGATCTGTTTGGAGCAAATTCGAGGCAGTTTGTCAACAGTTTTTGTCAGGCAGTTTGTCATGGAGTTTTAGCATTGCAGCAAGGCAGTTTTAGCAAGAGAGTTATGTCATGTCCGTTTAGCAAGGCAGTTTATCAGACAGTTTTGTCAAGACAGTTGTTGTCATGTGTGGTCAGGGAGAGATGCTGCAGGATGTGTGAGATATCGCGCCAAAAAGGGAATCAAGACAGTTTTAGAAACACACCTAAGATCAGCTACTCGTAAAGAGATAATAAGCATATTTAAACTTCGTGTCATATCCGCGCCGTAGTTTAACAGCGGTGGACAGTATTTTACAGCGGCAATACCAGTTTTGTATACTACGAGTGTTAATTAAATAAAAAGAAACGGCAGTGCCATCTTTTCATAAACAAAGCAAGTCTATGTCTTCCTATATCACCACCCGAGATCTACGTTTTCCTTTACCGAGGATAAGTCCATGCTCCTATATAGTTTAAAGAAAACTACTGCAGCTAGCCGAGGATAAAATTGAAGAGAACCAACACACTGTGAACTTCTGGAACCATCGGGAGAAGCATCAAGGTAAGCCTAACAGCAACGGACGAAGGAGGTGACCGCCGCAGTATGTGGAGAAATCTGTGTGATGATGAACAGCGGGTGTAGAAATTCCTCTGATAGTGAAACAAAGAGCGGGTAGAGAGAATCGTGTGAATGTGAATGGAAGAAGAATGTGTAGAGTAAATTGTATGAATGTTCATGGAAGAAGAATGTGTAGAAAAACAAAGAATTAGTAGTGAAAATCGTGTGAATATTAATGGAAGAAGAGGGTGTAGACAAAACAGTATGAATGTGAATGGAAGAAGAGCTCGCCGAGAAATCCATGTGAGTATGTAAAGTTCGGATAAAAAATAAGATACTCTTGCAACGATTCGTCTTTCATACACTGTATCGTTTAAACAAAATTAAATGTATCGTAAAACGTCAACACTGATTTGTACAGTTATGTAAAAACTCACTCACCTCGCATTGTATTAGTGTTGATGAATGCTGTATGTGTAGAGATCGATGACTCACACATCTTCTTAAATTAAAAAACACCTCAGGCTGCTGTTTTTGAAGTTCATTAAAAATTTAATTGTAGAGTTAATAAGCTCGCAATGGTTCTAGCAAGCATCGTTAGCTGTTTATATAGGGAACTATATCCCCCTGGCTATGTTAACACATCATTGTAGTGGGTATGTTTACACGTCACTTGATTATTGCACCCAATGGAATTATCACCTACTTAGCCTGCGCAGAGTCTCTCAGCACTTCTATCCCTACTTGATGCAATTCCTCTCTCTATCTCACTTCCTCTCCCTCTCAGAGAGTACCTGCATAATGTCTTCACACAAGCTATAAAAATACATGGGGGTGAAAGTCACGTGAATGCGGTAGCCTGAAAGGAATTACATTTTGCTAGGTTACAGTGAAATGAAACAAAGATTTTTGAAATCTGTAAACACAATAATTTCCAATGCTAGCAAATGTGTATGTGTGCGTGTGTGTATGCGATGCGTGTATGTGTGTGAGCGTGCATTGGTGTATGTTTGTAGTTGTAAGAGCTCTGTGTATGTGCACGTGTATATATGAATGCTCGGATTTATGCGTCAAGAAGAAAGAAAGAGATAGATAGATAGATAGATAGATAGATAGATAGATAGATAGATAGATAGATAGATAGATAGATAGATAGATAGATAGATAGATAGATAGATAGATAGATAGATAGATAGATAGATAGATAGATAGATAGATAGATAGATAGATAGATAGATAGATAGATAGATACATAGAAAGAAAAAAGAAAGAAAAAGAGAGCAGAAGAAAGAAAATAAAGAATCGAGTCTAGGCATTGGGATACCTAAGTATACACCAGGGTTTAATGTAAATTATATTTGTTAAGGGGGGGCATCGGTGAAATTGGGGCAAAAATGATGAAAAATCCGATTTTACATTTTTGCCTTAAAATTATGTTTATACTTTGTACTTTCAGAATCTATTGTAGTATACGCCGCATCACCATTTAAAAGGCCGTTACGTCATGATTTAAATGCCCATGTGCGGGTGGGCATGGCTCCTGAAATGCAGCATTCCAGCAAAATTGCATACAATTTTGAAGTTTAAGGCGGCCTAGGACAGATTCATTAGTCAAAATGGCCAACATTTTCAGTTTTTTGATGTCTGCAAAAATAAACTCATTATAATGTTAGTCAAACCTTTAAATGCGTTTGATGGTGGTAAAAACCTTTTTAAAGTGTTTGGCAGGCGTTTTTAAAAACCATCCACGGAAATTTAAATGCCTGCTACACCTATTTTTGTACAACTCAGCTTTAAAATGATATATATCACTTGGTATGTTACACGATTAGTAAACCCTTTAAATATGGCGGCGCAAGTTCGACATCGGGATTTATGGTCATGCGGTCTAAGGCACGACATGAGTAGCTAACCTATCAAACGAAGGATTGTAAGATAGAAACCCGGTAAAATGCATATTCCGTATTCAATTGAAACTGTGGTAATGGATGGAGAGGGCCCAACTAAAGCAAGCGGTGTGACGGCATGGTTGGATGCTGACGGGTTTCAATTGGATGCACATATGCATTTTACGCTTTAAAATTTAAAAAAAAACACACACAATATTAAGCAGACAGTATTAATGAGGTCAGACAATGCTGCAACTATCATGTGCTCAGATGGCCAAACGTGTTAAGGCATTGTGACATGATATGGTTACGTTGCATAATCAGAGGTTCGCGCCCCAAAGAAACCAAATTTTTTATTTTATTTTTATTATTACCCCGAGAAGAATTTACCTCACCTCATTGGGTATCCTTGAAGGATGTAGTGGTAGGCTTAAAGTTATGCAAAAATGGGTATCAAAACTGGTCAAAAATGAAGACAGACATAAGGGCAACGTAAGCTTATATAAAAACGAACTTAGCCTAACCTGCCGTGAATCAGAAACCGAAGCTTAGGAACGCAGGTTTTTAATTATTTCATAAATTTTATTACGTAAATGTTTGTCATATTCAAACTTATCCACGCGCATAAAAAGTTCAGAAAATTTCCGGGTATTGTTGTTTAAAAAAATTCACTTTCCATTAGCGACCTGGCTAATGGGGTCATTAGGAAGGACCTGTCAATCAATTCACGCAAGATTACACCAATGCAGTCACACACATACGCCTTCAAACATATACACATACACCAATGCACGCTCACTCACATACACGCATACACACACGCACACATACACATTTGCTAGCATTGGAAATTATTGTGTTTACAGATTTCAAAAATCTTTGTTTCATTTCACTGTAACCTAGCAAAATGTAATTCCTTTCAGGCTACCGCATTCACGTGACTTTCACCCCCATGTATTTTATAGCTTGTGTGAAGACATTATGGAGATACTCTCTGAGAGGGAGAGGAAGTGAGATAGAGAGAGGAATTGCATCAAGTAGGGATAGAAGTGCTGAGAGACTCTGCGCAGGCTAAGTAGGTGATAATTCCATTGGGTGCAATAATCAAGTGACGTGTAAACATACCCACTACAATGATGTGTTAGCATAGCCAGGGGGATTTAGTTCGCTATATAAACAGCTGACGATGCTTGCTAGAACCATTGCGAGCTTATTAACTCTACAATTAAATTTTTAATGAACTTCAAAAACAGCAGCCTGGGGTGTTTTTTAATTTAAGAAGATGTGTGAGTCATCGATCTCTACACACACAACATTCATCAACACTAATACAATGCGAGGTGAGTGAGTTTTTACATAACTGTACAAATCAGTGTTTACGTTTTACGATACATTTAATTTTGTTTAAACGATACAGTGTATGAAAGACGAATCGTTGCAAGAGTATCTTATTTTTTATTCACGCTTCATTCATGATATGTTTACATCTACCCGTGGTACATAAAAAACCTAACCTAAGGGTAACGTAAGCTTATATAAGTGATAAGCTTAAACTTATGCAAAAAATAGGTATCAAAACTAGTCAAAATATGAAGACAGCAATTTTAAAAAATGATAGATGCCGACTCTCAGAGCCAAAAACGCAGCTCAAATAATTTGTGACAATGCTAAATGCATTCAAATCAGCAAAGAAACGGTTAAAAGAATTAAAACTTAAAGAAGAGGAAGCTAAACAGTTATCTCAAGGACCTTCATATGGTTCAGGGGAATTCTAAAGCAGTAAACATGTGTTGTTATACATTTTAAGCTTTAAAGTCATTTTTCTTCACTTTTTGTTTTTCTGCATTTTTTAATGTTCAAAATGCTCCTTGCAATGCAGCTTTTAATAGATTTCTTTGAAATATTGCACACATGTTCTTAGATAAGTGCTACATAAAACTTGATGTTTTAAATGATCTATATGGAGCAGTTTAATTGTTATTGCATTTTTAATTTGAAAATTATTAATAATTTGGAAAAAGGTAATATATGTATTCAATAATTTTTTCTCCAAAACTATTTGACATATCTGAAAAAGAATACCGAGTTTTGTAGACATAATCAAAAGAAACATAAGCCAGAGTTTAGTTTATTTACAACTAATAATGTTATGTATGGAGCATTTGTTATACTACACTAAAACTGTGGCAAAAAACAGTAAATATTTTGTTTTTACAAAACTATCTTAAATAGAAATGTGAAATTTAGTATATCTACTAGCTACGCTTTGGCACAAATACATACAAAGTTTCACATCATTATGACTAAAACCATGGATTTTAGCAATTTTCACAGATGCTTCCCCTTAAATTCATTTTAATCTGGCCGCTCATGCTTCCATGGTTTAATATTTATTAAGCATTAGAGTTTCGCAGGGGGTAAGATTCTAACTAGGACCTCAGGGTACCTAAGAATATCCTACATTAAGCATCGTAATGATATATAAAAATTAACATGATTTGCCCATAATCGTCTACGTTACTTAATTTATTAGTTATTAAGCATGGATGTTTCGCCGCACTAAGACTCTTACTCTGACCTCTGGAGGCCCGAGAACGCCTTTCGTTAATCTGGGTAATGCCATAATAATGTTTTACCCTATCCAAGTATCATTTTTTCATTAGCAATTAAACATTACACTTTTGCTTGCAGCAAGATTCGAACACAGACCTAAGGATATCTGAATATAAACAGGGGTTTAATATAGGTAATGATGTATGTGAAACATATATTTATATCGCTGTTTGAAAGCGGCAATAGAAGCGAAAAAGAGAGTTAGAACATGCATAATTATGCTCGGTGATTCTCGTAGGTCGTTGTGCAGGTTCGGGTGCTCTCGGAGAGAACTACCTGCAATATAATGAATACTTCCCGCGGCCAGAGTCGTTGACATGATGGCGAGGTCTGTAATTAATGGCGAAATGGGCGCCAGTCTGATCTTCTTTTATATTTTACATAGGTACGCGTGTTTAGAGAGAGAATAGAATGCAGTGGGGGAGGGGGGTTCTTACTAGTGTACGGGAGAATGGAATGGGGACGTTGGCGCTTGTTCTTTTGTTACCATGGCACCAGTATGGTCTTTTGTTATATATCCCATGTGCGCGTGTTGGAGACAGAATGGAATGCGGTGGGGAAGGGGGTTGCTACAGGTGTAGCCTTCCTAACGTGCACGTGTGCGGGGAATGGAATGGGGAGAATAGCGTCTGCTCTTTTGTTACAAAGCATAATTTATTACACCATTGTTCATTTTGACAGGTGATGGAAGACCTTAATTGCACACCTGTCAACCTTTCCATCATTCAACACAAAATTTATGACCTCCACTGCTACAAAAAGGTACCAGCGGGCGTGGCAGGTGGAGGGTGAGGACTACTTAGCATATTAATTGCACTTTCCTGCATATTAATTCCGCTGGTTCCCCTAAATCTATACTACTACTGACGTAGGGGTTTTTTCCACTAAAGACCCCTCCTCGAAATCCGTACAAATGATCTATACTTAGACCTTTTAATTGTTAAAGTTCTTAAAGAATGGGGCCCTTTGTCTCACAGGTTTTAACCACAATCCCTAAGACCTATCATCGTTTTCGCTAACTCTCCCTTATAAACGCATTTCCACCTCCTTCAACCATCTCCTAGCATAGGATCTCTCTCTCCGTTTTCCTCGCTTCTCCCATATAAACGCAGTTTCCCCTCCTTCAACCATCTCCTAGCATATGACCTCTCTCTCCGTTTTCCTCGTCTCTCCCATATAAACGCATACTCTGTTTTTCAATCCTTGCTAGCCTAATACTCCTCATCGGTTACCTATCTCTCCAATATAAACGCATGCTAGTTTTAACATCTATCTTAGCACCTCCCTCGTATTACCTATCTCTCCAGTATAAGCCTATATTCCCCCCTCTTTCAGCATTTGTCTAGCCTAGCACCTCTCCACGGATTCCCTATCTCTCTCATATAAAGCGTATTCCCCTCCTTCTACCTCTGTCTAGCCTAGCATCGGCCCCCGTATTCCCTGCCTCTCCCATTTAAACGCATTTTCCCCCTTGAAGACTCTCTCAACCTAGCATCTCCCTCGTTTTCCCTATCCTTTCCCACATAAACGCAAAACAGTGTTCTCCAAGACTCTTATATAAACTACTGTGATCATATAGCGGCGGATCTGTTAGGAGATACGGCGGACAGTTAACCTTCTAGGTCTCATCCTTTACCATATCATTTTACTCCATCACGCGTCCACAAAGGCCTTAGTGCTAGGCAACTGTACCTTTGGTTTTGTACGTGGGCATATAGCGGCGGATCTGTTAGGAGATACCTCGTGGCTCGCTGTATGGCGGACAGTTAGCCTTCTAGGTCTCATCCTTTACCATGTCATTTTACTCCATCACACGCCCACAGAGGCCTTAGTGCTAGGCAACTGTACCCTTGGTTTTGTACGTGGGCATATAGCGGCGGATCTGTTAGAAGATACCTCGTGGCTCGCTGTATGGCGGACAGTTAGCCTTCTAGGTCTCATCCTGTACCACACCATTTTGCTTCGCCACGCATCCAAAGGGACCTCAGTGCTAGGTAACTGTACCTTTGCTCCTACACGTGCCAGACAGAGGCATTAGTGTGCCATCCAGTCTACCTGCTTTCATTATCTGTGGATAGATGGCAGAGCATTCACCATTACAGTCTATTTTCATTTCACTAATTCTTAGACTTAAGGTGGAACTTGGGTCGTGGTATTTAAATGGCCAATCTGAAATTTACCTTGACGACTGAGGGAAATCAAGAAAAAAATCCCAGTTAAATTGGTCGGTCTACAGGACTTGAACTCTGGACCTCCCGAGTGTTCATAATTGTGTGCCCGTGAGACGGAGTTATTCTCATGAAGACACTAAAGTACACAGGTTTAACTGAAAACAATAAAGGTTATATTTTCGGATATTCCGGGGGAGGGCCAACTGCTAGTCGAGAATATTTTACACAATATTTTGTAGAGGGTAGCTTACCCCGGCAATTTCTTAACATATGAAATTGTTAGCTTGGTACAGCACAATAATGTATTAATTGTAAATAAATACTAGGCCACAGAGGCACTGGGACGTTAGATTGAGGCCCTTTCAGTACCTAGAGAAGGTGCTTTTCTCCAGATGTTTAAAAGGAGACGCTGAGGCCCTTCAGTTGTTTTGTGCTATTTTTATTCTTTTATTTATTTTTATTGTACTGATACAAACCAGAGAGTAAATATATATATATATATATATATATATATATATATATATACATTCACTATTGCAAACAGGATTGTGTTTTGCATCCGGGAGGTCCCGGGTGCAAATCCCAGGGGTTTACCAATATGACTGGGTTTTTTTCGTGGCTTCCCTCAGTCGCCAAGGACTGAATGGTTAATACCACGACCCAAAGCTCCTTCTTAAGTCTAAAACAATAGTAAAACGAAAATAAATTGTAATGACGAATGCTCGTCAATCCAATGGTAATGAAAACAGGTGGACTGGGTGGCACCCATGCTATCAGCCCGGCACGTGTGGAAGCAGAAATGTAGTTGCCTGGCACTAAGATCCCTGTGAACACTGCCAAAGCTGACAGTAGCAGCGATACAGTTGCCTGGCACTAAGATCTCTGTAGACACGTGTCGAGGCTGATACCTGCCCGTCATACTAGTAGAGATACAGCTGCCTAGCAATGAGCCCTCTGTGAACACGTTTCGAAGCTGACATCTACCGTCACAGTAGCAGAGGTACAGTTGCATAGCACTAAGGTCTCTGTGGACACGTGTCGAAGCTGATATCTGCCCGTCATACTAGCAGAGATACAGCTGCCTAGCAATGAGCCCTCTGTGAACACGTTTCGAAGCTGACATCTACCGTCACAGTAGCAGAGGTACAGTTGCCTAGCACTAAGATCTCTGTGGACACGTGTCGAAGCTGATATCTGCCCGTCATACTAGCAGAGATACAGCTGCCTAGCAATGAGCCCTCTGTGAACACGTTTCGAAAATGATATCTGCCCGTCGCAGTAGCAGAGATACATTTGCCTAGTACTAAGGCCTCTGTGGATACGTGACGAAACAAGATGGTATGGTACAGTGATGAGGCCTAGAGGGCTAAATGTCTGTCACACAACGAGCCACTAGATATGTCCTAACAGATCCGTCGAGATAAGACAGCGTATTTAAAGCGACGTGAAGTAAACAGAAAAAAATTATGTTTTGGAATACGATTATCTCGTTTTGGTCGCGATTAGTCCACTAAAGTAACATGAAAGCACTTACAGTACAGAATATATAGTGCTTACACTTAATATATTAGGGTACAATATTAACTGCCGAAGTATTTAATATTCTGAATAATAACATTAATTCTAACTTCAATCTTTGGACTGTAAGTAATGCTTAATTATTTCTAAAAATATCTAATATTTTAGATCATTCTTTACAATACATTAAGTATAGTGTGTTTTGAGGATTAACTACAATAATTACTATTTCGTAATATCAGTTCTCCACTGTTGAGCTGCTCAGTATTTTCTTCATTCCGGAGCCTATCATATACCATTTGCATTCTTCGTGCATCATTTAAATTTCCTGCCAAATATTAAATAATACCTACATATTATGCGTGTTTAAAAATACCTGAAATAACCTTACCTACAACAAATTACACTATTCTGCACACAAAATGTTACGGAAATGAAATGAGCTAAACTTTGTTAATTTAGTGCCCTGAATTCGAAATTGCAGTTAAAATTAGCATGTTAGCTCCAGTTTTCGAATTGCAGCCTTTACTTGTAATTACGCTTTTTTCACAAAATATCGAGTCCCATATATAGGCAGTTGGATGCACTACCTGAGCATGTCATCATTTTTACAAGACGGTATCATCACATAATCGGGTACATCCCCGCACATGTTCATCAGGTGTTGAGTCGCTTTGTAGCCAGATAGCGTTTTGGTGACCATTATAAATAAGAAAATGGTAGTGTTTTGACGTGTCTTTAAGTTTTTTCGTGATAATTTTGTTGTGATATACTTCCAGCTGGCAATCTACTATTTTCATGCAAGTACAAAACTATTGACTAATTTTGAAGATTTAGAAGCTAGTAACAGTGATGTGTCATAATTTAAAATAAAGAGAGTTGAGGGTTGTTACACTACATCACTATAATATTCTTACTTGAACGCGTTTCGGGAGACGGCTTGTTCCCATCGTCAGCATGTCCTCATCTGATTTTGCCGGTCATCGTCTGGGGGATGTGTGTGGTTAGTAGTGTTCTCTGGTGCTGGGCTGATGAACCTCCAAAGGCTGTTGGGTGGTGGCAGTTCGAAATTCATTAGGTGATTCCTGTGTTTGACAATATGTATTTTTTTCCAGATGTCCAATTCATTACTGCTGTTGATCGGTTTTAAGAGTTTTATGTTTGGAGTGATATCATGGTTTGAAGACCAGAAATGATGTGCTACTGCTGATTTATCTGGCTGCTTTTGGTAAATGCATCTCATATGCTCTTTAAGTCTTATTTCAAGATTTCTTTTTGTTCTTCCTATGTATACCAGGTTACATTCATTACAATCAATTTGATATATAACAGCTGATTTATCGTTGGGGATAGGATCTTTTGTTCTGTTGCATAGTAGTTTCTGTATGTTGTGGTTATTCTGTGGAGACAGGGTGATGTTGTATTTTTTGAAAATCCTTTGAAATTTATGATGTGTCCAAGGGTGATAAGTGAATTTTCTATATGCTTGTGGTTTTTGTTGTCTGAGTAACGTAGTCATTTGTTGGATGTATTTCTGTCTTTCAAACCTTTTTATCTTCTTATCTATTGTTTTTTTCTGGTATCCATTCATAGTGGCTATGTTGATAATGTGTTGGTATTCTTTCTGGTATTCCTCTTTCTCCATTGGTATATGTACTAACCTGTTTGTAATACTATTTAAAATTGCATGTTTGTGGCTTGTAGGATTGTAGCTATTGTTTTTAATATAATTTTCTGTATATATATGAGCCATGTTGAATCCCATAATACTAAATCTTTCCCACATCTATTCAAAACCTGGTATAGGTATGTAGATGATATTTTTGCTATTGTTCCAAAAAAACTTTCAGAAGATGCTTTGAAATTATTAAATTTACAAAAAAGATCTATTAAATTCACAATAGAAAAAGAATAAAATGGCCAATTACCTTACCTAGACATCAGGATCATCACAAATAATACACACAACAAACTAAAGTTCGGCATTTACAGAAAACCAACGCACACAGAAAATTATATTAAAAACAATAGCTACAATCCTACAAGCCACAAACATGCAATTTTAAATAGTATTACAAACAGGTTAGTACATATACCAATGGAGAAAGAGGAATACCAGAAAGAATACCAACACATTATCAACATAGCCACTATGAACGGATACCAGAAAAAAACAATAGATAAGAAGATAAAAAGGTTTGAAAGACAGAAATACATCCAACAAATGACTACGTTACTCAGACAACAAAAACCACAAGCATATAGAAAACTCACTTATCACCCTTGGACACATCATAAATTTCAAAGGATTTTCAAGAAATACAACATCACCCTGTCTCCACAGAATAACCACAACATACAGAAACTACTATGCAACAGAACAAAAGATCCTATCCCCAACGATAAATCAGCTGTTATATATCAAATTGATTGTAATGAATGTAACCTGGTATATATAGGAAGAACAAAAAGAAATCTTGAAATAAGACTTAAAGAGCATATGAGATGCATTTACCAAAATCAGCCAGATAAATCAGCAGTAGCACATCATTTCTGGTCTTCAAACCATGATATCAGTCCAAACATAAAACTCTTAAAACCGATCAACAGCAGTAATGAATTGGACATCTGGGAAAAAATACATATTGTCAAACACAGGAATCACCTAATGAATTTCGAACTGCCGCCACCCAACAGCCTTTGGAGGTTCATCAGCCCAGCACCAGAGAACACCACTAACCACACACATCCCCCAGACGATGACCGGCAAAATCAGATGAGGACATGCTGACGATAGGAACAAACCGTCTCCCGAAACGCGTTCAAGTAAGAATTTTATAGTGATGTAGTGTAACAACCCTAAACTCTCTTTATTTTAAAGTACAAAACTGTCTCTTAAATATAGCAGATAACTTCTGCTATATTTGCGCGAAGTAGCATTTACTTCTACAAAGTTTTCAATTATGCCTTCTATAAAAAAGGCACATTTCTTGTATTTTGGCAGTAAAATAGGGGACCAGGAGAAAAAATGGTCACCACATGTACGCTCACTACATCCAATCTTACTGCATGGATGAATAGAAAAGGACGTTAAGATGCATTTGAAGTCCCGAGATTTGAAGGGAGCCCCAACCATACTGCTGACTGTTATTTCTGTAAGGTTCCCCTATAAACAAAGGACTATCCATGAAGAAAAAGTCAACAGTTGTATACCCTAATATCGCTCTACAATTCGTCCTGTACCTCATGACAACGAACTTTCAGTTCCTGAACCCCCATAAAATGTTCCTGTGAGCTATGGTGAAGATAGCAGTGCTTCCACAACTGAAGATGAACAGCCATCAACTCCAAGAGATGCAGACTTCATTTAAGCACATCATATTCGAATCACAAGGTGACACAAGGGGAACTCAATGATCCATCACGAATCTAGAACTTCCTAAAAATGAGGCAGAACTTTTTGCATCATGATTACTACAGTGGAAGTATCTACACGACTCCGTAAAATGACATTTCGCATTATAAATAAAGTAATTGAGCATTTTTTTTAAAACTGATGGTGACTTCACATTCTACAAAGACGTACTTGGTCCGGTTGAAGCATTGAATATGAAGCACAGCCCTGATCAATGGCTACTGTTCATCGACGCTTCGAAGACAAGCCTTAAAGCAGTGCTTTTACATAACGGAAACGAGTTTCCTTCTATTCCTGTAGCGCATACCACTAATACCGAAGAAACAAAGTAATATGAGAAACATCCTGATAGTACATTACGCGAGATGCCAGTGGGAAGTGTGTAGGGATTTTAAGTTAAATGCCATTTTATTAGGGATGCAATCCGGCAACACCATGTACTGTTGTTTCCTTTGCGAGTGGGTAGAAAAGTTGGCCCTAGAGACAGTCATTAACTCCGGAATGAAAAATGTATTGTATGAACCATTGATAGAACCAAACAAAGTTTCGCTCCCCGCACTGCATATAAAACTGGGGCTTATGAAAAATGTTGTAAAAGCTTCAGATGCAAATGGCTCTGCATCCACTTGCTTACGTCAAAAGTTCTCAAGTTGTTTTGAAAAAGCGAAAGCAGGTGTGCATGACGGTCCACAAATTAGGGAACTTTTTAAACACAATCAGCTTAGATTAGTGCTAAATGATAAGGATAAAACAGTATGGCAATCATTTAGAATGTTTCGAATAGTTTTCTGGGAACTTCAAAGCTGAAAATTTAAAAAAACTTGTGGATGATCTGATGCGCTCGTTTGAACATCTGAAGTGTGGTATGTCACTAAAAATGTACTTTTTGAAATCACGCTTAGATTTCTTTCCGCTAAGTAATGGTGAGCACTTCCACTAGGATATTTCAGTGATGGAGCAAAGATATAAAGGGAAACTGCCATGCTAAGTATTTTTGCTGGATGGTAAAAACAGACGCTCTTGCAGCACAGTAACAGAGACAGGTAAAAGAAAGCTTTATGGTAATTGATTTTTTTTATGTTTTCATATTTTTGTAATATACATACATTAAATTTCTATATCTCAAAATCAGAGTTAATCAATAACTTTACAGACTATTTTTGTATTCAGGGACCCTAAATTCATACAACAAACATATTTTCTTCACCATAACATTCAACTTGTTGAAAATGTACAGTGTTACATCTTAACACCTAGCCACTACTATTAATTCTATAAACAATTTAACCGTATGAATAATAAATATGATTAAACTTACCAAATTCGTTTTTGCGTTGTATATCCCAAATCTCCATCTCATCTGCATATTATGCTGTAATCATCTTTTTCCTTTTCTAATTTGTCTGCGTATTCGGGGTCAGTGTTATCCTACAACACAGACGCGTCACCTGCCTTTATCGCTGAGAGAACGACCTCCACGTAGTTCTGTCTCCTTCATACGTGTGCTTTTTTTTCGAGTGGAGGAGAAAATGATTTAATCACTAACCCCAGCCCCGATGGGAGTCGGGACTGAGAGTGTGGGACTCACCAATAGTCGGCATACCCACTAAAAACTCCTCCACCGGATGGAAAAATGGAAGAAGGAAAAGTGGAATTAAACGTGGCTTTGTGCAGTCCTGCATAGCACCCGCGTTAGTATGTGAAGGATGTTGGCTGCCTATGGGCGGGAGCGGGTAAAGTTAGTTACTAGGTTGCAGCCATGAGACCTGACTGCAACACTAGCGGGAATGACGAGGGTTTGGAAGAGAATGGACGTTAGGAATGAGGATAGTACTGATGATGCTGCTGTTGCTGGTTGAACTCCTTGCATTGCTGAAAGAAGTTCGCGACACTCTCCGGGTTCGTCTTCAACCTGGGACCAAGAGATGAGACCCGGATGGCTTCGGTGATGCCTGTGAGCGTGGATGAAGTGCTGTCGAACTGCCCAGCCAGCAAAACCTGTTAAGCAGCTGATGTGGTTTGAAGATCCTTGATGAGTTCCTCCAGGGCTGTCAGCTTCGTCGTCATATTCAGGAACTCCGCGTAGAGATCCTGAACGGCGTCACGTAGGCCCTCGATTTCCTCGATGATCGACGTTAGT
The DNA here is from genome assembly GCA_030765065.1 of Deroplatys truncata. Taxonomy (NCBI): domain Eukaryota; kingdom Metazoa; phylum Arthropoda; class Insecta; order Mantodea; family Mantidae; genus Deroplatys; species Deroplatys truncata. The sequence goes on from CM060976.1 coordinate 18,888,683, forward strand.
GATGGTGCTGGTGTCGGCGCTGGTGTCGGCGGCTGTGGAGCTGTCACTGGCTGCGGCGTAGGTGCTGGCGGCATCGGCGATGCCTTCTTGTGGGGATTGAGGCGGTAGAGCGCCTGGCCGGTGAAGTGCGTTGACCATCCACAGGTTGCACAGTAGCGGCGGCGGCGAAGGTTGAGCTGCTTACACGATGCTGTTGTGCTGGCGGAACCACAATAGTAGCACCTATGTTGTGCTGAGCAGGTCGTCTTCTCGTGCCCGTAGGCACAGCAGCACCTGCAGGGGACCTGGCGTTCTACTCGGCTAACCTCGATGCGTAAGCACCGCCCTAACAAGGGCAGGCCCACCCTCAAGGCAGCTTCGTAGCCGCCAGGGTCCGCGAACTCCATTCTCACGAGCTAAGTGGGTCCCTGAGCTCCGAAGATCCGAGTGGCATTCAAGGCTGAAGCCCACTGCTGGTGAGCTGCGCTGATGAGGAACCTGACTGACAGGTCCCTCGGGACCCCTCGGATGACAGCGTTGTACCTCCCATGAGGCACAGGCTGGATAGGTGCAGACTGGGAAGCTCCCAGGATCGGCAGCGTGAACCCCGGTGAAGGTGGCGCAATTGCGGAGGCAGTCGCGGCGAAGCTGCGCTGGATGGCGGCGAAGCGGCGGTCGAGGCATAGGTTGCCCCGAGCTGCGGCGGCTGCGGCGAGTTCTCCTCGGCGGGTGCCGGAGGAGAAGAAGAAGGTCCTGCCTTAGCAGGCTCAGCGACTCTACGTTGATTCTTCTTCGCCATCTCGGATGTGCATGTTCATACGTGTATCTCATACCGATCTTCTGTGTGTGAACACTGCACTGCCGATGTATGCTCGAGGCGCTCAAGGTCAAGAGGTGTAGTAGTGTGCGGTACAGTCGCTGTACACTACAGTACACCTACACCACCCAGGCTTCGCCCGCTCCGACCCGCGGTCCGGGTTTGGATTTTATTTTAAAAATCTTTTGTGATACATTCACATGAATTTCTCTACTCTTTATAGTTTATTAGTAGGTATACAAGCTATTTTACTAAAGCTAATTTTTCTAACTATTACATTTTAATCCATATAAAACTTTGCAGAAATAGCTGCAGTATATATTTCGTTATGGATACAAAGGGAACAGCGATAGTCAAATGTTTAAGAACTGAACGCTAATTGCTGGCCTTAAAATTCCATACTGTTTAATGGAATCGCGAGAAGCAATTTAATGTTGACAGAACTTTAAGAAAACGGCCAAGTAATGAACAATTCGAACCATTACTAACGAATACCTCAGAAATGGCTTATGTCACAAAACCTTATTTTAAATAAATTGTGTGTTTAAAACATATGTGCATTTTTAGTACAGTACATTTTCGCCTATCTTTAATGTTTACCAGGTTCACAACATTATATAAAATCCCTTCGAACGAAGAGGGCTTCATATGCTATTACCTGAAAATTCAAGATATACATTTTATTTGTCATGTAAATATCTTTAATATATGGAAATTTAATCAAAGCCGGTAGAAAAACCAAAAATTCAAAAAATCTTCCATTAAAGAGTAGTCTGGTGTGGGGAATATTTTTTTAAAATCTTTGTGTCGCATTTGTGGAAGGTACCGAACCTAAATACCAAGTTTGGTATTTATCCGACTTTTCGTTTTTGAGTTAGCTGTTCACATACATAGACACACACACATAAACAAATATTTTTCTAAAAAGCTTTTTTTGCTTTCTCTACCACGTACATAGTAGGTACAGAAGGTATTCCACCCAAAAATTCCATACCGAGATTACACCAGAAATACATGTTTTGAGGCCCCCTGAATTCAAAAAAAGCATTTTGTAAACATGTCCCTGCGTGTGTATGTGTGTCCGTGTGTCTGTGAACAGCAAAACTCAAAAACGAAAACTCAGATAAATACCAAAGATGCGACAGGAAGACTTCCTAGAAAGCAGTTTTGTATGATCTTAAAATCATAACTGGTAAACGTTTAGCGATCGGCAAAAAGTACCACATACAAAAAAATGTAAAACTCTTTAAAACACATAATTTATTTCAAATAACTTTTTTGTAGTATCACCCACGTTTCCGAGATATCCGTTATAAATGGTTCGATTTGTTCAACGCTGTGTCATTCTTTTTAAATCCAATCGAGTTTCAGTTGTTTCTGGCAGATTGCATGGGAATAGTATGGAATTTTAAGGCCAGCTTTATAGCGTTCAGTTCTTAAACATTTGACTATCGCTGTTCTCTTTGTATCCTAAGAAATGTGTAACGTAGTTATATCTTAAAAGGTTTATCTCCATTAAAATTAAATAGATAGGAAATTAAACTTTTGTAAGGATAATTTGTGCATTCACTAATAAACGATAGAGGTAGAGAAAGTCTTGTGAATGTAACACATCAGGTTTTTTTAGATAAAAACAGTGTTATTTGCAAGGGTAAATATACCTTATATTCTACTGAAAATTAAACATACAAACAAATTTTATAGAAAACCTTATATTAAACTGGGTCAAATTTGGTAGAAAGGTTTGCATTAGTATTATGAACAAGCTCTAAACCAGATATACAATTCTACAGAAAACAATATTTTCACTTCGTGGAAATGCGACCTCTGTATCAGGAGACCTAACTGGCATTTAAAGCAGGACACAGTTCCAGCATAAGTGACGTTAATATGTTCATGGTAATGGCTAGCTTAATTATTATTATCGGCATGCAAGCTACTTTTCTATATCTATAGGTACACTGAGTGGTATATTATTTTTAGCACTCCCATTCATCCTCTCGAATAACTACTACTCTCTATGGCAGAAATGTACATACAGTTTACTACAAATAGGTATTCATTATGTCGGTTTAATTATCTAATTTACATTTTAAACCGCATGTTAACCAAATGAGCACGCCGACATCCATTGTGTCACCAACGACAGTTAATAACAAAAGAAGAATAAATAAGTTCCGCTTGGCAATCACATGGTATCAATTCCGCCCGTCATCCAGTGAGGTGACAAATGTCAAACTCTGCCTCATGTCACATCAACGTCAATGATTTGTTGCTAATTAATATCTCAACTGTGTTCAAAACTCCCAGCTTCGATTCGTTGATTCCATATGCTTTGGACAACAAAGGCTTCCTCACAGGAAGATTATGGCATCGAATTCATCAGTGTTATACAGACAAAAGCCGAAACATTTTAATGTTTGTACTATTCAATTAAATCAGCCTCTACTCTCCACAGAGTCTCGAAGTATAAATGTAGATGTGCTTCTAACAAAGCTGAATGAAAAAAACGTTCCACGCGTTATTAACACCATCAGCTGTTTCTAAAGTCAACGAACCTAAAAGTTAAAGGGAGCATAAAAATGAAAAAAATAAATCAATAAAAATTCTCATAAATTTCGCCTGAGTTTCGCTATCCACTATCGCTTATTACTTTCTCTACTACGTATAGTAACTAGGGGAATATTGTATTCCACCCAAAATTTCGATACCGAGATTTCACCGTAAATACATGTTTTGAGACCCCCTGAATCCAAAAAAGCATTTTTGGAAACATGGCCGTGTGTGTGTCTGTGTGTGTGTCTGTGTGTGTCTGTGAACAGCATAACTCAGAAACGAACAGTCGGATAAACACCAAACTTGGTATTTGGGTTCAGTATCTTCCAAGGATACGACACGAAGGTTTTCAAGAAAATCCCCCCACCCCAGAGTACCCTTTACATATAAGATTTTTCGAAAATTTTAATTTTCTCAAAAATGGCTCTAACGATTTTGATTAAAATATCATATGTTTAAGATATGTTTATGACAAATAAAATGTATATTTTGAATTTCCTGGGAATGTCTCCAAAAGTATTCTTTATTGTGAACGACTTTTGCATAACTGGTAAACCATAAGAGATAGACAAAATTTTACTGCGCAAAAAATATAGATCGCGTTAAAATACACAATTTGGGTCATATACATTTTTTTGTTGAGTGAACCATTTTCGAGATATTACTTGTTATTCCCTTAAATTTTTCAATACTTATTTTCTCAAATGGGAATTCGTTATTCATTTTTTTGTCTTCGATATGCAAAGAATATTAATCTGTGGGAAAGGGAATGGTGCTGTACCTAGCAACCAGCTATTAAGAGATAAGTATGTGCTTAAAGGCTACTGTATTTCTATATTGCCCTTGTAAATATATATTTCCCTTACATCTACAAGAAAATTAGCAATAAGATAGAGTCTGCAAATGTTTATCTCGATTAACATGAAGTAGATGGAGAATAAGCGTTTGTAAAAATAGTTTGTACAAGAGTAGAGAAAGTCATGTGAGTGAACACATCAGATTGTTTTTTATATAGCTTCTATAAATTGTTCTTAGGAAAGCTGATTTTCCTTTCTGCTCCATGTTAATCGAAATAACCTTTGCAGAAAAAGCTTTTATTACACATTTCGTTGTAAGTACAAGGAAGACTGAGGAGACCTAATCGATAGTCAGATGTTAAAAAGCGGGTTTCTATATGCTGGCCTTCAAACTCCATACTCTTTCCATAATATCGCGAGAAACAACTGAATAATAACAGCACTTTAAATATCTTGTGTTAGATTCACATGACTTTCTCTACCCTCTATCGTTTATTAGTGGGTATACAAATTACTCTTACGAAAGTTTATTTTCCTATCTATTTCATTTTAATCGAGATAAACTTTTTCGAAATTAGCTACATTTCATTACAGATGCAAAGGGGATAGCGATAGTCAAATGTTATAGAGCTGGACGATTAACGCTGCCTTAAAATTCTATACTCCTTCCATGCAATTGCGAAGAACAAGAAGATCGATAGGACTTTAAAACAACGACAAAATGTTGAACAATTCGAACCATTAATAACGGATAACTCGGAAACGGCTGATGCAACAACAAAAGTTATTTGCAAAAACTATGTTTTAAGATATGTACGTGTTTGTTTGTTTGTTTTGTGCAGTACGTTTTTGTCTAGCACTTAACGTTTACCAGTTACGACAGATTACATAAATTTTCTTCCAAATGAAGAGGACTTCACAAGCTAATCCCAGAAAAGTGAAGATATAAATTTTATTTGTCATGTAAACTTCTTTAATTATGGATTTTAATTCAAATCGTTAGAGCCATTTTTGAGAAAATAAAAAAATTCGAAAAATGTTCCATGTAAACGGTAATTTGGGCAGGGATTTTCTTGTAAATCTTCGTGTTGTATCTTTGGAAGGTACTGATCTTTAATACCAACTATTCAAATATTTAAATATTAAATAAATTATATCCTTTAAATTAAATTCATTTATTAAAAAACTGTATTTATCCGTCATTTCGTTTTTCATGAATGTTGTTCATACGTACACCTACATCACACACACATACACACACATGCATCTTTTTTCTAAAAATGCTTTTTTCAGATTCAGGGGGCTCAAAACATTATTTCCTGTGAAATCCTGACATCTAATTTTTTGGTGGAATATAAAATTTCACCTGCTTACTATACGTAGTAAAAACAATTTTAAATTCCAAACATAATAAGGATATCTCGCAAATAGTGGATGCTACAAAAAGCTCATTTCAAATAAATCGTGTTTTGAGGAGATATATACATTTTCTGTTGTACGCTTCTGCCTGTCTTTTAAGGTTTGTCAGTTATACAAAATTTATTAGGAATGAAGTGGACCTAACAGGCTATTCAGAGAATTTAAAATGTTATACATTTTATTTGTCGTATAAAATATCATAAATGCATGGTATTTTAATCAAACTCGTTATTGTCATTTTGGAGAAAATTAAACATATCGAAAATTGTTCCATGTAAGGGATAATTTGGGTAGGGAGATTTTGTAAACTTCTTCTTGTCGCGTCCTTGGAAGATACTGAACTTAAATACCAAGCTTGTATTTATCCGAGCTTTCGTTTCTGAGGTATGCTGTTCACAACACACAGACGAACCTTTTCTAAAGCATGTTTTGTTCAGGGGGCCTCAAAACATACATATCCGGTTAAATCTCGACATCCAATTTTTGGGTGAAATACAGTATTTTCCTTACTTTCTATAGAGTCTTTCAATAAGAGTGTCCTATTTTTAACATGTGATAGCTGCTGTTGTTATTGAGTTACAGCAGTCAATTTTTTCATGTAGTTACAATTGTTATTGACAAATAGCCATGAAACGTTACAGCATTCACCAACCTGTAGAAATTGTGAAAATGTATTATCAAAATGGATCATCTGTTCGCCAAACCTTCCGTGTATTGCGTAAAGTTTACGGTGTGCATAGTCGTCCCTGCGAGAGAACGATTCGGCGTTTGATCGATAAATTTGAAAGAAGTGGTTTTGTCAGCGATCAAAGAACGCGTGTACGTAATCGACGTAAGCGCTCCGTTCGTGGGAGTGTACGCGAGAACGGAAACAAATCAATTGCTCTTCGAGCGCAAGAATTGGGGATTTCGCCGACCACAACTTGGCGAATTCTGCATTTGGACTGGACGTTTCACGCTTAAAAAATGGTGTTAACTCAAGAACTAAAGCCCAACGACCATAGGTTGCGCCGTGTATTCGCTGACTAAGCTATGGAGCAATTGGAAGCTGATCCGGATTTTTGTTGAAAAATCATCTTCAGCGACGAAGCCCAGTTTTGAATGGATGGTTGTGTTAACAAACAAAATTGCCGCTATTGGAGCAATCAGAATCCAATGCAGATTCAAGAACGATCACTCCATCCCCAAAAGGCGACTGTGTGGTGGGGATTTTGGTATGGTGGAATCATTGGTCCATATTTTTTCCAGGATGAAGATGGAGAAGCTCTAACTGTCAATGGAGAAAGATACCGGGCTCTTATAAGGGACTATTTTTAGCCTCAATTGGATGGCATGGATCTCAGAAACATCTGGTTCCAGCAAGATGGTGCCACATGTCATATTACTCTCGAAACAATCGATCTTTTGAAGGAGAAGTTCAAAGGTTTCATCATTTCCCGTGGTGATGTTAACTGGCCCCCGAGGTCATCTGATTTAACGCCGTTGCATTATTTCTTGTGGGGTTATTTACGTTTTTCTGTCATTGAAAATTGGGTCACCCGCATACGCGCAACCCAAAGAAGTCGCGGCGGTCACTTAACTGATGTTCTCTTCCACACGTAATGACATTAATTATGTTCCAAAATAAAAAAGGAATAAACCTGTATCATTTATAGAACGTGTTTTATTTAAGTTCAAAGATATCTTTATATGTAATAGAGAAAGTAAAACAGAACACATTTTTAGAAAAGGGCCCCTGTGCTTGTATTTGTGTGTGTGAAAAGTCGTATAAATAACAAACTTGGTGTATAAGTTTAGCTTCAAACTGCACTTCAACCGAGCAGGGTGGCTCAGGCGGCAAAGTCGGTGGCCCGCATTCGGAACGTCTCGGGTTCAATTCCCACTCGGGCCTTTCTCTGGTCGCATAGGCGAATCCTGGGTGGTTTATTCTACCACGATTTCTCCTTTCCGTCATTTCCTATCGTTTCATATGTCTCCCTTTCATCTTTCAAGCAGTGTCTCCAGGTTCCGTAGTGCGCCTGATTATAGTCAGAGTACATGGTCGCTGTACTTTGGAATGATTTCTCCCAAGAGGGCCTGCCTGTAAGGGCCCTTTCGTTGCCCTCTTGCGAGACTCCGCGTCTTCTCCTGCGGCTACTTCACTTCATCCCTGCCTCCCGGGCGTGTAGCTACAATAGACCTAGTTGGTCCCAGTGGCGAAGTGCCCCCTCCGGTAAATACCTCATAACTACACTTTACATGCAAAATGTGTCTTAATCTTCGATCTTTTAAAAATGTCTAACAATTTTTATTAAAATGCCGTATATTTAAGATACTTGCATGACGAACATTATGTATATGTTATCTTCTATAACTAATCAACCATGAGAGATACAATAAATATAGCTCACAAAAAGTATAAATGTGGATACATCACGCCATTTATGAGATACATTTTGATGACATTAACCATTTCTGAGATATTCCTTGCTATTGGTTTGAGCTTTCCAATACTTTACATTTTTTGTAATGCTAAAGCACCGTTCATTTGTTTCGCGTAATGCCATGCAAAGAGAATGGACTTTCAAAGCCAGCACATAGTAACCTCTTTAAAGATTTAACTGTCGCTTTAGCCTCCTGTACCCCCTTGTGCGCACAATGGAATGGTAATGAAACTATTTCTGCAAATGTTTATCTGGATTTTCACCTAGATAGAAAAATAAGACTTTGTACGAATAGTTTGCAGAAGAAACCTAAAAATAAACGATATTGTGTACAGAAAATCATATGACAATTTTTGTTGACAACAACCAACGTCAGATTACTTGTTAATATTTTCGCCTAATTCTAAATGTAATATAATCGTTCGTGTTGAATAGTAGGGCAAGTTGTCCCAGAATCTGTAGCTGTCCTTGGCTTCGTTATACTTTTTTATGTATGTATTTACCTCCTTACCTAAGAGGGTCCTATTAGACCACGTGCTTCTCCACCCTAGCACTCGGTCACTTTGAAACTGACCTGCGTCTGAAAAACGAATTGGGTACTTCCGCGAGCGCTAGGAACAGTCAGGCTCTGTTCACAACACTGCTTCTATTCTTGTAGTAGTTATAATGGGGAACACAACTATAATCACAAAAATCTTCCGATAAAATAATTCATATACGAGATTTCAAACAGACAGACGTTTCACTGAATATTTTTTACTAAAATATGCTTTATTGATTTATGGTTCTCAAGTGGAATATGTCTAATGGTCCTTATAGTACCACGCTTACTGCAGCACTCGTAGCTCAGTTACAAGTTCAAACCTCCGTTGAGTTACTTAACATGAGTAAAATTATAAAGGTTTTCTTCATGTTTTATGTATATAGTGTTTATTTAGCAGTTGATCATACCGGTAGATGGCAACCATGACAACAATTTATCGGTCAGGAGGAGGTTTCATACCCACTCAGTTTAATTCTACACCACAAATTTCCCCATTTATTAGAATTATATTTGTAAGTAAATTTAAGGAATTTAAGCAGTATAATTTAACTACATCACATTAAAACAAGTTGTAAAAAATAACAGATAACAAACCACTATGGAGAATCGATCTCAAGCTGCTTGCGCAGGAGTTAAGTAACTTAAACATTCGTCCATGTCAAGCACGATGTGGCGATAGGCCAAATGAATGCCTTGTGACTTGTATTAAAGGTTTAGGCAAAGCGACACATAGAAGTTGACGGTTGTGAACCGCGCGCTCACACGGACTTTAAAAAGAATTAACTGCTCAAGAGATCGGCCACTTTTAGTTTGACCGAAAGCGGTATTAATGAATACATGCATTTTGGAATTGTTGCGCTCGGCAAGTATATAGACTGCAATAAAGCATTCAAAAACATGGACGATATGCGCATTCTTTAAAATCGTTTCGAAAAGAAACAACGTTACTAAAACAACTTCATAGAATTATCCCCTCTATCGCTAACGAAAATCGAAACGTTAATTCAGTTCTATTTATACTGTATTTATTTGAATAAATCAATGGTCAAATTAATGTTTAAAGCATATTCACATGAACTGCTTCGATAACACAACAAAAAGCGAAGCAATGTTGCTGCATCCTGTATCTTTATCCACGTAAGAATCATTGTCAGAGGACATAATTATGAGAAAACGTTTTACCAACTGTATGGATATGTTCCTAAATGTAGACATTTATGGTTTTAACCCATAGGAACAGATTTTATAAAATGGTAAATAGCGTAGGAGCTTTTTATAATGTTAAAAGATTAAAACTAATTCTAAATTGCATCCATTACTGATATATTAACTGTAAATTTAGTAAATTGTTGCAGTGCATTGTCGATGTTTAAGAAGTTCAAGGTTTTCTTTGCTGATACCAAGAGGTTATCCTCAACTGCGAGAAATAAACTGTAATAACAATGAAATTTGAATATCTTTCTGAAATCACTGTAGATAGGATGTACTGAAAATCATAACGAGATGCGTATTATAAGCCGTTATAAGTGTTACCGTGAGGGATTGCTCGGGTCGTTAACTCTGTGGCCCGCATTCGGGAGGTCCTGGATCGATCCCCGGCGACCGTCCACTCTAGCCCATGGATTTTTCGTGGTTTTCCCGCATCACCAGGCGAATGTTGGAGTGGTTCATCTTCTACCACGACTCTCCTACCCCTCATTTCCTGTACCCATCATCTTCCTTGTCATCTGTTTCAGGGTTGTAGGACCGGGGACCGGTGTTCGGCGGGCTGCGGCTGGGCGGTGGCTTGCGCTATGTAAAGGTTTCTTCCCTGGCGTTGCTGCGGTACCGCTCAGTTAGGTCTCTTCTAAGCGTGGGGCTCCGCGCCGGGGGGACCCTGGAGGCTGGTGGCGTGTGGGCAGGGACCGTGCGGTGGCGGGTGCGTTCTATCTAGAAACGTTAGGGACCCCGTCCATGCTTGCGCCCGTCGGCTCCGCCCCGGTTTCAGGGGCCCCTCCGTGATACGTACCTTTACTTTACCATTATAGGTAAATGTTATTGTGAGCACCACAATACATGACAAGCAATGCAAAAATTTATTTAAAAAACACACACACACATCCCAAAAAAAAGCTAACTCGTTAAGAACTGGAACAATTGGAGGTTTATACCATTAAGCATGATTAGTATCTGTTCCAAATGCTCATTAATTGGTAATTACACTCATTTTGCATGAATGTGCACAATGAATATTCAGTTTCAACGTAAATGATCTGACAATATTCCTTCCCAAAGTTCATTTCCTAATTATCATTCATATATCATCAGTGTGCACCGAATGTGGTGTCTATACAGTAAGAACCGGCGATAAGCTTCATTTAAAAATCGAAATTGCCCGTAGGGATTTTTGGTAAAACTCAGGAACATTTAAACTTGCTTACAGAGACCCGAAGGAAAGGTGTTTGGCATCGCTGGTCAGTATCTGAAAACCCCACGACCACATGGCTTCCATTACCTGGATCTGTTGCTTCAGTAAGTCATGAGTTATTGTCCTGAAGGACCTCGCGAAGCTGAGTGCACTTGTCGTAGATCGAAGTCCAGTCTTCCACTCTGGTACCGTATCACTATGTGGACCGCCCTCCTAAACTAATTCTTACATTTTCATCAGTAATTTGCATTTCGTTATGCACAGGCTTCAGCGACCCAAACTCAGCATTCCCAGCGGACCACATACACATTCCATGCTTACTATTAAGTCTGCCGCGCATTCAAATTGGTTGCGATACCTACTCTACACGCGTCTACCTCCCGGGAGACTGTGCCTGCATTTTGTGAGTCGCTGTGTTCCCTTTACTGTCTAAACTATCGCATTTGAGCAGGTCAGCACAACTTATTCAAATCTTTTCCTTTTCTTTGGCACAATTTCTAATTATTACCTTTCTCTACCACGTTCTCTATCTAGTAGATAAAGAAGGTATTGCATTCCACCCAAAAATTCCCTACCGAGATTTCACTGGAAATACATATTTTGGGACCCCCTGAGTGAAAAAAAATATTTGCAAATACAATTTGAGTGTGTGTGTGTGTGTTTGTGTTTGTGTTTGTGAGTGTGTCTGTGAACAGCATAGCTTAAAAACGAAAAGTGAATAAATTAAAACTTGGTATTTAGGTTTAGTATGTTACAAAGATACAAGACAAGCATTTTTCAAGAAAATTGCGCATCCCAAACTACCCTTTACATGGAACATTTTTCGAAATTTTAGATTTTCTAAAAAATGGCTCTAACGGTTTTGATTAAAACACCGTATTAAAGACATTTACATGACAAATAAGATGTATATCCTGAATTTTCTGGTAATAGTAGGCTGTGAAGTCCTCTTCATTCAGAAGCAATTTTGTACGTATCTTTAAAACACACGATTTATTTCAAATGCGCTTTTTGTGTTATCAGGCAGTTTGGAGATATCCGTTATTAATGGTTCCAATTGTTCAATATACACAGCTATTTCTTTAAAGCCCTGTCGATTCCCAGTTGTTTCTCACGATTTCGTGGAAGGAGTATGGAATTTTAAAGCTAGCATACCGCGTACTATTCTTAAACATTTGACTATCGCTGTTCTCTTTGTATCTATGAGTATAACGAAATGTGTAATGTAGCTATTTCCGGAAACGTTTACTCGATTAAAATGAAGTAGATAGGAATATAAGCTTTCGTAAGAATAATTTTTATACCCACTAGTAAGTCATAGAGGTTAGAGAAATTCATGTGAATGTAACACAAATTAAAATTAAATTGAGTTTTATTTATGGACGCTCTTTAACTACTGCGGTTCTTAGCGTCCCATTCTATATTGGGCGTGAAAGACCGGTAATTTCGCTCAGAGGGCTCTTATCAGGCTTGAGGTTCTTTTACGTGCCGTAAAACTACGACAAGGGACTACCGGCTTTACTTCTCTTCCGAAAGAAGCCATGCTAAGGATTTTTACGCCCTCCGCCGGGTTTGAACTCGCGACCTACAGGCTAGCACGGTACCACTAGTCCACGGAGGACGACAATGTAGCACATCATATTGTTTTTGTTCGGTACAATTTTAAGGTTTTGAGCGCTAGAAGGATTGTTCAGAAAACTCTCCGCCTGGGAAAGACAAAATATTTCACAGAAGGATTTTTTACTTTCTGTTCTACATACCTAAGGTAAGCACAGGAGGTATTGTATTCCACCCAAAAAAGTCAATATCGAAATTTCACCGGAAATAGATATATAGGTCCCTTGAGCCCCAAAAAATCATTTTTACAAAAAGGTCCGCGCGTGTGTGTGTGTGTGTGTGTGTGTGTGTGTGTGTGTGTGTGTGTGTGTGTAAGAGTGTCTGTGTGTTTGTAGCTGCGAACAGCACAGCTCAAAACAAAAAGTAGGTTAAATCCACAGGACCTTCCAAGGATGCAACACTAAGATTTTGAGGAAAATCTATTTACATGGATAATTTTTTACCAAATTGTTTATTTAATCAAAAATGACTGAGAATTGTTATTAAAGGACCATATGTTTAGGCCATTTTCATGACAAATAAAATGCGTATTTTGAACTTTCTGTGAATAGCCTATGAAGTTCTCTCCATTCTGAATGACTTTTATATAATTACTTTAACCGTAAGAGATAGAAAAATCTTACTGCACAAAAACTTTAGATCTGGTTAAAGCACAAAGTTTATGTCAAACAAAATTGTTTGTGGCGTTAACCATTTCTGAGATACTCTTCGTCGTTAGTTTGAATTTTCAAACGTTTTATGCTTCTCTCAACATCAATTATTTCTTTTCTTGCTTTCTTTCTTTTTAATATTCATGGGAAGGGAACAGAATTTCGAAAGCATAACATGGCAACCGGCTTTGGAATGATGCGACTGCCACTTTATCTTAATGCATTCTTCTTACATTTACAACGAAACGAGTAAACCAAAAATGAAGGTCTGCCTGTATTAACAAGAAGTACCTAGATATCCAGAGGTCTTGGGTTGGATTCTGGCTGGAGGGGGGAATTTTTCTTTAGCCAGGATTATTCTCTATCCTCCCTTGAGTTTGGAAGTATGAATGTCAAGTGTGTGTGAATTTAATGTAATAATCAAAAGTAATGCACCCCAAAGATTAACACCACTGTAAGCGAGTGAACATTGTTGTTGAAGAGCAAATATTCCAAAGCTAAGAACCCGCCTATATGTGACCTTAGATGTTAAAAGCGGTATCTAATTGGAACATAAAAAGATTTAAAAAGAAGTAGCTAGAGTAATAAGCTTTTGTAATGATAGTTTGTAGAAAAGTGAATAAAGAAAGTTATGTGAATGTAACACATCAGATTTTGTTTTCTTAACAATGTTACCTTCCAATTACTTTCACCAGACATACCATATAGAGTCACGTGGTGCCATTCCCCCTCTTCTCTCCCCAATTTCATATGTGCTGGTAGTTGAATATATGGGAACACACTGTACCGATAGAATAGGAACTCTTTGGACGATAAACAAACCGAAGAACGACACTGACAAACATTGCTTCCTCCGCCGGCACTTATACCAACGAAATTCTAACTTATTTATAAAATCATTTTGTCCTCTCTGCAAAGCAGTGTTTGAACTATAATCTCAGTATCTGAGGTAAATCTCAGCCATTTCATCAGATTTGGGAAGAGGAAAAGCTCATTGGGAACAAAGTCTGGTGAATATGGCCCATACAGCGATCGCAATTGAAGAAGTATGCATTGAACATTGCTTCGATGGAAAATAACTTTTTATTTAACAATTTCAGGAGTTTGACCTGACATCCTTCAACTATTCCAGTGATGCTGCATTATGCTCTCCGTTGATGGTTGTCCTTTCCCAGGTAATCTATCAACATCGTTCATCCAGAAAATAGCGACCATCACCTCTCCTCTGAAGTAACAAATTTGGCCTTCTTTGAAAGGCTTTCTCCCTCTTGCATCCAAAGTTTGGACTGCTGCTTCGTCTCTGGCAAATGATGCTGAATCCATGCTTCCTCAACAGTGATGCAAAGTTGCAAAAGGTCGGTGTGTGTCTAAACAGCCACAACTTCTTGTTAGATATTCATTCGGATGTGCTTCTGATTACTAACCGCTTCTGTCGGTTAGCAATCCACGATATTGTGGATTTTTACAATGTTTTCTTCAGTCATTGCGATATTTGGAACCTTCGTCAACAAAAAAGGAAGAACAGTCGCGTTTAAGCTCAACAGCCCATTTCTTCACCGCAGAATTCGCTTGGTGTTAAACCTTTACAAACATAGGATTTTATCATTGCAAAAACTCCATTTATCCATATATGAGAAAATAGTTCAACTTGTTAACTTTTATGCAATGTAACAACCAAACAGATGAAGCACATCTGATACCGGTGTGTAGCTACTTTACAAACCGCCTTCGCAAATCAGGCTATCAGCGACCACTTACTTGGTCCTGACTCAGCCGCGCTTCAGTTAACCATTTAGCTCATAAATACACATGCATGATACTATATTGTCTATTATTATTATTATTATTATTATTATTATTATTATTATTATTATTATTATTATATTTGTACCTTAGAGAAGTCATGCCAATGAGCTAATAAAATTTTAAAATGAGAGAAAAAAAGAGAAAACTAAGAACAACCACAATAATAATAACAACAACATACACTTGCTAAAATAACCACCAAACCTGAAGCTCTTTATGGTTTAGAAGGATTCCAAAGGATTACGTATACTAAGACAATAAAGTAAATAAGCCAACTCTTGGAAATGCTTTCAGAGCATTTGTTAACATTCTTTATTTCACACCTTGACTTATTCTTTTGTCACCGAGCGAGGTGGCCGCGCGGTAACGTGTACGATTCGTATTCGAAAGGTCCCGGGTTCGATCCCCGGTGACCGCCCATTCTGGCCCATGGGTTTTTCGTGGTTTCTCCGGACGGAGGTGAATGCTGGGTTGGTTCATCTTCCACCACGATTTTCCTGCCCCTCATTTCCTGTACCATCATCTTCCGTGTCATCTGTTTCAGGGTTTCAGGACCAGGTGGCGGTGTTCGGTGGGTTGCGGCTGGGTGGTGGATGTGCGCTCTGTAGAGGTTTCTTCCCTGGCGTAGTTGTGGGACTGCTCATTAAGTCGCGCTCCGAGTGGGCCCCGTCTCGGGGGTTCGGTGGCTTGTGTGTGAGCCCGGACGGCGTCAGATGCTTTTAATCTGGAAACGCTAGAGACCTCATCCATACTTGCGCCTATCGCCATCCGAATCTGGCCGCTCTTAGGGTCTCTCTCTCATCCCTACCTCCCAGGGTCACGGTGGAAGCAAAAAGGGCCTACTGCGGTGCTCTGACCCGGTTTCGGGGACCCCTCCGTTCTTCCATACCTTTTTGCCTTTAAGCCCTTTGTTATTTCAATAACAACAACATAATCGATATGCTGTTTCATACTAAGAATATAAATATGGATGCATTCGTACTCAACATATATCTTTGATATACGGGATGTTAAAAAATGTATTCCATATTTTGAGAGGTGGTAGTATGGACCAAAACAAGAAAATAAATGTCCAGTAAACATGGGCTCTAAAATGCATACCTTAAGAGCTATGAGCACTTGTTCAACTCCGCTGCTGTGAAACATTTTCTACTGCAAGCTCTTTGGTATTGCGTATGATCTACAGAATGTAGTTAACAAATGAGCACACATTACTGTTACTGTGGAACTTCATAGCTTCTAATATAATCTGCTTGCTATTACGTACGGCCTGCACTTATGAACCACTAAAGGAGGTGCTCAATATGGTGCCCGTTCATAGTAAGGCATGCTTCTGTCCGACGTCTTAGGGAATCACTCCAAGTTGGTCACGGATGCTCTGGCAGACATTGATGAACCTTCCTGTAGTGTTTGTACATCATTAATAGGGGTTGCATACACCAAAGATTTAAAGATAAAACTGCAATGTAAAAGTATTTCACAAACTTATCAAAACACAAAGTAATCCTATTAGAATTTATAAGAATATGCGTTTCACTTACACAGAACTGTGAATACGGTTTACAATAACAACACCAACAGATATTTATGCTGTATCCATGGACAATAACGGAGTCCTCATTTGTTTATTGCCTGTTGTAGGTCCTACGTAATAGCAAAGATCTTGCAGTAGAAGATATGTTGTTTCACAGTAGCGAAGATGAACAAATGTTCAATAGCTCTTAAGGTATGCATTTTAAAACGCATGTTTACTGGACTGTTTTTCTTGTTTTGGTCCCACTACCACTTCTCAAAATAGGAATACCTTTTTAACACCCGATGTATGACAATAATAATAATTACAAACCCATTTTATAAAATAGAAGGGAAGAAATAGTGATTTGCGATACGAGGTGTGGTAAGTACATTATTGGAGAATGAGGAAGAGTTTGATAATACGACATGAAGTCGAGTATTTTCTGTTCCCGAGATTCTCCAATGTACTTCACATATATGTACTGCATACTATTTTTTCTAGGATAGTAAATAATAGACGTAGTACTTACATGAAAATAAAATTAATAATTTACTAATAGCTGTTGAACATTGGTTTCAGTAGCAAAGTCACCAACATCAACACTGATGACGAACAAGCAATCGATTATCCTCGCCTGATCATTGACGTTAAAAAGAGCATTAACTTGCAGTTTATAATCAGCTGCTGCATGAATTAAATCGTAAGTAAAAATTAAAAAATAAAAAATGAGGTAAAGACCCAGGTAAGATTTAAATGGTAAAATTCAGCTATCAACTATGAGTATATTCCAGGTCTGCAACAATAAATATAACAAACGTCAAAGGATTTAATATAGTTCTTGTACATACATGCAGTAAAGTAGGCAAAAATGCAGGTAGCTTAGATTAATAGTACTGAATACAGGAAACTGAGAAGTTTTCCCTACATGTGAGACACTTTGGATGCCGTCTCCAATATCTCCTTCGTTGATGAATCTGCTGCCGGCTGCTACAGTGGTGAGATATGGAATCTTTCCTGAGGGTACGCGTGAGTAGATGTGAAAATAGACAACACCAGTTAAGTTCATTGATAAATTTAATAGAGGCTAATATATGAGCTGTTTGAAGCAAGCTGCCGACAGTTTGAGGATGAAGAATTAACTGTTTCTGAATCTTAGCACAAGAACTGTAGCTATTGAAGTGTTATATCTGCTAACTTCTGAAGTATCAAGAAATTTACGTTTTAAAATAATTGTTTATCAATAACGAGAATCGTAAGTTGCCGGTATCGCTGAAATGCTAAACGGCGAAACCCCTTGCAGCTACCGACAAACATGTGAGAACCAAGCACGGTCTTTAGGCGCTATGGACTGCCGATTATCAATCACAGTTAAACACTTCTGTAAAATCTAAAAGACCGTAACACCCTAATTTTAGAAATATACGCTTTTTTATCAACTTAAGTCCCGTCTACTTCATGACTACCCCACCCAAGTTCGTACGTTATACGTTGTCAAATCTTAAGCTTCTTATTCGCATCTGAAGCAACTTTTACTCCTTGACTTCTAAATTCTAAGAATTCTTTTCCTTTCTAATTTTCTGGTATACGTGCGATTTCATACAACTCTCTGATTTCTAAACGTACCTACTGAGTTCTAATTACCTGAACCTTGAACTAATGGGTTTCTTGTTGACTGAGTCCGCCGGAACACCCAACTGTCTTAGCTACTCTGACTTCTAACTAATCGCTTTGCCTCAACGTGTAACTTGCCTGATAATGATATCTTATCCACTGGCAGAATTTTAACTCGTTCTTATTACATTGCGCATTGAGTTTAATATATTATGAAAATTATTCATTACAATTATTTATCTGTCTGCCTATTGTGTCTTTATAAAATTATCAATCCTACAAGTTAATAATTCCGGTATCAGAATCCAACTTTCCACCATGGTGGCATAAACAGTAAGTGTATCAAAAACACTCTCGTCCAGAAAATATTTATTTTTGTTTTCCATGTATTCGAAACACATAATATCAGCATTGCGTGAATATTTTATAATATGTTATATTGTTCTACATGCCGTTGGTGTAAAAATATCTATTTCTGGATAGTGCCGTAACCAACATAGCAAATACTTCGACATATTCTAGGAATTTTAGCATTGATGTTATATAGAACAGAGTGCCGTTTGGATTTTGCAAGCTTATCTACATCTTACGTTGTATGATAGGATGTTTGATAAATCTATGATAGTTTTTAAAAGCTTCAGTATACTAAATTATTTAAATAACAGTTTTAGAAATTCTAAGGTAATCTATGAATTTTACCAGGTTCTATAGAATGACTGCGCAACATTTTAAAATAAATGGTACGGATTTTTACAAAAAGGGGTTAACATGTAGAATAGGTAGGTTTTGAGAGTGGTAAGGTTTCCTATAATTTTTGTCAGGTCGAGTAGTATAACTATACAAAATGTTGTGTAAATAGGTCATCGAATATTCATGTTTAGGATATACTTCCTGACAATAAAAATGCTAAACTTAAGAGAGTATAAGATTCAATTAAGCTTAAGGCTAAGGGAAACGCATTTTATAATATGCATGAATGTTTTAATATCATCTCAAGTTCTAATTCATTCTTAATTTATTTGTAGACCGCTTGTTGTTCAATTACCTAATTTAATTTAACCATAAAGTAGTCTATGACAACAAACATTGTATGCTTTATTTGGTGTTCATAACAAATTATATTTTATACTCAAGGGTATAATAACAACAACAATTATTATTATTATTATTATTATTATTATTATTATTATTTACACAAGAGGAGTTGAAAATAAGTGAGATTTTAAAGTTGTAGGGTGACTTACGCAGGCTCTAAAACCTCAATGTAGCAAGTTTGGTAAAATTCATACCAAAAATACTTCTTGATGACACTGTTCAACGAAATCGCAGGAACATTTAATATGAATGGAACATACATGTCACCCTTCTCCAATACCCAATTTTAAAGATTTTAAGCCTCCTCTTCAAACCTTTTGAACTGGAATTCATTAAAAACATGTCATGTTTGCAATAAAGGTAAAAACTTAAGCTTTGATATTCATATCTAACGAAGAGATATTGAAACTGGCGACACGAATATGAAAATGTCTCCTAAATCCCCCAATTTTAAACATTTTTGGAAGTATTATATAGACTAAGGGCCGTGCTGAAGAGTAAGAATTTTTAGTAGTGAAACAAATATTAAGCTATACGTTTTCTGTTAATTCCATGTGTGCTGTAGGTACGCTAGGGCAGCAAATGGAGATTTGTATGTTACAATCTGAAGTATACAAAAATTATCTCCATAAAATTAAGGTGGAATCATGAATGTCCAATACCGATTCTGGGTCATATTTTCCGATTGATGGACACTCTGACAAATCAAGCACAATGCTCCCTCCTTTTACTCTATATTGTCTGTATATCCTTCACAACAGGACAGAGAAAAAAGTGTAAAACAAATAAATAATAAGCGTTAAGATCGATATGCTATCGATTACACTGACTAGGAATTCCTTTCACAATACAATGGCTTACTTTTCATTTCTTCCATCTCTGGCTTTCTCTTTTAACTTTCATATTTTATATCTGAAAGAATCCCCCTCCTCAAAGCTCTAAAGTAAGGAGATTGAATTTCGTGGGATAAAACTGCAGAGAGACAAAGAGGAATAGATCGACCGAGAGAAGCAGCACGTGCAAGAATCCAGGGAGGGTATTCTGCATTCACAGGTTATCCTATAAATTATAGCTTGCTTTTTATTTGTTTCCAATAAACGATGCCTCCCCAAAGCAAGATTTGTGTGTATGCAAGCACTCTAATTTTTACCTTTGTACATAACCTGAAATATTTGTAAGTTTGGACTACTCTAAATCTAACTTGGCAGGTTAGGAAGTATATTATATGAGTGTCACCCTAAATTATTTGGATAATTGTAGTTTGGATAATCTTTATTGTTGTATTTCCCGAACATCGTTACATTTTGAATACAAATACTTTACACAGTCATGCACTTTTCTTTCTTTCTTTTTCATTTACCACGTAGTGCACTCTTTATGTATATACAAGTTAACTACACCACGTATTGCTTAAATAAAAATCTGATGTATTTCATTCACATGACTTTCTCTACCCTTTATCTTTTATTAGTGAGAATACGCATTCTTCTTAAGAAAACCTATTTTGCTAGCTACTTCATTTTAAACAGCTAAGTCTTTGCAGAAATAGCGAAATTACATATGTATTTCGTTATAAATACAAGGACAACAGCGATAATCAAATATTTCAAAACAGGACGCTATATGTTGTCCTTAAAATTCCATACTGTTCCACAGTCGCGAAAAAAGCTGAAAGTTGACAGGACTTAAAAATGACAAAGTATTGGGCAATGAGAACCATTAATTGCGGACATCTCGGAAATGGTTATGCTACAAACAATCATTGTGTTTTAAAGAGATCTACATTTGTTGTGTAGTGCATTTTCATCTAACTCTCAACGTTGACCAGTTATGCAAGATTACATGCATTTCCTTCTGAAGGAAAAGGCTTTCACAAGCTATTCCCAGAAAATTCAATACATATGTTATTTTTCATGTAAATATCCTTAATGTACCGTATTTTAATCAAAATCGTTACAGCCATTTTCAGAAACTCAAAAAATTGGAAAAATCATCGATGTAAAGGGTAGTTGAAGTGGGGAGATTTTCTTTAAAATCTTCCTATCCCATCTTTGAAAGGTACTGCAACTGAAATACCAAGTTTCGTATTTATCCGACTTTTCGTTTTTGAGTTAAGCTCTTCACAGACACACACGGACATTTTTCTAAAAATGCCCTTTTTGGATTCAGGAGGCCTGAAAACATGTATTTCAGTATAGAATTTTTGGATGGAATGCAATAGAGAAAGTAAAACATTTAACGTTAAGCGATAGACGAAAATGTACTGCACAAAAGGTCGATCCCTTTAAAACACATAATTTATTTCAAATAACTTTTTGTGGCGTAAGCTATTTCTGAGATATCCGCTATTAATGGTTCCAATTGTTCAATACCCTGCCATTCCTTTAGTCCTGCCGATATTCAGTTGTTTCCCCACTATTGTGTGAAAACAGTATGGAATTTTAAGACAGCGTATAACGTCCAGTTCTTAAACATTTTACCACCGCTGCTCCCTTTATATCCCAGCAAAATCTGTAATGTAGCCATTTCAGTAAAAGTTTATATGGATTAAAATGAAGTAGATATAAAAATAAGCTTTATAAGAATAGTTTGTATACCCACTAATAACCGATATAGGGTAGAGAAAGTCATGTGAATGTAGCTCATGAATTCTTTTTTAATCATGCAACATACCATTTATTACTGCACAACCAGAATCAATGAAGCGCATTATAATACTGTGACCTATAGCCCACCGCCCTAATCGCAAACAGCTGTAGGTATATCACGGGATACTATTTAAGAAAAATCAAGAGAGGAGGTAAAATTTGACTTATGAAAAAAGTGTGCCTTATACAATATAGTATGATTCTGCAATTGCTATTTGTGTTTCTACATGCATATCGCCATATTTACTATCTACAATTGATTCAGTATCTAACAAAAATATGCAAGATACTGTATATTTAGCAAAAAATCAGGGACAGTAGATGAGACACATATGGCTTAAGGTTATAAGGTTCATGAGGGACAGTGATAAAGAATTCAAAGTTGAGGTTAAAACTTAAAATGTGATTTCAAAACGACTGATTTGTAATGCATGGTTTCACATCACATTATCTTCACCTAGTCGGTCAAGACATTATCAATCAAGTAGGTGCTGACTCAGTCGTGAGACACAGGATTGAAGTACAGAATACTTTTATAGTCATCACCAACCAGCACCCCCCAGGGGCTCACCTTATGTGAGTACGGGTGTTGGCGTACCCGGGGGTTCCCGAGCCACTCATCGCCATCTTCATCGCTTCATCCCCGTCCGGTCGAGGTGGGTTCGTTCTCGTGACCGAGGGACTCAAGGTTGGCTCTCGTGCGTTCCTTGCATTTGATTCCATGACGCCTTCGCCATCGTTTCTTTATTCTCTCTTCTATTTATGCACATTTCGCACCACGTCCATTCATTTACACATCTCTTTTCCTTCTCCGCCGGGCTACCTTGAGTGCGAAACGCCCACACACTTTTAGTTTCTTTTAACCTTTTATTTTAATCCTCCGTGGACACAGCCTGACGGATACCCGCGCACGAGGTGCGCAGCTGGGTCAGTGGGGAATGGCGTCATCCCCACCACCCGGGGTCGTCATGTAGGGTTTGTGTTCGTATCCGCTGTTCAACTGCAGTCCCGCGGGGGGGGGCCATTGCATGAACTGCTGACTTCTGACGGCGATTGGGTCCCTCTGTCTATGTTCTGGGAGCTGTGACCCTGGGGTGAGATAGGTATAGATAGGCCACTCACCCAAGCCGGGATAACGCCCGGGAAGTCAGAGCCCGAGGTCGGAGACGGTTGCAATGGTGGAAGATTTATTTCGCTATGGAGCACCCTTTCTCCATTAATACCAACAAGCGCCGAAAAGTTTATGTAACTGAAGTGACACCACCGACAACTGGTTGTTACTTGGTCATTTCACGAACCGAAGAAGGGAAAAGTTTTGAGAAGGTGAACTCTTTCATTATTCAAAAGGGCATTGTTGCTATTGCTGGTGCGGTTCAGTCCTGCACTCGTCTACGGAATGGTTCCTTATTAGCACAAACGAAGTCCGATCAGCAAAGTAAGACCTTGTTGCGCGCTACGCTTCTCCACGGTTATCCCACCCGTGTGGAGAAGCACCGCACATTGAATTCCTGTCAAGGCGTCATTACCACCCATAGCCTCGATAGTATGTCGGACGATGAACTCGTAGACTATCTTTCAGACCAAAAGGTGACAGCAGTGCATCGAGTGCAGGCCAAACGCGACGGAGTATTGGTACCCACTCGTACCCTGTTTATAACATGTGATGGCGTCGATCTGCCCACGAGCATTTCAGCAGGGTACGAACGCATTGCGGTGAGGCATTATATTCCTAGACCTCTGCGTTGTTTTAAATGCCAACGTTTTGAGCATACGCAAGTCTCTTGTAAGAGTGTCATTACCATCTGTGCCTCATGTAGCCAGCCGTCACACGAAAGTACCTGTTCCACAGCCCCCGTCTGCGTTAACTGCAAAGGGTCTCCTGCGTCGTATGCCTACTGTCCGCGGTACTTGGACGAGAAGGCAATCCAGGAGATCCGGGTAAAGGAGAAACTCTCCTTCGCCAACGTCCGGAGGCGTTACCATGCGCGCCAACCTTCTCTCCTGCTATCTGGTACATTTAGTTCTGTTGTTGCCTCGCCAGTACCACGAGTAGATGCCGAAACTCAGACCTGGACCATGACTGCATTGACCGCCACTACCATCCGGCCGTCCATTTCTGCTATAGTTAGCAAGCCCTCTAAAGCTGGTCCCAAGGCACTGAAGTTGCAAGCCGCTGAAAAGAAACCAAAGCAGAAACTTCGTAGGGAAGATTTTCTGAAGGACCCTCCGCGAGCGCGCGGTAAGAAAAGTTCAGCTTCTCCTCCTCGGAGATCGCAGTCCCTGGACGCTCCTGGGACAAGCTGCGCTCAGCGGCACCACTCACCTATCGCCACCCAGAACCGATTCTCGGCGCTTGAATCGGTTTCTGGCTCTGAGCGCGTGGGCCCTCCCTTCGAGGAGGCTATGGAGTCTGACCAACTCCATACCAAACGCCCGAGCCCAAAGGTTAAGCACAGGATAATTTTGAGCCGCCCTTCTAAGTAAGAAATTTATCCCTTTTCTTTATGGCTATCCTAACCTGTAATTTACGTGGTATACGATCGCATATGGCGGAACTGCAACTTTTATTGCGTTCCCATTCACCTATGATTGTGTGTTTGCAAGAGACTAAACTTCGCCCTCACGATCCTTTTAATCTCCGAGGGTATACTACGGTTCGCTACGATCTTGAACCAGAGGAGGGTACTCCTGCTCATAGCGGTGTCATGTTGTTAGTGCGTAGCGACGTTCATTTTCAAACTCTCGCTCCTACGTCCGAATTGCAAGCTGTTGCCGTAACTGTTCAATTACCCGGCTTTTTTTTTCCGTTTGCTCCGTCTATTCACCTCCAACGTCTCCCCTCGCTCCCGCGGACATTCGAGCTCTCCTGTCCGCTCTCTCAACACCATTTCTTCTGTTGGGAGATTTTAATGCCCATCACCCACTGTGGGGTTCGCCAAGGGCTTGTGCGAGGGGAACTCTTCTTTCCAACATTTTACCAGTTCAAACTCTGCATCCTCAATACAGGTGAACCTACTTTTATTTCTGATTCTTCCGGTACATTCTCACACCTGGACCTTGACGCTTGCTCACTCCAGCTTGCTAGTCGTCTGCAGTGGAACGTCGTTACTGACACCTACTCCAGCGACCATTACCCTTGCATTGTTTCTCTTCTGTCTCAACACGTCCAACACTCCAGAGTACCTACCTGGATATTCACAAAAGCCGACTGGAGATTGTATTCCAGCCTCGTGTATTTTGACGACAAGCCCTTCAACGACATTAACCAAATGGTGCAGCACCTTACGTCTACAATTCTATCTGCCGCCGAACGCGCAATTCCCCGTTCATCCTCTCAACCTTGGCGTCTACCTGTTCCGTGGTGGAACGAGGATTGTCGGGACGCCGTTCGTACCTGTAGAACTGCGCTTAGGGTGTTTCGGCGACACCCTACGCTTGATAATTTGGTTACTTTTAAACAATCGCGCGCCATGGCTCGTCGCATTATTCAGGATAGCAAGAAGGCGTCTTGGACCCATTTTGCCGAGTCTTTTAATCGCTTTAAGCCTTCATCTGTTGTTTGGGATAAACGTCGTCGCTTCTCAGGTAAAGTGTCGCATTGTACTGTTTCTGGCCTTCAGGTTCCCAATGCCACCATACTGGATGCGGGTGCCATCGCTAACACTCTGGGTGCTGCATTTGAGGCGATTTCCAGTTCAGACCATTATTTCACCGGCTTTCGCTCTATCAAAGACCGGCTGGATTCCGACACCTTTAATTTTCGGTCTGCTAATAATGAGTGTTACAGTGAACATTTCACAATGAGGGAGCTGGAGCACGCTCTTCATTGCTCTAGGCACTCCGCTCCAGGGCCGGACGGCATTCATGTCCTGATGTTAAAGAACCTTTCAGCCAACAGTAAACTCTTTCTCTTACAGTCTATAACCGTATTTGGCAAACGGCTTTTTTCCTTCCGTTTGGCGCGAAGCCACCATTGTCCCTATACTTAAGCCTGGGAAGGATCGCCAACTACCTTCCAGCTACCGCCCTATCTCCCTCACCAGTTGCATTTGCAAGGTGATGGAGCGCATGATCAAAGGGCGGTTGACATGGTGGCTTGAGTCTCAGAAACTTCTAGCGAACGCTCAGTGCGGATTTCGTCGCCATTGATCTACTGTCGACCATCTGGTGTCCCTGTCGACACATATTATGAATGGGTTTCTGAGAAAGTGTCAAACCATGGCTGTGTTTTTTGACCTGGAGAAAGCTTATGACACTTGTTGGAGGGGCGGCATTTTACGTACACTGCACGCATGGAATATCCGCGGTCGTCTTCCCATATTTCTTCGGGAGTTTATGACGGACCGCTTCTTTCGTGTACGTGTGGGCTCGGTTCTATCTAGTCGTTTTATTCAAGAGAACGGTGTACCGCAGGGCTCTGTACTCAGTGTCACACTTTTTGCGATTGCTATCAACCCCATTGTTGATTTATTCCACCTGGCATTTCATCGTCCTTTTTTGTTGACGATTTTGTCATTTATTGCAGTTCACGGCGGACCTGTCTACTCGAACGCCGTCTTCAGAGCTGTATCGACCGTCTCTACGCCTGGAGTAACGCTAACGGCTTTAATTTCTCCGCCGAAAAATCCGTCTGTATCAATTTCTGGCGCCGGGAGGCTTTCCCTCAGCCGTCTCTCCATCTTGGGCCAGGGGTACTTTCGTTTGCAGACGAAGCGAAATTTTTGGGGTTGATCTTTGATAGGAAGCTGAGCTGGATTTCGCAAATTTCGCTTTTTAAAAGCAAAGTGTGACCGTTCTCTTAATCTTTTACGTGTTTTAAGTGGCACATCCTGAGGAGCTGATCGGACCGTCCTTCTACATCTTTGTCGTTCTTTGGTCCGATCCAAGCTTGATTACGGGTGCATTGTCTATTCGTCGGCGCGTCCATCTGTATTACGTCGATTGAATGCCATTCACCATCTTGGCATAAGAGTCGCTACGGGGGCCTTTCCAACCAGCCCTGTACCCAGTCTGTATGCTTAAGCTGCAGAGCCTCCGCTGTCCTTCAGGTGTGAGATGCTTTTGTGCAGCTATGCCTGTCGACTCTCAAGCTTGCCTGACCACCCGTCCTTCGAGGTATTTTACGAAGATTCGCTTGAGTGGCAATATTTCGTTAGCTCCTCTGCCTTGCTCCCCCCAGGGGTTCGATTTCGAAAACTTCTTCGGCATTTGGACTTTACGCCAGCGCCGGCCCTTCCCAGGGGGAAACGCGCTTTCCTCCATGGTTGCGCGCTGAGGCCCACTGTCACCTTGGGTTGACGTCAATGTCGAAGAATGAGACCCCTTCTTCAGTTCTTAGATCGGCTTTTTTAGAACTTCAGGCGCAGTTCGGAGACTTTCATTTTATATACACTGATGGGTCTAAGACTGATGTTGGAGTAGGGTGTGCCTTTGTTTATGGTCATCGTAGTTTTACATTTCGTTTACCCGGGCAATGTTCGATTTTTACCGCCGAACGTTTTAGCATTTATTAGTCAGTTTTATACGTCCAGCGGTACGACTTATGGCACTGTTTTATTTATTCAGACTCCCTGAGTGCTCTTCAAAGTATTCGTGCGTTGTACAATTACCACCCCCTCGTGCAGCGCATACATGACCTGGTCCACTCGCTTGGTGCCTCTGGCATCCGCATCTCCTTCATGTGGATTCCAGTTCATGTTGGCATCTCAGGGAACGAGTCTGCCGACGCCGCTGCCAAATCGGCGATTTTATTACCCAGATTTTTTACCTCTGTTGTTCCCTCGTCAGATTCGTGTGTTATTTTACGTCGCCGCATCCTCTCGCTTTGGCGCGATGAGTGGACGGCCCTCCGGGGGAACAAATTGCGGGAGGTTAAACCTCTCCCGTTAGTCTGGGGTAACTCTTCTCGTTCCACACGTCGGGAAGAGGTACTTTTAGCCCGTTTACGAATTGGACATTGCCTTTTTAGTTATAGATACCTCCTCAGTGGTGACCGCGCTCCACTGTGTCAGCAGTGTGATGCGCCCTTAACGGTGCGTCACATTTTAACAGTGTCAGGTTTTAGCTCCACTGCGCGTTCGCGTGGGTCTGCCTGTTGGCATAGCCAACGTTTTGGCAGACGACGCGCATGCTGTAGAATGTCTTTTACGTTTTATAAGTACATTGCTTTTAATCGGCGCATTTGAAGCGCTGAGCGTCTTTTAGCTTTGAGATTTTATATTGTCCGTTTTAATGGGGCTCTTCTCCCCAACGGACATAAGGCGCTCATGCCCCTTGCGTTCTACAGTTCTTGATACGTTGTTTTATTTTTTTATTGACCATGATTTTTGTGTGTAGGTTTTAGTTTTCGGTCTGTTGTGTTTTTTAGTGTTTTTGACCAAGCGGGTTTGTGTGTGGTTTTTTAGTTGTTTGACTTTTCAATTTTATATTTTATACATTGTAAGGGTGCTAATAACCTTAGCAGTTGAGCACCCTTAAGCCCCATCTCATCATCATCATCATCATCATCACCAAACAGGGATTGGCTCAACGAGTTTGAAAACTCACTTAAACCTCAAGTTCTTGATGAAATAAGATGGAATTAGCGCCTTGTTTGTTTAGAAACAATTTTAAATAATCAAGCCTGTTCCTGAAAATTGTTGATGATCTTGACAATGACACTGACATTAAGAATATGAGAACAATAAGCAATGTCAGCATGTATAAAGAACCCAATTCTTACCATAGCTAACTACAATATACAGAGGGTTTTTCGCAATCTATAGCAACAAACTTAAGACCCCCTTACCTTATGAAAAACCACGCCCCCAACACGCCCCCAATCTGGCAGCCTCTAGCTTGAGCTATCAATCTGCGGCACAGTTTCCACTGGAACAAACTGCTACGAAATGCAGGGATGTCCAATGTATTCCATTCCTCCTGGCAGCTTTTTAGAGACCATGCAAAGTTCGCGGTCGACTCTTTTCAGTAACCAAAATGCACAAAACTCCATCAGTGATGCATCAGATTACTTAACACGGATGTCACTGAAAGGTATGGAATGTATTTTCATTTCTCTCTCTCTCTCTCTCTCTCTCTCTCTCTCTATGTTCTTCAAATATTTGTAGGTTGAAGCAGACATATGGCTTGATGCCTTGTCCTGATGCAACCAGACTATTTATATCTGCACCATAGAGAGCAGGGATTTCTGTATGAAAAATTGGTATCAATACGTTAGTCTGGTAATATGACGAGTTGATTTTCACATTTTTATGTACACGACGAATAGTTAATTTGCCATTGTAACTGTACCTTGCTATTGCCATGAAACCATTGGGGAGATTTTCGTCAGTTTCCTTATACCAACTTTTAATTTTTGTCTCCCCTTGGTCGGTAATACACAGCCCAGGGTTTGTTCCAGTACTTAGATAAACATATTCCCCATCTAAAAGGACAACAAACTTCCACTTTTTACCAGCAAGATATCGTTTATGTAGCTTTCTGCTGTTAGTGGCAAGTTCTGCAACGTGTTTAGGCAACAGCTTATATCCCCAGCTCTTATGGCACTTTTCTAGATTCAAATCCTTGTTGATTATGGTGTTCACATTAGTAACAGAGATCCCTAATTACAATGCAATGGCCCTCTGAGTTACAGGATTTGATCCGGAGGCATGGGCCTTCACCTTCTAAATTATCTTCGGAGTGCGACTGGTGGCCGGTCGCAGATGTCCCTGTTTCTTTCCCTTTGGAATAAGTCTTGGTGTGGCCTTAGCTTTTTTGTTGAGTGCACATGAGACCACTTTCTTGGATATGTTAAAACCACGCCTCTTCCACTGATTAATAATCCTAGAATACAAGTATTTTGTATCGGAAAGGGCAATAATGTACCCTTATCAGAATGGTACTATTTTGACGCCTTGATGCAGCAAGAACAAGAGCACACAACTGAGCAAACACGGTGATACACTCATGCTGCTGAACTTTCATTGGTTCCACATGTTTCAGCGCAGCGCTATTGTGCTCGTCTGATATTGTTACCATAGATCGTAAACAAACTTCCATAGTTCAGCAGCCCTCAGCAAAGTATTTAGGTCAAACTTTTTAATTTTTACTATACAAACATAACCTTCAAATTTTAATATAGTTCTGAATAGTTTTATTCTTCCATTACCTGTCCATTTTTCTTCTAGTGGCATGGTGAGAACTACAAAACAGAAGCATGCATTAGTGGTTAAATCTGTTTGAAAGTGAAGCTTTGAAGCCCTATAAAACCACCCAAAAAGAACGTTTTGTTCCGGCAATAAGACCTACTCATATTTGAATTCATGCTAAGTACAAAAGCATTTGGGATCAAAAATGTCTGATGAAGCAGAAAGTAAGAACGAGGATTTTATATCTGAAACTACATTTTACTTTCTCCCAACACGTGCCTATAGTAGGTAGAGAAGATATTGCATTCCACACAAAAATTTGGTACAAGGTCCCCGGAATAAGAAATAATTTTGCTTTAAAAGGTCCGTGTGTGTGCCTTTGTGTTTGTGTGCCTGTGAACAGCATAATCAAAAAACGAAAAGTCGGATGAACACCAAACTTGGTATGTAGGTTCAGTACTTTCTAAAGATGCGACATAAAGATATTCAAGAAAATCCCCCACTCAAACCACCTGTTCATGGAAGATATTTCGAACTTTTTTATTTTCTAAAAAATTTCTCAAGCGATTTAGATTAAAATACCATATATTAATGATATTTACATGATAAATAAAACGTATATCTCGATTGTTCTGGGAATAGCCTTTGAAGGAATTTTTGTATCCTCTTGACGAGTTGATAAACGTTAAGTGATAGCCACGCAAAGTACTACATAAGAAATGTAAATCTGTTTAAAACGCACAATTTCTTACAAATAACTCTTTTTATGACATAAGCTATTTCCGAGACATCCGTTATTAATGGTTCTAGTTTTTAATTAGTTGGTATAACCGGTTTACCAGTTATACAACATTATACAAAGTTTCTTACAAATGAAGTGGACTTCACATGATATTCCCCGAAAATTCAATAATTGTATATTTTATTTGTAAAGTAAGTATCTTTAATACGTGGTATTTTAGTCAAAATCGTTAGAACAATTATTTAAAAAATCAAAAATTTCAAAAAATCTTTCATGTAAAGCATAGTCTGGGATGGGGTGGGGATATTTTCCTGAAAATCCTCGTGCCGCATCTTTGGAAAGTGCTGTACCTAAATACTAAGTTTGTTATTTTTCCGACTTGAGTTATGCTGTTCACAGACACACACGGACCTTTTTCTAAAAATGCTTTGTTCGTATTCAGGGGCCTCAAAATATGTATTTCCGGTGAAACTTCGGTATCTAACTTTTAGGTAGATTGCAATATCTTCTCTATCTACTATGTACGTGGTAGAAAAAGTAAAAGCGGTGCGATACATTCGCATGACTTTCTCTACCCTCTACCGTTTATTTCTCGTAGTTAGTATACAAACTATTCTTTCTAAATCTTATTTTTCTATCTACTTCATTTTAATCCAAATAAATCGTTGTAGAAGTAGCTGCATTACACATTTTATTAAGGATACAAGAGGAATAGTGATAGTCAACTGTTTATGAACTGGACGCTATATGCTGATATTAAAATTCCATACTTTTTCAATGCAATCGCGAGAAACAACTGCATGTTGACAGGAATTAATAACGGAAATCTCAGAAATGGCTTATGCCACATAAAAGTTTATTTGGAACAAACAAAACAATTTTTTTTGTGGCACGTATTCGTCTGTCGCTTAACGTTTACCAATTAAACAAGATTGTACGAAATTCCTTCCAAATGAAGAGGAGTTCATAGGCTATTCCCAGAAAATTCAAGATATAAATTTTATTTATGCTGTGAATATCTTTAATATACAGTATTTTAATCAAAATCGTTAGAGCCATTTTTAGAAAATAAAAAATTTAGAAGAATGTTCCATTTAAAGATTTGGGCAGGAGGACTTTCTTTAAAATTCCTCGTGTGGTATCTTTGAAAAATACTGACTTAAATGCAAACTAAGGTATTTATCCGAATTTTCGTTTTCTAGTTATGCTGTTCAAAGGCATACACGTACACAGACACCACGGATCTATTTTTAAAAAATGGCTTTTCAGGGGTTCAGGAGACCTCAAAACATATATTTCCGCTGAAATTACAACATCAAATTTTTGGGTGGAAAAGAATACTTCCCCTATCTTATTACACGTATCAGATAAAGTAATAAGCTTTTGTAACAATAATTTGTATATTCACTTATAAGCGATAGAGGATAGAGAATGTCATGTGAATGTAACACAAGATTTCTTACTTTCTCTATCATGTACGTAGTAGGTAGAGGGAGTATTGCATTCAACCCAAAAATTAGATACCAAGATTTCGCCGATAATACATGCTTTGAGGCCTCCAGAATTAAAAAAACTCCCATGTGTTTGTGTTTGTTTGTGTTGTAAACAGCATAACTCAAAACGAAAAGTCGGATAAATATAAAACTTGGTATTTAGGTTCAGTATCTTCCAAAGATGCCACACGAAGATTTTCAAGAAAATTCTCTACCCCAAAATATCCTATACATGGAATATTTTTCAAGATTTTTTGTTTTATAAAAATACTATAACGATTTTGATTAAATACATATATTAAAGGTATTTACATGACAAATAAAAGTTATACATTAGATTTTTTGGAAAAGGTCTATGACGTCGTCTTCATTCGGAAGGAATTTTTACAGTTTTGTATAACTGTAAACGTTAAGTGACAGACGAAAACGTACTACACAAAAAATGTAGATCCCTTTAAAACATACAATTTATTCCAAATAACCTTTTTTGAGGCGTAAATTGTTTCTGAGATATCCGTTATTTATGGTTCAAATTGTTCATTATTTGGTTATTTTCTTCAAGTTCTGTCAACGTTCAGTTGTTTCTAGCGATTGCATGGAGAGAGTATGGAATTTTAAGACCGGCGAGTAGTTATAAAAGGAGAGTTTAAGACCACTTAACATGCAGAAAATTTGTAACTAATATGCTAATCAATACGCCCTTCCACCTGTCGCGCCCCCTGGTACCTTTGTTGGCAATGGGGTATTAAATTTTGTATTGTTTAGTGGAAAAAAGGTTGACAGGTGACATGCACCTCTGTTATAGGGCCCACTCTGTTTGCGATTGTCATGATTTCAGTTTAATTAATCATGCTCTGTTGTCTCTTGAATGGTGGATACATTGGCACCTGGTATTTATTGTTATATTGAAGGTGGGAGTATTTTTTGTTTTACACGAGTCTTGGAGGGTTGATATGCCATTTAAAATGTTAGCATGGGCGTTTTTGCTCACTTGACTATGCTAATGAATACCTCATACCACTCTCTCCTATTGTTTACCCACATCACCCACACAGCTGCATTCCCGAGACTGTCTGGGAGTCATAAATTTACGTATTGTTTTGTGGAACACAGGTACATCAATTAGCGTCGTTCACCCTATCTGGCTTCTAACACACTTGCCGAATCTAATGAATAGCTCATTCCAATCTCTCCTATTGTTTACACAGGCCATTCCAAAAGCTGCATTCCCGAGACCATCTGGGAGTCATAAAATTTTCGTATTGTTTTGTGGGACAAGGGGAATGACAGGTAACATGCACCTGTATTATACGAACCACACTGATCGCTATTGTTATTGTTGTGACTTTTCTTTGTTATCCTCTACGACAAAAGACAGACGCGGTTCTATTTCACCCTACCTCTTACATTCCTCAATGCCAGATGTTTTACACAAAGAATCATCACCCACATTATACCAGAGAACACCTGGGTGACATACATTTTGTTTTTGTCGATAAAAAACCTGACATGTCTCTGTGTTTTACAGCCCACCCTGCAAAAGACAGACGTGGTTCTAATTCCCCCTACACCTTGCATTCAGCAGTACCCCAGCACCTGTGCAATAGGAAATACACGCACATCTGCATCAATCCCCTCCCGCTCTGCATTCCATTCTCTGCTTTATACCTAACGTCTCCTCAAACCACACACACCTACCTCACCCCCCTCCGCTCTACATTCCATTTTCGGTTTTGCCCCGAGCGACTCTTCCAAAAAGTAATATCAAAAAACCTACAGTCTATTCCTCTCTGTAGTAGAAGTTAACATCCCTTGTACATTTGCCTGCCCCACTACATCCCTCGCCTACAAACTCTTCTCGATTCTCTTGCATAGAGAAAAAACTGCGAGGCAATTCCTGTCTGTATAAGTGAAAAACGTGTACTTTAGTTGCACTTATGGAAATGCATGTACACCAATCTAATAATAATCTAAAAACAGCATTAATTCAAGCCGCTTGACGAAGGAACACGAACCTCGTTATTCATAGCCTACTCGTCTCACGACAGTGATAAAAGACCCCCTGTTTCCCTATGCACCAGGCAAAGGATCGCATGCCGAGGGGAGATACAAGTTTTTAGACAGAGCGGTATAGTCTGAAGAAGAATGTTATAGAGCACAATGACGGGGAATGGAAGAAATATATAATTATTCTTATTATAGCAGCAAAAATGTTATCATTATACAATGTGAAGGACACGCTGGTATCAATACATTACGATGATACTCTATGTGAGAGGGAGAGAAGTGAATCGAGATGGTAGCAATGGCTTCATTACACTCATATCATTTTTTCACCCTACATATTTTATAAATTGTGTATATGCATTGTTATTATACTCTCTGTAAGAGTGAGACAGAGAGAGTGGGGAGGGGGGAGAATAGAATCGGAAGGTTAGCAATGGCTTCATTACATTCACATGATTTTTTCACTCCACACTTCTTTATAGCTTGTGTAATTGCATTACAGTGATACTCCCTGCGAGGGCGAGAGAAGGGGAGAGAGAGAGAGAATTGAATCGAGAGGGTTGCAATGGCTTCATTACCTTCATATGATTTTTCACCCTACATATTTTATGGATTGTGTATATGCATTACGCTGATACTCTCTGCGAGAAGGAGGTAGAGAGAATTGAACCGAAAGGGTAGCAATTGCAACATTATATTCATATGATTTTTTCACCCTACACATTTTATGGATTGTGTAAATGCATCACAGTGATACTCCCTGCAAGAGTGAGAGAGAGATTGGGGAGGGGAAGAGAATTGAATCGGCAGGGTAGCAATGGCTTCATTACATTCACATACTGTTTACACTCTACGCATCTTATAGCTTGTGTAAATGCATTACAGTGATACTCCCTGCAAGGGTGAAAGAAGAGAGGGAGAGAGACTTGAATCAAGAGGGTAGCAATGGCTTCATTATATTCATGTGATTTTTTAACCCTACACATTTTATAGATTGTATACATGCATTACTATGGTACTCTCTGCGACAAGGGAGAGAAGGAGAGAGGGGAGAGAGAATTCAAACAAGTGAGGGTAGAAATGCTGAGGGTCTCTGTGCATGTGCAGCAGGAGATAATTTCATAGGGCGCAATAATCACGCGATATGTAAACACCCCTACACAAAGACGCCCATGCGTCGTAAGGGGGCTTTAGGATACCATATAAACAGCTCACAGGGTTTGTTAGAGCCATTGTGAGTTTATTAACTGCATTAAAATTAAAATCACTCGTGTGCTGCATTTTTAATTTAAGAAGTGCGAGCATTGTCTTTTTACACACCATTTATCATTATTAAAAAATGCAGGGTGAGTAAGCTTTTACATAACTATACAAATTAGTGTTGGCTTTTTAAGATGCATTTAATTTTGTTTAAACGATACAGTGCATGAAAGACGAATCTGTGCAAGAGAATCATATTTTCATCAAAACTTCACTATTTTAACAATTATCTTACAAATTAAATTTTATAACATTTGGAGCTTTCATCGCTTGTGCAAATAGTTCTTTAGATCCTAAAGTATTCACAATCACATGGTTTTTCTACTTACTCTTGTTTTCACCCTCACAGGAATTTCTGCACACACTATTCTTCCATATCATTCATATTGTTTTTCCCTACTCACCCTTTTTCACTCTCACAGGGTTTTCTCTACACACATTATTCTTCCATTATCAATCATATGGGATTCCTTACTCATTCTTTTTTCACCTTCAAAGTAATTTCTACACACGCTCTTATTCCATTAACGTTCATGATTGTCCCTATACACTCTTTTTTCAACCTCACAGGGATTTCTACACACATTCTTCTTCAATTAACATTCATATGGTTTTCCCTACACACTTTTTTCACATCACAAGCATTTCTCTACACACAAATTTCTTTCATTTACATTCATATGGTTTTCCCTACTCCCTCTTTGTTCACCCTCACAGTGGTTTCTACACACACTCTTCTTCCATTAACATTTATATGGTTTTCCCTACTCACTTGTTTCACCCTCACAGGTTCATTCACGCCACCGAACCTACACGAGCACCTACGAACATCTCCGATCACAAAGATACACATACACACACGCGAGCGCACCCGTACACACACACATATATTTCTAATATAAAGGAATGCATAACTTGTCTTTCTATCTGACAATACATTGAAAATTAATTTATGATCAATGTCTGTTACACAATGTTTAGCAGTTCGGATTAATAAGATAGCTGAAGCGAGAAGTTTCCTGCCGGCTCGGAGAGTTCAAGATGTCGAAATAGGCTTTAAATATGAAATAAACAGAGCCTTAACGAGTGCCCAAGCAAGATACGGTACCAGGATCGTACCTTCGCTGGGGGATTGCCAAGCGTTCTTGCCTCAACGATATAATTCGATAACCGACGAAAGGCTTGCAGAAATGCCAGGAAAATTATATTTGGTATACAATGGCATGACAGAGATGGGTAAATCTAAGAAGTTAGATCGATTTTCCCTATTACCAGTGAAAAGAAGAATTGGGAGCACTAATTTAAATTATTTTGAAAATACTTTTAAAATAGTCATGAAATTTGTAAACTAAAAAGTCTTGAACTTTTGTGCATTACTAGTTTCAAGACTATTTGCTGTGGGGGAAAATAATGATGAAAAAATAAATAGGCTTTCATTTCAACAATAACAATAGGCTTTTTTATTTTTCCCTCTACCTTTCCTAGGATACAAACTGGAGAAAAAACTAAAATACTGTGCTAAGCGCATACCCATAGCTGAAAGGAATTGCTGGCCTCAGACACCTAAGTACATGGTCACATCCAGAGAGCCGATTTTGAGCCTTAGCGATGCGTGCTTGCAGTTTAAAAATGGCTGATACTGTTCCAGCATATATGGAAGAAATTGCTGTCTCAGGATACCTAAGTACACGGTCACAAGCAGAGACCCGAGTTTGAGACTTAGTGTTCAATGGGCTATCATTCTTCATTAGCAATTAAACATTTAAGTTATTTGTAGCCCCCTAATACATTTATGGTGAAGAAGGTGTTACGATGACAAGCAAATAGGATTTTTGTAATTGGTACGGGTTCCCTAATACTCAGTGGATTCATAGAAAGGATTTTCTGTAGGGAAAAAATAATGATAAAAATAAAGAGAGACCCTTCATTCATACAATAGCATGGTTTCCTTTTTCTTTCCCTCGCCCTCCCAAAAGCGTTCATGCCGCATGTTTTTGCTGCAAAAAAATTAAATCTGTAATTGCTAATAAAGAATGATATACCATTGAACACTAAATCTCAGACACGGGTCTCTGCTTGTGACCGTGTACTTAGGTATCAGAAGACAGCAATTTCTTCCACATATGCTGGAACAGA
Source organism: Deroplatys truncata (assembly GCA_030765065.1). NCBI lineage: Eukaryota > Metazoa > Arthropoda > Insecta > Mantodea > Mantidae > Deroplatys > Deroplatys truncata. The sequence goes on from CM060976.1 coordinate 18,926,335, forward strand.
TTCGGCCATTTTTAACCTGTAAGCTCGCATCGCTAAGGCTCAAATCCGGCTCTCTGGATGTTACCATTTACTTGGATGACCTGAGACCAGAAATTTCTTTCAGCCATGCGCATGCGCTCAGTATAGTATTTTAGCTTTTTACCCAGTTTGTATCTTAAGAAAGATAGTGGAAATAAATAAAAAACCCATTTCTATTGTTGAAAAGAAAGCCTCTTTATTTTTTCACCATTATTTTTCCCTACAGCAAATAGTCTTGACACTGGTAATGTATACAGGATTCAAGTATTTTTAGATTGCAAATTTCATCACGATTTAAAAAAAGTATTTTCACAATAATTTAAATTCCTGCTCCCAATTCTTCTTTTCACTGGATATAGCGAAACTCGCTAAAACTAACTCTCAGGTATGCATTGTAGTAAATTGCTTCGCGATATGTAGACGTTTCGGAGCGCGCTTATTGCACATCGAGGGCGAGGCAGTTATGCTGTTTATTCTATCCTACAAGCAGGTTAACATCATTTCCAGACCTGCAAATCTGTTCTTCTTCTACCCCTTATTCCTACGTCTGAAACATTGCACAATCAAAGCCTTAGAAGAAATGCCTTTGGAAGTGTAGATAGCTGAAAAGAATTATATTTTAAATAAGTACGAAGGCTTTCACGGCCGGAATTAATCGATAAAACATTAAAATCTTCAGGGCTGGAAGGCCGTGGTCTAAGGGTAAAATTACTAGCACCCGACGTTTCGGTCAACTCTGTGGTTGCCATCTTCAAGAGTGTAACACCCAGGACAGCCTGATAACGACTGCCAACTAGGCAAGAGATGTTCCGCAATTTATAGCTCACGTCAAGGTCAAAACTGCCGCAGTGGGTCTGCAGTGACGTGTCATTGCTGGTATCCACGTACAATTGAGCTTAAATTTTTCTTCCTTTTTATTAAAGTTGTTGGACTGTTTATAAATTTCAATTGCTTCTCTATGAAGTCTAGCGTGATAATATTTTGTTGAGGATAGTACTTTGTGTCTTTATATAGGATACGATGACCCATGGTAACAAAGTGTTCAGCGACTGCAGACTTATCTGTTTGTGCAAGGCGACAATGTCGTTTATGCTCTGTTATTCGAGTATTTATACTACGTTTTGTTGTTCCGATATAAACAGAGCCGCATGTGCAAGGTATTCTATATACCCCTGGAACACATAAGGGGTCTCTCTTGTCTTTGGCAGATTTTAAAGTTTGTTGAATTTTTATGGTTGGTTTATATATTGTATTTATTTTGTGCTTTTTAAGTATTTTTCCAATGGGGTCTGTGACGTCTTTAACATAAGGTAAGAAGACTTTTCCCTTATATGTAGATCATTCGTGACCTTGACGTGATATCTTCTTAGGGTGAATTGCTCTGTTAAAATCTTTTTCGTAAATCCGTTTTGTAACATAGCCAGCCTAAGATGCTGTATCTCATCACTTAAGTATTGCCCTGTACAAATAAGTTTGGCTCGGTCCACTAGGGTTTTGATTATTCTCTCTTTTGTTGTGGGTGGTGATTGGAGCTTTCATTTAAATATCTGTCGGCATGGGTGGGTTTCCTATAAACAGTGTGAGACAGTGATCCATCCGCATTTCTTATTACCAGAACATCTAAGAAGGCTAGTTTATTGTTAAGTTCTGTTTCCATATTAAATTGAATCTTGGAATTCATATTATTAAGATGTTCCAGAAAGTTTGCAAGTTGTTATTTACCGTGAGACCACTGGAGGAAAACATCGTCAATATACCGATACAACAGCTAGGTTTTAACGGAGCAGTGTCTAAAGCTTTAGCCTCAAAATGATTCATAAAAAAGTTAGCAATGGCGAGCCCAAGAGGATTTCCCATAGCGACGCCATCTTGTTGTTGATAAAACGTTTCATTCCATTGAAAATCATGAATTATTTTTCAATATACTATCCAGATAGAAAGACAAGTTATGCATTTCTTTATATTAGAACTATATTTGTGTGTGCGGGTGCGCTCGCGTGTGTATATGTATCTTCGTGATCGGTGATGTTCGTAGCTGCTTGTGCAGGTTCGGTTGCGTTATTTAACCTGTGAGGGTGAAAAAGGTGAGTAAGGAAAATCATATGAACGTTAATGGAAGAAGAGTGTGTGTGTGTGTGTAGATGTCACTGTGAGGGTGAACAAAGCGCCAGTAGGGAAAAGCATATGAATGTTAATGGAGAAAGAGTGTGTGAAGAGATATCCTTGTGATGTGAAATAGACTGAGTAGGGAAAACCGTATGAATGTTAATGGAAGAAGAGCGGATGTAGAGAAATCCCGGTGCTGTGAAAAAAGAGTGAGGACGGAAAACCACATGAATGTTAATGAAAGAAGATTGTGTGCAGAAATCCCGGTGAGGGTGAAAAAAGAGTGAGTAGGGAAAACTGTATGAATGTTAATGAAAGAAGGATGTGTGTAGATAAACCTTTGTGATGTGAAAAAAGAGTGAGTGGGGAAAACCATATGAATGTTAACGGAAGAGTGTGTATAGAAATATTTGTGAGGATAAACAAGAGTGAGTAGGGAAACCAATATGATGGTTAATGGAAGAAGAGTGTGTGTAGAGAAAACCCTGTGAGGGTGAAAAATGGTGAGTGGGGAAAAACCATATGAATGTTAATGGAAGAAGAGTTTGTGTAGAAATCCCAGTGAGGGTGAAAAAGAGTGAGTAAAAAACCAATGTGATTGTTAATGGAAGAGAATGTGTAGAGAAAACCCTGTGAGAGTGAAAAAGTGTGAGTAGGGAAAAACCATATGAATGTTAATGGAAGAAGAGTTTGTGTAAAAACCCCTGTGAGGGTGAAAAAGTGTGAGTAGGGAAAACCATGCGATTGTGAATGCTTTAGGACCTAAATAACTATTTGTATCAGCGATGAAACGCTGGATTCCTTCAAATTTAATTTGTAGGATAATTGCTAAAAAATGAAGTTCAGTTTAAAATATAATTCTCTTGCACAGATTCCTCTTTCATACACTGCATCGTTTAAACAAAATTAAATGCAACGTAAAAGGCCAACACTGGTTTGTATAGTTGTGTAAAAACTCACTTACCTTGCATTTTATTAATGATGATGAATGGTGTGTTGAAAATACAATGCTCGCACCTTTTCTAAAATTGAAAATGCAGCACACAGGTTTTTGTAATTTTAATGCAGAGTTAATAAACTCACAATGGGGCTAACAAGCCCTGTGAACCGTTCATATTGAATCCTAAACCCCTTGCAACGCATGTACGCCTCTGTATAGGAATGTTTACATGTCACGTGATTATTGCGCCCAATGGAATTATCTCCTGCCCGCACATGCCAGAGACCATCAGCATTTCTACCCCCACTTCTTTCAATTCACTCTTCCCCTCTCCTTCTCTCCCTCTCACAGAGAGTATCAGCGTAATGCATATACACAATCTATAAAATGTGTAGGGTGAAAATATCATATGAATGTAATGAAGCCATTGCTACCCTCTCGATTCAATTCTGTCTCTCCCCCTCTCTCATCCTCTCCCTCTCGTAGAGAGTATTAGCGTAATGCATATACACAATCATAAAGTGTGTAGGGTGGCAAAATCATATGAATGTAATGAAACCATTGCTATTCCTCGGTTCAGTGCTTTCTCTCCCTCTTTCCTTCTCTCACCCTCGCAGGGAGTATCACTGTAATGCATTTACACAAGCTATAAAATGTGTAGAGTGAAAAATCATGGGAATGTAATGAAGCCATTGCTACCCTCCCGATTCAATTCTCTCCCCCTCCGCACTCTCTCTCTCTCTCACTCTTGACGAGTATCACCGTAATGTATATACACAATCTATAAAATGTGTAGGGTGAAAAAAATCATATGAATGTAATGAAGCCATTGTTACCCTCTCGATTTAATTCTCCCTCTCTCCTTCTCTCCCTCTCGCAGAGAGTATCAGTGTAATGCATATACACTATCATAAAATGTATAGGGTGAAACAATCATATGAATGTAATGAAGCCATTGCTACCCCTCGATGCAGTTCTCGCTCTCTCCCTCTTTCCTTCTCTCACCCTCGCAGGAAGTATCACTGTAATGCATTTACACAAGCTATAAAAAATGTGTAGGGTACAAAAAATCATATGAATCTAATGAAGTCATTCCTATTCTCTCGATTCAATTCTCTCTCTCCCTCTCTCCCTCTCGCAGAGAGTATCATCGTAATGGATTGCACCCTTTGTATTGCATAATAATCGCATTTTTGCTGCTATAATAAAAAAGTATTATATACTTTTTCCAACCCCGTCATTATGCCCCATAACATTCTTCTTCAGACTGTACTGCTCTGTCTAAAACCTTGTGTCTCCCCTCGACAGGCGATCCTTCGCCTGGCGCATTGGGGAACAAACGGTCTTTTTCACTGTCGTGAGACGTGTAGACTATGAATAACGAGAGCCCTGTTCTTTCGTCAAGTGGCTTGCAATAATGCTGTTTTTAGATATATTATTATATTGGTATGTATGCATATCCATAAACGCAACAGAAGTACACGTTTCTCGCATATACATCAGGAAGTGCTTCGCAGTTTTTTCTCCATGCAAGAGAATCAAGAAACGCTTGGAGGCTAGGGATGCAGTGGGGGAGGGAAATGTACAGGGAATGTTAACTTCTATTACAGAGAGGAATACACTGAGAGTTCTTTGATTTCACTGTTTGGAAGAGTCGCTCGGTACAAAGCAGAGAATGGAATGTAGAGCGTGGTGGGTGATGCAGGTGTGTGTGTGTTTAAGAAGACGTTAGGTATAAAGCAGAGAATGAGTGCAGAGAAGAGGGGACTGATGCAGGTGTGTGCGGGTTTCCTATCACACAGGTGTTAGGGTACTGCGGAATGCAAGTGGTAGGGAGAAATAGAACCGCGTCTGTCTTTGTCGGAGAGGATGACAAAGAAAAGACACGATAGCTACAATGACAATCAGGGTGGGCCGTATAACACAGAGATATGTCAGGCTTTTGTTCGACAAAAACAAAACTTATGGCACCTAGGTGGCCTCTGGAACGCAGGTATGGGGTGTGTGATCTTTCTTTGGGTAAAAATATCTGACACTGAGGAATGCAAGGGATAGGGGGAAATAGAACCGCGTCTGTCTTTTGTCGGAGAGGATAACAAAGAAAAGTCACAAACACAACAATAGCGATCAGTGTGGTCAGTATAACACAGGTGCATGTTACCTGTCATTTCCTTTGTCCCACAAAACAATACGAAAAATTTATGACTCCCAAATGCTCTCGGGAATGCAGCAGTGGGGGTGGTCTGTGTAAACAATAGGAGAGAGTGGAATGAGCTATTCATTAGCATCGGAAGTGTACTAGAAGCCAGATAGGGCGAACGACGCCAACTGACGTACCTTTGTTCCATAAAACAATACGAAAATTTATTACTCCCAGACAGTCTCGGGAATGCAGCTGTGTAGGTAATCTGGGTACAATAGGAGAGAATGGAATGAGGTATTCATTAGCATAGACAAGTGAGCAAAAACGCCCATGCTAACATTTTAAATGGCATATCAACCCTCCAAGGCTCCTGTAAAACCAAAAATACTCCCACCTCAAAAAAAAATAAAATACCAGATGCCAATGTATCCACCATTCAAGAGACAACAAAGCATGATTAATTACACTCCAATCATGACAATAGCAAACAGGGTGGGCCTATAACACAGGTTCATGTCACCTGTCAACCTTTTGTTCCGCTAAATAATACAAAATTTAATACCCCCATTGTCAACAAATATACCAGGGTCATGGCAGGTGGAAGGGTGTATTAATTAGCATATTAATTACAACTTCCTGCATACTAAGTGCTTCTGAACTCTCCTTTTATAACTACTCCAGCGTATAGCGTTCCAGTTCTTAAAAATTTTACTGTAGCTATTCCCTTTGCATCTATAACGAAATGTGCAATGTAGCTGTCTGCAATGGTTTATTGGATTAAAATAAAGTAGATATAAAAATAAACTTTCGTAAGAGTAATGCGTATATGCCGTTATAAGCGATAGAGGTTAGAGAAAGTTATGTGAATGTAACGCAATAGATTTTTACTCTTAGCAATAGCGTATGAGTATGATAATCAACCATCTCCAGATATTCACTTTACTTCATACGCAAGAGATAATGCTGACGCAGTTATTTGATGCAAATCAATGAAACACAAGTATTTGTTGATTTTGTGCTACTTACAGGAGGGTTCAGAATGATAGAACGTAAATTCTCTAATTTCAGATTTATGACAAAAATTAAGAGACGTTTAGGTATAGAAAGGCTACCAAGTTAGTTGCATGCTAAGGGTGTTAAATAAAACGTTTTTGTAGGCCCCGTCTGGTAGCCACTTTTTGTAAACATAAATATTAACAACAAATGTCTCTGTAAATTCCTCATAGGTATATTAACCTGCTATCTACTATGTTTTATTTCTGCAATCTGTTGGGTTATTAGTATGTTGCCTACTTTTTGGAGTTTATATTAAATACCTTAGAGTTACTTTTCATCTTGAATCATTAGTTCTAAGTAATTATGTTCAGGAATAAGAATCCTTTTTTCATTTTAATGTTTTGACCACTTTTAGTATTTATAATTAATCTTAAACAGGGCGGTTAAAACGGAAGAAAACATGTTAAACCAATCACTGACAAAATTTGTCAACCCTGCTTTAAGCCCGAGATAAATTATTAATTATTTGATCCTGGCATAAGAAACAAACATCTCTGTTTGAAGAAGCGGAATTAAAAACTGGATAATAAGTGAAATGTATATTGATGAGAAATATGAAACAATCGTCTATCAACTAAATGCCAAATAACATTTCTGAAATTAAGAAAAAACATAGAACTCTATTTATAGTGTTTGTAGAACAATAAACTATCAAAGGATTTACAGAAAAATATGTATAAACTCGTAACAAATCATTGGCAATACACAGCATTTGGCACATCTCTCACTGATGTTGACAGTATTACATCTGATACATAATAGTATGTTATGCAACAAGACTATAAGAGGAGTAAATAAGACGTGGGTATGTTTATGAAACTTTCAAAATTTTAAGTTTTTAGAAAAAGATCTTACCTTGTTAATAATTAAATGCTGATCGAATGACAGCACTGATGGCAGGACCTTGAGCATGTTTTTGCGAGTAGTGCAACAAATGACAGCACTATTGAGTCCACGCCGTATTTGTTGATTGTTGCAGGAAACTTGAAAGCAGCATACATTGAAGCAAAGGAAATGAACTGAATTTATTAGAATATTAAAATTACAATGAACAAGATTTATTTTAAATACACATAGTTCATTGTTTATCTAGGGAATGATTCCCAGTGGAATGTTTGAAGTTGGGACTGCTGCTTTGAAGGTGTTAAAAGGCGACAGAGTAGCCGCGCCCGTCGCCGAGTAAGAACATAATGAGGCGCTGAAGTATTATGGATGCCATGGCAGTTCAGTTACGTCACATGTAATCAGTGTTTTACAGTGTGGTGGACCAAAAAGCTAAATAAAAGGACACTGTAATGAATTTAGGCACTAAATTCAGTTATATCGGGATTAACCATTTTACTGCTAACGATATACACCTATATCCGTCAGAGCGCCATCTTCTTTCATGGTGGGTATGTAGGATAAAGTGGTTTCTTTTTTAATTGTGACGACAACTACATGCTCTAGCGTGTAACTGCTAGCCATTTTTAACTTTTATTTTGGATACGTATGTGATAATGGATTTCAATATTTACGGATAAAATGCCCTTGTTTAAATGCAATTTACGCATGTATTATCTGTCTATTTTAAATTTGCCATCTCTGTTGAATAATAATATCACTGCAATTGCTTCCAAAGAAGACGCGCACCGCGCAACCTTCAGCAGAAGTTAATGGAAAACAACTTCGTAAGTAATATAAAAGAGCAGCCTCAAAACGCACGGAAAGTATTCATCATAGAGAGAACAATGTTGGCGCGGCCTAGTGATGGAGGCGTGAAATATGTGGCAGTGAAAGTGTTTGTATCGCTAGTATCTAATGGTTGTATAGCAAGCTCTGAAAGATGTGAACAGGACATGTATACTAACTGAACAGTTCCAAAACTTTGAATAAGAGAATTAGCTGTAAGAGAAAACCATTTCTTTAAAAAATAAAGGATCGTCCTGTAGCTTACGAGTACAAATTTTTGGCCAAGTAAAAGCGTAAAAAAGAAGAAACAACAAGGAAGTGCCGAAATACATCATGTATGAAAACCTTTGCGGGTTTGTAAGCTCATTAGCACATACAAGAAAAGCACTGGATGTGCATCTTTTGTTATTCTTTGCTCTAATTAGATGAAACCATATTCTCTTAATTTCAAAGACCTTCTCATCTACCCTTCCGCCCTCTTTCACGGTTTACCTTTACCTTGTATTCCTCTAGTTTTCCTGTTTTATTCTTTCTATTTGTTATATATTCTTATGTCTGCTGAAAACTTGGTTCCATGTAGGTATGTATATAAAAATGTTCCTCCGGTTCTTATTATCCAAACGAGTGTGTCCAGACACTTTGGAGCTGCATGTTATACAAAGCATTGTTTTAGTAACATATGTTTTCTCATCGTTCTATTTTTATGACACTAGACACAAGTATTTTCTCTTTATCAAGCTGCTACATATATTTGGCAGTAGACTTCCTGCTTTTGTGCGGAACCTCAACTCTTTACAGAGTCTTCGGCTGCTGTGCTCTTTCCATTCTTAGTGCAGCACATTTAAGGCTAAGTCCATGCGCTTAATCCTGAAGGGTTTTGCTTATCTTTTGTATGGGTTCCTGGTCATTTCGGCGTGCCAGGCAACGAAACCGCTGATGCTCCTGTGAGAGCCGGAATTTTAGCGTCCAGGTATTTTACCTCCAAGTTAATTTTAGAGTTATTCTATCGTGCTGTAGTGCGGAATGGTCCATACTTCAACAAAATAAATTACGAGATATTAAATCACTCCCTCTTGCCTTGCTAGTTCCTCGCGTGTTTGTCGTCGCGAGGAGGTTTAGTACCAATGTGTATAGGGCACTGTAGTTTTTCATAGTCATTTGTTGTGAAGAATGAGATGCTCCTCAATGTGCTATATTTTGGGTAAAGTCTCTTCGTCCACCACGTGCAATTCTCAAACTTGAACGCTCTATTCAGTCGGCCAACTAACAGAACCCAAATCTATTGTTGTAGGCAATGCATTCACGATTTAAGAAGTTTTTAATTACCTTTGAGCTAGCAACTCCTTTGAACTTAAAACTGTATCTGCTGTTGATATCACAAAAGTTGCCCCTTTTAAATCTATTAGTTTTAATTCTGTTAACCAGAATTGTATATGGTTTTATGCATTCCAGATTAGAGTACTATTGAGAGACCAATGAACTATGAATAAGCGGCGCAGTGATTTTCCACTGAGCGTGTTGGCACGTGTTTCTCGCCGCTACTGACACTGGCTTTGCTCTGCTCTGAAGTATTTCGTTGACCGTGATGCGCTGTAGTTCAGTGTGAGTTTGGTGTAGTGCACTTGTTACGATTTATTGATTATGTCCTGTATTTAGTCACAATTATGGCTGAGTATATGCTTACTACTGCACAGCGTGTTTATGTATGATTCGTATGAGTTAACGCAGTAGCTCGTCAAGTTCAGAAAGATTTCCGGCTGTAAAAGTTTCAGACCGTACAGCAATCAACAATCAGTACAATCAATTTCAGATCAGAAATTTCTGAACACAGGTAGTTTCAGTCTAAGAAACATAACAGACAGCGTAGGGTTCGCACCTAGACGACATCGAGGCTTTCGCGTGGCTCTGTGCAAAGAGTTACTAAATAGTTGAGGTTAAACTCATGAAATAGCTGTGGCACATGCTCTTCAAGCAGGCGATCCTGTATGTAGCCGCACATTTTGTGAGTGGAGTCTCAGTAGTGTATACATTAGCGAACTAGACCCATATTTAATATTTTTTTTCGGACAAGGCCTGATTCCACCTTCAGGGATACCTAGAGGAACCAGTGTGAATTTGAGAGGAGAAATCGTTCACTGTTAGTGAAATCACATTCTTATACGAACGGTAGGAGTAGGAATAAGAGTACGCAGATGGAGGGTCCTCCAGAAACTGTAGCACAGCAACGCAAGTAGACGACAAGGGCCCTTTTTCCTTCTAACGTGACCTCTGTGAGGGAGGGATATGGGGAGACCCGAGGGCGACCAATCCGGACGACTATGTGCGCTCAAGGAAGTTCTCTAACGATTACAGATGGAGCACATCCTAGCGCCTGCTAGTCACGCCGCGCCCCGCGCCCCTTGACGTTTCCTATGGCCCGAGACACGCGCCCAGGAAGGGGGTCCCAACAGATAACTCAAACGCCGGAAGAAACTTTTCCAAAGTGCACAATCCGTCTCATATCGCAACACACCGAACGCCGTTGCCTGGTCCTTCAACCCTGAAGAAGATGAAAACTATAGAGATATAGAAGAGGAATTACCCCAGCATTCGCCTAATGACCCAGGGAAACCACGAAAAATCTATGAGTGGCCAGTCTGACAGAAATCGAACCCGGGACTTCCCGAATGCGAGCCTTACACGTTACCGCGGAGTCATCTCGCTCAGTTCACAACAGTTGGATTGGCAGCGATGTTTTGAGGATACATTGCAGTCTGAAAAAGATGAGGAACCATGCCAATAAAAGAACATGATAAGGAAATTACAAAATACAGGTGATTTGGTTGTGGTAGACGGCCATCCTATGGTAGTTGTTTAACACTGTGGTTGTAGCTGACCATGCAGCACCTGTCCCAAGTGCTGCAACCAGTGCTCGAGCGAATCGTGTAGCCCATGATCAACTGCGCGATACAGTGGTTGTCCAATTCCACCTATGCAGCAACTCAAACCTCAAGATCCACAGCAAGGTCTTGCTTTTACCCTTCGACTTTTGGCACAGGAAGTGAAAAACATGTGATGATAACGGGACCGGTACGTCGTGTGTCAAATGGCAACTATCATACATAGCTTGTACAGTGCCACATTTCGTCTGAAAACTTTCTCTACCGCTTACCTATGGTAGGTATTGCTTTGACGGAAGATGCTTGAACGTTTCCGATTCTTCATTTGCCTTTCCCTTCGCGATTATAATAGTGGAGGTGTAGTTTATTCATGCATGAATGCGAATGACCGAGAGGGATAGCTCAGGCAGTGGATTCGGGAGGTCTCGCGTTCAAACCCCTGGGGCCACCAATCTGTCGCTAGGCGAATGATGGGTTGGATAAGCATTGAGCTGATCACCTATCCCGGATATGCTACGATCCAGAGTTTGCTTGCTCCTCGACAGGGTACTGGCCACAGACATTGGCTTGTAAGTCCTTGGACAAGGAGGATAATGCGTTAAAGAAGCGGAAGAAGCGTTGTTTAATTTGAAATTATTTTTAGGTAAAATTTAATGGGTATAAGGTGTAAGTGTATCTCATTAGATCTTTAGAAAACGTTACGTGTGTGTGTTTGTGTGTATGAAATAGGCAAATCAAAAATGAAAATTCAGATAAATCTCAAACTTCATATCTAAACCCAGCGTCTAAAAAGTGTGTGATATGAAGATTTTCGCGAAATATCCTCCGTCCATGACCATTCTTCACATGGAAAATATTTTTTCTCAAAAACGGCTCTAACGACTTAGTTTAAAATAGCTAATGTTTGAGATATTTATACAAAGAATAAAATGTACACCTTCAATTTTCTGTAAATATCCTGTGAATTGCTTACTATTCTGACGGGATGTTTTAGTTTGTAAAACTTGGAAGCCATTAAATATAAAACAGGAAAAAATGCAGATCACATGTAAATATACCATTTATATCAAATAAAGATGATCGTTACAGTAACCATTTTGACATACGTTGTTAGTCTCAATTTCCTCCAATTTTACGTCATTCGTTTTTTGAAGTATTGAGTCAGCATTCTTTTGTGAAGTAATGCAAAGGGTACATATGTAGCGTCAAAGCCAGCATAGAGCGACTTACTTTTGAAACATTTGACTGTCACTTCAGCGTTGTGTATGCTCCTGTGTACCTACTAAAATGTGTAATGAAGCCACTTGGGAGCATATATCTTGATTAACAGAAAGTACGCAGAACAACATCTGCTTTATGAATAATCGTACCATATCTATGAAAATAAAAGATAGCAGGTGGAGAAAGCCCTGCGATTGTAACATTTTTCTTATGTAATTCACTGGGCATTCCATAATTAGCTTAACTACCAAATATCACACCGTACGTCTTAATACCACATTAGCCGCTAATTGTGCATCACTTTTATTGTAACCTCCTGGTATTCACACATGATAGTTTCCTGCCCATCAATTACTTTCATCTGTTTAACCTTTTTTATGTTTCAAGATTGTAGGAGCAGGCGACGGCAATTGGTGCGTGGCGTCGGGACGGTGGAGTTTGCACTGTGTAAAGGAATTCTCTCTGGCGCTTGGATGCCCCTTCCTATGTGATGCTCCTTCACGGGAAGTCCTTCCCAGGTTGAAGATATCGTAGGCAGGCTCGCAGCGTCGGGATTGCTGTCCTCAGAAATCGTTAGGAACCCCGTCTTTGCTAGTCTTCAGGTGTGCCCTTCATCCCTTCCTGCCAGGGATCACGTAAAAGACAATGGGCCTACTGAGATGGCTTAAGTACGGTGCTGAATTCCAGTGACTGTGGACCCATTTCGTCTGCCTATCGTATTAGCATCAAGTGGTACAGTGCGGGCGTTTTAAGGTGAGTCCACAGACCGCTATATGCATAGCACGCTGTACTGCAGTGACCTCGGTACTTTTCCGATGCGCAACTGGCAGTGCCTGATGCGTTCAAGGTCATATTTATCACCTGTGTTGATGCTGTAAAGAGAGTTGACATAGTGTATCTCAAAGGTAAAAGTTTATTCAAGACAAATGTGTTGTGTGTATTTGTTAATATCTTATTAGTCCACTGCAATGCCTGCCGACAAATTCACGCTTGAACAACGAAATGTTTTATTACGATACATACGTAAAAACAGAATTATGTAGACAATTTCAGGAGAAACTTCCCGGTATGCCAGTTCTAGGCAGAGAAACTGTTAGACGTCTGGTTAATAAGTTTAGGACAACAGGATCTCTAAAGCTAAACCTAAGAAGAGAAAATGAGGAAACAATTGATGCATTCTATTTGTGGAGAGCCCTAAAAATAGTTTAAAGTAACCATACCATAGGCTAATTTAAGGACAATATAAAAACAAAAACTATGAACATTACGCAAGAAGAACTTATGCGTCGAATAGAAATTTCATTCAAAGATGCCAGGAATGCCTTCACGCAGATAGACACCACTATAACAAGATTAGTGCTCATTATAGTGCATGTTACTATCACTCTAAGTAATACGGGAGTAACAAAAACCCAGTGTAGTAGTGTGCGGAGCACGCATACACACGATCCATAGTCTCACTACGGTATATAAGGCGACATCACAATATCTGTTTTGATGTTTTAATGCATAGGCCCTTCTGTTCACTCTAAAATCGCGGGTCACCCGACACATTTCCTCCCTGATCGTTTATGGACGGTCTTGTTCATTAGTCTCACGCACTATCATTTATTTTGAAAGCGTTCTTCGTTGCACTTCAGCTGTCCTCTCATGCCGTGTTTACTGCTTCCCTACAGGTTTTCATTTTCAACGCGCAAACCCCGCTCATCTATTAATTTTCTTCAAAACCATTCATAGCTTCCTCTAGCAGATATCTTGAAGAATAAGTTGTCTGCCAAGTTTAGTCACGTATTCAAATGTCTGTGGTAATAAATTCCTTCACTGTTAACTTTCACTGCTGGAATTTTGAAACAAGACGCCTGGAACTGCTTTCTCAATTTTCTTCTGAAATAAATTTCATAATGCACTCAACTTGAGAACGGTCATTTCATATTCATAATCCATTGTACCTATAAATCAAAGAGAAAGAAACAAAGGAAGACATGGGTAAGAATATTGTCTTAGATTTCAGAATATTGTACACTGAGTAATCAGTTTTAAAACATTACATTAATTGTATTTTTAAAGCTAGATTTTAACCTAGGCAATATTCAGCAAAGTGCTGGATTTCTGAAAAATAATTTTTTTAAATTGTTAATATGCACTATGGTTTAATGGATTGGTTATCAATAAATATGTAAGGGTAGAATGAAAGGAAATTTCGATGAATATTTGAGTGCCTCAAATTTCCAAAAAGTTCCTTATACACAATATTCATTGTATCACCGTGTTGACAGAAGAAAAGGAAATAATATATCTATGAGTTCAGTTAGCTGCCATTAGAAAATTTGTTTGAATTAATAACATTTCAAATGTCAGTAATTGCCTTTAACAACAGAATATTAAAGCCACAAACCTGAAAATGAAAAAGAAGGAAGCGTATGAAGCAAGTAAATAAAATTATTTAGCATTAACTACCAAAACTCACAATAGAACAGTAATTATCTTAATTATCTTATTAATTTAAGAGTGTATTTCTTAGAAACTTTCTCTCTCTCATTAAGGAACTTATAAGTAACTATTTGAAAATTCAAGCCAATAACAAAGTAACAAGGAATATCTCGAAAATAGTTAACTCCACACAAAAAATGTAATAATATAAACTGTGTGCTTTAATAAGATTTACATTTTATTTATTTATTTATTTATTTTGGGTCGCTTTAACAACTATGTCATGAGTGACCACGTAAAATACATATAACATTGCATTATCTTCCAGTACAAAGTATCGGAAATAACAAATGAATAAAAATATTTTAAGTACTTCTCATTATTGGTATTCATTTATAATAGCATTAAAACAGTGGTTAAAATATAAAAACAATGGAATACATTATACAATGAAGGTTGAGTATAACGTTGAAATACTGACAATTTTAAATAACTATTGTTTTATAAACAATGGATTACATATTGGAGTAGAAAAAATATCTAAACATTAAAAGCCAAACATAAGGAAGAAATCTCACAATAACATTGATAATTCCATGCCATGGATAAATTTAATAATGTTGAAAACAGCTGTAGAGTCACTCATTGTTTCCTTTTGCCTGGAGGAACTTTGCATTTTGGTCTATAAGGTTCTAAATGTTGCTTTTAAATATATGTTTTATTGTAAAGGTTACTCTGCAATGGTTACACACAGTAGTTTGACTTTTAGTTAGGTCAGTTTCGAATGAGCAGTTCGTAACCGGGGATAAATTATCTGCTCTTTCTGTCTTTAGGTGGATTGGATTATTGCTGAATATTGAGTTCCTGATTCAGAAATTGGGGCAAGTTTTCGTCCATTCAGTATTTCACAGTTTTTTGTTTACACTGCTGAGATGTGTGTTGAGATGGAAACTGATTTTTCATTTCGACCGGTGAATGTTGTTTCCTTGGCTGCTTGTTCAATACCAGTATCCACAGAAAGTGAATTTCGTTGTAAAGCTGATTCATTTTTTCAAATTTTAGTTTCTTGTTTCCATGACTTATGATGCTTTCAATTACACTGCGCGAATCTGTACAAATTGGAAATTTCAATTGTTTGAAATTTTTAATTATTTCAAACATTTTCTAATTGCGAAAGCCTCACAAAAGAAGACCGAGCATATACCATTTAGTTTGTATTTGATTACGTCATCATTGTATGCAACTGCACATCCTGAACCACTTGAGGAACGGAATCCATCCGTGTAAAACTTTTGAAGTCATTGAATTTATCCAATGATTCACTGAAGAGAGTTTATAAATGCAAACATTAGTTTCAATTTTATGGTTAACCATTGGAGTCGTTTCAAAGAACTATTTGCTATGGTGGTTCTTTTGTGGAATTTTTTTTCGGGAGAAGTACATTAATTTCTTTCAGATAAGTATTTAGACGATGGTAGAAACGTTTGGGGTAAGTTTTACTTCTCTAATAGCTGATAACAAGTCGATTGGAAAAAACATTTTTACACACAGGAGTTTCTGAGGTGTGTGAGATTTTTGCAGCATATTCAAAGGTAAGCTTTCGATCTTCTAACCGCAATGACTCTTGGTTGCTAAAAATTATACTGGTTCTGTATGCTCCAATGTCTGCTACATAAACAGGGTTTGAAGAGTTAAGAAGATGGTTCTTGGCTGAATCGTAAACAATGACTCCTTAGTCTAACTTGGATCGAATTAAAGCATTATGGATGTAATCGCAGATTTGTCGCCCCCAGCTATAACTAGAAGGAGCCTTTATTACACTGGGTCTGCGTAGACATTAATTCGTTGACATGTGGTTTCCATGTCAGTTGATTATTATAAAATGTCCTTCCAAATATTGTTACTGTAGAAGGATTTTCTAACGCTTCAGATCCTAGTGATAGTTATATCGCGTCCCTCATTTTTTCCTTGACTTACTGAACACAATAATTGTTGCGGCATGCTTGTTTCTTGCCCATTGCACAGTATTGCGAGGTCATTGGCGAATATGTTAATTTTAGCTGGCTTAAGAACCATTTCACTCATTTCATTTATGGAAACAAGAAAAAGAGTAATGTAGGAACTGATCCTTGTATTCCATTCTATAGTTCAAATATGTCTGATAGCTGATTACTGAATTTTACTTGAATTTATATGTTTACAATGAATTGTAGTATCTATCTATTAATTCCAAAGTCAAATTAAGATTTTGTCTATATCTTATGGTTTACCAATAACACAAAAGTTCAGAATAAAGGGAACTTCAGGGGCTATTTCCAGGAAATTCAAGATATGCATTTCATT
The DNA here is from genome assembly GCA_030765065.1 of Deroplatys truncata. Classification (NCBI taxonomy): domain Eukaryota; kingdom Metazoa; phylum Arthropoda; class Insecta; order Mantodea; family Mantidae; genus Deroplatys; species Deroplatys truncata. The sequence goes on from CM060976.1 coordinate 18,943,142, forward strand.
TAGAATGAAAATATATTAAAACATATTGCATTTTAAAGAAAATCCTTAGAAGCATTTTTGAGAAAATCAAAATTTTCGAAGCATTTTTCATCTAAAGGGTAGTTTGAGGTGAGGGTTCTCTTGAAAATCTTAGTGTCGCATCCTTGGAAGATGCTGAACTTAAATACCAAGTTTGGTATGTATCTCTTTTTAAAAATGCCTTTTTTAGATTCAGGGAATCTAGATATCGAATTATTGAATGGAATACAATACTAGTAGAGAAAGTAAAACACTTAATATGTCTCTACGAAGCCGTAGGTTAGCAGCTAGGATGGAGGTGAGGTCCTATTCTTGTGCTGTTTTTTCCAGGGAGGAAACTCCAAAATGACGACGTAAAATGCGACGAGAGCGCAGAGCAGCTGGAGCTGTAATCGAAACTGCCACGGGGCGATTACAAAAGAACGCGCATGTTTGAACCGGAGCCAAAAAGAGACATCATAACTCATGAGCTAACACGTCTTGTTCTGATAATGAGCGCGATGACTGACTAACGAACAACATCTGTCACTGTTCTTGCTCGCTACCGAGCTCTACACTAACTAGAGGAATGTCCAACTTCAGTAGCGTAGAGTCAATCCCGTGGGAAGTAACATTTGCTAGAAGCTATTGCACACTCAATATAATGTCTCTTCTTATTTTGTGACAAACAGCTTTTACATTCACGTTCTCTTTGCCAGAGGCGGCTGGTGACTGAAATTTGGTGGTTCACAGAGTTAGTTATCGCTGAGATTTGAACAGGGCCCGCAATCTTATGTGTATATAGATTGTTATCATGGGTCCCACATTATGAAAATTAGGTCATTGTGTTGTCATTTTACACTGGTCTACATTTTAGGCCATTTATTAATTTCTCTACTACGTATAGTAAGTAGGGGAAGTATTGTATTCCACCCAAAAATTCGATACCGAGATTTCACTGGAAATACATGTTTTGAGACTCCCTGAATCCAAAAAAAGCATTTTTGGAAACATGTCCGTGTGTGTGTCTGTGTGTCTGTGAACAGCATAACTCAGAAACGAACAGTTGGATAAACGTCAAACTTGGTATTTAGATTCACTATCGTACAGAAATGCGACACGAAGGTTTTCAAGAAAATCCCCCCACACCAGACTACTCTTTACATGGAACATTTTTCGAAAATTTTAATTTTCTCAAAAATGGCTCTAACGATTTTGATTAAAATATCATATGTTTAAGATATTTTCATGACAAATGAAATGTATATCTCGAATTTTCTGGGAATGTCTCCAAAAGTATTCTTCATTGTGAACGACTTTTGCATAACTGGTAAACCATAAGAGATAGACAAAATTTTACTACACAAAAAATGTAGATCGCGTTAAAATACACAATTTATGTCATATACATTTTTGTTGTTCAGTGAACCATTTTCGAGATATTGCTTTTTATTCCCTTAAATTTTCCAATACTTATACTTTTTCTAAAATTCGTTATTCATTTTTTATGTCCTGGACATGCAAAGAGAATAGAATGCGCCACATAGTAACCAGCGCTTAAAAATTTGACTATCGCTTATAACCTACCATATTCCCCTTGCATCTACAAGAAAATTAGCAATAAGATTGACATCTCGATATCTCGAGTAACATGAAGCATATGGAGAATAGGCGTTTGTAAACATAGTTTGTACAAGAATAGAGAAAGTCATGTGAGGGTAACACATCAGATTTTTTTCCATTTTACGTCATTATATTGTCATTTTCTTGTCGTTCGCGTCTTTATTTAGTAATTTTTTGCATTTACTTTGAGTATATCAATATTTCAATATTATTCACATTACATATGGATAACGTTTCAAACATCAGAAATTTAATTATTCAACTGAGAAATAAGCCTAACTTTGTACACATTTTACTCTCATTCTTGGTGAAAAATCACATTCCTACTTAACGGTTAGATTGCTTGAACCCACAGCTGCTGTCAGAGTAGCAGGTCATTACTGTTATTTGTTCATGTCCCAAACTATGGATGAGACAGGTGAGATTTCCCTTTGTCGCGTTGATAAGTAATTACAGGCAGGTTGCTATTGCTCTTGTCCTTGCATTGTGTCATAGGCTGAGAAGTCCTCTTCGTTCGCAATAAATGTTATATAACGTGAGAACTCGCTACTTGGAAAACAATTTCCTTAATTTTCTTGTCAGGCTCTTTAAACAAAAACATGAAACAAATATATCTTAATTAATTTTTTTAAATTATCTCATCATTATTTTATACCTCCTTTTTTACTTTCTCTACTACGTATAGTAAGTAGGGGAAGTATTGTATTCCACCCAAAAATTCCATACCGAGATTTCACCGGAAATACATGTTTTGAGACCCCTGAATCCAAAAAAAAACATTTTTGGAAACATGTCCGTGTGTGTGTGTGTGTGTGTGTGTGTATGTGTGTCTGTCTGTGAACAGCATAACTCAGAAACGAAGAGTCGGATAAACACCAAACTTGGTATTTAGGTTCAGTATCTTCCAGAGATGCGACACGAAGGTTTTCAAGAAAATCCCCTCTTCCCAGATTACCCTTTACATGGAACATTTTTCGAAAATTTTAATTTTCTCAAAAATGGCTCTAACGATTTTGATGAAAATATCATATGTTTAAGATAATGTCATGAGAAATGAAATGTATATCTCGAATTTTTTGGGAATGTCTCCAAAAGTATTCTTCATTGTGAACAACTTTTGCATAACTGGTAAACCATAAGAGATAGACAAAATTTTACTACACAAAAAATGTACATCGCGTTAAAATACACAACTTATGTCATATACATTTCTTTTGTTGAGTGAACCGTTTTCGAGATATTGCTTGTTATTTCCTTAAATTTTCCAATACTTATACTTTTTCTCAAATGCGTTATTCATTTTTTTATGTCCTGGACATGCAAGAGAATGGAATGCGCCACATAGCAACCAGCGTTAAAATATTTGACTATCGCTTAAAAGCTACCATATTTCCCTTGCATCTACAAGAAAATTAGCAATAAGATTAACTTCTCGATATCTCGATTAACATGAAGCATATGGAGAATAGGCGTTTGTAAAATTAGATTGTACAAGAGTAGAGAAAGTCATGTGAGTGTAACACATCAGATTTTTTGCATTTACTTTGAGTATATCAAGATTTCAATATTATTCACATTTACATATGGATAACGTTTCAAACATCAGAAATTTAATTATTCAACTGAGAAATAAGCCTAAATTTGTACACATTTAACTCGCATTCTTGGTGAAAAATCACATTTCTACTTAACGGTTAGATTGCTTGAACCCACAGCTGCTGTCAGAGTAGCAGGTCATTACTGTTATGAGTTCATGTCCCAAACTATGAATGAGGCAGGTGAGATTTCCCTTTGTCGCTTTGATAAGTACTTACAGCCAGGTTGCTATTGCTCTTGTCCTTGCATCGTGTCATAGGCTGTGAAGTACACTTCAAAATAAATGTTACACAACGTGAGAACTCATTACTTGGAAAACAATTTCCTTAATTTTCTTGTCAGACTCTTCAAACAAAAACATGAAACAAATATATCTTAATTAATTTTTTTAAATTATCTCATCATTATTTTATATCTCCTTTTTTACTTTCTCTACTACGTATAGTAAGTAGGGGAAGTATTGTATTCCACCCAAAAATTCGATACCGAGATTTCACCGGAAATATATGTTTTGAGACCCCTGAATCCAAAAAAAGCATTTTTGGAAACATGTCCGTGTGTGTGTGTGTGTGTGTGTGTCTGTGAACAGCATAACTCAGAAACAGTCGGATAAACACTAAACTTGATTTTAGGTTCAGTATCTTCCAGAGATGCAACACGAAGGTTTTCAAGAAAATGCCCCCACTCCAGATTACCCTTTACATGGAACATTTTTCGAAAATTTTAATTTTCTCAAAAATGGCTCTAACGATTTTGATAATTCTTTCACCATTTAAACGCCCAATTCTTTCTGACAGATATGGGGCTATAAAGCGCCTTCTAATTTCATTTCATAAAGATTAAAAATAAAATCTTTAAACATGAAACATTTGCTACACTGCAAACGACCAGACCCAGAAAATTAAAACGAAGGATCTGGCGGGAGTCTACAAAGAAGCAATATGACTAATGATGTAAAACCAAGCTCCAACCATTTGAAAACAGCAGCTGCAGAATTATTAAAAGGTTTTCCATAATTTATATACTAAGATTATATAGGCAGAATATTCTGTGAGTGATTTTATACTTCTCTACCACCTAAAAGACGCTTTCTTTCCGACGACATGGGCTATAACAGTCTCTAATTCAACAAAGAGTAAAATAGGATTTACAAGGCCTACATATTAGAATACGAACATGTTGAACTATAATAGAACATGCTTTCTAGTATGGTTTTGAGTTGTTCAGTTGTTACTCTACAGAGATTTCGTGTAAATACAAAGCCGGTTGTATTTAATTCCAAGCAATATGCACAGACGGACACAGTGTAACAACTGAGCCTTGAAGGAAGGCAAACAGAAGACAGAGCGAAACCAACAACAATTCGTTTCCGCTTATAGTGGAACGATATGTGTGTGATATGTATTTCTTTAATTAACATGTTATCAAATACTGAGAAACAGCAAAGCCTTGAAAGAATATTAAGGAAACAGAAGAGAGAGTGAAACAAACGAAAATGTGATTCTATATATAACACAAGGATACATAGTAATGTATAAAAGCCCAAGACTGGGAAACAACAAATTGTGTGTACACAATATTTTATTCTTTAGTTTTATCAATGTGTGTGATAAAACAGCATCAAAACCTCTTTGTTCAAATTCTACAGAATTATGCAGTTAAAGGAGGGGCCCTGGAATCGGGGCAGAACACCACACGCAGGCCAGTCAGACCATTGTGCTTCCAGTGTGACCCCTGGGAGGAAAGGATGAGCGGAGATACTCGAAGGGCGACCAGATCCGGATGCCGACGGACGCAAATATGGACGGGGTCCTTAACGTTTCCAGATATAATGCATCCGCCGCTGCACGGTTCCTACCCACAAGCCACAACCTCCAGGAGCCCCATGCTGAGGAGAGACCTAACTGAGCGGTACCGCAGCGATGGAGAAGAAACCTTTACAGAGCGCAAGCCACCGTCCAGCCGCAACTCGCCGAGCACCGTCACCTGGTCCGAGAACCCTGAAACAGATGACAAGGAAGATAATGGGAACAGGAAATGAGAGGAAGGAGAGCGGTGGTAGAGGGTGAACCACCCCAGAATTCGCTTGGCGACCCGGGGAAACCACGAAAACGCATGGGCTAGAGTGTTCGGTCGCCGGGGATCGATCCCGGAACCTCCCTATGCGGGCCTTAGACGTAACCGCCTGAGCCATCCCTGTAGTTAACTCAGTAAGCAGTTAAGTTTTCGTATGCCAAAAATTTTAATAACTCTTCTATAAGTAAGTTTTTTTTTCCATATTTCTTTGAATGTTGTAATGTTTTCTAAATATGTAAGGTTCCTTCCAACATCTCTCTGATCAGTTCATCAGTTCATGTACAGACTCAGGACTGCCTAAAGCGCATGAGTTGTTTTGACACCGGTTGCGGTCAGAACCAGTGCTTGCCCTTTGCTACGTAATGTTCTGACAGTATCTTGGAACATTCAAAAGTTTATTGAACTTCCTGAATGTAGCACGCGGATGCAGTCAAAGTTTATTGAAACGCATTGTCAATCAGATATCCTTAATGCGCATGTTCAGACTGTTATTGGAACAAGCTTATAAAGGGACAGAATTATTCCCAGCGTAACATCGCAACTTATTCCTATAGAAGAATATTTATTCATGTTTAACAACTTTAAACACTATTCATTTACATGATTGCATCTATATGCCAAGAGTAACATTTCTAAATCACTAGCTTGGACAGAACGATAGATCCTTCATATCCACCAATTTCACCCTATTCCGTTGAATACTGATATCAGGGGAATGTGGTTTCCCTTAATGTGAAAATTGTGGAGTGGATGCGTTATTGAAAATTGCTGCACCAAAGTAATAGTATCCATTGCATTTATCTAACCATATGATGAGAAAGAACATTATGCTAATAAAACTCAATTTAATTTTAATTTCTAAGAACAAATAAATAACGCTAATTCAATTAATTTAAGGTTTACAAAAATTACGTTCATTATGGAAAATCCTTCCTAATAATACTTTTTAGTACACGTTCTCTAAAACAGCTGCTTGTCGAATTAACACGCCTGAAAAATAGTACTTTAGTGGCCTAGGCTATCATGGAAACCTTTAGCGCCGTAATAAACTGCATCCAGATAGCAGCCACCAATCATACCAACTTTAGCAGGGTTTTAAACAAAATATTTGAGCATAAAACAAGAAATATAAACCACTATTGATTTTTACTCATAATCTTTAGGAGCATTTTTCACAAAACAGCTTATAATTTAAAACCTAATATAAGTTAACATGTTTTATTGAAATCGGTATCACATCTTCGCTCACAAAAGAAACACTGCACCAGCAATATATTCCTTCTGTTACTGCTGTGGAGGTTTTGCAGCTCCGATTCAACGTTTCTGGCTCCAACTGAAATTTTCTCACCTATTTTTCGTCACAAGTTTGTTGTTTAGAGACGAGCGCTCAGAATAAGCTCTACATCCGCATCTCATATTGTTACGGCCCTAGGCCTTGGTACGATTCATAGCTTAGGATTCAGGTGGCTGTGAAAATATGTCAACAAATGACTGACTATGCCTTTTATATTTATTTTATATTCTTTATTTACAGGTTTTCCACTTTACAGCAGTTCCCTCTCAATTCCCACTTTCCAGAGATTCCTATCTTCCCGTTGCTCTTCTTCCCCCTCTTCATCTGTCACCATATATTCCCTCATATCATATTCTTCTTGCTCTTCCCCACTGTCCTCTACCTGGCACCTTCAATTTAAGCCTCGTTTAGGTCACCGTCCGACATTCTTGTACATGTCCATACCATTATAGAGCTCTTTTTTATATTCTGTCTATAACAGTTTCTTGTGCATCCATGTAGGTGTTCCTAACATGTTGCAATCTGGATATTCTCATACTTCTTCGAAATCTGTCAATTTCTGTCGTTAAAACTCTTTTCTGCATCCTTCCCTAATGTCCAACTTTCGGACCTATAAGTAAGTATACTTTCTATTATTACTTGTAAACGTTGTGGTTTGGTGTTTCTGGTCAAATTACTATTCCATAAAAAACTATTCAGGGATCTAATCGCCTTCGTTGCACAACTTACCCTGCTGCTAATATCATTTTTACAGGTGCCAGTTTTATCTATTACAGATCCTAGATACTTAAATTGCTCCACACATTTAATTACCACATTTATTTGCAAATCTTCCGAAACGCCTCCAGTTACCATACATTCAGTTTTAATGGCGGTTATTTTTAATCCGCCTACTTCAAATGCATATATTAATTTCTTGGTCATGTATTCTACATCATCTTCTTTGTCCTGTCCTATTATAATCTGGTAATCAGGAAATAGGAAACTGTGCAGTAAACGGCCATTTGTATTTAATCCCATTCCCCTACATGACTTATTCCACTTTGTCAATACCTCTTCTATAAATATCTTAAACAATGTAGGTGACATCCCACATCCTTGTCTTAATCCTTTTGTTGTGAGAAATTTCCAACCTTAGCAGTTGCCTTGCATTTACACATTCTTTTCATAAAATGTATAAGGGGTTTAGGTATTCCAAAATTGTCCATTGCTACCCATTGTCTATTTATAGGCACAGAATCATATGCTTTTTCAAGATCAATAAATACTATATGCACTTCTTATCCCTTAAACATTTTTTCTGTAATTTGCTAATCACAAATACATTATTCAAGCATGATTTGCCTGCTATAAGGCCTGCCTGCTCTTCCGATATTTTGTCTCATATTAGTTCCTCTAATCTAATTTAATAACTGTGGTTAAAATTCTACTAATTGCTGTCATAACACTAGTTCCCTATAGTGTGTTGGATCTCTTTTATTCCCTTTATTTTTATATATTGCACTAATATATTATAGCTTCCAATCATCCGGGATAGAATCTCCTTCAATCACTTGATTAAAAAGTCTAGTTAAAATTCTTATAATGCCTGGACCACTATATTTAATTAATTCTATTGTTATTCCTACCGGGCCTGCGACTTTCCCATTTTTTTGTTATTCTCAAACATTTTGTACCTCTTCTTCTCTTATAGGTTTCATTAAATCACCTTTCCTATTGTCTTTTAAGTTAAAATCCAAAATTATTTTCTCGATTCTGTTAAAAGCATTTTAAAATACTTCTGAAAAATTTCCATTGGTACTAAATTTAAACTCTTTGTCCTATTATTATTTCTCATATTTTTAATTGCCCTGCATTCTTGGGCTGACTTTGTGTACACCACAGTATGTTCAATTTCTCCACAAACCCTATTCCACATTTCTTTCTTTCTTTTGTTTGTTTTATGTTTATGACTTATAATTTGACCTGCCTTTTCAGTTTATTATATATTTGATGATCTTTATATTTTATTTTTTTTGGAACTTAAATACTTTATGTATGCGTTTTCTTTTTTGGTATTATGTCCGGGTTTTCGGCATTCATCCAATGGTTTTTATATTGTTTGCCATTTTCTATGCCAAAGCCTCCCTTGCTGCTTCATGGATACATTTTTTCAGATGTTCATATATACTGACAGAATTCCAATCTTCTTCAAGTTTCAATTCTTCAGTGAGACGCCGAGCATGTAAATTCTTAATGCTCTCATCTTGCAGTACAAGTACATTTTATCGATAATTTTCTAACTCATTTCTACATTTCAATCTTTATTCACATCATACCTGCTATTCTAGTTGACAGCATATAATGGTCCATTCTCCATTCTGGCCCTATAACATCTTGGACGATAATATTTCTCTTTTTCCTAAATATTACATCGATCTAAGGCCTTTAGTGCGTTGTTCTAACATATACCTATGTATATCACGATGTTTAAAAACCGTGTTCATAATAATGAAATTCACTTTACATTCCTCTTTTAAACGTTGTCGATATCTTCTCCATATGGACCAACATCATCGTCTGTCCCTTTTCCAACTCCACTGTTCAAATCTCCTATAATTATTAGTTCTTTCCTTTGAGAGACCCTTTCTACCAATTCGGTAAATTTTTTGAAACAATGTTCCTTTATTATTTGTGGTACGCCATTTGTTGGGATATATGTACCAATTATAACTATATCTTTCCCATACATTGTTAGTTCCGTAACTATAAATCTTTCATCTACTTTTTACTTTCTCTACTACGTATTGTAAGTAGGGGAAGTATTGCATTCCACCTAAACATTTGATACCGAGATTTCACAGGAAATACATGTTTTGAGGTGCACTGAATGCAAATAAAGCCTTTTTGGAAACATGCCCGTGTGTGTGTCTGTGTGTGTGTCTGTGTGTGTGTCTGTGTGTATGTGTCTGTGGACAGCATAACTCAGAAACGAACAGTCGGATAAACACCAAACTTGGTATTTGGGTTCAGTATCTTCCAGAGATGCGACACGAAGATTTTCAAGAAAATCCCCCCACCCCAGATTAGCCTTTAAATGGAACATTTTTCAAACATTTTAATTTTCTCAAACATTTTGAATAAAATACCATAAGTTTAAGACTATTTATGGCAAATGAATTGTATATCTCGAATTCTCTGGGAAGGTCTCCAAAAGTATTCTTTTGTGAACGACTTTTGCATAACTGCTGAACCATAAGAGATAGACAAAATTTTACTGCACAAAAATGTAGATCGCGTTAAAATACACAATTTATGCCATATAGATTTCTTTTGTTGAGTGAACCATTTTCGAGATATTGCTTGTTATTCCCTTACATTTCCCAATACTTATACTTTTTCTCAAATGGGAATTCGTTATTCATTTTTTTTGTCCTGGTAATGCAAAGAGAAGGAATATAGCAACCAGCTCTTAAAATATTTGACTATCGCTTAAAGCCTACCAATTCCCGTTGCATCTACAAGAAAATTAGCAATAAGATTAACATCTCGATATCTCGATTAACATGAAGCATATGGAGAATAAGCGTTTGTACAAGAGTAGAGAAAGTCATGTGAGTGTAACACATCAAATTTTTCCATATGTTTTATTAAAGCTCCCCATTTCTTCTTAATCAAAATGGACACTCTTTAGGCTCTTTCCGATTTCTCCGCATCACTTCATACATGTATATATTCTCCAGACATTTATTGACCCTCCCCTTTTCTTTTAGTTTCTGTCAAAACTATTATATCTAACCTCCTTTGTGTAACCTCGTTAAGTATTTCATCATACTTAGTCTCCGGACCTTGTATGTTCCAAGTTGCGAAATTCATTGTCTTTTTTCGTAGCCAAAGTCTATTCCTATCGATCTGTCCGGCTTTATCTACTTTTGCAGGAAACGTAACAATTATTTTTATATAAGGGTTGTCAAACCTTTGCCAACCCCCGCACTTGGAGGACCTGACCAGTGCCTCATCTGCTAGTTTTCGGGATTCCTATCGGACCTTCCGTAGTGGTCACGGTAACTAGACCCCACATACATCACCCCAATAGGCTACTCTGTACTTCCTGTTCCTCACTCCTCGGGACGAGAACCCCTGAGGTCTTTCATACGTATACAATACTTATATTACACTTACTTATTTTATTTAATAAAACTAAGGGAATTTTTACTACAAACTATGTATTCTATGCATTATGTACGCAAAAGATTTAGCCGACACGTGAAGTATTTCGGACGAGACGTAAATTTTACGTACTTGATACATAAATCACTATGAATTGCGCTTCCTATTAATTTAAAAGTGCTTTAGGACTGCAAAATCTTGATGCTTTTAGCATTACATTGTATAACCTTGAATCAAGGATATTACTGCCGTTGAAGGCTATAATTGTTAAATATTTATGTTCAAACCAGCACATAGAGTCACATCGTAGATTGTGTATTTGTAGCGATACAACGTGAGACAGAGTTAGAGGTAATTAACGTAGGGGGACACCTCGCGTGTGCGACCTGCATACATCTATTGCGGTTACCACCCCTAGGAGGAAGGGATGAAGTAAGGAACCACAGGGCAATACAGGGTGTAGTCAGGCAGGCCACAGAAGTGACTGTAGTGTGGAAGTTCCTAACATTTCCAAGCTCGAAGACCCGTCCCACTGCTGGTGCCGCCGAGAGAGGGCGATGAATGACTCCTCAATCAAACAGCCCGCTGGTGTTCACGAGGAGTGCTCATTCCATTGAGCATGAATCCGTGCCATCTGTCCGATATCGCCATATGCCACGAAATCTCCCCAGAAGACTACTACGGTGGGTACGGGATTGGCACTCCCGGGGTTCTTAGCCACATTCTCGATTGTGTTCCTCTAAGAGATGAGAGGGCTTATGTCAAACGTCCAATCAACTTTGGTCCACAAGCGTATTTGACCAACTAGCAGTTACCTCCCTGAACACAGTCTGATGGTTACCGCAGCGCGGGAAGGAAGGGAGAGCGCAGGTAATGTGTAACTCCCAGCCCCTGAGTGTCATGTAGGACTGTGTTCGTATCTGTTGATAAAGGTCAATCCCGAGAGAGGCCATTACATAAGCAGTTACACTCCTGAAGGCGATTGCGTCCCTCCATCTATAAGTTGGGACGTGAAATCCTAAGGTGAGCAAGGTCCAGGGGACTCACACCTAAGTTGGAGTGGTGCACAGAATGTGAGCATACCCTCAGAGACATTTGTAATGGTGAAGGATTTAAGCACTAGGAATCCGAAAAAATATAAAAATAACACCACTAAGTTCAATGTAGAATAATTAGTCGAATCCTGTGGTCCTCGCTACTTGGTAATTCATAGAACAGAGGAAGGAAAGAAATTTACATCGGTGAACCCTTTTATAGTTCAAAACTATCTCGATAACATTGCTGATTCTGTTAAATCGTGCATTAGAAGTCGTAATGGCACGTTCCTGGTTCAAGCAAATTCAGCACCCCAGGCACCGATTATTTTGAAAGCAAACTTGTTAGCAAGCTATCCGATTCAAGTCGAGATGCACAAGACTTTCAACTCTTCGTACGGTGTTGTAAACACCCATACATTGGACACTATGTCCAATGAGGAGATTTAAGAAAGTCTTGAAGATCAAGGTATGATATCTGTATATCGGAGGTCACCGGTGAAAGAGGTGAATTTTTGTCTGATCGAGCCCTGTTTCTTTCCTTTGATCGGGTAGACCTCCCTAGGATTAAGGCAGAGTATGAAGCCATTGAATTTAGACCATCCCGCTGAGATGTTATAAAGTGATTTCTGTAACGGTGAAGCTACCTACGTTAACTGTGAAGAATTATCACACTAAGGTCCAACGTGCGTTAGCTGCACTGGTGAGCATCCATCTAATTCCCGAGAATGCCCCCGTATTACAGAGGAAAGGAACGATCCAAGAGATCCGGGTTAGGATGGTTTCCTTCTCAGAAGCCCGGAAAATCCTACGCATCCTCAAACCTCTATCCGGAAGTCCGGTACCTATAGCTCATTTGCAGCTAAACCATTACGAGACGGGAAATCGAAACTCAAACCAGCGATATTAATGGGGCCACAATTTTAGAAAAGATTCTCGTAGCCAGATTACTTTAAAAGCCCACAAAATCAACATTTACATCTGCATCAACATCCGCCAAGTATATTACTGACAAGATCCCTTCAGTAAAGTCCCTATCAAGACAATCGACTTTAAACAATAAGACTGGCAACCCCGTAACTTATAATTCACCATAGATAAATTTCAAAACCACCTATAACAGAAATTACTTCCTGAAAGAATACGAAAAGTCTGTACCCGAAACATCCAGGGAAAGAAAAGTTCACGATCATCTCCTTGGAGAACCTCTTCTGAGGAATCTTCTGGGAAGGACTCAAATCCGCGATCCACATCTTCGCTGATCTCCAATTCCAATCGAAATTTTATGTTGGAAAAGGATCCTCCCCCGTGGAGGAGATGGAGCAGGAGGATTCTACCCACACTGCCAGAGAAAAAGAGGGAGGATAAATTCTCCGTTAAAGGTGTTGGCCCGACATCAAATAAAAAGCGTAAATTGATTCGACTACCGGTATCCTCAACGTAGTAGACTCTTACTATTGAGAACTTATCCCATTATAATTACTATGGCTATCCATCATGGAACCAACGTGGAATTAGAACACCTCAGCCAGAGCTTGAACTTTTGCTCAACAAATATGAGCCCTTGATCGGATGTTTGCAAAAGGTAAACTCCCTCCGCAAGACAGCTTTGAATTTAGACGATATACCCCAGCACGATATGATCTTCTACCGAAAGCGGGTATTCCTGAGCACGGAGGCACTATGATGCTCATCAGACTTTATATATTCCTAGAATCTGTGCCCACAGAGTCTGACATGCAGTCAGTCGCTGTAAGGATTAAATTGCCACTCATCCGATTTATCATTTGTAATATTTATCTGCCTCCAACTGATGACCTCTCGCCCAGTGATTTACAAGATCTAGTTTCCCAGTTACCAATACCTTTTCTGTTGGTGGGAGACGTCAATGTCCATCACCCTCTTTGAGGCTCATCTCAGGCTTGTGCGAGAGGCAAATTAAATGCCGATTTCTTGGACATTTATAACCTAGCTCTTCTGAACACTGGAGAGTCTATATTTCTTGCAGAGTCCTTCAACACATTTTCGCATATTGATATTGCAGTTTGTTCACTACAGGTGGCGGTTTACTTACAATGTAATGTCATCTCTGATTTATACTCTAGTGACCACTTTCCATGGGTTATTAGTCTCTTTACACAATATACATTGTGTTATACGCGCTTTCCTAGATGGCGCTTAGATCAATCCAACTGGAATCTTGACTACCCATAGGCAGTGTTTAATTAAACTGAGCACGACTCTGGATGCTTTAGTGGAACATCTCATTAAGACGATTACTTTCTGCTATCTATTCCTCGGTCGACTGCCCACCCCCGTCGATTTCCGGTCCCTTAGTGGACAGATAAATGCCGAAGTGCCATTGGTGCTCGCAGGCGTGTTCTTAGGTGTTTGCAGCGTCGCCCTACACTGGACAACCTAATCAAATACAAGAAACTTGAAACTGTGAAACCGTTGCGATATTTCACCTTGAGGAGGGGTATGATATATGTTGTCGAGCAGGGATGCTACGTTCCCTACATACCTGGAACATACGTGGACGCTTACCACTATTTATTCACGAGTTTATGAATGACCGCCTTTTCCGATTAAGGGTGGCCTCGGTTTTTTAACCTTTTTGTTCAGGGGAACGGAGCGTCTCAGAGATCCGCAGTTTATGAATGCCCGCCTTTTCCGATTAAGGGTGGGCTTGGTTTCTTCAACCTTTTTGTTCAGGGGAACGCAGCGTCTCAGAGATCCGTAGTTTATGAATGACCGCCTTTTCCGATTAAGGGTGGCCTCGGTTTTTTTCAACCTTTTTGTTCAGGGGAACGGAGCGTCTCAGAGATCCGTACTAAGCGTTATACTGTTTGCTATAGCAATTAATTCTATCTCGAAATGCGTTCCTCCAGGGGTATCGTTATACTTATTCGTAGACGACTATGCCGTCTATTGTACACCTCAACGTGCGCCGTTTTTGGAACACTGTATGCAGCAATGTTTAGACAATCTTCAAGAATGCGGTTCCAAAAGCTGCTTTCGTTCTCAACTGAGAAGTGAATCTGCGTTAACTTCTGGCGCCGTAGGAGACGATTACCACCTTAGCTCTGATTCAGTCCAGATTTATTGCCATTTGAGATCAGATGAGATTCCTGAGGTTAGCGTTTGATAGAAAACTTAGCTGGTCATCGCATATAGCACAGTTGAAAGTGGATGTGACCGCCCTCGGAATATCTTGCGGGTATTAAATGACAAATATTGTGGATCGGATCGGAAAGTTTAGCTGCGACTTTATCGCACACTCATCTGATCTAAGATAGACCATGGGTGTATCGTATATTCCGCAGCGCGAATATCTGTGCTGAGAAGATTAGACACAGTCCATTCGAGTATCTGTCGGTGTTTTTCCAACCAGCCCAGTTATGATCCTTTACGTCGAATCGGTAAAACCTCCTCTGGGATATAGGCGTTACGTTCTGTTAGAAAATTATGGCTGTGGGATTAAGTGTATGCCTATACATCCACTTTTCTTTTCTTTTTCAACACCGCGCTGGACGAACATTGTGGGAACAGCTCCATTAATCCTAGGCCTGCAGGTGTTCGTTTCCGAAAGCTTCTTAGAAAACATGACATTGAAATTCCAAGCATATTTCCTAAGGGGAGAGGGTAATTTCCCCTTGGTTACTTGCGATATCTCATGTAAATCTTGGTATGACGGTAAACCGAAGTTTAGGATGCCTACTTTAGTATCCGCACTTGATTTCAGAATTTCTGTTAGGTTACAATGATGAATTTTTATCTACGTCGACAGGTCTAAGCGTTCCAGCGGTGCTGGGTGTGCTTATGTTCATGGAACCTAATCCCATACATTCGGTTTTCATAACAGCACTTCCATTTATAGTGCAGAGCTGTATGCCATATCCCGAGCCATTTTGTATGTGCACCGTCGAAAATTGGGAGACTGTCTCATTTTGAGTTATTCCCTTAGTGCACTTTCGAGCCTTTGTGAGCTGTACAACTACCATCCCATTGTTCATCGAATCCAGAATGTCCTCAATGTTTATACGCTTCTGGCGTTAATGTGGTGTGTGCTTGGATACCTGGCCACGTTGGCTTGCAGGGGAATAAACTGGCGGATTTTGGCAGCTAAGGCGGCGACCACAAAACCCAGAGTTACAATATCTCGTGTAATGTCGGAAAACTTTAGGCCTTTTGTGAGGAGAGCGGTGCTGTCATGCTGGCGCGAGGAGTGTTTAGCTCTCCGCGGAAATTAGCTTAGATAGTGAAGGACATTCCGATAAACTGAGTAACTTCCTCTCGCGTATCTCGTCGTGAGGTGATTTTGGCTCGATTGCGTATTGGCCACTGCAATTTTAACGCACTGTTTTCTTTGCTCCTATTTGTCCGATTTGTAACGAAGGCCTGACGGTCCTCACCTGTTGCTAGAGTATTTTAGTCTAGCACATCTTCGAGACTCTGCATCTGCCGGCCAGTCTTACCGATAAACAAGCGGTTGATAGAATGTTTAAGTTTGTGTCAAAGGTAAATTTCCAAATGCGGGTTTAGTTATGGATATCAAGTGTTTCATTCTTCTCGGTTTAGTTTTGTATATTCATATTAATTTCTGAATTTTGCTATGATTTTTGTATTGCTGTTTATCTCTGCCTTTTACTATGATTTTATACTCATCATTATCTCAGGCCTTTGCCATGATAATTTGTACTGATCTTTATCTCTTGCCTTTGGCATGATCTGTTCTACAAGGGCGCTAATGACCTGGCAGTTGAGCGCCCTTAAACATAATCATCATCATCGCCACGAAACCTAAAAACACACCTGAAAGATGAGAAGGAAAATGAAGAAGGGAAACGATGGAAAGGAAATTGTGGCAGAGAAGAAACCACCAGCATTTGCCTACCGGCCCCAGGGAAACCACGGAAAATTCATGGTTCAGAGTGGGCGGTCGCCGGGGATCGAACCTGGGACTTCCCGAATACGAGTCGTATACATTATCACGGCGCCACCTCGCCTTTATTCAAGTTTATGTTAGGTATGTAATTTAGTAAAGCATTAAAATAATGTTAGTGGAATTTGAGTAATTTGAATTCACAGAAGTTCTATTGAATAATCAATAGCTTCTATTCAGACATATTTTAATTAATTTTCTTTATATTAATAGCAAAGACCTAATGATAGTGGTAAACGCGCTGGCAAAGCCTATAATACAGTATTACAGCACTAGTGGAGTAAAACAGGCCACTGTGTATTACTTTGAACTTTATAATGTTTCATATTGCTTAAGGAACCAAACTGTGAAGATTTAAAATTCTATGTTTCTTATGCATATATAGTCATTTTTTAATATTTAGTACTGCCATTAAATGTAACTAATTCCCAAATTTTTAGAAAAATACATGGAATATTTTTGAGAAAAAGTGTGTTTTAACTGCGCTACAAAAAAACTCCTTGCGGTGCAGTTTTCAAATTTTGTAAACAAACTTCAGATTTATTTCATGAATACTACCTTTTAAAAAGTTCTTGAATGATTTTCAAATCGAATGAGTATTAATCTATAAAAATATCATAACTTATTCATATTTTTTTATTTAAAAGTAAAACACTTTTGTTAATATACACATAATCAATTTTAGTTGATTAAAGAATTCCACCTATAACTTTTGTTTATTGTGATATTAAGGATGTTCTTCTTCTTTAACGGATTACACTCCTCGTTGGAGCACTTACACCCTCAAGGACTTTCAAGCCAATGTCTTGGGTCAGTAGCCTGTCGAGAAGCAAGCAAACTCTGGATCATAGCATATTCAGGATGGTTGATTAGCCCAATGTCTGTTATGGCGGTGAAGAAGGAAATGAAATGTATTGATGAAAGGGCAGATATGAAAATTTGCGGAACAAACTATCCAATCCAGTATGCGCCTATCGAACGAGGAAAACCGCGAAAAAACCTTCGATCTGAGGGGTGTGAACCCGTGACCTTCCGAATGCAAGCGATAGACTACCGCCTGAGTCATCCTTCTCGGTGATATTAAGCATCTCTGGTGCAAATATCTAACTGATTGGTTGAAACTTGCATCGCAAGGAACATTTCGAACATTCACGTGCGTTGCAAAAACCCATAAGTGGAAACACGACTTTTAATTAAATGAGCTGAAACTTTCCAGGTGTTGTGAATACTCGGGCTTCTAGCCAAGTGTAGAGTTGGTTAGAAACCGATCTTTCGGCAACTATATCGTTTCCATCTTCAGGAAACTCCTCCGTATTATTATACTGACTCCACAGACTCCTAATTTGCATCATTCAGTTTCCCTGAAGGTGGCAACAATGTACGCGAAACGTTGGTTACTAAGCAACGCTACACCTGGCTGGAAGCGCGAGAAAATCTAAAGTATACGGCTTTTAATGTTTGCGTTTTACCTTTAAAACTAACATTTAAATGGTCACGTGACAAGCTTTAGAGCGTAGCTAGCTGAAAATAACTTCGACATATTAATCTACAAGTACCAAAGTTTATTAACGTGCAAGAGACCTAAAATCGATATTTTCAGGAACTTTCGATAAATAATTTTCCCCTTAACCGAAATGAATAAATATATTTTACGGCGATGCAATTTCATCATAACACGAAATATTCCTGATATTTTGTTTTCATTAAAGACAGTAAACATGAAGAGCAAGGCACGACGACCAGAAGGATAACCGTTTTGTGTTTCTTGATAGAAGTCAGGAGTGTAGTGCCCAAAGAACTAAACCACAGGAGGGAGGGAAGCTGGGAAGTTGTTCAAGTGTTAAAGGATTAGTGGAGCATTGCTACACCACAGTGTTTGAAGTTCGGCTTCACTCGCTGGCGGACAGTTACCTAAGAAAATAACACCTTATTCACGCCCACAAAAAATTCATTTTTAGACAGTTGGCATTAAAATTAGAACGTTTTACACTAGCCACTTATTGTAGAAATTAAAAATGATAATACTCAATGAAATAATTCTTTTATAACACGCCATTGTTACAACTCTTACAATTGAAATTACCTAAATATATCGATTAATGCAATTGCGTTTTATTTAAATGAGCCAGAACCAAGCGAGATGGGTCCGCGATAGCGTGAGCCACCTATTTGGGAGGTACGGGCTCGATTCCCGGTGGCCGCCCACTCTGACCATGTATTTTTTGTGGTTTTCCCTGGTTGGCAAACACTGGAGTGGTGCATTCTACCACGCCTTTCCTCTGCCCCCATTTCCCCTCATTGCATTTCCCTCTTTCATGTTTCAGGTTGGCTCCGGGACTGTGGTACGGTCGGTGTCGGGCAGATGGCGCAGAGGCTTGCGAATTAGAACTTCTTCCTGGCCCTGCTGGGTCGTGTTTCCCCGGTCCCGCTAGAGGGACGTCTCCAAGCGATCCTTCCTGGCCGAGTGGTCTGGCCTGGAACTATTAGGGAACTCTGCGCGTCTCTGTCAATTTGCGCCAGCCTGCTCTGCAGTCCATACGTCTCCTGCGGTTACCTCACCTCATCCGTTCTTCCCGGGGGCGTGTGCACAAAAGATACATTGGGGTCGAGGTGCTAGGTGTCTCCTCCGTCAACTAGGCATTGTTATAAATGACTCGGAAATGTATTCGGCAGAACCAAAGAAATGTTGCAAGCAGCGGAGAGGATAACAATGGAGTTTTTACCGAAGAAGTTGAGTACGACATTGCAGACAACGAAAATTTTCAAAGGTCCAAGGTAAAAACCGTAATGTTATAAATGTGTAAACGATCAGGTTGTCGGAACCGGTGCTATGAAGGTCAAAGAATAACGAAGACCAAACACCTTGCTGGAGCTTACCATTGAGATTGTCTAAATACCTATAAACTGCTATTTCCACACAAATTTCAGCTGGATAACTCATTATTTAATATTCAGGGCTGTCTTAAAAATAGTTGTGACATGTGTTAAAAGCTATTTTGTTTCACTTCCAAAATTTCACGTATTATATAAAAATGGTATAAAATGCATGAAAATATTTATTAAATAATATAGTTAAATAAAAAAACTTGCAATTTTCAAAAAAAATGCAAAATAAATTAAATGAGAACTCTTGAAAACATTGTCTAATGTAATTGTCTTCAAGACGGTATTGTTATTTTTTCTTCATTTGTAACGGATGTGACATCAAAAGCATAACCTTTTCTATGCTTAAATTACTTCATATAGAGCAAAACAAAACTGTAACACAGCTGCAGTCATTTAAGAAAGAGTTCTAAAGGTATAGAATTATTTATTCGTTAATAATTTCTCTGGCAGAAAAACAGGACAAACATGTGACAGACATGACATAAATTCGACTTAAGTGAACATTTACAACGATAAAAGTTAAAATATAAATCTCCAAACGTTACAAATGTTTCTTCCATATATGAGTATATCAGCCTTATAAAAACCATAAGCATGAACTATAATGCAAACTTTTCAAAAAGGAATAATAGTGTATAATAATCGTCAGGGCATATAATAAAATGTAAAAACGTTTGTTCTTTCCGCACATTAAAAATTTTTCCTTCGTTAATTCGGCTACTAGTGGAGGTAAATATTTTCTTGAGTTGCAGTATATGAGGTTTTCATGGGTAGAGAAGGTTGTGCGAGCGTTTCACATCATACTGGTAGTGAGATATATAAACTTGCTATTTTAATACTGTAAATACAGCCCCTATAAACCTTAATTTCAGCAAACACAAAAACTTAACTAGCCTGGGAGAAGCTATTCATTTTTAAAGTGAACTCATAATTTTGTTTTGCGTGGTGACATAGATCTAAATAGAATGAGAAGAATGTTCTTCAAATAGAACGAGACGGTTATAACTTCTGCTTGTCACTGTAGGGCGCTGAAAACCAACTTGGAACAACAGAGCAAAAAACTGTGTGGTTTGCGTCCGGAGGGGGCAGGGGGTGAAACTGTTCCCGAACAAATGGAATCTAGAAGGCGAACAGGATACAGTTTCCATCGCAAGGGTGCGACAGATGAGCGCACATTCAACACTTCACATGAAGGGCTTCTTCTTCTTCTTTTTGTTACGATATAGCATTAGTGTCATCTGTCACGGTGATTAACGGTACGAAGGACAGTTTTTGTTATTGCCCTTTATACGTGCCCTTACGCACGGAATAGCTTGTAATGGAACAAAATATTAAATGCTTCTCATTTTTCATTTGATCCAAATGGAAAAAAAAAAAGTTGTATTTCTTTCATTCCAGATTTTTTCTTTTTGTTTTGTCAAGCAACTGTAGCTCCACCACAGAATAAAGAAATAAACAAATTAAGAAATAAAAGCAATATAAAATACAAATAGTCGTGCACACCAACAGACGTATACATTCGTTGGTATAGCTTGTTTACTACCACCATATCATTACCTTTCTCCGCGTTATTACTTTCTCTAATCTTTTAATAATGTTTAACGCCCGTTCTCACTACATACGAACGACGGGGAATAGACACAGATGATGCATGAAATTAAATGATATTTGGGAAAGGAAACGTTCCAAATCTAAGATTTGTATTTGCCAGTTACGAGAACTACGGGAAGTCTGAGAGAGAAAAAACTCAGCCAGATGGAACGGTACTGGCGGGATTCGGACTTGCACCTTCAGTTCAGGAGTGCGTGATATAACAACCTCGACTACTCACGTCAGTACTTTCTCTACTGATACCCTATGGCGACTAGAGGAATTTTGTACTCCGCCCAAAATTTTGTATAGAAATTTCACCGGAAATGGTATTTTTAGATTCCCTGAAGCCAAACAAAAAAATTAAATTATCAAAAAAGTTTTTTGTCTATCTGTGAACAGAATAGATCAAAAATAAAAATTTGAATGAATACCAAACTTCGTATTTGGCCACAGCATTCCGGGATTCAAAGAAATTCATGAAATTCGCGGCACACCAAATTACTATTTTCATAGAAAATTGTTCGTCGTTTTTATTTTCTAAAACAATCACTGTGATGATTCTTATTAAAATATTTATATTTAAGCCATTACATAACGAATAAGTATATATATATACATTTTCCCAGAAAGCATTTGAAAATGTGTGTTTTTATTTTTTCCCCGCATGGGCCTACTAAACGTAAAGGTAACGGTACGTATCACGGAAGGTTTGCCGAAACCGGCAGAGCACCGCAAGTAGGCCGTAACAGCCCTTTTTGCTTCCAACGTGACCCCTGGGAGGTAGGGAGGGTTAAGGGGAGAGACCCGAAGGGCGACCAGATCCGGATGACGATGGGCACAAGCACAATGGTGTCCCTATTGTTTCCAGATTGAAGGCATCCGACGCCGCCCGGTCCTGCCCACAAGCAACCAACCTCCTGCGTCCCCGGGGCGGAGCCCACTTGGAGGGGAGACCTAACTGAGCAGTCCCCGCAGCGACGCCAGGGAAGAAATCTCTACAGTGCACAAGCCACCACCCAGTCGCAACCCGCCGAACACTGTCGTCTGGTCCTGAAACTGATGACAAGGAAGGTGATGGGTACAGAAATGAGATTGAGGAGAGTCGTGGTACAAGATGAACCACACCAACATTCGCCTGTCGACCCAGCGAAAACCCATGAGCCGGAGTGGGCAGTCGCCAGGGATCGAACCTGGGACCTCCCGAACGCGAGCGATAGACGTGAGTGTGCGCATGTGTGTAACATCCCTTAACCGGTATGTGAAACAGACAGTGACTGAATCAAATAGTGAAATGATGTTCAAACTAGTCCAGGATCACTAGAGCTTAGAATTACATTATCTTCAGGTCAATAATGGAAAACAACAGAAAAATCCTTATCCAGGGAACTCACCACAACCAAGATTTTAACTTGAGACCTCTTGAATTCGTATACAAACATTGTTCAAAATTGAAATTTGAAATACTATCTAAAACAATAAAATGTAATGAAATTAGGGTTTACTGAACTACGTTACTTTCTTATTTGCATGATTTTCCAGTTTACGTTTGCATAATGTAAATATCTAAATCATATATATATATATATATATATTGTAACGTATAGGTTAAGTTAAGTTAAATTATTTTCCTAAAAAATATTTTCCTTAGAATTTGGTTCATGTGAAGCTTATTTCTTGCATTCTTACTTCACATGGTGCAACCCAGGATGTACAGTGAGCCCTAGTTCGTTTAGCCCTAGTCATTTTCTGTGGTATTATGTGGGTTGATGTCAACTCATAGAGTAGAGGTTATCTCTCCATATATGGCCATGTCCTGTGTGGAGGCGTCTAACAATGATATAAAAACTCTTTCATAAATCTATAGGCATGGCAGTCTTGATAGAAACAACCCAGGTGCGGTCGGAGGTGCTACCCAAATCAACATTCACCTTTGGGTATGGCAGCCAGCGTAACATCTGCTCAATGGCACTAGGTAACCAGTAACTGATCTTTCTTAAATGCTTAATCCTAAAAATGGCTTGCTTACTCACTTTCATTGTCTCTACTAATTTGTTATATTAAATTTATGTTATTGTTTTGTTAATTGTGTCATGCTATTCAGAGTTGCTCACCAACACTTAATCCTGCTACGCTCCCAAATGCACGTCTCAACCCTCTTCAAATTAAAGGCGTGACTATATATATACATGTCACCTCTGCATCAAACAATGTCATTTGGATGCTTAATTGAATATTTTGTGAACCTGTTTACATAAGGCTGTACTCTGCGAAGCGCATCCCTAAGGATGGATAACCACAGGCGTTCGATCAGAACCCAGTCGAGTTCTCAGTTCAGAACTCAGTCGCCCAACATTCAGGCAACTATGTCATTGAATACAGTTTTCAAATTGTTTTCATCGACTTTTTGTCACCATCGGCTCCATATTGTGAACTCGGAGACAAAGAAATGACAGCGATAAAGCCAAAACACCCCCTGGCATATATCTCACATTGTAAATAACTACTGGGCCAAAGCGAAGATACAGCGGTTTAAAATTTCATGTAATGCGCTTATCTAAAAAGTATACGAGCAAGTAAGGTCAGAGGTCCACGGCACGTCCTAAAATAAGCAAAACGTATCTTCCTGGTTATGATGCCGTAGTCGAAGTTTAAAAACGATACATTCGTCCGGGACTGTGGCGGACGTCTTCAGAGGCAGTTGGTTGCTAACGGGCGTAACTTCGACAATTTCGGTAATTCTTTCATGCCGAAAGATGCTTAGAAACTACACAATATTTTCAAAAAATGTAATATTGACATTGAAAGATTAATCCATGAATATTGTCACGATACATGGGTTACAACTATTATGTTATGGCTATTGACGCGTTTATAAACTTTGGAAGTAAAAGCTTCCATATGGAAGTGAGAGTTCAGATACCCGCTGTGCGGAATGTGTAGTGTGAGAAATCATTAACTTTAGGAGCAATGATCGGGTTCTGCTGAGTTGCGAGAGGGCATTCCCCAGGGGCAAAGTTCTGCTTAGCTGGCCAGAGTGGGTCTTTAAAACCCCCAGGTTTTAGACCTCATGGTCGATTATTGGGGAGGTGCTGCAGGGTGCTGTGTCGGCCGTTCTTTTAAAAATCTACGTAAGATAAAGTATTATTTTAATACATCCTCACCATGCATCCGACACCATCGGCCGAACTTCAGGTAAGCATTTCAATAGACTATTTCATTATTTGTAGTATTCCCCTAGCCGGCCATGAGACCCTCTTATGTTTTATTAAATCTTTTTTAATAACTTCAGTGATAGGCAGTATGTAAGTTTTTAGACTCGCCCTGGTCATAGATTAGATTGCATTCTGTGTGTTCACTAGCAGCAATAAAGGCTTGTGAACATAGAACATGTCAAGTAAATCTACAAAATCACATATAAACATAAATATTACACGGAATATAGAACATTTAAAATAAAATAGGGGCGGCGCCGTGGCCGAGTGGTTAGACCGCTCGCCTCCCACCGAGGCGGCCCGGGTTCAATCCCAGGGACCTGCATGTGGGATTTGTGGTGGACGAAGCGGCGTCTGGGCGGGTTTTCCTCGGGTTCTCCGGTTTCCCCCGCCATTCATTCCACCAACTGCTCCATCATCACCTTTCCTTTCATCCATTTCACCAACATTTCGTCTCATCTACTTCCTTCATCCCATACCAGGCATTGGGCTGATCACCCATCCTGGATGCTCTGTCTCATCCATGAGTGTCTGCTCCTCGACGGGCCTCTGACCCCAGGCACCCGCTTGTAAGTCCTGGGGGGTGTAAGTCCTACATAAGAGGAGGGTAAACAGATAATGAATGAAAGAAAATGAAATAAAATAGACACATACTATATGCATGTCAAGGAAATGTACAATATAGTTACATATATACATAAATATTACATAGAATACAGATCATTTAAAATAAAGACATATTATATACAAAATGAAACAAATCAGGTGTAATTTTGTACAAAGTCGAATACCTCCCTTCCGTTATAAGGTTAACATATTTGTAGACAAGAACAGTTATTTTGACACTCACTAGGCTTGTACCTTTGTTCGTCTCATCAATTTGTTCTATTTGATTTGTAATGCATAGCATTTACTGTCAGTTCTTAATATACATACACTTAAATAGCTTCATTAATTCTAGAGCAGGCATAAAATATAACTGGCAATTGTCATTAATACTTACTAATACTACTTAGAGAGCTATATAAGTATTATCATAAGGATAATTTGTGATTCAGATAATCTTGTACAGAATAATATGCTTTTGAGCATAGGTACTCTTTAACAGCAGTTTTAAAGACATTGAAATTGTCAACTTTTCTCTTAAGATCATTAGGGAGAGTATTAAATATTTTTATGGTCTCATAATATACACCTTTCTGGAAGCAAGAAAGCTTTGCACTGGGATGATGGATGTTACCCTTTTGTCTAGTGTTTATCTCGTGAATTTCCATGTTTGTAATAAATGTGGTTCGATTGCATACATGGAATTTTAAGATTGAAAATATGTACATGCACCTTCCCCTAGAAGCAGTGAATAGTTAGAGTTCCCCAGAACCTATGCCCATCCGCCTCCTCAAGTAGGCTAACCACTCTGTGTGAGAACAGAGAGTAAAGATAGCGAGTTGCTTTAATTTGGTGCCGTGTAGTAGGTACTACGTGCGTTCCGAGCCGCCCCTATGAGCAACACCTAGAGAGAAATGCTCCCTGGGCCACCGCCATAACTGGTACAGACGCGCGGATCTCTTTCCACTTTGGGGTAGCAACCCCCAGTAAAGCACCCTTTTATTTTAACCGCCAGTGTCACCTCTTTTCCACTCCTAAATCTAACCGCAACAATATCTTGAGATGTTTTATTTATTATTACAAAAGTAAGGTTATATTACATTAGTTGTGTAGGACAAAAGCATAAAAATATTTTACAAATCACTGGTAAAACAATTTAATGGATGAACTAAATAAGCCAAACGGATGTAAAGGCCGATTATAATTATATAAAGAAAGAAAATGACTAGCGTAACATCAAAAATTGCCCAACCCGATATTTATAATTAACAACTATGAAGCTTTTTCTGGCTGTTTACAGACTACGTGTCATTTTCAAAATGTTTAAATCGATGGCCTGAGCATTCAGCAATTTGACCTCCGTCTCATTGAATACCGATGTCAGAGATTTCGTATTACATACAGGCTTTATGTCATTAAAACAACTATAAGATTAAAGAGAAGGTACAAAAACGAGCGGGATGGCTCAAGCGGTAAAGTCTGTGGCCCGCATTCTGGAGGTCCCGGGTTCAAATCCCGTGGGTCGACTAATCTGTGGTTTTCCTCAGTCGCCAAGTAAATACCGGATTGGATATTTAATACCACGACCCAAAGTTCCATCTTAAGTCTAAAACAATAGTAAAATGAAAAATAAGTGGTAATAGTGAATGCTATGCCATCTATCTACAGACAATGTAAGCAGTTAGACTGGACGATGCCATCTGCACGGCATGAAGCAGGGGTTACAGGAATGAGACCTAGAAGGCTAACTGTCCGCCTTTCTGTGTGAGGGCGGAGGTTAGAACTGGACGGCACCCTAATGTCATCTGCACAGCATGAAGCAGGGGCTACAGGAATGAGACCTAGAAGGCTAACTGTCCATCATATATCGTTCAAAGAGATATCCACCAACAGATCCGTCGCGATATGACCAAGGAGTTAAAGCGACGTAAAATAAAAAATAGAATAAAAAAGGTACAAAAGTTTAAATTCCTCTCTTTTCGACAATACTTTCAGCTCTAAAGGACACTTACAATATACAAAATTTGTAGAATTCGTAAGACTGTCGAATGTAGGTTAAGGATAACAGATATACAATACTTGTAAATATATCTAAAATTCCGAGAATAAAAGGGGATTCTTTATCCTTTATTAGATATAGGGCTTTAATACATTTGAGTTCTAGAGAGTAAAGTTCACTATTAAAACGCTTAAGGTGATGAATTTGTGAAATTTGAAAAAATATATGCCATCGTACACAACAAATTTCACAAGTGTTACACACAATAACCTTACATTTTTTTGCTGGATTTGAAATTCTGGCTTTTATGGTCATCCTAACATTAATCTCATGTTTCCATTTATTGTGTTACTCGAAAGACCCTATAATTCACTTTTTAGAATATTTTAACCAAAATGTTTTGTTGTACAGTTAATTAACTTATATTTTTCGCTAATTTTCTAATATTGCATCAAAAATATATCACAGACATTAACATAATCCCTGAAATTCTAAATATTTCAAATTTTTAATATTTTTCTATAAACGTGTCTTTTACAATCGGTGAAGTATTTTTAACAGTTTTTTCCAAAACAGTGAAAAAAGTTTGAAACAAACAGCTAACTGAAGAACTGCATCGTGAGGGAACTTTTCAATATTGCAAAGCGATGAGAAAACAAATACGAGAATGTGAGGCATAAGCAGAGGGCATGCCTCTAATAATATGTGACCCGTCCACAGAAAATGTGTTTTGATTGGAAATTGTAGTGATTAATTCAATGTGGTAATGCAATTTTGTAAAGTTTAACATCCAACGTATGTTATAGTTCCAAAGTTGAATCAAATGATTCATTATTTTGATAAAATTTTGCAGATACATAATATTATTACCGGATTGTTTTATACGCAAAAATGTTATGCATACATAATTTACGAAAATTTAATGAAAATATTTACAACTTTATGTATATGAGCGATTAAAAGAAACTTGCTTTTGTTTCTTCCGGTACAGTCATAATCAACTAACAGTAGCTCAGTTTTAAACAGATTATTCACGGCCAGAAAACAGCCATTTTGAACAGGTAGGAAGGTTTGCGCTCCTTCGCAGTGGTGTGTTAACTGACAGCAATGGGAATGAAGGTACATCCGAGGTGCTGGTGAAGAACTATCATTTTAATTAAAACTTATGCTTTACTTATAATGGTGGAAAATGTATCTTATTAGCTTAAATTATTATTATTACTATTATTGTTATTATCATCATCATTATTTACGAGATTGTGAGAATGTATATCAATACGATTTAAAAGCAAAACTCATGTCTATTGTAACTTCGTGTAGGTGAAAGTTGTTAAAAGTAAAATATTAGTTTATTACTAGAGCAAAAATCATGATTACTTGAAGTTTGTTGTTGATTTAGTTTAGAAATGGTTTTCTGTATTTTAATAAAACATTACCTGTTGAAAATAATAATAATAATCTATTCGATATGCAATTAATAATTAAAGATGCACAAAAGCATTAGACGCGGAAGTTTCACTTGGTTTAGTATTGGGTATGCTAGATATTGTGACGACGCCCTTACCTGGGTGTGACCAGGATGAGGACATATTATACATTGCAATGAGTCGGTTCGCTTTTAACTCATATCACATATACGCTTGGATTTTCACTAAGAAGCGCTATCAGAAGAAAGCTTTCTCCTATCCTCAGCTGAAGACCGGCTAGTTCAGGTTTCCAGACGGGAGAGTTACCTTGGGAGAGGGGTAGCCGAGAAGAAGCTATGGTGAAGGATGCAAATTGTTGGCGTGTAACACTGGTTCCAAATGCAGTTTAATTATCTATAGTACTACCCTATGCTACAAAAAACATATCAGCAAGATTTAGTTGGCTAAAGTTCTATTATACATTACTACAAACACGTCTACCAATGATAAGGCTGCAAGAGACAAGTTTACCTGAGGTGCGCAGAAAGTTAGGCTTTCCGTGTTCCGACGGTCTTCCGGCGTTGCTGAAAATTAGGTCATAGATTACGTGTCGCAGATTCCTGCGCGAGCAGTCAAAAACTAAACAAAGTTTAAATACCAGAAAATATGCTGCCAATGTGCTTCAGACAGCACTGACGTAAATGGCGTCAGGCATGAACAGCACATTCCATCCATATACATTCACGAAGATTCGGAAGACGTACCCTTAAGATCGCGTGATACTTCCCTGCTTACATAAGCAACCGGGAAATGACTCGCCAGAATTTCTAAAGACAGTTTTATCGTTCCTCTTAAATTTATTCTGAACATCCTAGCCTTATAGAAACACATTTACCACAATCGTATAAAATATAAATATAACTGTCACAGTATTTATTATTAATACTTTCAAGTTTATATTTAAAATACCTAAACTACAAATATGTCCCAAATATTCCTTTCCCTTGCATATGTTCAATAA
Source organism: Deroplatys truncata (assembly GCA_030765065.1). Classification (NCBI taxonomy): domain Eukaryota; kingdom Metazoa; phylum Arthropoda; class Insecta; order Mantodea; family Mantidae; genus Deroplatys; species Deroplatys truncata. The sequence continues at coordinate 18,972,579 of CM060976.1, forward strand.
TGTCCGTCATGTTCACAGCTACTTACTTTTAGTCGCTTGGAATATTTTTAATAGCTGAAAACGCAATGCTATTAGCAGGCATAATTCTTAAACAGAAAGTCATGTACACTCAAACCATTATCAGTACAAATAATGTAAACAACAGCGGCCAAAGGTCACTGACAAATAGGTAAAAACGGTCTGATGAGTGCAGTCTGCAAACGCCCAAAGACTGTACGAGGGATGGGGCTGGTTTGTAATCTGCGACGTCACTGCAAAAAGTCCAACTTCATTTCCTTTCTTCCCGGCTTTAATGCTTAGCAAATCTTATGCCTGGCTAAGAGCATTAAACAGGAAAACAATATTGATTGTTGTATTCTCATGACTCTCCCCACTATGGTGTATTTGTATGTATCTTCTGAAATCAGTTATTATAAAAGGTACTTTTTCAGTTCACTTCATGTTAAGTGACGTAAATGTGTAAAAGTTTCATTACGCATGCCTTTGTATGTACAAGAGGATACAGGAATCAGAAATGTTCAAATCTTTAAAAAGTGGTCACTATATGCTAACATTAGAACTTCCATACTTTGTGTACGACACCACACGAAACAAAAAAATATTTCCAGTATTTCAAAGAATATAAATTATTGGAAAATTTAATTAAAATCTCGAAATTGTATATATCACAAAACATGCATTTGACGAATGGCGTGTTGTAACGAGTTCTACATCTGGTGGTGAGATCTTCTCTCTTACGGTTACCACTTACACAAGCTTCATTCAAATGGAGAGAATTGCATACACTATTCATCGAAAATTCAGGATACCCATTGCATTACTCTTCAAACAGTTTAAACATATGGTATTTTAGTCAAAGTTGTTAGATTAATTTTTGAGAAAACCACTCATAAGCACTTGGTACTGGTATTATTGGCGGGCAAATATAAATAATTAAATAAACAAATAACAGTAAGATAGAGAAATAATTGCAATAAATAATTTCCGTAGGTTAAATCAGTGTCTAATGTAACAAGTTTGAGCTCAAATGTTTGTCCGGAATGTTGGAGGTAATTAGGTAGTCAGGTTAGCAAGAGTCATTAGTAGGCCGAAAGAGCGAAAACATTAGCTTAAGGATTTCTGGAAGCGCGGTTAGGTTATAAACTTAGTACGTTTGCAGTCACAGTACGTAGCAGAAATTCTGGAAAAGAGAAAGGCATTTACATTCGTAGAATTTAGCCAGCCTCAGTTAGTAACAGTCAGAGATGTAATAACAGTAAAATATCAAGATTGACTGCGCGTGAAAAACCATGTTGATGGGGGAATAATATGTAGGCGCAACTTAAGTTAATAAATCTTCATGCTCTGAGGGTTACTCTTCTCTGGTACCACCAGCGGTATTTGCTCGTGTGACATTTTAAGCGCCCAGTGATGCGCTTGAGTGAATAGCGGCTTGCGTAAGGGATCTTGCCGGTCAACATTTTAGCGACTCACGGCAAGTTAAGCTTCTAGTTTCTTTTATTGCGGAAACAGTTATTTCAAACCATAACTTTTAAACTGCAAGTATAATAATTCAATTGTTATACTTCCTGTGCTAAAATTCAGAGTCAATATATTTCTTTATTTCAAACAGTCGGCACTCACTTCAAGAACTGAAATGTTAGTTCACAATAAATTTCTCAGTCAAATTAAACTGGTGTTGTCCTTCAAAATATATCCAGGCATACCCTGAGGGAAAATACTCATAGCTCTACCATTGGAGCAGCCGGCAGCAGAATCAACAGCTGATATTGGAGACAACGGGAAAAAGTGGCAATTTTACATTCGTGCTTAAAATTGTCGCACCATCATTGGCGACCATCTTCTGCTTCACACTCTCCAAGTGCTGCGTATCGCACCAACTTAAAGTTTGACATTTATGCAACATTTTGTTTTAAGTTATGCTATTTATAGATACACGCACCCACTTACATCCACCCACACACACATACCACCACGGGTAACCGAGGTCATTAAGAACAGGTCGGCGGTTCAAATCTCACCAGGGCCGTCCTCGCTGATTGAGATGTTTTTCAGGTTGTCCCGAGCACTGCTAACTGGCAAATGCTGGGGACGTAACTTAAACTTAGGCCTGAAACGTATCCTTCAAATTTCCTTTCTCAACTATCACTTCATTTTATATATCATCAGTGCCCACCGCCTGCAGTGACGTGTGTAGAGAGAACGGGCGTTAACACAATTTAAAAACTCTGATGTGTTAAATTCACATGACTTTCTCTACCCTCTATCATGTATTAATGAGTATAAAATATATTTCTACGCAAGAATATTTCTCTGGCTACTTCATTTTAGTGGAGACAAACCTTTACAGAAACAGGTACATTACACATTTCGTTATAGATACAAAGAGAACAGCGATAGTCAAATGTTTAAGAACTGGCCTGTTTCCATGCAATCGCGAAATAACTGAATGTCGACAGGACAAGAATAACAAAGAATTGAACAATTAAAACCATTAATAACGGATACCTCGGAAAATGGCTTATGCCACAAAAAAATTATTTGAAATAAATTGTGTTTTAAACAGATCTACATTTTTTGTGTAGTACGTTTTCGTCTACCGCTTAATGTCTACCACTTATACAAGATTATACAAAGTTCCTTCCAAATGGAGAAGGCTTCACAGACTATTCCCAGAAAATTCAAGATAAATGTTTTATTTGTCATGAAAATATCTTTAATGTATAGTATTTTAATCCAAATCGTAGAGCCATTTTTGAGAAAATAAAAAAATCGAAAAAGTTGCTTGTAAAGGGTAGTTTGAAGTGGTAGATTTTCTTGATAATCTTCTTATCGCATTTTTGGAAGATACTGAACTTAAATTACCAAGTTTGGTATTTTTTCGGCTTTTCGTATTTGAGTTATGCTGTCCATACACACCCATACACACACACACACACACACACACACACACACCATTTTTCTAAAAGTAAAGTGAGAGTGATAACTCATTTGGTTAAAAGAAGAGGAAGTATTCTGAAACAAACTACAAGAAAATACGAAATTGAGAGAAGTTTTAACCAAAAGCGGTAAATTAGTGGGGGAAAGCCTGAGGATAGGATTGTAGTTTCTAAAAGAGATCTTTGTTTTCCTCACAGGAAAAGTAAATCCAATGAGTAGCAATGGTTCAGAACTACTACACTGGTTAAAAGAAAATTATATTCAAGTATTCAAAGAGGGGAATTTAAGAGATGCTTGTTGTCATTTAACCCCTTCTTTTGGTAATTATATGGTACTTCTCAAGCACTTCAATAACATTCCTGAGAAATAAAACACTTTTATTTTAAAACCTTGTGAACGTTGTCCAGCATAGTAACCTGAGCAGGAACCAGCGCCGTATATAATGACTGTTTATTTTCAACTAAAGCCTCTGTAAGGTGAGTGTGCTGTTGTATCTGATAGCACGCACACTGCGCGTTAAATGTATTCATTTTATTACAAAGTCTGACACTGATGCTGAATGTCTCAGCAAGTTATCAGTTACCTACTCGTTAACTCTGGCGTTGCAAGGGTGAACTTTTAAGTCTTCAACAATTTGTTATTACTTCCATTAATCCCTCTCACATTGCTTAAATATTCCGTGAAAAATTAAATGTAACTGTTTTTACATTTTGAGCTCTCTTTCTTACTTTCTGTATTACGTGTAGTAAGTAGGGAAGTATTGCATTCCACTCAAAAATTCAATACAGAGATTTCGCTGGAAATACATGTTTTGAAGCTCCCTGAATCAAACAAAAACATTTTTAGAAAATGGTCTCAGTGTGCATCTGTGTGAATGTGTATCTTTGAACAGCATAACTCAAATACGAAAAATCGGATAAATACCGAACTTGGAATTTAGGTTCAGTATCTTTTAAATATGTGAAACGAGGATTTTCAAGAAAATTCCCCACCCCAGACTACCTTTTATATGGAACATTTTTCGACAATTTTGATTTTATCAAAAATGTCTGTATCGATTTTGATTACAATATCATATATTTGAGATATTTTCATGACAAATAAAAATAACTTGAATTTTCTGGGAATGTTCCCAAAAGTCCTCTTCTTTCTGAATGACTTTTCCATAACTGGTAAACCGTAAGAGATAGACAAAATGGTTCTATACAAAAAATGTAGATCTCGTTAAAACACACAATTTGTCATATATATTGGGGGGTCGAGTGAACCATTTCCGAGATATTCCTTGATATTTGTTTGAATTTTCCAGTACTTATACTTTTCCTCAAATAGGAATTTGTTATTCGTTTTTTTTATGTTCTGGACATGCAAAGAGAACGGATTGTTTCACATAGCAACCAGCTCTTAAAAGATTTGACTGTCGCTTAAAGCCTACCATATTCCCCTTGCATCTACAGGAAAATTAGCAATAAGATTAACATCTCGATATCTCAATTAACATGAAGTAGATGGAGAGTAAGCGTTTGTAAAAATAGTTTTTACAAGAGTAGAGTAAGTCATGTGTGTATAACAGATCAGATTTGTCCATAAGGGTTAAAACTCCTGCATACTCGGATTAATGTGACCAGAAAGTGTACATCCAGATGTCTCTAGCAAATAATGCAGCAGTATACATTTTGCACTGCGAATAAAAAAAGCGTAAAATCTATGAATGGAAATTTTTGTTAGATATTAAAAACTCTTTATTAAAGTAGCCCCGAAAGCTTAAATTGTCTAATGCACATATAAGTACTTTTAAAAATGTAAAAACAATAAAATATTATTAAAAAACTCAAACCCTATGGCATTACTATATCAGTGTTCTTAATGTTTCACAAAAATAAGTCTTCTTAAAATACAGTAAAAAATGTACACTGCTGCATTATTTGCTAAATGTACCTTGATGTACACTTCCTGGTTACCTCAAGGTAACAAACTAGCTGATATGACTGATTCCGACTCTCTGAACACCAAAAGTTATCACATAACATATAAGCACCAGAATAATGACAACGATGAGAAATACGGGATGAACATGAACGCAAAAAGGGCAAATTATGGTGATTGGAAGAAAAGCAAAGGATATACATCGTACATTCAGGTAGTGGAGCAGCAAGTAGGTAATTTTAGATTCTTGAGTTGTACAAGTAGAAACGAGCAGAGGATAGTAATGGCAAAGGCATTTAGTGGAAAAATGTGATTGTTTACATTACGTGACTTCCTCTAACTTTGTCGTTTATTAGTGGTATTCAAACTAATTCCTAAACAGTTTATTTTCCTATCTACTTCATTATAATCGAGATAAATCTTTCCGGAAATAACTGTATTACACATTTCGTTATAGATACAAAAGGAATAGCGATGGCAAATGTATTAGAATTGGACGGCACAAGCTGGCCTTAAAATTCTATACTCTTTCCATGACATCGCGAGAAATAATTTAAAATCCACAAGCTTCAAAGGTATTGAACAATTCGAACCATTCATAACGGATATCTCGCAAATAGCTGATGCCATAAAACATTATTTGTAATAAATTGTGTGTTTTAAAGAGATCTACATTTACTTTGTAGTACTTTTCGTCTATCGCTTAACAATTACCAGTTATACAAGATAATACAAAATTCCTTCCGAATGAAGAGGTTATGTAGGTTATTCCCGGAAAATTCAAGATATACATTTTATTTGTCATGTAGATATCTTTAATGTATGGTTTTTTAATCAAAATCGTTAGAGCCATTTTTTTTGTTTTAGAAAATTAAAAACTTCGAAAAATGTTCCATATAAAGGGTAGTTTGGGGAGGGGGATTTTCTTTAAAATCTTCGTGTAGCATCTTTGGAAGGTACTGAACCTAAGTTCGTGTTTTAGTTATGCTGTCCACAGACACACTCAAATACAGAACTTTTTCTAAAAATGTGTTTTTTTATTTTGGGGGCCTGAAAACATGTATTTCCGGTGAAATCTCGGTGCCATATTTTTGGGTGGAATGCAATACCTTCTTTACCTACTATGTATGTGGTAGAGAAATGAACAAACACCTTCTGTGAGCCTCTGAAGCAAGAACTAGAGAAAGCTAAGTGTTTTATGTGAAGTGTGGCATTGTAGAATGCGAAAAGCAGCACGTGTGATGAGATAAGAACAAAAAACCATTGATATTATTTGAAATGATGTAGAGAATAACGGAGCATGTAAAATAGACAGTATAAATCAAGATGTTTTAGAAAGAATGGTTAAGGAAAAAGGATGCTGAAAATCATCAGGAAGAATAATTGAAAATAGCATTGGATGAAAAGATACTACTTACACGAAAGGAATGGTGAATAAGAAAAAGTTTCGGGGAGGAAAACACCAATGAGATATAATTAACTTATATAACTTATCCATATAAGAAGATAAAGAGAAAGATGGATGAATGAAGTAAGCTGCTTGCACTGAAATGCCTATTCTTGAGCAGAAAACTATGACTGATTAATGGAAGTGATAAGACTTGAAAAACCTGAAGCATAAACTCGGCTAAATGAAAGTAATAATGGCATACGGGCTATAAACACTTTGCCCCTTGGTTTTGGAATTCTATTATTACATTAACAGCCTAAAATGCACTGAAAATGTGTAATGAAGGCCTCTTTAGCCCTCATGCAGACATCTGTGGTTGGATTTAAGGCAGCGAATACGGTAAAGTGCAACACAAAATAGGGTAACCCCATATAGTGCTGCTGTCATGTTCTTCCTCACACTCCATTGTGTAAAATATTCAACTGTAATTAAAATATGTAATAAATTAACATGAAAATCTCATTAGTTCTAAGAGCTTAATGCACTTAAACTCCCTAATGCTTCGTGTTTTAAACGAGGGGTTATAAATGATAACCTCCAACATGAGCGGACATTTTCAATGCCAATACTGCAATCGTTGCATCATCACATTTGCATTCACGCGTGGGCCTCCTCCGATAAAATGCTGAATTTCATTGTGGTCCTCATTGAAATGTATCGCGAGGTTTAATAACGCAGTAAAAAAAACTTGGAAATTTCATTCGTTTCGACAGCTAATTACATACCGAAATCGATATTGGAACAATATATTAACAACACAATTACGTTTACTAAATTTTCGTGTATTATGCAACCGTGGTACTTGCAGAAACATAGTTATGCTCTGATTAGAAACCATTGCGTATTCATTAGCCCCTAATGAAATGGTCAGCCTGTAATGTGTTTTGTTTGCAGAACTGATATCCACTTGCTATATTTTTTTCGTAATGGTAAAGTGCTCATACATCATGTAAGCTCATAGCACAGTTTTGAAATAGAAGCGTTACTTTCTCTACCACGTACATACATAGTAGGTAGGGAAGGTATTGCATTCCACCCAAAACGTTGATACTGAGGTTTCACCGGAAATATATGTTTTGAGGCTCCCTGAATAAAAAAGCACATTTTTGGAAAAGGTCCATGTGTGTGTGTCTCAAAAACGAAACGTAGCATAGATATCAAATTTGGTATTTAAGTTCAATATCTTCCAAAGATGCGGCACGAAGATTTTCAAGAAAATCCCTCACCCCAAATATCATTTACGTGGAACATTTTGCCAATTCTTTTTTATTTTCTCAAAATTGGCTCCAACGATCATGCTTAAAATAGCATATATTAAAAATATTTACATAACAAAAAGTATATCTTGATTTTTCTGGAAAAAGCCTGCATAGTCATCGTCATTAGGAAGGAATTTTGTATAATCTTGTATAATTGGTAAACGTTAAGAATATGCAGAAATGGACTACATAAAAATATAAATCTCTCTAAAACACATTATTTATTTCAAATATCTTTTTTTTTGGCATAACCTATTTCCGAGATATCCGTAATTAATGGTTCGAATTGTTTGTTCAATACTTCTTCTTTTGAAGTCCTGTCGATTTTCAGTTGTTTCTCGCGATTGCATGGAAACAGTATGCAATTTTAAGGTTAGCATATAGCATCCAGTGCTTAAACATTTAACTATCGCTGTTCCCTTTGTGTCTATAACGAAATGTGTAATTTATGTAATTTATTTCTGCAAACTTTTATCTCCATTATAATGAAGTAGATAAAAAATAAGTTTCGGTAAGAATAGTTTGCATACCCATTAATAAACAACAGAGGATCGAGAAAGTCATGTGAATGTAACGCATCAGTATTTTTCACTTTCTCTACTGCTTCCAGTATTATAATAATAATCGAGGAAATACATGTTTTGAGGTTCTCTAAATAAAAACACCTTTTAATGTTCAGAAAAACTCCGTGTATGCGCGCACGCGCGCGCACGCGTGTGTGTGTGTGTGTGTGTGCGTGTGTGTGTGTGTATGAACAGCTAACTGAAAACAAAATGTCGTATAAACACCAAAATTTATATTGAAGTTCAGCATCTTCCAAGGATGCGGCGTGAGGATTTTCAAGAAAATCCTTCCATCCTAATGTACCCTGTACATGAAAAAATGTTAGGTTGTTTTCAATTTTCTCAAGTATTCCATTTCATGCAACTGAGAAATCTCAAAAACAAAAAAAAATAATAATAATAAAATAAAATACACGTGCAAGGAACTTAAGAAGGAAACCAGCGTTAGACGCTAGTTTCATCGTGTCCAAGGACACTGTGCAATCGGTCTAGTCTAACTGTAGGCTCACTGTATCTAGCTAATATAACCCGCAATCCAGCCGACATCATTTTCAGGCCTAATATAGAATGGGACGCTAAGAACCATAGTAGTCAAAAAGCGTCCATGAATAAAACTCGATTTATTCTTCCTATCTAACTCCCCTTTCTCTCCCTCTGTCACTCTTTATCCACCTCCTCTCCCTCTCCAGCCTCTCACTGTCACCTTTTACTCCTCTTTCTTCCTCTGCGCACTGTAGCTCATGCTGTACCTTCAAAATCTGTAATAAAATTACTTTTCTGAAGTGTAAATAAGAATGTGAACATAAGCAAAAAAGGATTTCATAAAGCACACACTTGTGTCTATTATTTATGCTTTTATGCTTATAAGCTTTAGCTACGCAATATATTTTTAAAAAATCTCCGTAATAAGATAGGTAATTAGAATCTTGACTTCATGCCCCATTTCCCTTTTGGGCAAATAATTCTTCATCTTTAAGGATTACCCTCCTCTTTGTAGGACTTACACCCCCAAGAACTCGCAAGCTAATGCCTCAGGTCAGTAGTCTGTCGAGGAGCAAGCAAACTCTGGATCATAGCATATCCAGCCCAATGCCTGGTTTGGCGGTGAGGAAGAAAGAAATGAAATGCAGTGATGAAAGGCATGATAGCCAACTTCGCGGATCAAATTATCCAAGGACCGAGGAAAAGCGACAAAGAAACTTCGGTCAGATTGGTCGGCCCCAGGGGTTTGAACCCGGTACCTCCGAATGCGGGCCACACGTTACCGCTTGAGCCATCCCGCTCGGTGAAATAAAGTGCCATATAGCCTATTCTTCAGCAAAAATGGGATCCAGTTTATGTTATATACTAATTTACATAACAATCTTCGGTTGTTACTGAGTTAAAAGATAAAATATAAATTATACATATTAATATCAGCTATTCACCTAAAATGGAAAATTCACAGAATATTTTCGCTTACAATTCCCTTAAAGTTAGAACAAAAATTATGTAAAGAACGTCGTGTGACTATTACACAGGAAACTTTTTCTCTGTTGGAAAGCAGATTTATTTGAATATGTAGTTTTTGTTCCCGTAAACCGACTTCCCAAGGTGCCAAAAAGTTGCATGAAAGATCGACACTTCATCCGAGGCCGTAGTGACGGAAGGCAGTTTATTGCAAGTGAAAGTAAGACAATTAGACTAGAGCTGGAGCGGTCTGGAGAACCGGAGACTTATCAAAGGCAGCAGCTACAACAGCAATTACCTACCGCATGTCCACTGATTATAGAGAGACAAACGAATTTACCACAAAGAGTTTGCGCGCTCGGCCGGTCCAGTGTCATCTCAACTTTTCAATTATGTAGTAGCTATGTAACTTGCTCCAAGTTACAGTACACATTTGTTGTTACATGAAAAAATACTGATCTCAAGTCTGTAACTGACGATTTTGCAATATTCATCTGAAATAATAATAATAACTGTAGCAACATTGCAAGGCCCTACCATTCCTCAAGTAGTTATAAATAAGTCACCATATGCGGCAACAGGCAACGCGCAATATGGATGGGCAATAGCTTATTACATCGGGTGGTAGGGGTATAGAGGTTAGGAGGTGGTTCTATGTAAACATACTAATGTAAAATTATAATACCATTTTAGTCAATGAACGTTTATTTCAGCAGAAAAAGACGCGTTTTCCTTACTTTTCGTTTTTCACATGAGGAACGATTAGGGCAAGTCTTATTTAAGTATGTAATAGAACAGAAACGAATCTACATTTAGGTTGTTTTCATTTTCTTCCTTTAGAGCTTCATTTACCATAATTTAACGTTTTCATTTTGCACAAATCTTAATTTACGCTGGCGTTAAGACATTGCAACAACGGCTGAATAACTGACTACACCCACGCCTCACCCAGGTATAGTACATCTCGCTCACTATCACGCGTTCATAGTTTTAATATAAACATCATTTCCAACATTGTACGTCGTTTTTATTTCCTTTTATTGAATATATAAATAAGATAGTTAAGTTGCTAATCCCGTATATTGAACGTTTAAATTAACTCATTTTGTTTTGTTACGTTTCCTTTAACGTGATAATGAAAATACAACTAATGAATTTTAAGTAAAATACCTGCTGACTGCAATTCGTGTTCGCAAAACTTTACATAAGTGGTTATCAATAACCGACAAGCTATAATTTTCTATCACAAAACTTTAAATTTTCTTCACAATATACGTTAAATAGCATTTTTGTGGCATCAACTGTTTCTGAAATATTCTCTTGCCGGTTTAATTTTTTCCTGCGTTGAAGAATTAGCCTAACATTTTAAGTGTCCATTGTTGTATTTCTCAAAAGTTCAGATATAGTATAATTATACCCATCTACTCATTCTGTAAAAAGTTGATTGTCTTCTCATGGTTTTAGCAAGTCCAGTAATCTGTATATATATATATATATATATATATATATATATATATATATATATAAAGTGAAACACTCACTCCTCGCACGGCTATCCGTTACAAATATATATATATATATATATATATATATATTGTACCTAATATTTACATTGAAAGGAGCCTTCTCCATTTTCAGTGCCGTGGGAGACTAGGCCTGTTCTCCATGCCAGCTAGCGTATGATTCGTTAGAGAGAGAGGGGGGAAGGGAGGCACTCTCAGTTCTCAGACTGCCCGGAACTCTTATTGGGAAGCTGGTAGAAGCTTCCAGAGACCTCCACTTGCCTTCCCCTGCCCTGTATCACACCTTCTCGCGGATTCATCCGGATGTAAAAGGAAGTGATCCAGCCTCAAGCAAGGTTACTGTGAGGTCAATAATGTCTACTGCTGTTCACTTAGCGGGTTCTGTCTACAAGAGGCTCTAAGACGAGTCCTGTATTCGGCACATCAATAAGCGACCGGGAGAGGGAAGAGGAGTTCAAGGTTCGATTCCTGAGTGAGCGGCCGGAAGAGAGAAGAGGCTAATTGTGCGCCGTTTATCGAAGCGCTACTTGCAAGGAAAAGCTGAAGAGTGACTAGAGGAAAAGTGGACGAAGTCACATCAAGCGTGATTTTTCTATTCACGTTACGTTAGTCACGATAAGTGTTTGCCTTAAAGCATTTAAAATTAATGGACTTAATGTAACATGCAAACACAACAACCATTTGCTTACGGTAGAATTTAAATAACCTGAGACTTCTAACACTGCTTGGAGGGAACGTTTCCATAGCACTCAACGTCCACTGCGATGTTATTCTAGCAGTAACATGCGGCCGCCCTCCTTTCCCTTCGTCTACAAGCTGAACTTTGAGGAGTAACACGTCATGTTGGCGTGGTTTACTAGTGATCACTAGCGTTAAGTCCCAGCGAGCTGTTTGCTATTCGATGTGCTGCTAAACAGCTAACATTCTCTAATGCAACAGTTCACCCACTTTCCGTTTAAGAGTGAAATGTCAGGAGTCTAAGGTTGTTTAAATGATATTCTATATTACAAGTCGGATTTTACTATAATCCTTCCAGCCCAAGGATAGGCCCTAACATAATCAATGTGCATAGTATCACTCCGCGCTTTGACGTTTCGTGAACATGGAGAAACTTCCCCTCTTCTCCTTCAAAAGCTGCTCACTTCTTTACGTTAGGTACTTCAATAAACTGTCATTATTACCTCCCAATGTTATCTTTCACTGCACCAGCACTGAGTGTTAAAGAAATACATGCCCCTATACTTGTTAAACTACATGTACTAGCTTAAGAATGGATGAAGGAATGTTATGATATATCTTTCATTAATAAAAACATACATGTTAAACGGAATCCTAAGGTATTAGCGTGAAACAGCTCGGAATCAGAAATGGTGACATCACTTGAGTCGTCTAGGTTTATAAACAACTTGGTCGCGCAGACATACCACTTGTTTCCGATGTTAATTTAATGCCAACTAGGGTATCATAACAATCAAACAAAACGTTGAGCACGTTCAAAATTATTGTTTTCTCACCGAGCGGGATGGCTCAGGCGGTAACGTCTGTAGCCCGCATTTGGAAAATCCTGGGTTCGATCCCCAGTCCGCCCACTCTGATCCATGGGTTTTTTTCGGGGCCTTCCCGGGTCGTATGTTGAGGTGGTTTCTTTCAGCCCCCGAGTTTCCTGTCCCTCCATTTCGTTCCATTAATCATTTCATTCATCCCATTGGTCTCTTTCAGGGTCGGAAGTATCGGCGATGGTGTTTCGGTGCAGCGTGGCAGGGGAAAAGGAATATCTCTGTGAACTCTCTCCGTTCCTCGGCTTTCGGCTAGCTACCGGGGTATCCAAACCCCCTTGAGGAGTGTGGTTCCCGATCTGGCTGTCCATCTGCCGTGGTGTTTACTTCTGAAAACGTAGGGACCCTGCCATTGTTATACCGTCGCTGCTGGTACCGGCCGCCCGGTATCCCCTCTCGCCTCATTCTTCCTCACGGCGACGCCTCCTCGTGGGACGTAGGTAAAATATTCCCTCTGGAAAGGTGCCAAGTCCCCACGTTATGGATGATAGGATAAGATTGTTTTCGCCACTTTTAAAGAGCCTTACCACTTCTATGTTTAATTACACTGCTCTTGCCAGCTACCTACTCAGCCATGATCACATCAACACTACTGATTAGCATGCGGTAAATAACGCGGGAATACCGTTGTCTGCACGGTCATAATAATAAACAGAAACTAATTATTTAAGTTATGTTTAAATGAAACAGTTATTAAAATACTATCATTATTCACCGTCTTTATTACTTGAAATACAAAAGGGAGATAGTACATGTGCAGTAACGAACTACTTTCATTCGCTTGAAAGGTGTGCTGCGGCGATGGCATGTGTACTTGTTACATCAGGACCTTTTCTTGAGCTGGATGGAGTATTACAACAAGCTTCTGAGAAGGGGTTGGAAATTAGCTCTCTTCCCAATGCTCATTAATTCAACTGGGTCCCTTTTTATTTGCACTTTATATAAATGTATTTCTCACTCTATTCGCTACAGTAAATATCACCTTTATGTCGAGACCAACAACTATACATAAATTCACGAACTGACGATATTCACAATAGTGCTGAAAATTAACCATGACCTCTACTCTTATTTATTCATGGCCACGTGACTTAGGCCTTGGTATCAACCCTTCAAAATAACAGGCATTACTGGTACGACATCAACGCTTGTTAGGCACCATAGACATTTGTTATATTGCATTAGTCAAAATTAATCATTCCATTATTTCTCTGACAGATTCGACGAAATATTTAGTTGTTTCTGTTGACAGTAAACTTGGTTGGGACAACCATGTTACTGAGATTTGTAGGAAAGTAAATTCTTTAATCCACACTTTCAAGCGTTTAAATACGCCCTACCTAGGAATCTAAGAAAGACTTTGGTACAAAAGATGATGATGCCCCACTTCGTTTATTGCGATTCCCTCCTCGCAGATTTAAGATTTGATCTGTGACGCAAACTACAGCTAGCTCACAATACGTTGTACGCTACCTCTGTGATGTCGTTACGATGTCGATCGGTTACGCGATCGTATAGCACCATCTCTCCACGAGCTGTCATTGTCCTGTAAACTTACTCACACTTCTTCCCCTACACATCTAGCTTCTCGCTTTAAAAGTTTGTTCTCGTCTCACAACCTTGACACACGCTCGGAAAATCGTCACATACTTTCAATACTACTTCACCGAACATCTCTACACTCATCATCTTTCACTGTGAAGGTTGCTAGGCTCTGGAATTCACTGCCACAGTATGTCAGGGGCTGTCAAACTTTATATGCCTTTCGTCATAGGTTGCAGATTTTAGCTAAAAATAAATTGTTAATTTAGAGAAAATATCCTAATTTTCATTGTATATGTAGTTGTATTCATATATTTTCAAGATATTTATTAATTTTAACTTAGAGTTTCTATAGTTCCAATTAACTTAAGTTTATATTTCTTCTAATATTTGTGTTATTTCAGAGTTTTTGCTCCTGCACCATCATTGTGTTCAGGATGTATTCAGGATTTTTCTATGTGGTTGAGCGAAAGAGAAGGCCAAATGGTCTTAGCCACAATCAAATAAAATATGCCTTGATGATATACATGTTTATAATATTACTTATACATATATACAACACTATAGAAAACAGACGAATTAGCCAAATAGCACACAAGTATTTGTAACCTAGGTAAATAATTCTGATAGAAACTGTATTATGTTACAATACATATCAATGTACTTTTTATGTGTGAAAAAGTGAAATTTCTCCTGTTTTTTTTCGCTAAAATTATGCTTGTTCTGCGAGAAAGTTCGCTCAACATATTTAGGTGCATATTTAAAATAAACATTATTGTCTAGTTACTGAAAACTGCATGATTTTATTTTACACACTTCTGGATAGCCACGAATAATCCTAAACAAAGGAAACATGGGTAGGTACGTTTGTTGGTTCCCCTTTCCTTTCATAGCACAGTACCTTTGATCCCATAGTCTCCGTGACGTCAATATAGGCTAGCAACAACCAACCTAAAAGACGTCCACATTAGGACAAAGTGTCGTCCTTGTTCATCTCTTTCTGATTTAAATACAAAATTTGGCATTTGTATGACTTTTGGCTTTATGCTGTTCACACACACTTTTCTAAAATTCCAGATTTTGGTTCAGTGGACTTAAGCAGCGTGTATTTTCGGTGAAATGTCGATATCGAGTTTTGGGTGGAATATAATATTTTCTCTCCTATAGTAGATAAGTGGTAGAAAAGGTTAAAACTACTGGAATTTTAGCTTTTATTACTCTCCTAGTTTTTGAGAAAAAATTAAACTACTTAACCTGTGGACGGAATATTTATAATTAATATACTGATGATTTTCTTACTGAAGGAAAACATTTTCTGTGCCTTTCAGCACTTTTCCAGACATTTTGAGGGAAAATGGATAAACATTGCGTCATGTGAAACATTCAGGACTCAAAAATGAAGAACTAGAAAGCGAGAAAAATAGCATGAGGAATTATAAAGGACTAGTTGTCTTCGTGTGCATGCTTATTTAAAAGGTCACATGACACTATGTCTACACTTTATTGCTGGAAAACAAACGCAAATTATGAGATTAGTTATAAGTATATAAGGAAAGAATCGAACCGTTTAACGACTTGGACAATTTCCATCTTAAAGTATCAACTTTTGAAAAATTGCACTGGAAAAAAATAGAAATGTTAGCTGCATCATAAAGAAGCGGTTTCGGTAAAAGTACCATATTTTCCTTCTCTTTTTAATGATAAAATACAGTGATCTACGGAATGAAAATGCATAAAAGAGTGGCTTAAGGAGTCGTGAACACTGAACTGCTGTAATCCACCCGCCGTATCAGCTTTTATGACTCTTTTATAGCAAAATCATCGCGATATGTCAACAAAGTACTCAATGCGCAGAAGAAACTGCCAATCTAACCGTATGAGTGTAATCCGCGAGAATAGTGATGCTTCGATTATTATTATTATTATTATTATTATTATTATTATTATTATTACACGACCTACAAACTCCTGTGACTTCATCATTAGGTGTAAGGTTTAGGTGAGCGTCTAAAGTTCGCTCCCAGCTCCTTTACTGCCCATTTTCTGATATTATACCCTTATTTAAATCAAGTTCATACAAACACACACTAATGTAAACCTAACCTAGGGTTCAGTGGCGTATGCTGATATTTCAGGCTGAGCAAGTAACATAAAAATATTTCAATACAAAAAACCCTAATATCCGTTTACTTTCTCTACCACGTACAGGGTAGAAAAGGTATTGCATTCCACTCAAAAATTCGATACCGATGTTTCACTGGACATGTTTTGAGGCCCCTGAGTCCCAAAGAGAGCATTATTAAAAACTCTGATGTGATACATTCTCACGACTTTCTCTACCCTCTGTCGCTTTCTAATGGATATACACATTATTTTTACGAAAGTTTATTTTCCTCTCAACTTGATTTTAATCAAGATAAACCTTTTCCGCAAGTAACTACATTACACACTTCGTTATAGACGCAAAGAGAAGAGCGAGTGAAATGTTTTAGAACTGGATGCACATGCTGGCCTTAAAATCCATACTGTTTCCATTACATCGCGAGAAACAACTGAAAATCGATAGGGCTTTAAAAGAACGTCTTAAGCATTGAACAATTCGATCCATTAGTAACGGATATCTCTGAGATGGCTGATGCCACAAAAAGTTATTTGAAATAAGTTGTGTGTTTTAAAGAGATCTAATTTTTTTGTTTAGTAGCTTTTCGTCTATCGCTTAACGGTTACCAGTTATACAAGATTATGCGAAATTCTTTCCGACCGAAGGCGACTTCACAGGCTATTCCTAGAAAATTCAAGATATACATTTTGTGTCATAAATATCTTTAATGGTAATTTAATCAAAATCCTTAGAGCCATTTTTTAGAAAATCAAAATTTTCGAAACATTTTCCATATAAAGGGTAGTTGGAGTGGAGATATTTTCTTTAAAATCTTCGTGTAGCAACCTTGGAAGACACTGAACTTAAATACCAAGTTAGGTATTTATCCGACTTTTCATTTTTGAGTTATGCTGTTCAAATACGCAGACACACACAGACACACACACAGGGGAATGTTCTCAAAAATGCATTATTTGGATTTATGGGACTTCAAAACATGTATTTCAAATGAAATCTCGATATGGAATTTTTTGGTGGAATGCAATACCTTCTCTACCTACTAGGTACGTGGTATAGAAAATAAAAAATGCCCCTGTATATGTGTGTGTGTCTCTGAACAGCATAACTCAAAAACGAAATGTCAGATAAATACCAAACTTGGTACTTAAGCTCAATGTCTTCTAAGAATGTGACACGAACATTTCTAAGAAACTCCCTCCACCCCCAACTACCCTTTACATGGAAAATGTTTGGAAATATTTGATTTTCAGAAAAATGGCTTTAACGATTTTGATTAAAATACTATATATTAAACACACTTACGTGACAAATAAAATGTTTATCTTGAATTTTCTGGTAACAGCCTGTGAAGCCCTCTTCGTTTGGAAGGAATTTTGCATAATCTTGCATAACTAGTAAACGTTAAGCGATAGATGAAAAGGTACTGCACAAAAAGTAGATCCCTTTAAAACATACAATTTATTTCAAATAACTTTTTTGTGGCAACAGTCATTTCCGAGATACCCGTTATTGATGAATCGAATTGTTCAATGCTTAAGTCGTTATCTTAAAGTCCTGTGGATTTTCAGCTGTTTCTCGCGATGTCAAGGAAACAGCATGGAATTTTAGGGCCAGCGTATAGCATCCAGTTCTAAAACATTTGACTATCGTTATTCCCTTTGTATCTAAAATGTAATATAGGTATGTTTATCTCGATTAAAGTAGATAGGAAAATTAAAGTTCATAAGAATAATGTGTATACCCACTAATAACCGATAGAGGGTAGGGGAAGTCATGTGAATGTAACACATAACAATTTTTTGTTAGCGGTGAATAAATACAGTACTAAAAGATTGTCGATCCCATTGCACAACTATATACAAACGCTTTTGCATTCATAAAATGCTGTGCGCTGTCACTTTATTTCCGTTTATTTGGGCTAATTCACTTCATAGTATCGTATCTACAAAATGCAATTTCCACAAATTTAGCAGCAGGAATATGTACATAGATTTCAACAAATATAACTAAGTATAATCATTAATAAGTATAGGTAAGAAAAATAATTATTAACATTAAATCATACATTTGTCTACTTAAAAATGAAATTACAGCACTTGGACTTACCTAATATTTGAATCAAAATTCCACCCTCTTATTCATAATTCCATCTATTGTTCTACTGTGAAATGATTTCTCAAATAAATTTACAATAATGTCTTCTTCAGCCAAAATATTTATGTCTCATGTATGTATAAGCGTATACCACATCACACCATGTGAACAATATCACACGTAAAGTCCTTTACTGTTCACACTGTTCTGTACACACTAGAAAACGTTTATGATCCTTGAAGGTTTAACTTTTATTCCTCTAGCGGAGCTTTGACAATATGGAACAAAACAGTCATTCACCCTCCAAACCATTATCTGGATGGTGGTAGCAATTTATCATTTGGCCGATAGGTGGAGGGTTGGCGAATAGAGGGTGTCACTATCTTCAAGATCATGTTGAAATTATGACCTCTTAAGGCTTCTGAATTCAATATTTTTTCTTGCATTTAACCGGACATTCTGGCGCTTTCATTTATTTCCCCTGTGGAGCAGCAGCACAGAGCTGCCATGATATCATCACACCGGCCCTAGGCTTATGTAGCACCACATGCCTGAACCTTGTGGAATTACATGCACTTAGGGCCGGTTTCACCAACCAATGTTAAAAATACTCTATCATCTTTATGTTAACAATTAGTTCAAAGTTTAACATAATGTTAAAACTCTTGCGTTTCATCAAGCTTTTGCAGCAAATTGTTAGTTAACTACATGTTAACGTCAAAGACAAATGCGAACGATAGCTTTCGAGAAGGTGATGACGAACTTCAGGCTTCTGAACGCGCTCCGATGCACTTTTGTTTACGTATTGCACTGCTCAGCGCTCTTTATGTCAGTAGTAGACAACATTCACTGGCAATTGCAATGATGCCATGTATGTTTCTGATTGTTAGAGGTTAGAAGTCAACTGAAAAATCTAGATACAGAGGAACTAAATGTTTCACGCTTGAAAAGCATTAATTACTGAACTGGTTACTAAGTACATATAAACATATTATCGAATGCAAAAAAGTCGACTCTCTTACATTAAAGGATAAGGATGCAGCCTGGAGAAAATCCGCAAGTAATTTAATTGGAATGAACGCGTTTTTTTCCCAGGTCCAGTAAGCAACTGCGGCAATTTTATGCTAACATAAAATGCAGCACCAAAAATGCCAGGTGCAGGGGCCTTTAGAACGCTTTAAAACTGGTGGTGGACACTGCATTGACACGAATGGACGTAGTGGACGAAAGTGTGTTATCACTGATTAAGGTAACAGGCCCAAAATGTTTGCTTACTAAAGCAATTGTTTCGGAAACTTTCCGTATAAATGATAGCTTCGGAAATAGCAACGTTATCACTTACCTTAAATTAAAAGTGCCATAAATCTCAAATTAATTAACATTTTTAGTGTTGGAGAAAGAGGCATGCTTCTGTCTGTAGTATTCTAACCTCTCGTATTTACCATAAAACTAAGCTCATATCCCCTTTGGACCGTCTCTATCGCTTTAAAAGTTCCTCCTTTTGCAGGTTTTCAAATTTATTATGACGCACGACTACTCCCGTTAAGAATGGTATTCAAAAATGCTAAATGCTGCAAACTCGCACAAAGCTTGGTTTGCTGCAGCGATTTTCCAACTTCTAACATTATTGTTAAATGCTTAACACAGAGGCACAGCTGTGTTAACTTAGCACGGAGTTTAACACAAAGTTAAAGCTAACATTGTTCGATGAAACAGAATTTGCATTAACCAGTTTAATATTGTGTTAACATTTAGCATCGGTTGGTGAAACTGCCCCTTAATGTTCTAAGGAGGGAGCTCAAACCATATTTGGACGTTATTTCTACACTTGTTCAGTGAAAATAAAATAAGTCCATCCAACATATTCAAATATAAATTAGTTGTATTATATTTATTTTCCCTCCAAAATGACAGGGCATGCAATGTATGGGTTGCATTCATGGAGGATGCCTCCTGGTCGGGCTAAATTTTGAAACCACAGGACATAGTCGTTTAACTGCGGTTCGCTACGACCCGACAGCCTCCGCTCGCCTCATTCTCGCTTCTTTCGTTTTTCTTTCTTTAGTTTAATGACACAGTAGTCATATTCATTTAGTATCCTCCTATATGAGGTCAATCTTGTGGTATTTTCCGCTCAAGTGTTGGCGACTCCTAGAGAGTCACAAAGCACCCACTATTAAACTAATCCGAGAAGGTAAGTAAGTTAGTTTGTGGCAGTTTCTAATATTGTATGCTAATATTCGTTAATACAATAAAACTGTAACCGTATCCTATACCTCGCGTCGCTTTAGTTGCAGTAGTTCTTCAGAATGAAACCTGTAAAAGAAACTTGAAATCAGTCGAATACTATAAATGGTAAACAGGCATATAAATGGAGGATCCCGTTTTTCCAGAAAAGGTCGAAGCAGCTGCAGTGTAGTTTCCGTTCCGCTTTCAGTTTTATTGGCAAATAAATACGGGGCGGGGGAGGCTGATTTAATCCCAGAATGTAATTAGGGTGTATTACCCAGCAATTAATAAGGGCTCAATGGGAAATAATAAATGCATATATAATCAGGTGTTACGGTAATCTCATTTTCTAGCTTTTATGGGTTGTTAAAATGCCTGCAATATCTGAAATGAGCAAATGCTTTAAGGATCGACTTTAACCCATCTGAATAAGAGCTCAAGTGTTAATTTCTCGCAAAATCAGTGCACATGAATCGTCAGTCTATTTGAATGACTGTGTTTTATACATGTCAAAGTATTTTAGCTTCAGAATTCAAAAAGAGGAAAAACGGATCATATTAACATACGCAAGAAAGCATATATTGATTTGTTAAACATTACTAGTCCTGTAAATACGTTGTAAGAACAGCCTTATCACTCAATGGGCTTGATAAACTTTAAGTTACAGGATAAAATGGGACATACAAGGAATTTACTATCCTTATACAACCGCAGGTATGCAAATGTAAAATATATGATGTGCTACATTCACCTGACTTTCTCTACCCACTATCGCTGATTTTACTTTCTCTACTGTTTATGTATAGTAAGTAGAGAAAGTGTGGCATTACACCCAAAATTTCAATACCGAGGTGTCACCAGAAATACACGTTTTGAAGCTCCCTGAATCCCCCAAAACATTATTTAGAAAAACGTTCATGTGTGTGTGTGTGTGTGTGTGTGTGAACGGCAAACTCTAAAACGAAAAGTCGGTTATATATCAATCTTGGTATTTAAGTTCAGTATCCTCCAAAGATACGACATGGAGATTTCCAAAAAGGTTCCCCACCCCAAACTACCATTTGCATCGAAGATTTTTCGAAATTTTCGATTTTCTCAAAAATAGGTCTGCGATTTTGATTAAAATACCGTATACCAAAGATATAAAAATGAAAAATAAAATGCATATTTTAAATTTTCTGAGAATAGACTGTGAAGTCCTCTTCATTCGGAAGGAATTTTGTATAATCTTTATAACTGGTAAATGTTAAGTGATAGACGAAAACGTACTGCACAAAAAGCGTAGATCTTATTAAAACGCACAATTTATTCCAAATAATATTTTTTTCTGCCTTAAGCCATTTCCGAGATATTCATTATTAATGGTTCAAAGTCATGTGAATGTAACACATCCGATTTCTCTTCTACAAATTGTTCTCACAAAAGCTTATTTTTCTTCATGTTAATTGAGATGAAAACTTGAGAAATGGTTTCATTACATATATTGTTGTAGATACAAAATTGATACCGGAGGATGAAGCGACTATCAACTCTTGAAAAAGCGGGTGACTATATGTTGGCTTTGAAAGTCCATAATCTTTGCGTGAATTCAAGAAAGTATGTTAAAGTATTGGGAAATTGAAATAATAGCAACGAACATTTTGTTCAATTGTTAATGCCACAAAAATTGTTTTGACACAAATTGTGCATTTCACAGAGATCTAGTCTCAGTAGGACTAGCACCTCGACCTAAAGGATCTATGCCTAAGACGGGGTGAGATGAGGTAGAGGGCGGCCGGACCAGGAGACACGACAGGGCAGAGGGCAATGTCCCTATCTTTTACAGTTTGAAACTCCCAGATGGCAGCTGGCGCAACCGGCTCCCCTTATCCCCTGCGGGCTTGCATATTCCTTGGGGAAGGCCGGATCTTGGAGACCGCCCCCATTCCAGGGACGAAGTGTCACATAGAGCATCCTTTTCCCATTTCATGCAACACCGAAACTCTCGCCGACACTTACAACCCGAAAAAACCAAGCAGATGAAACTGAAGTGAAATGAGAATGTAGGTGAAATGGAGAGACAGAATTTAATGAAGCTTTCCAGCATTCGCCTAGCGACCCGGATAAACACCCGAAAACCCCCATGGGTCAGGAAGGTCGACCGCGGGACTCAAACCCATGACCTCCCGAATGCGGGCCACAGACGTCACCTTCTGAGCCATCCCGCTCGATTTTGTATAGTAAGTTTTTGTCTTGTGGTTTACTACTAAAGTACACAAATTCCATTCAGAATGGGGAGTTCACAGGCTATCAGCAGAAAATTCAAGTAATATAAGTACATGGTATTAATATACAAATATCTTAGCTATATGGTAATTTATTCAAAGTCGTTAAATTTTGAGAAAATAAACAACAACGAAAAATGTTTCATGTGAGGAGCAGTTTGGGACGGGATTATTTTCTTGAAAATCTTCGTGTCGTATCTTTAGAAGATGCTGAACATAAACACCAAGTTTGGAATTTCTCTCTTTTTTTAAGTTGTGCTATTTACAGACACACATACAGACTGATATTTTCTATTGTTGGGTTCATTGGACCTCAAAACATGCATTTCCGGTGAAAATTCCATAACGAAATTTTGTACTGAATACAATTACCATACGTTTGTGATAGAGGAAGTAAAAGTATGTAAAAATCAAACTATAAATAGAGAATGCTCTACTGACAAAACGCACTTAAACAGGAGAGTCTAGGCCTGGCAGCGGCAGGTACACTACTTTTGAGCAAAGGACAGCAGGCAGAGCAGAGCGACGGACAGCAATTGGGACGTTACAGCCGTGGACAGCTTGTCAATGATGTGGGGTTTCAACATTCGTCATAAAGAGATGGCTGAGGAGTACAAAGTGATCCAGTACTCCCACTTTTAAACCTGCGCGGAAGAATTAATTTTTTTCTGCAACAGAAGGACGTGAAAAGCGTTTGATATGTAGCAATACATTAAATTGAGGAAGTATTTTAACACTTAGGCCCGGTTGCATAAAGCTCTAGATATCTATTCGATTGCTATTTGTTCGATAAACTTTATCAGAGAGATAATTTGTATCTGTTTCTCAAAGAGTTTTAGTTGCTTGGATAACAATCTATTCCACAATTAGTTCGGAATACGACAACAGATGGCGACCTGCGTTTTTCCTTCATTTAATTGCAATAGCGATCGCAATGGCGCTTGTATCCACGCAGTTTTGATTAACGAAACCACTAATTTCTCTACTTGTTTATCATGAGTGCCAACTTAACTGAATAACAGTATATCGATATATTGTAAAACAGAGATCAGCACGTGTGAAACTTAACCTCAACATCTAGTAAACTGAGTACTAAACGCAGTAGGAACTTCGACAACTTTGAAAAAAAAACATGCTGATAGAGTTAGTGACCGAAAAGAAGGATGTCATAGAAAATAAAAGAACTGATGGCACTACTATTAAAGCGAAGAATGAAGCATGGGAAGAAATTGCCAAAATTTACGACGCATCGTGTCGTACAGGAATACGTACACCAAAGCAATTACATGCGTTGTGTGACTGCACGAAAAAGCAAGCTAAGAAAGAAATGAGTAATGACAAGGTAATTACATAAACTTTTATAACATAGGTGTCATTATAAAACGAATGTGTTATGTTGTATTATGTTAGCTGAAACTATACTTTTTCCTCTTATATATACTTCATTATTTATTTCAGACAGAAGCGTTAAAAACTGGAGGAGGAAAGTTCACTCCCAAGTTAACAGAGACTAGCTCTAAGATAATTAATATGTTGAAGCCACAGTTTGAGCCACAGAGCAACGCATATGACTCAAGTGCAGCTTACTTTGGAGATGGTAAGAACTGGACATTAGTTAGAATATGTAATTACAAATTATTTACTTCCTAATTGTTTGGCTTCCGAGAACTGGATAATGTGTGGAATAGTAACCGAATTTAAAATTTACACAGATAGGTATTATTATAAAATTTATTGATAACAGAAAAAATAAATAAATACATTATTTATACCAAATTCTGGTACTTTTATTTGCAGATGCTGTAATATTTGAGTTACACGAAGAGCTTGCTGCCCCTTCCACAGCCACCGCTGCAAGTTCACCGTGCAATGAGATAAGCGCTGATGAAGCTGTGGTGCATAGTGATACCGCCGTGCAAGAGGACTGTGAAGGTTCAAACAGCTAAAACAGAGAGATGCAATTGTTTCAAAAGCTGTTGGAACATCTTCAACCACACCTATAATAAGGAGGACGTGACGCAAAAAATCCACAGACACAGATGACATTAACAAAAACATAAAACTTAAAAGAGAAGAAATTAAAATAAAACTAATGCAAAGGGAACATAACCTAAAAATCGAGCAAATGCAAGAGGACCACAAATTGAGGCAGAAGCTAATGCAAGAAGAGCATGACATAAAGATGCCGCTATTGAAATGTGAATTGGAACTGAAACAAACCCAACTTCAAAAAGAAAAGGAGTTGTATAAAGTTTAATATTTGAAACCATTTGACTTTTATGTATTAATATTTCTCAAGTTGTAATTATTATTGTTAAAAAAACTAAAAAAACATATTGGCCAGCAATACATACTATATATGTGTGTAAAAAAATGAATAAAACATTTCCCTGAAATGCAATGTTACCTTTCTCTCGGCTCCAGAGACCCATGCATGCATCAGTTGAAGTGTAAGTTAATTATTCTTCTTCGCTCTGCATTGCCCTGGAGATCATCGTTATGCACACCATGTTCGTTATAGTTTGCTTCATCATATTTTATTCATGTACATCATCTGGCCAGTGATCTCCCCTGTTTAATACTATTTTATGAAGAATTGCAGTTGCAAGCAGAAGTTATATTTAGTTTTGTTCGCAACCCTATTGAAAAGACATGGAAATCTTCTCTTCCAGATTCCTATTGTCCTTTCGATTGAATTTCGTGTACGAAATGAGCAGAATTGTACCTGATTTCAGCCGGTGTGCCTGGGTTAAGTACTGGTGTCATTAGGTATTTTTTGCTGGGATAGGCACTATCACCAATTAGGTGGCCACTCGTAAATACTACTCCACCCTCAAACTGAGTTCGCAAAAGAGTTATTAAAAATGGTACTGTCGTGAGTGGATCCTGGCCAGCGGGCAACAATGTCACATATTTCCAAATTTGCATTGCACACCACTTGCACATTCAGTGAAAAATATCCTTTCCTGTTCCTATAAAGCTCTGCGTTTTCTCCGCCTGGGAACTGTATAACCACATGAGTACCGTTGACACAACCTAGAACACCAGGAAAACCTGCCGTGTTGAAAAATAAGGCTTTCAAGTTTGTAATTTCTCTTTGGTTTTCTGGCATTTTTATGTAGTTCTGTCTTAGAAGTGTAATGAAATAAGTAACTTTTCTAATTATTCTGCAGGCAGTAGATTTATGCACACTAAAACTGTCACCCATTACTATCTGGAAGCTGCCACACGCATAAAACAAAGTAGTAGCTGATTTAACCCCAAAATAGCCATATTTCTTTTCGTTGTTGGTTCTAAATTGTGTCCTATTTCATCAATTAAGTCCATCACTAGTTGTTTAGATAACCTAAATCTTCTTTTAAATTCAATTTCGTCGTACATTTCAAATGGGTTATTTCTAGCACGAAATACACGCCGCCGTAAAGGCCTAATTGCATCTTCTTCACCAGAGGATGAAGCTATTGAGGAGAAGGACGATGACGATGATACAATATCCATACTGTGAAGAGAAACACACAAATGAAAAGTATTTGGAATACAAGTCAAGAGCTCACAATTGACGTAAAGTACTGAAATGTAGGTTCATATATACCAACCTGTAGATATATTATTGTCAATGCACTGCAATATTTGATTATTGCCTCGCAGATATTAACCAAATCCAGAGAAATTACAAAATCAATGGAAATCGAACATGTATGACATTGCCATATTAGAAGTCAAATATCTGAGAGATATCCGGCCATTTTTGCCGGGGATACGTTATCCGGGGACTTATCAGATTGATAACCGCTATCTTGCCTTTCAGAAACAGATATCTGCTTGATAGCTTATTGAAAAGATATCTGACGTTCCAGAAACCGGGCCTTAAAGGATATGTCTAATTATATAATATAAAACATAATAACAGCCCGCCTAAAAGCAATATGAATATAATATATAAAGTATATGTAACAGTCATTTATTATGTTTATATTATTAGGTACATGTATAATAATGTTATGTGAATGTATTAAGTAATTTAACAATGTAGGAGCTGTGAGAATAGAAGCCGAAAGTTGCTAACAATGAGGTAACCTTGAGGCAATAATGAATTAGAAAGTTTAATAAAGGCTACTAGTAATTCTTGGAACAATAATGTACTATTTAAAACAGTTTATAAATAGCCAATAAAAAACTAGAAAAACTTTAAGTTAAATAAAAGTATTCATTTGGAGTAGGCTTAGCCAATCAGAGACTTAAAATAGGGAAAAAGTTCAAATTCAAGCGGCAGACGCTACAACACAGCGTTCCCAACCAGACGCTAGAAGATACGTACCTGAGCAGTTCGTTCGCTCGGTACGTATTCAGTGTGAGACATAAAAAATGCATTAAGGCGTGAATAATACAAAGTTTACGTGTAAAAAGGTACAAGTAACAATAACCTCACAGCTCTACAGTAGGATATATCAGTGAAGTGTTATTTAATCGTGTGAAAGACTAATAACACGAAGTTAAATACCATTATAATTTGTGTAAGCCTTCATTCTTTAGCCGTACTACCCTGCTAAGAGATACGTGTTTCTAAAAATTACTATGACGCAGCCGAGGCATAAATATATATTATTTAAATAAACATTAAACATACAAAGCTGATTTTTTTAAACGTGGGGCGAAGACCACCGGAAACTTTTAATCGTATGTGGGGCGAAGGCCACAGGAAACTTTGAACCATACATGGGGCAGCAAATAACCCTCTCAAGTTTGGCGCCCAAAGCGTGGTGCTAATAACGTAAAGAAATTCTATCTCAAAATCGACTGAAAAAGTTTAATCTGTAACGACATTACACGGTGTGTCGCAGCAAACAATATACTGGTAAAGTGCGCATTTTTTTTCTTTAAGTAATGCATAGAGTTTTATGCTCATAGTAAAATTTAAAACGAATAAATTTCAACAAATGGAAAATTGTCAAAGAATTTATAATTAACAAGGATGCAGCCTCCCTCTAATTCTTGTTAATATGTATATGGACGAAATTCTTAGAGAACGGAATAAACACATTATGGACGGAGCTTTAGTAAACTAATAAAGTATAATAAATACTGTTTTATTTGCAAATAACCAGATAGTTTTCCAAGAAAGCGAAGACTATTTACAAAAGGCGTAAACTAAATTTAATATGTGAAAAATCTAAATTATAGAGCTCTCTACTGAAGACAAAAGTTATGGCTTTCATAGCAGAGCATCCAGTCAAAGGCAAAATAATAATAAATAAGATCGTTTTAGAATAAGTGACCCATTACAAGTATTTAGGATGTGACTCTGCCTACGAATATGATAAAGACCATATTAAAACACAGCGTTTTCAGAATATATATGGCACAATTTCCAGGAGCCTAAAAAAGAAAGTAAACACAAATAACAATTTATAAGAACGATGGCTGTTCCCATTTTTCTATATGGATGTCAAACATGGACCCTAAAGAAAAACGATGTTAGGAGAATACAGTCAGCTGAAATGAAATTTCTTAGAAAGGTGAAAGGATGCACAAGATTATCCAATCTAAAAACGAGGATATAAGAAATGAACTAAACCTACTCCCACTTATAGAGAAGATAAAAGAATAAAGGAGTCGTTGAACTATCTGAGTAGAATGAATAAGGAGTGGTACCCGAAACAGGCACTGACCACACCAAGAGGGAGAACACAAGTTCGTCAACCAAGAGCAAGATGGAGAGTTGACGACGGAACAGGAGATTCCTCTACTCCTCGAAGAGAAGAAAAAGAAGTAGTAGTAGTAGTAGTAGTAGTAGTAGTAGTAGTAGTAGTAGTAGTAGTAGTAGTAGTAGTAGTAGTAGTAGTAGTAGTAGTAGTAGTAGTAGTAGTAGTAGTAAATTTGCTGCGCAACATAAGATGTCAACATATGCGCAATGTTTCAGAGGTCGCGAAAAATTTTGAATGGTAAGAATGTTTAGAGTCAATTTTATGCGGGCTTAATCTATTAGCAGGCAGCTCATAAGTAGTATAAATATGGCACTTCGAGACAATAGAATCAATGACCCCTGTAATCCGATTAATTCAATTGACAGTGTAAACGGTTTACACGTGTTTTCACACCTCTCCGCTCCTCCCCTTCCCCTTTGTGTCACCCGCCGCTAATGTAAGTGTCATGTAGCTGTCAAATTTGTGGGTTGACAAGGGTTTGATAAGGGTTAACAGGTGATGTATGTCATGTCAGTCAATCAGATAATGATCGTCCCTATGTAACATTATCTCGCCTTATTAACATGAAAAGAGTAAAGCCGCTCACGAAGAGTATAGTGCCTTTTGTGTTTTCAGTTCTCAGGATTTCAAAGGGTGAAGTTTCCCCACCGCTAAAGTTCTAAATAGCTAGTCGCGTGACGTAGATTGATTAATATAATTAAGTGTATACCGATTGATTCTTGAGCCTTCAAATTACTTGTTACCGGTGTTTTGACATGTCATCTTTGAGGTGGCTTACTGCCGAAAGAGACTGCATCTCTAAGTGCTTATCAATCAATCAGATAATGATCTTACATGTGTAATATCTCACCTCATTGACTTCAAAGGCTATATCGTCCTCTAGCGGCTTGGATCCCTGGTATCAGGTACCCTAAATGACTGGTCGCCTGCCATTAATAGGATAATATAATTGTTGCGCCTCAATAATTTCAAGGCTGACCCGTCGCTAAAGCCTTACAGGAAATGGACTACAGGCAGCAATGTCTTAAATCGATGGTGGCGTGCCGCTGATCGATTAATATAATTAAGTGAATACTAATAGACTCGCGCACCTTGTTGTCACTGTATATGTGGGTTACCATGTGTACTTATAACACGTCATTGGCCTTAAAGGATTGAAGACTCGTGCAAGGAAGCGGGTACCTCCGTCACGTGTTTTTGACTCACGCACCTGGTTGTTACCGTTAATGTGTGTTAGCATATTGTATAACTATCACACCTCTTGGCCTTAACCTGTCCAGCAACCCATCCCCTTGTAATCAAAAACCGCCAACCGGCTTCTGTCTGGCGATGATGGCAATAACAAGTCTCGATTTACATTTCGCCCCTCCACGATATATTAGCCATTGGGAGAAGCTGGGGACGAATCGAAAAACTTAACTAAGCGATTATTTAGAGTGTATAATTATTACGATTAATAACACTTGTCTAATTCTACTTTGAGTGAAATTTTCAGTCTTATAAGAATATTACACACCTTAGATTAATGACAAATGCATGACTAAAAACAGAGCTAGCGTAAATGATTACTATAAAAATACGCAAGACGCTACCTATTTAAATGGTTATTTTGGTTAGCATGAAAGTATGCATCCATTCTTCTACGGGTACTTACCCCGACGGGAACATCTCATATCGGCAAGCCTCTGGTATACCTATCCCCAATAGCGACTAGGGAGGAAAGTAGATTTAGGACGATGAACCTGCTCTCTCATTTGCGGTCAGCATGTTAACCCTATTTTCACCACCTCCACCCCTATCCGCACTCCCGTTCCACCATGTTCCCTGCTTGACCGGTTTCCGTATGAGGTAGACAAAGCTGGATGTCTCTCAGGATATACTTTTTACATTTCCAAAAAATAAACTGCTCTCTCTCTCTCGCTCTCCCCTTCACTTCATTTCGTCTTAAAATGTACGACTTCCAGATTACACAAAAAATTCTTTAAACTAGTCTTAAAACATTTCCAATTTCCCGGCTCGGAAAATAGTAAAAATGGCATAGGACCTTCCATCGCTCACAGCTAATGGAATGTTTACTTCACATTTCCGAGAAACAAATATATATATATATACTTAATAAGACCTGTTCAAACACGAAAGTCTCCTAACTAGAAAATCAATGTATTTTAAGGATGAATGTACATTATTTGAAAAACGGCATGACAACAAACCATTCCCTTTGTTGTTCTTTTAATGATTTACTTCCGCAAAAATTAAAAGTAAGCTCTAACATACACCTGATTGTTTAGGCACACTACAAACCTCTGAAATTCTTAGAAAAACACTATTAGTAGCAGATAGAGAGTTCATAACATTTCACGCGTGACTTGATTTTAAATAATTTAAAAGGAGACATTTGTTTGTCTATAATACCTAATCAAGCAATGCATACAGGTTTAGACAGCGACATATGACTACTTTTAAACCACGGTTACAAGACACTATTTGTAACAAAAGCATCCTTAAAATGAAATATGACAATCGTTAGACATGACAACAAGGGCATACTCTGGATTTTCTACAAAAGCAAGTCCCGTCAAATACGAGAATTCTTTGCAAGCGTTACAATACCCTTCGTGGCATTTCCGAAAAAAATATATTTAACAATAAACAGCCCCCTTAAGAAAGGTAATTTCTTAGATTTCAGATACTATGTATTTAACGCTCCACCGGATATGACTAGAACAGGTGGAATGTTCCTCGAAAACACATGACAAGGAACATTTCTAAGAAATGTTTAACCTAATATTTTAAAAACATACAACCATCCCACGCAGACATCGACTCGAAAAACAAAATGGAATAAGACCTTCTATTGTTCACAACTGATGGTATGTTTAACTCGCATTTCCGAGAAAACACATATAGTAAAAAGACCTATTCAAACACAAAAATCTCCTAAACAGAAAACCCATGTCTTTCGTGGATGAATGAAAGATTACTTGAAAATATGTTTTCAATTGATTTAATGTTTACCTTGCATTTCCGAGAACAATATATATTCCTAAGGAGACCTGTTCAGAATCGAAAATCTACTAAATAGAAAATCCGTGTCTTTTATGGATGAATGAGCATTACTTGAAAATATG
Source organism: Deroplatys truncata (assembly GCA_030765065.1). Lineage (NCBI taxonomy): Eukaryota > Metazoa > Arthropoda > Insecta > Mantodea > Mantidae > Deroplatys > Deroplatys truncata. The sequence goes on from CM060976.1 coordinate 19,004,329, forward strand.
TTTTCATTTTATTGAATGTTTACCTTACATTTCCGAGAAAAAACAGATTTTAACATTTGGACAAGATTGAACATGATCTAGCCCTAGGCTATCTTCCCTTCCAGAGTAACCCTGCGAAACAAATTGTTGCAAGTCAATAAATGGGTTTTCATTTCAAGTATCAATCAACATAAATCCGTAAAAATAGGGCACAGAAAATCATGCGAGTGTATCACAATAAATATTTTTTAATTAAGTGCGCGACAGAATAAGATTTCTCATGTAATCAATATATGTAAGAATATTTTAAGTAATGCTTTATAACTAATTAACTATTCCAATATTTCTAAGTATTTTCCCTTCTTCAATACATCGATAAAGTTTAACATTATTATTATTATTATTATTATTATCTGCAGTAGTAGTAGTAGTAGTAGTAGTAGTGGTAGTAGTAGTAGTAGTAGTAGTAGTAGTAGTAGTAGTAGTAGTAGTAGTAGTAGTAGTAGTAGTAGTAGGGAGTCAAATGCCACTTTCTCGACAAGCTAAAAAGGTTAGTGGAGTTATCATCATAGAACATTCTCTTGAACTCTGCAAGAGCACGAGCAATGTCGGTAACCTGATGAATACAAAATACGTTATTTATACATTGCTATGTATGAGACCGGACTTCCAGAGGTGAGCGAACAATTCATCGATCAAGCTTAATGTTGTTATTATTATTATTATTATTATTATTATTATTATTATTATTATTATTATTATTATTATTATTATTATTATTATTATTATTTAAGGCGCGAAATCGCACTTTCTCGACAAGCTAAAAAGATCAGTGGAGATCCATATGTATGTAACTATCACCATATCGTACGACACCATTCAATACACGTTTATACAATGCTTATAATAATCTGCATTAATATGTTCACGATTCAATCTATTCCACAAAATCAATCAACAAAAGAAAGCGTCATTAATGGATATTAAAACCCATTTAAATATAAGGAATGAAAAACCTTTGCACATAATAACAATTTTCTGAGGAGGAAAGCCAATTCTAATAAAGCCGGCCATACAAGAAAGCTTATCTCCTTATTTCATTTTAAACAGACTGATGTTTCAGTTTGTATCTAAAAATTATAGGATCCTTATACTGCTCCAGGAAAATTGTATCAGAGAAACCATTCTTTCTTTTCATTATTTACCCTAAAATTATAGTTAAATAATACATGCAATAGGTTATTTATACTCGCGACCTATCTGATTTGCCTCTCCACCAGTACGTTCAACGATCTGCGTCCAACATCTTTAAGCACGGACGCTCTCATTTCAGTAGTTAATTTCTTAAATTGCCTTCAACATTGCGTCCAGTAATAATTATGACTCAATTCCAATATACGGAAGTATAACGGCTCGTGTAAAGCGTTGGCCAGAGATCTAGCCCTAGGCGCTCATAATACTGGGTCGCAGTTGTTACAAGTGCGCCACCTCCGTTTTTGTTACGTATTGTAACGTCGTGTTACGTCTTGTTACGCTTGGTTACTCGTATTATGTCTTGTTATATTTCTGTTACGTGCTTAGGTTAGACTTACCCGCATTAAATTAGGTAGCTCTAAACAATCATAATGCTCGGTCGTTACTAGTGCGCCACTTCCGTTTTTGTTACGTATTGCTACGTCGTGTTACGTATTGTTAAGTTTGGTTACGTCGTGTTACGTCTTATTACGTTTTTCTTACGTGGCTAGGTTTGGCTTGCCCGCGTTAGATCAGGTTATGGTTATGACAGCATTAAAATTAATTGTAGTGTTATCCTAGTCGTTCACTCCGCGTTAGGTTAGACTCGGCTACGTTAGGCTAGGTCATGGTTATGGCTAGATTTAGAATGGATAGGAGAGTTATACTGGCCGTATGTCTAACGGGCTTCGAGATACATGGGGGAATATTAATTTTATTTATATATGTTACCAGATTAGCCTCAAACGAATTATTCTTCTATTCAAATAAAATTTTATTAAATACTATTGTATGTTATTAATTCATTCATTCGCTTTTAATTCCTTCGACCTTTAGTTTTCACGTATTCATTCAATTTCTTTTAGAGTTTAAAGTATGAGCTGTTATGGGAGAAAATCAGTACCACCTACTTATGGGTAACTCAATTTTTCATGCATTAAACTCGGAGGAATACGAGTCGTTAAATGTCGCATATGTGGTAGGATTTTAAAGAATCGTTATTTGTCAAGTCTTAAGATGCATGGAGGAATATGTTATTGCGAATGGACTCTCTGTCCTCCACTTGAGTTGCCTGTGGGTGAGTAATTAGAATTCTATTGAAATCGCGTGTTTACCAATTTGACGTTTCCGTATGGTGATAATTCAGAGATATCTACGCTTAAAAATCCGAATAGACTGGTGAATATGCTAAGTCTGCTCACTGCATCGAGAGATGCTGTTATTAGCAATCACGCGCGGGAAATTGAAAACATTATATGTAAGCTGAAAGCACCTAAAGTTACAGCATACTGTTAACGATTTTCGACAATAGTTAACAACAACTTTCAAATATGTCATGATTAATAAGAACTACTACTATAAAATGACTTATCCAGGCACTTCTGAGGTGTTTAATTTTACGGATAAAGTGTTTACCTGCAGGTCTCTTTCCCTGTGATGCAGACGATTATATAATTGGGTGTTTAGAATGTGTAGACTATCATCATTGTCTTTGAGAAATATGTGTGGTTTTTAGGAGGATTGTAATAGGATAATGCTTATAAAATAATTTTTTTTATATTATATAGTCCTCTTTCTATTAATCTTATTTTTCAATTCATACTATGCCATCAAATACTACATGATTCTAACTTCTATACTCCATTTATTTAAACGTCTTTCAAAATAGATCAATAATTATGTTTCGATTTCATGCAACATAAATGTTTTAAGATATTATACAATCCTTTAAACAATTATGCAGTTATTTATGAAATGAATGTAATTGGCCAGAAATACAATAATATTGAGCGAATAAATTATATCATTGCTATATTCTACACACGCAAACGTTTTTCTTCTAGGTTTCAGGCTGTCAGCTGTTGCGATTCTTCAATGAATAAGATCACTGGACGTTAGTGAGAATTTTGCTATTACACTTCTGTTTATGCTTCTTTTACACTACATCGTTCTCCCTCTTCATTTACCCCATCCTTGTAATCCCGCAACACACATTGAAATTATTTGCAGCTTCTTGTACGTATATGCTTTGAGGTAAAGAACAACTGAAAAGACTATTAACATTCTTTCTGCATGACCTCGAACAGACTACAACCTAAGCGTTATTTACACATATAATGTATATAATAACATATATATATATATATATTTGTTTTAATACGGCGATGCAGACTTAGACGAATGTTATCCAAGTGAGCCGAGTATTTATAAACTCAAAGGCTGTATCTCTAAATGAAACATTGAAAGGTTAGCTGAATTATTTCTACAAACCTTAACAGGAAGAAAAAACAATTTAAATGTCTTAAACTTGCCGCTGGTACTAATGCAAAAAATATAATTTGAAACTTTCCAGGCATTTCCTCCAACTGTTCGCTTTATAGGGCTGAATATTTCGCTGGAAGAAAAACCTGCCTTTTGACTACGACTGCAACCAACATAATACCGTATCTCGTATCAATTTTTCTGATGGCCTTTATATTATAAGCCTCCTCTAACTGAAGATCTTGTAGTTTTTCAACGGTCGGTAAAATTTCATTCTCAGTCAGCGTGTTAAATTGGTTTCCTGAACTCCCTGCATTAGAAACATAAAAACAGATTCTTTATTTGTGTATGAATTTCATTAAAATGCATTTATTTGAAACTCTATATTATTACTATTATTAACATTTCCGTATAATATAGTAATAGTAATAATAATACATGTGTAAATATAAAGGAGGTTCTGGTTCAGTAATGAAGACAACTGAGAAGCTATTTTTCTGTTTAAATGCTTTAGTATAATGTGAACATCTACTTTATTAGAGGGAATGATTTTTAAGCATTATATTAAAGCACCATTAAAATGTAAAGAATAAACTATATATTTTTTAATTTTTAAGACGAAACAGTTATACATGTCAAAGAAAATCTCGTGCTTTAGCCATTATCAGTATACTATACACATTACATTAGAAAAAAGTAAACACAACACCTATTTTTCGCTTAGATGTATACACAATGGATTTTTATTAACTGAAACTCTCAAGTGTTTGACTCTTATAGAAAAACACATGTTATCCATGCAGATATTCTTAAAAAAATATCAAGTAGAGAGAGAGCGATTCTTAAATGCATATAATTTACACGTTAATGTGGGGTAATTTTAGCGAAAAGTTTGTACATTTTGTAAATATTTATAAAACACCTTCCAATGCATGCAGTACGAGATATGTTTTAAAATAGGGGATGGATAGCTTTAAAGCTCACCAGACATTTTCGCAGAAATGTAGTACTGGCTTACACCGAAGGAGAACAATGTAGTCACAAAGTACAGCAATTCCAAAACACACACAGGTCGGTTTCTTGTGAGAATGTTAAATGAAATACTTAGCTTATATAGTCCTACATGTATAAACCATCTTGTACCTATATAGGCAGAATCCAGAATAATAGCCGTGCATGCATAGTGATATAGAAATTATTCAATCTGATAGGTTAACCTGTTTTACAGATTTATGTTGATTGGTTCTTGAAATGGAAGTTCTCCATTGGCTTGCAAGAAATATTTGTTGGTTGGCGCGTTGTAGAAATGTATATAGCCCGGGGAGATGAAAAGCTGTATTCAGACTTGTCCGTCGGATATAAATATGCCTTTTCAACTAATGTTCATTCAACCATAAATGACATGGATGTTCTATTTAGACGATTTTCAAGTCTGAACAGGATTTTTATATGATGGGCCCCTTATTACAATTGTTTCTTCTCAGAAAATTATTACCATATCATATGATGATAGCTACATGATAATAGGATGCGATCGGCCACCCCTGGGTCTCCGAGCTCATACATAAGTCTGTATAAATAACCTATTGCATGTATTATTTAGCTATAATTTTAGGGCAAATGATGAAAAGAAATAATGGTTTCTCTTGATATAATTTTCCTGGAGCAGTGTAAGGATCCTATAATTTTTAATTTTTAGATACAAACTGAAACATCAGTCTGTTTAAAATTAAATAAAGAGATAAGCTTTCTTGTATAGCAGGCTTTATTAGAATTGGCTTTCCTCCTCAGAAAATTGTTATATGCAAAGTTTTTTCATTCCTTATATTTTAAATGGGTTTTAATGTCCATTAATGACGCTTTCTTTTGTTGATTGATTTTGTGGAATAGATTGAATCGTGAACATATTAATGCAGATTATTATAAGCATTGTATAAACGCGTATTGAATGGTGTCGAACGATATGGTGATAGGTTCATACATTTGGATACTAAAGCTCAGCCCTAGAATTCCAGGTCCATACATAGCGCTGTGTAAATAACGTATTGCGTATACATCAGGTTACCGATATTGCTCATGTACTTGTAGAGCTCAAGAGAGTGTTCTAAATGTTAACTCCACTGACCTTTTTAGGTTGTCGGGAAGATGCTACTTAGCTCCTTAAATAATAATAATAATAATAATAATAATAATAATAATAATAATAATAATAATAATAATAATAATAATAATAATAATAATAAATTTAATCGCTGCAATGAAGACGGGAAAGAACTTGCTATAGTTGCGGTAGTTAATTTCTTATAAAGCATTATTTAAAATATCCTTACATATATGCATAACATGAAAAATCCTATTCTGTCGTGCACTTAAAATATATCTGATGTGATACACTCGCATGACCTTCTCTTCCCTATTTTCACAGATTTATGTTGATTTTTTCTTAAAATGAAAACCCTTCATTGGGTTGCAACAATTTTTTTCGCGGGTTTACTCTGGAACGGGACATAGCCTAAGGCTACATCATGTTCAGACTTGTCGAAATGTTAAAATCTGTTTTTCTCGGAAATGTAAGGTAAACACTAAATCAATTGAAACATATTTTCAAATAATGTTCATTCATTCATAAAGTACACGAATTTTCTACTTAGTAGATTTTCGTGTTTGAACAGGTCTTCTTAAGAATATATATTTTTCTTGGAAATGTAAGGTAAACATTCAGTCAGTTGAAAACATATTTTCAAGTAATGTTCATTCATCCATAAAAGACACGGATTTTGTATTTAGTAGATTTTCGTGTTTGAACAGGTCTTCTTAAGAATATATATTTTTCTCGGAAATATAAAGTAAACATTCAATTAGTTGAAAACATTTTTCCAAGCAATGTTCATTCATCCATAAAAGACATGGATTTTCTATTTAGGAGATTTTCGTGTTTGAATAGGTCTTCTTAAATATATATATATATATATATATATATATATATATATATATATATTCTCGGAAATATGAGGTAAACATCACCCAGTTGTGTACAATAGAATGTCTTATTCCATTTTGTTTTTCGAGTTGATGTCTGCGTGGGATGGTTGTGTGTTTTTAAAATATTAGGTTAAACATTTCTTAGAAATGTTACTTGTCATATGTTTTCGAGGAACATTCTACCTATTCTAGTCATATCCTTTAGAGCGTTAAATACATAGTATCTGAAATATATTTTTTTTCTTGGAAATGCCACGGAGGGTATTGTAGCGCTTGGAAAGTATTCTTGTATTTGACAAGGCTTACTTTTGTAGAAAATCGAGAGTATGCCCTTGTTGTCATGTCTAAAATTGTCATACTTCATTTTAAGGATGCTTTTGTTAAAAATAATGCCTTGTAACCGTCGGTTTAAATGTATTCACATGTCGCTGTCTAAACCTGTATGCACCTGTTCTATCAGGTATTACAGACAAACAAACGTCTCCTTTTAAATTATTTAAAATCAAGTCACGCGTGTAATGACATGAACCTCCATCTACTACCAATAATATTTTTCTATGCATTTCAGAGGTTCGCAGCGTGTCTAAATAATCATGGGTATGTTAGAGCTGGCTTTTCATTGGTTGTGGAATTACATCATTAAAAGAACAACAAAGGGAATTGTTTGTTGTCCTGCGGTTTTTCGAATAATGTACATTCATCCATAAAAGACGTTGATTTTCTAATTAGGAGATTTTCGTGTTTGAACAGCTCTTCTTAAGTATATACCTATATTTTGCTCGGAAATGTGAGGTAAATATACCATCAGCTGTGAACGATAGAAGATCTTATTCCGTTTTTAATGTTTTCCGAGCCGGAAAAGTGGAAATGTTTTAAGACTAGTTTAAAGAATGTTTTGTGTAATCTAGAAGTCGTACATTTTAAGACGAAATGAAGTGACGGGCAGAGCGAGAAAGAGCACAGTCTATTTTTTTGAAATGTTAAAATCATATCCTGAGAGGCATTCAGCTTTGTTTACCTCATACGGAAACCACTCAAGCAGGAACATGGTCTCTTCGTGAAAGACGAGAGAGCGGATAGGGGTAGGGTGGGGAAAATAGAGTTAACAAGCTGACCGCATATGCGAGAACAGGTCCATCATCCTGAATCCCTTTCCTCCCTGGTGTTCATGGTGGTGGTAGGTATACTAGAGGTTTGCCGTTATGAGGTGTTCCAGTCGGAGTTTGGACCTATAGAAGGATGGATGCATACTTTCATGCTAACGAAAATATCCATTTTAAATACGTTAGTATCTTGCGTATTTTTAAGTAATCATTTACGGTAACTCTGTTTTTATTCATGCATTTTTCATTAATCTAAGATGTGTAATATTCTTATAAGCCTAAAAATTTCCCTCAAAGCAGAATTAGACAAGTGTTATTAATCGCAAAAAGTATACACTTGTATTAAACGCTTACTTAAGTTTTTATTTTCATCAAAAAATTAAACTGAGTTTTATTTATGGACGCTCTTTAACTGCTGTGGACCTTTGCGTCCTATTCTATACTGGGCGTGAAAGACCGGAAATTTTGCTCAGAAGCCTCTTTATCAGGCTAGAGGTTCTTTTACGTGCCGTAAATCTACGACACGGGACCACCGGCTTTACCTCCCTTCCGAAGGAAGCCATGCTAAAGATGTTTACGCCTGAAAAAATCCATCGCCCTCCGCCGGATTTGAACCCGGAACCTCGGGAACCAGAGGCTAGCATGGTAAACACTACACCACGGAGGAAGACTTTCGCTTCATCGCCAGCTGTTTCTCAATATCTAATATATCGTGGAGGGGGTGAAATGTAGATCGAGACTTGTTGCCATCATCGCCAGACAGAAGCCGGCTGGCGGATTTCGATTAGAAGGGGAAGGGTTGCTGTACAGGTTAAGACCAATGAGGTGTGATAGTTATACATATGCTAACACACATACACGGTAACAACCAGGTGCGCGAGTCAATTAATATATACTTAATTATATTAACCAGTCAAATACACGTGACGGAGGTACCCACTTCCTTGCACTCGAGAGAGAGAGAAAGATAGTGAGAGAGCTTTAGAAAAATATTTGTGTGGGCGCTCGTACTTGCGGGGGTGAGCGAGCTACCTTATCGGCATCAACTCTTTATACCGTATCAAACAAATCGATCCATGGCACGCGACCAGCCAGTTAGGGTACGTGATACCGGGAATCCAAGCACCTAGAGGTCAAATAACATTTGTTAGCAGTTTAAGACTTTGAAGTCAATTAGGCGAGATGATGTTACACATGGAAGATCGTTATCTGATTGATTGACAAGCACTTAGAAATGCAGTCATTTTCGGCAGTAAGCCACCTCAAAGACGACGTGTCAAAACACCGGTAACAAGTATTTGAAGGCTCGAGACTCAATTAATATACACTTAATTATATTAATGAAACTATGCCACGCGACCAGCTATTTAGAATTTTAGTGGGGTGGGGTGGGACTTCATCCTTTGAAATACTGAGAACTGAAAACCCAAAAGATGCTCTATTCTTTGTGAGCGGCTTTGCTCTTTTGATGTCAATGATGCGAGATAATCTTACACATGAACGATGATTATCTGATTGATTGACATGGCATACATCACCTGTCAACTCTTATCAAACCCTTGTCAACCCTTGTCAATCAAATTTGACAGCTACATGACACTTACATTAGCAGTGACTGACACAAAGGAGGGGGAGTGGTGGGGAGTTGTGGTAACACGTGTAGTTTGATTACACGGTCAGTTAAACTAATCGGATTACACGGGCCACTAATTCTACTGTTCTTTAACTTATATGTATACTACTCCCAGGTAATTTAAATGGATCTGTAATACCTTTAAAAGTTATATTTCCATGTGAGGGAAGAGTTGGTGCATGGTTTTTGGAAAAAAATCAAATTTTGAAACTTTTTTTGGTAAAAACTAAATAGGATCCCCCTTAATTTCTGTTTGTATTATTTCTCTTGGGTTTTGTATTCTTGAATATAATTTTGTTCTTGTTACGTTAAGTGTTTGTCAGATAAATGTGGATCCACCGTTTCTGCTTTATTCCTTCTGATTAAGTACCATACAGATATGTAACGCATAATAATATTCATAAAACAGATAATCAGAAAGAAAATTTTCTGCTGTGTGTAACGTAGAACCATGACTGTGTTTTGTCCTACAACGTGTGCACGCTGCTAGTTTGTATATGCAGTGCGGCGAGGGGAAGGAGTTGCCACAGGTAATCTGGAACTGGTCAAGGGTAGAACAGAACATAAACACAGTGCTCACAGAGAACAACTCTACCACACCAGTAACGTAAACGAACTACTGACTGTCAACTGTGCAGCCCTGGGTCCATTGTATTCAGTACGATGTCACGTATACTAGGTATGGTGGTAATTACGTTGATTCCTCGCTCAAATGGATATTTGTTCTAGCTCTAGTGATAAAGGTTCTGATTAATTGTAAGAAATAAATCTGTAATTCCATGCATCTACAAAGTAATGCTATAAATGCAGATTATTGCTTGATTATTATTTGTGGGTTTAGTTTTCTCTTGATAAAACGCCACTGATGCAACCCAAGCGCCGCGTTGAGACTCTCAGCCAACGTGGAGCAAGAGCAGAGCTCGATCGGCCAAAATCTGCCAGTGTCTGGTCTAGGCAATCCATGGTGCATATTTTCCTTAAACTCTCGTACACAAAATTGTTCTGTCTTACATTGCCACTGATGACAGCACATCCACTTCTCATTGAGATCCAACGATCTGTATATCGAATTATCACCAGCGCTGATTATGCGCAGCTATACTAAGATCTTGGTATCTTGACGTTCACCGATTATGTCCGACTATTACACATAGATATTACCTCAAGTTTCAAATACACCATAACCTTCTGATGCAAGAACACAATTGAATCGCACTGGATTCTTCATTCCGCTCACTGCTTTCACCAAAGACACTTCAGTCATGTCCATATAACATGGACCTTTTGCAAAGGCAAGAGTCCACGAGATCTGGTACTTGTATAAAAAGTGTTCTGTGACACCACCATATAAATAAAAACTCTGCTGTGTCACATTCACATTACTATAGAAAGAAGTCATAGTGGCTATACAAATTATTCTTATGAAATTTTATTTTCCTGTCTACTTCTTTTTAACCGAGACAAACCTTTGCAGAAATAGCTACATCACACATTTCGTTATAGACGAAAAGGGAACAGCGATAGTCAAATGTTTAAGAACTGGACACTAAATTGAAACTGAGTTTTATTTATGGACGCCCTTTAACTGCTTGGTCCATAGCGTCCCATTCTACATTGGGCATGAAAGACCAGTAATTTTGATCAGAGGCCTCTTTATCAGGCTTGAGATTCTTCTACATGCCGTAAATCTAGGAACCACCGGCTTTACTTCCCTTCCGAAGGAAGCCATGCTAAGGATTTTTACGCCCGAAAAGATCCATCGCCCTCCGCCGAGTTTGCACCCACGACCTCGGTAACTAGAAGCTAGCATTGTAGACACTACACCACAGAGGACGACAACTGCACACTACCAATATATGGTAGCCTTAAAATTCCATACTCTTTCTATTACATCGCGAGAAACGAGAAACAACTGAAAATCCACAGGACTTACAGAGAATAACAAAAGTATTGAAAAATTCGAACCGTTAATAACGGATAGCTCGGAAGTGGCTTATGCCAAAAAAAGCTATTTTAAATAAATTGTGTGTTTTAAAGAGATCTAAATTTTTTGTGTAGTACGTCTTCTTCTATCCCTTCACGTTTGCCAGTTATACAAGATTATACAAAATTCTTTCCAAATGAAGAGGACTTCATAGACTATTCCGAGAAAATTCAAGATATACATTTTATTGATAATGTAAAATATATAACATATGATATGTTAATCAAAATTCTTAGAGCCAATTCTGAGAAAATAAAAGTTTTCGAAAAAATGTTCTATGTAAAGCGTAGTTGGGAGATTTTCTTGAAAGTCTTCGTGTTGCAACTTTGGAAGATACTGAACTTATATATCAAGCTTGGTATTTATCCGACGTTCCCTTTTTAGTTATGCTGTTCACTGACACACACGCGCGCGCGTGCACGGACCTTTTTCTAAAAACGCTCTTTTTGGATTCAGGAGGTCTCAAAACATGTATTTGTGGTAAAATCTCGGTATCGAAAGGCACAACCTTCTCTAACCACTATGCACGTGGTAGAGAAAGTAAAACAGATACCCGTTCGCACCACGTGGCAACAGGTACTCTCATATTATCCACAACGAATATATCCATTGCGCCTATTGCACATACAATACACGAGGGCTTGTAGTGAGGTCCATTGCAATTTGGATTCAGCATCTCTACAAAACACTCAGGTGTACGAATGTCCACGAGTTGGGCTCCCTTTTCTTGATTGCAATAAATCAGTCTCCGGTAATCGCCGTACTACAGAAATAAATACTCATTTGTTGGGAAATCGTTCCCTTCACAGCCAATCAGCGGCGAGGGAACTGCAATGTATTCCCTATAGGTTCACATGGCAAATGTGTATAGCTCTGCGAAACTGTATGTCATCGCATTATTCCACTACTCGAATGTTATGAACGTGTCTGTCATTGATTAAATTTATAGTGAATCTGTCATGTGACAATATAGGAAATACGTTAGGCACAACATTGTGGACGGGAGGTATACGAAAACATCAGTTCAAATGAAAGAGACATTTGAGAGTTTGAAGCTACTTTTAACAAGTATTCAATATGTGCAACACAAATGGCTTATTTGCGGGGACTTCAAAGTTATAGGAATACTATTAGGACTGCAAGCTGGATTCACAAAAAATGCCTTGTTTTCTATGAGAAGGGGACGGTCGGGCAAAGTAAATGCATTGGAGTGTAAAAGTTTGGCCAGTTCGGAGAAATTTTGTGCCTGGAACTAAAAACATCCTACATAAACTGCTTATAAACCCACAAAAAGTCCTGCTTCCACCACTGCACATCAAATTGTACTTGGTGAAACAGTTTGTATGGGCTCTACCACAGGATGGGCCTTGTTTCAAGTACCTATGAAATTTTCCTTCATCATACAAGAAAATTGAAAGCTGGAATTTTGTGGTCCTCATGTTTAGAAACTGATGAGGATTTTGAGAAAGCAATGAATGAGAGAGAAAAAGAAGCATGGGGCGCCTTCCAATCTGTTACAGAAAACGTTCTAGGGAATAACAAAAACCCTAATTACAGGGCCAGTGTAGAAACAATGTTGGAAACGTTCAAGAATTTGGGCTGCAACATGAGTGTAAAAGTTCACTTTTTGCATTTCCATATCGACTACTTCCCGAAAAATCTAGGACATTATAGTGAAGAGCAAGGTGAACGTTTTCGCCAATATATTAAAGAGATGGAGAAGAGGTACAACCAGGGGAAGTGGAGTGAAACTATCATGGCCGACTACTGTTGGGAGTTGAAGAGGCACAGTCATCTTGAAGGATCTACAAGGAAGTCGAAGAAGAGAAAGTTTGAAAACTAATGGAATGTTGTTTGCTTATTGTGTTGTTACAGGGCAGTCATGAAATAAGTTTGAGCAATTGTTTAAATTAGTTTTAAAGTGCTTTCTAATAAAAACTGACCTCTGGTAAATGGTACTTGAATACATTTGTCCTTACATTAGTTGAAATCATGAAAAATAACTTCGTGTAAAAACCTGACGTGATATGTAGAAATGGAGGCCATTTCTAAAATTAGTATAAAAATTGATTCAATAACGCTATTTTTTAAGAAACAATTTGATTTAAAGTTTGAAAATGCAAAACTGGTATAATTTGCTAATTCCATCTACTGATATGATTGATCCCAAATACTTAAATTTGTTGACCATTCTAATTTCATCGATAACCTCTAATTCTTCATCGGTGTTCATTGTTGATGATAAAATATTCTGTTTTGCTAAAGTTAACATTATTCCCCACATTTTATATTCTTCGTATATTATTATTATTATTATTATTATTATTATTATTATTATTATTATTATTATTATTATTATTTGCTAATTCCATCTGCTGATATGATTGATCCCAAATACTTAAATTTGTTGACCATTCTAGTTTCATCGATAACCTCTAATTCTTCATCGGTGTTCATTGTTGATGATAAAATATTCTGTTTTGCTAAAGTTAATATTAATCCCCACATTTTATATTCTTCGTATATTATTATTATTATTATTATTATTATTATTATTATTATTATTATTATTATTATTATTATTATTATTATTATTTGTCCCATGCGTCCTGTCACCTACTGATCAAATACAGTACAGAATTGCATCGATGTTAAGTGACAGTTGAATTATGAGTGGGAAGGAACAGCTGGGAAATACTCACAAATACAGAGGCTACATTTGACAACATCGCAATAAAAAAATCAGAGAGGTATTGCTACTGATTATAACAATTATTCAGCTATTCGTTATTAAAATAAGAATCACCTTACTGCTTATACGATTATCAAACGATTTTTCTGTTTTTATCTTCACGAATGCATTTATGATACTTTCACATGATATAGAATATCGCCAATCTTCCTCTTCTTTAATGGATTACCCTCCTTTTTGTAGGATTTACACCCCAAGGACTTACAAACACTATCTAGGATAGGTGATCAGGCCAATGCCCGGTATGGTGGTGAGGAAGGAATGAAATGTGATGATGAAAGGGGTGATGGGAAATTCGCGAATCAAATTACTAACCCAGCATTCGCTTAGCGACCGAGAAAAAGCGCTAAAAAAAACCTTAGATTAGATTGGTCGGTCCCGGGGGTTTGAACATAGTACCTCCTGAACGTGGGCCACAGACGTTACCGCCTGAGCCATCCCGCTTGATAATATTCACTTAAGGAAAATAGCACATTTTAACACATGATGTAAACCGTTATAAATAATAGCAATTGGACTCGCTCTAAGCGCTGCCACATTTACTAACCTATTTCACTTCAGACGAATGAGAAAAAGTGAAAAACCTTCCTGCATTGTGTTAAGAACACTGGCTGTTGTGGAAAAGCTCCCCGCCATGAAACGCGTTCATAGCCATGGCAATCAAGTATACTTTTCCTGAAGTCTTGGTCGAGACGTGGTGGAGTGTGGACGTGTTTTGCTCTGTGCGGTCAGGGGTGTGAAAAGAAAGAAAGAATAATAGTTAGCAGTAATGGAGGAAGTGAAGGAAATGATTCGAAACCTGGCAGAAGAAATGAAGCAAGGTTTTAGCAGGTGCTGCGGGAAGGACGAAGTGCTAAGTGTTAATGCAAGAGTAAGTGCTGCAATGGACAGACTTAGCTTACTAGAGCAAAAGATAGACTATCTAGAGAACCAACGTAGAAGGAACAATATTGTGGTGTATGGAGTGTACGAGGAAGACAGGGAGACTTGGGAAGATGCCGAAGTGCTAATTTGGCGAGTGGTGGCGCAGCTTGGAATTAATTTGTCAACAATGGATATCGAGCGAGCACACAGGGTCGGGAGATGGGCAGGCACAAATCGTCCCATCGTGTGTAAATTGGCATTGTATAAGGTAAAATGTGAGATATTGAGGAACAGTAGATATCCCAAGGGATCGGGAGTGCACATCGCTGAGGACTTCAGTGACAGAGTGAGGCAAGAAAGAAGCTTTCTAAAGCGTCACTTGGCCGAAGCAAGGAGGCAGGTTTGCCATGCTGTCCTCCAGTTTGATAAACTTATAATCAATGGCAAAGTGTGGTCGAGGCACAAGCTGGAGGAACTGGAGACAACCCTGAACAGAGAGCAGTGCAGGCAGAAGCAGCAGCGACAGGAAGTGACCACCGGAAAGAACAAGTGGAGGTGGCGGAGGGAGCAGAGAAGCAGCAGTAGGTTCAACGACCAGGAAGGAACAGCCCGAAGCCACCCCTTAATGGAGCCCTCCCAACAGCGATGCGAGAAATACCACAGAGGGGCAGGGGGAGCGTGTCAACAAAGGAATTCAAGTGACCATCAGCAACTGTAACCAGAGGGACGACAAAGGCAACGGGTGTAAGGAACTCACCAGCAGGGAACACCACGGCAGGTATGAGAAGGAACTAGGAAGTAGCCACCCATGTGACAGTCGGCCTTTGGAATGTTGAAGGTCAAAAGAAGAAATTGGCTAATGATAGGCTCATTGACTTTGTAAATAGTGTAGATATATTAGGCTTCACAGAGACATGGTTTAAAGCGGGGGAAAGTGTAAATATTGGCGGTTTTAGTGGTGTATTCACGGGCAGTGAAACCAGGGGCCAGAGAGGCAGATATCTAGGGGGTGTTGCCGTTTACACTAAGGACCAGCATGATATAACTTTTCATAGATAAACATTAAGGTATTTGGAACATTATGCGTATACTGTAAATTAAGTGAACTTGAGTTATGTATTATTGAGGTATATCGACAACCAGCACCATCCCGATTAACCAACTCCAACTTATTTATCAATTGGGCCGACATGATTTTAGAAATTCAGGAAAACCCAAAAGCAGACTTAATCATAATGGAAGATTTTAATGCCAGAATTGGGAGCGAAAATATTGCGGTAGAAAGGGGGAAGCAGATTGTAGGAGAGAAGTGCGGCGAAGTAAGGATACAGTGCTAAATTCAGATTGAAAAGAATTGCTAGACTTTTGTGGCGCGTTTAAATTGGAAATCCTAAACGGCAAGTATGGGTCAGATAAGGTAGGGGAATTAACTTTTATCAATACTAATGGAGGAAGTGTTATAGATTATGTAATTTGTTCACAGGAAATAATACCATTAATACAGGATTTCCAAATAGTAAATAGAGTCTAATCACACCACTCACCCATCTTACTCACTCTAAAAAAAACACTCAAACAACATAGGGGAAACAAATGAAAAAATTGTTTTGTCATCTATGGTGAGATATCGATGGAACCCAGAGGGAAGTGAAGAATTTCTTGCCGTTTTGTGTGATCGGACAGGTAAAACTGAAGTGGGGGAAAGAAGCGGGGAATATGTTATTAAAACAATAACAAACAATCTACAAATAGCTGGTAGAAGCATGAGAATACGAAATAACAAAAGAATCTCGAAAGCTACAGGCTGGTACAACGTTAAATGTAAAGAAGCGAAGATAAAAACTGAAATAGCCCTTAAGGTGTATAGAAGAGAAGGTACTGAGGAAAAGCGTCTTTTGTATACCCAAATTAGAAAGCAGTATAAAGATGTATTAGTAAGTGTAAAGGCGGAATGGCAAAACAAAAGGCGGATTTAAGAATAGCGACAGAACGGAGAGATTATATGTATATATATGTGTGTGTGTGTGGGGGGGGGGAAGATAGTTAAGAAAATTAAAGTGCGAAGACGGGATAACGTAAACATCAAACCAGAAACATGGTTAGGGTATTTTAATAGTGTGAACGCTGAAGTTGGTGGAGAAGAATGGGAGGGACCTCGGATGTCTTTCGCTGAACTGTGCTTAAATTCTACAGTACCAATTCTAGATCGGGAAATAACTAACGGGGAAATTGTTAGGGCAATAAAAAGCCTAAACAATCACAAAGCACCGGGAATAGAAGGAATTCCGAGCGAATTTGTTGAATGCTCCTTAGAAGTTCTTGAAGTATTAGACCTCCTGCGGGTGGCCTTTAGCAAATTATTTGACGGAGGGAAGTATCCTGAAGCTTGGACAACACCAATTATTCAGCCAATATTTAAGGGTAAGGGCAGCAGTCAGCAACCAGAAAATTATAGAGGAACTGCACTGTTATCTACACTGGGTAAGGTATATTGCAAAATCATCTATGACCGGTTAAGGGGTTGGGTAAAAGAGTTCGATATAATTTCTAAATTTCAGGCGGGTTTCAGGGAAGGGTTCTCTACTGCAGATAATATTTTCGTATTAAAAACATTAATTGATTCAAATTTGAATAGAAAGAGGGGGAAACTTTATTGTGCTTTTGCTGATTTTAAAATGGCGTTTGATAGCGTGCAGAGGAATGCCCTTTGGGCGAAACTTCACCACAAAGGACTCTGGTAAAATCATGAAAGCTCTGATGCAAATTTACAACAGTGTGAATTTCAGCATAAAAATAGACCAAAACACAGTAACTGAATCTAAATCGGCCAGTAGAGGAGTTCGTCAAGGATGTATTTTATCGCCCCTATTGTTCAATTTATTCATAGACGATATAGCAGAGGAAATGAATGGCCCAAAAATAGACGACGTCTGCATTCCTGTACTTTTATATGCGGATAACATGACAATTTTGTCAGTGACGATAGAAGGCTTACAGAAAGGTATTAATAGGTTGGAAGAATATTGTAAACAATGGGGTCTGGTGGTAAACATAAATAAAACAAAAACAATGGCTTTCAAAAATGGCTATGTGTATGGCAGGGATGAGAAATGGTATTACAAGGGGCTAGAACTACAAACCGTTAAACATTTCTCCTATTTAGGAGTAATGTTTAATATGAGAGGAAAATGGAACAAACATCTATCAGTAACTAACTACAAAGCACGAGGGCAGTTAAATGAATTATTACGTACCCTCTTGCGGATACCGGATGTACCTGTAGATACATTAGAAAAGATGTATAACTCTATGATAAGACCGGTTTTGTTATACGGAAGTGAAATCTGGGGATGGGAAAACGCAGAGCATGTAAATAAAACACAGGTAGCATTTTGGAAAAGAGCTCTTGGAGTTTCACAAGGCACATCAAATTTGGGAGTATTGAGGGAGGTGGGATGTTATGAAGAACACAAAACACTGCAAAATAAGAGTAGTGAAGTACTGGCTAAGGCTGATGCAGGGGGATTACTCCAAACTACGATTCAAATGTTATAAATACCAGCGAGAAAACTGTCTCCTAAGTTTTGGGCAGCTGATTTGGAAAGGGATTTGAGGAGAATAGGAATGGGGTCATTATGGCTAAGAGCTAAAACAAATGACAAAAACATATGGAAATGTGTTAAAAGAAGACTAAGAGACATCAACCAACAGGAAACAGAATCGGATTGTAAAATTAAACCTTCTCTAAGTCTAGCAAATGAAATAAAATTGAACTGGGTAAAGAGGCATATATACTTAATTTAGGAAGAAAGGAAAGATCAGGAATGGCATGGTTTATACTGGGGGGCACAGAAAATGACTGACGATTCTGGCAGGAGAATCTGCCCATTCTGTGATTTGGATGAAGACTGGGTACATATTTTGGCGAAATGTGCACACTGGGAGAACCAGCGAACGATTAAACTGAAAGGAAAATTCCTAAGTCCCTCAAGAAAGAGATTGGCATGTTGGGATCTACTGGCTGACCAAAGAAACTGGCAAAACATGGGCAAGTTTTTGGCTAAAGTGCGCGAAGCTAGGTCAAATTTGTTTAGTTAGACAAAGGTAATTCATCTCTATTTCCCTTTTTCCTGTTCCTTTTTGTTGTGTTTTCTTTCTCTGTTGTTTATTTTGTCATCCTATTGTATCTTAAATATGCATGTACGGTCAATGACCCATGCACTAAATACTTGTGAAATAACTTCAATAATTTGAAACCAATAAAGATACATTATCTATCTATCTACTTTTCCTCCCCGCCACTCAGTTTACACTCCACTCTGTGACGCTCTGCGTTGCGACAGGCTTCACCCTTTGAAATCGCATCATTGTCGAAGTGGGCAAGCTTCATGACCGACCGGCGGATCGCAAAGAGTGGGATTTGATTACAAAAAATACAATTTGCCATTTTTTTATAAATAGGAATAAATGCTAGAAGATAAAATGTAACTAGTAGACTGTTCAAAATATAGGTGACTCAGCGATTCAAACACTGCTCTGAATTCACTGTTACGAGTAAGAAAGAATATATTCGCTGATATCTTCAAGTGATAAACGCCTACGGAATGCCAATGCAGAACCGACTATCGTTGGTCCAGGACATAATACACCAGCCGCACTCAACACTGCAATTTCATGCTTTATCAGGCTTGAGGTTCTTTTACGTGCCGTAAATCTACGACAAGGGACCACCGACTTTACTTCCCTTCCGAAGGAAGCCATGCTAAGGATTTTTACGCCCGAAAAAAATCCATCGCCCTCCGCCGGGTTTGAACCCGTGACCTTGGGAACTAGAGGCTAGCACGGTACTAGTCCACGGAGGACGACATTAATCTGATGGTAACGTATGTGGAATACATTTGTATTCATAATGCTGATATGAAGATGACATTTACAGTCATTTGACTGCTGCAGTTTTAGTAGATGTGGTTTTTTGAATCGAAAATTCTAGATAAACATTATCACAAATCTTTCACCATGTTAATTTTCAAATGGTAATTTTCTCTATGATTTTTTTTTTTCAGTGAATACTTTTTATTTACCTGTTGATGGTTAATGAATGATGGGACTTCCATCGATATAGCCTTCATCGACTGTATGTATTCTAAAGTTCGACTCCTTCCCAGTAAAAGGAATGGGTGCGATCAAGTGTCTTTTTAAATTGTATCCGAAGCGAACACACACACACACACACACACACACACACACACACACAAACTTTCTCTACCCATTACATTCACATATATCCCGTATTGTATCATAGTACTAAAAAATCTGATGTTACATTCACGTGACTTTCTCTACGCATTCTTCAACAAACTACTATTACAAAAGCTGCTTCTTCTTCTTCTTCTACATATTTCCTTATAGGCACCGGGGGATTATGGGAATACAATAGGCTTAAGCGATAGTCAAATCTTTTAAGAACGGGTCGCTGTATGATGGCTTTAAAATTTGTTTTCTTTGCATAATCACGAGAAAAAACAAAACGAAAAATAATGACTTCCCAATTCAGAAAAGTATAAATATTTGGAAATTCAAAGCAATAACAAAGAATATCTCGGAAATGGTTAATTCCACAAAACAAAATTTGACATAAATGGTGTGCTTAAACGAGATCCACTTTTTGTTTAATAAATTCGTGTCAAATCTCTTACGGTTTAACAGTCATGCAAAAGTCATTCAGAATGAAGAGCGCTTCAGAGGCTACTCCTAGAAAATTCAAGATATACATTCCATTTGTCATGTAAAGGTCTTAAACATAAGATATTTTAATCAAAATCGTTGGAGCCAATGAGAAACTCGAAGTTGCCATGTAAAGGGTAGTTTGGGGAGGGGGGACTTTCTTGCAATTTTTATGTCGCATCTTTGGAAGACACAGAACATTAATTTGTTTTATGTTTCTTTTTTTTTCAGAATTGCTCTAACGATTATCATTAAAATACCGTATCAATCCCAATCCCATGTGGGATTTGTGGTGGACAAAGAGGCATCTGGACGGGTTTTCCTCGGTTTCCCCCGTCACTCATTCCACCAATTGCTCCATCATAACCTTTCCTTTCAACTCACCGCCATTTCATATCACCTCCCTCCTCGCTCTCATACCAGGCTTCGGACTGATCCTGACTGCTCACCGAGAGGCGTCTGATCCCGGATACCCGCTTGCAAGTCCTGGAGGTATAAGCCGTAACAACGGGGAGGGAAAACAGAGAAAGAAGAATTAAACTATCTCCGAGATGTTCTTTCTTATTGGTTTCAATTTTCAAACACTTACACTTTGCTCAACTGCAAAATCGCTATTCATTTTTACTTTCTCTACTACATACTTAACAGTAAGAAGAAAAGATACCGAGCAGAATGGCTCAGGCGGTTGCGTCTGTGGCCCGCATTCGGGATGTCGTGGGTTCGATTCCCGCGGCAATCCTTCCTGACCTATGGGTTTTTTTTCGGGGGTTACCCGGGTCACTAGGCGAATGCTGGGAAGGCTCACTGACTCCCGCGAATTTCTCTCTCCCTCATTCCCTCTCATTTTGTCTTTCTCTATCATGTTACAGGTTGAATGCAGAGAGATGACGCAGATAGCTTACGTGTTGAAACCTCTTCTCGGCCCCCACAGATACAGGCCGCTCAAGTCTCCGCTGTAGGGGAGCCTGTGAGCACCCTCCGGTGACTTGGGGAAGCTGCCTTAAGCGCTCTCCAGTTGGGTAGTCAAGTCTGTAACTTTAAGGGATCTCTGCGCGTCTCTCGCCTGCATCGGCCGGTCCCGCAGCCCATACGTCATCTGCGATTCCTTCGTCTCATTCGCTCCTCCTGGGGGTGTATGCACAAAAGATCGCTGGGATCGAGGAGTTAGTGTCCCCTCCGTAGCGTAAACCTAATACTAAGAAGCATTTTACTTCATCCAAAAGTTCGATGTCATGATTTCACGGAAATACATTTTGAGACCCATAAACCAGAGAGAGAGAAAAAAAAAAGCATTCTTAGAAAAACGTCCGTGTGTGTGTCTGTGAATAGTATAACTAATAAAACGAAGTCCCATAAATGCCAAACTTTGTAATTAAGTTCAGCAACTTCCAAAGATGCGACACGAAGATTTTCTGAAAATCCCCACCCCTACTAGTCTTTCCATGGAACATTTTCCATTTTTTTTATTCTCTCAAACTTGCCTCTAAGGATTTTGATTAAGATATTATATATTAAAAGATATTTACATGGTGTATATCTTGAATAGCCTGTGAAGTCATCTTCTTTCGTAACAAATTTTGAATTATCTTGCATAACTGGTAAACATTAAGCGATAGACGAAAACGCATTACACAAAAAATGTAGATCTCTTTAAAACAGAATTGATTTCAAAGCTCTTTTTGCGGCATCGGCCATTCCGGACATATCCGTTAATAGTTTGAATTGTTCAATTCTTGGTCATTCTTTTAACGTTCTGTGAACTGGAATTTTAAGGCCAGCATATAGCGTCCAGTTCTTAAACATTTGACTCGCTATTCCCTTTTACCTTTAGCGAAATGTCTAATGTAGCTGCTTCTGCAGGGTTTATCTCGATTAAAATGATGTAGACAGAAAAAATAAGTTTCGTAAAAATAATAATTTTATACCCATTAATAAATGATGAGGGTAGATAAAGTAATGTAAATGTAACATACCAGATCTTTTTTGTAGTGTTTAACGCCCATTCCTACTATATACCGCACCATAGACCGTGGACACTGTTGATACTAGTAATGAAATATTTTGGGAAGGAAACGCTCCAGTCTAAGATAGGAGGCACTGGCGGTGCTGTTCTGAATCATCCAGTACAGCAAATTATTGCTGTTTATTTATTGGAAAATACCAATTGCAAAACAAACTGAAACGGAGAATTCTTTGTGAATTTCTGAGAGAAGAAACACAGTTTTCCAACGACAGAAGAACAGTGAACATGCCCTGTGAATAAAAGATGCTTGAAAAATTCAAAGAACAGCGGATGTCTACTCAAATCATGTCCTAAAGAATGGCGAAGTTCGAATGAACAAAATTAACTAAGCCAACAACACAATACAAGAAAGTAAAAGTAATGAACCCTTGTCAGGAGTGTTAACAGTGAAGGAAACAGTAAAACAGCAAGCCATACACATTGAAAATAACCGGAAAAGCTGCAGAAGACCAAGCAATGAACCAAGTACCTAAAACTGGCATTGCGAAAAAAGAAAGCAGGAAAAAAAATCTGATGTGTTACACTCACATGACTTTCTCTACTCTTGTACAAACTATTTTTACAAACGCTTATTCTCCATATGCTTTATGTTAATCGAGATATCGAGATGTCAATCTTATTGATAATTTTCTTGTAGAAGCAAGGGGAATATGGTAGCTTTTAAGCGATAGTCAAATATTTTAACGCTGGTTGCTATGTGGCGCATTCCATTCTCTTTGCATGTCCAGGACATAAAAAAAAAAAATCTGATGTGTTACACTCACATGACTTTCTCTACTCTTGTACAAACTATTTATACAAACGCTTATTCTCCATCTAGTTCATGTTAATCGAGATAAACATCTGCAGACCCTATCTTATTGCTAATTTTCTTGTAGATGTAAGGGGAATATATATTTACAAGGGCAATATAGAAAAACAGTAGCCTTTAAGCACATACATATCTGTTAATAGCTGGTTGCTAGGTGCAGCACCATTCCCTTTGCCACAGATTATAACTCTTTGCATATCCAAGACAAAAAAAAAATGAATAACGAATTTGAGAAAAAGTATAAGTATTGGAAAATTTAAGGAAATAACAAGCAATATCTCGAAAACGGTTCACTCAACAAAAGAAATGTATATGACATAAGTTGTGTATTTTAATGCGATCTACATTTTTTGTGTAGTAAAATTTTGTCTATCTCTTATGGTTTACCAGTTATGCAAAAGTCGTTCACAATGAAGAATACTTTTGGAGACATTCCCAGAAAATTCAAGATATACATTTCATTTCTCATGACATTATCTTAAACATATGATGTTTTCATCAAAATCGTTAGAGCCATTTTTGAGAAAATTAAAATTTTCGAAAAATCTTCCATGTAAAGGGTAGTCTGGGGTGGGGGGATTTTCTTGAAAACCTTCGTGTCGCATCTCTGGAAGATACTGAACCTAAATACCAAGTTTGGTGTTTATCCGACTGTTAGTTTTTGAGTTATGCTGTTCACAGACACACACACACACACACAGACACACACACACACACACACACGGACATGTTTCCAAAAATGCTTTTTTTGGATTCAGTGGGTCTCAAAACATATATTTCCGGTGAAATCTCGGTATCGAATTTTTGGGTGGAATGCAATACTTCCCCTACTTACTATACGTAGTAGAGAAAGTAAAAATATTAGCTTTAGAGGAAAAGAAGTAGCATAAGATGATGATGACTACAGCACTTTGATTGAATGTAAAATGTCTCAACTTAAAGAAATTGAATTCAATCTGGTTAACGACAATGTATGAAATAGTGGACAAAGAAGGAATGCTGAAGTAGTAAATAATGTACCAGCCTGCAATCATAGTAATTTAGAAACGTTGATGCTTATGAAACGAGGGTGAGTGTTTCATAATTCCCTTACGAGCAAATGCATATTTTTGTTCGACCAGAATTAAATGCCCAAGTAGTTCACCAAATAACACAAGGTCTATTGCAGAAGACCAAAGTAGTAACAGTGACACCGGCCATGGAAGCCTTCACATTCATTTGTATGCCAATAGTGTTTATTTTAGGATTAAATAACGAGTTCACAAAGTAAACGATTTCATTTAAAAGCAGTTCTTCTAAGGATACTAGTAGTATATATATTTTCTGAAAATGTTATAATTGTCTTTAGTTTCTCACCCCACCATTGGTCCATGAACTGTCCACAGAGTTGCTTCGTACATCTTCCTTTACTTTTGCAGCAATATTATGCTTCCACTTCAATTTCTGAGGATGTCAGTGGTTCGAAATCAATGTCCGTATCAAAACATGACTCATCACTACATATCAGACAAAGTAGCAGTCCAAACAATAGGTGAAAGTAAAGGTAAAAATGGTTCCATCTACAGAGTCATCGATAAAATTTTCAATGATTTTTATGGTGTGGTGTTCATACATTACCTCCAGAAGAGCAGATCCATCAAATGGGATTATTACCTTTCACTATGGACCAACTGAAGGATGCTATTCAGACTATACATCCACACCTTGCAAAAATGAGTTGTTTCATCACGATAATGTGCCTTCACATACATCTGCAATCGTTGCTACAAAAAATACATGACCCTTACTTCCAAGTGCATCCACAACCACCGGATTTGCCTCATAGCGATTACTTTTTGTAATGGGAGGGGTGGACAAAGATTCACATCAAATCAAGTTGAAACTGAGACAATTTGTGCAGTTGAACAGATGTGATTTTGCTAAAGGTATTGCATACCTGGAAAGCCATTAGATTAAATGTATTGATTTACAAGGCGATGTGTTGAAAAATAATACATACACATCCTTCAAATTTTGCATTTTGTTGGTCAGACCAAGAAATTTTAGAATGGCCCTCAAATTGCCTTTCTAGAACATACAGTTTAATTCTATATATATATCATTAATATATCGAGATCAGGTATTCCATTACTTGCAGCTCTTTTAAAAAAGCTTAAGCTTTCCAATCAGTAATCCTCACGCGTACAGCCTAGTGAATGTGTATAATTAGATTTTTTTACTACAAATATACAACTGAGAAGGAGAAATGGTAACTGGTTTATGAACTACAGATGCAAATTCATTTCAGGGAATTATTTCTGGAGACACTAGATTGGCACAGTTTACACAAAGCTGAATGGGCTAGTCAGAATCCAAGAAAGCCCAAAGAATTTGCAGCCAAAATACTGTTGAGCTAACTTCAATTGCTTCCTGTAATAAAATATTTGGTGATCTTCTTGGTGATTCTGGATTTTATTTTGTGAATAAGTATGAAAAGCAGTAAAAGAAACGCTGGCACATTTTCATGGTATAAGAAGCAATCTGCTTAGAATATTTTTTGGTAATATTTTTTAAATATGCGGACTTTAATAGTAACTGGTTCATTCTAGAAAGATACAGGTCTTAATGCACCAATGGTCAGTTATCATGTTCCATAAAATATATACGTGGTACAACTTGTAGAACTAGTAGACCATATAGCAATTTCAATTTATTAACATTTTACATTTAATTTGGTTTATGGTGAAATTTAGTTTTAGTATCAAGTTTCACTCACATGTAAGAAGGAAATTAATGAGATTCAATTAGCAGGATTAAATTAAACGGCTTTCTTACTTATTCCTAAGAGACAAATATACAATTTATGTAATACTTGGTGTCAATATAAAGATTTAAAGTTACCTTCTAAACAGGTTATTCCTATGGTATGGAAATATTTTGAGACCTAATTCTAGACACCTCAACTAATATAACAGGACAAGCTTTGGAAGCTATTGCATCCATCATCAGTTGAAGGCTAACTGGCATTGTGGTTCAAAGCACCTATAGTTAAGGAACTGGAAAAAAGTGTGATGAATTTGGCTCATGGAGTATTTTGTGATCAAACGTTTTTCCCAGCGGAGAATTCTTATGAGCCACTGACATGTATAACTAGAATGGCATGCGTTTCATGGTTAAAGTCTCAGAAATGTGCAGGAAACTTTGATTTATCTATTATCTACTTGTCTAACTTTTATGTTACAGAAGTGCTCACTGTTGCACACCTGTGTCAACTGAAACTAGAAACAACACGACAACAACTGCTGTTACTATGTTATAATCACGGTGGCTCACTGACAAATGAGAAACTAACCTTCACTGAAAATCCCACAAAAATCTATATATCTCACGCGCACCCGCACCCCCACCCCCACCCACACCCACACAA
Source organism: Deroplatys truncata (assembly GCA_030765065.1). NCBI lineage: Eukaryota > Metazoa > Arthropoda > Insecta > Mantodea > Mantidae > Deroplatys > Deroplatys truncata. The sequence continues at coordinate 19,031,085 of CM060976.1, forward strand.
AAAAAGCAGATTTTTTGCTTCATGCAGCAATTTCATCATCTGCCATGGCTCTCGAGGACATTTAAGGAGCACAGACCTTTAAATATGATTTAATTACAGCAACTTCCAGGTACTTTGCATATATGCACTTCAAACCATCTATTTTTTGGTACAAAACACACAAATTATGAAATTTTGTTATTTTTGGTCACATTTTGATCTGTTTCCCCTCTTAAGAACTAACAGTCTTTCTCTGTGTATGACCCTCATCACATAAGCACTTACAGTAGTAAATTAAATTAGCAAATTAGCAACAAGCGTAACAAATCACACACACCCACACACACTCTACGTGATCAAAACTATCCGGACACCTGGCTGAAAATGACGTACAAGCTCATGGCGCCCTCCATCGGTAATGTTGGAAGTCAATATGGTGTTGGCCCACCCTTAGCCTTGATGACAGCGTTCTCTCTCAGGCATACTTTCAATCAGGTGCTGGAAGGTTTCTTGGGGAATGGCAGCCCATTCTTCATGGAGTGCAGAACTGAGGAGAGGAATTGATGTAGGTCGGTGAGGCCTGGCACAAAGTCGGCGTTCCAAAACATCCCAAAGGTGTTCTACAGGATTCAAGTCAGGACTCTGTGCAGACCAGTCCATTACAGGGATGTTATCGTGTAACCACTCCGCCACAGCCCGTGCGTATGAACAGGTGCTCGATCATGTTGAAAGATCGAATCGCCATCCCCGAATTGCTCTTCAACAGTGGGAAGCAAGAAGGTGCTTAAAATATCAATTAGGTCTGCGCTGTGATCGTGACATGCAAAACAAGGGGTGCAAGCCCCCTCCAGGAAAAATACGACCACACCATAACACCACCACCTCCGAATTTCACTGTTGGCACTATACATACTGGCAGATGACGTTCATCGGGCATTTGCCAAACCCACACCCTGCCATTGGATCGCCACATTGTGTACCGCGATTCGTCACTCCACACAACGTTTTGCCACTGTTCAATCGTGTAATGTTGATGCTCCTTACACCAAGCGAGGCATCGTTTGGCATTTTCCTGCATGATGTGTGGCTTATGAGCAGCCGCTCGACCATGGAATTCAAGGTTTCTCACCTCACGCCTGTCATAGTACTTGGAGTGGATTCTGATGCAGTTTGGAATTTTTGTGAGATGGTCTGGATAGATGTCTGCCTATTACTCTTTACGACCCTCTTCAAATGTCGGCGGTCTGTGTTAGTCAACAGACGAGGTCACCCTGTACGCTTTTGTACTGTACATGTTCCTTCACGTTTCCACTTCACTATCACATCACAAACAGTGGACCTAGAAATGTTTAGGAGTGTGGAAATCTTGCGTACAGACTTCTGACACAAGTGACACCCAATCACCTGACCACGTTCGAAGTCAGTGAGTTCCACAGAGCATCCATTCTGCTGTTTCACGATGTCCAATGACTACTGAGGTCTCAGATAACGAGTACCAGGCATTAGGTGGCAGCACAATGCACCTAAGATGGAAAACGTATGTTTGTGGGGGTGTCCGGATACTTTTGATCACATAGTGTGTGTGTGTGTATACACACAGTAACTATAATGTCTGTTTTATCTTTATAATTATATTAGGACTAGAGGTGTATAGTTTTCAATCTACCCATGCCTACGCCTGCTTGCTTGCTTAGGCAACACACGAGATCTTGTCCTGGCATGTGAAGAGGTAGGTTTGATCTTCAACTCGCCTCTCCACAGTTGGCACTGCAGTACAGATCTACTGAAAATTGTGGTATGCCCACAGGACCTGCAACTTTACTGGATGCATAAGTCAAAATAAAACAATGTGTAATTTGGAGATCATTAGGAGTTAGTGAAGTGCAAACATTCCTATTATCCTTTCAATCCAGCATAATTTGTGAAAACTCTTTAGTAGCAAACATTTTTTATACTTCTTGAAAGCATTTTCAATGTTTTTAAATAGTTTTGCAACATTTAACCTTTTGCGCTTCACCAAATTTTGTTTCTGGTTCGCACACTCTTGCACATTTTCTAACATTACCACAGGTTTTTGACATCTTCACATATTTTAACTTCAACATAAATATTTCTATCTTTTGCTATGTTAACATCCTTACAAATTTCCGATCCTTTTATTAGTTTTGATCCAGTTTAAAAGGATGCCTTTACAGTGACCGATCAAAAGGTACTATGCAAAACCAGCAGCGAGCATCTTCAAAGCAACAATTAAGGACAGAAAAAAATTGAACAAACAAATATAAGAGAATCAAAAAATAATTGAGGTCACTTGTGCACTTTGTTAAAAGCACAGATTTTGAACAATTGTAAAAACAGGGATATGACTTAATATAACAATATAACAATAATAACATAACTAAAAAACATCAATTTGCTAAGCTGAAAACATTTGCAAATATCTCAAACTATTTTGAAAACATTGAAAAAGCTTTTCAATGTAATGGTTCAAATAATCCCAATGAAAACTTTCCGAACAGTTCCAAAGTGGTGGTTTTATTATTTCATTAGCAGTTTGGAGCATATGATGATTGAAAACAACTTAAATATAAGGATGTATTAAGCATTAGGATGTATCGTAAGTCATGCATCGTAATGCTTAACGTACATGACGGTTTCCAAATTTCACCTCTGAACCTACACTCCTGCTATTAGCACTACGAGAGGTTTTTCTTGGCCCGTTTTCAACCACTGTACAAAACTGCCTGCCTATATACATAGGTTGGCCCGCTGAAAACCTACCTGATGGGGCAAGCAGTAAAAAATTGTAAAAATGTACATCTGTAATAAGGAAAGCATTATGAAAATAGTTGGTATTTTATTGCAAGCTGGCTTGCACGCCATTGCAGGATGGCTTTTTAAACCTAGTGAAATTCATTTTATTTATCTCCCACCATATTCTTTATGAAACTATTGCACAATGATTTAGAATTTTATGGGAATCATCCCCTTACCACTCCATTTTTGTAAGGTCACCATAGTAACCTAATAATGGAAATGTATATAAAAGATCAGCAGAAGCACTACCGATTTAGTTATCTACCCACCCCCAATTGTCTTCCAAATTTTGGAAACAATGTACAGCACAAGTATCTCTTAACAGTGAAAAACTTATCAAAATAATGGAGTAACTTAATGTAAATAAAAAATGATCAAATCCAATGTAATCTGAGGGAAATTTGGTACCCAAAAGATTTTAAGCCTCCAAATTTACCCCTTGGATCTGGAAGTCATTAAAAATGTGCCACGTTTACAATAGTGCTAAAAAATACCCTCTGATACACTCAACAAAGCAGGATTGAAATTTACAGACATGAATATACGAATACCCAAAACACCCTCACACAAACAAATGCTCTTTAATATATTAGCATAAAGATAAATTTGTAACCACCCCTATTCTTTCACAAGAAATAACTGTGATATTGATTTTCACTAAATAGCATTTTGGAGCATTGTTAGATTTCCGCTGTAGCTTCTATCCCTTTAATTAGTACCCTTCAATTCCAGTTACAATAGTGGAATTTGCTGAAAACAACATATTTGCAGCTAAACAGGAAGGTTACAGGACCAATGAATGCTAGGGAGTGAGGTACACTAGAAGAGTGAATAATGAAGTTATCGGGGAAATGGCTTTCATTTGTGAATCTTTAAACCTGCAGCCATGGTGAGACAAGTCATTTCACAGTTTCATATTTTGCAACTTATTGCAAGACGTCTTTACATAAAACAAATTTCAGAGAATCAAACCCACAACAGTTTATTCTTCAAATTTGTTTTTATTTTTATTATTTCACTGCAAGATATTTTGCAATTTAATCTGATGGAGTGCTTTACAAAAGCTTAATTTTGGAGCATCAAACATGGTAAAGGATATTCATTATCCAATTCCCTTCTACTAATAATTTATAATGAAGCATGTAACTTGCCCTGGCAAGCCCTTAGCAAGAGCATTTACTTGGAGTGTAAGTGAAAGGAAAACTAACCAGCAGACATTATGCTTGCTCAGAAATTTAAGGTTGTATGTTAACCTCTTAACAAACAGACTATTTATAAAGTACGTTTCTTTTTTCACCTATTTTTTTTTTTGTCAGAATGAAATATTCAATTAGGTACAATTATGATGATAGTCACAATGAAACTCATCTTTAAGAGCTTAACAATGATCACTTTAATCTCTGACTTGATTAAATCCTGAGTACACTCGTCAAATGCTTAAACCTTGTTTTATTTTTCCTGAACTTAAAGAAAGCAAATACTGGGCATTGAAATGAACTGCAACAATAAATTCAATATTGAACTCTGCCCTCTCCATTTTCATAAACTGCAAGGAAGTAACAGATGAAAAACAAGAGACTTCTAGTGTCAATAAAACATGCAGAAAGACAATTTCACTGAACCGATTGATTCACAGAAGCCTGTTGACAGAAATACACATTATCAAAAAATTCGATTACAAATAAATTTAGAGGAAGTATCAAGGAACTACCAAGAACAAGATAGAATAGGTCAATTTACCCCTTTAAAATATATGCTCCTTAGAAATGATATACACAAGTATACTCAGCATTTTATTTTGCCGAAATGATAAACCCAGCATACTGGGCATTTTATTTTGCCAAAATTAAAACTAGAATATACTTAGAATTTTATGTTAAAGAGGTTAAAAGCATTTTATACTGGCATACAACCTTGTAAATATTAAGTCAATGAAGTGTGTTTTACTCAGCAATGTCCACATGCAGCTGTATATTATTTAACCATAGGCTTTTGCTCCTTAAGCTGTTGCTGCTAGTGAAGTGAAAGTGACTTCAAAAAACAACAGCAGTTTCTTTATAACCCACCTGTGCTTACCTTCTTTATTTACTTTTCGATGCTTCAACTTGTTCTTAAAATTCTGGGCCATGGCTGCACAGCTTATTCAGGCATGCTGCCATCTGGTGACTAATATTGACAGATTTATCCACATTTTGGTCAGAATAATTCTTTCATGTGTTCTCCACGCATCAAAAGAAGGCTAAAGTAGTGTTACTTCAGGACAGGCAATATAAACAAGAGACTGCTCTGAAAGAAATATTTTATTAACCCTGAAATCCCCATCCAAATAAATTTAGGTACATATTTCATAACATAATGAGCATAACTGTTTAGTATTAACATTACGATTTACTGCCTTAGAGTAACCTATGTTTTCTGCCATATCGTTCTTTTTTTTCTTTCTTTTTTTTTAATGTATTTTGAAGGAATCAGTTTTTCTCCACAATTTTGTGGACCTTTTGATATTTATTTTATATTTTTCTTTTTTTATATGTGGTTTTTTCATGATTTTATTACATGTTGCTTATAGTGATAACTTAAGATACATTCCATGATAAGAATCACCGAAATTTAATGTCTGGAACATATGTTACAGTTTTATATTAAATGTTTTGCAATTTTTTTCCTTTAATTTTTTCCTCTTTTTTTTTTTTAATTTTTAAAAACAGAAATACATACATGCATGTAGCTCTCAACTTTTAACATTGTTACTGCATGTGCCTTAATAAACAGGAAGAGCCGAATAATGAAAACTGAAAGCCTAATACATATCTAAAATTAAACACCTCACAGTTCCTAAAGGTTCGAAAATAACTGTAGCAGAAGTTAAAACAGCCTCTCATACCAGGCTTACATTATTAAAATCTGATACAATGGAGCATAAAAACCAATTGAAACAAAGCAATAAAACTGCGAAGAACATTCAAGTTGGATTTTTTTTAACCGTCATCCCTCCCTTCTTGGGTATTATCTCCAATATACAATCAACAACATTTGTAGAGAACATACCTGCTAAGAGCAGAGAATTTGAAGGCATCCTTAGTTTCTAAATATCAACAATTAATTAGGGATATTTGTAATTAAAGGTTAGCTCCACATCCTCTAAAATGAATGCATCCTTAGCAGGTTATGTTCTCTATAAAAGTTGGCAAATACTGGAGAAAGGTTAGTTTACAAATGGGTCAGCTTGAGAAACCTACTCTTTCTTGACCTGCGATGCAGCCTGTTTTGCCTGGTGGGCCTGCAGTACTGCCACAGCTTCCTCAACCTGTAACAACAATGTGTTTTGATAATTACTCTTTTACACTAGCCATGTGTAGGCATAACTTGGAAAGTTGCAACAGACCTGAAAAATTCAATCCTAAAATCAGAACTTGACCACAGGTCTTCAGATAAGGTGTAATGCATGTATAGGCCTTTTGCCATCGTAACTCAGTAGCTATAAGAGTCATAGGTTTGTGGTTAAAGTCCTGCCCATGACATTGAAATTTTAAAGTTTGATTCAACTTTCCGAATATTAACTAAACAAATTATTAACCATGCCAAACTTTGGAATAAAATAGTAAAGAACATTAAAAAGAAATAATTAAATAAAGCAAATACTGCAATATTTCCATCAGGTATTGCACCTAACTCAAAGTATTTGACCTTCAACAAAAGGTTTACATTATGCTGCAAGGCTTTCAACTTTATATGGACCTGTTGCCACAAAGATGGGGGGGGGGGGGGGGGGAAATGCCTTCAGGGGCAAAATGGATTTTTTGGGAGAACTGCAAAAGGGGAGAAGTTGTAGCAAAAAAACTGATTGTCTTATCAACTCTAAAATTTAAAAGGCCGAGTGAAACACTATCAGTTAATTCATAAAATATTTTTTTAAACTCTGCTACACTTTCATCATATAAAAATTTTCCCAATACAGACAAAGCACTAAAAGCACAACCTTGGAGCAATCACATTGGTTACTGAGGCCTTTTAGTGTTCAAAGCGTCGTCCTCTTGCTTCTATACATATAGGGACTGTTCATATCATTGACTATCACACTCATTTGAAGACTTCCAAACTTTGTAAAATGGTTTTGCACGCTGATAAAGCATCATTGCATTTTAAATTTATGCTGCACAAGATATTTTATGTATACAAAAGAATAAAACCAAAAACATTGAGGTCAGGCAAATATTCATGGTATGAAAAGGTCCTTCCCTACGTGTTCATGTCATGGTAGATATCCTGCAACGCATGTTGAAACAAATTGTGACAAATATACCGTAGTAGGTGCACATAAAACAAGAGACATTAACTACAGTGTCTTCATGGTAACAGTAAGTTATGTTGTCCATGCAGGTTAACTTGCAAGATTGCAACAAAATTAGCCATTCCTAACAAATTTAAGCAGTTGGATTGTACCTAAATTCTTGAATGTAAACCCGTAAACCCTGAATAACAACTCAAAAATTACACCTATCTGGTGATACCTCTGCAATGACTGTTTTGGTGTGAAGATGTTCCCCATCTATTCTAGTTATTACTTTCTCTACTATGTATAGTAAGTAGGGGAAGTATTGTATTTCACCCAAAAATTTGATACCGAGATTTCACCGGAAATGTATGTTTTGAGACCCCCTGAATCTAAAAAAAAAGCATTTTTGGAAACATGTCCGCAGGGTTGTGCATGTGTGTGGGTGTGGGGGTGTGTGGAGGTGGTGTGGGTATGGGTGGGTGGGAGGGTGTGTGAGAGAGACAGAACAGCATAACTTAGAAATGAACAGTCGGATAAACACCAAACTTGGTATTTAGGTTCAGTATCTTCCAGAGATGCGACACGAAGGCTTTCAAGAAAATCCCCCCCCACCCCAGATTATCCTTTACATAGAACATTTTTCGAAAATTTTAATTTTCTCAAAAATGGCCAACGATTTTGATTAAAATATCGTATGTTTAAGATATTTTCATGACAAATGAAATGTATGTCTCGAATTTTCTGGGAATGTCTCCAAAAGTAGTCTTCATTGTGAACGACTTTTGCATAACTGGTAAACCATAAGAGACAGACAAAATTTTACAACACAAAAAATGTAGATTGCATTAAAATACACAATTTGTCTCATACATTTTTTTTGCTGAGTGAACCATTTTCGAGATATTGCTTGTTATTCCCTTAAATTTTCCAATACTTTTTCTCAAATGGGAATTTGTTATTGTTTTATGTCCTGGACATACAGAGAGAATGAACTGTGCCACATAGCAACCAGCTCTCAAAAGATTGACTGTTGCTTAAAGTCTACCATATTCCCCTTCCACCTACAAGAAAATTAGCAATAAGATTAACATCTCGATATCTTGATTAACATGAAGCATATGGAGAATAAGCGTTTGTAAATATAGTTTGTACAAGAGTAGAGAAACTCATGTGAGTGTAACAAATTAGAAATTTTTTTATATAACTGTATATTACTGCTGAGAACCTGCTGCAATCTAGAAATGCAAAAATTCATCCTTTCCCACAAAAACAATGTTTACATGATGCAACATACCTAACAGCAGAATGGCCAACTACAGATGACTGGAATGAATTAATGGTGGTGGTGGTGGTGGTGGTGGTGGTGGTGGTGGTGGTGGTGGTGGTGCAATATAACAATGAGCCAACTGAATAAAAACCTGCATTACCTGGCTTTAACCCTTTGCGACGCATAGCGTAGTAAAGCATAGTGAAATGATAAACACCCTGCTGCGTGTAGCGTAGTAAATGTGTTTATCGTTTCATATAGGTTCTGCTTATGCTGACCTCAGCTTTTAGGAGCTGTGTTGATGTAAGCGTACCCCTGCTGCATTGTTCCAGCGATTTTGCAAGCCAGAATGTAATAGCAAACCATAAATAACACTATTTATAGCCAGATGCAGTTGTGTAAGTAAGCAGTTTCCTGTCGCATTTATAGCTATATCAGTACCATGGAGGCTGTTCCAAATACATCACAGTCTAGAAAACATTGTAGTGAAAAGGTATTGGTAACATGAGGAAAGACTTGCAGCAGTTCACGAGGAATTAATTCGCGAAAGTAGCTCTGACGAATCTTGGTTTGGTGAGTTAGTGGAAGACAGTGATAAAGAACAAAGTGACATTGAGAGTGCTGAGATACAGGTTAGCAGAACGGGGGCTAAAGCTAGTGAAAGACAAATTAAAACTAAAGCAGTACCGGCACAGTGGACCTCCAATTTAACTTTCAATAAGTTAGAAACATTTTCATCCCCTACAGGCGCAAATCATTCTATTCCTACAGGAAGTCCAGAAATAGATTATCTTGAACTTTTTATAGATTCCAATTTTTGAGAAAAAATCGCGGAGGAAACCAACAGATATGCAGCTCAGATTCAAGCTAAAAAGGCAGATTCAAAATGGGTAGTTACATATTCAAGGGAGATACAGGCCTATTTAGGTATTTTGATATATATGGGGATGGTGGATTTACCTGAAACCAGAGATTACTTTTTGGGGGATTTTTGCATTTGTCCAATTGTAAGACAAGCAATGACGTTGCTCCGCTTTCAAAACATATCGCAGTACCTTCACCTGAATGACGAATCTACAAGGCCACGATTAGGAGTAGATTCTTACGATTATCTGTATACAGTACGACATGCTTTAGACATAATCAAAAAGTTTGCGAGTGTATACAAACCAAATCGTGAACTTTCTGTTGACGTAGCGATGATAGGCTTCAAATGAAGTTTCTTTTGAAAACAATATATGCCTGCTAAACCAACATAATGGGGGATAAAGGAATGCGGTATTGCAGATAGTAAAAGTGGGTATTTATTGGAATGTAAAATCTATCTGGAAAAAAAGAGGCGAGAAACAGCGATCTTCTACTTGGAGAAAAGGTTGTTTTAGACATGTGTGAAAAATATACGGGGTTTTGGCATCATGTATATTTTGATAACTTTTTGACTTCCATGAAATTACTTTTGGACAGGAAAATGTATGCGTGTGGTACAAATCGTGATGGAAGGAAAGACTGGCCAAAAAAAATTTCAAAGTCAAAACAATTGAAATTGAAAAGGAGCTAATCTCGCAAACTGCAACATGAAGGTGTAACTGCGGTTGTTTGGCATGATAACAGGGACCTTCTTTTATTATCTACAAACTCGTAATATGGCAGGGATTGATCTGGCAGACCAAAGGAGGGAGTATTACGGTGTCGGCCGATCTTCAAAACAAAATGGTGGAAATACCTGTTCATTTCGTAGTGAATGTTGCTATCATTAATAGTTTTATTATATACGACATTTCAAACAGACCTACTTCTACAGCTCATGGCAATAGGCTTCTTTACTACAGGCAAAATTTAGTGCAACAGTTAATCGCAGACTTCACATCATGTAAGCAAGTGGGATTTCAGCGTAGCCTACCTTCTGTTACTCCTGCACCAAGTTCCCTTCACACCCTCGTAAAAATTCAAGGCGGGGTGAAATCCCGTGCTCAGTGCATAGTGAAGAAAAGGAAAACACCATCAGGTTGTGGCATACAGTACCAATGCAAGTGCAAACAGTGTGGCATTGCATTGTGTAGAATGGGTGCCACCTCAATTATCATGAGGCAAAGGGGGTGGAAATTCAAAACTAATACAAGGGTGTACATACGAAACCATTAATAATCTTAAGTGTATATATAACATTTGTATGGTGCAAGAGAAGAGTCTAGCTAACATGTTATGGACAGGCTGCAATATCTTCGCTGCAATAATGGCAGGGATGTAAACATTTTAAGGGTGAGTACCATAATAATTTTGCAGAAATTATTGTATGTATTTTACTTAAGTATAGCAGATTGTATTCCGGTTTTTAATATCCTAAAGTAACGAATTCCATTGCCATTAATACTGCGGAGTTATAAAGATGCATTGCAAAGGGGTGCATGTATATAAGTGTTGTTCGTCTACAAAGGGGTTGATGTTTGCAATTATAAATTATTGAAATAATATTTAATCTTATTTACTTCAAACCAATTTTAAATGAATTATTAATTAATCAATTTAATTTAGCTACTAAAAGATATAATTATGCGTGCATATAGGTCACTTTTAGTTTAACATCTGTAGTAGCAGCTCAGAATTTAAATGGACACAATTCTGCTTGGAGAATAACTAGCTAATACTCTATGCGCAGCAAAGGGTTAAAGGAGACTGATCAACAAGTGCAACCACTTATTTTTACTGGTAAGCAGTATCTGGGAAATTTTCAGTTTCAACCTAATAAATGAATGAATGGCAATTTTGTGTAACTTTTCAAATTTTATTCATTGGTGGCATTTCATATTCAGATTATCCTTTCCATCCTAAGACGTTTATTTCAACATAAAACAAAATTTATAATTATATAAATGTAATTTTAAGTTATGAAATAAATAAGGCTTATAAAAATTATATATAGGCTCTCATATAAAATATAATCGGAATAATTACAGCCATATAGTGTATATAATGAGCCATTTCTGATTAAACTTACAAAAATAGAATGCCTTGTGGCTATTGTAGACAAAAACAGCATTTACGTAGGAAAAGGAAGCAAGTGACCCTTACAGGCATGAGCAGACACATGGTGTGAAAAACATTTCTTCAAACAATGACAGGTGCAGAAGACGGAAGATATGAAAAAGTCAATCAGAGCAAAACTGATTAACATTACAATCGAATCAGACAAAAGAAAAATGTCACATGAATACGCATAAACTCCAATACATAAGAGGGTGAAACTAGCAATATGGCAGATATGGAATTCTGGAATACACATCACTCCAAATATATACCTTTAATCACCATATTATAACTTGTCCCTTGAGACAGCCCATGGCAGTGACTCCTTGCAGCTATATGTAAGACTGCTAAACACCCCTTCAACCCCTCTTATCTATTACCCCCCGCATAACGCTTCCACTGTTGATGGATTTATACTTATACATTAGTAGTTTCGTAGTATAAACGTTAACTTATAATTTCTTCTTTCGTTGTGAGAAAGATGATTTATTTAGTCATGTACAATAATGAATCAACTGTTAGCATTGTCAACTGATTGCGTTATGTAGCATTTCGCCCAAACATTCCCCTCCGTGCAAAAGGTTGCAACATAGCTTCATTCAAGGACAAGTAGACAAGCTATATTACGATTATAGATGAGTCAAGCTGACATTGCTGCAATAGCAAACAAGACCAAGAAAATGTCTGCTTCATGATTTAAAGACACAATCAGCCATACATGCATACAGCTGAACAAGGTGGCTCAACAACACTAGGTCATCGAAATAGTCCCAATAGCCATTCACATAAACAAATGTGATAAGAGATAGCTGGGTTTTCTTAAGTTACACATGGTAGCAAATGTAGAAAACAGTTGGGATTGTCCACATCCTGAACTACCAGAGTGTCTTGTGCATAATACCACCAACAGCAACATTGATCCCCAACAGATCAGATACACCTTGGACAGAACTCATAGCTCCACTTCCCACCTCTCCAGACCTCCATGTCGCCAAACCCAGTATCCCATTGTCATTTAAAGCATGAAGCATTGAGCAAATGGCACTCAAGTACAGGCCAGCCTCAATATACAATACAAACACATACTGCAAATACACACAAGCTGCACAGAAACTTCAAGCATAACACATTTCTTAAAAAATATAAGTAATATGTCAAGCGGAGAAGAAGATTGCTCACCTGCCGTAGCCAACAGCAGGTACTTTTAAGTATTCTCTAGAAACACCCAATTCTATAAGGCAGAAAATTTGTGCCCAACAAAGAAATCACTTAGACTGAAATTAAAAATGGATATGTGAATACTACAGGTAAACAAATTACTGCTGAGAAACTGAAGATGCTGAATAATATAAAAACTGAATTACAGAAAGAAAAAGTCAACTAGGAATAACAACAATTCTCAGAATGGGAAAAGCTTCTTGAACATGCATTTTGACAAAAGGCCAGTTTTCAAACCTATTGCCAGTGGTGGCAGTATTAACATTGTTACAAATAAATTATCTTAAGATAATCCTCATTCCTAAACCAACTGTAAGGCACAGGCAGAAGAGGAAGTTCAATGAAACCACTCAGACTAGACATGAGGAATCCAGAACTACAGAAACTAATTACGCTGGAGCAGCTGCAGTTAACAATACAGATCAGATGTGATGAACATTTACAGCAGCATAATTTGCAAAATCTGAGCCTTTCTCTTGAAGCTGGGAACATTGACAATGCAGATTATGTTCCGATAACTTGAGTGACAAATCTAACATTTATTTTCAAGTATAAACAGGGTTTTGTTTCATTACTCGAATAACAGGTAATAAAATTAATTAAAACAACTAGGTGTAAGCTCATAGTACTTAAATACATGTACTTGTTTCTGCTTGCCTAACAAGGTGTCTACTTCCTCTTCAAATTCATTATTATATTCTTCACCAATAGTGAAAGGTAGGTCTACCACTTCCTCTTCAGGGATAAGTACTATCATTAATGTTTTGTAATGTTATGCAGAACTGCACAACATACTGCAATTTTCGGAACTTTATTCAGTGACAAATGAACTGAGTTTCCAAGGCTAGAGAAACATTCAAGCTGTCTTTCTATAATAACTCTTTCCATAAATTGAATATTTTGTAATTTTGTCCTTCCCTGGTGTTAGGTGCAGCATATGGGGTGAGCAACCATGGTTTTATTCCATAGACTAGCTGATCTAATAAAGTGTGACAGGATGCTGATCCATTAAGGTATGACAAGACTTGATAAATGGAGATAAACTTAAAAAATCTGCTGTCTGTAAGCTGCCTATCCATTGCATATCAACATAGTAAATCTTTCATTTACATCACATGTTACTTGCACACTGATGCTGGCAAAACTTTTACGATTAGTACAGGGTTACTACAAGGTTGGGTCAAAAAATAACGGGAATTATCTTTTTTTTTTCTGCTTAAACACGCGTACATAAAATTTCACCAAACATGGTAACAGAGACTAATTTTGAAGATTTAGAAGCTAGTAACAGTGATGTGTCATAATTTAAAATAAAGAGAGTTGAGGGTTGTTACACTACATCACTATAATATTCTTACTTGAACGCGTTTCGGAGACGGTTTGTTCCCATCGTCAGCATGTCCTCAACTCAACCGTCTCCCGAAACGCGTTCAAGTAAGAATATTATAGTGATGTGGTGTAACAACCCTCAACTCTCTTTATTTTAAATGGTAACAGAGGTCTGACCTTGATTGACGCTGGGATATGCGCGACATTATCCATGTGCTGTTCAGTTTGTCTAAGGGAGCCATTGTGTAAGCACATGTTTCAGTGACCCGACATGGATTTCAAGTTAAAACAACGAGCGTTTTGTATTTTTCTGAAATAATCAGGAACAGAAACACTACAAATGATACAGGAAGCATATGGAGACCAAGCTTTATCAAAAACATGTGTTTTTGAATGGCATAAAAAATTTCAAGATGGTGAAAAGTCTTGAAGATGCTCCAAGTCCAGGACGGCCCTCCGCAACAAAAACTGAGGTGAACCGCAACACCAATTACATCATGTTGCAGGAAGACCAATTAACAATAGCGAATATTGCAGACATTATGCACATTTCGTATAGGTCAGTTGAAGACATAATTCACAATGATTTGGGCTACAGAAAAGTGGCAGCAAAATGGGTTCCATGTGTGCTCCACGAGGAACAGATTCTCATCCAGCCACGAGCTGCCAGCAACAGATCACAAGGCTTTGGAGGGAACCCAACTTTCTGGACAAGGTTGTCACATGTGATGAGAGCTGGTTTCATCACTATGATCCCAAAACCAAACAAAAGTGCAGAATGGAAACATCCTTCCAGTCCAATGCCAAAAAAAGCAAAGGTGCAACCAAGTGCAGGGAAAGTCATGCACTTTTGTGTTTTTCGACAAAATTGGGGTAATTTATGATCACGTGGTTGCTAAACATACCACAGCAACTGTTCAATACTAAAGTAATATCCTTAAAGGACCACTCAAGACTAAAATGGCTAAGAAGAGACCAGAACTAGCTGCCAATGGATGTATCCTCCACCAGGACAACGCCCGTGCTCATCGAACCATAGCAACACAAATGACAATCACTTAACTAAGTATCAAAATCATGCCCCACTCACCATATTCGCGGGATCTAGTACCCTGCAATTTCGACCTGTTTCCACGAGTGAAAAAAATACTTTGTGGGTGCCAATTTCAAACTAATAAAGAACTAAATAGTGTTAATTCGGGTATACTGAACAGGATATCAAGCAAGGGCTTCTCTGAGTGTTTTGAAACGTAGATAGAACTTTGGAGTAGCCCAAGAAGCAGGGTATTTTGAAAGTTTGTAGTTAAATTGAAATTAAAAAAAAAATCATTGTGTCCAAACAAAAAAGCTTTCCAATTTTTTTTTTTTTTTGCTCACCCTCGTATAAATGATTCATTCGTTTTCAACACAGCATATATATCGAAGTATTGTAAATCGAAATCTGATTGCTACATTAAAACAACTCTGTTAACACGTCCAACTTTCCTCACCAATGCAAATTATCTATACATGACCCTTGGGCCATGTGATACACATCCAGGTGATAGTCAAGTTTATTCATTACAGTTTGCAGTACCATCCTGCTAATGGCCATCACTACAGCACTGATACGCTGTGTTCTTGGCAGTGGGAACACATAAACATGGTACTTAATGTACTCCCAAAGCAGAAAGTCACACTGCATTTAGATCAGGTGACCTGGGTACCCAGCTAAGTAGAAGTTCATTTTGATAGCAACAGACAGTGATGCTCCCCCCTGGCGCATCTTTTGTGGAAGACAAATTCCTGGAAGCAGCAATCAGTTGTCGAAGTAACCACAACTGTAACATATTCAGGCAAGATATACCAGTCAGTCTTCTGACAGAAGAAAATTGGCCCATATACCCTCTTCTGTGACAACACAATAAAACAATATTCACTTCTGGTGAACTTTTGATCACAACAATTGCACAAGGATTTTCAGTGTTCCAGAATCTCACATTACAACAATAAAATCCTCCCAGATAAATGAAAAAACATTGAATATCCGCTTGGTGGAAAAATCTTCATCCTTCAATGCTTCCTGCATTGTAATGTGAAATTGTAGGGACTGGCCATATCTTTGGACTGACCTATTGCAAGAACAGTAAACATGTCTGAAATTTAACCACCATTGCAAAACGTTCCAGTCAGTTGCTTGAGTACTTCAAGTTTGCAACTTGCAGACACCACTGATTTTTGTGGACTATGCACCAAACTTTCCCACTCTCCACTGTTTCATCTGGCATTTTAGTCAACAGGAGCTTTTACTGTTTACAGAGAAAACCTGTGTCCTTAAATTGCCAATACCACCACAAAATGCTGTTTACGTGGTGGTTCTTTTACATATTTTCTTCTGAATGAGTGTTGCACTGCTATAACACACCTACATCTCTCATATTCCAGCACAGCAAAATTGTTTTCTTGCTTTGTCACTATTTTGTAGTCACTGCACCCCTGGTGCACACAATGCAAACTAAGCAAGTTTATGGTTTCTTTTCATGTATCAATCCTAGTTGTATTATAATACTTTGGAAAAACCAGCAGTTTGCAAACAACGGAATCATTTATATTGGTCCTTATGGTAATCAAATTATAACTGGCACAACAGTTCTAGACATGTGAAAATCTTAATGACAGCTAAGATGCGAGTTACTTACCAGATCAGGTGTCTGCCGGTCGTCTGCATGAGTGCCTGGGACAGTCATTGTCAAATATACGCACACCGGCTATGCACTGCACTACACTGCGCTGCACTGATAAACTTAGTTATACAGTATATTTAAATGCTTAATATAAAAACACTGTCAATCATCTACCTCCAATTCTTCCACACCTGACAGCCTTTCCTCACCTGCGGAATCACTCATATCCTTGCCGTCATCACTGCTGTCGCTACTTTCTGCACCATTATCCTGGATGAGAATTCTTTCTATTTGATTTTCTACAATTCCATCTTTTTCAAAATAATGATTCTCAATTTGTTCCACATATCAACATACATTTACCCATTCTGGTCTTCCAATTTCAGCAAATCGCTGGCGACATAACTGCTCCACATCTTTCAATTTAAAAGTGGTATTTCTACATGTCACCCATTTTTGACATCAGCCCAGATTAATTCTATTGGGTTTAGATTTGGGTGATATGGTGGCAGTCTAAGTACATTATGGCCATGTTGTATTAATATCTGGTCAAGTATGTAGGACTTCTGAAGCAGTCTGTTGGCTTTAATTAAGTTATATAGCTTTGTTTTACTCATGCTTTCATGAAAAGCTATATTATGCCTAAGTAACCAAGCTCTCATTTCTTGTTTCAAGGAATTTGAGGTAGGTGGTTTGTCAATTTGTGTGTTATGGTAAGAAGCATTGTCGATAACCAGAACAGACCCAACAGGTATATTAGGTATCAACATGGTGTTGATCCACTTAATGTAATTTTCTGTATTCATTTCTTGACGAAAATCTCCTCTTTTTTGTTGCGACTTGTAAATGAGAAGGGCATTTGGAACGAAGCCAATTTTTCCACCAGCATGAACGATAAGTCTTTGCCCTTTGGCAACAGGTGCCCGCAAACCTAATTCTCTATCGTCACTCCAACTTTTAGGTGTTGTATGATTGCTGCATATGTATGATTCATCTTCATATACTATAGTTCGACCCTCTGATTTGTACCTTCGGAGAAGAGTAAGGTACTCTTCCCGCTGAGATCGTATGTCATGCTTTTCTATTAGAACTCTTCTATTTGATTTGGTTTTCTTCCACTTGAACCCTAAATCTTTTATAACTTTTCTGAGACTTGTAGCACCACCTTGAAAATTTATGCTGTCTTGCAGCTTGATCAGCAATCTGTTTATTGTTGGCACAGTTTTTTCTTCCACGTAGAAATTGTGAATAGTGCGCCGAGTGACGCATTTGTCGAAATCATCTATTTCTGTAACACATTTAGGAACCTTATGTCTTCCCAGGTGTGTCAAATGGTACTCCTTCATCCATGTATTTTTTCTTAACTTTGAGAACTCTGGAAACGGAACTCGGTGAAACACCAGTTGCTTTGGCTACTCTTTCTTTCACTTTCTTAAGGCTTTTGTGGAACTCGGATGAACATATTTTTTCTTCCTTCATCTCTGCTTCTTGCTTCATAAAGTCGAGGACATTTGCAATTATTTCCCTGCTTTGCCTATGTAATACCTTACCACTTAACTTTGAAAATGTAGGAGCCATGGTTATAAATATAACAAATATAAAGTACTATTTAGATACTGCTCTCTTTAAAATTACAACCAGATGCAGACACTTTCTATGCAGACTGTATGTGTTACGCACTGTGAGTAAGCAAAGGTATTATAACGCTTTCGTTGATAAAGCTAAACATAAACCATTCCTAGGCTCGGCAGCTGGGGTGGCAGTCAAGGTCACGATTCCAGAAGTTTTGTGCCAGTTATATGTACTAGTTGGCCACATTATGAATGTGCTTGAGGGAGAGCACCAGTGATTTTGTTAACACTGCCTATCTTCATCAAGGCTAGGGACAGAAGGGAAGGCAGTAGGAGAATGTAATCACACAACAAAAAATATTACTATGTTTTGCAGGCCTCAACCTTGCTAGCAAATGCAACTCAAAACAGTAGATGTTTTCTTTATATAACTGTACTTTTAAACCCCACCCACTGTTCCGTAACTGTCTATTTCCTCTTCCCATCGCACACATTCATATCATGGTCAACTAGTACGATACAATCAAAAGCGCCAATAACATGAATTTCAAATGAGATCATTTTCTTTTGCTTCCTGAATTTCAATGCTGTGATTGAAACTTTATCCAATCACCAGCCATTGCGTAACACGTCACCATCCTTGATGGGATACCATAATCTTTTACAATCCCACTCAGGTAACCTGGACGAGAAAAACATAAAACAAAATATTTCTGATATGAACTTACTGCTCCACCCTTTTTTTCATCAGTGTCAGTTAGAAAGTA
The DNA here is from genome assembly GCA_030765065.1 of Deroplatys truncata. NCBI lineage: Eukaryota > Metazoa > Arthropoda > Insecta > Mantodea > Mantidae > Deroplatys > Deroplatys truncata. The sequence goes on from CM060976.1 coordinate 19,049,996, forward strand.
GTCTTAAAAGGTTGACACTTCCTCTTTCAAAACTTTAGAGCTTCTTTGAATTACTGAGGCAAGTATCCCTCCTCCTGTTGTACCTCTTTCTGGCATATGAGTAAAACAGCTTCCATTCCTTTATAATTACTTCAAGTCAACTCTGTTGCATACTTAAAAATATTTAAGCAATTACTTGGTCAAACAAGTAATTTGTGAATTTATTCAAACAAATTTCAGTATTCACTGGAAAAATTAATATTTACAGAATAAAAAAGTATTAAGTGATAAGTAATCTCTCAACTGCAAACAGTTACTTATATTTCATTCAACTTCACATGAATAGTAGCTGAAAATTAAACAAGTAAAAGAATTCAGTTATTTTATTAAACTGGCCCTAGTTTAGAGATACCACCAACTGCAAATGACAATTTTGGCTTTAACTGAGTAAAGCTTAGCCTTTTTGCCATTGGGACCATTTCTAAATATTTAAATAAAATGAAGTGAAAATAAATTTAAATTCACTGACATAAAAGCAGTAAAACATACTGCTGAATATCACTTTGGACAAATTTTGCTGATCCCTACTTTACAGAATTTGTTCCAAAAGTTCCAACAATCAGCATGTAGCAAAGAAGCCAAATGCCAGTGAAATAGACCATAAGGAAACCAGCAAGAGAACTTCAATTTCAAAGTAAATTACAAAGAAACGTTCACAGCAAAACTAAGGCCCCTTGTACACGATCAAACTTTTTTTCACTTCAAGAGTTTACAAGAAAAATTGTGAAATATTTTTCAATACATGACAAGATTTGAAAAGACTTGGCAATGTCAAAAATGTGTATTTACAAGTTGTCTCTTTGCCAAACTGAAACCCTTCAGAACACATTGATAGTTTATCATGCACAAAGCAATTTAGTACTTGCATCACAGTATAACAATTTGCAATGAAATATTGTTCTTTACTAGTATTATGTAGCACTTTCACGTATTAATCTAATGAAATCACATTACGAGTGTGAAATACAATGAAAATAATACCAACCGACAGGTTAACCACAATATATAATATTGCATTAATATATACTTAGGAAAACTGCCTGGCAATTGTTTCTTCATCTGCTCCATCTTGTGGTAACCCACGGAACTTTCGATGTACAGACATGGCCAGCTTATGTATAACCTAATCAGTTCACATACGACATACCTTGGCCGGGTAGCCATTTTTGTTTACTTTTCGCTTTCAGCAATGTTGCAGATTTGGTGATGCACTGTGAATACTCGCATTTCATTGGCCAAAGCCATCAAATCATTATGAAATCTTTGATCATTTAGAGCATGTCATTATTTGCTTTCAAGACTTTTAAAAGTATTGGAAACAATTTGACAAAAAAATGTTGTGAAGTTGCGACAACTCTTGAAAAGTCTTGTAAAGTATTGAATTTGACAAAAATTTGATCATGTACAAACGGCTTTATACAGCCCTGTGAAACATGCAATAGTTAATACAGTAGAATCTCGTCAGTACGTTTTTGCAGGGACCTAAGGATTTAGACATCATAGGCGGGAAAAGTGTTAATGAAAATGCAAAATCTGCAATTTAAGAACACAGTTATGTAATAAAAATCTAATAATTACTACATCTCCATGAGCAATTTAAATCGATTTTGAGTACAATTCCATACTGGATACGATCCGCATTTCTATTTAAATTCAATATGTTTAAATGGATTTGGATACACAAAGTCCGAGAATAAATAATTCAAACTTTTATTTTGGTCAACTTGGATTTTTTAGGTTATGAATGTTTTTGAGAAAATAAATTGCAAATTGTGGAAGCAACAATAGTGGCTTTGTTGTGTATTTTATTACACATGTGATAACAATTTCCACTAAAAAAGAAAACAAAATTATGAGCGTGCATCGTGTTACGAGTACAATAGATGATAGTATCTTTGGCGTATACAATATGATTTGAATACAACATGCACAAATTTCGTTCCGATCCTCTTCTGATCCTATTTTCCAAGAACAAAGTTTTGTTTTATCATTTTTCCCTTCTTAAAAAGCAGTTTCAATCAATTTAGGTTTGCTAACAATTGTGTTTAAGGTTGACGGAGGAATGTTTAACTTCTGCACTATATCGACATGTTTTATATTTGGATTGATATCTACATCAAGGATTTTCAGTTTTTCACTGTTGGTTATTTATTACACTTTCTTTTTTTTTTCATTGCAAATGAAAAGTTAAAATACAATCTACGTATGTTTGGTCATCACTCAACATTAGAAAACTATCGTTAGCATTTACCACGCCAAGATAAAGCATTCTCTATCCTGCCCATAGAAATCGTGTCACACAAATATTTACATACATGCATGTGATTGGCTGCCGATATCCACCCCGTGACCAAGGATTGACCAAGTAGCAAACGAGGACGTCAAACTATGAACGTGTTAAATGCCTACTCCCACTGGACTGACCAAGGATTGGCCAAAACAGCGAATTATGACGTCAAAGTTCAAACGTAGTAAGCGAGACCAGAAAAACGCACTAAGCAAACGTTATTTATTATATTTGGTGATTTAGTACTGGAACTTTTACAATTCAAGGTAACACACGGGAAAACGTGTTAATGAGGAATGTGCTAACGAGATTCCACTGTACTAGGCAAGTGGAGCAAGTAAAGTGTTTTTGAACTTAATTTTAAATTGACAAGAGAGCTTAAACCAATACTTTTACACAATTATGCTTGCTTCGGTGACTAAGATTTCAGTATTAGTGAAAATAACCAAATAAGCAGGCTTTCATTAAATGGCATTTAAAATTTATAGCAAACTGGAAAACACGAAGTATGAAATCAAACATCACAGATGTTCACAGAGCTACCTAATTTCCACTTGTGCCTATGCTGCTATTGTTCTGTTCCTGCCATTCATTCCAAACCTACAAAGTTTCCTATCCACTACTTGGAAAAAGTATACTGGAAATGCAAGACTACCTATAGCTTTTAGTATTTATATTTTGAGATTTGGAAAAATATTGAACCATGGCAGCAATATGATTTTTCTGCTGGAGTACATACTAATGTAATTTTTGTACTTATTATGCACCATGCTGGAGTAAATTACTTCGGAAGTAACAGTTACTAAAGAAGTACATACTATGGGAAGCAGGTTATTATGGGAGCAATTTGCTCCAGAAGTAATGGAGAGCTGAATTACAATTTACTCTTTCAGTTACGACAACGGAAGTAGGAGTTCAGTACTCCCGGAGTAATGTTTTGTTTGCACCATTTACTTGAAGCGATCATGGATAAGGTTATATATAATAGGAAAAGGGCTGAAACATCAGCAAGAGAGATTGTTGGTAGAGATATGAAAATCCATTCAAACAATATTGAGTGCAAAAGACATGATGTAAAGATGCTGGGAGAGAAATGCCTGGAAAGTTGCCTGGACGAGTTTAATACTTCAAGCGACAGAAACTTTACTGAAGAGCAGCTCATAATTCTTTGGAAACAATGTTCCTGATCTTCATATTTGCATTGCAGATCACTGTGTTGAAGAAATGCCCTTTTCACTTTCAGCAAAGTTCCATTTTCACCTGATGAGCACAAAATAGAAACATGGATGCAGTCAACTGCACCCACAATGTGTGAGAAATCTGCAAAAGTGAAGAACCACCTTTTATTTTCTGAACACTTGTGTATATTTATTTATGCACCTTGCTCTCAATGTCCAGAGAGCTGTAACAATGCAATGAAAGATAGAACAAGCAGGCATATGGTGAACGTTTACAAGATCACCTGAAACTATCTGAAATATTCCAAAGCAAAAACACTTGTTGCATAATAATTGCAGTATAGGTGATACAGCTGAATTCATATCACAAGTTTTGTTGTAAGTGCTCTCCAAGCAGTTCAAAAGGAATGTAGAATATCCTTTTCTAATATCGAATTGTTTCTTGAACTTTCTCTGTATAAGTATCATATGAATCTCACCTTACCAGCACTATCGCATTCCCATTGTTTTCTTATTTGAGATCAAAGTAATCAGCGTTTTCTTCATCAAGGTAATCTAAGTAATCCATGAGCACATCAAAATATCTTCCTCCAAATGCAATACAGTATTATAGTTCAACAGGCAAGTTACAACAACCAAGCCATGAGAGAACATTCTAATGTACATTTGCGCTCTATTTATTTCCATAGTAACATGGTACACAATGGTGCTCTCCACATTTACTTCTGTAGTAATTTACTCAAGGAGTATCTGAAAGATGACGTACTTCAAAGTACTCTTACTCTCGTATGGAAGTCACTGAGTGTTGGCTTTAAGCAGTTTACTATGGAAATAGAGCTTGCACACCGCCCATTATGCCTTAAACTACTAATTTGGAGTAAACCTATAAAACAAGCCTGTCTACTTCAAGTCATCAGAGTGAGTTAACCTTACCTTTGCCTTCAAGGATTCGTGATGCTCTAGCATGTGCAAGAGTTCGGAATTATCAATTTCCAGCAACATTCCAGTAATCTTGCCAGCAAGGTCAGGATACATGCGCTGTATCAGTGGGAATAGACGCTCACCCAGCATCTGCTTCTGCTCCTGTGGAGGTGCAGCAGCCAGCATTGAGGCAGTCAGAGGCTCCTGCCCCTGGATGTGCACAGCCTGCAATAAATGCAATAAGTAACAGAGAATGTTGCACATTGAATGTAACATCTGTTTAAAACCATATGGTATCTTGACTGGCTCCCATCACAAATCATCAGAAATAAATGCTCATTTATCATCAGGTAATCCAACAAATGGATATTAATTTATAAATGTTAAAACTTGTAACCACACGTTTTTTTTTTGTTGTTTTTTTTTGCTTTTTTTTTCCCCCTCCAAATATTGCATGAATAAAGTTTAACAGATTACATAAATACTGCCTTGCTTGTGTTTAAAATCAAATCACCACTGTGTGAGCTGTTAGATCAGAGGAAACTAAATGAATAAACAATCGAATGTGTTACAGAATATTAACTAATTCTACCAATAGTGGGAATGCAAAAACAGTTAACTCAAAATTAATATAAGCTGAAGTCAGAAGACAATACTAATTTTTTTTTTTTTTTTTTCAGATTCTAATTTATTTGGAAATTTACACTATTTCAATGTGCACTGATTAAAACACAATTTTCAAAGTTGAAACAATTCTTTGGTTTTCGGTAATGAAAATTGAAGTGGAATGGATTGAAATGCATACTGATATTATTAAGGTTCAATAAGCTGATATTTTGTCCAATAAAACTGCATCCTTGCTAGCATATTATAATTTAAATGACTGACTGGTCAATATCGAAGGCATTACCAAACATTACTGTATCACATGGGATTTTAAAAAGGAACAAACAAGAAGAACTTGTGAGAGTTGCTAAAAGGAGAAGTTTCCATGGAAACATCCCCTTTGCTATTGCATCATTCCATGCCAAATCACTCAGCCCACAACCTTACATACTACGATCTCAATGAAATTTGGACATTAGGTTCTATGAAGGGAGGAGCAGTGGGGCGGACATGCACACCAAATCATAGGTCCCCTAGATACAATACTTATTAAATACAGTGATTTAAAGAATTGAAATATTATATTTTTCACAAATAGTGTTCCTATTTATTGGTGGAACTCGAGTCATTTACAAACTTACAGAATTGTGAGTGGCATCAGTTGAAAGCTGGCAAGACTGCCTTTCAATTGACATATAACATAATTACACTGGCAAATTTTCAGCTTTCAAGGCTTCAATTACACAAATCACATTATCACAAAAATCTTTGAAAAAGAAATATAAATTACTCATCATATAATGATAAAAATGAAAATAACTTTATAGTTAATAGTGCTTCTGTTTTTAATATCTATGAGAGTTTGGTATGTTCAAATGCAAGGTTCCTGGACGAATAATATTGCTGTTTCAATACAAACTATAAATGGTATTAAAGCTCCTTTCTTCATCCCTGTATTGGCTTTTCAGTTTTCATCATTAATAGAAAACAAATTTTAGTAATAATTTTACCATCTGTCAAGCCTTAGGCTTGTCCGGAACAAGAATGGAAAGTAAAAAATGCCAGTTCAGTAATCAACTAATAATACAGATTCAATTCTGCACATTTCAATTTATACAGTAGATCAAAACTGTATAGTTTATAAGAATGTCTTATACTAACTTCTTAAGTTATTACATTGCTCTGACTTACCTGCTGGACTGGGGGTTGCTGTGCCACAGGCATTTGTTGTGGAGGGTTTCGCATGTTGGCAGTGTACTTGTAATTGGTAGGACGACCTTGAGCAGATACAGACACTGTAGGTGCCATAGGACGTCCCTGCATGTTGGCTGGAACAGACTGCTGGCCTGTAACACAAATTTGTGGTTTTTATGTGAAAGAAACTAATTCACTTAAAATATGAACCAGTATATTTATAAACTCTATTCTGTAGTTCATTTCCACCATAAGAACTATTTGCCATCGAGATGTGCAAGTTTGGTTAATACTGTGTATTTATTTGCTACTGCTGCTAGCACAGATGTTCATAACTTCTGTTTAAATTGATTCATATTTTACTATTCAAGAGATAAGCTATGAATATCACAAAAGACATATTTTCGTTTCTTTTGTTAACTTGAGCATAGTAAAAATGCAAGTCTGTGTTATAATTCTACATATAACCAGCTCTAAGTGACAATGAATTTAGCTGGCCTACTATTTAGATGAAACATAAATGCATGTTGTCAGTGGTATTTTTGTGCATTTTCCCAATCTACAGTGCTCATTTTCCTTAACTTCTGGTGATAAAAAAACTTCAAATCAATCATCAAACCAACCTTGCATGCAGTCACTTCAGAAAAACAAAAATTTGAGATTACATTATAAAATACTTTATTTATTGTGTAGTTGCTTATCTCCTTACATTTGATTAGTTTGTTTCACTGAATTTAATAGGACTGATAATCATAAGATGAACTTGAGGCAGTTTTCCTCAAGTTTTGCAATGCAGCAACTGGGGTGGAAAGGACACAGGGAAGGGAGGGGGAGGGAGAGAGAGACAAATACTCCTTATTCCTTAGAGAGCCACACCGATTTGAACATTTATATAAATGAATTCCACTATCAAACTTAAACTTACAAGTCACAATCTGCATTGACTAGATGCAATCTTGAACTCAAAAAATAAAAACTGTCCTATATACTACATCACATAACATCCCTCTATAAACCCTTAAAGCCTATCAGCCAAATTCTGAAACACCTCTTTCTTATTACCTTCAAGGAGCAACAAGCTATTTAGTTTTATGAAACATGAAGTGATTTATTTTTATACTTTCATTAAGTACTCCTGTGTTAATTTGATATTTGCCTCAAATGCTATTGTTTAACCAAGGATTTAAATGAAGGTGGAATGCCTATAATATTTAAAAATCAAAATTATTATAAAAGCTCCAAAAGCCTCCATTATTAAAGTAACCAAATGGATAATTTTTTTTTTTTTTTAATCACTATAAAACTTTGTATCCAAATACATATGGTACTTATAGTTCAGAAAACTAAATGGAATTCTGAAATATATTTCAAATTACCATTTGCAATTATATACCTAACTGCTGCTACCTTTATGTTAACGAATTCCTTCTTATGCAAACATACATTAATTACCTGTAATTGGACGAGCAGAAAGAGCGTTGCGCATAGAACCAGGTTGAGTTCCTGGAGCTCTTGGAGCAGTACGGAAGGGGCCTTGCATGCTGGGGAATCCTGAAGCACCCCCTTGCGCACTTGGGCGAACCTGCGGTTGGGCCGGCCAACGTGGAGTGGCCCGAATTGGAGTCATCTGGGCTGGACCATAGAAGCGCTGGGGCTGGGGCAATGTAGGCACAAAATAGCCTCCTGCACCACCTGGTTGGAAAATTTGCTGTAACCAGAAGAATAAGTTTATGCATTTGCAAAAATGATTTGTGAGGCAATATTAATAACAGCTGCAAGTATTTTCTATTTTAAATAATCAAGTGATATGAATCTTGAGATCCACTTGATGTTTGCTTGTACCACTATTATCCATAGAGAACACTGAAAACTAAATGTTTGGAATTTTAGTTACACTTCCGCAGAATTCTGAAAACTGTCAAAGATACCAAAACTCTCAAAGTTTTGATATACAAAAGCTTTGAAACATGCTACCCTTCACAGAGATTTATTGCTCTCATTTGAAAACTTTTGTTGCAGGTAGCGAGTGCAGGGTGTGCAGTAGCATTGATCAGTCATAGTGCATAGCGAGCGAGAATAGAGAAATTGAGTTTTATTTATGGATGCTCTAACTTCTACAGTTCTTGGCATTCCATTGCCAACATTGGTATGAAAGCAGTGCTTAAAGATATTGCCAGGAAAATACTGTATGGCTTTTCTTGTGGCAGTCATGTCCTCAGCCAAATGAAATTATAAGTGGCCAACATAAGTGGGTAAAGAAGAAATTGCATGGTGCAAGATCGGGTGAATATGGAGGGCATGGTAGTGGTCTGTTGAGAAATGTTGGGTCATCAGTACTACTGATCAAGTCACTGTAAATCGAGATGCAATTGTAACAATGGTCTTGCATCAGGACATGTAATATTAGGCATATTGAGGTCATCAGCTGATCCATGCTACTGCTGCAAGATGCCCGTCTACCAATATCTACCAAAATTGCAACAGCTTCAATCCTGCATTCAGTGCGAATCATTTGTGGCTGACCAGTTTGCTTATCATCCTCCAAACTGTCTCTCCCCTTCTAAAAGCTGTGCATTTAAACATAGCACTTCAACTCAAGGCAGGCAACGCCATGAACTTACATCATCATTTAAAACGTTTCCTAAGCAGATTTGCCTAATTTTTGGCGGAGCTTGATGGTTCCTCAAACTAACATTTTTAAATTCCAATGTGCACATCCAAATCACATTAAAAACACAGACCTTAGTTCTGTTTACTCAGCACAAAACTACCTCTTGCTGGGATAACTGAAAGGTACCTATACACACTAAAGGTGCATGCACCATGTTGGAGTAAATTACTTCGGAAGTAACATTTACTAAAGAAGTCTGTACTACGGAAGTAGGTTACCATGGGAGTAATTTACTCCGGAAGTTTTACCAAATTTACAGCTATTATCTATCCATCCTTACTTCACCAGCGATGTCAACAACCAGAATGTTTCTTCCGCAAATGCACATGCATGAATGACCACATAATACTAAGCTGATGTTCGCTGGTGCAAATCCAATACCTACATTTCGTAACTTGACAAGCAAAAAAATACCTATTTACTTTTACTGTTCAAGATAATGTATAAAGCTTTGAAATATATAATAAATAAAACGCAATAAAACAAGTAGGCAAGCTGTTATTCAGTATGAAAGTGAAACTTTGCCCACAATATTACAAAATGCAGACATGCTGTTATGAAAGTTTACTGATGTATTGCATATGTTCATCAATCCAAACGCCAATAGAGTTTTTTTGCAAATTTTTAGCATTCACATATGGATAACCGTACACTGCACATTTCTTTAATATACTGCCATAATACAATGTCACCCAAAGAGCTAATCTGATGATGAAAGTGGCTCCACTCGTTCAAGATCAGTCATAGGTTGCAGTTGCACACAAACTGTCATCACTGGGATTGATAATTGCTCGGTCAACGACAATGTCCACCATTCCTTCCAAATCCCATACGGTTTGCCCTTCCCAAACAATGTATGTTACACATTCACTCCATTTTTCAGCTGTCACTTGTTGAAAAGCTGCTTGCACAAGATGTTGCACCTCAACTAATTTTTGAACTTTGTTTATGGCTATATATCCCTTTTATTTAGCTTCAAATTAACTGAATTGGATTTATATAATACGGTACTTTTCACAAAAACTTATTATATACATTAAGAACAATTTTTTTTTCTTGCCACTTTTTTAAGGACATTCCTTGCTTATGTTTCACATCACACACCTCCGCATTAATTAAACCTCACGCTCTCCATGTGCTGATGTGAAGCAGCCAGTACTATAAGTGCACAACACATGCACATTGTTACTTAAAGGAATGATTAAAATACAGTGAATTTCCGTTCCTTAAACATACTGTGTTATTTAGACAACATTCAGCAACCAATCAGCTGTTGCAACCTGTTGCTTCTGTTTAAATCACCATGAAGTAAGGATGGATGGAGTATAGTTATCGTGAACATTCTTAGTTGGAACTAGTTTTTAACAGAAAAGCATTCTGTCAAATCTGTTTTTGAACTGCAAGAATTACAAGCCCACCTCCAAGGTGTAGGGGTATCATGTGTGGCTTACACTCAAGAGGTCCCACGTTCAAATCTCAATTAGGGCGAGTTACCCAGAAAAGATTATTACAAGGTTTTCCCTTATACTGAAAAGATAAATGTTGAATAACTAAGCTCTACAGACCCTAGGCTCACTTGAGCAACATATTTCATTGATCTAATATGATCTACCTGGTTAAGGACATTAAACTTCAAATACAAAATTTAATAATAATCATAATAATAAATAATAATCATAATAATAAATAATAATAATAATAATAATACCACATGATTTAAATGTAACGTTCATATTAACTAAAGTAAATTTTTAATATTATCTGCAAAGTTACTCATCTTCTGCTATCATAACAATTTATTCACACTGTTAAAATTTGACATCTAGTCAAATACAGTGGATTCTCGTTAGCATATTCCTCATTAACACATTTTCCCATGTATTACATTGAATTATAGAAGTTCTGGCACCAAATGTAATAAATAACATTTAATACGTTTTCTCGCTCCAACTTACTACGTTTGAAGTTTGACATCCTCATTCGCAGTTTTGGCCAATCCTTGGTCGGTCCAGTGAGAGTAGGTGCTTAAACAATGTTCGAAGTTTGACGTCTTCATTCACTACTTTGGTCGATCTTTAATCACGGGGTGGTAACTGGCAGCCAAAGGCATATATGTACATATTTGAGTGATGCAATTTGTGTGGGCATTTACAGAATGCTTTTAGCTTGGCGTGGTAAACACATAGTTTCTACTGTTAAGTGTGACCAAATATTTGTAGATTGTATTTTAAATTTTCGTTTTCAATGGAGAAAAAGAAAATGCAGCAAGTAGCCAAAAGTGAAAAACTGAAAATCGAACTGAAGGATCGAAGAGAATCAGATCAAAATTTGTTGCATGAAAATGCCTATCGTATTCAAATCCTATTGAACAGGCCAAAGATACTATCTTCTACTATAACATAACATGGTTCATGCTAGTCATTTTGCTTTTTTAGTGGAAATTATCACATATGTAATAAAATACATAGCAAAGCCACTTTTACCGCTTCCATAATTCGCAATTTATTCTTCTCAAAAACATTCACTAACCTCAAAACCTGCTTAAATTATACAGAGAAACAAACCAACATGTTTAACAGGTTCACCAACATGAATCCAAGTTAACCAACATAAAAGCTCAAATTATTCTCAGACTTTGTATATCCAAATCGATCTCAAAACGTATTAAATTAAATATAAAAACACGGATCATACTCAGTATGGAATTGGAATCAAATCAATTTCAATTTCCCGTGGACACACAGCAATTATTAAAATCACATAATTATGTCCTTAAATTGCAAATTTTGTATTTTCATTAACACGTTTTCCTGTCTATGACGTCCAAATCCTTGGGTCCCTGCAAAATTGTACTAAACGAGATTCTACTGTACTAGGGAAGATTTCCTTCACAGAAGTTATTAAAAATCAGACAGCATTACCAAATGCTGTAGGCATGTATTGAGATATTTCACATTATAAATTGCATGGTACAAGTGAATGAAAGTGCATAAAAATCTGCTGCAATAAATAGTTTCCAACAGTATTTTCCCCATTAAATATTGATAGAGCATACTTAAAATTTAGTGTTCACAGTAACCCCTTGTGGACCAGACTCTTATCGACTTGAATAAAATTTCAACACACAAATACTATGAACAAAGACCAGTTCCAAGTGCGAAGTGCAAGGGAAAGAGTAATAAATTAGAATGATTTTCTAAAGGCTGAATGATATGTCATTTTAGGAAGTGACCAGCAACAAACCAAAAGTTACTGCATTATTGAAAAAGATTGCAGTATTGCAAGAACAGTATAGACTATTTCAATTTTAACACCAAACTATTACTGAATAAGCATAATATTTTTAACTGAAAACATGTAGCAATTACCAGCATCAGGTCATGTCAAAACTTGATTAAAAAGGAGTTATGGTTATGACAATAATATATTTATTTTTTTTATTATTGCAGCTAATTTTACACTTCCACTCTGAAGAAAGCAATTCAAAAAAGTTAAAATTCCTTCAGCACACCTTGTTCAATTTTTATTTCCTTTCTATAACAATTTTAAAAAAGTTCAAAAAAAGATAACAGCTCCCTCTCCACTAATCCCATTTTTTCTTTTTGGGGGGCAGGCATTTTATAAACAGTTTTTACATACACTTTGCACTTTTTTTTTGTAAATTTGTGTTTTAAAATGTGGTTATGTTTTTATTTAATCTGAAATAAAATATAAAAAAGTATTTCCTATTACATGGAATGGATTGAAATAATTAGTTTCTGGCAAACCACTGGCCAATCATTAAATGAAGTATACACGATAATTTCTGATTACTGATTGAAGTATTCTGGCCTATATTTTAAAACTTGACCTTTTAGCCATCTTGGTTTCGCTAATCCACTTACACTTATACCTTGCCTGCTGTGAATAAAATGTTGTCATAACTTCCATTAAGAAGTGAATTGAACCGGATAATGGTGGGCTAGATGAGCTTTAATGATCTATAAACAGACAATTTCTTATTTATATCTGCAAGTTTCAGTGTACTTAGTGAATGCTTTTGAACAATTTTTAAACAGAGAATTTAACATATCAAAATCTCCAAACATAATTTTTCAGTCTCATCAGGACTGAACCATTGTACACAAAACTTGCAGCTATTCAGGGCTATTCTATAACAAACTGGTAAAAGTCACTGGCAAATTGATCGGCATTCTGTAACTTTGTAACAAAACAAACTTTTGTTAAGAATAAAGATCTTTGTTGAACACAACAAACCCTGAGAACCTCATGCTAACGAGTTTGTTACACAACAGATTTGCATAGAAGTTGCTTTAATGCTGCTGTAAGAGGAAAAGCACAATCTAAACTTACCATTTTAATTATCAAATGCTTATTCGTTTTAGCATAAAATATAAATGTTACGGATTACGCTTGAGTAAGTAATGTTCTGTGTGATAGCATTGGTAAATAATGCTCCCAACATAAGTCTTAAAATACAAATTTTAATAGGAAAATAAATGTGTAATTTCATAACCTAATCTTAAGTTGTAATTTTATGACTTATCTTATGGCTTACGAGCTCTACAAGATAAAATAAATATCTATCTATCATAATAAACTAACAGTTATCGATTTAAGAATTTTAGTTTCAAATAGTAATAAATCTTGTGTTTATTTGCATGCTTCACAAAATCATTTGCCTCATTTTTAGGTTAAGTTTAGGAACTGAACACTTTTAAGAGCTGTAGTATAGTATAGCGAAACTTTTCTTTCCCAAATTATTTTAAGATAATTTCCAATTTGCTAAAAATTGGCTAGCAGAAAATTGGTTTTTGTCGTAAACATAGAAAATTTAATTTATACTGATACTGCTGGAAGAGGAAGAACATAGCAGAAGGCAGTCAGTTGGGTTATAAAGTGATAATCTATACTTAATAAATTAGTGTATGAAAAATAATCCAAAATAAAACACGTTGTAGCTGTAACATTTCCCCAGATAACACAACTAGTGAATTAACCTTTATTTTCACGGCGTTCCACTTAAATACCTAAAATAATATAGTTATCAGATCCAATGATTTTCATTCAAAAATTAAAATGAAAGAATATGTCCACAAAACTAAGGCTAAAAATTGCCAAATCATGAATAAAAAACAAGTACCTACTTATGCTTGATGGTATGCATTAAAATTTCAGGAAAAATCTACATAACCACTACTATCTTTAAAAAGCATACTTAAAAGCCAAAAACCACAAAGAAAAGTAAGCAATAATTGAAGTTGATATGAATTAGTGAAACTTCCATCAAAACAATACAAAACTGCACTGCTAATTCATTTTTCTGTCATTCCTAACCTAAAATTACACTCATTTTGCACACTATTGAACACTACCACAACTGCTGAACAGCTTGGCGAGTTTTCTCCACAGAAAACCCATCTATTTGGGGTTACCAGAAAATGCAAGTCATGGTATTCTAAGCAATGGGTACAAATTTTAAAAATCCACATATATTTTATATTTTTTGTATGACTTTTTCATAGTCCCTTTGTCTCCATCTTGGCAGGAAAATTAACAAAAGCAATCGGAAATCTGGCACTAACCGCAGTGTGGAAACAAAACTGCTATCGCAGAGAGCACAAATTTTTGATTAGTCACTCCAGCAAGCTAACTGCGAAAAAATTGTGATAAGAAACAAGTTACAGAATGCCAAACAACGTCCATTTGTTAACAGCAGTTCTTTAAGCTGAACAAATAACTGTAGTCACCTTCTTATGAGTTCTGTACTTAAAATAGGTTAGACAACACTTACCTGTCCCATTTGTTGCATTCGCATGTTTGCCATACGCTGCATGTACTGAGAGGCCAAATGAGCTTTACGATCTTCTTTACGCTGAGCCAAAGCCACATAAAGAGGCTTTGTTCCCACTATGCGCCCATTCATTTCAGTAACTGCCTTGGTGGCCTCCTCAGGTGAAGAAAAGCAGACAAATCCAAAGCCCTTGCTGCGGCCTTCCTCCATCATCACCTAATTAACATTAAATATGTTTAGTATAAATGTGGAAGCACATCACTGCATATTATCACTAGAGTTGAAATTATTTGAAGAAAATTGAATCTAGCTAAGTATAAAAAACACATTTGTTTAAGCCATAAATACAAAAGAATTATACTGGCAGGATATCAAAGTGGTCTGTCAGTTACAAAGTTTTGTACAGTGAGAAAATATGTTGTTTATGTAGCCAAGATTTGCTGAAATTACAGATCATAGCTTTATATATATGCTCTACACTGTATAGAGTATGTGTATATATATCGTTTAGGTCAGATCCTGTTATGAGCACTTATGTATTGACCAAATCAGTCAGTCTTATCTGAAATAAACACGTGGAGTTATATTGTAATCAAATTGAGAAAAAAAAGAAGAAAACTTTTATTCAGTTAATAATCAATGAGGGGAAACACTCTCTGCTATTAAACACTTAATACTTTTGCAGCATAACCTGAATTCAAGAAACCTCATACTGACACTTGCAAGACTTGTGATTGTTCTCACATAAAATTAAAGCATCTTCAGAAGAAGAAAAACCAGAATATTAGAGGCAATTGAAGGATCAACAAGACAAAGCCAATTTCCATTATGATTGCAAACGTCATGGCAAAGAATCGCCAATGAACTCTTAAGGAAAACTTGGGGAGCTGTATGTGACTTACAACAATGTCTTCCAACTCCAGACATAACAAGTGTTTCATTCTATAAAGGCAAGATATGAACTTTACAATTAGGAACTGTACCACAGGAATAATGTACTGCTACATGTGGCATGAGGGAATTGCACAATGGGTGCAAATGAAATTGCTTCCTGTTCGATGAAATTTCTTATGGAGTTGCCAATTTCTGTCGAATCTGTGATACTTTATTCAGACACAGTTTTAGGTCAGAACGGAAACTTATAATGCTTTAGTATACAAATCATTGCTACAGAGAAGCAAACTTTAAAAGAAATCCTTCACAAATATTTAGTTCAAGGCCATACATACCAAAAGTCAAATTCATAGTTGTCGCTTATTTCAAGGAAATCCTCAAACAGCAATTTTAAGTTCACAGACTTACTCTTCCAGGCAAATAAGGAAATGCTTATTCACATATACGAAGCTCCAACCTCTGCTTATATGCAATACAGAGAGCAGATGCCATCTTGAATCAACTGCCTACAACTGAGGCTAACGATAATGGCAATTTCATGGTGTATATTAAGTTTCATAATTGTACTGCGCAGTAATAAGCGATATTTGCGTGATTTGCAGAATCTGTGAAAAGTACAGTGATGCTGAATTTAAGAAGCGATATCGTTTTATCAAAGCCACTGTTGTTGTAATCTAATACCTCTGCTAAACAATGTAACCTTAACAGAGGTTATGAAGTTGCAACGTGATACAGGTTTACTTGAACAGATGATGATGCATAGAATCTCAGTGCTATAACACTATAATGTTCCCGTTCAGAAGTTTTCCCATTTATGTCGAAAATTCTTTGGTCCTTAGAAAACGAGATTCCACTGCATTTATTCACGATCTTTTAATAAAATCCCAAAAATAAAATGCAGAAATATTTCTGCAATAAACAAAGAGCATTTCAGCAGTGCTTTTCTCCATTAACTTGCCTATTTTACCTATCGCTATTACTGCAATGAATCACTTAAGAGAGAGAGAGAGTGTGAGTGAGAGTGTGAGTGTGTTATAGGTTATATACACATCTCCCTTGCATATAATTAAGATCTTTATTGATGAAACTATGCATTCCTTTTAGTTTCTTGGCTCATCTGAGCATTTCATATACCAGCTGAACTATTGCTAGCCTCACCACTATTGCCCTCTTTCCAACTCGTCTTCTAACTCTGAAAGCCTCAATTATTTCCCATCCATGCATCTCCGTCATTATTTGTGTTACCTCTTCTGCAGGCCATACCTCTCTTCTCTCCTTTATTCCTAAGGCATGCACCAACCTAGAGTAAGCTCTACTTTCATAGAAAACTACTATTCAAGTCAACACTTGGTGAATTCCATACGAGAGTAAACTACATCCGAAGCATTTTACTCCTTTCAGACACTCCCAGATTAAATTACCACAGAAGTAAATGCTGGAGAGCACCACCATATTAGTATGTTACTACAGAATTAAATAGAGCACAAATATAGGTTAGAATTTACTCTTGTGACCTGGATTGAGTAACTAAGCTGTCGATTGAACTAGAATACCATATCGTATTTGGAGGAAGATGTTTTGATATGTTCATGTATTACTTAGATTACAATGATGGTCTCAGTGAAGAAAACAGCAATTACTTAGGCTGCACTGATGATCTCGACAAAGAAAACGGGAATGCTATAGTAGTATGCGAGAAGCATATGATACTTATACAGACAGAGTACAACGAACGTTTCAGTATTAGGAAAGAATCTTTTACATGCCTTTTTAACCTGCTTGGAAAGCATTTACAACAAAACCCAGACAGGAATTCAGCTCTATAACCAAAACTGCAATTATTGTTATATATCCTACGAGTGTTTTGTACTGGTACATTTCAGATACTCAAGCTGGCATTATGATAAATTTAACGTAGCGCGACAGCTTAACACTGTATTAACGCGACATAACCTAAGAGTATGGCAGGAAATGTCAAACTTTTCCTTCCCGTTACATCAAGTTTGATTTCACGCTGGTTGGTGATTGATAGTTCTTTATTACTTCGAGCTAGTGTTTCATGCCAATTGGTTCTAATTATCATGTGACATCAAACTTGACGTAACGGGAAGGAAAAGTTTAATATTGCCAAACACTTAAGTTACATCGCATTAAGTCAATCCTAAATATCATTTAATACAGTGCTCGACTGTCATGTTAACATTAAATTCATCATAATGCCAGCTTAAGTATCTGAAATTTGCCGGTACAGAGCACTCATAGGACGCATAACAAAATTGCAGTTTGGGTTATAGAGCTGAATTCCTGTCCAAGTTTTGTTGTGAATGCTCTCCAAGCAGGTTCAAAAGACATGTAAAGGATTCTTTCCTAATACTGAAACATTTGTTGAACTCTTTCTCTCTCTGTATACGTAACATATGGTTCTCACCACTATCACATTCCATTGTTTTCCTCGTTGAGATTGTCAACATACCGTAAGTAATTGCTGTTTTCTTCACTGAAATCATCAATGTAATCTAAGTAATCCATGAACACATCATATCATCTTCCTCCAAGTACGATACGGTTCTAGTTTAATCGACAGGATAATTACTCCATCCAGGTCACAAGAATAAATTCAAGCCTATATTTGTGCTCTATTTAATTCCATAGTAACATACTATGTGACGGCGCTCTTCAGCAGTTACTTCTGCAGTAATTTAGTCTGGGAGTATCTGAAAGGAATCAAATGCTTTGGAAGTAATTTACTTTTGTATGAAGTCACCAAGTATTGACTTGAATAGTAGTTTACTACAGAAGTAGAGCTTACTCTAGGTTGGTGCATGCCGCCCTAAAACAGTCCACAAGTGAACACCATTTAAGGTTAGTGCATCATATAGCATCAGATTGCCTGCATTCTGCAATGTTTTTGTATCTTGGCACCAACTCTCATAGTTGGTTTCTTTCCTGCTCACTGAAATGTTTTCCTTTTGGCATGTTTTTGACCAAACTAATGTAACTGTATAACTAATACTAAAATCTCTAGGTCATTCTATGTCAAATCAACACAGGCCACAACCCGATCTCTTCCAATTTTCATGAAACTTTGCAAAATTGAAGCTAGCATGAAAATAATTAAGTATATAAAATAATGAATATCTGTGTTGAATATTTTTTTTGTAATAGCGACATCAATTTTGAAAAAAATGAAAATGTTAGTAAAACATCTTACTCTGTAAGTTGAAATAACTCATGGCGTGTTGAAGGTGGGGTGTTAAGGAAAAGCACTTTGTTTTAAAATACATTACAAATATTGATCTAAGTTTCAAGGTCATCAATTGTTGTTTAATTTTCAGTTTTTCAAAAAAGAATAATTTTTAAATTTTGCAAACATTACATGTTAACCTACATATTATCTCATGATATATTGAAAATTTCAGGATGCAACTCTCAAAAGACTTCTAGGCGATCAAATATTTTGTGTCCATAGTATATTAATAAACGTAACATTACATAGGAATAGCTAGGTCTCTGTTGTGTGTTTTTATATATTAATTACATAATGCTAGTCAGTTTAAACAAAGGTTGGCTAATGTCTAGTATGAGAGAAAGATCCTTCCAGCAAAGCAAAACATTCACTGGTTTCAAAGAACTTGAGGCCAGTTCAACAACGGATGGCAGTTAGTTGAGAGTATTAGTACTGACTGCAAAGTTTGTGCCAAGTGCAGAGTGAAACTTCGTAAGCTTAAATCAACCATTATTACAAAAAATGGGGCAGAAGGAACAGTGACATTCAAACTATGCAACAAGATTCTGATGAAGATGTTAGTAGTGAAGTGGAGGATGCTAGTGCTGGAGCCAATATTGCTATTGAATTATTGAATAGCAGTCTTCAGTTTGTCGGAGAATCATAGGCTAAGAAAAAAAATATATGAAAGAGAAGAAATATTCAAAAAAAAAAATTTAGATTATGATGAAAGTTGTGAAAATGAAATTGTAGAAAATCCTATTAAACTTCTGAATCAGAAATAATTGCACAGTTAAAAGCCAAATTTAACAATTATAGCAAGAGGAGTGACAAATATTAACAATATTACCTCAGAGCTGGAGTATTAGAAACATTTCTGGAGAATTTGGAGCTACAAATTATATGGTGATGAAGGCAAGACAACTTGTAAAAACCTTAGGAATTCTATATACTGCTAATCCAAAGCCTGACAAGATGCTCAGCAATGATACTGCGAAACTTATGCAAACTTTTTTTCAAAAATATGCAAAATAGTAGTACTATTTTATGAAAATAGTAAATGTATGCAAGGGAAAAACATTCCATTTCTCTAACAAAGATGGGAGAAAAGTGGTAAAGCAAAAATGGCTGCTTTTATGTAACTTGAATGGAGCCTGCATTTTATTTAACCCTTTGCGACGCATAGCGTAGTAAAGCGTAGTGAAATGATAAACGCCCTGCTGCGCATAGCGTAGTACAGATGTGGCGAAAACGTGACTCGCGAGTTATTTTGACTCGCAGGCGCAGTTCCCTCTCTGCAACCGTCCATTTGATTTTCACATGCTACTGAGTGCGTGTTGCATATTTGGTGACTCGCGGAAGGAAGTCGTTTTCGCCACCCTTGGCGTAGTAGAACGTAGTAAATGTGTTTATCGTTTCATATAGGTTCTGCTTATGCTGACCTCAGCTTTTAGGAGCTGTGTTGATGTAAACGTACTCCTGCTGCATTGTTCCAGCGATTTCGCAAGCCAGAATGTAATACCAAACGATAAATAGCACTGTTTACAGCAGGGTGCAGTTGTGTAAGTAAGCAGTTTCCTGTCACATTTATAGCCATATCAGTACCATGGAGGCTGTTCCAAGTACATCACGGTCTAGGAAACGTTGTAGTGAAAAGGTATTGGTAACAGACGAGGAAATACTTGCAGCAGTTTACGAGGAATTAGATCACGAAAGTAGCTCCGACGAATCTTGGTTCGGTGAGTTAGTGCAAGACAGTGATAAGGAACAAAGTGACAGTGAGAGTGCTGAGAGACAGGCAGTAGAACAGGGGGCTAAAGCTAGTGAAAGACAAATTAAAACAAAAGCAGTACCGGCACAGTGGACCTCTAATTTGACTTTCAATAAGTTCGAAACATTTTCATCCCCTACAGGCGCAAATCATTCTATTCCTACAGGAAGTCCAGAAATAGATTATCTTGAACTTTTTATAGATTCCAATTTTTGGGAAAAAATCGCAGAGGAAACCAACAGATATGCAGCTCAGATTCAAGCTAAAAAGGCAGATTCAAAATGGGTAGTTACATATTCAAGGGAGATACAAGCCTATTTAGGTATTTTGATATATATGGGGATGATGGATTTACCTGAAACCAGAGATTACTTTTTGGGGGATTTTTGCATTTGTCCAATTGTAAGACAAGCAATGACGTTGCTCCGCTTTCAAAACATATCGCAGTACCTTCACCTGAATGACGAATCTACAAGGCCACGATTAGGAGCAGATTCTTACGATTATCTGTATACAGTACGACATGCTTTAGACATAATCAAAAAGTTTGCGAGTGTACACAAACCAAATCGTGAACTTTCTGTTGACGTAGCGATGATAGGCTTCAAAGGAAGTTTCTTTTGAAAACAACATATGCCTGCTAAACCAACAAAATGGGGGATAAAGGAATGCGGTATTGCAGATAGCAAAAGTGGGTATTTATTGGAATGTAAAATCTATCTGGAAAAAAAGAGGCGAGAAACAGCGATCTTCTACTTGGAGAAAAGGTTGTTTTAGACGTGTGTGAAAAATATACGGGGTTTTGGCATCATGTATATTTTGACTTTTTTACTTCCATGCGGCTAATGAAATTACTTTTGGACAGGAAAATGTATGCATGTGGTACAAATCATGATGGAAGGAAATACTGGCCAAAAAAAATTTCAAAGCCAAAACAATTGAAATTGAAAAGGAGCTAATCTCGCAAACTGCAACATGAAGGTGTAACTGAGAGGTTGTTTGGCATGATAACAGGGACCTTCGTTTATTATCTACAAACTCGTAATATGGCAGGGATTGATCTGGCAGACCAAAGGAGGGTGTATTACGGTGTCGGCCGACCCTAAAAAAGGGTGCAAATATCTGTTCAATTTTGTAGTGAATGTTGCTATCGTTAATAGTTTTATTATATACGACATTTCGAACAGACCTACTTCTATAGCTCATGGCAATAGGCTTCTTTACTACAGGCAAAACTTAGTGCAACACTTAATCGCAGACTTCACGTCGCGTAAGCGAGCGGGATTTCAGCGTAGCCTACCTTCTGCTACTCCTGCACCAAGTTCTCCTCACACCCTCGTAAAAATTCAAGGCCGGGTGAAATCGTGTGCTCAGTGCATAGTGAAGAAAAGGAAAACACCATCAGGTCGTGGCATACAGTCACAACACAAGTGCAAACAGTGTGACATTGCGTTGTGTAGAATTGGGTGCTTCGTCAATTATCATGAGGCAAAGGGGGTGGAAATTCAAAACTAATACAAGGGTGTACATACACAACCATTAATAATCTTAAGTTTATATATAACATTTGTATGTTGCAAGATATAGTCTAGCTAACATTTTATGGACATGCTGCAATATCTTCACTGCAATAATGGCAGGGATGTAAACATTTTAAGGGCGAGTACCATAATAATTTAGCAGAAATTATTGCATTTATTTTACTTAAGTATAGCAGATTTTATTCCGGTTTTTAATACCCTAAAGTAACAAATTCCATTGACATTAATATTGCGGAGTTATAAAGATGCATTGCAAAGGGGTGCATGTATATAAGTGTTGTTTGTCTACAAAGGGGTTGATGTTTGCAGTTTTAAATTATTGAAATAATATTTAATCTTATTTACTTCAAACCAATTTTAAATGAGTTATTAATTAATCAATTTCATTTAGCTACTAAAACATATAATTAGGCGTGTATATAGGTCACGTTTAGTTTAATAACTGTAGTAGCAGCTCAGAATTTAAATGGACACAATTCTGCTTGGAGAACAACTAGCTAATACTCTATGCGCAGCAAAGGGTTAAAGAATGCTATCCTAATGTGAAAATTGGATTTTCTAAATTCTGTGTGTTAAGATCAAAACATATTGTTATCGTGTCATCTGGAGCTCACTTTGTATGTGTGTGCAACATTTGTCAAAATTAAAAATTAATGCTAACAGGAAGCAAAATCAAACTGCTTTGAAATGTACTAAATCCACTCCTCTGGGACAAATTTAAAAGTGAAGATATTAACAAAATATGCTTTTGAGACACACTATGCATTATTCATGAGCATTTATATAATATGAAATAATAGTTTTTATAACATGCATAAGTTTTAAATTGATTTATTTTGGTTTTGGCATTGTTTCTTTGTTTAGTTTTTAGTAGTATTGTAATTTGTAGTTTTTGTTTATGTATCCGATACTTATTTGCTTTTCTGCATTTTTTTTTTTTTTTGGTCACTGTATTTTGGATCCATGAGCTGTAGATGTTGGCCAGATGTTTCATTTTCTTGGAAATAAATAATAAAATTTAAAGTGCAGTAATAATACCTTTGCGCTGGTGATGGTTCCAAATGGGGAGAACTCCTTACGCAGCCGCTCATCATCTATGGTGTCATCCAAGTTCTTCACATACAGGTTCACTCCCTGGTAACGGTTCAGGCGTTCTATCTTCAGCTGCTCAAATTTACGTTTCAATTCCTGCTGACGTTCTGCTTTCTTCTGGGCTCTGCCCACATACAGAGGCTGCAAAATTTAAAATCATGAAACTAAATTGAAACTAATCCCTGGTTTCAAGTTAGGAGTAATGCATATTATGTTATGAGAAAGTATTAATAAAAAATTATTTTATAATGTAATGCAAGAAAACTGCATTACAGGTTATTTAACTACTAGCACACAATAAAATTAAAACAAAATGCACTAGAAAATTTTCCTCATTAAACAGAATCTCAAAATGAAAATGCATTACAATCTTGAATCATTTTTCCCCATTTATGCAGCATTCAACCACAAAATGAACACAGTGGAGAACAGGTGGTGATTAAATAAATCCACTTCCCACAAAGCTGACAGGTAACAAACAAATGTGGAGGTACCACAATTTCATAATACCATTTTATGCAAACCTGTAATTCATCTAACAGGATGAATGTAGTGGTCATGAGGGTTATGATGCACTCCATCTCATTCTTATCTCCCTAACTCATGAAGTCTGCAGAAGTGTAAGGTCACAATAATGCAGGTGCAACACACCGGAATGTTAAATTGCATTAAATTATGTCCCTGTTTGGGTCAGGGACATACTTTCCTAAATGATTTTGCACAAACTATTTCTTCGCTTTAAACAGGAATGCCCTTTTGTAACTGGGTGTCATGCTGCTCCTTTATCCCTTAAACTTTGTGTGTTGGGATTGATCAGGCTTAACAGCAACACAGCACTAATAGAAGTTCCTTGGACAATAGACAAAACAAACCTTGTGTCCCCTCCAGGAAAACCTTGCTTTAGACCCAATGCTTTCCCCACAGTTTAGCCAGCACTGATTTAACTGTTGGAACTTTGGCTTCTTAAATACAATTTATCTATGTACTACAAATAATTGGAAGTCCTGATATTTTGTATATGGGGAACGACAATTCATATTTTCATTTATTTACTGTACATGAAAAGAGACTGCTGTAACACCTAGAACTTTTTTTTTTTTTTTTTTTTTTAATACAGATCTTTTTGCATTATCTAAAACTGATGCTGCACAAGCATGTCCTTGCACTGGAGTAACATCCCTTGTGTGAATTACTGCCATCTCCTGTAATGTTGTGGGGTGTTTTACTAAATAACTTTCAATAGACATTTTACTGCCAGGTTAAAACAATTTTACAGGGCAATACAATCTAATTTGAATATACTGGTGAAGTTGCCGACTTGCTAACCAGTGAAGAGATAGGGGAAGGCCAAGCCTGGCACATGCACATGTGATCTGCTAAGAGATGTAAGCGTTAGCTTAACACGAAATCACAGTTACAAAATTGCATAATTTTTAATTAACACATTTAATATCAAGCCTCAGTTAAACTTGCTAAACATGAAATATTTACGAGACTGAAACCCAAGTAGTACTCAGGCATAACTTTAGAGCAGATGCACAATTACACACTAGGTTTGGACTCGCACAGGTTTACTTAATTCCTTACTTTTTTATGCTTATGTTAGAGTCACATCACATATTTTAACTCTTGTTTTTCTTTCTGCTTATGTCCATTATTATTATCATTATTATTAAAATAATAATAATAATAATAATAATAATAATAATAATAATAATAATAATAATTACAACTAGTTTCTGGGAACATCTTTCCCATATGGCAAGGAAAAGTGTTGACCAACTAAGTATGTGCAAACTTGCTTTATTTTCTCATAAGAATGTAAAACAGTGGATGAAATTAATGATTTTTCTCTATACTCACACGTAAATATTGCATGCTATGTTTTACACACTTTCTTACAAAATACTTCTGAAATAAAATTATAAAGCATAAGTAAGGATATTGACACATTTTGTCTCAGCTTCTCAGACATCTCTAAAACGATTATTTCCAAGTTAATTTCTATGAATGTGCATAAAAATCCCGACCAAAATTATTTGAACTAAGCCTAAAATCCCAGAGTTCCTTGATGCCATAAGTAAATGAGCAAGATTCACTACTATAATCCTTTTTCTGTACCACAACTGATACTGGCTAGACAAGCTGAGCCATTCATCTTCCTGCTCAAAATGTACCAGCACTATAGCATACAAAGAGACTAACACAGTATCTAAATTACACTGAAAATTATAGATATGCACATATGGTACAAAAAAGAAGTTAAATGTAGCAATAAAAAGCTAATTCTCAGAAAGGGGGAAGCAGAAATGCAACACCAAGAGTTGGTTTCAGCAACGATGTTAAATTTTAACACAATGTTCAAGTGATTTAATACTGAAGTTAACGCAAAGTTTGTTTCATCAAACAACACTGGCTTTAACATTGTGTTCAATGTTAAGTTAACATCTCTATACCCTTGTGTTAAGGTGTTTAACAAATGGATTTGAAAAATGGCTGCTGCAAACAGAGCTGTTGAAATGAGTCTGCTGTATTTGGCATTTTTCAATCCTATTCCTAATCAAAGAAGAGCTGTGCATCATAATAAATTTGAAAACTTGCAAAGCAAGCATTTTTAAAGTGATACAGACTGTACCCAGCCATCATGAACATGGTTTTATAGAATACTACCAACAAAACATACCTTTTTCTCCTGTGCTACAAATGTTAATTACTTGTGAGATTTTATGTACTAGCACTTTTCATTTAATTGTAGGTGATAATGTTGGCATTTCCAAAGTTGCTGTTTAGGGTTTATCCTAAAGTTTGCAAAGTAACTGCTTCAAAAAGCAAACTTTTTGTTGGTGTATGCTTGATCCTTAATCAGTGTTAAGACACTTTTGCCCACTTTGGTTTCAATGTAGTTTTAAACCATTCTAAATGCTCTTCACGCCAGCATTTTTGGTGCTACGTTTTAAATTACCATAAAACTGCTGCAGTTGCTTACTGGATCTCGGAGAAACTTTGCATTGCAATTAAATTCCTTGCAGATTTTCCTAGAGTGCATCCTTATGCTTTAATTTAATTCTGTCGTCATTTTCGCACTCAATAATTCCTCAAACAGTCCAATAATAAATTAAAGCCTTCTCAAGCAGTGAAACATTCATTAGTTTCTCAGCACCTAAGATTTTTCAGTTGATATCACGATTCTTAATAACAACCAGGAAAATCATAAGGCAATAGTCTATGAACACAGCTAGCGGTCTACTACAGAAACAGAGCATGCGTGATGCTTAGAAAAGCATCAGAGTGCATTCAGAAATTTGGTCACAATCTTCTAAAAAGCTTGATGTTTGCAACTGTCCCTGCTGTTACTAAGATGTTAGCTAACAATTCTCTTACAAGCTAACTTTTAACAATATTAGCAAACAAGATGTTAGAGTATTTTTAACTATCATGGATAATGATGGATAGTTTCCTAAACAGGTGCCAAAAATGTATGGACGTCGGTGGCCAGTTTCAGCATTTCCTTTCATAAAGTTAGTAAGCAAAGCCTTTAAAAGTAGTTTTAAAAATGTTGTATGGTTTCATCCATGTCTTTCTATGATAGCGGCAGATGGCAACGAGCGCCGAGGATGTGGACAGGAAAAACACAGCGCAGGCAGTTCGTAGTTTTTTGGCTCACCCCGTATAAGCCTCATGTTGCATTTCAAACAGTGCTACAATGATTATTCCTTCCCACAAAGAGGTTCTTCCAGCATTGTCAAGACATACAGGCAGAGATAGGTCCAGATGAGCTTTTTAATCAAGACAATCAATGCTTCTGCTTATCAGACAACAAATCTTCAGGATTTCCCTTTGCGACAACATTGAAGGGATTCTTCACGCTCCATACTTGCCTGACAGTACACTAACCATTTTTGGTTCTTCCCAATGCTGAAGGACAGTTTCCAAAGATGCATATATTACTTTTGCATTGCCAAATTTCCAGTTAAACACATCCCTAAATGAGCATTCCCAGCAGCCATATAGTCATGGCATTGACACTGCAATAATGTATGTATGTCTAGAGGGAGACTATGTTGAGAAATAACTGAGTTAGGGTCTAACCATCTGTGGTGTAATTTGTGAGAAAACAATATGAGATCTTAGAACTTGAATGCACCTTGTATTTAGTCACAGAGAAAGTGTAACTATAGTCTACTACTAGGTTACAAGAAACTGACATGCTGGGCAATACAATACCTCAAAGAGAACTACAATTTTCAACCTCTTGACATGGAAAAATTGATATGGGCTGGCAAGTCAGTAATTCAATTGGTGGGGGCATGTTATTTTACATGGATACAACTTTATTTTCTTCACTACTATCTGCAAAAGCTGTAGAGCCACCCAACTTCTCTGCTTATCTGCCCAAACAATATTCATGGGCTAATTCATGTTGTAATTTCCTGTATTCTATATTAACATTTTGAAGCTTGTAACAACAGGTCTCATGAGAAAGCCATGAAAAGGGGTGTATTTTTATAACTCAAACTATTACAAAAGCTAATTTTTTCCATCTATTTCATGTTAACTGAGATGTTCGTAGAAATGGTTTCATTATGCATTTCATTGTAGCTACAAAGGGAGTTATGAGGCTGAAGTAATGTATTACTTTCTCTACTACGTATAGTAAGTAGGGGAAGTATTGCATTCC
The DNA here is from genome assembly GCA_030765065.1 of Deroplatys truncata. NCBI lineage: Eukaryota > Metazoa > Arthropoda > Insecta > Mantodea > Mantidae > Deroplatys > Deroplatys truncata. Next base: position 19,077,888 of record CM060976.1, read on the forward strand.
ACCCAAAAATTCAATACCAAGATTTCACCGGAAATACATGTTTTGAGACCCCCTGAATCCAAAAAAAAGCATTTTTGGAAACATGTCCATGTGTGTGTCTGAACAGCATAACTCAGAAACAGTCGGATAAACACTAAACTTGATTTTAGGTTCAGTATCTTCCAGAGATGCGACACGAAGGTTTTCAAGAAAATCCCCCCACTCCAGATTACCCTTTACATGGAAAATTTTTTGAAAATTTTAATTTTCTCAAAAATGGCTCTAACGATTTTGATTAAAATATCATATGTTTAAGATATTTTCATGACAAATAAAATGTATATCTTGAAATTTCTGGGAATGTTTCCAAAAGTATTCTTCACTGTGAACGACTTTTGCATAACTGGTAAACCATAAGAGATAGACAAAATTTTACTACATAAAAAATGTAGATCGCATTAAAATACACAATTTATGTCATATACATTTTTTTTTGTTGAGTATACCATATTTGAGATATTGCTTGTTATTCCCTTAAATTGTTCAATACTTATTTTCTCAAATGGGAATTCGTTATTCATTTTTTGGTTTTGGATATGCAAAGAGTATTAATCTGTGGCAAAGAGAATGCTGCTGCACCTAGCAACCAGCTATTAAAATATATGTCGATGTTTAAAGGCTACTGTATTTCTATATTGCCCTTGCAATTACAAAACAAGGGGAACATAGTATGCCTTAAGCGATAGTCAAATATTTTTAGAACTGGTCGCTATGTGTAAAACGTAATTCTCTTTGCATGTCAAAAGATTGTTTCTGCAAATGTTTATCTCGATTAATATGAAATAGATGGAGAATAAGAGTTTGTAAAAATAGTTTGTACAAGAGTAGAGAAAGTCATGCGAGTGTAACAAGATTTTTTATATGCAAATGTTGAAATTCCATTCTCTTTCCACGACATCATAAGACACACTGATTAGTGACCACTTCAAATGATGAAGTGCTGAAAAATTCAAACCAATAACAATCTGAAAGACTGAACAAAAAACAAATTTAAATACAGTAGAATCTCGTTAGTACGTTTTTGCAGGGACCTAAGGATTTGGACGTCATAGGCGGGAAAAGTGTTAACGAAAATGCAAAATCTGCAATTTAAGAACATAGGTAATAAAAATCTAATAATTACTACGTCTCCATGGGCAATTTAAATCGATTTTGAGTACAATTTCATACTGAATACGATCCCGTTTCCATGTTAAATTCAATATGTTTAAATGGATTTGGATACACAAAGCCTGAGAACAAGTAATTCAAGCTTTTATTTTGATCAACTTGGATTTTTTAGGTTATGAATGTTTTTGAGAAAATAAATTGCAAATTGTGGAAGCGGCAATAGTGGTTTTGCTGTGTGTTGTATTACACACGTGATAACAATTTCTGCTAAAAAAGAAAAAATTATGAGCGTGCATCGTGTTACGAGTACAATAGACGATATTATCTTTGGTGTATACAAGACGATTTGAACACGGAGGTGTTTCCATGCAACAAATTTCGTTCCGGTCCTCTTCTGATCCTATTTTCCAAGAGAAAAGTTTTGTTTTAGTATTTTTCCCTTCTTTAAAAACAGTTTCAATTAATTTTCGTGTTTAAGGTTGACGGAGGAATGTTTAACTTCTGCACTATATCGACATGTTTTATATTTGGATTGTATTACATCAAGGATTTTCAGTTTTTCACTGTTGGTTATTTACCTACTACACTTTCTTTTTTTCATTGTAAATGAAAAGTTAAAATACAATCTACGGTTGTTTGGTCATCACTCAACATTAGAAACTATCGTTAGCGTTTACCGCGTTTACCACGCCAAGGTAAAGCATTCTCTATCCCGCCCACAGAAATCGTCTCACACAAATATTTAAATGCATGTATGTGATTGGCTGCCGATATCCAACCCGTGACCAAGGATTGACCAAAGTAGCAAATGAGGACGTCAAACTATGAATGTGTTAAACGCCTACATCCACTGTACCCATCAAGGATTGGCCAAAACAGCGAATGAGGACGTCAAACTTCAAACGTAGTAAGCGGGACCGGGAAAACGCACTAAGCAAACATTATTTATTATATTTGGTGATTTGGTACCGGGACTTTTATAATTCAACGTAATACACGGGAAAACGTGTTAATGAGGAACGTGCTAACGAGATTCCACTGTAATTGTAAATTTTTAAGCAACCTATGTTTTTTGTGTAGTAACTTTTCGTGTACCTCTACACTGTTACACAAAATTCATTTGAATGAAGAGGACTTCACAGACTATTCGCACAAAATTCAAAATATTCATTCTATTTCATATGTTAATATCTTTAACATATGACATTTTATTCAAAATCACAAGAGCTACTTTTGAGAAAATAACAAAAAATACTCAATGTAAAGGAACCCCACTCAATTTCTCTGAAATTGTTTGTACCACATCCTTAGAAGATGCTGAACCTAAACACTCTTGTTCTCTATATATTTTTTAATCAGGGGGCTTCAAAACATTTCTGTGAAGTCTTAATAAAGTTTAAGGTGGAATGCAACACTTCCTCGAACTGCTCTAAGTAGGTGCTACAGAAAATGAAATTAAAAACATGAATTTGGGTACCACAATTACAATAATAATTTCCAACTGACTTGTAAACCTTGTTTGCAAGATTTCTTTTCCTTCCTTCTTTTTTCTTTCTCTCCCCCTATAGTTTTTTGAAGTTGTGGGAATGCTAGAAGAAAACTGCACAGACACCAGTGCCAAGCATCTTGGATTTTAACATTCCAGTTCAAAAATAACTACCATGAAAATGCTGTGCTTAGTGATGAAATCCATACTACTGATAGCTTGATTGAGCAGAATGCAATTATGTGATCCTGACTTAAGTAATTGTTTCAAAATGAACCCCTTAATCTCAGACGTTCACTGTCTCCCACTCATCTATTCAGTACTTATGAGATTCTGCAGTTTAACTATACTCTCAAAGAGGTTCATTCTGTTGTCCAATCAAATACTACTAGTAAGGTTCACTGGCTAGCACTTAAGCACATATTTATATTAAGCAGTGTCACGTGTTGAATAAATTTTATTACCAGTGCATTCTATGTAGCGCCCTAGATTTGCAGTATCAACTGCATGCAAGTCCAAAACTATTACGCTGTCTTCAACAATGTACTTTTAGCCCAAATCTGCCCAAGTTGGCATCCCTGGTATTATCACGCTTTCTTCCATGAAATTTCAGAGACCGCAGTATGGAGACAATGGCCGAGTTGACAAGATGCGATTGTTTACTACAGCTTTAGGCGTGGGTTGAACTCTGAACAGTGTGGAAGAATTTTTGTTTGTGTTTGGAGATAAAGCCCCATCCCGTAGCACTGTATACAGATGGTATAAGCAATTTATGACCTCGAAGGTGACCTAAGGGCAGCAACAGCCATTACTGCAGAAAAAATGTAGTACGTGTATTGCTGCAACAAGACAGGCAAATTTCATAAAGAGCAATTCAAGAGACTCTGGGGATCGCTGCAAAATCAGTTCATACAATTCTACATGAGCATCTGAAGTGAGAAAGATTTACAACCTGTGGGTTCCTCATAACCAACTGATGAACAACATGCACAAAGGGTGAAATGATGTTGGGACATGCTCAGAAAATACCAAAATGGCGATCTCAATCAGTTTTCTCCATTGTAACTGGTGAAGTACAAGAACAAAGTTTTGGATCTTTGAAGATGAACCCACCACCAGCATGTGAAGCAACCACAATCAGTGAAGAAAATTGTTATGTTCTTCACTAAGCATGGAATTATCAAGACAATTGAGCTACAGCAACAACTGACTGTTACTACCAAGCGATATGACCTGTCTGCCTACACTGGTTATAGAGCTAAAGGAGCTTAGGTCGTAGTTACATATGGACACCTGGAGGCTATATCATGACAATGCTCCAACACATCGGGTTGGGCTTCCCCAAGAGTATCTGAGGAATATTCATATGCCATTACTTGAACATTGAGGCAGGATTTAGCTACGGCACCTGAATCTTTGTATTATGTCATTATTTTGCACATCATTTTGATATATAGATTGTATATGTAAGTAACCTGGATCATGTGTAATTGTTCATTTTAGTATAGCCTGTGTATAATGCTCCCGGTCCACTAGTTGGAAGATGCCTAAAATCCTACAGTTTCATTGAAAAGAATCCTGTCTACAAATGCTGGAATGTGGGGACCCTCTTTCTGTTTTTCGGGTCAAGCGTCTCCTATCCAGATGCATGGGGGAGTAGATTTTGACTTGGAACAGGGAAGACACCTGTGACGAGGAAAAAGTCACATTATGAATAAGTAACCAATGAGATGTTAGATAAATGATGAAATGTTAAGACTGACACTTGCTATCCTGCAAAAAAATGCTCCAATAATAAGGCAGAAGCTTAAAGTACTGAGTGGGGGATAGGAGAGTATAAATATCCCATGTTCTCCCCAAAAATTGAGCAGCCAATATGTAATCCCTGACACAGATTCCACGTTACTTGTGAGCAGAAGTTGGAGTGCAAATTGGGACCCGTGGAAAGCATAGTAGTTTCATCAAAGTGCCAAGTACATTCCGGATTGAAGGTATACGTCACGTGTAATTGTAGTGCTGTGTCAAAGAATAAGGGATGCCCACGTGCAGCGAGATGACAATGGGCCTTGAGACACACGAGAAATTTGTCAGCTTCCAGTGACAAGGAATGTTATCTAGTGTCTTTATTAGTGGTAACAAAATACAGTCAAGTGAACTCCGTGGTGCTTCAATTCCCCCTGAAATTTCCTTTATTGCACAACCTGGATCACCGTAGCTTATCCTTTCCTGACAGGCAGAGTCCATGCACATATCTTAGCGATGTATGACATCACTGCACCATTCTTCGGCTGCAGCTCAAAGAATGGTGCAAGCTAAACCGGAGTTTTATACAGTGGAAGGAACTGGAGTCAGTATAAAACTTTGTAACCTCCAGGACATCCACACACACTTAAACCAATGTTTATAATGTGCAATAGTGTTTCCGTAAACACCTCACTAGTTCACTCACTTCTAGTTCTACTCCCGACAAACTACCTCCCTCCTCAAACACTTCTTCTGCTATGCCAGAAATGCTATCTCACCTTCACTGCTGCACTGCTTTCAGCTCCATTATCCAAAAAAAGTATTTGCTCTATCATATTTTCCACAATACAATCTTCTTCAAATTATGTTGCTCATTTGTTTCCATGCATTGGCAAGTTTTTCCCCATTCCACAGGACCAAATTTGTCACATCTTTGACAGTACAGTTGTTCCACGTCTTTCATCCTGAAGGTTGTTTCTACTTGATACCCACTGTTTTACATTTCCTCAGATTACTCAATAGGATTTAAATCTGAGTGGTAGGGTGGGAGTCTAATGGCCGTGTGCACCATTCTCGATCTGGATTTTGCCATGGTAAAACCGCTATGATCATTTGTGGCACATCTATTACGATAAAAGTTTATCGAGGATTTTAGTGCAGTTAAATCTAAACGGCCATGAACAGCGGTTTTCATCGATTATCTCCAACTTGACTTGTGTTAAATGGTGGAATGGTATAGGTTAGAATTCCTAAACACTCGATTTTCGCCAATGAATGCATACTGATAAAGGTACTTTAATGTACTTCGTAATTTTTAATGCCTTAAAGCTTTTTATGCGACAGGTGCTTTAAATATCCTGACCCAAGATGTAATGAAAATCCACACAATCACAGTGTTACATATCATAATTATATTATTTGAAGGCAGAAATAAGGGGAGCAATGAATTGGATTTAGTACAATTAGTACATTTTCAGGAATATTAGGATACATTAATTGCTCAGATATAGGGATTCAGTAACCTAATGAGACCTGTGCCAAAGTCTGGAGTCGTCATCGTGGTGTGGGGGTAGCAAGTGCACCTCGTATTCAAGAGGTTTCAAGTTCAAATCTTGTTTAAGGATAATTTTTTTTCTTTCTTTTCCTACTTCTTACAGTAGGCAAATATCGACTAAGCTAAATTGAACTTGAAGTGTGAAAAGGAAAAACCATCTATAATAGTTCAGCATATTTTCTAATCAATTGTAGGGCTAGCTTTTCTCATGTTTTCATCTTAAAGTTATTGCCTCTTATCTCTGTACTTTCTATCCTTTCTTACGAATTACATGTTAAATTTAATAACATATTAGAAAAACTTTGGTATACTTTTGCTTTCCTCCATTGCACGTTGAACAAGTACATGCATGCGCTTCAGCAAAGCAGCAGAACACGTAAAAAAGAGATGTGATGTACTTCTGGGTGCATTCAGTAGAGTTTACCTGCAATGAACGGTGAGCGCCTGCCAGCTAACCACGGTCACCTAAACTGTGGTAAACATTGGTGTTCTGCTGTATCGGTCAAACTCTTATCGTGGTAAGCTGAAGGTCCCTGAAGAGTTTAATAAGAATGCTCTGACAATATCTGATCTGATCTATTTTTTGCTGGGCTTAAGCAACTTTATCAAAGCATAAAGTTTTGCCTTTGAAAATGACCCTTCAAATGCAATATCGGTTTTTAGTAGCCAGCCAGGCTTTCATATCAGTTTTTTTAGGGAGTGGGATGTTGGTTTACCTACTTAAGCATTGTGATAGGACATGTCAACTATCAGGATAGAATTTTAAGGAAGATTAGAAATGAGCATAGTTTTCAGCTACTTCACGAACAAGGATTAGTCCTTCTCCCTTGAATATGGGTGTTAATAAACCAGAATTAACTTCATCAGTCCAGCTTTTAGATTTGTATGGCTACTGTAAATGTGGGTCTCGTCTTCATTCACAATAGGCCTGCCTTCGTTCTTAAACTGCCAAAGAGATAGCAGATAATTTTCTCACTGTGAACGTATATCCTGCTTTTCAATAAGCACTTTTCTGTTGCTTCTGGTTTTCTTCCACTTGAATCCCAAATCTCAAAATATTCTCTTAAGGCTTTTGCACCTTCCTCATCTGATTAGTTCCTTTAACCTTATCTGCAGTCTTCCAATTGTAGGCACAGTTCCCTTTTTCGGCATAGAAATTGTGGATTGTATGTCTGATAACACATTTGTCTAAGTCGAGGGAGGCGAAAATGCCTTTCTCTCTCGAGTCATCAAATATGCAAACACACACTACACCACTCAGCAGCACATGGAAAACAAAAGAAATAGATGGCTAGAAAAGAGGTTGCGCCTGCAAGTCACAGTGCGCCGCGCTTTCGCCACCACTGGTCTAAGTCATCAATGTATCCGATTGTTTTTTTAAGCACATTGTTTCTTGCCTGGAGTATCAATATGTACCTTCTTGAGCATGTTTTTCACTACTCTTTAATTCCTACAAACAGAAGGCACTGATCCTCCAGTAGCTTTTGCAACCTTGACGTTACCTTCTGTATTTTATTGAGGGGGGGGGGGGGGGGGAAAGATGAACTTGTTTCTTATTGTTTGCTTCTTGTTTCATAAACTCAAACGTTCTATACTATTTTACGGCTCTGGCTGTGCAAGGTTTTCCCTTTCAATTTCGAAATAATGGGAGGCATAGTACTGCAATTAATCATACTAAAGCCAAACACAACTCACGTATAACAGTTTTAGTAGAAACTGCATTGTCAGATGCTTCAAGTGTGTAACATACTACACATTCCAATGTTGTTACGACTAGTCAGCACCACATGCTACTTGCAAGGAAGGTATTGAAGCATCAGGGGGCTGGCTGACTGGGTTAGCCCTCAAGGACATACGCCAATATCCCTGGCGAGACCTGTAGTCACCCTTGTGTTACAAAATACTTTTAGCCCTTCCTGATGCATTTCTATCTCTGTGCAATTAGCTGCATCCACACACACGGATAACTTGTCTTGTGCCCTTGTTACTTGAAGGAAAAAAGGAAACAAAGAAAAGAAGTAGCATTTGCAGTTTTTACTGCTAATACATAGTTTCCTACTAAATAAAATTGAACATACCTTTCCTTCTATAATCTCTTTCCCATTTAGTTCATCTACTGCACGTTCAGCATCTTCTGGTTCCTCAAAAGCTACAAATCCAAAGCCTCTGGATTTGCCATCATCTTTACTCATCACCTGAAAGAGAAATAATGTAACACTTTACCTCTGCCTCTGTTCATTCCATGGTAAATCCAAATAGGCTACACTGTCAACAAAATTTCTTTTCATTTACTAATTAATGTACATCATTTTATAACCATATAAAAATTAATACCTTATGACTTGTAATTCTTCCATATTTTTCAAACATCTCGCGCAGATGATCATCATTGAAATCCTCACCAAAGTTCTTAACATAAACATTTGTAAAGAGTTTCGCTTTTTCACCTAGCTCCTTCTCACGCTCTTTGCGGGGAACAAATTTTCCCACAAACACTTTCTTTCCATTCAGCAACATACCGTTTACTTTTTCAATTGATTTTGTAGCTGCTTCTTCAGTCTCAAAGTGGACAAAACCATAGCCCTTGGAGGCACCTGTTTCATCCTGAGCAACCTGCAAGAGAAAGGAAATTTTATATCATTTATTTATTCAGTAATCCTGCTTTTTAAGTCCCTTAAAACAATTTTGAACATAACCTTGTTAACACTTACTATACAGGTTCTACAAAAATACTTTACTTATATTCTAAAATTCAAATTTTCAGTTCAGAAATGTCATAGAAACAGTGATAAGGCCTGCTGTTTTAAGGCAGAACAATTTTTATACCCTTAACAGTTCCTTAACCATCATTGCAACCTTTTCTGAAAGCAATTACTGAATGTCTATATCACTTTTAAAAATTAATTTGACAGTACAATTGGACAGGCTAACATTTTCAGAAATTCCATAAAACAGAAAAGTTTCTTATTTTTATAGATAAACCCACATCATTGCATCAACTTCAAAGGTAGGCTTTTAAAGCCTGTTCTGTTCATATATGACATTGTTCTAAAATATCCATCTGCATGCTTGCTAATTTGGTCTACATCCAAAATCCAGCTCTCGATAAATCAGACTACACCAGCAAGGTCAGCACAAACATATGCAAATGACACTTTGAACTTTTTCTCCTCAACAGCCAATATCCCAACCTTATACTACTACCGACTGCATTTATCCACACTCTCCCATTGAGCAGCTTTTTGTTTAGTCTGTTTGCATATTTAACCAAGGCTCCCATTCCAATTCTCAGTTTGCAAACAAAAACTCAAAACCCTGTTTTTGGGTTCAATTCTCATTCTTTGGTTCCTACTTCCAGTTTATTGTGAATAATTCTTTACAAATCTACAAGTTCACAATTATAATTGAGGCTTGCATTGCTGTTGCTCATCCCTATTCTTGATTATGCATTCTACTTCCCAACCTCGTTTCGATTTCCATTTCTGAGCAACTATGCACCCGAATAAAATCATTATCTTTGCAGTTTGACCAACAAGATTGCTTGCATGCAAGCAAGCAATGGTTTCATAGAGTATATAAAGATCTGTGGTATTAGATATCCTACATTTATGCAATAACAGAAAATTTGAGCTCATAATGCATTCCTGCCAGAAATCTTACTACTGCAGTGGTACAGATATGTATTAATTGGGTTGTGCTGGTAGGAATAAACGTGGAACAGCACAGAAGAAATAAGCACAGCAGTACAGAAGAGGGACCTGTAAGACAAGAGAGGACAGGAAACTCTGGAAAACAGGAATAGAAGGCAACTTAATGGAAAGTAGAGAGCTGTAAAAGTAAGTAAATCCTATTACTGCAATTAATCGAAGTTCAAAGTAAATACTGTCAGATTCTGAGAAACTCATTTCTCTATATTGGCATCTGAAAACAGGTAGTAATCATTTTTCTTTACTCACACTTATTGAGATTATAATATTTAAACAGAAAACACGTTCAATGAAGCGGGAATACCAATAGAATGTTGCAAACAGAGATAATGGAAGAAGCATTCTAAAGCAAGCTAGACTCTTAATTGAAAAAGGCTGACAAATGGAGAAAATTAATAATGTGAAGCTGGGATTTGAAATAATCTTTAGGGCCTGATGTGAAAATAGCAGGTAACAGAGGTCATGAACAAGAGAAATCACAAATGGAGGGAATGGTTAAGTGATGAATGCTTAACAAGACAAAGGTTCAAGAGAGTTGCAACCATGGAAGCAAACTGGAGAACATGAAAAGCAACTTTTTTAATTATGAAATGGAATTACAGATGTTTAATAAAAATGAATAAGAGCGGGAAAGGGATTATGACTCGAAACATTTCATCAGCAGTGTGAGTGGTATAACAGAAAAGCATTGTCAATAATCAAAAATCATGGAAAATAACTGAATATTAGACCAGGTCAATGGAGAGGCAATTTTCAAAAGTTTTAAAGATCGCCTCAAGATCAGGTGCAGCTTGTCAATATGTGCTACAACACAATTTGAAGCATTTAAACAATGTTCTAGATTTAAGCGCTTTAGACAATACAAATATTGGGACTCAGTTAAGCTGTGTTTATCAAGAAGCAAAACTGAAGCATAATCAGCAAGTTGAAAAAATCTGATTTGTTACACTCACATGACTTTCTCTAATCTTGAACAAACTATTTATACAAACGCTTATTCTCCATCTACTTCATGTTAATCGAGTTAAACATTTGCAGAGCCTATCTTATTGCTAATTTTCTTGTAGCTGTAAGGGGAATATATATTTACAAGGGCAGTATAGAAATACAGTAGCCTTTAAGCACATACATATCTCTTAATAGCTGGTTGCTAGGTGCAGCACCATTCACTTTCCCACAGATTAATACTCTTTGCATATGCAAGACAAAAAAATGAATAACAAATTCCCATTTGAGAAAATAAGTATTGAAAAATTTAAGGGAATAACAAGCAATATCTCGAAAATGGTTCACTCAACAAAAAAAATGTATATGACAAATTGTGTATTTTAATGTGATCTACAGTTTTTGTGTAGTAAAATTTTGTCTATCTCTTATGGTTTACCAGTTATGCAAAAGTCGTTCACAATGGAGAATACTTTTGGAGACATTCCCAGGAAATTCAAGATATACATTTTATTTGTCATGAAAACATCTTAAACCTATGATATTTTAATCAAAATCGTTAGCCATTTTTGAGAAAATTAAACTTTTCGAAAAATGTTCCATGTAAAGGGTAATCTGGGATGGGGGGATTTTCTTGAAAACCTTCGTGTCACATCTCTGGAAGATACTGAACCTAAATACCAAGTTTGGTGTTTATCCGACTGTTCGTTCTCTCTCTCTCACGCACGCACACGCGCGCGGACATGTTTCCAAAAATGCTTTTTTTGGATTCAGGGTGTCTCAAAACATGTATTTCCGGTGAAATCTCGGTATCAAATTTTTGGGTGGAATACAATACTTCCCCTACTTACTGTACGTAGTAGAGAAAGTAAAAAAACAGGTATGTGTTGCTGCGCATAATTGACTGCATTAAGTTTTGTAGTGTATTTGAGATTGCTTTAAGAGGACACGAGACTGAATCTTTTGAAAATTCTGGCTCGTTCTTAGGACTAATTGATTTAGTACGTAATACTGACAAGTGCTGTGAAGGAACCATGGACTCAAACCATATTTTCCAAGAGACCTCCAAAACCATGCAGAACAAACTCCTGGATTGTATATTAGAAGTTTGTCATGAGATGATTATGGGGGAAATGGAAGAAGTCAATTTGTAGCTAATATGGCAGAAGAAACCACACGTTTCTCATCAGTCACAGTTTATGCCAGTATTCAGATACAAGAAAAATGGTTTACCATACAAGAGAATTTTTTTTTCTTTTAAATCAGAGGGACAAAATGCAGAGGAATTTTCTAAAAGCATATTAAAAGAGCTTAATGAATTATTCAAACTCAAACTCCTTACCCAAACTTGTGATGGAACCTCAGTAATTAGCAGGACTGCGACATCAGTCTCTATGTGGAGGAAAGGGCATAGAATAGGAAGGTAAGTGTGAAGTGATAAGGGCTGACATTAACCGTGTGCAGTACAATCTATACAAGAAGAATTACACATGTCTCATGAACATGTACTTTATTTCTCAGTACTATTTATAACATACAGCTGACTTATATAACTGAAATGTCTTTATTAAATCATTAATGCAAAATGCTACCTCACAAAATGCACATGATAAGATTCTATGTGAATTTATTGAAATTACAACCCACAACTTTGCATCCTGCAGTTTATATAATGGAATATTGGCAGAAATAAATGTCACACATAGTTCATTAAACATTTGATTTGATGGAGGTGACTCTTGCTGCAGCAGTTTGTCCTCATATTTTGCAATACAACGCTTATGTGTTTCTGTGTTGACATGTCTTTATATTACTCAATCTACTATGCACAGAAGCAAATGTGCTATTGCACGGTTTGCAAAAAAAGATTTTCATGAATAACGGAAAACATTTTCCCCATACCCCAATATGCAGATTTGCAAAATTGTTGACTTTCTTGCCCTTTCGCTTGGCATTTCGTCTACGTGAACAACTGTACAGGTAACCTGCTTGTAAACAGCCAATTACAGGATGCCTCTAAACAAACTTAACAACCCTGATGTCATAGCCCTAGTAATGAGCGGTACAATTTGGAGTACAAGCTAAAGCCTAATCTCAGTACTTACACAGTATATTCCCTGCTATGCACATCATTTGAATTTAGCGACAGAATGTGCAGCTTCAAAGAATAAGTCTGCTAGAATATTTGCCTTAACCTGTCAGCCTTTCCTGCCATTTTCTCAAGATCCTCATAGTGTTTAACCACCCTTTAATCTGCAGTGGCCAGAAGTGTTTCTGGTGGTTCTGCAATTATGCCAAATTTTAGATCCAGAACTGTTAATGTAGTTTATAAAAATCAGTAAGAATTGCTATAGTTTTTTTTGGAGTTGGAAAACTCTGCCCATAATAAGAATTGTCTGAAACAAATGGTCTCTTGCAGTATTTAGGGGGAGAGGGAGAGAATGTGAGCGTGTGTGCGCGCACTATTCAAAAGGCAACCGCCATGTTTCCATCTGAATCAATAAACAAATGTCAGAAGGTGGAGTCTCTGAAAATGAAGTCAAAGAAGTCTGTGATTGCATTTTTAAGGAAGCTAGGCTTTTTCAGTCCTCAAGTCTTCTCAATGCAGCAAAGCTGTTAAACTGTAAATTCTTTGGGAGTTTTTTTTAATCAGTTTCCCAAGAGTGAACTTTAAGCTGCTGTGGATGCATATGCAATACTGAACAAGAAAATGGTAGACACAGCTCAGAGTTTTGTACACAAGATGTCTTTTGAAATATTCATGGGACTGTGTCCAGCGGCCACTGCTCAAGATGAAGACTAACTTGTATGATGGCAAAATCTTTATTAATACTTCTAGAGCAAACCTGTAACACTTTGTCCATTTATACTTAAAAATGTAAACTCACCTGGGAATCAGATGTTTGACAATTACTCATAACCAGATTAAGGCCGGTTCACAACAGCTCAAGAACAGTAGCCAAAACACAAATGAGAACAGGAAGCAATGCAACATACAGATTTTGGTTCACAACAGCACGGTAACGAGAACAGAATGCATATAGATGATCATATCAAACTGAAAAGTTGATTTTGCGCATTAGGATTTAGTTTGTTTTTAAGTGACCAATGATATTTTTTTCCACCTGCTTCCAATTCAGCCAACATCAAAATTTGATAGAATAAACCTTATCTAATGCATATCCATTACTTTTACAATTACTCCAGTCATACCAAGCTTTCATTCCTTTATTTAATGACATAATTCAAGTTATTTATTGTTCTTTATCAATTTCTACCGGTTTTTGCTGTTCTTTGTAGCTTTTGCCATTGTTTTCGAAGCAATAACCAGTTCTATGTTGCATATAAACTACAGATGACTCATTAGAACTGACACTCAATGGATCTGCAGGAGTCAGAATATGAGATTAGGAAGCACATATTTTACTATTTAATTTCTTCCTGTTACAGGTTTCCAGTTTGCAACTATAGAGAGCACTAGCATCTGTTTCCTGCCACGGCCAACAAGAATAACCTCTACAATGAACGAGTCTAATATGCACATTATGGATCTAATATGCCATGCCCAGGAACGAGAACAAGAAATTTAAAACTTGGTCATCTTGTTTCCCATTCTCGGAGCCTAAGAAAGCTTCTTGTCGATTGTGAATGCTCCCATTAGAATGTGTATTTCAACTTTGTCATTCTCGTACTGGTTACCGTTCTCAGTTGTTGTGAACCAGCCCTGACACTCTCTGCAAAACTTTGATCAACTTATAACTTTCTTTAATACAGCAGCTGTCCTTACCCTATTACCCCCATCTTCCTTGTTTCACTAATTATATTTTCTGAAAATGAATAGTCAAACATATTTGCTACTGTCCTATTCTCACAGTAACATCACCCATCGTAATAATTTGCATTAACATACGAGATGTGATCAAAAAGTTTCCGGAATGGCTTCACAACAATGCTAATGCTGAGATTTGTTTAATTCTTACCCAGACTATACATGCAGCATTCCTTCCGATAAAAATGAGAGGTCACTGACTTCCTGTGATCATACAGTGACGAGGTAGATGCTCTGAAGTGAACATATGTTTTGCATGTGCTGCGATTTTTCCATGTAGCAAAAATGTCAGATTGCGAAAAAAAAAGAACGAACATCAAATTTTGCTTTAAACTCGGTAAAACTGCAACAGAAGCCTATGAAATGTTAAGAATAGCTTATGGGGAGGAAGTTATGGGCACAACTCAAGCATTTGAGTGGTTTTCGAAATTTAGTTAAGAGATGCAGATTGTTCGGGGGCGACCCTGTTCCAGCAAAACTGATGAAAATATCAATCAGGTGAGGGAAATGGTCTTAAATGATAGGCACATTACAATAGACTCATTAGGACTCTCCTTTGGAAGTGTTCAAAGCATTTTGAAAGACAATTTGGACATGAGAAGAATTGTCGCCAAGTTCGTGCCCCACCTGCTTTCAAATGACCAAAAGGAAAGCCGTGTGATTGCCGGCACAGATCTTAAAGAACAGCTACAAAATGACCCACAGTTTATGGAGAAAATTATTTCTGGTGATGAAAGATTGATTTATGGGTACAATCCAGAAACGAAGCAACAATCTTCACAATGGAAGAGTCCATCTCCACGCCTGAAAAAGGCCAGACAAGTTCGATCCAAAGTGAAGTCAATGATGATTGTGTTTTTTGACATTAAAGGCATTGTACATAAGGAATTTGTGCCACAGGGTCAAACAGTGAATCAAGTGTTCTACAAACAAGTGCTGCAAAGATTAAGGGAGAATGTGCGATGCAAATGGCCAGAGAAATGGAGGAGTGGTGACTGGTTCCTGCATCATGACAATGCGCCCATGCACAAAGCCCTTTCTGTTCGCCAATTTTTGGATAAAAATCTGATGTGTTACACTCACATGACTTTCTCTACTCTTGCACAATCTATTTTTACAAACGCCTATTCTCCATATGCTTCATGTTAATCGAGATATCAAGATGTCAATCTTATTGGTAATTTTCTTGTAGATGCAAGGGGAATATGGTAGGTTATAAGCGATAGTCAAATATTTTAACGCTGGTTGCTATGTGGCGCATTTCATTCTCTTTGCACGTCCAGGACATAAAAAAAATGAATAACGAATTTGAGAAAAAGTATAAGTATTGAAATATTTAAGGAAATAACAAGCAATATCTCGAAAACGGTTCACTCAACAAAAGAAATGTATATGACATAAGTTGTGTATTTTAACGCGATCTACATTTTTTGTGTAGTAAATTTCTGTCTATCTCTTACGGTTTACCAGTTATGCAAAAGTCGTTCACAATTAAGAATACTTTTGGAGACATTCCCAGAAAATTCGAGATATACATTTCATTTCTCATGCCATTATCTTAAACATATGATATTTTCATCAAAATCGTTAGAGCCATTTTTGAGAAAATTAAAATTTTCGAAAAATGTTCCATGTAAAGGGTAGTCTGGGGTGGGGGGGGATTTTCTTGAAAACCTTCGTGTCGCATCTCTGGAAGATACTGAACCTAAATACCAAGTTTGGTGTTTATCCGACTGTTCGTTTTTGAGTTATGCTGTACACACACACACACACACACACACACACACACACACACACACACACAGACACACAGACATGTTTCCAAAAATGCTTTTTTTGGATTCAGTGGGTCTCAAAACATATATTTCCAGCTAAATCTCGATATCGAATTTTTGGGTGGAATGCAATACTTCCCCTACTTACTATACGTAGTAGAGAAAGTAAAAATAGGATGAATACCGTTCCCCATCCCGCCTATTCTCAAGATT
This sequence comes from Deroplatys truncata, assembly GCA_030765065.1. Taxonomy (NCBI): domain Eukaryota; kingdom Metazoa; phylum Arthropoda; class Insecta; order Mantodea; family Mantidae; genus Deroplatys; species Deroplatys truncata. The sequence continues at coordinate 19,094,290 of CM060976.1, forward strand.
TGGCACCAGCGGACGTTTTTCTTTTCCTGTGACTTAAAATGTGGCTCTGAGGACACCGTTTTAAGGACATTGATGTCATCCATCGCAAATTGCAGAAGACACTGAACATGTTGAAAGAAGAGGACTTCCAGAGGTGCTTCCAGCAGTGGCAGAAGCCCTGGGACAAGTGCAACAACTCCCAAGGAGACTACTTCGAGGGTGACAGTGCAGATTAGATAAAACAAACTGTTGTGTAGTATTTAAGACATCATTCCAGAAACTTTTTGATCACACCTCGTATGTTAACGACTATAACATATCACCTAAGCTTATCTCTTCAGTAACTATTAACTCCTTAAATTTTAATGAAAGCACCAATGTCTTCCTTTGTAGGCCACATTTGCCTAACAGCTGTTTTCTCTTGAATGACACCACTGACAGCCTGCCACTCCCAAAGCACTACTATTAAAATCCGTTCATGCACTATCAGCCCATGAGCCCATCATTTTTCATCTAGGTAATGCTAATAACATGAATGCATTATGCTAACCTTTTTTTGGTTTCTTTTTAATTATATTTATTTCAAATGTAACAAATTATTATACACATTTCCCATAATTTCTTGAGGCCCTAACACATCAATTCCTGGTCATCGACAAGTGTCAAGAGTCCTAATTTGAGTGCGCTTTCTTTTTTCTATCTCCACTTTCGTAATACATTTACTCTACTTCATTCACATTGTATTTTAAAGCTGTTTCAAAATTACTTCCTTAGTGTATATTATAACTTTTGGTACATTAGGGAAATGGCACCACTCTATGGATTAAACTTCAAAGATTACTAACTAGAAAACTACGTCTCATCAAATCCTGGATAAGAAGATGTAAACATTAAGGAATAGTGTCACACCAAATAGACTGACATACTAATCTCACACGCACACACACCCACACTCACTCACTCTCACTCTATCCACCTGAGAGCTTAAGCCAATTTTGGGTTATATATTGCAGAGGAAAGAGAATTTAAATGGTCACTGACAAATTATTGGTTATACACTAAGACCTAAGATTCATTGTGCCCCATAAACTAACACTTTGTTGAAACAGGCATTAAAATTATTGTGGATAAACATGCCATTTACTGATGAATTTAAACATTTTTTAACCTACAGAGAGCAAAAGATATACCATTTATATTGGCAAACTAAAAGCATGTGAAATGTCACTCTCTTTCAAAAACTTCATATACTAAGATTTCACCTCACTAGGAGGAAAAAAAAAAAGGAAAGAGGAAATTGAACTATAATATACATATAACCAGTGGACCTGGTTCTCTGCATTTAAATGTCTATATGAATAGAACACAGTTTCCAGTATATGCAATTATAAAGAGTTAAGAAGTTGTGATAGCACATAAAGCATGAAAGTTCACGTGAAGTAAATACAACCACTCTTATTCAGCTATTCAATAAACCATCTCACTACCTTCAATTGGACACCATTCTGCTTGAACATAAGCAGCTTTAATCAAGAGGCATATTCCAAAGACCAGTTTTGCTGATCTTCAGCTTCTCATCCAAGTTTTGTTTCAAGTCCATTAATGGGGTACATTGCAAACTGAATGAATAGCTTGGATGTACTTGGGGTTCCACTGAACTTAGTTGCCACACATTCATCTATATAAAATTTAGGTAGGGGAGGAAAAAAGCCTTATCAAGATACTTGCCCTAAGTTGGGTTCCTGGACTCCCCCAGAATGTGTATCACACATTTTTATCTCCATAACACTGATGGGCCTGAATCTTCAGTGTCCCTGCTTAAAAGTACTTAATGAGCCATGTGTCACTTGGCCACTAAAAGGAACAGTCAACTGGTGTAAAATCATATATGCTTAAAAACAAAGGCCTTAAATAAAACCTAAGTATTTCCTGCATTCCAGATATACAGCTCACTGTCAAACAGTGATATCACTGCTACTGATGCATAGTTCACTAGTTCCACACCAAGCAGCAGCCTAAATGTAGCCTGTCATGATCAATGAGGGATGCTGCAGTACTGTGTGTGTTTGGTTGTAATTCTAATTTTGCAAAAAGTGTTCATCAGTTTCCTAATAGTTAAAAGATGACCAAGGGATTTACTTCTTGAGAACTTAATTGCTTGAAAGAATGTTAAGCCTTCTAAAAGTATATGTACGCATGCACTGGACTTTGGCACTTCAATAATCCAAAGTGTAATTACAAACTGAAGTTAAGATTCCACTGAAAAGGAGCGCAGTGTCCACTATATCTGAAAGGAAAATCCTCTAAGCTTTATTTTATTCTGCACAAGCTTTAATCTGCCAGCTAATATCAGCTTGACTCATGTACATCGCATCAAATGTTGAGTAGCACCAACATACGGAAAACACCTATAAATATGAATGCCATAAACTGCTGTATGAGACAGAAATAACTTTCATTATCTGATACTAAAAATCATACGCTGTCATGAATACCAAAATAAACATCATTTAACTGCTGTTCATCCAATAAAAGTGATTCTTGATACAGGGGTGCTTAATACAACACGACATCACTTAGTGATAAAAGCTAATAATTCTAAGTAGAAAATTAACTCTTCAAATCCTGAAATGTGGCAACTTGTGGCATACAAGTTAACCTAATTCATGGACAGAAAAATGTAAAAATACTGCTGTGCCATGTTATACATTGGATAATATAAGGAACTCTTTCCATATGCTTGGAATTTATTGTGAATTTAAAGACATGTGTTACACATGCCTAAATTGCAGTTTCTTTAAAATAATTAAAAATAAAATAAAAATAATTTCTGCATTTTTAGCAGAATTTCATAAGCTAATTGTTTTATAAGCAACATGTTTTTAAACTTAAATGTTGATGCAGTAATTTGTATCACAAATTACTTAAATGTAAATAATGATTGTAATATGAATATGCATTTTTATGTGACATTGATTTCAGATGTTTATTGATTGTAAATATTGTTGGAAAGTAAATTTATAAGGCTTTACTGAAACTGTCAATAATAGCACAATAATGTAGCGAGGGGGGTGAGCTGTTTATCATTATTGGAACGAGGAAGTTACGTAATGTTTGGCGCGTTTTCAGTAGAAACTTCTGGAATGTTTTCTCCTAAAGCAATATGTATTCGTGGTTTTCATTGGATATTAAAATAGACGCTAATGTTGGCGCGTTTTATTAGCCAATAGCAGTTCATTTATAATCTTTAGGCATATCGGGGAGTGGGAGTATATAAAGCCATGTCAGAGGTAGATCGCCCCCAGTTCATCAAAATTCCTAGCACATTACACGTCGTCAGTCAGTCCTTCAGTTCGCCGAAAGCATTCATACACTACACGTCGTCTTCAGTCAGTCAGTTCGTCGAAAGTATTAGTTCGTCATACGTCGGCTATAGATTTACAATTAAAAAAAAAAAATCTAAAGTATTATAAAGTTAATAATACACAAAGTTGAAGTACGTGAATTAAAAGTGATAAGTAAGAAGTTATTATAACAGTTTCAGTTTGGCGAGTATCTAGATCAATATGTAAAAGTGATAGTGAACGTGTTTGACAATAAAAATTATAAAACAAATTTCTTCATCAGTGTAATTTTTGGATAAAAGATTCCTTTCCGTTTCACAACCTGTATTGAGACACATGTTCGACCCAAGCCAACAGGATAATAGCTAGCCGGAGGACATTTAAAATGAATTATTTCAAAAACTGATACTAGGGAACGCAAATTGCTAACGCCAGATGGAGCTACAAACCAAACAAATGAATGACGTCATAAGATGGCTTCAACACTGATGTAAACAAACATTTGTAAGTAATACCGTTACAAATTGGCTACCACAACGTGGGGCTAACTATAAGATCTTCAAGTTCTAAATAATAATACGTAAAACATATTACGTAAGCACCTATCTGCTACAATGTACGTATGTAAGCTAACCAAATAAATGACATCATTGGTATTTTGCTAAAGCTCTATTTTTGCTACGCATTTCAGCTGCCAGTCAGGCAAAAAAACAAAACAAAAAACAGCATTACTTAAATACCTGCTGTTTTTTAAATAATCATCTTGATGCACATTTTCAGAGCAGGCTGCTCCCTAAGATAAGTTGAAAACTTTAATATTATTTATGCTAAGTGATGTTTTATTGATAAAAAATAAACATTTTAAAACAGAACTTTCCTAACTGAAAAGTAGAGCACCAATTTATAGTTATTTTTATGGAGCTCCTGCATCTCAGACTTGAAAAAACTTGGCTTTAACTGTTATTAAACTTTCAAAATTAAGGCTAATTATGAATAATGTTAGAAGTTTTAGTCACATGATTCCAGCAAATTGAAGTTGGATACTCCTAGTAATGGCGCTGCTCGTCCACCATACATGATGCAGGGTTTCATTTTGTAACCAGTCTTGCAATGCGAACAAACTCAAATAAATCTTTCTACTAAAAATTAACCTAAAATTAAGCAAAACAAACTTGGTTGCAAGCACTGTATAGAAAATAAAACAATAGTTCATACATTTCAATTAATGTATGGTTTGTTATTAATAAGTGCATGCAGGAAAAGAATCTCTCCCCCCCCTCTCAGTTAATAATGAAATCATTCTTCTTGCTTCCCAACGTTTTGATACGAGGTTTTCAAAAGCCACAATAAATCAGGAACTATTGATGGATCATTTAAAACGTTCAATTTTGCCTATTCATTTTCAAGTGTTATCCGTTGTTATAGTTAGAAATGCTTTTTCTTTTTATAATTCATTTAATTGATTCATATGAAAATATTTATTTTATCACAAGTTGATTTTAGTTCCTTTCTTTGCTAAAATATCTGCCATTTCATTTCCAAAAACACTGCAGTGTGCGGGAATCCACTATAAGACTATGCTTTTATTTAGGTTCTGTATTTGTTTGATCATATCATGTATTTCTTTAATCTTCATCATTTTGGATTGAGTAGTACAGCTTGGAATGCAGCTTTAGAATCAAATTGAATAACTAAATTTTTTAATATATGTAACCATGGAAATAAACTTTGAAGTGATGTACATATAGTATCAATGTCACCATAAAATTTAGTTGTATATTTCCCCACTTTTTTATAAAACGAAAAGAATTGGCCAAATGCACCAGCTCAGTTCCTCCTCCATAATCCAGAAGTGTCATCAGTATAGATATGAATTCGGTCACTGAGTGGGTATATTGCATTGAGAGTTTCAAGAGTAAAAGCTTTGGCTTGAACAGGATTAACATTTTTATTGAATATTTCATTAAGTTGAAGTCGATAGTCAACTATAATTCTATTAATTAGATTATAACAAGATGGAAAACTTTGTTTCAGATGGATAGTCTTAACAAGTTTTTCAGATTCTTGGCTGTCTGAATAAATCCAATCTGTGTTTTCATATTTTGTGTACAATTTTGGTAGCTATACTTTCTTATAATCTAGTGGTCTTAACGGTCATAAGTTAGAAGGGCTTGCATTTGAATATCTATCAGACGGGTTTGTTGGATGGAACAGTTCAATGAGAGCAGATTTAATGGTATCAGTTATTAATCATAATGCTTTATTTTGAGTTTGTTCAAGGATTTTTCTGTTTGAAGATGAAGTTATAAGCACTTCACCATAATATTATAAAATGTGTTTAATGTACATGTTGTAAGTTGTATTAACAGCTTTCTTAGAACCCCATTTCTTACCAGCAAGTCTTTAATATTTTGAATCTATCAGTTGCTTTTTTACTAATGCTTTCACCAAGCTAACTTGTCAAAAATCACTCCTAGATATTTACCCTTTTCGTTTCGTAATAAGTTAAAATAATAAAACAATAAATAAGAAAAAAAACAAGGCTCATATTTTCCAAGATGCTTTGCAGATGCCACCTAACAGTTTAATCTGGGAAAGCCTAAAGGAGTAACATATTTTAAAATTGGCTAAATGCTGCAGAAGAAGTCATATTTTACACTTCAATGAGCTTTACAGTTTTTATGTAGCAAGTTATTGTCTGTCTCTTAAGATTTACCAGTTTATTCAGAATGAAGGAAGCTTTACAGACTATTCACAGAAAATTCCGGATACCACTTTTTTATAGTTCAGTCGTTCTATCTTAGACCCTGATATTTCTCATAAGCAAGAGCAAAAGTTGCCAATCTGTGCTGCTGTTTTTAGGGCATGAAAAACAATGCCTTGAGCAATGCATCCTTCATTAATGAGCACTAAGACTAATCATAATGAAAGGATAAATCCTTCGTGTACCAAAGAAACCACTTTCATGTGAAGTAATAGAGTCAACATCCTTCGCATATAACAGTTGGCAACATAATGCAGGACACAAAAGATACATGGAGAGAACACCAGTAATTGGTGCTATCAGATGACTTTCACCCATAATGTGCATGTCTCCCCTAGCACTGCAAACTATGGTTGAATATTTCTGCATGAAGCAAGCGCTCAAATCTCATGTGAAACTATTGTTATTAAAAACATTCCTAGAAATCAATAAGAACCATATTGTACTATTTATTGGCAAAAAGCAGTATCCTGCTGCTTTGCTGTAGAATTTAAAAATGCTATTCACACCACAGGCTGGTAATTCTGATATTTACCTTCTCTCTTTAGTTGCCTTTAAGAAATGTCAGAGCCAGAGATATAGCAACAAAAATGCTAAAAACTACTGTTGGGGTTTGTCATTTTGGAATTATACCGTTTCTCTCTCAGAAATCCCTGCCCCCTTTTTTTTATAGAGGGGAGACGAGCTCAGATCTTAAAAGTACGTGTTTCCAGCAAAATATCAAATTTTTTGATGAAAAGTGATACTTCCTCTGCCTATTACAGGTGACAGAGGAAATAAAAATGTCATGCTGTGTGCAATACTTTTTGTTTAAAGCATTTACACACTTTTTCTGTAGACACAATACATCTGCAGAAATACTGCAATCACATTATTCTATCAAATTGTTCCCTTCCAAAACATGTGGAAAACAAAACAAAGGCCATCAAAAATTAAGATTGAACAAACAATTCTAATGGAGACAGAAAGGGCCCGAGACTCAAACCATGTGGATAATGTTACCTTGAATTTAAGGTAATATTTAACCAACACTCCTGCTGGAGTGTTCAGTTCTCATATGAACTAAGGAAATGTTTGAAGAGGGGTCAATATGAAATATAACCACATATAATTTCTGTTAGTGAGAAAACAGAAAGACTATCAAAATCCTGCACACTTTAAAATGAAATCAAGGCATACTTGCACAAAGGTGAGATACAACCCGGAATTAATGAGGCTATGAATGGCCCTTTTAGTACAACAATGCATTTCCTGCACTCTTCTGAACAAATGTGCATCTTAAGGCACTGCAATTGGAGTTAAAACGTTTTATAAAGCTATTATGCATATTTTTGTATATAGCAGTGGTTCCCAAACTTTTTAGGCATTAAGCACTTTTCAGTAAAAATTTCATGGAGCACAAATTTTCACCTAGTATTTAAGGATATAAGGTAAAACATTCAGAATTTAAAACTTTAAGCATGTGAAACATGCTTTGTTTATTTCATTATAAAAAAATATTCTCAGCTTAAATTTCACTACACACATTTAAAACAAAAATGGCATTAAGGAAACACAGTTTGAAATAAACTAAGAGCAAGTATTGAAATCCATAATATATCCTTATAGATGAGGCAAAAACATGTTTAATGTTGCAAAATAAAAAATGCTACTTGGAGCCATAAAAGAACTATTCTAGTGAGAGAATTGCTTTACATAATTTTATTTAACTGTATCCGATTGAATTTGGGACACCTGAAGCCAAATTTCTGTTCCCGAGGTCGTGGGTTCAAACCCGGCGAAGGGCAATGGCTTTTTTCGGGTGTAAAAATCTTTAGCATGGCTTCCTTCGCAAGGGAAGTAAAGCCGGTGGTCCCATGTCATAGATTTACGGCACGTAAAAGAACCTCAAGCCTGATCAAGAGGCCTCTGAGCAAAAATACCGGTCTTTCATGCCCAATATAGAATGGGACACCAAGGACCACAGCAGTTAAAAAGCATCCATAAATAAACTCCGTTTAGACATTTCATTCATAGGAGTGTTGATATTTTTGCGCGAGACTTAACTTTTATTCTCAATGGCAATTATTTCCATGCATGTTGAAGCCCTGGACTCTCATTAGGCTTGATCACCGTGCCCCATTTGCGACAATTGTCCATTATTGAGTTATGTCTTGATGAGGAGCAAGCACATCCATGAAAGTTATTTAATCAGTATGTATCAGATGACATATCAAGTATAAATTTCATGGCAAAGAAATTACGAAGCCCAAAGTCATAATTGAAGGCCTACAACATATCGCTGAGATATGGTATCAAGTGGTACCATAAGCTGGCAATTGAAATCATTTTCGGTACAACAATTGTGAATACCTGCATCATATTTTGTAGTCACAAAAAATAAAACAAGTATTATTAAATTCAAACAAATTCTGTGCGAAGAGTTGCTTGAATTAAAGAAGCTGAGAATGATGAACAGATGCCAAACGTAAACATTTCAGAAAACCTTGGTTTGCAAGAAACTGATAGAAGCTGGTGCTGTATGGAGTGTTATAAAAAGATAGCTAGTGTTTCCAGTAGAAAAGAAGCACAGAGAGAAGCATCTTATATAAACTATTTGTGTGTTTCCTGTGACAATCACAATTGCATTCCTTGCTTAAGTATATCAGTATACTACATAAATCACCACTTCTTTTTTTTCTTTTTTTGTGTTCTTGTAATTTCTTCCAATAAATTGGGATGAAAATCTGACAAATTTTATAAGACTAGCACTTTTCAGGTCGTGTACAATAGTGCATTATGTAAATCATCAATTGTTAATTTATGTAAGTTTTGCTCTTGTATTCTTTATTATTAGTAATTTCTTCCAATAAATTGCTATGAAAATCTGACCACTTTACATGACTAGCACCTTTTCAGGTCATGGAAACTGAAGGCCAAGAAAGCGTCAGCTTCCTCTGGCCACTGCCTTGACATTTACATTTAACTCATGGCTGTGCGCAACCGCAGTTGCAGTAATATTTTTCCTGTGAGACAGCTGTCTCACAAGGCCTATAAGTACAAAATTAGTATCTTCTCATGACAGTCAACATGTTAACTTCATCAGATAAAACTTTAAATCAGTCTTTTAACCGACACCGGAATTCAGAGAATGACTTATTGAAAAATTATCTTTTATCATAGAAGTTGTCGGCAAGCAAAGGTTCACAATAAAAGAAGACACTGAACAGGTTATCGTCTTGCAGCAACTCAAACTTTCATTGTTATCTGCAGAGGTCAAGTATGCAATTCAATCATTTCTAGCAGATTTTTTTTTTACATACACACAACTGATGGACACAAAAAATAAAAAAATCACAATTTTAAGACCTCCTTTATTCTTCAAATTTTTTCAGAAAGCACTAGAAGATATTTTGCAGAGCACAGAGCCCTCCACAGAGCAAAATTTGGGAACCACTGCTGTAAACAATTATAGACTTAACATTAAGTTTAAATGCCTTCATTTCCAAGATTCCTGTGCATTGTATTACATGTCTTGTCATTAACTGGTAATACAGCTTTTCAGAAAAAATGTTGCCATTTGCAGAGTTTTTTTTCTCCATTTTCAGGGTTACATTCATCAAACAATTGCATTTTAGAATGCTTTTATCTTGACAATTTAAGCTTTTCTTTCCTAAAAGCCGTATTTTGGCATTTGATAAATCTTTCACGCTAGAATTTGCTAATTTCCTCAAAGAATTCAATGGAATTTGCTGTTCACAGGTCACTTCAGTATCCATGATGGATAATTCCCTAAAGAGTATGGACGATGCTGGCCAATTTCAGATTTCCTTTCATAAAGTTGTTAAGTAAATCCTTTGAAAATAGTTTTAAAAATGTTGTATGGTTTCATCCGGGCCTTTCTATGATAGCTGCAGACGGCAACAAGCGCTGAGGACATAGACAGCAAAAACACAGCACAGCCAGATCGTAGTTTTTTGGCTCACCCTGTAATACGTGCTTAATAAAATTGTTTAGGTACTGTATCTTGGTGCAGCGATGCAATTACACCTTAAGTTGACATGGACATTGGCAACAGTTAAAATGGAATTTTCAAAACTCAAATTAAAAAAAAAACTATTTTAAGGAATACAATGACAGAAGCCAGGTTAAGTGCATTAGCTATTTTGAACAGAGGAGACCATAAACTCATATCATCACAAGATATAACTTTGCACAAAAGGTGAGGTTACACACTCCATACTCTTATCCTAATGCAAGAAGTCGCAGCATCTGTGCTTGCATTTTGTATAACATAATTGTGGAATCATAATTTTGCTTCCAAACTGCTGTGGACATTCATAATTTTCTCACAGTACCATAAACAGTTAAAATAAGAAACAATAAGTTTAAGAGCAACTGATTGTGAAAACAATGCAAATTGCTATACAAGTTTCAGCAAAACAAGGCAGTGATCTCATATCAAGCTGGACATGAATGACTCGTAATATAGACTAGTTTTAAACCTGCTACCACTTGAATGGTTATCTAAAGAATAAAACTGCATCGTACTATCAATAGTGCATAACACAAAGCATAATTAGTTTGGCGATATTTTCCATACTTAATTTTAACTTCCCGCTGATATAAAGCAATGCAACAGCACCATACTGTCGATAGTGCATAACAGTAAGCCAATTCAGAAACCAAAGCTTGTATCATAAACATGAAGCATTATTAACATGCTCTGGTGTAATCACTGGTTGGTAATTAACATAAGCTTTAAGTATGTTGCTGCAGAAGTCGACGTGTCATGGCGGACAATGTTAATGCGCAATGTCAGGTACCAACTATGAAACAGAAATAAATGCTGCAGCTATACTTTGTTGTAAAACCGTTCCAAGAATCGTCTTTGACTGGTCGCTGCTGTTTAGTTATGTCAGTTGAACAGTAAGTCAGTATAACGTCGTCTTGTTTAATTTTAGAGCTGCAGCTGTAGAAGGCCTCATGGAATTTCCTTATGTCCTTCTGTGTCAAGTTACTGTATTTCACTTGCTGTTAAGATTGCAGGCAGGCAAGTGGTGGCCAAAGCTTGCTGAATGCCTTTAAAATAGAGACTGTATTGTAAACACATCCATTTATTCCTATAGGAGTCATATCTGTCAATAATAGAAGAATACTACTTAATTGTAGTTCGATCATACATACCTTTCCCTCTTCTCACTTTCATGTTTCAATTCATGAGATGCCCATTTCCTAGTTCTACCCTTTCCACCAGCTTCGGGATATCAGAGGACTCCATAATAACATGCCTACATCTTAGACTAGTCAAACCTGAACTAAAAACAATTGGAGCCACACAGGACTGCCAATGTAGGGAAACAGAAAAGCGAAACTGCTATATTTCTTAGTGCTGGATAAGGTGAGTTTTGCTCTTCACACAGCAAAAATTGTAGTGAAACAGCGAGTTTTGCTCTTCACACAGCAAAAATTGTAGTGAAACAAGTATTGGTTTAGGTAAGTTTTGCTCTGAATTATAAGATGGATTAGACAGTTCTGCATCAACCGCCACCATGGATTTGAAGAGTTTTGCATTGAACAGCAGCTTTCTGGGCTCTCTTGAAGGTGTATTAGATGAGTTTTGTTCAAACCTAAAGTCACCAGTTTGTAGAGAACTGCAAGAAGTATTGAATCCCATGTCTAACTCAAATTTTTTTTAATTTTTGGATAAGGCAAGATTTGCATGCGACAGCCTCAATTAGTGCATTAAGATTCGATCTGTGTTATAACCATTAAAGAAATAAAGATGACTTTGTAAGTGAGTTTTCCATCTTCATTGCATAAGTGCTCTTGTTCCCTCATCTTCTAAAAACATCCCTCAGCTACACTTTGCCGCTTAGTGCCCTAAATAAGTAGCAACAATTAGGTTCATTGTTTGTAATCCATTTTCCTTTCAGATGCTGGCTGCACTACCTGGTGTTGGCAGTACACATTACCTTCCACTAATTTTTTACTGCAATGTTGGCAGCAGAATCATGACAGCAATGCATCATGATTGCCTTGTTTGAGATGTGGGTTCTGCTAAATGTATTTCGCTTCTGAAAACTGAACAAAACTCACAATATATTTCATGAATGCCCTTAAAATACAATTAGCGCATTAGCGGCGATAAACGAAAGCAAATAATACCTATTAGTAATAATAGGAAACAAATAATAATCATGACTTTAAGAACAATTGTCAGTCCAAACAAGTCTACTTGCTCTTTTATGTTGCAATGTTAGCCTTAAAAAAAAAGGCTGTTTTTGCACGTTTGGTTAAAGAAGCCGCACAATCGTAAACTCACCCCAGTTGGCCATTTTGAAGAGCAATTATTTTTGCTGCCGCCTTTTCCCTCTTGGCAACATGGACTACCTACTGCCAACAACACTCGTATTCGGCAGTACTGCTACTTGCGTATTTTTAGTGATTTCATAAGTATGTGGATTGGCAGCATACAGTGATGGGGAGGCTGGCAGCAACATTACCCATTTTTTAATTGCATGCTCAGCAGCTCAAGTGCACCATGTCATGAGGTGCAACACAAATATATGTTTTCTCGGTAACGTTGCTCCAGAGGTCGACGTGTCATGGCAGGCGCCGTGCAACGTCAGGCAGACTACCCTGTAGAAGAAAACATTGCTGAAATTCCGCAAATGTGTGGCATTTGACTTTTTAAATGCTCCAAAGTTGTTTAAGCACTTCCGATTATGTATTCTGGCGAGATTTATTGAATTGGTTATTTATTCTGGCATGATTTTGTCAGCAGTCAACAATCAACATGGAGAACTTGCGCATCGTTGCAGAAATTGAGATCTTAAATGACACTGTCCTAATAGAAAATTGGGACATAAAACAACTTACAGAAGAGCTAGCAAGCTTAGGAGGCAGTTCGGCACTTCTCAGAAGCTCTTCAACTCATACTTGCACGAGTTCATCTACAGGAACAGCTGTCCCAATCGGAGAGTGTTTCAAAATTTTCTTTTGTCACTCTCCGAGAATTATCCTGCAGCATAACATCTTCGCAGCTCTCTTTTGGTTCGTCTTCTACCTCAGAACTTCCTTTTCATATTTCGTTTCTTCCAAAATTTCATATTTCTTCTTGTCTATCCTCCAGAACTTATCTTTCTTCTACATCTGTCTCACACAACATCTACATCTGTCTTCCTTATATACATCGATGCAAAACAGCCTTTATTAAGGCTAACAAGTGCATTGTGAAAGAGCATATTTGTCCTTAGATAATTATAGTAGCATTCATTATTATTTAGTTGTATTACATTTGCTTACTGTTGTACGGTAATTAATCAGCTGTATTACATTTATTTAGTAATGCACGAGCGCTAATGGTCATTACTAAATGCCAAACATTAGACAATTTTTTTTACTGCTTCGCAGTTATTTCTCAATTTTATTGAATTTATTTACTGTTTTGCGGCTACTATTCAGTTTTATTGCATTTATTCACTATTTCGCACTTTTCTATTATGACAGCGTGTAACAATTCGCAACAATACCAAACTCTTTCCGTTTTACTAATGCGGCAGGGTTTTTTCCATTTAGCAGTTGGTACCTGACATTACACATTTACATTGTCCGCCATGACACGTCGACCTCTGGAGCAACATTACCATTTTCTCCTTGTAGCCACCTACTCCAATTGTCCAATGGAGACACACCAACTCAGAAACTAAAATTCAAGATGCTACAAGAGTTCACATCATTTAAAAAGCATGCACATCATAAAAGAGTGCATTAGGAAGAGCAGGAAAAAATAACAGAAGGCAACTGACAGATGACTGCATATTTACATTTTACTCAATTACTTTTCCCCTCTCCTTTAAAATCATCCCACACTACTTTATCACATGTTGGTCTGTTATGACAAGAATTATTTGTATACCTCTCCAGCATAGTTGAATTTAGCAAAACCAGCCTAATTCAACTGGCTGGATTACATACTGCATTCATGACAAAGTTTACCCTTTCTCTTATCTTGTTTCTGATTTTGCAATTAGTATTATTTTACTTACCTTACAACTCAATATGTTGCCAAATGCTGAGAAAGTATCATACATGGCTTTATTATCAATGCTCTTGTCCAAGTTTTTGATAAAAACATTACCCACTCCAGACTTGCGAAGAGATGGATCTCGCTGAGACCACATAATGCGAATTGGTCGCCCTTTTATCATGTCAAAGTTCATAGTATCCAGAGCTCGCTCAGCTGCAATAGGAAGGTAAAATGTCAGTTTACAATATCAAAATAATAATAAACTGTCAAGGTCCTTGACAACATGCATAAAAGCAAATTAAAGAATCTGTTACTATAAGTATAACGTGGGGTAATCCCAGGCACTGGGTCACACCTTCTATACCATCATACCCTTACACTTATGGCCACATATTCCAACCCACCCTCCCCAAACACACATGGGAGAATGCAAGAAAGTTGATGCATGAAGGACACATGTACTGGCCCACACTTCTGGACCATTACCCATTTCTCATACTACAACCATAGATGAAATTACTTACCATCAGCTGGTTGCTGGAAGTTGACATAGGCATATCCAAGTGATCTGCGCGTAATCATGTCCCTACAAACGCGGATTGAAAGCACTGGACCTGCCGTTGAGAATTTTTCAAACAGCATGGCCTCCGTTACGTCTTGATGCAAGTCGCCTACATAAAGCGAGGCCATAGGATAATTTGGACCTCCTGGATTCATCTTGTGACTGTTATTTCACTAATACCGAAGCAGAAATTAATTACAGCTAGTTATTATCTCTTTTATTCAGAGGTATATGAAAGCTTCGGAAACTTAACAATGCCCACGTTGTAAGTTCACGTCACACGCACTTCAGTCGACTTGTTTTACGTTATTTTTCACAACTTTTTCGATTTTTTTGTGTTTTTTAAACTTTTTAAATTTTTTTTTGTTTTTTTAAGTATTATTTCACGAAATGAAGGTGGGTTGTGTAACCTATTTTCGAGGACACACAACCTCACAAACCCTACTCAATATTATGAGGAAGAGGCATTGAAAGTAGGTCGTGCGCGGTTTATATATCATGGTCGTAGTAGCCTTCCGCCAATATCGTTTACTGCTACATAGTCCGGTATACATTCGTATATAACAATTGTATATCTCAAATCATATGCCTATTAATAACAAAATAGTACTATTTATTTATTAAAACAACCACACGTTTAACTGAAATATTTGATATTATATGGATACTGTGTTACGAGGTGATGACGGATCCTGCCACTTCCGAGAGAAAACAGCAGAGAATCGTTGGTGAAATGTCATGTGATTGGATGTCATAATGGTGCGTAACGTGAAATTGCGGATAAAGAGAAGAAAATTGATTTTTAGGAAATCCTAATGCTTCCAAGCTAATAACAGCCTCTAATTTAAATACGTTACAAAATTAGCAAGCTATAGTATTTTCAGTGAAACGTCATAACATATGGTGCGCAGAGGATCGTTTCAGAAATTATGGGTATAAGCAATGTATTCTGGTTTTCATACATGTGCTGGTAAAGGAAGGGGAAAAACATTGATGAAGTATAAAAACATTAAAAATTCTAAGCAATTTAATTGTTCTCTGCCACCATCATTAAGTGTAGGTAAAGTAAATGTTCGTCATGTTCATTTCCTTTAAAGCAACGTTGCTCAATATGGGGGCGTACCCCTGTGATGGCGCGACATATTTATAAGGGGGGGGGGGGGGGGTGAGAGTCCCACAAACAACTCAGAAAAAATAGATTAATTGAATAATAAATTAATAGCAAAATGTTATTGAATTTGACGTCTTAAGCATAAATCATTTTAAATAACATTATAGAAAATATTGCCTATAACTTCATCCAGGGAATATGGAGTTGCTCAGTGTATGTATGTTAGAAAAATTGCTGCTAAGAGTGAGAAAAGTATTAAATTTATTTAAAAATTATCAGGTAATTTGTTGTAACTGAAAATAGTTAAAAATATAACATTTTAATTTTATGAATTTTATAATATAAATAAACAAAATGTTATAAAAATTATGGTTTAAAAAAAGTTAATTTCTTTGTGTTTATTTTAAGCCCTTCTTCAGACCAATGTATGGAACTTTTAACAACTTTATATTCATTTTTATCTGGTTATAGATCCCGTATTCATTTTTAAAATTAATTGCTGTAGTAGGGCGGCGCCGTGGCCGAGAGGTTAGACCGCTCGCCTCCCACCGAGGCAGCCCGGGTTCAATCCCAGGGACCTGCATGTGGGATTTGTGGTGGACGAAGCGGCGTCTGGGCGGGTTTTCTCCGGGTTCTCCGGTTTCCCCCGCCATTCATTCCACCAACTGCTCCATCATCACCTTTCCTTTCATCCATTTCACCCACATTTCGTTTCATCTACTTCCTTCATCCCATACCAGGCATTGGGCTGATCACCCATCCTGGCTGCTCTGTCCGATCCATGAGTGTCTGCTCCTCGACGGGCCTCTGACCCCAGGCACCCGCTTGTAAGTCCTGGGGGGTGTAAGTCCTACATACGAGGAGGGTAAACAGATAATGAATGAATGAATGAATTGCTGTAGTACCGTGAGCCTTTTAACATTGTTTATTTTACATACATTTTAAATATAGGCATTTAAATTAATAGGTAATAAACATGCAGAGGCATGGGATTGGTGGAGGTTAGAACGGGGAGAATTAGCTGCAAAAGTCTGGGAGCCAGTGCTTTAAGGTGGTGGTTCCCAACTTACTGAGGGAGCGCGAAATTAATAGATGAGAGCACAATATTGCAATATTACCAAATACAAACCAACTATTGCTACTTTGTGCACAAGTTTGAGCGATGCTTTGCTAAGTAAACGATAGCCCAACTGCCTTATTAATTAATTATTAATTCCAGAAAGTATAATTCCAGTAGTGCAATAGTGACGCCAATGGATGACTTGGTATTAGTGTAGAATGATGCACTGCAGGAAGAAACAAACACACACAAATGTAGTGGATTAAAAAAGAATACACAGAGAACAGTAATCATTGTTGGCATACCAAATTAACAATGGTCTTTCATCTCACAGACCCAGCCTATTTGTTGCAGTGTTAAGAGAATCACACAAAACGATTAAAGCAGTGAAATGAGCAACTGAACACACAGAAATGAACTCACTTTAGTGTGAAAAACTAAGACAGTAAAAGAAACTAAGATGTAAAAAAAAAAGGTAAATATGTAGGATTCTATTGTAGAGTATTAGAAGGAGTGGCACAACACTATATACACAGGATGCTTCTTGGTCAACTGCTACTCCAAGCTCTCCTTTACATTTTACACACCTGTTGGCAGAAGGGGGGGGGGGTTGGAGCAGTGACATTTTGAAAGTTATATTTTGAATTGGAATACCAATTCCTTGAGGAAGAATGAGTTGATGATGCTTTCTCTGTTTATCAATGATCATTTTCCCTTCTGAGTTAGTTGTTTATGCTCTCTCATCTATTAATTTCACGCTCCCCCCGTAAGTGAGGAGCCGTCACCTTAAAACAATGGGCTCCCAAACTTTTGTAGTAATGCTCCTCTTTATAACCTCCATAAATCACAATGGTTATTAATTATTAAAACGTGTTTTCTCATTAAATGCCTATATTTAAGAATGATGTAAAAGACATATGGAATTCAATTATGGGACTATACCAACAAATCCAATATTAGGATTATTCAAACATTTTAAAATAGAGTACTTCGTGTGATTGTGAATGCTTCTTGGTACCGCAGTAACGACCCCCATTGTGATTTAAGAATAGCTACAGTTTGCGAACAAATTTCAAGATGTGCAATAAAACACTATCAGCGTCTGCAAGTCCATGTGAATCCTGAAATGGAAGCTGTGCGCATTGTGGGACGACAATGTGCAGCGAGTAAACATAAAACCATACGAGCTGGCTCAATAGAACTTAGCAATACTGTTTGTGGCAATGCATTAAAGAATGCTATTATTAATAAAATTCTAGTAAAGTGATGTAATGTATGAGATAAAGATTATTGGTCACTATGTAAATAAATAAAAATAACTTATTTGTAGTTGTTAAAATTAAATGAGTTTTATTTATGGACGCTCTTTAACTGCTGTGGTCCTTGCGTCCTATTCCATATTGGGCGTGAAAGACCGGTAATTTTGCTCAGAGGTCTCTTTATCAGACTTGAGGTCCTTTTACTAGCCGTAAATCTACGACACAGGACCACCGGCTGTATTTCTTTTCCGAAGGAAGCCATGCTAAGGATTTTTACCCCGAAACAAAATCCATCGCCCGGGTTTGAACCCGCGACCTCGGGAACTAAAGGCTAGCATGGTAACCACTACACCACGGAGGACGACAAATTAATAGGTGATGCACATTCCTTAAATATATGTGTTTCTTAGAAAAAATATTTCTGACAGTCATAGCGATTAAGGGTACTGTAAAGGTTACAAAGGGAGGCACCAGTTGAATAGGTGTTTTTTAATCCTAGCAGACTAATTCCATAATGGGAGGAATACAAGAAAGATCTAAAAAGAACTTAAAATTATGAGAGCTATTAGCTATTAGCCCTTCCAATTATAATTAAACCAGTCTTTATTTTATATTTCTAGTGAGCTTGTTCAAATCTGGTTGTTTGAAAAAAAAAAAAAGAAACAAAGAAAGAAAGATATATTTAAATGCACATCCATTACCTCTCCCACTTTTTTCCTTTCTATTTGGCTGATTTCAGACAGAAATGTTGAGTGTCATTAGTAAATTCGTTTATTGTACGGAAATACAGCTTATACTTTTTCAGTGTTTGTGCTTCTTCAATTCATTCAGGTTATTCCTAACTTCGTTGTTAAGAGGCGACTGTAATTATTTGTTAAACTTAAAGAACCTCTCTTAATAAATGTGCCGCTATTTGGCATTCTGTAACTTGTTTGTTATCGCGATATTTGTTTTCTCGCGGTTTATTAAACTCACTGGAGCGACTAATCGAAAATTCTCACCCTTTACGATAACGTTTGTTTCCACACTGCCGTTACCGCCGTAATACCGACTACCGAGTGCTTTTGTTACCTTTCCGTGCCAATATGCAGACAAAGCGTGCTCTGAAAAGTCACACGAAAAATATAAAACATATGTGGATTTTTAAAATTCTCACCCTTTGCTTAGAACAGCATGATTTACATTTTCTTATGGCCTTAAATAATTAGATTTTTATGGAGAAAACTCGCCAATCTGTTGAACAGCTGCGGAAGTGGCCCTATAAAATGAGTTTAATTTTAGATTAGGAATGACACAAAAGAATTAGCAACGCAGTTTCATGTTGTTTTGATGCAAGTTTCACCAATTAATATCAACCCGCAGTTATTGCTTAATTTGTCTTTCTTTCTTTTAATTACTTATACGTTTTAAAGATACCAGTGTCATGCAGATTTTTCTGAAATTTTCATGTATACCAGCATAAGTAGGTACTTATTCTTTGTGGCAGTATTTTATATCACAACACTGTGAATGCCAGAGTGATTGTAGTGTAAATTAGCATTATTGTATAACAATGATTTGAGATGTTTGTTAATTATAAGCATTGTTAGGAAATAAGTTTACACGACCTCACTGAAACTGACAATAGGAGCGGGTAACAATGAGCGAGGGGGTGAGTTGTTTATCAATTAGGAGAGACAAACAAATGACGTCAGATTAGCGCGCCTTTCTTTAGAAATGGAGGGAATATCTTCCCTAGAGCATATGTGTTCATAATTTTGATTGGATATAAAAATAGACGCTAATGTTGGCGCGTTTTATTAACTAATAGCATCTCTATTATAATGTTTAGGCATATCAGGGTAAGGGAGTATAAAAAGCTAACGCCAGAGACGGGTAACGCGCAGTTCTACATAATCATTCACAAGTTACACGTCGCTCAGTCCAACAGAATCATTCGCGGGTTACACGTCACACAGTTCTACAGAATAATTCACAAGGCAAACGTCGCACAGTTCAACAGAATCATCCACGGGTTATACGTCGCGCAGTTCTACAGAATCTCTCGCGTCGTAAAGTTAGTTACAAAATGTGAAATACTAGAATTAATAATGTGCGGCAAATAAGTGATTATAGCTACATTCGAAAATATAACAGTTTCAGTCAGGCGTGTATCAAGAGTAAATATGTGAAATTAATTAATTGTGACGGAAATAAAAGTGTAAAAACAAATTCTTTTATCAGTGTTATCTTTTAGTAACAACTCCTTTCCGTTTACACATCCTGTTCAAGAGATTTGCTCGACCGAGTAATAATAGCTAGCCGGAGGACAAAGAATTCAATATTCTAACTAGTAATACAATAACAGGCGCTCAGCAATAAGATAACACGAAGTTACCGCGACATCTTTTATTCATTATTTGGCAATGTTCAGCTTTAGTTCAGTTCTGTGGACATGTTCTTTCTTGCATCTTAATCTTTGAATGAAAATTATTATTGGTACATGATAATATCCATATTATTTTAGGTAGGTATTGTTCGTTAAGTGGAAGGTGGCAGTGAAAAGAAAGATTAGTTTCACTAGTTGTGTTATGTGGGGGAATGTTACAGCTACAAGTATTTTATTTCGGATTATTTTTCATACGCGAAGTTACTACGTGTAAGTTATCATTTTATAATCCAACTGACTGCCATGATCTTCCTCTTCCAGCAGCATCAGTATAAATTCAATTTCTATAGTTACGAGAAACTGGAAAATAGCTTTATGCTAGCCAACTGTTTTAGCAGATTGGAAATTATCATAAAGTAATTCTCGGAACGAAAACGTATCGCTGTACGATCCTACAGCTCTCAAAAGTGTTCATTTTCTAATCTTAACCTAAAAAAATTAGGCAAATGAATTCGTAAACCATGCAAATAAAAACAAGATTTATCACTATTTGAACCTAAAATTCTTAAATCAATAATTGTTAGTTTTTGTTACAATACGAAATTACACAACATTTATTTCCCATTAAAATTCGTCTCTAAAAACTTTTGTTGGGAGCATCATTTACGAATGCTATCACACGGAACATTGCCTATTCAAGCGTAATCCGCAACATTTATATTTTACGCTAAAACGAATAAATAAACATTTGATAATTAAAATTACAAGCTTCTACCATGCTTTTCCTCTTTGGCAGCCTTAAAATGGCGTCCATGTGAATCTGTAGTGCAACAAAAGCGTTAGCATGTGTGGCAGTAATTTGTATCACAATAATGTAAATGAATGTGATAGTAGTGTAAATAAGCATTATTGTATGACATTGATTTGAGATGTTTGTTAATTAAGTGCATTGTTAGGAAATAAGTTTACACGACCTCACTGAAACTGACAATAGGAGCGGATAACAATGTGCGAGGGGGTGAGTTGAATATTAATTAGAAGAGACAAACAAATGACGTCAGATTGGCGCGCTTTTCTTAGAAATAGCGGGAATATTTTCCCTAGAGCATATGTTTTCGTAATTTTTGATAGGATATAAAAATAGACGCTAATGTTGGCGCGTTTTATTAACCAATAGCAGCTCGGTTATAATCTTTAGGCATTTAGGATGTGGGAGTATAAAAAGCTAAAGTCAGAGGCAGATTTCGTCAGTCCAACAGAAACATTTGTGCATTACACGTCGCAAAGTCCAACAGAAGCATTCGTGTGTAATACGTTCATCAGTTCAACATAAGTATTCGTGAGTTATACGTCGCTTAGTTCAACGGAAGCATACATAAAGTACACGTTACGCAATTCTACAGAATCTCTCGCGTCTTATAGTTTGTGATAAATGTGAAACACGCGAATTAATAATGTGCAGTAAATAAGTGATATTAGAAAATATAACAGTTTCAGTTTGGCGTGTATCAAGATTCAATATGTGAACTTAATTAATTGTGACGGTAATAAAAGTGTAAAAACAAATTCTTTTATCAGTGTTATCTTTGAGTAACAAATCCTTTCCGTTTACACACCTTGTTTAAGAGATTTGCTCGACCGAGAAATAATAGCTAGCCGGAGGACAATGAACCCAACATTCAAAATATTAAAACAATAACAGGCGTTCAGAAATAAGATAACACGAAGTGACCGCGACAAATTGGCTCCCATACGTTGTGCATATAAACATGAAGCATCTTCCAACTACAACTACCTAAAAATATTCCACTTCAAATTCGCTACCACAACGTGGGGGTAACATATAATACCACTACAAATTGGCGCACAAACGTGGGGCTAACAAACTAACAATTATCTACTACACATGAGGGTCTCGGAGCAATGCTTGAAGAAGATCGTTGGACATCTTATGAATTTATTCGGGCGACATTGGCCATTGGTATGAGTCAAATCCAAAACATTTTACGTCAAAGACGTGAGGAAACTTTAGTGTCGATGGTTTCCACATAAACTGACTCCCAATCAAGAATAACAACGCATTGATTGGTACAGAAAACCTCTGCAAAAATTCCAAAGCGGCACTTCTAGTTTGGTTTGGAATATCGTTACTGTTGACGAATCGTGGATTTATTGCTATGATCTTGAAAATAAAAATCAATCGGCTCAATGGGTCTTTCGAACAGAACCTAAGCCTACAAAAGTCCTACGAATTCGCAGTGTTGGTAAGAAGTTGATTACTATACCCCCCCCTAAAACGGGCCATGTTGCTACTATATCATTAGAAGATTGACGTACCGTTACTTCCGATTGGAACACAAATGTCTGTTTACCACATGTTTGAAAAAGTTCGTGAAAAACGCCCAAAAGGAAAAATAATGTTACATAATGACAGCGCAAATCGCATACAGCAAAACTAACATCTGAGTATCTGGATGTCCTAAAGGTTAGCACCATGGACCCTCCACCATACAGCCCTGGCTTAGCGCCTTGTGATTTCTTTTTGTTTCCAAAGATTAAAGATAAAATGCGTGGAATCACTTTTTCGTCATCAGATGAAGCAGTGAAACATTATAGAAACCTGGTTTCTGAAGTGCCTTAGAAAGAGTGGCATCATTGCTTTTCGGACTAGTTTCATCGAATGCAAAAAGTATTGATGTTAAAGGGGAATATTTTGAAAAACAATCAAATCATTTAAATTTCTAAAACTAATCCTTGTCTGATTTTTCCAAAAATATTCTGTGTCGCCCTCGTAGCACCCGCCTTTTATACTTTCTCTCTTAACTATAGTAATTAGGGTAAGTATTATATTCCACTCAAACATTTTTTATCACGATTTCATCGAAAATACGTTTTTGAGGTACCCTGATCCCAAGCATTTGAAGCATTTTTAGAAAAACATCATGTGTGTGTGTGCGCGCGCGCATACGAAATGAAATATAGGCAATACACCTTACTTTCTATGTTACCCAACTAAACTTTCACCTTTGGTGAATCCCTTACTCCAAAATTTGGTTTGTTTGGCATTACATAAAGTAAGGTTGTTTTTTTTTTAACAGAGCAAAACACTTTTTGGATATATTGCAATTGTTTTTTGAGCTACAACTTGTTGCCGATGGGATTCTGGACACTGTTGTATTCCAACAACACGTGGCACCACCATATTTTGCAACGGTTGTCCGTGACTTTGTGCCTGAAACATTTTGGTAGGTGGGAAGCTAGAGGTTTAGTCAGATTTTGGGCTCCTCGTTCACTTAACCTCACATCGTTCAGTGGCGTAGCTACGGAGGGGTTTTAGAGGTTGGAAATCATCCCTTTACAAAAATAGGGAGGGTTATTTTTTCTAGCGTTATCTAGCAAAAATAACACATTCGCGGGAACGAGATACTTCATAATCTATCACTAGTAGCGCTATATGTATGCAATACCTGCAAAGGTGACACTAACAGCATGTGCACTTAGATGGCGTGGGTACATGTTTCAGTTCCGGTTCTAAATTTGAGCGCAACATCTCGCAGTTTAGAACATAAGAAACCCTGCTTTGTAGTGAAATAAGATGGCCTACAACAGTAATATAAAATACTTCACAGTGGTCATTCGCCGCTTAGAATACGCAAAACGTAACCTAATTTTATTTCCAATTGCTGCATCTTAATCTCTGAATAAATACAAAATCGATTGTTTAATTATTTCAACTCAGAAGTAATTCGTATTTATAATTTGAATTGATACAAGTTGTTTAAAAAATTCATATTATACATAACACCGCCTAATACTTTTCTGCCTACATAGTCTACAACGTGAAGATATACATCGGTCATCTGAAGGAGCGGATTGGAACTGCAGTTATGAAGATTGTACCTTCTTGGATAAGGGTTTGTACGTTGGCATAAAAGGAAGGTATGTCAAATTGTACTAATTTTTAATATTTCCATCTACTGGACCATAAATAGTACACAGAGAATGTTTAAATACGTATATAGCAAAATGGATAGTAATTTTGTAAACTCCACCCAAAAATTTAATTTTGAGATGTTTCCGGAAATACACTTTTGAAATCCACTAGCTAAGAAAAGATGTTTAGTAAAGGGCGCACCCGCGTTCCCTTGCGTGTGTGCGTACGTGTGTGTGTGACAAAAACGAAAAGTCAGATATGCTTTATACCAAATTTCGTACTATACTGAGATACTATTTAAGGATACTAAATTTTCGTAGCATTACCCACATCCGAGATATTCCTGAATTTTCTAGTATTTTAAGGCATACACTTTCAAGGGTTGTTCTTTTGTTTCTTCTTAACTCATGCACAATGTGGGTATACTAAAGCAAGCAAACACAAAAAGGTTGACTGTTTTATCAGCCTTCTTTGTGTGTTTGCTACAAGGTGTATAATGAAACCACTTCTACCGGTATTCTTTATGATTAACAGTACGTAAATGGAAAAAAAAAACAAGCTTTGGTATAAATCACTTGTAGTATTGGTATGAAGATACAATGTGGTACTTATAGTGGATGGAGAAAGTCGTGTGATTGTAACATACACGTTTTTTTCCGCTAATAATACAATAACTTATACTACTAGGGGTGTAGACGAAAATCTATTTAAATATTGGTGGTGGTGGTGGTGGTGTAGCTAGGCCGGTCCCAGCTCACTACGTGCTAATATATGTTTTAACATCCACCCCCTTTTGGTTTTACCGACAAAAGAAGCCTCCCCCTTTAAGTGTTAGCTGCCATATTTGATTGGCAAGGGTGAAAATGGTTCTAAGTCATGTTATCAATGTGATAATGATCAAACAGTGGTGAATTATCACGCATCGTTGATTTCAAAAGTCGTCGCTTTCACCGACAAAGGAAGTTCATCCTCTAGGGGTGAAAGAGTTATCTTTACATCAAGGGAACTCTCACCAAGCCAGATAGAAGTTCTACTAGAACGAAGCTCACCAATAATCGTAGCCTTCACCTACCCATATTTATACACAAATGTAAATTATTGAGCATTTGATTATCGGGTTAATTGTGTAAATCGAACTATGGCACGCAACTTCAATGTCGGCACATTTAATATATAAATAACACACGAAAATTCAATGATTAAACATTTGATTATCAAGTTAATTATGCATATCAATCTACGGCACACTGCTTTCAATGGCGGTAATCTTGAAACACCGACAGAGACACGCGATAGTAACAGTATGTTAGGAAATGGGTAGGGGTAACGATAAAATGAATCTGATGACATCAATGGATTAAGGAGGAAAATCAATTGAAATTGATTTCCATATTATTATACAAAAACTAATTATTAAACATTTGGTTAACAACTTAATTATATTAATCAATCTACGGCTAGCGACGTTCAACTGCGGTTATTTTCAAAGACCGACAGAGTCCGCTAACAATAATCCGTTAGCCTAAGGAGAGGTACCGTCTTTCACTCCTAGAGCATGAAGTTCCCTTGTCGGTGAAAGCGGGGGCTTCGATACACAAGGTACAACAAAATAAATTAACTTTACTAATCATATAAAATTAATTTCCGTAAGACGAAGATTATTAATTAAAGTAGCGTATATAGAGGGATTCTGGCGCAGTTTTTGCGTTTATATGGGAAAGGATAGGGAAAACGAGGATATATGCGGCGGTTCACGGAGGAAAGTAGCATATATAGAGGGATTCTGGCGCAGTTTTTTGCGTTTATATGGGAAAGGATAGGGAAAACGAGGATATATGCGGCGGTTCACGGAGGAAAATGCGTTTATATGGGGAAGATAGGGACTACGGGGATCGATGCTAGGCTAGATAGAGGTTGAAGAAGTGAGGGTGCGCTTTATATGAGAGAGGCGGAGGAATACGTGGAGAAGTTCTAGACTAGACAGAGTTTGAGAAGTGGAATATGCGTTTATATGGGAAAGATAGGGAAAACGTGAACAGATGTTAGGATAGACAGATGCTGAAGCAGGGGGAATACGGACATATATACAGGAGAGATAGGGAATACGAGGAGAGGTACTAGACTATTCAGGGCTTGAAGGGAAGAGTATGGCTTTTTTATATGAAGGGACGAGGAAAACGAGGGTATATGCTAGGTTGAGAGAACCTTCAAGGAGGAAAAATGCGTTTATATGGAGAAGATAGGGAAAAGGAGGAGAGTTCCGAGGTAGAGCAGGGACTTCAGGAGGGAGGGATATGCTTTATACGACAGAGATAGGGCATACGAGGAGAGGTGCTAGTGTAGACAGAGGTTAAGGACTAGGGTATACGCTTATATGAGGAATGTATGGAAAACGGGGGCAGAGGGTACGATAGACAGAAGCTGGGCCACTTTTGCGTTTATGTGGGAAAGGATAGGGAAAACGAGGGTAGATGCGACGGTTCAAGGAGGAAAATGCGTTTATAGGGGAGAGATAGGGAATACCAGGGCTGATGCTAGGCTAGTCAGATGCTAAAGGAGGGAGGGATACGCTTTATACGAGAGAGATAGGGAATACAAGGAAAGATGCTATACTAAACACGACTTGAAGGGTAGAATATGGCGTTTTATATGAGCGAGATAGCAAACCGAGAAGAGGTATTAGGCTAGGAGATTTGAATGATAGAGTAGGCGTTTATATGCGAGAGATAAGGAATACGAGGGTCGATGCTAGGCTAGACAGGGTTTAAGTAGGGGAATGCGCCTTATATGAGAGAGGTAGGGGAATATGAGGAGAAGTGCTAGGCTAGACAGGGTTTGAGGTGTGGAGTATGACTTTTATGGGAAAGATAGGGAAAACGTGAACAGATAATAGGCTAGACAGATAATGAAGGAGGGGGATGTAAGTTTATACGGGAGAGATGCTAGATGATACGAGGAGAGGTGCTAGACTAGACAGATGCTGAAGGAGGAGGGGATACGCTTTATACGGAAGAGATAGGGAATACGAGGAGAGGCACTAGACCATACAGGACTTGAAGGGTAGAATATGGCGTTTTTATATGGGAGAGCTAGCAAACCGAGGAGAGGTATTAGATAGGAAGGTTTGAATGACAGAGTATGCGTTTATATGGAGAGACGAGGAAAACGAAGCTAGGTGCTAGGTTTAGAGGAGTCTTCAAGGAGGAAAGTGCGTTTATAGGGGGGAAGATAGGGAATACGAGGAGAGGTGTTAGTCTAGAGAGGGGTTGAGGAGTAGAGTATACGTTCATATGGGAGAAATATGGAAAACGGGAGTGGTACAAGGATAACCAGGGGTTGAAGGAGGAGGAATGTAGGTTTATACGGTAATATAGAGAGTAATTAGATTATAAAACATTTCTCATCCAACGTTACAACACTTTTATATACTTTTTTCTAAACCTTACAAACTTTTTATGTTAAACAGTAGTGCGCGAGACGGAGAGGGACAAACTGTATATCGGTTTACAGTGAAGTATCCGTCCTAACCTATCCCCACCTTGTATGCTCTGGATCTTCTCATTGTCTATTCATTCCTATCATCATCTAACATAATCACGTAACAAGATGTAACCAACAAACGTAACCACGTAACAAGACGTAACATAACAGCATGACAAGACGTCACACCAAGTTACATAAGCACGTGTCCTCGTAACATCACGTGACATCTCGTAACCAGAAACGTCACACGACGTAACAACACGCACCAACCCATTGCTAAGGCAATCTAAACTAATTCATCCTTCATAACTTAGACAATAAGTACGAGGGCCTAGCCTAGATTAACCTGACCAATCCCAAACGTTCCTCTCATCATATATTCTACTCAGTCATCGACTAACCTAATCTGGCTAACCAAAAATAACCTCAACTTTCTTTTAGTGAAATTGCAATGTTTTATTCAGGTTTTATTATTCGTGACTTTTAATTGAAAAGTTTACGTCAACATACCTTTATTTTAGTTCGTTGTAGGTGTCTCTCCCCTTTTTATATAGGCTTGAGACTAGAAGCAGGATTGTTCCTGATGGCAGGGTTACCACCTTCCCTTCCATCTTCTTCTTTCTTCATCAGTCATCAGCTAGTTGCATATACACCACACGGATAACCTTCACTTTTTAAGATTGTAGACTCACGAGAAAATCTTCATCTTCGACTTACATTCTTTTAAACGCTGTTTGTAATGCTGTAATGTCCATACGCATATGTCGTTTTTCCATCCTCAGCAATAACTCTTTTATCATCAAACGGAGTCAATGTGATTTTATTCACTTGCACTGTGGCAAGACAATGCTTCCGAGACAGGATCAGATTCATGGGTGTTCTGATGATTTCTCCGGTTTTAAGACAGTCAGCATAACTCTCAAATGTAATGTACTGATTAATAGCACTACGTTTAATGGCTTTAATCTTTTTTATCATTGAGCCATGGATATCTAGCGCATACATCTTAGGTCGTAGCCGGACAAAGCGCTGGATGATTTTACCATTAGCCTCATCTTTAAATTGTCCCAACACCTTCTTGTTTAGAGCTGAATAGCATATATGGTTGACAGGGTAATCAGCTGTAACTAGGTGTTCGAGAAAACGTAGCTTGTCCTGGTACACATCTTCAGTCATCACACGATGAATGAACGAATCAGTATCCATATACATCAGCTTCAGGTTTTCAGATCCATAATATGGCAGCAACACATCATAATGATAGTGGTACATTAATGTCTTGGAGATGTCCAATACACTCATTCCAATGCATATACGCTTGTTGAATACGATCTGACGAGAGGTCATATGCACAGCAGCTAGATTGCGGCATATATTGTTCGATCGATAAACGTATGCTTTGCAATTAACTTTTCCAGAGTCTTCTCGTTTGTCACCAACCATATATCCACACGATTACGAAGGTTTTCTACATAGCGTTGTTAAACAGTTTGTAGAGATCCTTCTCAAAATCATTTGCAGCCTTTTGTCGTAGTCTGTTGTTAAATTCCACATACGGTTTTAACCACTGTGACTGTCGGAATTGTAGCACACGATGGACTTTTGTTAGTCGTAGTCCATGACTAAGAGCTTGCTTCAAAGTCATGTAATGTACTACATACTTCTTTCGCGATCCAAGGTGAGGAATTAGCTTCTTTGTAGTCGAATCCTTTGATTTCAGACACTCAGGCAGGAATGGTAAATCATTATGCAGATCATGGAGTTCAGCAGGATACTCGAAATCGACTTCTAATATGTATCCATGAGGATCAACTTCTTCTAGTCTTTCTAAGTCGATTTTTTCAAATGATATCCACTCAAATCCACCAAAAGGAAGGGCGTGACACATTGCCCAACCATATTGATTATTAGCGTCCTCGTATGTGATGAATTGGGTTGGTCTCGATGGATCAAACTTGTCCATGTAAGTGTTATTAGCCTCTGCATACCGATGTGAAACTTGGCATAAACCTCCTCTTATGCCGGATTCCACCATGAGTAGCTGGTCATAATCTTGCAACAGTTCCAGTTCGATTCCAGTATACAGAAACATGGCGTCCCATGTAAGTCCTGGAGAGGTAAAATAATGTGCTGGATCAACTTTGTGCGTTTTGAGAGTTTGCTCTCTGAATGTCTCAAAGACATCAGCTAGAAGAAGAACATCCGAGGTTAAGTAGAGGTCACTGTATTCTCCCAGGTTTCTCACATTGAACAGTCTCCATACATTTCTAGCATGTTCGTAGTCAACATCACTAATTTCTTCTTCATTCAGTTTATTGTAGAAGTAGTTCTTAGGAGGCAGGCAGGTTTGTTCAAGACGTCCCATGAAGTGACGTAATCTTAGGGAAATACACCCTTACGTGTCATCAACTTCAACTTGTCTTCTCCGAAGTACTTCAATGTTTCAGGGTACGATGTTAGATTTTTTACCAGTTTATCCAAGCTTGTACTCAGGAACCGAAAACTATCCACAAACCGAAGCTTTATATCTCCTACATACTTGAAGAATGATATATAGCTTTCTTCAGAGCTAGGAATTACCTCCACACGTTCACTTGTACATCCCAACTCCTTAACAATGAAATGAGAGTCATATCCGCTAAGGTTATGTATAAAGACAGGGATATATTTAGGCGTTTTACAGGCTAAATTGCATTCATTATGAAGACCTCCTCGGTATTCACCGCTGATGTGATCATGATCGCGTACTTTATAGTTCTCTTCAGTAAAGGTTTTTCCACACAAGTAGCATACTGTAGAGGCGATGAAATCCATCTGTTGTTGATCTGTAAGTTTCAGAGGCATGGCGGATTTGTATATATTATTACTTTCCTTTGCAAGGAACGACAGGTATTCCATAAACTTCTGAGCAGCATCAACACCACGATATACATAGGGATGCTTAGGAAGACCAGTTTCCAGATGTTCAACGTTGGTTGAGGGTTTAACGTAAACGCAGAAACTCATGGGAACATGCTGCTTATAAGGGGATGTATATGAAGTTTCAGGATCGGGTATGCATGTATGACATGGAGCGAGAATGCTTTCAAAGTCTGCATAGATGACGTAAGGTAGTTTCAACATCCTTTCAAAATTTTTAAACTGTACAATTGATTTCTCCTTTGTAGGCATAACTACCCTTGCAACACCATGCTGATTACAGATGGTGGCATGTTCTTGTAGATTTTCCAGTCCACTTTGTCCATATCGATCATCAAAATGTGTAAAACAACGCTTACAGGTATAAACACGTTCCTTACATTTGGTTTTCTGACGTCGAATAAGTTTTTCAAAATTCTTTATATAAACGTAGTGATGTCTCCCACTACTGTCACTCAATAGTAGGAGGTCACGGTGGTCAGGTAGTTCAGTCTCAGCGACCTTTATCGGATACACTTCATGCTTCTCATCCAGGCCGAAGACGTTTATAGACATCCTGTTAAGCTTCTCAAATTTAAGTATTTGAGAAAGTGGCGTAGGGTAGGAAACACAGCTGAAGTCGTATTTATTTTGAAGTTGTTTGTATTTGCTCACCCGTTGTGCATCCTTCTCAACGAACTAGGCTAATACAGAATACATAAAGCATAGCTCATCAGTTAAATTCAGGATGTTAATGCATGCTTTTCTTGCTTCAACAGATGGCGGTAGGGGTATGTAGCTACTTCCTCGTAGCGGATTGTACTTGTTGATACGAAGTCGAACTCCTTCCACAGCAAGCAAAGCCCAGTTGCTACCCTTAAGTTGTGATTCCTCCATTTCAGTAACCATCTTCTTCATTTTCGTTTCCAACATAGAGTCCAGATCCGTTTCTAGGAAAACAGCTTGATTCCCTTTTTCCCTTTATGGGTCACCTTTTTCCCCTTTGTGGGTCACCTTTTTCCCTTTGTTGGTCACCCTTTTCCCTAAGTGGGACACCTTTGTCCCTGAGCGGGTCACCTTTTCCCCTGAGCGAGTCACCTTTTCCCTGAATGGGTTACGTGATGGAGATGTCTAGAATTAGCGTTCTAACATTGCCTGGAAACAGTTTTCCATGAAGTTCGCGTCTAAAGTCGCTTTCAAAGTCTAGCACCTCCCCTCCTATTCCCTATCTCTCCTGTATATAAGTCCATATTCCTACTCCTTCACTATCTGTCTAGCCTACCGGCTCTGCTCGTTTTCCTATACCTCTCATATAAAGCATACTCTATTCCTCGACCTCTGTCTAGCCTAACCCTCACCTCGTTTTCCTATACCTCTCATATAAACCATACTCTACTCCTCGAGCTCTGTCTAGCCTAAAACTTCTCCTCCTGTTCCTATACTTCTCATACATACAAACGCATTCTCTACTCTCAACCACTGTCTAGTCTAGCACTTTCCCCGTATCCCCTACCTCTCATAAAGCGTATTCCCTCCTTCCCCTGTCTAGCTGAGTATCTCTTTGGTTTCCTATCTAACCTATATAAAGGACATTCTACCTTTAACACCTGTCTATTCTAGCATAGGATCTCTCTCCGTTTTCTCGTCTCTCCTTATAAACGCATACTCAAACTCTCCCAACCTAATACCTCTCCTCGTTTTGCTATACCTCTCATTTAACCATACTCTACTCCTCAACCTCTGCCTGGCCTAACACCCCTCCTCCTGTTCCTATACCCCTCAAACATATAAACGCATACTCTACTCTAAACCTCTGTCTGGCCTAGCACTTCTCCCCGTATCCCCTACGTCTCATAAAGCGCATTCCCTCCTACCCCTTTCTAGCTGAGTATCCCGCCTTGGTTTCCTATCTAACCTATATAAAACACATTCTACCTTTAACACCCGTCTATCCTAGCATAGGATCTCTCACCGTTTTCTCGTCTCTCCTTATAAACACATACTCAAACTCTCCTAGCCTAATACCGTTCCTCCATTTGCTATTTCTGCCATATAAAAGGTTTATTCTAGCCTTCAAGCCCGGTCTAATCTAACAGCTCTCCTCGTTTTCCCTATCTTTCCCCTATAAACGCATACTCTACTCAACCTCTGTCTAGCCTAGCACTTCTCCTCGTATTCCCTACTTCCCCCATATAAAAGACATACTCTACTCCTAGACCTCTGTCTAGCCTATCACCTCTCCACTATCTCTTCCATATAAACGCACTTGCCTCCTTCAACCCTGTCTAGCCTAGTATCGGTCGTCGTATTCCCTATCTCTCCCATATAAACCCATTTTCCTGCTTGAACCCCCGTACCTACCCTCGTTTTCCCTATCCTTTCCCATATATGCCCAAAAAAGTGGCCCAGCTCTCTCTATATTTACCTACTAATATCTTTAATATATGGTATTTTAATCAAAATCGTTAGCCATTTTTGGAGAATCAAAGATTTCGAAAAATCTTCCATGTAAAGGGTATTTTGGTATGCGGGATTTTCTTCAAAGTCTTCGTATCGATCTTTGGAAGGTACTGAACCAAAATACTAAGTTTGGTGTTTATTCGACTTTTCGTTTTTGAGTGATGCTGTTCACACACACACACACACACACACACACACACACAGACACACGGGCCTTTTTCTAAAAATGCTTTTTAGGAGGCCTCAAAACATGTATTTCCGGTGAAATCTCGGTATCGAATTTTTGGGTGGAATGCAATACTTTCTCTACCTACTATGTACGTGAAAGAGAAAGTAAAAATCTGATGTTACATTCACATGACTTTCTCTGCCCATTCTTCAACAAGCAATTATTGCAAAAGTTTAATCCTTTATTTTTTTGTTTATTTTGAAACCTTCTTACACAAATGTGAGCTGCCAAAAACAAAGAATACCATTTAACACCTATTAATCGATATAAACATTTCCAGAAATGGTTTTATTACATATTTCCTTGTAGATGCAAGGGGATTAGGTAAATACAGTAGGCTTAAGCGATAGGTAGTAAAATCTTTTGAAAGCGGATCACAACGTGATGGCTTTGAAATTCCGCTCTCCTAGCATGAGCTCGAGGAAAAAAGAATACTATTTTCCTGTTGATAAAAGTATAAATATTTGAAAATTCAAACCAATAAAAGAATATCTGAAAATGGTTAACGCCACAAAAAATGTTATTTGGCATAAACTGTGTGCTTTAACCAGACCTTTACTATTGTGTAGTAAGGCATTTTCTATCTCTTACGGCTTACTGATTATACAGAAGTCGTTCAGAATAAACAGGACTGCACAGGCAATTCCCAAAAAATTCAAGATATACATTTTGTCATGAAAATAGATTTCACATATGGTATTTTAATCAAAACCGTTGGAGCCATTTTCGAGAAAATAAAATGTTTTAAAAAGTGTTCCATATAATGGGTAGTTTGGGGTGGGGGATTTTCTTCAATATCTTCGTGTCGCATTGTAGTAAGGTGCTGAACTTAAATACCACTTTTTGTTTTTGAGTTAGGCTGTTCACAGACACACACACACACACACACACACATGGATATTTTTCTAAAAATGCTTTTCATGAGTTCAGGGGGTTTCAAAACATGCATTTATGGTGAAATCTCGACATCAAATATTTGGGTGGAATATAAAAGTACTTACGTAGTAGAGAAAGTAAAAACAATAGCTGAGGCAGTATTTTTAACACTTAAATGATTTCAGT
Organism: Deroplatys truncata; assembly: GCA_030765065.1. Classification (NCBI taxonomy): domain Eukaryota; kingdom Metazoa; phylum Arthropoda; class Insecta; order Mantodea; family Mantidae; genus Deroplatys; species Deroplatys truncata. Next base: position 19,128,814 of record CM060976.1, read on the forward strand.
CAAATTATATAATATAAAATTCAATAACAGCCCGCCTTAAAGAAATATGTGTATGTAACACTATATAAATGATGTAGCAGTCATTCTATTAATGTTTATATTATTATGTACATGTTCAATAATGTTATGTGAATGTATTACGTAATTTAATAATGTAGGAGCTGTGAGAATAATAGGCTAAAAGTTGCTAACAATGAGGTAACAATCAGGTAACCTTGAGGCAATAATGAACTAGAAAGTTTAAATACTACTAGTAATTCTTGGAGCAACAATAATGTAATTTTTGAGACAGTTTATAAAATAACCAATCAACAACAGAAAAAAGCTTAAGTTAAATAAAAGTATTCTATTGGAGAGACATTAGCCAATCATAAACTGAAATGGAGCAAAATTTACAAATTCAGAAGTCAGTTGCTAGCAGACAGCGTTCCTAACCGGACGCGAGACGCATCCTCGAGAAGTTTAATACGTATTCAGTGTGAGACAAAAAAATAGTTTACGTGTTAAAAAGTACAAGTAATTAATAAATAATCTCACAGCTCTCTATATCAGTGAAGTGTTATTTAAATCGTGTCAAGAATTAATAAAAGGAGTGAAGTAAAATTTTTAATCTGTGTAAGCCTACATTCTTCGGAGCATCACGCCCTGTTAAGAAATTCACGTCTCTAAAATTAATACTGACGCATCCGAGGCAAACATAAATATATAATATTTAAAGAAACAGTCAAATTACAAAGTTAATATTTTTAAACTTGGGGCGAAGGCTACCGGAAACGTTTTATCATACGTGCGGTTGCAACTACTTCAAGTTCGGCTCCCCAACAGTCGAAATACAATACAACTCCTCCTAAAATAAACAACCTTACTTCTTAGCGACTTCCCAGTTGAGAAAGTACAAGTATCTGAAAATTCAAACCAATAGCAAGAAAAATCTCGGAAATTGTTAACTCAAAAATAATAGATTATGATACAAGTGTTAAAAGCAGGGTTTTATTTTGCAAGTAGGAATGTTTGCGAACCGAAGGCCTATTCTTTCTGCTGCTTCTGTAATTCCACGTGGCTCTTCCATTTCAGTTTCTTCTGAATCCATAATTGCCGCCATTTAATCTTTATGTAGGCTTATACTGGATAAAAAAATAACGCTTTAGGTCAAAGGAAGGACAAGGCTGCCAATCTAAGGTATAGGTTAACTCTACAACGAATTATGACAAATTTAAGTATGACGATTTGTATTGTGAACAGATAATGCGAGTGCCATGAGAAATTAATCATGTAAAAAGACATAATGAAAATAAAATCTAATCAAACCAAACATGTATAAACACAAAGGGTAAATGCCATGTGATTGGACTGGAAACCAAGCTCGGTGACAATGGATTGGTATAAAAATGTTATCGGATTAGTGCGATAATGTAAAGCTTTTAATTTGTGTGCACTAGATTATAAATTTTACTTTTAGGCCATGTTGTCTGAAAAAGTTATATGACATAAATTGTGTGCAATAACGAGACCTACATTTTGTGTAATAAAGTTTTCCCTAACTTTTACGGTTTACCAACTAATCAAAAGTCATTCAGAATGAAGGGGACTACACACAGCCTATTCCCAGAAAATTCAAAATATGCATTTCGTTTGCCATGTAAATATCTTAAATAAGTATTACTTTAATCAAAATATTGGAGCCATTCTATAAAAATAAAAAAATATTGAAAAAAATCCAGTAAATGATTTTTAGGGTGAGAAATTTTCTTGAAAATCGTTTTCACACCTTTGGAAGATACTGAACTTAAATACCAAGTTTAGTATTTATCGGACTTTCCGTTTTTGAGTTATGCTCTTCACAGACCACACATTTTCTAAACATGCTTTATTGGGGTTCAGGGGCCCCAAAACAAGCATTATCGATGAAATCTCAACATAGAAGTTTTGGGTAGAATACAATACTGCCACTACTTTAAGTACACAGAAGAAAGTAAAAATTAAAGTGAGCCTATGCTAGATAAATAGAATACCAAACTACTGTAACCAATTATAATTGCGATTAATTGTTCTTTCAAAAATCAAAAGAAAATAGAAACAAACTCCGAAGAGAAAACAAAAATCAGGTCATCTAACGTTATTTCTGTCACAGTTCAATAGTTGATATTTAGCTTACGCTTAAATTATGTTACGGTCTCTGATTTGAATAATAAAAGAATTCGAATTCTAAATTCGGAGAATTGATACGCTACGATGAATAATAACAAACAGAGGTGTGTCCAATGATGAGGAATAGTTAGTAGGGTGTTCCGGGTTCGAGGTTGTGGCAAACAAATCGAGAAGCGATATATTGAGGTATTTATATATGGATGACCTTACAGTGCAAAATTCTTCTATTATTCCCAAGAAGCTATGGTAACCGTTCACGTAGATGTCTTGTATGAGAAATTTCCTCGCGCTCTTACACAAATCGCATGCACGTATTATGGTTGCGTTGATCTGCTCATGTCTGGATTGGAAAGCTGTTTTTAAGGTTAAGAGTTTGGTCATTTGTAGTGTGGGTTAATTAATTATTTAGCAAAAATGGTTTATTATCTTTAATTAGTCACGAACTATCTTAAACATGTATTACTTTAACCAAAATCTCTAACAAACAAACAAAGATTAAATATTTTCCAAGTAAAGGGTAGTCTATGGTGGAGAAACTTCTTTAAAATGTTCGTTTTTGGAGAATGCTGAACTTAGGTACCAAATTTCCCATTTATTCGAGCATTCGTTATTAGTTATGCTGCTGTTTATAGGCCCGCGAGCTCCCCCGCCCAATACACACACTTACACACACAAAGATATTGTTTTATAAAATGCGATTTATTTCGATCGATTCAAGGATCTCAAACCTTGTATTTTGGTCGAAATCTCGATTTGGAATTTTTGGGTGGAAAGCAATAAGTTCTCTAACAGCTAAGTGGCAAAATTGAAATTGAGATTCATTTATGGACGCTCTTTAACTACTATGGTTCTTAGCGTCCCATTCTATATTGGGCGTGAAAGACCGGTAATTTTGCTCAGAGGCCTCTTTATCGGGCTTGAGGTTCTTTTACATGCCGTAAATCTACGATACGGGACCATCGGCTTTACTTCCCTTCCGAAGGAAGCCATGCTAAGGATTTTTACGCCTGAAATAATCCATCGCCCTCTGCCGGGTTTGAACCCGCGACCTTGGGAACTAGAGGCTAGCACGGTACCACTAGTCCACGGAGGACGACGCTAAGTGGCAGAGAGAGTAAAAAGAGCTTATGAAATATAGAGATCAAAAGAATAACCGGACGATTTTGTAGTGTGTGTGAAGATGATAAATATTGTAATGCAAAGTTTAATCACAAAAATGGTTATAAAGTTGGAATATCCAGTGCTTATGCATATTAATGCTCTTTACTGCTGCTACTACTATTACTACCACTACTGCTACTGCGACTACTAGGTACTACTTCTACTACTATTACAACTACTTCTACTACTGCAACTAGTGTTACTACTGCCGCCACTACTTCTACCACTACTACTGCAACTACTAGTACTGCTGCTACTACTACTGCAACTACTACTACTACTACTACTGCTGGTAATGCTACTACTTCTACTACTACTGCTATTACTTCTACTACTACCGCCAACACTTCCCTAATACTACTGCTACTACTACTGTCACTACAGCTGCTTCTACTACTACTACTACTACTACTACTACTACTACTGCTATTACTGTGCTGATGTGTCCTTATCGTGTCACTCGACAAATATTCATGGGGTAGTCCAATTCCATCCACACACGTTGGAGCATATCCCGGTCAACGCAAGTCGTCGATTGTTATCATCTTGTGACGTGGCTTGTCGGAGCGTAAATGGCATGGTTTCATTTTCAGACGCTTGCATGCAGCTCTTTCTATAACTCCACTGTGATGCAGCAAGCTCTCTGCTTGCCCGTACAGTCGATTTCCTTGGATTTCACACATAAGCTTCACGTAAGTACTCAAGTTTCGTCGGAAACAGACGGGATCCAGTGAATTCTTTTACAGAGGCATCCTGCGGCTATAAGTTTTACCAATCACGTATTGTCTTTTTATTTAGCTTCCTAATGATATCGTATATGAAATATTTTTCTACAGTGGTTAATGGACCTTGTGTGTAATTCTAGTGCGCAATATGCACTCTTCTCTGTCGCCGCCATTTATCATGCCGAGCCACTCAGCGGTCAAACAGGTGTACTGACATACTCCCATATTAAATGGAACTTGCCGAGCTTTTCTTTTCATTGGTACACTCGCTTCCATTTATGCTGTCACCGCAGCTTCAGGCGGCATTCTACTGGCCTTCACAGGTGGAGTGTGTTATCAGTTCACCTTTTCGCACATGCAGTGGCGCTTGTTTTACGTGCACAATTCTACATTATTCACATGTGGACATATATGTAGCTTTAAGCAATAACTTTACTCATCACTTATAATCACCATGTTTAAATATATAACTAAATAAAACCCTGTTTAGCACAATATCTCCACGAAAAAATATTTTAATGACAACATAATGCAAAACTGGAATACATGATACTTTTTACTCTCAAAGAGGATACATTTACTTGACTTATTGGAATCATCGGACCAACCTAAGTATACAACCAAATAAAACACGTTTTGCACAATTTCTCCATGAAAAAATATTTTTAATGACAATGTAATATAAAGCTGAAGAAAATTATATATTTATTTGACAGGAAGATGAACAGGAGGGACGCACCCCTACCTGTCCTAAATCACTTATGTGCTGGAAGACCTCTGGCTCTAAACGCAAATGTTCTCACATTTCATGACAGTGTTCCCAGAGGGCGACGAATGATTAAGTGCCTAGGTGGCTAAATCAGATATTGTCAAGAATAGAGATTGGACGGATTATTAAAATAATATCTAGTAAATGTGCCCTCTTTGAGAGTAAAACGTATAATTTACTACGATTTTACATTATACTGTCATGAAAAATACGTTTTCATGGAGAAATGGTGCAAAACAGCGTTTTATTTAGTTATATATTTAAACATTGTTATTATAAGTGATGTTGAGTGCTCAAAGTTATATATTCATATGTGAATAATCCAGAATTGTGCATGTAAAACAGGACGCCACTGCATACGCGAAAAGTTAAACAGATACCTCCTCCTTGCTATATACACCTCACCTGTGAAGGCCAGTAGAATGCCTCCCATAGATGCATAAGTAGAAAGGAGTGTATGTACTCAATTCTGTAAGCCTCTTACTTTTCATAATACATGACGATGAAATCGGGTAAATCATTTGTGCTAACCCTGTATAAGTATTGGAAAGTCCACACCCATAGCAATGAGTATCTCAATAATGGTTAAAATATTTGATATAAATTGTATGTTTTAAAGGGATCTACATTTTTGTATAGTAAGTTTGTGTCTATATCTTATATTTACAGTTACTCAGAATTATACGAATTCATTCAGAATAAAGAGGGCTTCACAGACTATTTGCAGTAAATTCCAGAAATACATTTCATGCAACATCTTAAATATATGGTATTTTAATCAAAATTGTTAAAGCCATCTTTGAGAAAATCAAAAATAACAAAACTTATTCTATGTAAAGGCTAGATCGGAAACCTGGAAATTTGTTTAAAGTATTCGTGTCTTAATCCTTGTAAGATGCTGAACTTAAATACCAATTATGGTATTTATACGATTTTTTGTTTTTGAATTCTGCTGTTCACATACTACACATACTTGTCTTTTTAGAATTTATTTACGGGACCTCAAAACATGTATTTCCGGTGAAAACTAGTTATCGAGTTTTTAAGTGGAATGCAATAGTTCCTCTATGCAGGTGCTAGAGAAAGTAAGCATGTCATTTGAATAATCCTGTCCAAGTATTGGCTCCTTCAATGAATTAATGTCACTTGTTTTGGCGAGTGTGAAAGTTTGCTTATAAACAGTGTTACACCTTGGCTTGCTGGAATGTCACCAAGAATCCCTGCAGTTCGATATAATCAAAGATATTGTTTATAGAAGCAAGTTTATATATAGTGAAAAATAAGAAGAGAAATCCATTTGAAGGCCACAACCCAGTTCCACAAGAAATTATCAGATGAAAAATATACTACAAGGTTATGTGAGCCTTAATGGCACTACTGCTTTATTAAGATGCCTTATATCTCAATCAAAAAGAATGAAAAGAAAAACAAAACGCACGTACACTTCGTTGAAGACGAAAGACTTTTTCTTAACGCAGATCTCTACCATGTGTATCGCTTCCCTGCCCTCAGTTGTCATCGATTACTAGCGCGACTGCCTTCTATTTACCAATTTCTCTATTTTACGGCCTCGGTTAATTCCATCCAGTTTCTTTGGGTCGCCTTTCTTCTTCCTTTACGCCGGTATCCATTTGCATAATTTCCAAGGTATTCTACTATTATATATTCTTCTTAGGTGCCAAAGCCATATCACTTGTTTCTTTTGCACTTCATCCATTATATATTTCTTCCACTTTCATCATGTCTTACATCTTTTTTATGTGTTTTGTGTTCCATTTCTGTTGGAGTAATTTTTGTTAATCTCCCTTTTTTACATTCCATATATATATATATATATATATATATATATATATATAGCTCTAGACAACCTGTTTATCACCAATCCCCCATCCAATATTATTATTTCTAACTTATTATTCTCCACTATCAGATATACACGATTTCCAAAATCCACAAACAGACACGTCACTATAGACTTCTTGTGGCATCCTAATCATGTAAGACCTATATTGTTTATCCTTCGTCATTAAGCACTTGGTCGTCAGCAAAATATAGTATGAATATTATAGCATCATGCACTGCAATTCCCATATTCTTACACTTCTCGTGCCAGATATATAATATTCTAGTTAGGTACCATGTGAATAATACCGGTGATAATGCACATTCCTGTCGCAACTCTTTGTTAACTGAGTACTTTTATGCATAGGTATTTGTTATCTATTTTCCCTCTTACTCTTTTACCATGATATAAGTTAATATCGAATTAAATAATCTTGGTATAATTTACGTTTCTTGTATTTGCCTCCATAAATGAGATAGCGTATGCTTTTTCCAAATCTGTCAGTACAATTTGAGTTTCCTTCTCAACTTCTAATCTTTTCTGTACTAATGTCAGTTATTTAAAATAAATAATATAGTTAGAGAATTCGAAAATCCATTCAAATTGAATGTATTGCGTAGCATCGGTCAACTCCGTGTCAGTCAGCTGAATAATTTGCGACATCAGAGAACATAGTTCGCCAGCTGAGCTCGCGGGGAAGTGTAGAACAAGTGAAGCAAAATAAAGTAAAGCCAGTTATGGAATAGCGCGACGAGGAGAATGAATGTTATACTTATCTACAAGATGTAAAACGAGCTTGGTTCTCCCCTCGCACCCCTTTTCTAGCCTTGTTACGCCGCAAAGGCATCGGTGTCATAAGCAAATGAACTGGAACATGGTCTAACGCTCAAACGTGTGAATTGCTCCGTTTCTGTTGTCATCTTAGAAGAAACCAACCAATTAAAGTAGCATTGCTTCAAGAATAAAATAAATGCTGGTGTACAGTAAAAATTCACTTAAAATGTGTTGCGAGTTAGTTAAAATGCTTTTGTAGGGGTATCAAATTTTCTCAGATTTAAAGATAGAGGACTGGACCTTTTCCCTCCAAGGCAATTAACTGGGTATTCGTGCAAACGTACACTGCAGAGCACTTAAATGTTTCACATAGGTACGCAACTTCAAAAAAGAAGCGCATGATGAAGGACAAAACAACAATTATCCAAGCATTATACTCTGAGCATTTCATTTTACGTTCTCTACCACGCACATAGTAGCTAGAGAAGGTTTGTATTCCGTTAATCCAACAAAAAGCATTTTAGAAAAAGGTTCATGTTTGTGTATGGTGTGCGTGTGTATGCGCGCGCAGTGAGCAGCATAATTCAAAAACGAAAAGTCGGATAAATATTAAACTTGGTATTTGAGTTCAGCATCATCCAAAAATGCGACACGAAGATTTTCAAGAAAATCTTCCCACCCCAACTGTCCTTCATGGAAGATTTTCGAAATGATTTTCTCAAAATGGCTTTAATATTTTGATTAAAATACAATATATTAAGAATATTTACATGGCAAATAAAATGTATATCTTAAATTTTCTGGGAATAGTCTGTAAAGTATTTTCATTCCGAAGGAATTTTGTATAATCCTGTATAAGTGGTAAACGTGAGGCGATAGACGAAAACGTACCGCACAAAAATTGTAGATCGCTTTAAAACACAACTTTTTATGGCATAAGCCATTTCCGAGATATTCGTTATTAATGCTTCGAATTGTTCAATACTTTGCCATTCCTTTGAAGCCCTGTCGATTTTCAGTTTTCTCGCGATTGCATGGAAACAGTACGAAATTTTTAGACCAGCATATAGCATCCAGTTCTTAAACATTTGACTATCGCTATTCCCTTTGTATTGTAGGGGGAAACCGTTGATCAGGTGGAAAGCGTCGTTCCTCTGATTGATGCTATCTGCTGCGGTGTTCTTGTCCTCGGCTATTGCTGCTCGCCGGCGGCTGTGTTTACCATTCCTAATCTTTACCTATATAGCTAATTCTTGGGTCTCAGGGTTATCGTAGGTGAGGCAAATTAAAATACACTGCATTTCCCTTAATAAATGTGGTTTATTATCAATTCAAATATTTATGGGCAGCTAGCTTTTCTCATTATACCAATCCTACCATTTGAATAAATCAGGAGCCTAAACTAACTGCACACGTCTTCCCACCCATATTCCCACACACGTGCATCTGTCGTCCACAGAGTAGCACTTTGTGTCGACGAGATTCTAGAAGAGAGTGAAAATCTGGGGCTTTGTTCCCCTTTATATACTTCAGCCTAGTGACCCTTACCTACGCGCCTCAAAATGTAACGACATTTCTAATTGGTCCTCAGACCGCGTTGCCTTAACATGTATGGGAATATTCTACTCCAAAGTTTTGCGCATACGCGTCCCCATGACGCGTCAGAAAGCGTATTCAATATCTCCGTCTCTATCTGTCTCTTTATATTTCTCCTTACCGCTACCGGCTCCCTGTTCATTAGCTTGGTGAAAGGTGGGCTCTACCTAGAATTATCTTTTACCTGGAATTTGCTAGCTCGCCCGTTTCTTACAATCTGCTTTGTACAATTCTTGGTTGTTAAATATTTTAACATGTTTCTTGGTGAATTATATTATTACTATGTACAATTCTTATATATATATATATATATATATATATATATATATATATATATATGTGTGTGTGTGTGTGTTATATCTCCTTTCAGTATCTACAACGAAATGTTTAAGGTAGTTGTTTATGCAAAGGTTTATCTCGATTAAAATGAAAGTAGATAGAAAATAAGCAGATTTTCAAAATCATTTTTCACTAGACCTATGTGATACGGACAGTCCTATATGCGTTAAACTGATTACATTAAATGTTCAGGGAGGAATTCGATGCCATTATATTCTTCCAGGATGCAACTTCGAAACCGGAAGCTGATTCGGAAGCAATTATTTTAGTTCCAAGTAAAAATGAATAAGAAGAAAGTTTATATGTGCCTAATAACCACGCGAATTTCTCAACCTATTACCAATAAATTTACAAGTATAGAAAATATGTATTATTTATATAAAATATTCATTCCTGGACCCTTTTTAGGATAATGATAAATATCTGCCTAGAAGTGCTTTCAAACTAGATAATGCGGATGCTGATAAACGTAGATTGCGGAGACAACACCCATCGTTTCATATAACAGTCTAATGATTACGTCATGAATACAGCAACTCCCTCCACCCACACCAATCCCCCCCCCCAAAAAAGTACCGCAGCACTTCAGACGTGTGGCTTATACCTTGAGCATTACTTTTACGGTCTGCTGTCAAATAGATAAAATTTAAAGGCATAATAGCATAATTTTAAAAAAATGAAGTAGTTTGTTGCTTCACGTATGGAAAGCCGATTTGAAGTAGGAGTTGTATTGTAGTTCTTATGTTGGGGAGCCGAACTTGAAGTAGTTGCAACCATACGTATGGTAAAAAAAATGTTTCCGGTAGGCTTCGCACCAAGTTTTAAAAATATTAACTTTGTAATTTGACTGTTTCTTTAAATATTACATATTTATGTTTCCCTCGGCTGCGTCAGTATTAATTTGTAGAGACATGAATTTCTTAGCAGGGCGTGATGCGGCTGAAGAATGTAGGCTTACACAGATTATAATTATTACTTCACTCCTTTTATTAATCCTTGACACGATTTAAGTAACACTTCACTGATATAAAGAGAGCTGTGAGATTATTTATTAATTACTTGCACTTTTTAACACGTAAACTATTTTTGTCTCACACTGAATACGTATTAAACTTCTCAAGGACGCGTCTCGCGTCCGGTTAGGAACACTGTCTACAAGCAACTGAATTCTGAATTTGTACCATTTGCCCTATTTCAGTTTCTGATTGGCTATTCCTACTCCAATAGTATACTTTTATTTAACTTAAGCTTTTTTCTGGTTGTTGATTGGCTATTTTATAAACTGTCTCAAAAATTACATTATTGTTTCCAAGAATTACCAGAAGTATTATTAAACTTTCTAATTCATTATTGCCTCAAGGTTATCTCATTGTTAGCAACTTTTGACCTATTATTCCCACAGCTCCTACATTATTAAATTACGTAATACATTCACATAATATTATTGAACATGTACATAATAATATAAACATTAATACAATGACTGTTACATGCATTTTTATATATTGTTACATACACATTCTTTTAAGGCGGGCTGTTATTATATTTTATATATTATATAATTAGACTGAAATCATTTTAAATGTTAAAAATACTGCCTCAAAAATAAAGGTTAAACACATAGCACGATTCTCAAAAAGCTAGTTACTTTCTTAACTGTCTTTTTGCACCAAATACATTAGCTACCAGCAACTGTAACAAGAATGATTAATGATTTTAAACAACTGATATCTTAAAGAAAACAAAACTTTATATCTGTGAGATATGGGACATTACTAAAGGTCAGTGCGCAGTCTGAAGCTATGAAGTTCAGAAATTTGCATCCAATATTCGCCGCGCCTGAAGATTTCTTCCATGTTTATTGCAGGATTCTTTACTTTTGAAGTCCCGCTGGAGGAAATGTTCAGACATTTCGCATAGGTAGCGTGTTCTGATGTGCACCTTCAGTGTCCCTGTGATTTGGAGCAGCCATGAAACGCCTTCCATTTAATTTACGATGGGACCTCTTTTAGTTCGTACAATTATCGTGCTGTCGGCGACCACCCTACGACAGTGTGCGGTGCAGAGTAGGAACACGGTAGGAGCATGTCAAACTTGGTGGAAATGACCAGTGAACGCCGTTTGTTCAACTGTGTCCAGCGGCGTACACAGAGAGTGCATTTGGGGGATGGGGCTGAAACAGGAATAGCTGTCAGTCATATACCTTCATTCCGTGGTAACTTTAGAGGTTTGTCACATTTAGGGGGCTATCAACTCGATCACTGAACAGGGTGTATTGACTAAATAACGGATCTAACGGTTAGCTTGACGAGCAAACAACTTTTGAAGTATTTATAGAACCAAAAGGCAAACAGCAGTACTAAGAGACCAACTTCCCACTCAAGTGTGTAAACCGCTAGTTTATGGGGAACCATTTAGTCAACTACCTATGACTATGGGCTATATGAATAAAAATCTGATGTGTTACACTCACATGACTTTCTCTACTCTTGTACAAACTATTGTTACAAACGCTTAGTCTCCATATGCTTCATGTTAATCGAGATGTTAATCTTATTGCTAATTTTCTTGTAGATGCAAGGGGAATTGGTAGGCTTTAAGCGACAGTCAAATATTTTAAGAGCTGGTTGCTATGTGGAGTATTCCATTCTCTTTGCATTACCAGCACAAAAAAAAATTAATAACGAATCCCCATTTGAGAAAAAGTATAAGTATTGGAAAATTTAAGGGAATAACAAGCAATATCTCAAAAATGGTTCACTCAACAACAGAAATGTATATGACATAAATTGTGTATTTTAACGCGATCTACATTTTTTGTGTAGTAAAAGTTTGTCTATCTCTTAGGGTTTACCAGTTATGCAGAAGTCGTTCACAATTAAGTTTGGAGACATTCCTAGAAAATTCAAGATATACATTGTATTTGACATGAAAGTATCTTAAATCTCGTTAGAGCCATTTTTGAGAAAATTAAAATTTTCGAAAAATGTTCCATGTAAAGGGTAATCTGGGGTGGGAGTATTTTCTTGAAAACCTTCGTGTCGCATCTCTGGAAGATACTGAACCTAAATACCAAGTTTGGTGTTTATCCGACTGTTCGTTTCTGAGTTATGCTGTTCACAGACACAAATACGGACATGTTTCCAAAAATGCTTTATATGCATTCAGTGCACCTCAAAACATATATTTCCTGTGAAATCTAGGTATCGAATTTTTGGGTGGAATACAATACTTCCCCTAGTTACTATACGTAGTAGAGAAAGTAAAAATAGACTGCAGTGCTTCAATATTACGATTTTGGATATCTGAGGAATCCTCTGAGGAGCCCTTCCCACCGAGGAACCTTCACCCTTGTCTGTGAAACTAGCCTTTGTACAGTCTTGGTCTTCTTCAGCTTTATCCTCCTGGTAGAAGCATCCCACTAAGATGCCCACCATATTACTGGCAGTCACAGCATGATCCCTCATTCAGCTGTTTCACATTTAATCTAAATTAAAAATCCATCATAAAATTTTAATTTGTTAAAAGATAACGTGTTAACAAAGTGTAAATAGGATATAGTGTGCTATACTCATGAGTAAAGCGTTTATATAACAAACTTTTGATTATTAGTTTGTGCAGGTTATAATCACTCGTTTCAAATGTTAATAGAGAGTGCACTGAAATAGAGTTCAACCTAATTGAACGTTTGAAGAAATATTGGCGAATTTTCACAAATAATTACTGTCATGTGTTTGCATGCATGTGTATGTTTTTTGTAGGGGAACTTCTGAAACTACTCAATTGATTTTGATAATTCGTTCACCATTGATAAACACTGTTCTTCCATACGGATATAAGCTATAAATTATTTCCAAAAAAGGTTAAAATTGGGTGGGGTAGGGAGGGTTTCAACATGTCACCCAACTTCAATCTCATTTCGTTTCACCGGATATTTTTGCAGTTTATTGCGAACATGGCATATTTTTAATGATTTCTAGCCCAAAAGGGTAAATGGGGGCTTATATTTACTTTTAATTGAGTTCATAGTAGAGGGAGTTGCATATCGTGTTCATATCACCAAAGTTCCTCCTGATGTCGCTGAATGTCATCATCAACGAGTACTTTAGTATCATTTTGACAAAATTGAGTGGGTATGTTTGTGTTTTCCTCGTATAATTTGACAGACATGATGAGTTACCTTACAACTTTCATAAACTTCCGCTACCCTAGCATATAAATCAGCACTCTTTTGTATAGCTAGACAAAACTTATACAACAGGATGCAACGAAAATTATGTTACGTTACCAAATTTATCTCTACCATATTTTCAGCCCTTGCACTGTTTAACCCATGTGATCAAAATCTGTATAATTGTGCTAGAGGAGCTGGCAAAAACTATAGATTACCTTATAGCTTCCAAAAGCCACTCTCAACCCTTTTTTCAATCCTACCTCGAAATTTCTAAAAGTTGTATTTTCAGTCCTTTATAGACAAAAGAATATTGATAGGTTAACCGGGAGAAAAAATAGTACTCGATAGGCTACCTTAAAAAGTACCCCTATTAATAGTTGCTACCCCTTTTGTACAATTCTTCCCATTTGACCAATCAGGACACACCTTTGGACAATTATATTTTAGATAGAATGTGCAAAGAGGATGAGGAAACTGCTTCGCATATCCTTCTTGACTGCTCATTCCTGGCAAGAAAGAGACTTACTCTTTCCAAAACCAGGGAAGCTCTAGGAAAGGACGTTGACATTGGAACCAGGGTACTGCAACTTGTTCAGGGAAAGGATTTTGAGAAACAGTGAAGACATCCTTTCCAATCGGGTTACACATAACTTTTAGGCTGACGTGCGGGAGATCGATAAAACTCCAACAAAAATCCCCACTTCAGATACAAGTGAACATTGTAGACTGCTCACGACTTTCAAAAACCACCCCTATCCTTTTATTATTATTATTATTATTATTATTATTATTATTATTATTAATCTTTATTTAAGATCCTACCAACTTCAAGGTCATATCGCGACCAGTCTAAAAACAATAATATGATACAAATGATGGTAGCCATGCTTTTGACATTGGTGAACATTGTTTCAACATTGCTAAACGTATTAGAACATATCTTGTAACATAATTACAGCATTAGTGACCATGATTACAAACCTTTAAACACAATTAGAGCATTTATAAACATAACGACATATTTGTGATATTACAGTTCTGTTTTACATTTTGTTTACAGAGTTAAACTATGTTACAAAATTCAATACTTTCATTACAATGAACACGGTTTCCAAGAGCTTCTGTTACATCACGGGAAACGCTGGCGTGTACACGCTGATGGTGATATTTCTTATAGTGTTCTATGATGTCTTTGACAGTTATGACTACATTACAGGCACTGCAGGAGAAGTTTTATTAAGTAAGTAGTTGTGGGTAAGTTTTGTGTGTCCGATACGCAGACGGGTGATGAGAACTTGCTGTTGAGAGATAACATTAGTTACGGATACGGCCCTCCGAATGGTGAGAAGTTTGCTGGTGGATGATTCCAGCCAGATGGTATGCCAGTTGAGGGATATTGTTTTGAAATGCATCGGAGAACCGATGTCTGTTTCCTGTATAGGAGGCGAGTTGCTTCTTCTGCTGCTATTATCGACTTGTTCATTTCCAGATATACCTTGATGCGAAGGGATCCAAGTTAGGTAACCTTTTTGTACGGCCATTGTAGAAGACTGGGAATCAGTTGGGACTAGGAAATAGGAATTGTTTGGTTCTTTTTAATGCTTTCAAACGCCCGTTAGATAGCATAAAGTTCAGCGGAATCAATGTGTAATAAAAAGAGGTTCAAGCCTATAAAAGTTTAATCTTTATGAAAAATCATTCATGCTTAATACATTTAAAACGGGTTTAAGACTGTATAATTATTATTGTTATGTTATTAGTATAGTCAACAATAGATATTCAGCTTAAAAAGGAATCCTAGTTCACTGAAATCCGATATAGGGTTCTTCATTTACACGACACAGAAATTGTTTCGTTCGGAAAATAACGCAAATTTTACCGAATTTAAACTCGAAAACCAAAACATTTAACAGATAATGTTATGAAAATTGTTTTCTTTTACAGTAATTGACACACGTAGAAATTATTAATGATTTTAAAAGTACGAGGTCAATTTTCTCATTTTTTGTCCGATTTGGAATGGTATAGCCCACACACACATTCCCAATAATGTTTATTTTTCAGCTTTTACTTCTGTACGACGCTTCGCACACATAAATGCATGCTCTATGTAATGTTTTAAACATAGTATTGAGTTTTGTGGGTGATAGTCCAAATTTCTGCAAAGTGGAAAGGAAGATGTTACTTGAGATTACGGCAAGGAATTCAGTTGATAGTATAGGGCAGCAATTGAAGCTGGTCTTGCGGCCAGCCGCCATGTTGTGTCGCTATGCTCTGAGGCAAGAGTTCTCAAGCTTTCCCAGTGATGTACATTACATTCAACCAAGAATATTAGATGCTCTAGTAAGTATATACTTGATTTTGTGGTACAAGGGTCAAAATAAACACTTATTTACATTTATAACTAAGGGATGGATCAGAATGGCCCTTTTTAAGAGCGTTGGCGTACGTTGTGCTGCAGTCTATGTTGAAGTAGGGAGGGTGAGTCCAGATGTAAACAGCAGGCGCGTATCCGCAGTGTTCGTGCAGGTTGTATCAAAAGAATGCGTATACTATGCTCTACATGACGACTGTTTACGTGTTTATTCCGTTATAGAACACTACATTATACATATATGTAAAGTGAATACTACATAGTCTGTGCATTGCAGTGGACAATAATGTACATGCGGAGATTGTCGAAAGTAAACGTTCTCCGTCTCTCACTTTAAACAAAAGCTATATCGTAAGAAACTTCTTTCGGCATCGCAAGAGGTAACAGGTGCATATGAAT
Source organism: Deroplatys truncata (assembly GCA_030765065.1). Classification (NCBI taxonomy): domain Eukaryota; kingdom Metazoa; phylum Arthropoda; class Insecta; order Mantodea; family Mantidae; genus Deroplatys; species Deroplatys truncata. Next base: position 19,145,116 of record CM060976.1, read on the forward strand.
AATACACTAATATCACTGTCTGATATATTTCTTACTCTGTATGCGATGCGGAACATCATGAAATCACTCTAATCCGCCTTCTACTTATAACAATACTAGTGGTTTAATTAGTTATTTATTTATGTAGTATTTAGAATTGGATACTTACTGCAGAAAAGAAGCTGTTCAATCCATTCCTATTTAATGGATTGTTCTTGAAATGCCTTAAAATTAGTTTTTAAGGTTAAACTATAGTGAATAAATAAATAAATAAACTTTGACAAACACATATTCCTGGTACTGATACTCCATAACTCAGACTTACAATCAGAAAAAGCTATTAACTTTACAAACTTAACTAATTTCTGACTCACAAACATTTTGTTTCAGTGAACCCGTAAAGGTTTACGTAACACCCGACGGTAGCTCACGTACCATAGCTTGAGAATCCTGCTCTGAGATATACACGATTCACATCTTCTGTCAAACTCGTTGTTTTCCCAAGCATTTCCAGTAAAGAACAATAGAAAGTAAAAGCAGAGAGATTACTAGTTAAACGAATGCTTTATACTAGCACATTTTTTAGCTTGTCAGATGTTATTATTGACATAATTATTACACTATTCTGCATGATATCGGATAACTGAAAACTAATACGTGATTCTGACTCGCTTTTTTATGCTGATTTCAGAACTGCTTTTAGGTTTTTTCTATCACGTACAGTTTTTTCACAATTTCACTTAAAAGATATAGAGATAAAAGATATTACTTCCGCCACTACACATAAAATTGGGCTTGGTGAAGCAATTTGTAAAGCCTCTACCACAGGATGGGCCCTGCTTCAGGTACCTTTCCAAGAAATTTCCCTTCATTACACAAGACAAATTAAAGGCTGGAATTTTGTTGGTCCTCAAATAAAGAAATTGATGAAGGATGAAGATTATGAGAGAGAATTAGAAGCATGGACCGCCTTCCGATCAGTTACTGAAAACTTCTTATGCAATAACAAAGTTCCTAATTACAAGGCCATTGTCGAAAAAATGTTGGAAAATTTCAAGAAGATGGGTTGTAACATGAGTGTAAAGGTGCATTTTCTGCATTCACATATCGACTACTTTCCAGAAAATCTGGGACATTATAGTGAAGACCAGGGTGAACATTTTCACCAAGATATTAAGGGAATGGAGAGGAGGTACCAGGGGAGATGGAATGAAACTACGATGGTCGACTACTGTTGGATGTTGAGGAGGGACAGTCATCTTCAAGGATCTGCAAGTAAGTCAAAGAAGAGAAAGTTTGAAAAAAATTAAATGAGACACTTTGGCTTCTTGTTTTGTTAAAATGTAGTCATGAAATAAATTAGGGGAGTTCTTGAGAGTATTCTTAAAATATTTCTTGAATAAAAACTTCCCTTGTGTGAAATGGTATTTGAATACTTTTCTACGCTCATTAGTAAAATTGCCAAAACATTACTTATTTTGTGTAAAAACCTGACGTGATAGAAAAAAACGGAAGTTATTTCTGGAATCAGCATAAAAACTTGATTCAAGAACACCTACTTTTAAGAAATCACCTGACAAAAAGTTTGAAAATGCAGACTAGTGTTAGTAATACCACTCCAGTCAGCACGGCAAAGTCGCAATTTAATTTAACCAATATATCTGGGTCTAAAACTATTATTGAAGTAATAAAAGTCTATCACACATCTTACAGTGTTGACTTGAAGATTTCGCAGTATGTGTGGTACTGTTAATCAGAAATTGCGGCTATGCGATATTGGATAATTAATACTGCGTTCATAGTACGAGGAACACGTCTCTAATAATATACAGTTGTGTATAATATGCACGTTCTTCGAGATTAATGTGTTCACGATTGCTGCTACATGGGCTAATTAGTAAGACGTTTCTTGTAGAAACGTGTAATGGTGTACGTGAAGTGTATACAGGTAATTACAATTAGTTATAAATTAATCTATATGTCTACGAAACAAAACTGTAACAAAAATGTGTGACACATTTTAGAATTTCCATGCTCATATTAATATTGTACTTATGAATATATCACTTACTAAGAAACTAGGTATATAAAACATATTAAATCTTCCAGTTAGAGAATATGCCTTATGACATTTCCTACATTTCAAATTTGGCTATCGAGGTGTATAACTAATAATCATATTTGTGCAAAATTTAAGATTTCTGTAAGAAGTGTTTGTCATTTATGAGTACTTTAATTAATAATTATTGCCTTTTATATATAATCCTTGGTGCCATGCTTTTAAGTACTTCCTTCTCATATTATACGAAATGTTTCCTTGTAGGTCTATTTTCATTTTTCTTTTTCTTTTTTTGGCTCCCAAAATATTCAGTTGGCTACGTACAAAATTTCAAATAATTCTGCTAAAACCCTATGAACAAGGTAATTTTAAGGTTGCTTGGAAAAGTAAAGCACAGGGAAGAAAAGGAGAGAAAAAATAGAGTACAGAAAAAGAAGCGAAAAGAGAGGAGAGGAAAAGCAATGAAAGGAAAGGAGGGTATTTATAAGCCATCTGTCTAATTTTTACCCTCTAAAATTGACAGACTACAGAAGTTAGTGGCTTTATTCTATAGAAGAAGGACCAACATAATTTTAAAGATAAAGCACAATATTTTTCTGCTTATTGCCTTACCGTGTTTCCGTTAGATTTTTTCCGATTTGGAAATCTAAAATAACAAAGATACCAGTCATCCCGTTGATAGTATGTACATAATATATTTCACGAAGTTTACTGCCCAAAAATAATGTTAAGTACACTATTATGTGCACTGAAACATGTTTTTCTTTTCTTTCTTTCTCTTGGTATACGATAAATTATAACCAAACACCATGCACATGTAGACCATGATACGTGATTGAAAATAACATTACGAATTTACTGATTTATTCATTACTTTACATCAAAAAGTCTCATGCAACTCACACGAGGCTTACTATATACATATACTGTCAAACTATGGGCCGCGCGCGAAGTGGCTACACTAGCGTCAGTGCACAGGGATAGAGAATTGCCAATTTAAATATCTATATATCTGTGGTTCGATTGCAACAATCATCCCTTGAGGAGTCCGAGAACGCGCGTGGGAATTGGACAATCTGACATTCACGCGAAGAATTCGCATCGCTATAACATCACCTGACTGTAAGCAACAGGTAGGGACGAGAGTTGTTTCCGTGCACAAACGGAAGAAATCCATTAACGCACTGAAAGGCTTTTGTGACACATTAGGAGATAATGAAAGGACTCCTTTAGAAGTAGGTACAGATGCCATTCGCTTGGATCTACCTGACAGTCTGGAATTCAAAGGAATTATCCAGAATAATCACGTGTTTCTGTATGATAAACTTATTTATGGCAAACATAAGCACCACTATAATATTATATTCCATCAGTTACATTTTCAGTTCAACTGTACGTGTACAGAAACTGCTTAGGAAAGCGGCGATTTTATATCACGTCGATAACACTATTTTCCTGAAATGCTTTATTGCGACATTGGCTTGTGTATAGTTAGTTCCCACTTTGGACTTTATTTCGTTCATGGCTTATCTTAAGCAAAAGACGTCACTGGGAGGAGGAAAAGCAGATAGCATGCAGTATTCCTCATTTTCTTTCATTCTTTCTTTCTTTCTTTCTTTCTTTCCTTCTTTCTTTCCTTCTTTCTTCCTTTACCACGTGCCTGGTAGGTGCCACCTAAAATTTCGATGTAGGTATTCACTGGAAATACATGTTTTGATGTCCCCTTAATAAAAATACATTTTAAAAATGGTCCGCGTGTGTGTGAACAGCATAATGAGAAACGAAAGTCAGGTAAATGCCAAACTTGACATTTAAGTTCAATATCTTCCAAAGGTGTGACAAAGATTTTTAATAAAATTCCCCCATCTCAAACTATGCTTTACACGGAAAAATGTTCATATTTATGATTTTCTCAAAAATGACTTTAAAGATTTTGATTAAAATACCGTATGTTTAGGATATTTACATGAATATTAAAATATATATCTTGTTCTGGAAAGGCATTTGAAGTCCTTCTCATTCAGAATGAATTTCGTGTAATTTTGTATAGCTGGTAAACCATAAGGGATAGACAAACACTAACCGAACAAAACTTTACATTTCTTTAAAACACACAGATTATTGTAAATAGCCCTTTTGTGGCATCAACCATTTTATGGAGATCCGTTGTTGTTTGAATTTTTCAACACTTTGTTCACTTTTTGAAGTGTTATTACAAGTGTTTCTCGCAATGTCATGGAAAGAGTATGGAATTTCAAGGTCAGTATACAGCGACCTGCTTTTAAACATTTGAATATCCCCAGTTTCCTGTATCCCCTTGTACCTACAACGATACGTGTAGGTAATGAAACTATTTCTGCAAACATCTATTTCGATTAACATGAAGTTGAAGAAAAAATAAGCTTTTTAGGAATAAGTAGTTTGTAGAGACTACATAAAAATAAGCGATAGTGGGATGAGAAATTCATATGAATGTAACACATACTTTTGTTATAGCGTACATATGGAAAATATCGCAAGTACAGTCAAGATTAAGATTATAGGATTTATGGCGTGCTTTGTTCACAGTAGAAAGGATGCTAAAATTTAAAGATGTGATAGAGGTTTGCACGGTATCGGTTAATACTCATAAAAGCTTTTCGGGTATCGGGCTTGACAAACAAATTCAAACATTAAGTTATGGCACACTATTTGTTATAACTTTTGCTTGACATGAAATACAGAATTTTATTGCTGGTATACTCCCGGACGAGAGTCATTTCAAAAGTCCTACACACGCGCCATGCACGATCGTTACAGTGGTGTGATCAAGTTGAAATTTATGTCAGGTGTGAGAGTCAGACTTGGCCTTTATATATGTGTTTGGTGGTTCGTGTGACTTTGTCGTGAGAATTTAGTTTTAAAATGGAAGCTGAAACCTAATCAGGTGGGATTACACATAGTGACCAGCGTTCCTGCATCAAAATCGAGTCCCTACCCAACTGAAATTTACAACGCTTTTAGAGAGGCATAGTGTAGTGGATCGTAGTACAGTATCACGGTGATCTGCTCGTTTCCGTGAAGGTCGGGTAAGCATTGAGGACAACCCAAGAAATGTCAACTGCAACAGACTACACGTCTCAGATTATTGTTAATAACATTTTGAGAGAGGATCGACGAAAAATATGTGAAGAAATTGCATATGAGGCCAGTATGTCTGCCACTTCAGTTTACAGAATCATTACTGAAAAGTTAAAGATGAGAAAAGTTGCTGCCTGATGGGTTCCACATCATATGCAGAATGAAGAGCTCAATGAATGCTCAATGAAAAGCAGAAAGCAGGTCGCAGAAGAATTGCTTTAATGTTATCGAACAGAAGGAGAACAGTTTCTGAAAAGGACTGTTGCGCTTGATGAAACCTGGATACAAGGTTTATAGTCAGAACTGAAGTCTCAGTCGTCGCAATGGAAAAGTTCTGACTCTCTAAGCCCGAAAAAATTCCGCCGCTAACAATCAGAGGTGAAACTGATGATGATCTTTGCGTATGACATGAGTGGAGTCATAGCTACAAATAGAGTCCCCAGGGGACGTTTGTAACAGGCGCGAATTACAAGCTGTTTCTGTAAAATGTTTTGCACCCGAAAATCCGTCAAAGAAGGCCTGACATGCGTGCAGGTATGTCCTCGTTTTGCACGATAATGCAAGACCGCATATTGCCTTGCCACTGTGAGAAACGCTCGACAAATATGGATAGGAAATACTTCCCCACGCACCACAATCCTTATATGAGCAAGCCAGACTTTGATTTGTTTCTCAAATTGAAGAAACCACTCCGCGGAAAACGTTTTGATACAATTGATGAAGCTCCCAGTGAGGTGACCCGAGTAATCAGACAGCTCAACAATGAAAGTCCCTATTCGGAATACAGAATTTGCCAAAACGCTGGGAAGCTGTCATAAGCAAGGATGGGGATTATATTGAAGGTCTGTAAACATATTTTGTGAAATAAATTATTTTCTTTACTTCTATATAACAGTGTGCAGAACTTTTGATACGACCCTCGTATTTAAAATATGTGTCGGTTTGCTTAGGTAACAAAAGAGAAATGAACCATTTTTAATATATTCCTTTTATGAATTTTACAAAAACATTATGATAGAAAGCTAATCATTTAACTAGTTTTAAACATTGACACCATCACCCTCAATATATCTCCATTAAACTCTTGATACGCAATTAACTATAATAATTAACAAGAGCTGAGATAGAAATTAAATGATTAAGCCAACTTCTGATGGTGATGTTGCCTGTAGTATAAAAATAAATCCTTACTCATTTTCTTCATTTACACAGATAGATGATAGCTTTGAAAAGCAGCATGCTCCCTAGTGTACAAATGCCTTAATTTCACTGCCAGTGGCGCACCTGCATCTTATTTAACTTTAATTACAATTCAAATGCATTAGTTTTGTTTATTAAGTACAGCGTTCCTAGATAGTGTTTTCTTGGAAACACGAAACTCACACACTGAAATTGTAATTTACAGCTTTTCTTTAAGTTATTTATTAATTAAATAACAAACTAGTGCATCATAAATTACTGAATGCACTATAGGAATTATGTGCCATTGAACGACGTACAAACCCTCGGAACAGAGGCCTTCAGGTTTGTTACTCCGCCGTTCCCAGAGCATAATCTATACTAATATTATGAGAGAAAAATTGTACAGGTACGTATATATATATATATATATATATATATATTATGTAGGGTATTCTCAAAAACCACTCAACGGATATTGATAATTCTTTCATAATTGAAAATTCCTATTTGTCTATCTACAGTCTAATGTCTATCTGATGGACATGGTATACAGTCTATAAAACACATAATTTCAATTCGTACATTTGCAAAACCTATGCACTAGAATACAAACACATTGGAGTTAAAATAGTAGACTATGATACAATAGTTAAAAGTGGGGTTTTATTTTCCAAGCGTTTCGCAATCCTACGAGCAAAATAAAACCACTTTTAACACATGTGGTATATACTATTTTTTAGACCGTGTTCTAATTTGTAAACTAAGATAAATCACGTTTAGAACGAGATAAACTCACGTGAAGCGAGATTCTTGAAACAAGCGAAATGGCGTTAAAAACAAGATGTACTCTCGTTTGCAGCGAGATGTCAGATGTTTGATGTTTTGTTGAATCGCTAGCAATCATTTTCAGTGAGATTGTTTTCAACATGTTTTGCCTCACAGCAGGCAATGAAGCGATTAAAGGCTATATTGTATTGCTTTCTGGATATTTTAGGTAAGTAGTTCTAGTGTTATTCTTTCTACTGCTTCTGTAATTTCACCTGGCTCTTCCATTTCAGTTTCTTCTGAATCCGTAATTGCCACCATTTAATCTTTTTTTTAGGTTATATAGATAATAATAACGGTTTAGATTAAAGAAAGTACAAGGCTGCCAATATAAGGTATAGTTAACTCCACAACGATTGCGATAAATTGGAGTATGGTGATTTGTATTGTGAACAGATAATACGACTGCCCTGAGAAATTAATCGTGTAAAAAGACAATGAAAAGTAAAAACCAAACCAAATAGAATTATTAAGCATGTGTAAATACAAAGGATAATTGCCATGTGATGAAACTTGAAGCCAAATTTGGTCACGAAGGAGTGGTATAAAAATGTTATCGCACTAGTGAGATAATGTAAAGCTTTTAGTTCGTGTGCACTGTGTTAAGGTTCTACTGTTAGGTCATACTGTCTAAATAAGAACATGCGTGTGAAGAAGGCTTTGATTTTTCGCGGAGAATTTTTTAGTTTAGTGTCCTAAAACCGGTTAGGTCATATCGGACGATGAATAAAATGGGTGAAGTGATGCTCAAATGAGCCTGGGGTCCATACAGCTTAAAGTTACCCGAAATTCGTCTTTTTAGGATAAGGAAAAACCCTGGAAAAAAATCTTATCCGGATGACTCACCCTAACCCAGATTCGAACTCGGGACCTCTTGAATATGTGGCAGACACGCTATCCTCACGCCACAGAGGCGGGCAAATTAATTGTTACTCCACAGAAAATGCATATAAAATAAGACAAATGCCGCCGATATCTAATTCCAGCCACTATACATAAATGATCACGATTTAGCAACTAAGAAAACAGAAGACGCAACAAAACAAAAAGCATCGAATGTGCTTATAACGCTACGATACACACGCGATACCAATAAGAATGTTTTGCTTTATTTCCTTTATGCTTATGATGTAATCAAATTCGTAGGTAGGGCATGCCAGATAATTGTATAAAGAGAGGAAATAGCTAACAGAAATTAGTGCACCGATGTTTTATAATTAATAACTGATAGGACTGTTTTTCTCGATATTCGCAGACTATGCATCTTTTCCAAAGAGACCTGGTGCCTGGTGAGTGGGGAAGCTTCATACTCATCAGTCGGTGTATTCGCCGATGGTCAACTTCCATTAGGGACCCGGCTAATGGGGGTCATTATGAAGGAGCTATCTAACGGATAGTTTTACCTTAGTACCCTTGTACAACAAAGGAAAGGGTAAACAAATCTTCACAAAGCATTAGTATGACTATATATTTGTGTTAAGTAATAAGTTTATTCGTTATACACATCTGCACATACAATGCAAAGGGAATTATTGGGGGAAATAGATTCAATTTATTTAGCTAATGTTAATGCTTATTCTTTAGGAGAGTTTTGTGTAAAATAAGTTGTTATCCCAATGAACCTGAACGAGCTTACTAGAAGGGAATTTCCACATTTCTCCTCTGTCCCACACTTTCCAAAAATTGTTACCAAGTTTCCTGTTTGCATGTTGTACTGTTTATGGAAATAGGTACGTAATTTAAAAAAAGTTCTCAGGAATTATATTCAAGATATTTTTCGGCACTCAAAATGCTGTCTACGATGCAGCTTATCAATGAGACATTCTCACAGCGTACCTATTGATTTTCTAAAATGTTTCAGATATTAAAATGGCAAATAAAATGTAGATATATATTGGATTTTCTAGGAAGAGCCTACAAAGTCATCTTTACTGTTAGTGAATTTCATGTAGTAACTTCAAAACCACGGGGGATAGGCAAAATCTTATATAACAATGTGGATTAAAAAAGCTCAAAATATTTTCTCCTGCGGTTTTAGAAATATTTCACATCGTATGTTTATATGTTCCCATGTGTAAGTATATCTCAATAGGGATCCTTTAAAAGTATGCCATTCTTTTCCCCCCGCATAATCTCATTAAAATAAAAAAAAACATAATGTGATACATTCACACGACTTTTTCTTTCATTACAATTTCACAGGTATTATTCATATGAAATGCGACTCCTCCATTTCTTTGTATATGTCACAATGATAAAGTGTTTGGCTAGAAATGCTTTCAACTTTTGTGGAATTAATGATTTCTACATGCTTATACGCAAGACAGTGAGCTGTTACAACTCGAATTTTTGCCTATTTCGTATGGTTTCCCAGTCAAATATATTTTTGTATTACACACTAAAGTAAGAAGGTCACAGCCTATACCGAGAAAATTCAAGATATACGGTTTGTCATATTGATGTCACAAACGTTTGGTATTTTAGTAAGGAAAATCGTTAGAGACGTTTTTAAGAAAATAAAAAATAACCAAAATTCTTCCACGTAAAAGGTAGTTTGGGATGGATAGAATTTCGTGAAAATCTTCGTGTCATATCCTTGGAAGGTGCAAAACTGAGATACAACATTGTTGGTTTTTAGTTATGTTTTTCACACACACGCACAGATAGACTTTTTCAAAAAGGCTCCGGGACCTCAAAACGTGTATCTCCAGTGAAAACTCGGTTTCTGCGTTTTGGGTGGAATACAGTACCTACTTCCTCTTCATAACATAGGTAGGCTGTAAAGAAGGTAAAAACCAGCTGACTGTCTTCATAAGTATAAGCATGGAGGAATAAATATAGCAAAGTCATGTAGCTTCACTTGAAATAGTTTCTAGCCAAACATTTTGAGGTCATTAAGGCACGATTTGAAGCATAGCTTTTGATACGGAATTCTTATTTGGAATACAACACTTTCTTACCCAACACGTAGAGGAAGTAAAAACTGGAATGTTAATCTTGTAATGATTGCCAAGTTTTGCTGCAAGTTTCCATTTAAGTGACCTAAAAGCATGTAACATGGTTCATTTTACGTAATATAAAATACGACAGTAAAAGCGTTTTAAATAATTTTAATGTGCATTGCAATACTATACAGAGTAATACTTAATTATATCTATGCATAAAGCTTTAATTGCTTCCGAAATTAACTAACGAAGCTAAATGAAAGTTTGGGATATAACTACACATGTTAAAGTGTTTGAAAATTAATGTTTAACTTCTTGTAACGATTTTCACCAATTTTCATAGGCACATTAGCTTAAAAATACTTTCTCTCACACTTTTACCCAGGCTTGAGTCTGGCAACTGAATTGTACAGCTTTGCTGGCGGTTTAAGGCTTGATTTACAGGAAAAGGTTTTCGTCAGAGCTTTAAATCCAGAAATTTTCAGTAAGTCGCAGCTCGCTGTTCCGTTTGCTATATATGGAATACATATTGATTAGTAAACACAGTAATAGAAACCCGTGAACTTTAAGAACGAACTATTCAATGGCGCAAACCCAGTAACTATTAAGAAGGTAATTATTGTAGCAACTCATTGTGCATCTCAAGAGTGTAATGACTTCCTGGAAAAAAGGTCAGGGGGGCAAACTGTCCATCGGCGCAATACGATATTACGCTTCACCAATTTCATCTCTATTTCGTTGTGTTTAGGTTTCTATATTATGTAAAAACGATGTAGCTTTTACGTTATTAAATAACCATGACAGCTGGTATGGTAATCTAAGAAGAGTGTTGTCGTCTTCCGTGGTCTAGGGGTACCATGCTAGTTCCCGAGGTCGCGGGTTCGAACCCGACGAAGGCATGGATTTTTTCGTGCGTAAAAAGACCTCTGAGCAAACTTTCCGATCTTTCGCGCCCAATACAGAATATGACGCTAAGAATCGTAGCCGTTAAAGAGCGTCCATAAATAAAACTCAATTTATTTTTCAGAAGAATGTCACCAGAGAGGTGGTCATTAAAACTACATAATTGGTAACCTCGACAGAAGAAGAGAGGAAGACCACGACTAGTGTGGAGTGTATATGTAAGAAGATAGACAAATGACAGATGATGATTGGAAGGCTAGAGGAAGATGGAAACGTGGATGCGAGAGACGCTATATGGTGTAAACAAACTCGCTTTATAAATTTAAACAGCTATGAGACCAAAGAGAAGACACAAAGTTTTAACATTTACCTACTGCGATTAGTAAAAACCTACTTTACCACTTCGACCAATGATTGTTCCGTCACCAAAGGGTACTTAGAAACTATGCAACATTTCCAGAACTTAGAAGACTGTCGGGGAGAGGTTAAGGAAGTCAGACGTTCCGCCGATGTTTCACATCCTTTTGCTTGAATATCGGGGTTTTTCATTCGTTATTAACAATTGCCTGTACAACATTATAATTACAAGGCATAAACGGGAGGATGCACCATAAAAATCCTCTATATTATTGTGCAATAATTTCATAAACAACAGGGGAAAGTAAATGAGATGAATTAATTCGTCATTTGAGTTTAAAAAGCTATCCGTGCAACATCGGTACATAAATACATATTATGCTATAGTATTCCAACTTAGTGAAATCCCCCGGTCTACAGAGTGCGCGAGTATTCAGGAGGGATAAATCGCTCCCACTCTACTTGTCTTTTGCCTTTAGCTACTGATTATCCAATGAGGTGTCTTAAAGAGGAAGTAGAGTGATACGCGGGAAACAAGTGTCACGTCACTGTTGTGAACACAGCAATTTTATAGTGTAAAAAAATGAATAGAATCTTCTTTACATCGTGATAACTAAAAAACTAAAATCCTTATTCTAGTTCTGTAAGAGGTACGAGTATGTTAAAGAGCATAGTTTCAAGATGATGATAATATATGATTGGTCTCCCTGTAAAAAAATTAAATCCGCTAGTTTTCCTTTGTAAAACTTCAATTGAATAATTTTAATTACGAAAACCAACCAGCTAGAAACGTTTTTCCTCTAAGAGACAGATGGAGAGTGAAGGCTATGAAATACCCTAAAAAGTGTGAATTAACTTTTAGAAGATATCCCATGATAATACCGCATGTATTTGAAATGCTATCGCTAGTTATATGCAAACATTTGTTTTCACACGCGTGCACCTTGCTCTTTGCGTGGTCTGTCACAGCAGTCTACAAACACAGCATTTTTGTTGCAATGCTCTTGTGTCTTTAGCCATGCCTCTACAGTTGGAAAGTTATAACAGTGGTGTGATAAACTATTTTGTGGGAATAAAATAAAACACGGGTAGGAGAAATTCTGACGTGTGCTGCTTAAGCAGTGACTCAGAGGCATGTCCGCCCAAGGCAGTTAGTGAGGGAAAATACATGCCCAGGTGAGTTATCCTCTCAAGGGCTTTTTCTAAGGTGAAATTGAAATTGGGTTTGATTTATGGACGCTCTTTAACTGCTGTGGTCCTTAGCGTCCCATTCTATACTGGGCGTGAAAGACTGGTAATTTTGCTCAGAGACCTCTTTATCAGGCTTGAGGTTCTTTTACGTGCCGTAAATCCACGACATGGGACCACCGCCTTTACTTCCCTTCCAAAGGAAGCCATGCTAAGGATTTTTACGCCCGAAAAAATCCATCGCCCTCCGCCGGGTTTGAACCCGCGACCTCGGGAACTAGAGGTTAGCATGGTAACCACTACATCACGAAGGACGATATTCGTTTCTAAGGTGCTGAACTATGTTTCAATAACAGCATATTAATAATTAATTTTAAAAGCACATTTCCAGTGCGTAGATATTACCAAAACAGCAATATTATCCTTATTTCGCTTGGAATTATTTATCATGTTGATCAAAGAGATAGGCCGGGTGATAAACTACACTGCCGTTTGTGAAAATTGCAACACCAAGAAAGAAACGCATGAATTCAATGAATTTAATACCACAGGTTAGTTACATGACAAGTAACAGCTGATAAACTTTTCAAATCTATACATGACCTTTGAGCCCTAATATTCAGCATTTGGCGTGGTCTCCATTTTTGGAAACATGTCCGTGTGTGTGTCTGTGTGTCTGTCTGTGTGTCTGTCTGTGAACAGCATAACTCAGAAACGAACAGTCGGATAAACACCAAACTTGGTATTTAGGTTCAGTATCTCCCAGAGATGCGACACGAAGGTTTTCAAGAAAATCCCCCCACCCCAGATTACCCTTTACATGGAACATTTTTTGAAAACTTTAATTTTCTCAAAAATGGCTCTAACGATATTGATTAAAATATCATATGTTTAAGATATTTTCATGACAAATAAAATGCATATCTTGAATTTTCTGGGAATGTCTCCAGAAGTATTCTTCATTGTGAACGACTTTTGCATAACTGGTAAACCATAAGAGGTAGACAAAAAGTTACTACACAAAAAATGTAGATCGCGTTAAAATACACAATTTATGTCATATACATTTTTTGTTGAGTGAACTATTTTCGAGATATTGCTTGTTATTTCCTTAAATTTTTCAATACTTATTTTCTCAAATGGGAATTCGTTATTCATTTTTTTGACTTGGATATGCAAAGAGTATTAATCTGTGGCAAAGGGAATGGTGCTGCACCTAGTAACCAGCTATTAAGAGATATGTATGTGCTTAAAGGCTACTGTATTTTTATATTGCCCTTGTAAATATATATTCCCCTTACATCTACAAGAAAATTAGCAATAAGATAGAGTCTTCAAATGTTTATCTCGATTAACATGAAGTAGATGGAGAATAAGCGTTTGTAAAAATAGTTTGTACAAGAGTAGAGAAAGTCATGTGAGTGTAACACATCAGATTTTTACTTTCTCTACTACGTATAGTAAGTATAGGAAATATTGTATTTCACTCAAAAATTCGATACCGAGATTTCACCGGGAATACATGTTTTGAGATCCCATGAATCCAAAAAAAGGCATTTTTGGAAACATGTCCGTGTGTGTGTCTGTCTGTCTGTCTGTGTGTCTGTGTGTCTGTCTGTGAACAGCATAACTCAGAAACGAACAGTCGGATAAACACCAAACTTGGTATTTAGGTTCAGTATCTTCCAGAGATGCGACACGAAGGTTTTCAAGAAAATCCCCTCTTCCCAGATTACCCTTTACATTGAACATTTTTCGAAAATTTTAATTTTCTCAAAAATGGCTCTAACGATTTTGATTAAAATATCGTATGTTTAAGATATTTTCATGACAAATAATATGTACATCTTGAATTTTCTGGGAATGTCTCCAAAAGTATTCTTCATTGTGAACAACTTTTGCATAACTGGTAAACCATAAGAGATAGACAAAAGTTTACTATACAAAAAATGTGGATCGCGTTAAAATACACAATTTATGTCATACATTTTTGTTGTTGAGTGAACCATTTTCGAGATATTCCTTGTTATTCCCTTAAATGTTTCAATACTTATTTTCTCAAATGGGAATTCGTTATTCATTTTTTTGACTTGGATATGCAAAGAGTATTAATCTGTGGCAAAGGGAATGGTGCTGCACCTAGCAACCAGCTATTAAGAGATATGTGTGTGCTTAAAGGCTACTGTATTTTTATATTGCCCTTGTAAATATATATTCCCCTTACATCTACAAGAAAATTAGCAATAAGATAGAGTCTGCAAATGTTTATCTCAATTAACATGAAGTAGATGGAGAATAAGCGTTTGTAAAAATAGTTTGTACAAGAGTAGAGGAAGTCATGTGAGTGTAACACATCAGATTGTTTTTCAAAATATTCCCCTTTAACATCAATAAATTTCTGTATTCTATGAAAGCAGTACTTAAAAAGCAATGATGCCACTCTTTCTGAGGCATTTCAGAAACCAGACCTTTATAATGTTCCACTGTTCATCTGATGACGAAAAGGTGATTTCACGCATTTAGTATTCAATTTTTGGAAACTAAAAGAAATCACAAGGTGCTAGATCAGACCTGCATGGTGGAGGGTCCATGGTGCTGACCTTTATGGCATCCAGATACTCAATTGTTAGTTTTGTGTTTTAGAAGGGGAAAAAAACTGGCAACTACCTTCTTACCCTTTGCAGGCTTAGGTTCTGTTTGAAAGTCCCATTGAGCCAATTGACTTTTCCTTTCAGGATCATAACAATAAATCAAAATTCCATCACCAATAATGGTATTCCAAACCAAATTAAAGTGCCGCCTTGGAATTTTTGCACAGTTTTGCTGCACCAATCAATGTGTTAATGTTTTGATCGGGAGTCAGTTAATGTGGAATACATCGACAACAAAGTTTTCTCACGTTCTAACTGTTGACGCAAAATGTTTTGGATTTGACTCCTATCGATGCCCAATGTCGCCCGAATAAATTCATAAGATGTCCGTCGATCGTCTTCGAGAATTGCTCGAACAGCGGCAATATTTCCATCAGTAACATCAGTTTTGGCGTCCCTCATGAAATTCATCACTAAGAAAAAAACCGGCCTCTTTTCAATTCGCTGCACCAATTATAAATTGTTGACTTAGATGAAGCTTTTTCGCCAAATGCATTTCTAAGCCGACCTTCACATTATTTCGGCGTTAATAACGATTTAAAGTCCTAAAAAAATCATAGCCCGAGAAATGTTTAGTCAAATTCATTTTTGGGTAAACATAAACACTTTAAATGACGATAATTAAGAAACTATTAGAGAAAATGAACAATCTACATGTCAATCAGCTCGCAAAACATTAGAAAAGAGCTGTCAAATATAAATAAATGTAATTTGTTTTTAAAACGTGGCATACTAAAAACTTCCAGTATCGCCTTCGCACTAAGTGCTAAATGTATAATGTTAGGATGTATAAAATTGCAGTTTTAAGAAATCAGCACTCACACAGTCATGCAGTTGCTGTGCTATAATTAAAAAAAGTTATGATGTAATAGTAATTTACGATACGAATAACGTAATGTATCGTATTAAAATATGAGATTGGAAGATTGACAAACGAGTATTGTAATATGCAGTTACGATATGTGTATCGTACAACATTTTATCTACTTTAGTTACGTAATATCGATTTTTTGTTTACTTCGGTAAATTATATTTTTATTTCATATGTAGTATTAGGAATCACTGAAACAGTACCCTACATTGATACATATTTGATACGTGTGTGTAGTGGGCCATGCATGGTTTGATAGACGATTTGTTTGTTAGGTTTTTGTTTAAAACAGAAGAACATGAGCACTAGGTGAATTAAATAAACTTTGAAAGATGAGTTCTGACGAAGATATTGTAAACGCAGCTAATTCTGCTATATATAATTTAATTCCTAATAAATCCTGACTTTATTAGTATTGTTAATAAATAATAGTTTATTATTTATGTATGGTTCACAATACGCAACCAGTTTCGTGATAAGAGTTACATCACGAAAATTGTTGGTAATAGAAGCTTCATTACGAAACTAGCTGCGTAATGAGGTACCATTACGAAACTAGTTAGGTAGTGAATAGCTTTACAACGATTTTGTTTTAGTATTGTAAAATCCATACTACGTAACTAAAGTAGTAAACTAAATTTTATACACTGGGGGTGCACTACACCTAGATTCGTTAAATTACTTCATAGAAAATTAGTGTTTAATGCTTCTTCTCAAATGAGCGGTTGAATGGGTGCTCGGAAAACCGGAATAGCCATCATTTTATCAGAACAAAAATTCGAGCTTTACGAATGTCCATAATACAAATTTCCCATAGATTTTAGCTACATAGGAATAAAATAACAATACAGACATCTTACATAGTTACGCCATTTGCGCGGCCTCCTATCTAAAGTGCCAAGTAAGCTTAACTGTACTATTACAAAACAAAATGACATGTTTTCAATAAACAAGCTTTGTATCTCATCACGCAAATTTCCTTAAGGTTAGACGAACTCTAAGAGAATGTATTGCGGTTTCCGGAGTAGATCGAAGCATGTAACTTATTTGTTTAAAAATTGATGGTTAGCTCGATTTATGAGCACCCATTTAATTTTAAGACGTCCTAGTACTGAGTTATTACAGTGATATTTTGGTTGCAACAATCCTAAAACGGAGTTTCGAAACATTCCACATGAGATTACTTTCTTACACCCTCTACCACTTACTTATTAGCAGGGGTGGCTGGTGACTCTGAACTTTGGTGGTTCACAAAATTATCCTTGCAATTTGAAATGTTTTAAGTAATAAATACGGAATAAATTTCTCACTCTAGGCTGATTAATTTACGCAAATAAACAAGAAATGGGAATTCACAATATATAACACATGAATATTTTATAAACAGTGTAGCATATAGCACTCACCTATTTATAGAGAAAATCAGCCCTTCTCTTCTTCTTGCTAACAAACTTATCGATGAACAACTCATTGAAGTTCTTGATCTGCATGATGAAATCCCTTTCAATGGAGAGCATGCCCAACACAGATAACCTGTCCTCGGACATTGTGTTACGCAGAAATGTTTTAATCCCTTTCAGAGTAGAGAAGCATCTTTCTGCCTCATACGTTGTCATGGGGATTGTTAGAATGACAGTAGTAGTAGTGGAACATATAAATTATTGTCCCTGAAAAACTCCATTAGTGGAACAACCTCAGTCATGTTTTTAAATTCTTCAGTACTATACATTGTGGAAAGTTCTGTAATCATTTTCTTTTCTTCAATAAAAGAATATGCCTGAAGGGCAAGTTTAATATGTTGTTCCGGGAATGAAGTGCTATATTCTGAAAATCTGTCAGGCTGAAAGAGAACTGCTGCTCCCACATGAGCAACAAATCTGAACCTGTCTTTCATTTCAGTAATGATTACATCACACACTTCAATGGCCTCTCGTTTTCTTTCAGTGTGTTCCACAATTTTTCTTTTCTTCATCACATTCTCATCAACTGCAGTGGAACCTATGGTGCTTCTAATTTTGAGAATTTTCACCTCAAAATAATTAAGTCTATCCTGGACCATTACAGGAGTACAGTCGCTCCTCTGAAGTTGGTTGTAGAAAATATCGACATGGGGCATAATTTTATGGAAGAAGAACAACCAAAATATGAAATCTGCATCACTCAAAATTCCAATAAAACCAGTTGCTTGAAGAACAGAAGTTGAATTGGTGATTCTTTCGCCTCTCCCTATGATTTTCATACATTCTATTAACTCCTCCCTGTATTCAAAAACTGTGTTGACAGATCTAGATTGAAAGTTCCATCTCGTTTTCACTGATCTTGGCAGCCGTTTCTGCGCCACTTCTTCTAAAACTGATGTTCTCTGAGGAGAGTTAGAGAAAGAAGCACAAATTCCTTGAAGATTTATGAAGAAAATTCGAACACTACTATTCGCTGATGCTGCATTTAACATAATTAGGTTTAACTAATGGGCATGGCAATGAATGTATTCTACAGACCTGTATTTCTGTTTTATGATGGATTGAACGCCATTTTTTGACTCAGACATAACATTAGCCCCATCGCATGTTTGAGCAATCAATTTATGTTCACAGGCTAGCAGATGTCGATCAAGTTCTGGCAATATGCATGCAGCTAATTTATCCTCTTTGTGCCCTATAGGATTCACAAAACCCCAGTACCTTTCTACTGGCTTATGGTTTACCAGATATCTATAGACAATTACCATTTGATATTTGGATGCTACATCGCTGGTTTCATCTGCTATGACAAAAAATGGCGAGTCTTTTATTTCTTTCGATATCTCCTCATGACAGACTTCAAGCATGCATTGCAAAATCTCATTTTGAATCATTTTTGACGTTCCCTTAAACACTGTTCCATTTTCCAAATGGTTTTTCAGAACACAGTCTAGCTCTGCACTGAAATTTATCAGTCCACGAAAAATACCAGGGTTACTTGAAGTCGCTGACTCATCATGCCCTCGAACAGCCAACTCAAAGGCGCCACAAAACCTAATGCAGTTAATAATAATGTTTAAAACATATCTACTTTGAGCCATTTTCTGGTTGTGTTCTTCAATTGCTCTCCGATATGCACTGTCCATCTGTTTTGCTATATTTACATTGTCAAACATAATAAGACTGACAGTATTTTTCATGTGCAACTTTGACGCTACGTGTTTTTTGGCGCGGTCATGAAGATACTGCAAATCGTTCACGCCATGCTTTGTTCATGTATCTTCACCACCAAACTAAACGCAAGGAAAGCAAAACAGGGCGTTTTTAATATCACAACTACACATCCAATCATATTTTTCATATACATCGCTGCTAAAATTCCTGTTAAAACTTCTTGTTTTTGTTTGAACTACCTGAGTGATTTTTAGGTATGGTGTAGGCCTCCCAATGCGTTTAATTTCATTCTTTTCCTCCAAGTTTAGCGTTGAAAATGGTTGCGTTAAAAGAGACTGAACGAAATTCATTGTTTTTCCTTATAGCAGCGTTTACCTGTATTTAGCTAAATAAACCACTTTGATTCATAAATTTAAACCCGATACACACAACACGGCACAAACCACGTGGCATACAGGCAACGTAATGATCAGAGATGCAGTTCAGTAGATAGAAGACCGGAAGTGAGGTAAACATTTACTGTGAATTAAATAGATGGCTCTGTGTATGAGACGAAATGAAAAGATTGTTCCTGTTGATCATCCTATTCTATGCTCTCTGACTACTAGGTTAACCAACAACATGCAGCTTATGCCCCGCACTTCCCCCCCCATACACCTCTGCGCTTCCTTGGTTCGTCATTCCCTATACTTCACCATTATACTAATGTGGGTTGCAGCCGGGAGTGCACTACTTGGCACCTGCAAACAATACAACGCTTGCCGAAGTCCACTCCACAAGATCATGTCAGAATGATAACCTAAATGCATGAATCGTCTACGTTATTTACATTAAAGGGAGAGCCAGGATTTTGGTTGTAGTGCAAACGTTCTACCGTATTAAGAAGTCGCCCCTGCTTATTAGGTAGAGGTAGAGGAATACTGCAATGCATCCAAAAATTAAATTTCAGGATTTCATCGGAAATTCATATATTAAAATCCTCTGAACCCAAAAAGCTTTGTGTGTCCATCTATCCAACCGTCCGTCTGTCTGACTGAAAAGCATAATTATAAAATAAAAATTGCGATAAACATTAAATTTCACATTCTTTAAGTATGCCAGATAAAGATTTTCAAGAATGTATTCCAACTACAAACAATGTGAGTTACATTCACATGACTTTGTCAACCTTGTGTTGTTTATTAGTGGGTATACATATTATTCTTACGAAAGTTTACTTTTCCGTCTACTTCATTTTAATCGAGATAAACCTTTGCAGAAATAGCTACATTACGCATTTCGTTATACCAGGTGCTAAAAAGAAAGTATTCCACATTTTGAGAGGTGGTAGTATGCACCAAATCGAGAAAAAATTGTCTAGTAAACATGGCTCTAAAATACATACCTTAAGAGCTATGAGCACTCCATCTTCACTACTGTGAAACATCTCTTCTGCTGCAAGTTCTTTGCTATTAAATCTACAGAAGGCAGAAAAGGAATGAAGACACATTACTCTGTTATTGATCACAGATACAGCATGTAGTAAACTTCTGTTAGTGTTGTAACTGTAAACTGTATTCACAGTGCAGCTCATACTCTTACTAGTTCTAATGGAATCAGTTTGTGTTTTGATAAGTTTGTGAAATGCTTTTACATTGCAATTTTTTCTTGAAATCTTTGGCGTATGCAACCCACATTAAGGATGTACAAACACTACAGGAAGGCGTCATCATGCCTGCCAGAATATCCGTTTGTGTTATGGTGAACATATGGAGTGGTGGGAGAGCGTGGTTCCATGAGATTCCACAGAAGCATGCCTTACTACGAATGAGCACCACACTGAGAACCTCCTTTAGCGATAGTTTACAAGTACATGTTGTATGTAATGAAACAGATTACATTAGAAGCTGAACTGTCTCAGGAACAGAGTAATGTGTCCTCATTTGTTTACTGCATTCTGTAGGTCATACGTAATAGCAAAGAGCTTGCAGTAGAAGAGATGTTTCACAGTAGCGAAAATGAAAAGTGCTCATAGTTGTTAAGATATGCATTTTAGAGCCCATGTTTACTGCACATTTTTTCTTATTTTGGTCCATACTACCACCTCTCAAAATATGGATTTTCTTTTTAACATTCTGATTATACAAAGGGGATAGTGATAGTCAAATGTTTTAGAACTGGACGCTATAATTGAAGCAGGGAGATTAAAAGTCCACTAACTCGACTTTTTGGCAGAATTGAGTTAAGGCTGGATTGTGCTAGTTTGTCCCGATGTGTGGCTGGCAAGAATACAGAAATACCATCACTCATTAGCAATCAGGAAGCTTATAAAAAAACCTGTGGAAGTCTAAACTCCTCTTATTCCATGTAACAAGGGAGTTGTTGCTTTCCATGCTTAATGTTTTGGCAGATGGCAGCACTTTCGTGCAACCAACTGATCAGAGATTGAAAGCTTAAAATGAAATTAGGTTCAAGTGTAAGTTCCAATAGTGAAATAAACGTAAAGAAACGAAAAATCAGCTCGTCTTCTTAGATGGGTACACAGGCCAGAACAGAAATCATTACTGTAGTTGATCTTTTTATACACTTTGATACAGGAAGAGCGCTTACATTTTATAGATCAACATTATCCCATGAAAGGATACAGTTTCTCGCCAAATGACCGCGTCTTTAGTAAAATTAAGGGTTGAAGACGAAAACAAGAAACTATGGAAACGCCAATTCAGTGGCGTCACATTGTAAAAGATTCAGTTGGAAATGATGTGCAGGTCAAATTATCGTATATAAATATCCTCAGCATTTGTTCAAAAAATTCAAGAAAAAACCCAGTAATAAAGAAATTAAGCATAGTCGAGCTGAGACATCCATATCAGAGAGTAAGATATTCCGTATCCCACAAAAATGAAATCCTTGTGAATAAACACTACGAAAGATACAATTTGGAGTTAATTTAATACCCAGAGACCCAATACTGTTGTATAATTCCACACTCAGTAAACGTACAACTCAGTCTTGCTATTGAATAAAAAAAGCAAAGTATTTGGAAACTTTAATAAAGCTCATTTCCAAAGAAAATAATTTAAAAAATTACGAACCGGCTGCGCGGTGTTTTTCTTTACCGCGTCCTCGGCGCTCTTTGCCGTCTGCCACTATCATAGAAAGGCGCGGATGAAACAATACAACATTTTTAAAACTACTTTTAAAGGCTTTACTTACTAAATTTATGAAAGGAGATGCTGAAACTGGACACCGTCGTTGTCCATACATTTTTGGCACCTCTTTAGGAAACTATCCATCACTCGCCATAGTTCACGTTGAGAAATGCTGGCAATTTTCTGGCGGATATTTTGTTTTAATTCTTCCAGGGTGTGTGGCTTTGTCTTGTACATTTTATGTTTTAAGTTACCCCAGGGATAGAAATCGCAGGGGGTTAGGTCGGGGGACCGAGGGGGCCACAAATC
This sequence comes from Deroplatys truncata, assembly GCA_030765065.1. Lineage (NCBI taxonomy): Eukaryota > Metazoa > Arthropoda > Insecta > Mantodea > Mantidae > Deroplatys > Deroplatys truncata. Next base: position 19,167,770 of record CM060976.1, read on the forward strand.
TCTAATAATAATTCCGTCCTCAAACACACTTTCAATTGTTCTCATCGAAACATTGGCCGTATAAGCTGTTGCAGAGACTTGTTGAAAAAGGCAAAATCTCGCTCCCTGTCTGTTAATTCTCCAAAAAAAGGGGTGGCAAAATTATATTCTTGTATGTACGGGCGTCAACTGTTGACTCGAAAAAAATTGGTCCTATAACTCCTTCTCCGCTCATGGCGCACCATAAACAACTTTTTTCGTCATGAAGGGGTACTTCATGAACAATATTAGGTTTGTCAGAGCTCCAAAACTTCAATTTTGTATACACACATATCCATGAAGGTGGAACCAAGCCTTGTCCGTGAAAAATATTAAATATGGGTCTATTTCGCCATTGTGTACACTATTGAGACTCCACTCACAAAATGTGAACCTAATTACATGATCACCTGGTTGAAGAGCATGTGCCACAGTTATTTTATATGGTTCTAACTTCAGGAATTTGGTAGCTCTTCGCGCAGAACCATAAGAAATGCCTTCCTTTTGTGAAAGACGCCTAGGTGATTTTTGGGGGGAATTCTCCGTCGTCTAATGTTTCTTCGGTAAGAACCATACGCCGTCTTTTACATTTCTTAGCCTGAGCACTTCCTGTGGCGTGGCATTTATTGTAAAGTTCATGGATTGTTGTACGGCCTGGAACTTTTACACCCGGAAATATTTCTGCAAATCGTACTTTCACTTGGCGAGCTGACTGAGTTAACACATACGAATCATAAATAAATACATGCTGTGTGGTAGAAAACATATACTGAGCCATAGTATACTAAGTACAGGACAAAATAATAAATAACTCGTAATAACTGAACTATATCACATCACCGTCAACTCAATACTGCACTTCACAATGCAGAGCAAAACCACGTCAACAGCGTGACCTTGTTTATAGCAGCAGTGCGTTATCATGTTTCCACACGCCCATTGGAAAAACACCGCGCAGCCGGTTCGTAGTTTCTTGGTTCTCCCGTTATATCTGAGAACAGTAATAACCCAGATGTCCAGGATGGACACAAGAGAGTGAACCAATATCTATAATATAACTTAGATTGTTTAATACTTTAAGCTTATTGGTGTTTTTAGTTCTGTACTTTTCTCCTGTTTAGAATATTTTATGATTAATTTTGAAACATACATTTGAAATTCTCAAAAAATATAAAAATACTAATTTTAATAACAAACATTCAGTTTTTTCAAATATTCCATTCTTTCATAAGTTAGTTATGATATAATCTATCTCTTTATGTATATATCTCATATTTTAACAATTTTGTTATTCCATGTACCCTAGAAAACAGAACACCCCTAACTCCATCAGTGTTTAATTAAAATGTAGCATTATATAATATAAATATTTAGGCTTTCATATGTTTAATTAATAAACAATGCACTTTTAAGTAAATACTTAATGTTTAAAAACTTTGAGACATAAGTTTTTTCTCTCTCCTGTAAAATTTGATTTTGGGAATTACCTAGCGAGTTTTTAATCTCCCTATTTTAATTATACTGGCCTTAAAAGTCCATACTGTTGCCAAACAACCGCGAGAAACAGCTGAATATCGAAACGACTTTAAAAGAATGACACAAGTATTGAACGATTCGCACCATTAAATAACAGATATATCGAAATGGCTCATGGCACAAGAAAAGTGATTTGGAATGAATTGTATGTTTTAAAGAGATCCAGATTTCTTTGTGAAGTCTACCGTCTACCGCTTAAGGTTTACCAATTATACAATATTAAATAAAATTCCTTTCGAATGAAGAGGACTTCACAGGCTATTGCCAGAAAATTCGAGACATACGTTTTATTTGTAATGTAAATATCTTTAACATACGATATTTTAATCAAAATCGCTGAAGCCATTTTTCAGAAAATAAAAAATGTCGAAAAATCTCCATGTTAGGGATGAAGTAATTTCCTTGAAAACCTTCGTGTCGCAAGTTTACCTAAATATCAACTTTGGTATTTATCCGAGTTTTCATTTTTGATTTATACAGTGCGGACCTTTTTCTAAAACTTTTTTTTTGGGGGGGGGGAGATTCAGGGGGTCAGAAAACCTATTTCCGGTGAAATCTCGGTATCGAATTTTTGAGTGGAGTGGAATACCTTCTCTACCTACTATGCACGTGCTAGGGAAAGTCATGGGAATGTAACACATCCGATTTGATGTAATAATAGTAAATAATAATGATGATGATGATAATAATAATAATATATTTTCAGACTTGATATAATTTTTTTTCTTTTTTCTTTTATGTCATATCGCGACGGATCTGTCGGTGGATATCTCTTAAAACGATATGTGATGACAGCCTTCAGGGTCTCATCCCTGTAACCCCTGCTTCATGCCGTGCAGATGGCGTTATGGTGCGTCCAGTCTAACTGTTTACAGTATCTGTAGATAGATGGCGTTCGCTATTACCACTTATTTTTCATTTTTCTAGATGGATTTTTTTAAGATGGAGCTTTGGGTCGTGGTATTAAATATCCAATCCGGTATTTACCTTGGCGACTGAGAAAAACCACGAAAAAACCTCAGACAGATTGGTCGGCCCACGGGATTTGAACCCGGGACCTCCCGACTTTACCGCCTGAGCCATCTCGCTCGGTAACTTGATATTGTTTTATTTTAAAACGTTATTTCTTGTTATACTCTGTATGGTTTCTGAATATTATGAATGTTGGATAGTGGTGGCGCGTCTCAGTTTCGCGAATGAAATAATGATCAGCCTATACATACATATATTGGGATATTTTTCCCGTGCAATGTTGAAGCTTCAAAAACTTATTTGTTTCACCATAAATAAGATGCAAGAAGGTGGAAATGTTCATGTGAGCTTACGCACACTCTTCAGCTTACTAACCTCAGTGTCTAAACAAGGAAATTATAATAGTTGTTTTTGTACATTCCAATCAGAATCGTAATCTGACCCATGACCTGGGAACATCAGCTCTTGCGTTGTGCAGTAGGCCACACGAGCAATTTAAGGAGGTGCCTCTAGAATCGTTGTTCAGTGTCGCACTGTCAAATGATTAGTTTTGAGATTTGAGAAAAATTAAATTGAGTTTTATTTATGGGCGCTCTTCAGCTGCTGTGGTCCTTAGTGTCCCATTCTATATTGGGGTGGAAACCGGAAATTTTGCTCAGTAACCTCTATTAGGTTCGAGGTTCTTTTACGTGCCGTAAATCTACGACACGGTACCACCGGATTTACTTCCCTTCCAAAGGAAGCCATGCTAAGGATTTTTAGTCCGAAATAAATCCATCGCCCTCCGCTGGGTTTGAACCCGCGACCTCGGGAACTAGAGGCTAGCATCGTACCTCTAGACCACTGAGGACGACAGAGATTTGAGTGATTTTTACTTGCTCTCTACTTACCAGTAGTAAGCAGACGAAGTATTCCACTCCACTCAAAAGTTCGATAAACAGATTTTAGCAGAAATATACGTTTTGAGACTTCCTGAATTTTTTTTTTTAGAAAATATGTGTGAATTGTTTTTTAGAAAATGTGTGTGAGTGCGTGTGTGTGTGCGTGTGTGTATGTGTGTTCCAAGGAAGCGATACGAACACGTTCAAGAAAATCTACAAACCCCAAACTACCCTTTACGTGGGAAGTATTTCGTTTTTTTCCCCTCAAAAATAGCTCTAACGATTTTGTTTAAAATGCTATATTAAGATATTTGCATGGTAAATAAAATGTATACATTGAATTTTCTGGAAATAGCCTGTGAAATCCTGTTTATTCTCATGAGATACACAAATACTCACTACACAAGAAATGTAGGCCGCATTAAAACACAATTCATGTCACACTAACCATTTCCGAGCTATTCCTATTTATTGGTTTGAATTATCAAATACTTTGTACTTTTTCAGGTGCTAATTAGCTATTAGTCCCCCCTTTTTCTGTTCTCCTGATCGTGCAAAGAGATTACAATAATCAAAGCCATAGCATAGCGACCCGCTTTTGAAAGATTTGACTATTCCCATTGTGTAATTGCAATAAAAGCATTTCTGCAAACGTTTAGCATGATGCAGGTAGAAGAATAAGCTTTTGTAACAATATTGTGTAGAAGAGTGGGTAGAGAGCGTCATGTGAATGTGACGCATCAGAATGTTTATACTAAATCTGATAACGAGTTACTGAAAATCGATATTTCTATGCTTGCGAAACGGTTTTAAAAACATTCTAACCAATTTTTCACCTAGCTTAGCTCAACACAGACTTATCAGCATCTGATGCCATCATGTTTAACGCCATAGACGTATATTGTTTAATCCTGGACTGTGTATTTCCTATCTCAAGATATAAGACGTAATGAGATCGCTACACTCCCGGTGTAGTTCATTAACATCCTATATCAGAGCTGAAGGATATGCCTTAGTATACTTGGAATTTGGTTGTGATCTGTACAAAATTAAGGGTGCTGTATGTAAAGAGCCTCCTAAAAGTTTATTGTTTTGACGAACCACTTCACCTATGGATTGTGAGAAGCGTTTGTTGACAATGGAATTTAGTTGAAATTGAAGCAACATTAAGGGTGTTCACGAAGAGTGTATAAACAGTTGCCACCTTCAGCAATCCGCTGCAGTGTTTGGACATTTTGGATATAATTAGCAGGCACAGTTCTTAAGCAGCTGACTTCAACTCATATACACTCAAACCATATTTCAATACAAAGAATGTAAATAACAGCGGACGAGGGTCACTGGTTTGGTCTGGTGAGTGCTGCCTGCAAACCCCAACAGACTGGGGTGGTTTGTTACCTGCGACGTCCTTGTGTTAAGTCCAGTAAGAGTTCAACTTCATTTCCTTTCGTCCTGGCTTTAATGCTTAGAAGTACCTATCCCTGATAATTTCAGAGATACGAACTTGAACATTTCCTCACTCATTTCAAATTGTTTCAGATCAGTTCAAAATTAAAGATACCTTATCACAAGTTTTATTTTTAGGCGATATGCTGCACATACTGAATTGCACTTATACAATGACTATAGAATGTATTTATCTTCACCTTAAAAAGTTCTAGCAGCCAAACTAACAGAGAGAAAATTCCATGTTTAAGATACAGAAAGACCAAGTTGGGTATATTACAGTTTTCATTTCTTTTTCACTTTATGCTTTTGTAAATTTTTAAAATTTGTTTTAAAGCGGAGACAAATCCGAAGTCACTGTACGTAACATTTTAATAGGTTTAAAATTGGGTGAAATCTATACAGAATTAAGGATACTTAATATGGAATCTTCTTAAAATGTATGTTTAATGGATTATTTTTCAAAACGTTATTCGTAATCGACCTTACAATGCTACCCCATTATTTTCGCCAGAGAATGAACGCACCTGACATTTAACGCTATGCACAACTGTACGATCGCATTCAAAACTTGCCGTAACTTATTTAGGTGCATACCCACCTGTTCATAATAACGGGGCCATGGTCACTCTGTTAGTAACGCGAAAAGTTTGCCTCCGCGACAATGTGTGAGGCCCGCATACGGGAGATCCCGGGTTCGATTCCAATCGGGCCGGCCACTCTGACCTAATTGGTTTTTTCGAGGTTTCCCTACGTCGGTAAACGAATGTTGGGATGGTTCCTCCTCTTCCAGAATTTCCTGTCCATCATTTCTTATCCCTATTATTTCCCTTCATCTACTTCATCTTCAAATGTTTCAGGGTTATAGGATCAGGCGACGACGTTTGGTCCGTTGCAATGGGACGGTGGAATTTGCGCTGTGTGAAGATTTCTCCCTGGTTCTTGGCTGGTTAGCTGGGACCCCTCCCTGGGGGTGGCTCGTTTCATTCCGGGACCCCCAGGTTGATCGTGCCGGCGTCAGGATTAGTGCCATTCTGGAATCGCTAGGGGCCCCGACCTTGCTAGCGCTTATCGTCGTCCGGATCTAGTCGCCTTCGCCTCCCCTTCATCCCTTTTTCTCAAGGGCCACGTTGAAAGGACAAAGAGCCTATGTGCGGTGCTGTACTGCAGTGACTGCGGACTCCTCCATCTGACTAAGCCTAATCCTAACACAAAAAATAGGACAACAATTACCAACATCTCCGAGAGTGGCAGCATTTCTAGTATAATTCTAAATTTTCAATATCCCAAGGATGTTTCACAAGGCTGTGTTTGGTGTGATGCGAGATGGCTACCAGAGGCGTCGAAACAAAGCAAATGTTGAAGTATTGCTGGTTGCCTCAGTGATTGAAAGTGGCATTTGAGTAACAGCAGCCATTCTCTCACACGCACATCATTGGTTGCGTATGATTAAAAAACAGTAGGGGTTCGTCGCTGCCAAAATTAAGTACGATGTTCTTTTATACTTTCTCTACTACTTGCCTATATTAAGCAGAGAAAGTATTGTTTTCCACCCATAAATTGGACTTCGACATTTCACTGGTCATTGTTAGACATTTGAAGTGCCCTGAATTTAAAAGAGGGTATTTTTAGACAGTATGTGTGTGTGCGTGTATGTGTGTGTCAAAAATGAAATGTCGGATAGATACTAAACTTGGCATTGAAGTTCAGCATCTTCCAGGGATGGTACAAGATTTTCAAGCAACTCTGCACCTGTAACTATCTTTTACATGGAAAAAACACGCTTATTTTCTACTTTCTAAAAAATGGCTCTAACGATTTGCAATAAAATAGCATGTGTTGAAGACATAGGTATAGGTATAGATTATACTCCTCGCGCACTGCGACTTACATAGATTTGTCGTCCTCTGTGGACTAATGGTACCGCGCTAGCGTCTAGTTCCCAAGGTCGTGGGTTCAAACCCGGCGGAGGACGATGGATTTTTTTCGGGCGTAAAAAGCCTTAGCATGGCTTCCTTCGGAAGGGAAGCAAAGCCGGTGGTCCCGTGTCGTAGATTTACGGCACGTAAAAGAACATCAAACCTGATAGAGGCCTCTGAGCAAAATTGCCGATCTTTCACGCCCAATATAGAATGGGACGCTAAGGACCATAGTAGTTAAAGAGCGTCCATAAATAAAACTCAATTTAATTTAATTTCCTACATAGATCTAGTGTAGCTACAACCCCCGGGGATGAAGTGAAGGAACCACAGGAGGCTATAGGTCGCTCGCAGGCAGGCCACAGAGACGCGCATAAGCCCCTAACAATTCCAGGCTCGAAGACCGTCCCATTGCTGGAGCTGCCTAGAGGGGGCGATGAACGGCCCGACGACCAAGCAGCTCTCTGGTGTCCACGGGGAGTACTTTTTCCTTTATGCATGCATCCGTGCCATCTATCTGGGTCTGCCACACGCCACAAAAATTAGAAGTACACCTGAAAGATGAGAAGGAAATGGAATGAAAGGCAAATAAAGGAAAAGAAATCGTGGTAGATAAGAAAGTACCCCAGAAAAAACACGAAAACTCCAAGGTCAAAGTGGAAGGTCGACGGGAATCGAACCCGGGACCTCCCGAATGCGAGTATCACACGTTACCGCGGAGCCATCTCACTCGGTTGTTTAAAATATACAAGCTGTAGAAAATTTATATTAGAAGGATCGATGGTAGATAGATGTGTACCATTGATCGCATTTTGTTTATAAAAATATGTCCAGAAACACTTTGTCTACGCAATACATCTCCGAAATGGGTAGGGGGGATGACTGCAGATGACAAGCAGTAGATGTCGCATTCAGTAGTTAGGAGTTATTTACCGATGGCACTATATTAGCTTTTACACGATGTACTGCAGCCCTTCAAACTATTTACAGCCAACGATAGTGTTTGCAGTATTATTCTATTCAGCAGTTTCATACTTTTCAGTATTCATTTAAGTGACTATTGCCAAGTGGGAATGAACGATGGTGGCCTTGTACACAAATGCAGAGAAGCCCAAAGGAATGCAAGAGAGGCTTGTTGGCTCTATCAGCGTTACTCCAACAGGAGTCACCCAGCCCACACCATGTTTCCAAGACTGGAGAGGGTTTAAGGGAAACACGCAGCTTACGTTCTAACAACACAAACATATGCATGTCCGCAGACATGCCGCACACCAGAGGTTGAGCTCTTTCCAAGAGTTCGACATCACATAATCAGGCGATACACAAAATATATGGAAGTTGGCGTAGCCATTTTGAGTACTTTAGTAGTTGATTAAAATGGTAACTCTTTACTCACAGTATTTAAGTTTTCTTATTTACGTTTTATCCTATTTTTTTTGTGATCAGTACTTGCCTACTCCTCCATATTTCAGGGATCCTAGCACGTGCACAAAGCGTTTCTGGACATAAATTTATTAACAAAGCATGATCACAAGGTACCTATCCATCTACAGATCACCGAGCCTTGTAACATTTATTTGGATCCTGTGTGCACGACGAATAAAATTTATATTATCTGTGAAGTCCTCTTCATTCTGAATGAATTTTATATACGTTTTAGTAACTAGTAAACAATGAGAGCTGAACAAAACCTTACTAAAGATATAAAATATATGGATTTCATTAAAATTTGCAGTTTATGTCAAACACCAATCTTTGTGGAATTAACCATTTCATGAATATTCGTTACTATTGCTTTCAATTTTCAAACACCATACTTTTTTAAAAGTGCTAAAATCATCATTCGTTTACTTCTGGTGCGGAATTCTAAAGCCAATATATATCGACCCGCTTTTTGAAGATTTGGTTATCTCTACAGTCTCCTTTATCGTCCCTGTACCTACAACGAAATGTGTAATGAAACCATTTCTGAAAAGTTAATCTCGATTAACATGAAGTAGATAGACAAATAAGCTGTCGTAAGAATAGTTCGTAGAAGATTGGGTGTATGAATGTAACAGTACAAGTGTTTGTTCTTAAAGTAAAGAGTTTGTTACAGTTCACTCAAGTTTGAATCCTATGTTTTTTAACGCTTTTGTATGGAGGATTTTAACCACCAAAACTCCCATTCGTTGCATCAGTGTTTCACCAGAGCATCAGAGCCAGGATTTTGATGACATATCAATTTTTAATTGTTGTATCGTAGGCACTGCTACTTTGGGCATAAATCCTTATCATGGATTCCAGATTATGAAAATGCATATTGAATACGTCGTTTTTTTGTTATTTTATTCCATTTTCTATTTTAGGGCACTTTTTTCGATTTTACATTATTCTTTTGTCATTTTCTTGCCCTTTGCATCTTTATTTAGTCATTTTCTTGCATTTGCATTTGGTATATGAAGAGTTTTATTTTACTGATATTTTACATACTAATGAGTATTGACCCTTTGCACCATTCTCGATCAAGATTTTACCGTGGTAAAATATGGACTTTACCGCAATGAACGGTCATTTATGGTGCATCGACGCCGGTAAAAGTTTATCGAGGATTTTACCGCGGTTAAATCTGACCGGCCATTGAACGCCCGCTTTTCGTCGATTATCACATCACTTGCGTTGAAATGTTAAAATGGCGGAACGGTATAGGTTAGAATTCCCAACTAAAAGAAACATTCCATTTTCGTCAATGAATGCATAATGATAAAGTTACTTTAATGTACTCTGTAATGTTTAATGCTTAAGGCTTTTTGTGCTACAGGTGCTTAAATATCCTGACCCAAGGTGTAACAAAAATCCACACTATCACGGCGTTGCATATCATAATTATATATTAGTTGAAGCTTAGTTCCAAGAACAAGGCACAAATAAGGGGAGCGATAAATGGATTTAGTGCAATTAGTACATTTTCAGGAATATTAGGATACACTAATTTCCTCTGGTTCCCGAGGTCGCGGGTTCAAATCCGGCGGAGGGTAATGGATTTTTTCTAAAAATCCTTAGCATGGCTTCCTTCGCAAGGGAAGTAAAGCCGGTGGTCCCGTGTCATAGATTTACGGTACGTAAAAGAACCTCAGCCTGATAAAGAGACCTTTGAGCAAAATTTCCGGACTTTCACGTCCAATATGGAATTGGACACTAAGGACCATAGTAGTTAAAGAGCTCCATAAAAATAAAACTCAATTTAATTTTAATGCATTAATTGCGCAGATATAGGAATCCGGTAACCTAAAGAGGTCAGTGTCGAAACCTGAAGTCGCCGTGTTGTGGGGGTAGCGTGTTCAAATTTTGTCTGGGGATACATGTTTTCTTATTTCTTTTTTCTGCCTCTCTTTCAGTAGGTGAATGTCGACAAGCTAAATGGAACTTAGTGTGAAAAGAAAGAAAAAATATAATATTCAGGATATTTTTCTAATCAATTGTAAGGCCAGCTTTTCCCACGTATCCATCTTAAAGTTATTGCTTCTATCTCTGTACTGTCTATCTTTTCTTAAGAATTGCATGTTAAATTTAATAACACATTAGAGAAACTTGGGTCTACTTTTCCTTTCCTCCATTGCACGCTGAACAAGTACATGCATGCGCTTCAGCAATGAGGTAGAACAAGTGAAAAAGAGACGACGTGATGTACCGGTTGCGTTCAGTAGAGTTTACCTGAAATGAACGGTGCACTCAACTAAGGTGACGACGCCTGCCAGCTTAACCACGGTCACCTAAACTGCGGTGAACATTGGTGCACCACTGTGTGATGAATACCCCGGTCAAATTCTTACCGCGGTAAGCTGAACGGTTTGTTTAACGAGAATGATGCACATGGCCTAAGGTTTACTTTTCAAACTACAGAAATGTCACTATTCAACTGAGAAATAAGAGTAACTTTGTACATCCTTTAGTTTCATTCTTGGAAGAAACAACCATTCCTATTTAAGGTTAGTCTAGAAAGCCTTGCTTGAGAGTTATTATCAGAGGATCAGGCATCATTACTGTTATGAATTCATGCCTCAAGCTAGAGATGAGATAGGTCAGTTTTCTCTTTTTCGCATTATTGTCCTTGTCCTTGTGTCGTGTCATAGGCTTTGAAATTCTCTTCGTTCACCATGAATTTTGTATAATCTGAGAAATCAAAGGAGTTAATGCCACAGTTTTGTAAGACCTACTTCAATAACAATTTTCTTTTCAGATTCTTCAAACAAGAACATGAACAAGCATATACATTTTAATTAATTTCTAAATTATCTTATCATTATCCTATACTAATGTTTCTCCTACCAGTGTATACAAGTTACATACTTGTACTTGTACAGAAATTTTAAAAAATTAAATCTGTTTTATGTCATCTTTGCTTTCTCTACTACGTAATTACAGCATGCAAAGGAAGTACGTACTGTAATCCACCCAAAAAGTCAATACCGAGATTTCACACGAAATACATGTTTTGGTGTTCCCTGAAAAAATAATCTGATGTGGTACACTCACATGACTTTCTCTACTCTTGTACAAACTATTTTTACAAACGCTTATTCTCCATCTACTTCATGTTAATCGAGATAAACATTTGCAGACTCTATCTTATTGCTAATTTTCTTGTAGATGTAAGGGGAATATATATTTACAAGGGCAATATAGAAATACAGTAGCCTTTAAGCACATACATATCTCTTAATAGGTGGTTGCTAGGTGCAGCACTATTCCCTTTGCCACAGATTAATACTCTATGCATATCCAAGACAAAAAGATGAATAACGAATTTCCATTTGAGAAAATTAATACTGAAAAATTTAAGGGAATAACAAGCAATATCTCGAAAATGGTTATGTATATGACATAAATTGTGTATTTTAACGCGATCTACATTTTTTGTGTAGTAAAATTTTGTCTATCTCTTAACGTTTACCAGTTATGCAAAAGTCGTTCACAATGAAGAATACTTTTGGAGACATTCCCAGAAAATTCAAGATATGCATTTTATTTGCCATGAAAATATCTTAAGCATATGATATTTTAATCAAAATCGTTAGAGCCATTTTTGAGAAAATTAAAATTTTCGAAAAACCTTCCATGTAAAGGGTATTCTGGACTGGGGGGATTTTCTTGAAAACCTTCGTGTCGCATCTCTGGAAGATACTGAACCTAAATACCAAGTTTGGTGTTTATCCGACTGTTCGTTTCTGAGTTATGCTGTTCACAGAAAGACACACACACACAGACACACAGACACACACACGGACATGTTTCCAAAAATGCTTTTTTTTGGATTCAGGAGATCTCAAAACATGTATTTCCGGTGAAGTTTCGGTATCGAATTTTTGGGTGGAATACAATACTTCCCCTACTTACTATACGTAGTAGAGAAAGTAAAAATATTTTTAGAGAAAGGTCCGTGTGTCTGTGAACAGCATAAATAAAAAACTAAGAGTCCGATAAATACCAAGCTTGGTGTTAAAAGTTTTGTATCTTCCAAAAATGCGACACGAAGATTTTAAAAAAATCCCCCAACCTTAACTAGCCTTTACATGAAAATTCTTCGTTTTTTTTTATTTATTCTTTCAATAATGGCTCTAACGATATTGATTAAAATACCATATGTTTAAGATATTTTCATGGCAAACAAAATGTATATGTTGAAGTTTCTGTGAATAGTCTGCGTATTTCCCTTCATTCTGAGCGAATTTTGTACAATTGGCAAACCGTAAGAGAGACACTAAACCTTACTACACAAAAATATAGATCTCGTTAAAGCATACAATTTATACCCAATAAAAATATTTGTGGTGTTAACCGTTTTCGAGATGTTCTTTGTTATTGTTTTGAATTTTGAAATACTTCTCTTTTCTCAAGGCGAAAATTGCTATTCGTTTTGTTCTCGTGCTCATGCAAAGAGATCGGAATTTCAAAGCCATCGCATAGTGACCCGCTCTTAAAAGATTTGACTATCGCTTAAGCTTACTGTATTCTCCTAATCTCTGATACCATAATTATTGACGGAATATATAAATAATTAAATAAGGAAATAATAATAAGATAGAGAAATAATTGCAATAAATAATTTCCATATATTAAATCAATGTATAATTTCATAAGAATGAGTTGAAATATTTGTCCTAGGAAAAGTGAGGCATATTAAGCAAAATCATTTGCAACAGCCGAAGTATCGAAAGCGTTAGTATAAAAATTCTTGGAAGGCAGGTAAGGGGTGAATTCAGTACATTTTCAGGGTCACGTAGACAGAAATTCTGTAAAATAGAAAGGGAGTGAAATTCTGAGATTCGGGTAGGTACCCCTTAGTAATGTGTATTGCTAAAATTAGCGTCTTGACGTCCTTCCTTTTCTTCGTGTACAGTCCTAGGGGCTTACAGTCTTTTACGGTGACGGCAGTTCGCAGCGCCTAAGACCGCGCTGTGTTATCACCTATCAGTTACTTAACGGTAGCCGGGGTTTTCCGGTAAGCATTTTAGCGACTCACGGCAACTTATGCTTCTAATTTCTTTTATTGAGGAAACAGTTATTTCAAACTGTAAAATTGATACTGCAGAGGTTAGTAGGTATAGTCATTCAATCGTTATAATTTCGAGTGCTACGATTCATAATCAGTTTAATTCTTTATCTTCAGACGGTCGGCAACTCGCTTCAATAGCTCAAGTATTAGATCAGTCATCTTAAACTGCATTATCCTTTCAAAATACCCCGAGAGAAAGATCCCATAGCCAACCTTGTAGCAGCCGGCAGCGGAATCAACAGCAGATGTTGAAACAAAGGCTACGGCTTCAAAACGTGACGACCATCGCCCGGCTTCATCTCCGTGTACCTGCAAGAAAATATGCAATAAAATCACTTCCACAAATGCTTATCTCGATTAACATAAGTAGATAGGAGAATAAGCTTTAGTAATAGTTTGTTGAAGAATGGGTAGAGAAAGCCATGTGAATGTAACGCATCGGATTCTTTTGTACGTATTATGTCATTTAAAAAACCAGTTTTTTATACGTAAGTTTTCGTACGTTTTTAGGTCATTAAAATTCGGGCCCTGCCAGTCATTGTTGCCAAGCGTTTTGCATGAAGAATTGAATGAAAGGACTCGGCAGGCAGTTCAGTCACTGTACATTTCACCGCATTTGCAACACTTCTGGCAGAGTCGGTATACATCATTATGCAACAGCTGGAATGTCGTCTGTTGTGAAAGTGGGTACACCGAGCCCTCTACCAGCTATCAAGGCTAACCAGATCTACCTCCTCCCACTATGTCGCAGTGAGAAAACCTTGTGTAAATTCTTTTATTCGTTTTTGTAATTATTTTGGAAATGGCAACGGCTTTGGCGTGAATAATATCTGCAACTAAAATTAGGTTGTTGGTGTCACGGGCGTACGCAGGAAGGGGAGTCTCAGGCGGCTCATGCCCCCTCAGGTGCCCTACATCTAATATCGGAGCATTACAATGTCATTTTTGTTTTCTGTAATTCCTTTACAATTATAAGTTTAGTATAGCACATTGTACCTGTTAATAAACAGGTAAAAAAGAAAACTACTCTATACATTAAAACAGTGGTAAGTACAGCCGTTCGTTTGGAAAATTGTAATTCCATATGTTGGTTGGCAACACTGGTTAAACTGCTCGCTCCGCTCATTTTGCTATTCGCATATGTTTAGTCACAGGTAGTTAGTGGGCACTCTAGTTATAGTGAAGTGAATGTGGAACTTCTGAGTAAATATTTTAATAATCTAGTGGTTAACACACCTGACTGGGGAATTTAGTCTCCATCTACTGCTGTTGTACTTTTGGTCCTATAAATAATTAAACATCCGTTTATTGGTCACGCTGACCTACCAAATGGTTTACTTAGTCAATCTACCCCGTTCAGCGATCCAGTTTGTGTCCCCTTCAACTGATAAATCCGGGGCTTTAGTTGGGAAATTAAAACCACCGGTACTCACCTAACTCATTGAAATTTACCAGACTGGTAAATGAGTTGCAGTTGTTTAGTTTCAGTTTCAGTTTCAGTTTTATTCTGCCAGTTTTATTCAGTTCTCTTTGGTTCTTAGGAGGATGATGGTATAGATAATATAGTTTTTCTAGGAATAGCTTAAAGTAATTTATTCCATGCAAGCTCTAGTCTGCGGTTACGCAATGTAAGATTAGAGGGAAATAATTAAGTTCCACGGAAACACCATTCTTTCTGCCTATCATTGTTGAGGCACCGTCACATGAAAAACAAATGAGACAGTCTTTTAAATATTCTTCGATATAACATTTAGCTTGGTGTGATGCAAGCGGTTTACAGTCAAGTGTCAGGTGGGTCGAATTTACTCATTGCTGAAATGTGCTTTTGTTACGATTCTTTTATAGCGTGCGGCAGAAACAACTTCTTTCTCCATTATCGTTTACCCCACACTAGGTATTGCGAGGCTAGTTTCTGTTCAGCAAATTATTATTTTATCCAAGCAAACGCCTTTGATGTTGTAAGAGATGGTGCATATTGAATGTTTCAGAACTTCCGATACTCTCTTCGGACCGGCCCAACTAAAACCCTGGATAAATCTATAGAAGTTGCCACGGAATCAAGATACCACTGACTTCGTGTACTTCAGTTATTCCGGGTTGAGGAACCCCACCCCCTAACAAATGCACTGCGTACGCCCCTGGTTGGAGTGATTCTGGTTTATGAGTAAAAGTACTTAATATTTTCTATGACTTATTACCTCATACTAATAAGTAGACCAAGAATTTTAGCAGTGGAAAATAAATGCAGACGTTTACAAATCATACAAATTAAGCATTAATACATTCTATACAGTCTACTGGTTGATGCCTATTCCAAAACTGTTGGTGTCTAAAAGTATCTTGAAATGTTGGCTAACTTTTAATTTACCTTTTTTGTGCCTTTTTTTTTTTTTGCCTAGAGCTGCTGAAACAAATAACTTTGAAAACTGTATTTATTATTTTTTCTACTATGTATAGTAAGTAGGGGAAGCATTGCATTCCACCCAAAGATTCGATACCGAGATTTCACCGGAAATGCATGTTTTGAGGTCCTGAATCCAAATAAAGCGTTTTTAAAAACACGTCCGTGTGTGTCTGTCTGTGAAGAACATAACTCAAAAACGAAAAGTCGGATAAATACCAAACTTGGTATTTAGGTTCCATATCTTCCAGAGATGCGACAAAAGGATTTTCAACAAAATCCCCCACCCCAAACCACCTTTTGGGGGATTCCATCTACTTTACATGGAACATCTTTTGAATACTTTTATTTTCTAACAACGCTGTAACGATTTCGTTTAAAATACCATATATGAAAGATATTTACATGAAAAATAAAATGTATATCTCGAGTTTTCGGGAAATAGCTTATGAGGTCCTCTTCGGAATGAGTTTTGCATAATCTTATACAATGGTAAGCGTTTAACGATAGATGAAAACGTACTACACAAAAAATGTAGATCCCTTTAAAACACATAATTTGTTTTGAATAAGCTTTTTTATTGCATAAGCCGTTTCTGAGATATTCGTTATTAAAGGTTAGAATTGCTCATTTCTTGGTAGTTGGCTTAAAGTCCTTTCAACATTCAGTAGTTTATCTCGATTGCATGGAAATGCCAGCTTATAGCGTCCAGTTTTTAAACATTTGGCTATCACTATTCTCTTTGTATTTATAACGAAATGCATAATGTAGTTATTTCTGAAAAGGTTTATTTGGATTAAAATGTAATAGATAGAAAAATAAGGTTGAGTAAGAATAAGTTGTATATCCAGTAATAAACGATAGAGGGTAGAGAAAGTCATGTGAATACATCAGTTTTTTTTTTAATTTGTGCCCCTCAATGATCGAATATGGATTCTGGTCAACAATAAAACATGATGGTACAACGGTGCGCAATTGTTTTAAATTTAATTTGTAAACCCTGTTTCTTATAACCTTGCCCGCAGACACGTATTTCTCCTTCCGCGATGCGTTTCCTTCCCCTTTAACCTGGTTGGCTAAGGTACAACTTCGAATGGTGACAAATAAGCCATGTGCAGTGCAAGGATAGGCGATAAAAGCAATATATACACATGCTATGGTAGATGCGAATGCTTTCGTCATTCTGAGGCAGGTTTAAATCGAAGGATCCTCCCATCTATTTGTTGGTAAAAATTTACATGCATTCCAGATGCATTAACTCTGTTACGTAATATATTAAATTCATAAGGCTTTGAAAACGTAACTTTGACAATTATCTTGGAATATATTAAGGTAAATGGTGATGTTAATTAAAGAACCATTTTGTATTGCACAACAACCTATTCCACGACAGCAGCCAATGAGAGGTGACTAGTGCACGTGACCGTTAAGACATACAAAAGTTATATGGAATAGGAAACCAACCTTTCCAAACTTGTCCAACACACGGCTTGTGTGGAAGAACAATTCCATTGTATGGAATAATTTTAGTCTCACTCTTTGTGGTTCGGTGCTCCGCACTCATATCCTGAATTGTGTTCAGCTGCATTATGTAGTACTGTGAAGAAGCTTTGGAAAGCTTTTTTAATTCCTCCCTAGCTGATGGATGATAAATAGATGAGAAAACACAACCCTTTTTACCTTCTCTACTACGTATAGTAAGTAGGGGAAGTATTGTATTCCACCCAAAAATTCGATATCGAGATTTCACCGGAAATATATGTTTTGAGACCCCTGAATCCAAAAAAAGCATTTTTGGAAACATGTCCGTGTGTGTGTGTGTGTGTGTGTGTGTGTCTGTCTGTGTGTCTGTCTGTGAACAGCATAACTCAGAAACGAACAGTCGGATAAACACCAAACTTGGTATTTAGGTTCAGTATCTTCCAAGGATGCGACACAAAGGTTTTCAAGAAAATCCCCCCACCCCAGATTACCCTTTACATGGAACATTTTTCGAAAATTTTAATTTTCTCAAAAATGGCTCTAACGATTTTAATTAAAATATCATATGTTTAAGATATTTTTATGACAAATAAAATGTATATCTTGAATTTCCTGGGAATGACTCCAAAAGTATTCTTCATTGTGAATGACTTTTGCATAACTGGTAAACCATAAGAGATAGACAAAATTTTACTACACAAAAAATGTAGATCGCGTTAAAATACACAATTTATGTCATATACATTTTTGTTGTTGAGTGAATCATTTTCGAGATATTGCTTGTTATTCCCTTAAATTTTTCAATACTTATTTTCTCAAATGGGAATTCGTTATTCATTTTTACTTTCTCTACTGCGTATAGTAAGTAGGGGAAGTATTGCATTCCACCCAAAAATTCGATACCGAGATTTCACCGGAAATACATGTTTTGAGACTCACTGAATCCAAAAAAAGCATTTTTGGAAACATGTCCGTGTGTGTGTCTGTGTGTCTGTCTGTGTGTCTGTGAACAGCATAACTCAAAAACGAAGAGTCGGATAAACACCAAACTTGGTATTTAGGTTCAGTATCTTCCAGAGATGCGACACGAAGGTTTTCAAGAAAATCCCCCCTCCCCAGACTACCCTTTACATGAACATTTTTCGAAAATTTTAATTTTCTCAAAACCGGCTCCAACGATTTTGATTAAAATATCATATGTTTAAGATATTGTCATGATAATTAAAATGTATATCTCAATTTTTCTGGGAATGTCTCGAAAAGTATTCTTCATTATGAACGACTTTTTCATAACTGGTAAACCATAAGAGATAGACAAAATTTTACTACACAAAAAATGTAGATCGCGTTAAAATACACAATTTATGTCATATACATTTCTTTTGTTGAGTGAACCGTTTGCGAGATATTGCTTGTTATTCCCTTAAATTTTCCAATACTTATACTTTTTCTCAAATTCGTTATTCATTTTTTTATGTCCTGGACATGCTAAGAGAATGGAATGCGCCACATAGCAACCAGCGTTAAAATATTTGACTATCGCTTAAAACCTACCATATTCCCCTTGCATCTACAAGAAAATTATCAATAAGATTTACATCTCGATATCTCCATTAACATGAAGCATATGGAGAATAAGCGTTTTTAAAAATAGTTTGTACAAGAGTAGAGAAAGTCATGTGAGTGTAACACATCAGATTTTTTTTCTTGGATATGCAAAGAGTTATAATCTGTGGCAAAGGGAATGGTGCTGCACCTAGCAACCAGCTATTAAGAGATATGTATGTGCTTAAAGGCTACTGTTTTTACTTTCTCTACTACGTATAGTAAGTAGGGGAAGTATTGCATTCCACCCAAAAATTCGATACCGAGATTTCACCGGAAATACATGTTTTGAGAATCACTGAATCCAAAAAAAGCATTTTTGGAAACATGTCCGTGTGTGTGTCTGTCTGTGTGTCTGTGTGTCTGTGTGTCTGTCTGTCTGTGTGTCTGTGTGTCTGTGTGTCTGTGAACAGCATAACTCAAAAACGAACAGTCGGATAAACACCAAACTTGGTATTTAGGTTCAGTATCTTCCAGAGATGCGACACGAAGGTTTTCAAGAAAATCCCCCCACCCCAGACTACCCTTTACATGGAACATTTTTCGAAAATTTTAATTTTCTCAAAAACGGCTCTAACGATTTTGATTAAAATATCATATGTTTAAGATATTGTCATGACAAATAAAATGTATATCTCGAATTTTCTGGGAATGTCTCCAAAAATATTCTTCATTGTGAACGACTTTTGCATAACTGGTAAACCATAAGAGATAGACAAAATTTTACTACACAAAAAATGTAGATCGCGTTAAAATACACAACTTATGTCATATACGTTTCTTTTGTTGAGTGAACCGTTTTCGAGATATTGCTTGTTATTTACTTAAATTTTCCAATACTTGTACTTTTTCTCAAATTCGTTATTCATTTTTTTTATGTCCTGAACATGCAAAGAGAATGGAATTCGCCACATAGCAACCAGCGTTAAAATATTTGACTATCGCTTAAAAGCTACCATATTCCCCTTGCATCTACAAGAAAATTACCAATAAGATTGACATCTCGATATCTCGATTAACATGAAGCATATGGAGAATAGGCGTTTGTAAAATTAGATTGTACAAGAGTAGAGAAAGTCATGTGAGTGTAACACATCAGATTTTTACTTTCTCTACTACGTATAGTAAGTAGGGGAAGTATTGTATTCCACCCAAAAATTCGATACCGAGATTTCACCGGAAATACATGTTTTGAGACTCACTGAATCCAAAAAAAGTATTTTTGGAAACATGTCCGTGTGTGTGTCTGTCCGTGTGTCTGTGAACAGCATAACTCAGAAACCAACAGTCGGATAATCACCAAACTTGGTATTTAGGTTCAGTATCTTCCAGAGATGCGACACGAAGGTTTTCAAGAAAATCCCCCCACCCCAGATTACCCTTTACATGGAACATTTTTCGATAATTTTAATTTTCTCAAAAACGGCTCTAACGATTTTGATTAAAGTATCATATGTTTAAGATATTTTCATGACAAATGAAATGTATATCTCGAATTTTCTGGGAATGTCTCCAAAAGTGTTTTTCATTGTGAACGACTTTTGCATAACTGGTAAACCATAAGAGATAGACAAAATTTTACTACACAAAAAATGTAGATCGCGTTAAAATACACAATTTATGTCATATACATTTCTGTTGTTGAGTGAATCATTTTCGAGATATTGCTTGTTATTGCCTTAAATTTTCCAATACTTATACTTTTTCTCAAATTCGTTATTCATTTTTTTTGTCCTGGTAATACAAATAGAATGCAATACTCCGCATAGCAACCAGCGCTTAAACGCTTAAAGCCTAGCAATTCCCCTTGCATCTACAAGAAAATTAGCAATAAGATTAGCATCTCGATATCTCGATTAACATGAGCATATGGAGAATAAGCGTTTGTAAAAATAGGTTGTACAAGAGTAGAGAAAGTCATGTGAGTGTAACAAATCAGATTTTTAGAAACATGTCCGTTGTGTGTGTGTGTGTGTGTGTGTGTGTGTGTGTGTGTGTGTGAACAGCATAACTCAGAAATGAACAGTCGGATAAACACCAAACTTGGTATTTAGGTTCAGTATCTTTCAATAGATGCGACACGAAGGTTTTCAAGAAAATCCCCCCACCCCAGATTACCCTTTACATGGAACTTTTTTCGAAAATTTTAATTTCTCAAAAATGGCTCTAACGATTTTGATTAAAATATCATATGTTTAAGATATTTTTATGACAAATGAAATGTATATCTCGAATTTTCTGGGAATGTCTCCAAAAGTGTTCTTCATTGTGAACGACTTTTGCATAACTTGTAAACCATAAGAGATAGACAAAATTTAACTGCACACAAAATGTAGATCGCGTTAAAATACACAATTTATGCCATATACAGTTTTTTTGTTGAGTGAACCATTTTCGAGATATTTCTTGTCATTCCCTTAAATTTTCCAATACTTCTACTTTTTCGCAAATTCGTTATTCATTTTTTTTGTCCTGGTAATGCAAAGAGAATGAAATACTCCACATAGCAACCAGCTCTTAAAATATTTGACTATCGCTTAAAGCCTAGCAATTCCCCTTGCATCTACAAGAAAATTAGTAATAAGATTAGCATCTCGATATCTCGATTAACATGAAGCATATGGAGAATAAGCGTTCGTAAAAATAGTTTGTACAAGAGTAGGGAAAGTCATGTGAGTGTAACACATCAGATTTTTTATGAAACAAACAGGCAAGAATTAAAAGCTTCGTCGTTATGATAGCGGTAACTTATTTAAAAGAGTACTAAAATAGACTAGGTTTAGGTTAATTAAGGAAGGAATAAAGAAAGTAAAAAACTTACTAAAACCATCTTTATGGTTTTGCTTTTAAAAAAATTTCAAGTTTTTGCTTTCCAGAAATGTCTTAATGCTTTCCCTTCGACTGTTGAAATATCTGCGATTGTGCAATTAAATGATTGTGTGGGTACAGAAAATTTCCAGAAGAGGACACGAAAAAATGGAACAAAATTTCAGCTCGCGCCTGTAACATCATCATCCTTTTCTGCTTTCACCTATAGTGGATTTAGCAGAGTAAAGACAGCATGGCGCAAAATTTCGAGTAAATCTTTGTACGAAAGACTGTGTTGCTAATTACAAATATCATGTTATGCTTTAGGGTCATACTGAAATATAACAAAGCTGTCATATATTTAAAAAGCTGCTGATTTAATGCTAATTTAATACATTTTTGATCCAATGAGGTAATTGAAAGGCAACGTTCCAGCCGGGGGAAGTATGGTGCTGACCACATTATCTCCCCGTATCGTTGGATAATCGACCACCTCTACCATGCGGTGTGGGTGCGAGGTCGGCAGCCGAGCCGAGGATGGCGGGCCGAAGCCTATAAGGACTATCATGCCACAGATTTAACTTTTTTTAAATTTAGTTAATTAAAATGTCTCTTCTCTTCTTTACATCGCCCAGGTTATTCTGGAACATGAATAAATGTTTCTGCTAATCAAAAGCAGAGCTTTGCATGGGAGTGAATCACTCCATTGTCTCCATATTGAAGAAGTTATACCCCAAGCAAGCTTTCAGTTGGTTGTGCACGTTCCAGCTCTTGTCAGCATCATTATCTACGTTAAAAGGACTACCCTGTAACAGGCCTCCGTACGAGCGTGTCAGCTGCACAAACATTTAACATAACCAGTAGAACGTCTGTCGTTAGAAAGCCAGTTGAGCGCGGAGACAAAAACGTAACTATATGTTCTCCTTACCCTATTTTGTTCTTGTATGTCCATCGATATGCTTCAAATATCTAGCAGCGAAGAAGATGGGAAAACAAGAGAAAACAAGTTCTGATGTGTTACATACACATAGCTTTCTCTACCCTCTATCACTTATGAGTGGGTATACAAATTATTCTTACGAAGGTTGATTTTCCCATACCTATATTTAATTTTAATCGAGATAAATCTTTCCGGAAATAGCTGCATTGCATATTTCGTTTTAGATACAAAGGGAATAGCGATAGTCAAATGTTTTAGAACTGGACGCTATACGCTGGCCTTAAGGTTCCATACTCCTTCCATGACATCGCGAGAAACAGCTGAAAATCGGAATGACTTGAAAAAATGGCCAAATATTGAACAATTCGAACCATTATAAACGGATATCTTGGAAATGCTTGATGCTACAAAGAAATTATTTGAAATAAATTGTGTGCTTTAAAGAGATCTACGATTTACCAATTATACAAGATAATACAACATTTCTTCCAAATGAAGTGGACTTCATAGGCTATTCCCAGAAAATTCAAGATATACATTTTATTTGTTATATATATTCTTTAATATATGGTATTTAATCAAAATCTTTGGAGCCATTTTTTATAAAATATAAATATTTCGAAAATTCTTACATGTAAAGAGCAGTGAGGGTTGGGAGACTTTCTTGAAAATTTTCATGTCGCGTCTTTAGAAAGTACTGAACCTGAATACCAAGTTTGGTATTTAACCGACTCTTCGTTTTTAAGTTTTGCTTTTCGCAGAAACACACACGCGCGGACCTTTTTCTAAAAATTCTTTATATATATTCAGGTGCCTCAAGCATGTATCTCGGTATGAATTTTTGGGTGGAATGCAATATCTACGTTCTGTACTTACTATGTACAGCTCTGCAGAAATGCAGAGAAGGGGAAAGTAGTCTAGGGTGGAGGAGAACGGCTGGCAGTATTCTCCTTGCGATGAACAACACTCGGAGTGTTTGGTGATGTCACCTATGCCATGTTGAGTACGCGCGTGCTGCTGCGTTACTACTGACCCAGCACCCCTCCAAGAACATAAATGGACTTGTCCAGCTACTGCTCACACAGATATGCGTGTCACGACGAAAAAATCAACCTGTACGTGGTAAGGAAAGTAAAAAGGTAAGAACATTTTGTGGGATATATGGGGGATGCTTTAGAGGAGTGGAAACAGACATTAGTGCAACAATTCAGACAACGGTAGATTTGGTTGCGCCGTTGCAACATCAGCGTGAGGACACGGGCGTGAGATGGTGTTGTCAGATTTGTTTCATTCCGCTGTTGTATCAAACACGACAGGGATATTGCCGTATGTTTAGCCGGCATCGCACTACGTATTATCGTGCATCGTACAAACGTTCAAATTATTGTATGGGTCTGTAATTATGGTACGAGTTGACAACCCTGCCACGGCCTCTCTGTACCCCATGCTAAGGTCCGGGATACCCGTTCGCATAAAGTTACATCTATTTCGAGCCGTGATGACCCCCCTCATACTTTACGTCTGCGAAATCTGGGACATAGCAGCAGACAGCTGGCTGTTATGGCTACAGTGGGCGCAGAATAGAGAACTTTGGTCCATCTATTCAGTTATCCTTCCTCGTGAGGCTGCTTCATGTAGCTTTATCGGCAGTTCCGATTAGGCGCTAGACTGCAAAATTATACGGTAGTTTGCTTCAACATCATAGTGCCCTGATCTTGGTTATTATAACCCCAGAATTCGCCACTTCAGGCGACACCGGTTCCCCGCATGGCTTGCTGTCACACCCAGCTATACTGGAGCACCTGCACCGGCAGCGAAAGCTGAGCTTCGCATTTAATCAACCAAGATCTGATTGGCTTCAAAATCAATTCCATCCATACTAAATTTAAAACCAATACCCACCAGAGATGCAGAAGGACCGCTGCTTCCTAACAGACAGCCGTTGAGGAGCATCATGCTACCTCCAGTCCTCTACATCTTCCTAAATTAAAACTGCCATCCTGCAATAGCCATGCATAACTATATCCTGCAGTAAAACCCCAATGAGGGTGGACACTCGGGCTGAACCTCGGCCTGTTAGCAGTTTGTATATTTTAGAGCAGCCACAACCAACCCGCGCGGTGCGTGTACTTGAATACGGCACTGAACTGACTCAGTGCGTGCTGCGCAGTAGGAGCGTCGGTTCGTCCTCCGTAGTAGTGGTGGTCAGTACACAGCGCCGTTTTGTAATGGAAGGGCACTCGTAAGCGAAGGGCGCCTACCCCAACAAATTATTTCAATCCTGAAATACGAAGCTGCGTACTTCTTCATGGAATGTAGCGGTGGTGCCATTTGTTTAGTTTGTTACAAAAATTGCAAGTGCTGAAACTATTTAATTTTCAGTGTCAGTTTAATACACTGCTTGCTAATGATTATTCAACTCATGAAAATGAAGAACGCACTGCAGATATATAAAAATTCAGGGGGGGGGAAAGGTCACATCGCAAGAAGAGGAACAGGAAGAATGGGATGGCGGCATGGCAGAAACCTCAGTATGTGTGAGTTACAATATAACACTAGAAATTGCAAGGTCTTGTAGTTATTTTTTGGATGGTCCGCTTATTAAACTGTGCATGCTTATAGCTGCCAGTAAATTCACCCCTGTCAATGTTCATCAGTTCGAGAGTAAGTCCGTCACCTGCTACTATATTACGTAGAATTCAAGATCTGGCAGAGAGTCTTTACGGACAACTTATTGAAAGAGCAAGAGAATACGTTGCATTATCTATTGCCATTAATGAGAGCACGGACATATCAAGTTCGGCTCAATTATGTATTTTTATTCGTGGGGTGAATAACAACTTGGAAGTTGTGGGACATCAGGTGCGAGGAATGCCATATCCCCCCGAAAAGTGCGGCATGATTAAGTATCTACAAAGTTTTGCACAGCGATTTCGGGAAACAGCCTGATGAAGATAAAAACGGCATAGTAAGTAATATTAAACAGGATGGAGCATTAGCCATTTGGCACTTGAAGTTAAGGACTACGAATTTGTATGTATGTTTTCATTCTTATTCCACTTTTATCATAATTTTTGTTGCTTTCTTTCGGAAAGCCGATTAAAACAGTCTTTCAAGTGTTGCGTGATTTTTAATTGCCTGCGTATACTCCAGTACTGTTACAATTATTGTTTTACATATTTTTAGCAGTGAAGTTTTACATTATATATGTAAAGCGCATTATATTCTGAACCTCCAGTGCATTGTATCTATATTTTTTATGTTATACATTTTTTATTATGCATATATATGTATGTATATATATCACTTATTAATACTTCTCTTTTCTTAACAAATCATAATATTGGCGGGCGAGCGGCAACACCGCTCGTGCTCATCGATTAACAAAATACTGTCGCGGCGTGAAAACTCGCTCGTGTGCACCGGACCTAAGCTAACAAGGCCTTCACGCTTCGGAAAACGTCGCGTCGGCTGCAAGCGTTCGGCTAAATAACATATGAAGATTTTTTTATGCTCTTCATCCAATCTTCCGACTTCAACCAAATTTTAAACTTGTTGATACATTTTATTAAAATTCTTGAGTATAGAATTCCATTCCGTACGTGCAGTAGCTGACTTACAAACTGAAAATGTTTGGTATGGATAGTCAGACAGAGAACCCTCAGTCACTGGTGATCAGTACCGTACTTAGGTTCAATTGTGTCTTAGGTGACCTTCGTGAGGAAGAGATGAAGGTGAGACCTCAACCAGGTCTGGACGACGATGCGTACTAGCAAGGGGTCCCTAACAATTCCAGAGTAACACCAATGCTGATGCCGAGACGAGCCTGCAGGCGCATCTGCAACTCGGGCGTTCCCGAGCACGAAACCTTTTTTCTTTTATTTGTTTGTTTGTTTTTCGCCTTTAACATCTAAGGTCATATCGGCGGCTTTTACCTTCAGGACAAATCTCATCGGCAACTATGTTCACTCGCTTACTATTCTGTTAATCTTTGAGTAGTTTACGTTGGGTTTTTCTTTATAAACATCAAATTTACACACACATTTACACTCTCACTCATAGGGTGGACAGGAAATAATCCTGCCTAAAGAAAATTACCCATCCTCATGACGTGAATTGAACCTGGTATATATTGATTTGGAAGTTAGTATGCTAACCAGCAGTCCACAGTCAGGAACGAAACTTATGACTGAAGTGGGATGTTTTTAGAGTGCAAAGATCTTTATCACTCGCTACGACGCGATGAAAATTTCAGAGCATAGAACATACCCCACGTTTCACAAACTGCGTAAGAAATGATTTTATATACAAACCACAACAAAAATGCACAATAAACAGTTTTGCGAAATCAAAATGAAAATGTATTGTGCGATTTAAGTTTAGGGCCCGTATTGAGCATAAACAACTGAATACCTGTCTTAAAGAAGAAGCTCCTGTTTAAGACTCTGAATTTGAAAAAATATGTGCTTCCCGCATTTCAAACTGCTCAATTATGTTATGCGTGTGTGTTTTTTAATAGGCTGTAAATAAGAAAATTATCAAGTATTTGACATTTCAAACCAATAACAAAAAATATCTGGAAAATAGTTATTGCCACATAAAAATATTGTCGTTATTTTTCTTTATTTATAGTCGCTTTGACTACTAAGTCATATAGTGACTTATATCCATCCATGCATAAAAATATGACATAAATTTTGTGTTTTAATGAGATACATTTTTTGTGTAGTAAGACATTTTTCTATCACTGATAGATTACCAGTTATACAAAAGTGTTTAAATTTTGTTCAGAGCGAAGAATTCACGAGCTATTCGCAAAAAAAATGTTTATCAATTTTAAAATATGATGCTGTAATCATCGTTAGAGCTATTTTAGAGAAATTAAAAAAAATTGAATATTTTGTATTGGATAGTTCGGAGTGGAGGGTTTTTCTTGCTCACAGAACCAACTGCTGGTATTCCTCGGGCGTGTACACTCGGTCCACTTCACGAACTTTCCCTTTGATCAAGGCGAAATCCCTATCACAAGGGAGATAAGAATGCCTCGCTCTGGATAGTAGTAGTAGACCTTGTTGAAGCGCTTCTGAGACATTAGCGACAACGGGAGACGAAAAATCGTGTGGTTCTTGCTCTGCCCAGTAAACCCATAGCTAAACCTTCACATTTTCTGGTATGTCATTGATGTAGGACAGCAGCATGGAACAAACATCATTTGGCTCTTTGCGAGCTACTCCTTCACGGTAAATGCACATCTTTGAGCGATTGATATTCAGTTCATGGGCACGGAAGAAGAAGCAAAGGCAAAAGATGTCTTGGACAGGTATCTTCTAAAGGGGCAGAATTTGCATGTAATCAAAACACAATGCCTTGATGTCAGGGTTTTCCTTGCAGAGATCTTCAGTTGTTTCATCTTCCTGAAAAACTTCTTCGCTCGGGATTTATGAACTAAAAGTTCTGCGGCAGCGACCCACTTGGCAAAGTCTTTGAGTGATTTGCTATGGATTTTCACTCCCAGTTCCTCACACGTAATGCAAGCGTCAACTTGAGGAGGACCAAAACTGTATCCATAGTTCTCTTGGAAATAACGGAGGTAGTATTCATATTTGACTCGGTTATCGGGAAGCTTGATCCTGAACATCTGGTGCATGAGCTTCACATTCAATCGTGCATCCAAGTAAGTCATCTCTCGTGACAAGTAATGGGATTTTTAAATTGGGAGTGATGTCACGTGCTCAACCATCCATTTATTTCATGGGCAGGAATCTCGAAGTTGGGTTTTGAAGCGTGCCCGCGATTGTACTTCGGAGGCCTTCCCTGTTGAAGAAGGCTCCTTAAACAAGAAGACGTTTTTCAGAGATGGAATTAAGCTGAGAAAAGTCCTCTAGCAGACAACTTTCCTCTCACTACCGCAGAGAGCAGAGTATGAACAGGAAACTGCGCGAAGATTGGCATTCTCTGTACGTGCTCTCTGTCTCTTGGCTTGATGCACTCTTCAATAGGAGACTGAAGTTAAAAATTTTGTTTACTTTACTTCTTTACTTCCCATATCATTCGGTTTACTCATATTTTGTTGGTCTTCTTTGGAGAGAAGCTCAACACACTTCATTTTACATCTAGGAGAAAGCAAAACAACTTCAAAAACACACAAAACTATAACATTACAATAATATAATCTGATTAACAATACAATAAAGTAAACAGCAACAATGAAGAAGCACTTACAATCAGGATCAGTAGCTTTGGCGGGAACTAGCTTTCCAGCTTGGTTGGTATACTCCTTTCCAAAAAGCCTTGTCCTTTTTAGTAATAGTTTTCCCGTATAATTCGGATGCCGAACAGCTTTCATGCGCTTTCGATTCTCCATTGGACTGTCCCACTCTCCAGACGATGACATCCTAAAAAGCACTGTCTTTCTTTATAAAACTCACACACTTTAATATCTCTTCCTTCACGCGAGACCTTGATTTGTATGCGACTGGGTATCTATACTGAGTATGAGCAAACGTCAACAAAGCGCTAATGTTTACGAGCTATAGAGCGCGTTGTTTAGTTTCTAAAAGGCGTGAGTCCCGATCTTAGGCCCATTAGAACATCAACGGAAAATTATCACTGACATAACCGCCACTTTCGCATGCGGATTTACGTCGCTTACAACAATGGATAACTCAATTTTGCCATTTTTGTGGCTTACGTCCCTTACTAAATCAGCTGTTCAATTACATCATTTAATGGTTACGTTGCATTTTTCACAAACGCTGCAACCTTGGGAAACAATGTTAACTATCCTTCTTTATTTTCAACATACATCTTAGTTTCTAGTGCAAACACAATAATGTGTCCTGTTGTACATACGGAGACCATTAAGGCGGCTCGGGTTCGACCCCAAGGACCAGCATGTGGGATTTGTGTTGGACAAAGCGGCATCTAGGCGGGTTTTCTCCGGGTACTCAGGTTTCCTCCGTCGTTCATTCCACCAATTGCTCCTTCATCAGCTTTCTTTTCATCCATTACTCCTACATTTCATATCGTCTTCTTCCCTCGCTCTCATATCTAACTGCGGGCCGATCCATCGTTTCAGGTTCTTCATTCTCTGATTCAATGTTCGTCTGTTCCTTTACAGTCCCCTGACCCTGGGCACAGTTGTACATTTTTTTTTTCTTCAAAACTTGACGGCCTCGCCCAATAATCTTGACCAAAGCCTTCCCCCTGCCACTGGGCAACAACCATTAGTAAAAAAAAGGCGACCCTCATTAGGAGGGTGAGAAAGAACGTATTTCTGCATTTCCTTCGACCTCATCAGCAGTCAGTCTAGTTTCGTGTTCGATGTAAGTTTGCAAACCGGTGCGTTAGTGCATAGCATGTCGTTCCTTTTCTGACCCTGGATATCACCTGAACCTGATGATGTGAATCAACAACAGCAACCTTCTTCACTAAATACTCGCATGAAAAATAAAAATAGCTCCGTCATTGGAAGAGGTGCTAGGTTAAGTAAACATTTTCATGTGTGCCACCCGAGAATCTGCTCCACAGTTTAAGAACCACTAAAGACTTGCCAACTTGAGGTTTGCTTTAAACTGCAAACCTAGCAAAACCAATCCTCAAAGTTCTGCCGACTTGGACAGGGGTGGGATGCGAGGCCTCATGTTTCAAAAAATACTGTAAGTCCTAGGGGATGTAAGCCCTACATACGAGGAGGGTAGGCCGACTAAGTACGTAATTATTAGCATATGATTTCCTTGAAATTGGGAATACTTCTGCTTTTTCAGCTTCTATTGAAATACCTTCCGACAAATCCATTTCTGCTTTTAATGTCAACAAATGAATGAACTAAATTAAGCTCCATAGACGTAGTGAGATCAGAAGAACAAAACACGCGTTCTCACTTTACATTAATTCCTAACACAACATTTATTTTAATTTAATTAACTTTTATAGTTTAGTTTCAAAACAGTATATGAAATTCGTTTATAATATTGTACAAGTATTACCTTATAAACGTATTTAATAATAATAATAATAATAATAATAATAATAATAATAAAAATAATAATTCATTAGTAAAGATTTAAAAGGGAATGATTTATTTTTAATATCTCTAAGCTCTAAAATAAAAAATACTAGTTTACTTTAAAGGCCCGTGAATTGTTAACTCGATTACATTTTTCTTTTTTTTCAGTTTAACGTACTGTAATCTGGTAGTTCACATCGACTCATGAGTGAAATGATGTTCAAGTTGATCTTAATCATTAACTTTGCTACATTTTATTTTCTGTTAAACGTCAAATCACACACGCACTCATGTCCTCATTCATGCTTCCAGGCTCTTGGGAGGAGAGAGAGTATCCTGGCCAAAGAAAAATCTTCACCTTCCAGTCAGAAATCAATCCTGGAACCTCGGGATCTGGAGGCTAGCGTGCTAACTACCAGACTAAAGAAGGAGTCATGAAATTTTTAGAGGTAATACCTATGATGTTCTGGAAGATTAAAGTGTTTGTTTTAGATGGCAAATTTAAAATAAATGTTCGCATCCTATTTTTCCCAATACCTCACAATGAGTATGGGAGGACCCGAATCCTATCAATAGATAGATTTTCTTCTTTTGGGAATATATTCACTGTTAGAAGAAAAAACAATATCTTTTTTTTAATTGGGTGTGCCCAAACACCATACAGCCTCTCAGAGCACACCGATGCATATAAATCAGCGGTTCCTCAAGTGAAGTTAGTTAAACGCCACTTCGGCTATTTTCTAACCATGTGCATTTTAATATAATTGTATCTCTATTTTAAATACCTTAAACTTGAATATTCCACTACTCACATAGAGGAATATAATTTTACTAATCACTACGTTAAGAACGAAAATCGCCCATTCCGAAGTGTTACCGCGGCAGTAGCAGGGAATAAGGAAAATTGGTTGTAAGCGAGCGAAATGGGAAAGCTGAATGTCATTGAGCAAGTAAAGAGGGTTGCTGTAGCTACTCTCGTCTCTGGGATGTTCGGCAGTACTGTTTATGTTTGGTTGTCAGCTTGGACTGTATGACTCCCACAAACTACCTTTAATAAAGCTAAAATCCTGGATCCTTTTGGAGTACAAACACCCCTTATAGAGCTTATTGGTGGTCATTGACACTTGTGAAGTCTCTTGTAAACTTGCAAACATCCGTTCCCTTGTGCAACGGAATATTTTCCCTCTCAAATCATTTTTCATGCTACAAGTTCTCGGACTCGGACCTTCAGTATCATGTGAGAAAACAATTTGTGCGTAGCGATTATGGTCTTGTGTTTATGGTTTGGAAGTTCGCTTGTGTGAATTAAAGTATCAACAATAAGTTTATGTCGTAAAAACAATGTATACGCAAAATGACAGTGCGTTACGTGTTACAAAAATCTTTTTCGATGAACCGAGGACGATAAAAGAGACGTGATATCTACGGGTAGACCTAAACCGATTCTTGTATCGACACATAAAGTGGAAAGGAAAGGTGCGAAGTGCTACATCAGATACTTTTAAGGCTCATGGTATAGTGAGCACGCCAACCGAAAGGATAGCAAGGTCAACTTAACATACAAGAAATAGGTAAGTTGCATGTCTTGTTTTGTGTGAAAAGAGCACCTATTGTTTAGGCCGCTAGCCGCCACTGGCTGGTAGTTCACATCCCCTCCTCAAAAAAAAAAAAGAACTTTTGTATGCAACAGAGGTTTAATTGCAAACTTTTGAATTCACGCAAGTAGTTTTTTAAGCATACTAAATATTACGCAAACAAAACGACTTTAGCCATGTTTAATTTTTGTTTTCTGCCCGTAGCTATGCAACCTGCCTTACTAAAATAACCGCAAGCTGTTTCGATACGCAGCTGGCACGTGAATATCATGCACCACGCCCGTGGTATAACGGGCCCGACTAAATGGGACAGGGTGTCCGAGAGTTTGGTTTCTTACAGCAGGTATGAATGGTTGCGCAGGCAACCCTAGGCAATCCCAAACACGTTTGAAACAATACTTGCTTGATATATTGTTTTCCAGATTTCCAGTTTTGTAATTGATAATCTACCTTTCTGCTACTAAACAAGCTACTAAATATAAGGACAAACCTCGTGGATTGTTTTTCTGCTTTTTTAACTTTCGTTCAGGTTGTTACGTCTTATAATGCTTCCAATATCCGACAAAATTCTTAATTCTTAATTAATGGCCCCTGTGCATGTATTATGAACAGGCAGATGGGGTTTTTAAGTAAACAGAGCAATTCCGTTACCGCACGGAGTATAGGTGGCGTCAGTTATCTACTGCGACGGACACACGGACTGCCCTCAGCCGCCTTCCCTCCCCAACAGTCGGTTTCGTAGCGACTGTTCCATTTATTCGCTGCATATACACCAGTGGAGAACTGTGGCACTGTGCCTAAAGCAAAGAAGGGTATACATTGAAATCACAATCATTTGTGGCGGAATGTGGCAGGGAACACTTCAGCACAAATGGTGAAACCATCAGATGTAGCACAAAGCTCAAAAGACGTTTAAAACATAATGTTAAACGTCACTGTAATTCAACGAAACACGAGCAACATGTGACATTATTAGAAAGGAACAATGAGGAAACTGGACCTTTAACTTCCTCAGCCCCAAACTACAATCAGAATTTTTCGAGGATCTGTTTCATACACTAATAAGAGCGGATATTGCTTTCAAAAATGTACAGCTTTCGAAGTGCTTGTTTAGTATTTTCATAAATAAATTGTACACTATCAATAGCTAAACATACATTGCTTTTCCCCCCTTCTAATTATCTTTAATTCTGGTACCTTCGAAGTGGGGTTTCAACTGTACATCACATTCGTTTACATAGAACACTGTAAGGCCAAAAGTGCATCCAACTTCCCACACCACCAACTCTACCGTGCGTTCCTAATTTGATGGTTTATTTACTAACTCTGCCTGATATGAACAATAACTTAGAGCTGGAAAATAAGGAGCTTAGATTCAAACCTTTCTAGTCCAATAAATTAGATTTTCAGGAAAGGAGTAAATAAATTTCTATACGAGGAAAACTTATTTGAAACAAAACTAGCGTTTCTATAAAGTGCTGTATCCTGATTATACAATAATAATAATAATAATAATAATAATAATAATAATAATAATATGATTCAAGGTTGCATCTGCATAGACTAGTACATTTTTAGAATTTAATGTGGACCTGACTGTTTTTTAAACTGAAAATGGATTTAGGAGATTTTACTTAATCAGTGAGATATTTGAAACTATAACACAAGAAAACTGTTATGTAAATGAACAACAATGAATGTAAATTTAAAAAATATAATAAAATGTATCTTATATTAAGTGCATATGTAAAGCAGTAGCAATAATGTAGAATAGAAAAACAAAAGAAAAGTCTGATTTTTACTTTCTCTACTACGTATAGTAAGTAGAGGAAGTATTGTATTCCACCCAAAAATTCGATACCGAGATTTCACCGGAAATATATGTTTTGAGACTCCCTGAATCCAAAAAAAAAAGCATTTTTGGAAACATGTCCGTGTGTGTGTGTGTGTGTCTGTGAACAGCATAACTCAGAAACGAACAGTCGGATAAACACCAAACTTGGTATTTAGGTTCAGTATCTTCCAGAGATGCGACACGAAGGTTTCCAAGAAAATTCCCCCACCCCAGATTACCCTTTACATGGAACATTTTTCGAAAATTTTAATTTTCTCAAAAATGGCTCTAACGATTTTGATTAAAATATCATATGTTTAAGATATTTTCATGACAAATGAAATGTAGGTGTACCTTGAATTTTCTGGGAATGTCTCCAAAAGTATTCTTCATTGTGAACGACTTTTGCATAACTGGTAAACCATAAGAGATAGACAAACTTTTACAACACAAAAAATGTAGATCGCGTTAAAATACATAATTTAGGTCATATACATTTTTTTTGTTGAGTGAACCATTTTCGAGATGTTGCTTGTTATTCCCTTACATTTTTCAATACTTTCTCTCAAATGGAAATTCATTATTCATTTTTTTTTGTCTTGGATATGCAAAGAGTGTTAATCTGTGGCAAAGAGAATGGTGCTGCACCTAGCAACCAGCTATTAAGATATATGTCGATGCTTAAAGGCTACTGTATTTCTATATTGCCCTTGCAATTACAAAACAAGGATAACATTGTACGCCTTAAGCGATAGTCAAATATTTTTAAAACTGGTCGCTATGTGTAAAATGTAATTCTCTTTGCATGCCAAAAGATCGTTTCTGCAAATGTTTATCCCGATTAATATGAAATAGATGGAGAATAAGAGTTTGTAAAAATAGTTTGTACAAGAGTAGAGAAAGTCATGTGAGTGTAACACATCAGAATTTTTTTTGTTCTGGTAATTCAAAGAGAATGGAATGCGCCACATAGCAACCAGCGTTAAAATATTTGACTATCGCTTAAAAGCTACCATATTCCCCTTGCATCTACAAGAAAATTAGCAATAAGATTAACATCTCGATATCTCGATTAACATGAAGCATATGGAGAATAAGCGTTTTTAAGAATAGTTTGTACAAGAGTAGAGAAAGTCATGTGAGTGTAACACATCAGATTTTTACTTTCTCTACTACGTATACCTAATTATGTATAACTGGTAAACCTTAAGCAATAGACGGAAACGTATTACACAAAAAATGTAGACCTCTTGAAAACAAACAATTTATTTTAAATAACTTTTTTGTAGCATCAGCCATTTCTGAGATATCCGTTATTAATGGTTCGAATTGTTCAGTATTTAGCCATGCTCTTAAAGTCCTGTCGATTTTTAGTTGTTTCTCGCGATGTCTTGGAAAGAGTATGGAATCTTAAGGTTAGCGGATAGTATCTAGTTCTTAAAAATGTAACTATAGCTATCCCCTTTGTATTTATAACCAAATGTGTAATGCAGCTATTTCCGGAAAGGTTTATCTCGATTAAAATGAGGTAGACTTTTGTATGAATAATTTGTATACCCACTAATAAGCGATAGAGGGTAGAGAAAGTCATGTGAATGTAACACAAGATTTTTTTACTTTCTCCATCACGTGCATAGCACTCATAGGTGGAGAAGGTATTGCATTCCCCAAAAAATAGATATCGAGATTTCACCTGAAATACATGTTTTGAGACCACCTGAATTAAAAAAAATTAGAAAAATGTGTGTGTGTGTGTGTGTCTATGAACAGCATAACTCAAAAACCAAATGTCGGATAAATACCAAATTTGGTATTTAAGTTCAGTACCTTCTAAAGATGCAACACGAAGATTTTCAAGAAAATTCCCCATCCCAAGATACAGGAAATAGAATAGTCAAATGTTTTAGACCTTTTTTTAAACATTATTATGATCGATCACCATTACATGCTTTACAGATCTCTGTGAAGAAAATAATATATTATGTGTTATTATTAACACTTAAGGAAGACCAAAGTGGCTCCTTTAACTATGGAATATGGATAAAATTACATAGTGATTAAAAGTGATATCCGGAGAGAAAATTAGTGTAGTTAGGATCGGAGTTGCTGAGTAGGAGATCCTGTGGTAGTCGCCTCTTCAGGCGTGTGGGATTGTGGGTGCGACGCCGATGTTATACGTCACAGCTCCTGGAACTTCTGGCAAGTGTGAGAAGAAGCGAGAGGCGATCTTACGTATAAACTGGTGAACAGGAAAGAGACTGAGTTCTTGATGTAGCTGCTAGTTGCTAACAAACCAAGGAGCATTAGTAGCGATCCTAAGGAATCTCTTTTGGAGCCCTTAAAAATGCGGAGGTGAGTGTTTCTAGCAGTGACCCAGACCTGGGAAGCATAAGTGAGGATGGGTCGAACAAGACATTTGTAAAAGAGAAAAGAGCATTTAAGGCAAGAGGTGTGTGTTTATGAAACAGTGGATGGAGTTCAGAAAGTCTTTCGGATACTAATGAAATGAGGCGATAGATATGGGCACGCCAAGTAAGTTTGGTGCCCAGCATTACTCAAAGATACTTGAAAGGAGTTGCAGAAAGTAGCCAGAGGATATGTTTACTATAGATATGCAGGGCAGAGGGGTTAATGATACGATGCAAGGAAAAACTCTTAGCTTCAGTTTTTTCGGTGTTGAGAAGTATTCTCCAAGCGTGAAACTAGTCTGCGAGACGATTAAGAGAAGCTTGAATTGTGCGAATAGCCTCGTGGAGATCTGCATGTGAATAGAATAAAACAGTATCGTCGGCGTATAAAGTTATGGTATTGGAGATCAAAGCAGGAAGATCGTAGGTGTAAATGCTGAACAAGATCGGAGCGCGTATCAAGCCCTGTGGAACTCCTGCTTTAATAGAACGCCGAGACACTTCGTACCATCAACACGAACAAAGGTGCGTTCTCATAGAAAACTGCAGATGGTAGTAAGTAGATATTGAGGAAGGTCAATACGAAAGCGTTTGAGGATTAAGCCATCGTGCCATACTTTATCGAACAGGGAAACTATATGAACGGGGCCGTTGTGTGCTGACGATTTTCAAAACCATGAATATTGTTGGAGTTAAACGCAGATAACAGCTGATATGAAGTAGAGTGCTTAGGACGAAACCCGAACTGGAAGCCTGGAATTATGTTGTTCTGAGAGATATATTTAAGGAGTCGTCGAAGTATTACCTTTTCAATGAGTTTGGATAACGTCGGTAACTGGATGATAACTGCAAGGAAGACTTTTAGATTTGTTTGGTTTATGGAATAAATGTGAGCAAACTTCCAATTGTGTGGAAAGTAACCAAGTCGAAGACAGGCATTCAGGATGGATGATAAGTAAGCAAGTGCTTTACTTGTCAGATACTTAGGACTAGAGTAGGTAGCAGATCGTATCTTAGAGCTCTCTTAAGAGGAAGACATCGAATCAAATACCGAAGTTCACTGGGGGTTCGCGAAGGAGATTTGTGTGGAGCAGTGGGTTGATACCGAAGAGCATGGAGTTCTTGTTCGTCTCGAATAGTAGCATCAAATAGAGGCGGATTTGGAGTGAATGTCTGTTCGTAGTGGGAAGCAAGAATGTCACATTTATCTTTAACTTCTGTAACAAGACCATCACCAGTAGAAAGAGATGGTATAAGGATTGGCTTACGAAGAAGTCGTCTCGTAGCGTCCCGTATAGTGTGATCATGGGATGAAATGCTTACTAGCTGACGTTGATAGGTGTCAAGGCGATGGTGCTCGAGTTCAGCTTTCACGAGACGTGTTAACCCATTACGTTCTCGATGCAGCTGGGCGTCTCTCTTGTTGCCATTGTCGACGAGCACTGTTCTTTTCACGAATAAGATGTAGGATGACAAATGGCAAAGAGCGGGCTAACGGGCGCCGCTTTGAGTAGCTAGTAGAAATGCGCACCAGTAGCTTATAGTATCCGTGTATTGCTGAACGGCAGCATCAATATCGGCCGTAGTGGCAAGGGAATAAACTGTAGATAATGTTGAATCTACATGAGTATGAAATAAATCTCATTTTACATAACCATTTATAAGTCGTGGGGCTAAGGGTAGTATATTGGAGTAAGTTGAAAAGTAACCAGGACTGAGCAATGGTCGGAATCAAGTTCTGCTAAGGTGATTACAAATGCTGGAAGATGTAAATACCTGTGAATCCCAAAATCAATAATATCGGGAGCGGATTACCGGGTTGGTAAGTAGGATCCGTACGAGATAAGATACATAATTCGCATGCATTCAATATATTGTAGAGACGTCGGCCATTGGGATTAGTAGAGTGGCAACCCCATGAGGAGTGCTTATAGTTAAAATCTCCAAGTAGAAGAATGCTGCTGTCGGCCGGAAAAAGCAATGAAAGATAGCCACTGTTAAGCTTCCGGTTAGGAGACTTGTAGGCGCTGATAATAGTGAGACCAATTCCAAGATGTGAGCAGTTTGATTCCCACTACTTCAAGGTCAGGGACGTCTGGTAAAAATATGGAATAATGAATAAGATTACGCCGGATTAGAATAGCCAAACCTCCAGATGCTTTTGTAGCTGCTCGATCTCGCCGATAAATACTATAAGCAGGAAGGGTAAAGGTCTCATTCGGAAGCAGATTGGTTTCACCGATACAAGCGACGTTAATGTTATGTATTGTGAGAAAGCTAATAAACGAAACGCGCTTAGTGAGTATGCCAATAGAATTCCGTCACGGATAGTGAGTCGTTTAAGAACCAGAAGTTCACTTGCTGCTGTTTTGAAGTACGGAAGAAAGAAGAAAACGAATGGATTGTGTTATTTGTGACAGAAATGGAGAAAGAATGGAAAGGAGAAACGATAAGAGCTGTGCGAATAGATCAGCAAAAGAGCTCCAACAAAATGTCGAGATGGTATCGGCAGACGTTTCACTCTGTGGATGTATTGGAGGAGAAGGAGGAGGAGAAGAAGCTGAACATCTCACTACTTGGGAGTAGAAACGCTGAGTCGTGGTACAAGATTTATTCTGCTGTGAGGACTGCTGTTGACGATGTTGTGGTGGTAGTTGTTGTTATTGCCATGGTTGTTGTAGTTGCGATACCTGCTTTGAAGTTGTGTATGTAAGTCACCTTGTCGCTGAGGTCGCTGTGAGATGCATTGTTTGAGTTCCACACATAAGACATCCCCGAAAATTTGCGGGATGATGTCCGTAGTTTGCACATTGAGCTGGGGTGGTGGGTGATGTGCTCTCCTTGGAGAAGCATTGATTGCCGAAACATAACACACAGCGGGGCCCAGCTGACAGTAATTCTTAGTGTGAATAATGCTGACGAGTGCACTGTGGTAGTTCTGAAATGTGGCGTCGATGTTTAACTTTTACAACGCTGTAAAACAACCATGTAAGATTAAGAATAGTTCTACCCTCATCATTTTTGGCAAGTTCAATAGCACAGATAGGAATGAGTTGCTTATTTCTTCCTAGAAGACGTGTAACCTTTTTTACTGCATATTTGAAAGAACAGCGTTCATTATAGATTTCTCGGTCGCTGAGAGAACACGGGATATTACGAGTAATCACGGAGAAAAGTTTATCAGCAGGGTTTCTATAAATATAACATCCTTGGTTAATGGAGTTAAAGTAGGCTGTAAGACAGCGAAAGTCGGCTGACATAGAAGGGTATACTTTCATTAGCGCTCCGCGAAGTTCTGTGTGTAAATCAGAGAGAACACGCAGAAACAACTGATAATTTTGTACATTGCATATGCAAATGGGTGGAATTTTTTCTTTGGGTCCGGTAACAAAATCAGAAGTTTTGTGATCTCAATCTTTGTTATCAGACAGTGGCTGGAAATGGTTAGTTGTCGGAATAGAGTATGCATGTCGTGAACCACTGGGTTGTTGTGAGGGTGGTGCTATATAAAGGCGTTTGTTTTGACTTCTGGAATGAGAGGTCGGGGAACGTTGGTCTCGTACACTTTGGGCAGTTAGAACTAACAAAATCTACCATGCCATGTCATCATCTTCCTGCACAATTGTCAATTGAATCAGATGGATGTGATAACTGTAATTGACAGGCCGGAGTATTGGTTTACTTACAGGTGTATCAGCAGTTGTACGAAAGGCAGAGCTGTGTGAAGAACCTTGCTGCAGCGTATGCGATATCTGTAGAGGTAGGTAATATTGAGCTGATGACCATATATTATGTGAGTTAGAATTAGAATTGTTTTCTAAAGTATTTTATTTGTTTGTTTATTTTTTTATAGACGCTCTTTAACTACTATGGTTCTTAGCGTCCCATTCTATATTGGACTTGAAAGACCAGAATGTTTGCTCAGAGGCCTCTTTATCAAGTTTGAGGTTCTAAATCTACGATACGGGATCACCGGCTTTACTTCCCTTGCGAAGAAAGACATACTAAGGACACCCACACACACCTTTTTCTAAAAATGCTTTTTTCGACTCAAGGGGGCTCAAAGCATGCATTTTGTATCTAGTTTTTGGGTGGAATGCAATACCTTCTCTACCTATAGTAAAAAGGGTAAGTATTGTATTCCACCCAAAACTTCGATGTCGAGATTTCACGGAAATATATGTTTTGAGGCCCAAGAACCCCCAAAACAGCATTTTTATAAAAATGTCCATGTGTGTGTGCGTGTGCGTGTGTGTGTGGGGAGGGGGGATTCATGTGTGAACAGCATAACTAAGAAACGATAGGTCGGATAAACGCCAGACTTGGTATACAGGATGAATCACCTAAAACTTGCACCGTAAATATTTCGGAAATGGAAAGTGCTATTCATGTACGGTTTTCACAGCATTGATTGGTAGTCAGGGGCTCGTACATTTAGCCTATAAACAGATTTTAATAATACTGAGAAAGTGTACTTTTTGGGCTAACATACAATTTTTAAATAGAACAATGCCTAGTTACATCAACAGAATAAGGTAGGGTAAATTAGAATGCCAATGGTGTTTGTTGCAGGATTCTAGTGCAAGTGGTTTACTAGAAATCGTATTTTGAACATTTTCCAACCCGACAGTTGTTTGTCCCATTCAACCTGCTTAGTTGCTAGGTACGATGTTGTTATGTTTGTTTGCATTGTTTTGTGTTCATTGATTGCATTGCCACTTTCCGGTCAGTTAGTTTGTGGCAGTTCAAACAGCAAGTCGTGAGTGGAAGATGGGGTTTGCTAATGCAGAAAAAGCCGACATGCTCATGGTGTATGAAGAGTGTAGGAAGAATGCATTTCGTTTCTGTATGGTATATGTGGAAATGTATCCCAATAGACAGGGCGGCGCCGTGGCCGAGTGGTTAGACCGCTCGCCTCCCACCGAGGCGGACCGGGTTCAATCCCAGGGACCTGCATGTGGGATTTGTGGTGGACGAAGCGGCGTCTGGGCGGGTTTTCTCCGGGTTCTCCGGTTTCCCCCGCCATTCATTCCACCAACTGCTCCATCATCATCTTTCCTTTCATCCATTTCACCAACATTTCGCTTCATCCACTTCCTTCATCCCATACCAGGCATCGGGCTGATCACCCACCCTGGATGTTCTGTCTGATCCATGAGTGTCTGCTCCTCGACGGGCCTCTGACCCCAGGCACCCGCCTGTAAGTCCTGGGGGGTGTAAGTCCTACATAAGAGGAGGGTAAACAGATAATGAATGAATGAATATCCCAATGGACATCAACCATCTCGGTAATTATTTATCAACCTCTTCAACCAATTACGTGAAAGTGGTACTGTAACACTAGAAAACGTAACAGAAACAAACAAGTGACTGGAGAAGAGGCAGAAATTAATGTTTTGGCTGACGTTGCAGTAGATCCGCAAATTAGTTCCCGCATAATCGCACGTGGAAGTGGCATGTCAGGCAAGTGTACTGCGCATTCTCCATCGACATAGTTCCATCCATCAAGAGCTGCATGGAAGCCATTTTGAGAATCGTGTTAACTTTTGTACATGGGCATTAAGACATGAAACTTCCAGATTCATCATGTATCTTGTTTAGTGATGA
Source organism: Deroplatys truncata (assembly GCA_030765065.1). Taxonomy (NCBI): domain Eukaryota; kingdom Metazoa; phylum Arthropoda; class Insecta; order Mantodea; family Mantidae; genus Deroplatys; species Deroplatys truncata. The sequence continues at coordinate 19,209,765 of CM060976.1, forward strand.
GGCAACATTTACTAATCATGGCCAGGTAAACCGCAGAAACATGCACTATTGGTCTGTTGACTATCCCCGTTGGCTTCGTCAGGTGGAACGTCAGAGTCCATGGAGTTTAAACGTGTGGTGTGGGATAGTGAACCATCAGCTCATAGGCTCTTTGTTCATAGAAGCAACAATGAACTTCCACAAGTATCGCAGCCTCCTGACAGATCATCTGCCACAGATGCTAGAAGACGTTCCTTTGCAGACTAGGAGGAACCTGTGTTACGAACATGATGGCTGTCCAGCCCATAGTGCACGAAGTACTACAGCTTGTCTTAACGGATTGTTTCCAAATTGTTGGATTGGGCGAAGAGGACCTGTACCTTGGCCTGCCCGTTCACCGGATCTGACCCCTTTAGACCTTTTCTGTGGGGAGGCTGAAAGACACTTTCTACAAGGATGTACCAACTATACCAGACGATATGAAACGACGTATTACTGCTACCTGCTCTGAAATTTCCGCTGAAATGCTAGAACGTGTGCAGCAGTCTTTCCATAGCAGACTGGAAGCGTGTATTGAAGCCGCCGGTGGTCATTTTGAACACAAGTTTGGAAAGGCTATGTTCTCTTTACTTGTAAGAATCCACAGAAGTATTGTAATTCCCTTTTGCTTTACTTTAGTTTGTGCTACCACAGGTTGTACAAGTGTCGGTACGTAAAAGTTTCAAAATAAGATTTCTCGTAAACCACTTGCACTAGAACCTTGCAACAAAGCCACTGACATTCCAATTTACCCTACCTTTATTCTTTGATGTAACTAGACAGTGTTGCATTTAAAAAATTGTATGTTTGCTCAAAAAACACACTTTCTCAGTATTATTAAAATCTGTTTATAAGCCAAATGTACGAGCCCCTGATTAGCAATCATTGCCGTGAAAACTGCACATCAATAGCACTTTCCATTTCCGAAATATTTGCGGTGCAAGTGCGGTGATTCACCCTGTATAAGTTCAATATCTTCCATAGATACGACACGAGGTTTTCAAGAAAATCCTCCTACTCCCAACAACCCTTTGCATGGAACATTTTTCGAAATTTTTGATTTTCCACAAAAGTGGCTGTAACGATTTTCATTAAAATACTACATATTAAAGATATTTACATGCCAAATAAAATTTATATCCTGAATTTTCTGGGAATATCTTGTGAAGTCTTCTTCATTCGGAAGGAATTTTGTATAATGTTGTATAACTGGTAAACGTTAGGTGATAGACGAAAGCGTACTGCATAAAAAATGTATATCTCTTAAGGAACAGACATTTTATTTCATATAACGTGTGGAATCAGCCATTTCCGAGATATCCGTTAATAACAGTTTTCGAATTAATACTTAGACATTCCTTTATAGTCTTGTCGATTTTCGGTTGTTTCTCGTGATGTCACGGAAAGAGTGCGAAATTTTAAGACCAGCGTATAGCATCCTGTTCTAAAACATTTGACTATCGCTATTCCCTTTGATTTTGTAACTAAATGCGTAATGCAGCTATTTCCGGAAAGGTTTAATTCGATTAAAATGAAGTAGATAGCAAAATAAACTTTCGTAGGAATAATTTGTATACCCATGAATAAACGGTATAGGGTAGGGAAGGTCATGTAAATGTAACATCAGATTGTTTCTTTCTGTATAACAAAACGAAGCCGTAATTTACTGTGTGAAAATGAATCATTAATTAGCATTTTATGTATATATTAAGACATATGCACTGCATTTTAGTGTAATAATAATTTTTTACCATTGTTAATCTGCGTTTCCATCCCATAATGTAAAGAATGAAATTACACAAACGTCTCATCATGAAGAACCACGGCAGAAAAATGGAGACGAAAGGTATTTCTACGAATCTGCGACATCGTTTGCGTTATAAACTTTGGTCTATCAGTGAGTCACTGAATGAGTCATAGCGGTGTCATAATCAGAGATGCATGTCTGCAAACACAATATAGTTGCAATATGAGCACTGGAATTCAATATCCAATGTTTCTATGCAAGAAGCACAGTGTAAAACTCACATTCTACGCAATACAAGACAGGATTGTCCATTGTTATTACTTTCTCTACTACGTATAGTAAGGGAAGTATTGTATTCCACCCAAAAATTCGATACCGAGATTTCACCGGAAATACATGTTTTGAGATCCCCTGAATTCAAAAAAAGCATTTTTGGAAACATGTCCGTGTGTGTGTGTGTGTGTGTGTGTGTGTGTGTGTGTGTGTCTGTGTTTCTGTGAACAGCATAACTCAGAAACGAACAGTCGGATAAACACCAAACTTGGTATTTAGGCTCAGTATCTTCCAGAGATGCGACACAAAGGTTTTCAAGAAAATGCCCCCACTCCAGATTACCCTTTACATGGAACATTTTTCGAAAATTTTAATTTTCTCAAAAATGGCCCTAACGATTTTGATTAAAATATCATATGTTTAAGATATTTTCATGACAAATAAAATGTATATCTTGAATTTTCTGGGAATGTCTCCAAAAGTATTCTTCATTGTGAACGACTTTTGCATAACTGGTAAACCATAAGAGATAGACAAAATTTTACTACACAAAAACGTTAAAATACACAGTTTATGTATATACATTTTTTTGTTGAGTGAACCATTTTCGAGATGTTGCTTGTTATTCCTTTAAATTTTCCAATACACACACACGCGCGCGCGCACGCACGCACGCACGCACACAGTATAGAACAATAAGTATAGGTTTGTTGTATATATTTTAAGACGTTTTATTTATAATAAAAATACATTTCTATCAATTAAATATGGATGTTCATAATGAATGAACTAGGAACAGCATTTGTTTGAAAATATACACATAATCACTTTTAAGCTTTGTTTATTCTTTAATTATATTTTGTGGATTTAGAATTATAGCACATCAATTCCATAATCTTAAGCTATCAATGTGCATACATGGGAAAAACAAACCTGTAATGCTTAAACAATAAGTTGTAATAATATTAAGGGTGAACAGTATCCTACCTTAAGTATTTACTTCTAAAATGCAGCAGCCCCAAGTTAACACATAGGTACATCTGCAAAACAGGTTTTATTCACTCCGTCCGCTTTAACTATGAACCCTCTAATTAATTATTCTTCTGACATACCTTTACTTATGTTTGGCATTAAATGTAAATGTAAAGGAAAAATATTAAATAATGGAATGAAATCAATATCTGGAATACTAATGCAATAGTTATATGGCAAAAGGGGATATGTTTTACCTTCCGTCAATACTTTTTGTACTTTACAAGCTATACTTGTCAGCAGATAGCAGCTATGGTGCACATGCTTACAGCAATAATTATGACATATACCATAAAATACAAGGAATGTTTAACATAAACAAGCATATATAAATGTGTAAATTAATACTTATAGCAAATACTTTTTTAATCTAAATGTAAGTAATAGTGCAACAGATTTTGCCCTATATTGATGTTAATGAAACCTCTAAAACCTGAAATTAAATTAAAAATCCAGGTACATCAAATTTAAACACCATTTTTGCAACAATAAACATGGATGTGCATATGCAGCAAATGAGCATCAAGTTCTTGACAAAATCTAATTTTAAATTTTTTGAAAAGCAATAAATTTTAAATGCTTCATATAATCAAAATTACATATAACAAAATACTAAGTTTTTCTTTGTTGTTCTGTTGCCATATATTGATGGCAATTTTCTTTTTGTTACCAAAAAATTGCACAGTCCTAAACCACACACTTTGGTATAATGTGTGAGCAACTTCTCGAGCACATCACAGCAAGATGGCACTTCTCTATGCAAGCTACAAACATCATTGATTATACTTTGCATATTCATTGCTGATGACAGTAACTCCTCCTTATGTTTCTGAATGAGCTGCTCTGTAGTTGTTACAATATCATATGCAGCCTTAGAAATGTACTGTAAACCTCCAAAATCTGAGAATTCAGTAAGTTTCAGATATTCCTTTGGAATACCTTCTCCATTACTTTTCAAAAAAGCAATACATATGTTACACACCCTTTTTTAACACTGCATTCACAGCGGCACCAGCTATATAGAGACTGTTATTATGGTCAAGAATATTTAGTTCCTTTGTGGTCTGTGTGCAACTCGTTTTGGCAGGTGTGTACAAGCTACTGCCCTATCTTTGATGTTTATCATATCAAAGAAATGTAATAGTGCCATGTCACTATCAGAACAGTAATTTGTTTTTTTCACAAGGTGTCATAAATTATGAAATTGAAATTAGTTTCAGTGCTGTTTTTGCTGCTACAGCTGAAGGATTTGATCCTGCTCTCTTTCGTACCTGAGCAAAAATATTCTCCAAAGCATCTTGAGTGAATATCTGTAATTCTTGCTGAATAGAAGTTTTGCCAACTGTATGAAAGATAATGTGCTCATAATTGAGCCTGTTTTTAATGGTTTCCAGGCACCAGACCCTATCTGAGTTTCTTGGATAATATTTACAAACCCTTCAAGAAACTGTACCTTCCTTTTAAAGTTTTTCTTTGAAATTGATTTCATGATGGTTCTAGACATTAGCAAAGAACACCATTCATTCAAAAATCTAATGAACCATGCTTGGTAAGTGCTGCTGGAGGCAAAAGTTTTTAACTTAGGTACAGCTGTTTCTAACGCACTGGCAGTTTTTAAAGACAAATATCTCAAAGCAATGCCAACAATCATTTTTTGAAAATGAAATGGATTTATAGAGCCTTTTGAGAGATGATGGAGAGATTGTAGACCATTTTCCTTAGATAATTCTAGATCCCAGAGTTTTGAAATATATTTGGAAGAAACTATAGTGGAAGATAACCCTTCCTTATCTGCATTATTCTGTGTAATAACAATGTCAGCATTCTGCATGGCTGACCACCAGTTTCTTACCAAGTGAGGAACATCAGCTAAAACACATATGTCCATGTTGTTTTGTTGAAAAGTTACTTTTCTTTCTGAGCGTGACAGAAAGTCCTAATGCACACCACAGTCTTTTGTCCAATGTCTGAGATAACAGCACATACATACAACCCTATATCAGTTGCCATATCAATAAGCTTAAGAACCAAAGATTTGGTTTCATTTCCTGCTGTGCTGGGTCTAGTAATATGAGCTGCCACTATTTGCTTCCACTTTGTAGTCACATCTCTAAGAATAACCACTGTGAGATGATTACCTGTTACAGAAACGGTTCCCAAACTAACTGCTCCAATAAATGTTTTAGCAGGATTATTATATTCAATACTCCCAGATATTTCCATCTCATCAATCATGAGAACACAGTCCCTTTCAAAATCTGACATAACATCTACCTTTGTTTTCAACAAAGCAAAACTGAAATTAAAAATTCCAAATTCTAATTTGAAACCTCTGATATGATTATTCAAGGTACTATAAGAAGGTAATACTTTATACGTATATAATTGTCAAAATAGTTAAGAAAATATATTATTATTATTAAGATAATTTCATGCTGTTAAGAAGTGGTAAATTAAAATTGAGCAATTCCAAACTAAATATAACAAAACAAAATATACAAAATAAAATGGAAACAGAAAAAAATGAAAATATGGAAGTAGGAAAGGATAGGTCAGCCATTACTGATTACAATGTAACTTTACAATCAGAGCTATAGGAAACAAATAGGTTAGATGTATAAGAACAGTTACCTGTAAATTCACAGGTAGGCATAGAAAGAGATAGCAGTAGTATGCAAGGTCAATCACCTTTACATGTGTTAGTGCAGGGAACAACCAAAGCAAGAAACCCTCACAGATCTAGTCAACAAGAACAAGAAAACTTATAACAAAATATTATGTGGCTTCTAAAAGCAATAAATAAATCTTATACAGAATTAAGTAATAAGATAACTGAAACTAGTACAGAGCTGAGAGTAGAGTTAAGTAATAAGTTAGATGAAATGAAAGTAGAGTCCAGAAAAGTTTTAAATAATATTGAGGTAACTGAAAATAATATTGAGGTAACTGAAAATAATAATAAGCTAACTGACACTAATAATAAGTTAACTGAAACCAGTAAAGAGTTAAATAATAAGCTGAATGAAACTAGTATAGAGTTAAATAAACTACAAGAAACTAATCAGGAAACTGAAGAAATGGAAAACACAAATGCAGATATTGTACAAGTACAAATAGATCTAACAATACCAAAGGTAAATGCAAATTTAACTAGTTCTGTAAATGCTAATCAAATGCATGACAATAATGCAAGTGCAGAAAGAAGTGTATCACCTTCGTTAACTAATAATACAAGAGACGCTACTGCTTTTTCCATAGCATCAGCATCTCAAACACAAAACAATAATGATGACACACATGTGCATGTAACAAATCAGATGTCCAACTATTATTCTGTGCTTAATGAATTACCTTTACCTTATTTTAATGCTTCCTCAAGTCCAGTACAATTTATTAATGATCTAGTAGAATATTTCAAATTGAAAAATGCGTCTGAAGCATTAAAAATGACACTTGTTAGAAAATGCTTGGATAACAAAACCTTAGAATGGTTACATATGCTAGCATACAGTGAAATTAATTTTGAGACATTTAAAGTTTTATTTATGAATAAGTTCTGGAATACAACTGTGCAACATAAGATTAGGGCAAGTCTTAAAAGTCTGAAAAAGAAAAAGAAAATAAAGTATGTAGGTTATGAGTGGCACAAAAAGAAAAAGAAAATAAAGTAACTGGAACATAAAAGGGGAAATCAATATAATTTAAAAATGTATAATAATAGCTTTACTAAATGTAACAAATTGTCAATATAACAAAAGAGAGTTTAGATAAAGATGTAATAGAAGAAAAGCCATTGATAGTAAGAAAAACATAATAAATATGAAAAGCAACTGCATTTATATTATATAAGGTTTAAATTGTTAGAAATTGTAAGAAATAAAGAAATATGCTTAAGAAATAAGTTGTAAAGAAAGGGTAACAAGTGTTAATATGCCTAATTAAGTGTTAAATGTCTAGCAAATAAAATGCTTAATAGTGGCTGTGATAGTGAATAAACAAACTTCACTCAGATCATTAAACACCAGATCATTGACCTTACAAGTATCGAACATGTGGCAGAACAAAATAAATATGAAGTATTCTGCTATACACGAGTGTAGTGAAAAATCAGTGAGTATTAAATACATAGTGACAGTAGAAATAGCAAGTGTTATAATAAAAAGGTTATGTTTCTTTCTTTCAGGAGACTTTCAGAAAATATTTAAAAATTTAAAAAGAACAATTTCTAAATATTTCTAAAAGGGGGCAATTTGAGGCAGTATTTTTAATACTTAAATGATTTCAGTCTAATTATATAATATAAAATATAATAACAGCCCGCCTTAAAGCAATATGTGTATAAATAACATATAAAATGTATATAACAGTCATATTATTAATGTTTATATTATTGTGTACATGTTTAATAATGTTATGTGAATGTATTAAGTAATTTAACAATGTTGGAGCTATGAGAATATAGGTCAAAATTTGCTAACAAAGAGGTAACAATGAGGTAACCTTGAGGCAATAATGAATTGGAAAGTTTAATAATGCTACTAGTAATTCTTGGAAACAATAATGTAATTTTTGAGACAGTTTATAAATAGCCAAACAACAACCAGAAAAAGCTTAAGGTAAATGAAGGTATTCTATTGGAGTAGGATTAGCCAATCAGAAATTGAAATACAGAAATTTACATATTCAGGCGGTAAAATTCAGTTGCTAGTAGACAGCATTCCTAACCGGACGCGAGATGCGTTCTCGAGAAGTTTAATACGTATTCAGTGTGAGATGAAAATTCATTACGGTGAATATTATAAAGTTTACATGTTAAAAAGTGCAAGTAATTAATAAATAATCTCACAGCTCTCCATATAAGTGAAGTGTTATTTAATCATATGAAGGATTAATAAAAGGAGTGAAGTAAAAATTATAATTTGTGTAAGCCTACATTCTTTAGCTGCATCAAGCCCTGTTAAGAAATACATGTTTCTAAAAATTAATACTGACACAGCCGAGGCAAACATAAATATATATAATATTTAAAGAAACATAAAAATACAAAGTTGATTCCTAAACTTGGGGCGAAGGCCACCGGAAAGTGAACGTTGGGGCGAAGGCCACTGGAAACTTTGTACCATATGTGGGGCAGTTAGTTACTACATCAAGTTTGGCTCCCCAACAGTTGAACTACAATACAACTCCTCCTAAAATAAACCTTCCACAAAGAAGGTGCAGGGTAACCAGGGTAACCTTCCTTGCCCAAAACAAATCTTAACTTCAGACCTTTTATGATCCTATCTTCTGACCAACATTGGGTTGTGCTATGCCCTAGCCTTCTAATTTGTTCAGAAGCTAGGAAATTACTCAATGCCTCGTTTGTTTTTGCTATTTGCTCTTCCAGTCTCTTATTTTCCAAAAATGCAACTCTGTTTTGCAGTTCTTGGATCATAACCTCTGGAGTTTTCTCCTGCCTTGTAGCTCCCACAGATACTATCACTTCAGAAGTGATTGCCAAGTGGGTTTCAATGCAAGAATTTTGAACCTAGGAGATAAAATATCATTTAGTGCCATTTCATAATATTCTCACTTTATTGTCTAAATATGATTAACTTATATGATATTACTATGCAAATTTAATGCTTTAATGTGCAGAATGTACCATATGTTGTATCCTTAATTCAGTCCTATTGATTTTACATAAATACTGATTTGTGTATGTAATAGCTTTTATCTTGGTAAAGGCAACTGTAATGTAAAAGTTATTTATGATACGATTAAGGTTTTTACAAGTAAGTGATGTTTAAATGCATAATCCTATCTCAAAGTGATGCTAGAAATAATGTTGTAATTGGATTTTAATTAATTTGATCCTCTTTCAAAAGCTGATTTATCTTAGTCTATGGATGAAGCTCTATTAAGGATTCCAAATACAAATTTGTAATGAATTTACAATTACCTATAGCTCAGAATTTAATATGACTACTTATGGTTAGATTCTTTCATACACATTTCATTTTACAGGCTATTTAGGGCTCTAACCTCCTATTTTAGAAAATTAGTGAAATAACAATATCAGAAATTATTTTAAATGAGTAAACCAGGAAGAAATTCCTGTGATATTTACATTTATTACTTTAAACAAATTCTTTAAAATATCTGTGAATAATAAAGTTTAATATTTATAGGCCTACTTACATCTCTTTTGTAAATACTTTCTCTCTGGACTGCAATTCTAGGTGGTGGATTAGACACATTAAAAATTGTTGGTATGGCATTAGGCTCGAGTTTCCTTTTTCTATCAGCACAGTTTTGTTCAAATTGGTTTTCTTTGAAATGCTCCTGTGAAAATATTTATTTAAATAAACTTTTTTATGCTAGACCTAACATTAATAATGTCTATAAAAGTTTAATGGTAATTTATAAATTAAATAAGGCGATTTCATATTGGAAATGGAATTGTTGAGTTTCGATCTCACGACCTAATACTTGCTAGACAAACAATTAACCAACTGAGGTAATCCTTCGTTATACAAGTGACACTTCAAAAGTAACTTAAGCAGCTCAGCCGTCATTGACTTAGGCTTTTAAATGCTAATGATAAGTAGTTAGGTCGTAATGGCTATTGAGTGAAAGCAATAGAGACTTTTTATTTCTCCAAAACATTAATTACTCATTTGTGCTTACGTTACAAAAGTAATTATTTGTTGTAGGTGTCCAATCCTTGCGCCTGGAATTTACAAGCCATTTCTTTCTTCTTTCATTAGCAGCAGGAAAATGATAGAACTTATATAACCCATGCCTACTGTTATGTACAATTTGGAGCTGCACAACCAACCATTGCGTAAATTAAGGTGTTAAAAATTAAAGAATGTTCCACACGAGAGATCTTCTGCCCAGTAAGAACCATGGAGCTTGGGATTCACAACGGTGCTTTAGCAAATGCTAGTTAAAATTTGCACAAACCAAGATGTGCTACCGACTCTGTTGCCACATTTCATCGAGTTTAGAGTAGCAGCACAGTAGATTTAAATGCCGTAGATTTGAAATTCCCGCATATATGTTACATGTAATAGCATTAAAAGAAAAAATAATCAATAAATCCGCAAAGTGTTAAAAGTTAATGTGTTCTTATGCTCTTATACAGCAGCCACCACTGCATGTGTCAGAAAGAGCAGGAGTTTTCAATGGTGAAAGAATGATCAAAATCAGTGAGTGGTTTCTGAGACTACCACACACTGTATGCATGCACACAAATTTTCTCTCTTTATAATATTAGTATAGAGTTTAAGTTGAATACCCATTTTGATCCAAATAACATTCTTTATACCTGGTAAGGTGAGGAGTTTCCAAGTTTTATTTTGTTCTAATTCCTGTATTTTAATTTACATTGATTCTAAATAATATTTGTCTTTTCTCTTATCTTAATCTTGGGTCTTCAAAACATAATTTCTTTTTATGGCTGTTTGGAAACCATTTCCTACACACACTAAACATTGTGGCTAATAGCAAATTGGAACAGATACATTGTGATCTATGCGGATCACTTGAAGAAATGACAGTAAGTGACAAGGATTAGGGTTGCCATAAGGGTGACACAAGAATTCAGAATTCCATCCTAAAATATTGTAATTTATTACTTAATTTTTATATGGTGATAAAATACACACAGAAACTTCACAATGTGTATATGTGCAAGGACTAGAAATATAATATTTAAGTGTATCAGTATGTTTGTTACTTTATTAATCATTCTTAGTCTTGCACCAGTCATATTTTTCTGAAGATAAAATCTTCTTCAGCAACACATTGTTTTGCATCAAATATTAATGAAATTCCAAACATGATATGCTTATCAATTGGTATATTGAACGATCAGAATTGCTGCAATGGATTTAATTTTTAGCCTATTCCTGTCATCTGTCCATTGTACATTCATCATGAAGAAAATTCTTTCCACACATGCATTATGGGCAGGCAAACAGAAATAGAACTGGGCAATCTTTTATAGCTCTGAATATACTGAAAACTTCCACCCATTTGTCAATAGCTAGTCTTTGCATAAAATTAGTTTCAGGTTGGGCTCATTCAGTTTTTCTTTCACAAAATTTAGTAAACACAGTGATTGGTTGAATGCTAATGAGCCATCAACTTTGTAACCATGCTTCAGTAGTATTTAAGAGTGTCTTTTATATGCCTACCCCAAGCTGGTATTTCCTTCACTTGAGATCAGTGAAAGAATATAACTGCTTTTGTAAATAATCAAGATGAGTGATATAGCAATTGTTTGTTTCTTGTTCAAAAGTCTTTATAATGTCTGGGTTATCTAACTCTTCAAAAATACCTTTCACATTAAGAGGTGTAAACCTTGGTCATTCCTCTCTTCAAGAATGTAACAAATTCAATTCATTCACAACCTCAATTAAGATACAGATTTTGCCTCTATTGTCTATTATAGATTTGTGAAAGACATCACAGAATGACAAAACAAAATAATAAAAAAAAATCTGTTATGATACATTCACATGACTTCCTCTACCCTCCAATGTTTATTAGTGAGTATATAAACTATTCTAACTAAAACTTATTTTTAAATCTGCTATGTTTTAATGCAAATAAATCTTTGCAGAAATAGCTACATTACACATTTCGTTATAGATAAAAAGAGAACAGTGATAGTCAAATGCTTTATGAACTGAATGCTATATGTTAGCCTTAAAATACCATACTGTTTCCATTCAATCATGAGAAACAGCTGAATGTTGAAAAGACTTTAAAGAAGAATACCAAGAAATGAACAATTCAGACCATTAATAATGCATATTTCAGAAATGGCTTATGCCACAAAAATAATTACATGAAATAAATTGTGTGTTTTAAAAAGATCTAATTTTTTGTGTAGTGTGTTTTCATCTATTGCTTAATGTTTGCCAGTTATAAAAGATTATACAAAAATTCCTTCCGAATGAAGAGGACTTCAAACTATTCCCAGAAAATTCAAGATACACGTTTTGTCATGTAAATATCGTTCATATATGGTATTTTAATCAAAATCATTAGAGCCATCTTTTAGAAAATAAAAATTTTCAAAAAAGTTTCATGTAAAGTGTAGTTGGTGGTAGGAGATTTTCTTGCAAATCTTCAATTCGCATCCTTGGAAGATACTGAACTTAAATACCAAGTTTGGTACTTAGCCGACTTTTCATTTTGGAGTTATGCTGTTCTCTCTCTCTCTCTCTCTCATACTCGCACACACATACACACAGATAACATTTTCTAAAAATGCTTTTTTTGGATTCATGGGACCTCAAAACATATATTTCTGGTGAAATCTCGGCATCAAATGTTTGGGTGGAATACAATACTTCCCCTACTTACTATACATAGTAGAGAAAGTAAAAAACGCGTTTCCAAACTGATCCTCAAAAAAATACTTTAACATTTTTGGGCAGTTAACAATTGATAAAAATATTATTTCAATATCGCAAATAGTAAAAGTGATCTTTCAATAGCAGGAAATATACTCATCTTTGTATGATACAGCAAATCTTGGTAGGTAACACACACAAAATCACAGAATTCCCTAATATATTGTCTCTGACGGTATACATTGAAAAATCTTTAGTTTCTACAACAACACTCAAGACATCAGTACCAGCATGTACTGTGTTGTGCATAATAAGTAATAATCATTATACTCTTTGACACTAATCATTGTAGTGGTGGTACAGCAAGTTGTCTATTGTGCAGTGCTAAATTTACGACTGAAACACAAGAACAGATGTCCATTATTCAGAACATTTGACAATTTGTTGAAAATTTGGCGGGACTCTTCTCCATGTGTTAACATTCATGAAAATCCTGCCTTTTCAGGATGTATAACCCTACAAGCAATATATGTATATGACTATGATGAAGACTATATGGCTATAGTAAATTTTACTTACTGAAGAACAAGAATGAGGCTAAGGAGTACATTGTTGGGTAGGTATTTTTTTATTTTATTTTATTGCTGTATAATACAGTGGCTGAGCACAAAAGTCAATGTCAAGATTCATACACACTCACACACAAGAATGCACACATTCACACTGATATATAGCCATTCATTCACTATTTACAAATTCATTTATGCTATAATATGCTTTTTCTATTAAAAATCTTTTTAACAACATATTGAATTTATCATTTGTACACAGTGTTATGTTCTCAGATAGTTTATTGTAAAATTTTATTCCCATATAACTAGGCAACCTTTCAAAAAGCCGTAGTCGATGACTGGGAATCGCTAAGTCATTTTTATGATTTGTGTTATAGTTATGCCTATCAGAATTAGCTTCAGGAAGAGAGTTGAATTTTCTTAAGTGTGGTATAGTCTGATAGATATATAAACTGGGTAGGGTTAGAATTTTCAACTGTTTAAATATTTCACAGCAGGATTCATTGTATTTGAGGTTACCAAGAAGTCTGATCACTTTTTTCTGTAGTATAAATATTTTATTAAAATTTGTAGCTGTGGTATTTCCTCATAGTTCTATCCCGTATGACAGTTGTGAATGGATTAAAGAGTAATATATCATTTTGGCCATAATTTCCGGTACATATTTAATTAAGTGTTTAAGGGCAAATAAATTTTTGCTAATGTTGTTCCCTAGCTTGTCGATACGATTTGTAAACATAAAAGTTTTGTCTAGTGTGACACCCAGCAGTTTTGCACTTTCCACTATATTAAGTGGGTTGTTATCAATGTTCAGTATTATTTGTAAATTTGTGCTTTTGGTTCCAAATGGCATTAGTTCACTTTTGCTTGGATTCACAAACAGATTCAAATCATTGAAATATTTCAGTAAATTATGTGTAGTGTTATTTAGGGTTTCCTCTAGCGTATGTGAATCTTTATGGCATACAGTAATAGTGGAATCATCAGCATAATGAAAAAGTCTGGTGTTGGTGGGTATAAATTTATTGATATCATGCATGTAGAGAATAAAAAGGAGTGGTCCTAAGCTAGAACCTTGCGGTACGCCATGAGTTAATACTTGTCGGGGAGACATAAGTTCATCATATTCAGTTTTTAATATTACAAACTGCTCTCGACTGGTTAAGTAGGATTTTAGGATTTGTTGTGGATGACCTCTGATGCCGAGGTCATAAATTTTGTGTGGCAGGATAGTACTATCTATGCAATCAAAGGCTTTAGTTAGGTCCAATAGGACTCCAACAGCATAATTACTCACATCAATGTTGTTAATGATCTGTTCCATACAGTCCGACACGCATTTGATAGTGGAACTATTTTTCACAAACCCATATTGACATTGTGATAGTAAATTAAAGTTTTCCAAATAGCGCAAAATTCTTTTGTATAAAATACATTCTAGGATTTTAGAGAAAGCTGGTAGTATGGAAATTGGCCGAAAATTATTTTTATCTACTTTATTACCTTTTTTTGGGATGGGTATAATTTTTGCAGGCGGCGCCGTGGCCGAGTGGTTAGACCGCTCGCCTCCCACCGAGGCGGCCCGGGTTCAATCCCAGGGACCGGCATGTGGGATTTGTGGTGGACGAAACGGCGTCTGGGCGGGTTTTCTCCGGGTTCTCCGGTTTCCCCCGCCATTCATTCCACCAACTGCTCCATCATCACCTTTCCTTTCATCCATTTCATCAACATTTCGTTTCATCTACTTCCTTCATCCCATACCAGGCATCGGGCTGATCACCCATCCTGGATGCTCTGTCTGATCCATGAGTGTCTGCTCCTCGACGGGCCTCTGACCCCAGGCACCCGCTTGTAAGTCCTGGGGGGTGTAAGTCCTACATAAGAGGAGGGTAAACAGATAATGAATGAATGAATGAAAAATAATTTTTGCAATTTTCCATGCATCCGGAAAAATTCCAGTTTTTAAACATGTGTTTATTATGTCTGTAAGGGGATCTACTATTGACATTCTACACGCTTTAATGACAGAAATGGGTATGCCATCATTGCCTATACTGTTACTGACATTCAAAGACTTAATCACATCTAATGTCTCCTTGCTATCTGTAAGATATAAGTACATACTAGAAGCGGATTTGGAGCTATTGTTTTGACTGCCATCATGTTAGTGAGATGAGAAATCAAAGTGATAAACATGTAAAGATTATCAGAACAGATGGAGGAGGGGAATTTGTATATCAAAATCTAGAGAATTTATGTAAAAGAGAAGGTATTATTTTGCAGAGATTATGGTACCATATTCAACACAGCAAAATGGTAAAGCTGGAAGAAAAAATAAAAACTGATAGAAATGATTAAGTGTATGTTGAAAAATGTACAGCTGGAGAAGTACTACCGATGAATACATTTATTATAGGTACTTCTTTATAGTTTCTCTCCTTACTGTTTAATTTGTAAAGTTTTCTAACCTCAATTCCTAAAGGCACAGTTTTTGTTCTTTATTACTTCACATTTATCTTTTTTTAACTTTACTTTAAAACCCATTGACAGAAATTTGCATCAAGATTTGGCACTAGTAAAATATTCTAAAGCAGGAGTTCCTTATTTTCATTATTTGATATCTGTCTTAGAATATATAAGTTCCTTTTCCTTTTATTAACAACCTTCTTCCATCAATGGTAATCACACACCTCTGAATTCCAGTGGCGTTTAAAGAATGCTTTGGTAGAAGTCTGATGGCATCAATGGTTCCATCGATGAATTTAAAATTTGCCCATTACAATGCAGATGATGAATGGTATCGCATGCTCCATCATTGCCTGGTCACAGACAGGGTGATCTCTTGCTGAGTGAGATATCATGTGTAGTGTTTCTGACCCTAGAAGGCAATTTGCAATGTAAAAATGTGTGATCCCTAGGAATTCTCTGCAGACATTTCTGTTGGTATAATTAGTAAGTACTTGTTGCGTTCCGCTACATCTTCCCATGTAATAACAGCTATTCAGATACTCTCAATTTGAAAACGTCATTTCACTATGAGTGTGAGCAATTGGGATCACATATTAATAAAGTATTCAATCTCCGGAGTATTCCATGAACTCGCATTTATACACACAGCTCTTCTACAAGGCTCTCTAAACAGGAAAATGAAAAAAATATGTGTCATGATTCAAACTCTGGACCATCACTGTGACAATCTATCATGGTAAACATTGTGCTAGCAGAGCACATTAATAAAAGACGCCATCATCTTCTTATTGAGTTGGCTAGTGAATGTGGCAGGTCACACCTCACTGTAAAATGCATATGGGGCGCAATGGAAAAATTCTTTATGAAATAATACTTTGTGTAATAGAGTGGGTCATGATTTATGGTGTGACAAAAGTAATATTGTCTATGAATAAAACAGGTATTTTTTTGTTTTTACCTGAGCTAATAAGTAAATTAAGTTTTAAATAAATATGGTCTCTAAGGCCATTGGAGGTATTTAATTTCATCAGGTGATAATTGGACCCATTATTAGCTGGAGGCAACCAGCAGGTGATGCCTCTTGATGATGGGATGAGGGGATCTACAGCTTTTACTGTGGGCTTCAAACCATTGGAGATACCTCACATGATCTAGTAGCAGTGTAGGCCTGGCTAAAGCTGCCACCCCATAGCCAGGAATGAAACCATGGAGCCTCAGCATGAGAGCTGCAATGAAACCTCTGAGCCATCCTGGCTCCCCATAAAAATGTAGAGTTTATTAAAATATACAATTTGTGTCAAATAATCCTTTCTGTTGCATTAGTCATTTTTGAAATATTTCATGCTGTATCATCAATTTTCCCAAATATAAGCAAGTCTTTTTTTAAAGATGTTTGAAAGTTCCATATTTCTATTTTTTTCTTCTCTTTGTAAGAACTCATTGCTGTGGACATGGGGGAATCATTTATCCCTCCATTACTATGACTTGTTAATTTATTCCTCTTTGCTTCTGATAAACATTTGAACATTGTTTCCACCAATTGCAAGCAATTAAGTACTTATTGCTTAGTCTTAAATCATTTCTAGGCAAAAATGGTGTGAATAATGTACAGAAGAATCATTTTTAATGTATGCTGTAGTATATAAGGGATGTGTTCAAATTTGTAGTGTTAGAGAAAGTTGTGTAACTGCACCAAACTAGAGCCCAAACCCATACATTTAATGCTTATATAAGACTTATCAAAAGTTTTTGGAAATGGAATGACATAGAAATAAAGCAGCAAAATGTCTTTTTGAAATTCATTTTCCCTTCAGTAGCTTACAACAGTAACTATAATCCCTGTACAACTTGTCCCTTGAGCATCTCAGTAGCAGTCACATCACTGCATCTAAGTGTGTGACAGCCAGTCATTGTTGATGCCATCCAACTCCTACTATCCTACTATAACCTCCAACATAACACCTAACTTTTCCACTGTTGATGGATTTATTTATACTGCTGGCATGTGGTAATGCGTATATGTTTTGGTCTTGTGATCACTGGAAACACTGCATACACATAAAAAATTAGATATGGCCTTGACATAATGTATAATAAACACTAGTCAGGTGTTATTAGAAATAATAAATAATAATAATAATAATAATAATAATAATAATAATAATAATAATAATAATAATAATAATAATAATGTGAAATATGAACACATATGCAAGGATGAAACAAATCTAGCACTGAGTACAGTATACTACATGGTATTTGTTGAACTTTGGTTCACAGAGTTTACAAATACATTCATCCATTATTACATGAATATACATTATTATGGAACACATTTTATGCACAACTCATTACGACTTTCTTAAGCATTGATTTGGTTCCGTTATTAAATGTTTGTTTCATCATCAGAAATGCTACTCACAAATAACATGTAGCCTTCCCTCTTCCCACCATCTCAACACTATAATTAAATATATAATTATAATAGTGGTAATTAATATGGCTTTTGATAATAGCATCAGTAGTTTCACAGTATAAATGTTAACTTATAATTTCTTCTTTCATTAACAATGCGAGAAAACTTATTTATTTAGTCATGTACAATAATGACATTACTGTTAGCATTGTCAATTGAACATGCCAGTTAGCATTTCGCCCTCTTGTTCTCCTCCGTGCAAAAGGTTCCAACGTAGCTCTCCCACCACATGGTGCTGGAGCTGTCTCAAGGCACAAGTTATAATACAGTGATTATAAATTGTCTCTGCGAGCAACAGATTTCAAACTTAAAAAAGAAAAGAATCTGCTGTGGTGGATTTTGGGAGGCTCCAATGGTGTGTAGATTTTGAAATTTGTCTGATGTTTACCAAAGCACCATCTATTGCTTTCAGACATTTATTGAAAGCATAAACTTGAATTTTCATGTTTTGTTCTATTTTAATGTACCTACATGTTCTTCCCAAGTAATCTTATATCCAGCATTAGTATACGTATCTTGTTACCTTTATCACCTCTCATTCCACCCCTGATAATACTTTTAAAAGGGAAGTCCAAAGCCACAGGGTAAATCAACGACAGATAACAAACAGATACTTCAGTTTGATTATACATATTATCTCCATATAAGCTTCTCATGAAGCTCTTTGGTTTTTCAAACCCTGCAATTTCTTCTGAAATTTTTTTAATAAATAATACTTAGTGCTTCTTTTGTGAAGAAGAATTTATAAAGACACACATTGAAGTGACATTTGGAGTGTTAATAAGCTCTTGATGCTGTAGTGTTATTTAAATGAGCATACTATTGCTCTGGCATATCTATTTAGTGATGAGTCTTTATCTCAGGTTGTGGTACTCAAGAGAATGAAATAATTTCAATAAATTTCAATGTCACTTTTATTGTTTAATGTGCTGAATAAATGACAATGTTAAAGAAACATTCATAAACATACACTTTATCCTTGCTTAATGTTTCAGACTGAGTTGTATTAGCATCCGTACTCATTCAATGACTTAAGCAAATTATACTTTAATTGCTGCTTCAATGTTATCTGACAACATACCCTTTGCTCCTTGTTACAACATTGCTGGTGCTATCATCTGCACTGTCATTAGTGTTGATATCCAGTGTTGCTGGAGTTAGAACCAAGCAGTGTAAGAAAGATTGGGGACCAGGGTGCAAGGGTCATGGATTCATCACAGTAGATGCTAGGTGTGAACACTCACACCTCGCAGAAATGCCTCAGCTGTCTTAAAGTAATAGGATGATGGTATAGTCTATTCACATTCTTTTCGGCCAGCAAGCGAGGTAAGGGAGGGAAGGACAGGTCTGTGCAGCAAGCAACACGAGGCAACATGCACAGAATGTATTTAAACAGTGAACAACCCTATTACTTCACATGCCACCTCTGACAGTACTAAAGTTGCGAAAAGTTATAAAAGAAATGTACAATAAACACAAAATGCATGCTGCTAAAGCACAGTCGCATAGTTGTTAGACTTCCCCCTCATCAGTGTACTCTAAATCCCATAGAATATGTATGGTTAGAACTGGAAAGAAGCATTGCATCCAATAATACCTTCGGAGGAAAAAATGTTACTGAAATTCGAGCCTTAGTTCAAAATACGCTGAAGGACATTGAAAGCAAGAATCACAGGCCTAACTACATACACTATGGTGAAGAAATAGAAAAAAAATATCGTTCATTTGAAGGTTTAATGGAAAACAGCAGCCCCTGGTAATCGATCTACAAGAAGAGTACATATTAAGAAGATGATGATAAATGTTATTTTAATTCCATGGTAACTAGTACATTAAAATATGTGTATATTTTAATATTTTATTTATTCTTTATTTTTAAAGATTATTGCACATCCCTGATACCTTCTCCGGTCTATAGACTCAGGTTTCTTATTTACAATCACGTTGAAGCAATTTTGAGCCAAATGGATATTAAATCAAAGTTCGCAGTCATTTCATATAATAAGGACAATATTGCAACTCCGACATTTCAAATGCTCACACCTGGCACTCAACCAACATGTGCCTTACCTGCTGTAATGGAAAGGTAGTCAAACCTCTTCCCCCTCCTTCCCCCTAACCAAAAAGAATACGAATGGACTGCAATTACTGGCTTCCAGGATATTTGGCTAGCTGCCAGGCTGGTAGAAAGGATCCC
Source organism: Deroplatys truncata (assembly GCA_030765065.1). NCBI lineage: Eukaryota > Metazoa > Arthropoda > Insecta > Mantodea > Mantidae > Deroplatys > Deroplatys truncata. The sequence continues at coordinate 19,229,899 of CM060976.1, forward strand.
AGTTGGGACTCTTTCAGGGGTAGAGGTTTTCAAAATCATGGCAAAGGATTTGAGTTTTCCTTTGTTTACTTACTTATCCACTGCTGGATCACCAAACCTGATAAAAATACTTCCCTTATTGATATCAATGGACTAAAGGATCTGGGGACATTTCATGCCATGGGTGGAATCATATGTGTACTTCAAATGATGCAGTGGGGTGTGCAGGAAACATAAAATGTTCACAAAGATTGACCGTATCAAAATTAGTTTCAAGAGCTGGTTTCAGAGAGCTTCAAAGGTTTTTTAAGAAACCAAATGCTGCTTGAGAACTGTTTTAGTTAAAGATCTTTTTAGCCATCTTTAGCTACAACTAATGTTTTACATCTGGTAATGATATTCTGTGGTATATGGAAAGCCAAGTGAAGTGCCTGTGCTAGGTGAAATAGTTTCATAGAACAAGCTACATGCAACCAAGAGTACCAACATTCAAAAACAGTTTACCTTCCAATTATCAAATGCCCCTCCTAGTCATCATGATATTGTTTACATAGTACTCCTCATTGCTCATCAGAAGTGTGACAGAATCAAGCAAAAAAAACTTGCTCCATAACGTTTTGACCAGCCACTATACATGAAGGCTCAGGAGTTTCCACAATGGCACATAGCCAGAATGCAAGAGATCATAGTGAGGCTCAGGGCTTTCACTTGCTAATGTCCTACTTGGGGTCCACTGGCACTATTATAGTCGGTACTATATAGTCATTATAGGTGTTTAATAACTTTTTGCCACTACCTACACTGATAACAGCAGCATTAATATGCTGTCTGTCTGCTCATATTTCCAAGCAGTCGGGGCTCACTTACTGATCCACAAGTTTGTCCTAATTAATGCTGAAAACAATTGAATTGACAGATGAAGAAAAGGATCACAGAAACTCCTAACAGATGTACAATAATCAGAAGCTTTGATAGGTGACAAATGCAAAGAATTCAGATCTGTGAAGGAGAAATTATCTAAAAGACTTGCACTCAGTGGACCTACTGCATTGTTTTGGGTCCAGTACTTCAAGATGGTTAGTCTTGTGAAACAGTACATCGAAACTATAAAAATTTGTAACTGCCAACTTCATCTGGACACTTAAAAAAATCCCATTTTTGCATGCTGGTGTTGATTGGTTCTACATCAAGTGCTCATTTGTATCTATAGAAAATATTGTCTCTGAAAGACAGAATGGATCCTTCCATTTACCACGGAAGGTTATTTTACTATTCAAAAAACAGAAAGCTTTGGTTGGGTATTTGGATAGATATGTGATTGAATAATTATTGATGGAGGATATGAAGACTGGTGGAGGATTAATCGGATGGGAGATAACAGACAGCACACTGTTAAAATGGTGTCTTGGAATGACTTACCCCCAGAATATAGTTCACTTCACCAAGTGACTTCTGCATTATCTGAAAGCGCTTGGAAATGAGTCTTAAGAATAAGAATAATTTTATTGTCATTGAACTTTTACAGTAATAGACGTCAGATAGTATAATGCTAGTATAGGCTATTTACAAAATTATATTTACATTATTATTGGTACTAAGATGTACCTACTCATCAAAAAATTCTTGTAGTGAATAAAAAGGTTTAGTAACAAGCCAGTCATACAATTTATTCTTAAAACTAGTTATGGGACTTTGTTTTAACTTCACTGGTAGCTTATTATACAATTTAGAGCCAAGTATTTCGAAACTCTTCTGTGTTGTAGTCAATCTACAATATGGTATATCAATCAGTTGACATGATCTAGTATTATAAGAATGAATGTCTTGTCTGTTTTGTAATTCTGATATGTGTTGTTTTATAAACAATATCACTGTGTAGATGTACAAATTAATTACTGTCAAAATTTTTAATTTCTTAAATAATGGTTTACAATGAGCTAATTTTGATTCATAAGACATTATGCGAATAGCTTTTTTCTGTAATACAAGAATATCATGAATGTGAGTACTGTTGCCCCAAAGTAAAATGCCATAAGAAATAATGCTGTGGAAGAAGGCGAAATATGCAGATCTAATGTATACTTCAGGAACATGCATTTTCAATTTCCTAATCAAATGTATTACTCTAGAGAGTTTAGTTGTTATAAACTCTATATGCGGTGCCCAGGTTAATTTATTATCTATTATAACGCCTAAGAATTTTACTTTATCTGTGTAATTTGTACTATGTGTATCTCTACAGTTAAAAATCATGTGTTGTGTCTTTTGTTTATTAAGTAGAAAGCCATTAGCTCTGAACCATTTGTCTGCTTGGGTCAGTGTGATTTCTGTTGTGGATTTGAGTGTCTGTAAATCTTTACTCATATTAAAAAATGTAGTGTCATCTGCATACAAAGTAGAGTGAGAGTCTACAAAAGATGGTAGATCATTAATCATTACTAAAAATAATAAAGGTCCCAGAATTGAACCTTGTGGGACACCATATTTAGTTTCTGCTATTTTTGACTTCTTACTGCCTATGCAAACTTTCTGTTTTCGCTTTACTAGGTATGATCTAAGTAGTTCAATTGCTGGGTTTTTTAATCCATAGAATATTAATTTGTTAAGTAGATAATTGTGGTTCACACAATCAAAAGCCTTGCTTAAGTCACAGAAAGAGGCCTGCGCACAATTTTTGTTTTCAAATGCTGTGAGTACTTCTCTTGTTAATGAAACTATTGCATCACAGGTAGATTTCCCTTTCCTAAATGCATATTGCGATTTGGTAATAATGTTGTTCAATTCAAAATAATTATATAATTGAGTATACATAATCGATTCTAGTACTTTTGAGAAAATGGGAACAAGAGATATTGGACGTTAGCTAGCTGTTAGACATTTATCTCCGTTTTTATAAATTGGAATGACTTTGGACAGTTTCAATACTTCAGGGAAAACTCCCTGAGCCAAGCATTTGTTTAAACAAAATGTGAGGGGTTCATTTATGCAGTCTATAACCTTTTTTAGTAAATTATTAGAGAAACCATAGATGTCGGTGCTATCAGATGGTTTGAGTTTAATCACTGTCCTTAGTACTGTTTCTGGAGTTACTTGCAAGAAGGTAAATTCAGGGTGTTGACTATTCTTATTTTCTTTTATTAAATCAATTGCTGTTTTATCAGGAAGCACAATATGGGTTCTAATTTCTTGGACTGATTTTATGAAGAAGTTATTAAAGTCATCAGGGGTGATTTCTATTTCGTCGTGTTCGGGATATTTAGCAACAGAATTGATCAGATTCCATGCTTTCCTACATTTGTTATTTGATAATTCTATACTTTTCAAGTTATGAAGTCTTTTCGCTTCATCTATGGCAGCTTTATATTCATTTCTTGCTGTAACATAGAGTTGCTTGGCCCTGTCCGTTTTTCTCTCCTAAATAAGCCTGAATATGTCATTGTTCTTCTTTTCAGGTCGGCTAGTTGGGGAGTATACCAGGTGTTTGATGATTTATTTCTACCTTTCTTACGCGTTAAGTTAATTTTGACAGTGCTCCTCTCAAATTACTATAAACTGTATCCTGAAAATGTGTAACTGAGTGCATGGAACTTGTAGCTGCAGGAAATCTAGCATCAAATTTTCCACCCTCTTCAAGTTCTGTTTAGGACAGTCTTGTGACAAAAGGCCAGAAGTTCTCGATGAAGGCGAGGCTTATATCAATCCAATACCATCAACTCAAGAAGAATCTAACCACAACTCTGTTCCTCCTAACTCACCCGCTTATAAACATAGAAAGTTATAAATATTGCATACAATTTTATTATTATTATTATTTTATTTATTTATTTTTCGTATTTTCTGAACCCTTAAGCATGTTGACATATTGTGCTTAAAACTTGGAATTAATCAAACTTGAATGTGAAACTCTTGAACTATATACACGATACAACTTTGAAGAAGTTATTTTGTTGTTGCTACGTATGGAAAGCCGATTTGAAGAAGGTTTGTATTATATTTTGATTGTTGGGGAGCCGAACTTGAAGTAGTTGCAACCGCACGTATGGTAAAAAGTTTCCAGTAGCCTTCGCCCTAAATGTACTTTCCGGTGGCCTCAAAAATGTTTAAAAATATTAACTTTGTAATTTTTACTGTTTCTTTAAATATTATATATTTATGTTTGCCTCGGCTGCATCAGTATTTATATTTCTTTTAGAGACATGAAAGTCTTAGCAGGGAGTGGTGCGACTGAAGAATGTAGGCTTACAGAGATTGTAATTTTACTTCACTCCTCTTATTAATGCTTGCACGATTTAAATAACACTTCACTGATATAGAGAGAGCTGTGAGATTTGTTTCTTTTTATTAAATACTTGCACTTTTTAACACGTAAACTATTTTTGTCTCACACAAAATATGTAGTAAATTTCTCGAGGATGCATCTCACGTCTGGTTAGTAACGCTGTCTGCTAGCAATGTGTCCGATTAGGAGTGCTGTCTACAAGCAAGTGACTTCTGAATTTGTAAATTTTGCTCCATTTTAGTTTCTGATTGGCTAATCCTAGTCCAATAGAATACCTTCATTTAACTAAAGCTTTTTCTGGTTGTTGATTGGCTATTTTATAAACTGTCACAAAAATTATATTATTGCTTCCAAGAATCACAAGTAGCATTATTAACTTTCAAATTCATTATTGCCTCAAGGTTACCTCATTGTTAGCAACTTTTAACCTATTTCTCACAGCTCCTACATTATTAAATTACGTTACATTCACATAACACTATTGAACATGTACGTAATATAAACATATACAATGAATGTAATATACACTTTTTATATATTGTTACATACACATATTGCTTTAAGGCGGGCTGTTATTGAATTTATATATTATATAATTAGACTGAAATTATTTAAGTGTTAAAAATACTGCCTCAACTTATACTAATTGTGCTGATTTTTTAAATGGTAATTCAGAATTTTTTAAAATGTATGTTTGACAGTACTCTGTATATTCTATATTTCCTCCATGCCACAGCTGTAGAGCTGAACAAAAAGAGCAAACAACTAAAACTAGAAACTTAAATTCGATGATAATAAATTCCTTACAACACTGATTTTGATACTTACTTATAGCTAGGAAAAGTGGGACGAAACTCAATATTTTTCTAAGATACTACTTTTGCCATTTTGGAAGCATCACAGCTTCACTGCTACTGGTTGCACAAAATATGCCAATTTCAGAAAATTGAGTCTTAGAATCCTTGGCAAATAACTCACTCTGTGCTGAAGTGCAGTAGAAAGAAGTAGCAGGCAAATAAAAGAAGGAAGCGCAGTATATTTAAGTTTTTTCTAGTACTCCCACAGACTTCACTTATGTTTGCCAACACACAATTATATTAATTTTGCATCTATATACATTATTCTGTCTGAAATCAAAGGTAATACTTTTGTAATTGGAAGAATGACCTAGAGATTTCTCCCCTAAATTTACCCTCACTCCGTTGCATTGAGCACAATAAAAAAATTGATACATGGAATTTCTAGCCAATTGAATTCTCTACAAGAATGATTAGAAAACTTTTATGCTAAAATCAAGTGTTACAGAGTTATTGTGTCAAACTCTTGCAAAATATATAATTTAAGCCTTTTTAGGAGATTCACAGCTCTATTGCTATTCACCATACAAAAAATCTTCTAACTCCAAATTTGTAGGAAAGTTTACCTGTACAAGTTGGCAAATAACTTTTTTGCATTAAAACGCGCCAGAACAAAGTTGTAGGCAAAAAAACTAGAGAATGTGCAGATTTTTAAGGGTTTTCTCAAGATGGCAGAGGGTGCAGGGAGAGGGGAGTGAGGAAACTTGGATTTTGGAGTATGCGACCAACCTATACAACATATCAAACATACAGAACTACCCGACCTTTTGTATGCTAAAACCCTTTCATTCATTGGACCATTACTTCTAGCCTTAATATTGTTGAAGATCACCCATACCTATTTAATGTGTATAGTATCCTGGTGAAAACTGCAAAGAACTTAACGTTTCTGCAGTTGTTTGTAGGATTATGCTTCGTACACAACAGACAAAAGAACCAGAGTGAGTTTTGAACCTTTCTGAAAATTGTTTGTTCATTGAAAAATAACCATCCTGTTTTCTTGTAATGTGATGGTTATAACAACTTAATTTTTATAGAAATGGCATTTTGGCCTCAAAGAAAAGAAAGGAAAAAAAGGACAGTTTGCCATCTGGTTGCCATACTCAAAAGTATATGACTTACATGTGATTTTCTATCTTTCATACACTCCACAAAATTCCTGTAACCATTCTAAGTTGCCTATCTTAATGTAATGTTCTGATTAATCTATATTAATATTATAAACAGAGAAGGTTTGTGTGTGTTTATGTAGAGTAATCTCAAAAACCACTCAATTTTAATAATTCTTTCTGATGGACACGACCTATAAAACACTTCTAATTTCATAAATCACTTAAAGATTAAAAAGGGTTCACTAAGTTCTTGAACTTGAATATGAACACATTTTAGTTATAAAAAAATATGCTTGCGAAGAAGGCTTTGACTTTTAGTTGAGAATGCCATGGAGTACAAAATAGTTTCTTACTCCACAGAATATGCATGTAAAATACAACAAATGCATGAATATTTCATTCCAAGGAATACATACACTACGTCAAGGGTGGCAAAAATCACTTCCTTCAGCGAGTCACCAAATATGCAACATGCACTGCATCACTCATCAGCATGTGAAAAACAAAGGGATGGTTGCAGAGAGGGAACAGTGCCTATGAGTCAAAATGACTCGTGAGTCATGTTTTCGCCACCTCTGCACTACGTGATCAAAAGTATCTGTATACCTGGCTGAAAATGATGTACAAGTTCGTGGTGCCCTCCTTGGTAATGCTGGAAGTCAATATGGTCTTGACCCACCCTTAGCCTTGATGACAGCATTCACTCTCGCAGGCATACCTTCAATCAGGTGCTGGAAGGTTTCTTGGGAATGGCAACCCATTCTTCACGGAGTGCGGAACTGAGGAGAGGTATCGATGTAGGTCGGTGAGGTCTCATGAAGTCGGCATTCCAAAACATCCCAAAGGTGTTCTATAGGATTCTAGTCACGACTCTGTGCAGGCCAGTCCATTACAGGGATGTTATTGTCGTGTAACCACTCTGCCACAGGCCGTGCAGTATGAACAGGCGCTCGATCGTATTGAAAGATGCAATCGCCATCCCTGAATTGCTCTTCAACAGTGGGAAGCAAGAAGGTGCTTAAAATATCAATGTAGGTCGCTGTGATCATGCCATGCAAAACAAGGGGTGCAAGCCCCCTCTAGAAAAAATACGACCACACCATAACACCACCACCTCCGAATTTCACTGTTGGCACTACACACGCTGGCAGATGACATTCACACCCTGCAATCAGATCACCACATTGTGTACTGTGATTCGTCACTCCACACAACATTTTGCCACTGTTCAATCGTGTAATATTGACGCTCCTTACACCAAGCGAGGTGTCGTTTGGCATTTTCCTGCATGATGTGTGGCTTATGAGCAGCTGCTCGACCATAGAATCCAAGGTTTCTCACCTCACGCCTAACTATCATAGTACTTGGAGTGGATCCTGATGCAGTTTGGAATTCCTGAGTGATGGTCTGGATAGAGGTCTGCCTATTACTCTTTACGACCCTCTTCAAATGTTGGTGGTATCAGTCAACAGACGAGGTTGGCCTGTAAGCTTTTGTGCTGTACATGTCCCTTCACATTTCCACTTCACTATCACATCAGAAACAGTGGACCTAGGGATGTTTAGGAGTGTGGAAATCTCGAGTACAGACTTCTGATACAAGAGACACCCAATCACCTAACCATGTTTGAAGTCCATGAGTTCCACAAAGCATCCCATTCTGCTGTTACACAATGTCTAACTACTGAGGTCGCGGATAATGAGTACCAGGCAGTAGGTGGCAGCACAATGCACCCAAGATGAAAAACGTACGTTTGTGGGGGTGTCCGGATACTTTTGGTCACATAGTGTATGTAGATGGTCACAATTTAGCAACTAGACACAGCAAAACAAGAGAGAATCGAATCTGCTCATAATGCTATGATACACATGCAATACCAGTGACAAAAAATTTTAATTACCCTCATGTAAGAAAGTTTTGCTTTATTTCCTTTTTATGTTGTAATCAAGATCATTAGTAGGGTATGTTAAATAATTGCATAAAGAGAGAAAATTATGTGCAGCTAACATTAGAAATCAGTAAGCCAATGTTTTGTAATTAACAAATGAGATTATTTTTCTTGATGGTCGCAGACTATGCGTCTTTTCCAAAGCGGTTACTTGGTGGCCTGGGAATGAGCAATTTTCAAATTCACCTCTATTTTGTTGTATATATTAAGGGTCTATGTATTATCTGAAAACTGTGTAGCTTTTGTGTTACCAAATATCTATGGAAGCAAAGAGAAAGTACAAAAGTTTACAATGTCACCAACTATGATTATCTGAAAAATTACTCTAATCGATGATTCTTCCACTGCCAAAGGGTGTGCAGCATTTCCAGAACTTGGAAGACTGTCTGTAGGAGGTTAAGGAAGTCAAGACGCTCCACCAATGTTTCACATCCTTTTGCATGAATATCGAGGAATTGTTCATTTTAGGGGAGGATTAAGCATATAACTCATCTAAATCATTGTATGATAAATTCATACATAATGGAGGGAAGTAAATGAAATTAATTAATTCGTCATTAAAGTTTAGAAACCTAACAATCAAATGTTAGGCAGCCAGCTGGCATTACTTACAGTTTTGTGGGCAGGATATTCTGCTTTGACCTATATAGTCTTGCTGGAAAGTCCTTTCAATCCTTTGTGTAAAAATTTTAATTCCTCTGTATTAGAATGTATTTGGATCAATTTACCCTGTGGAATTTAAATATGGTGTGGATGGTGATAACATTTTTAGCTTCATGCATCTGCCAAGTATTGGGAAAGCATACAATGAGTTAACTGGCTTAGGATGCAAAAAATGAGTTGCAAAAAACTTCCTAATAAATTTGGGATAATTGGAGCATAAGAAATTAAATGGCTGTTTTCTTCTTTGATCCAGTCAGCAGAATGGTTTGGACATCATGTTATGTACAATATAGTACAAAACAATCAGCTTATGCACACTGCATAAATGGACCGAAAATGATTAATACTTTACTGTGCATTATGTTACTTTAAAGCCTGCAGACAAACAGGAAAGAAAAAAACAAGCTATAAGAAGCCTCTAATTGTCGATAATTCTCTATATTTACTGCTACTCAGTTTGGTGGTTTCTTTAAATTTATTTATATGGAGGGTTGCTGCACTTAAGCTCGGACGATTTGGCTTATGTTTTTTCATGGCGAGATTCCTTTTTGCCATCACCTATTGTGTTCAATGTGATTTCCACAGGCTTTAACTATGGCTCTACAGTGCAATTTCCATCAAAGAGGGCTGTGTCTAAGAACAGGAAGGGGGATGTTAGCCCACTGCTCCTGGCAGACTTTCCAGAGTCCTTCAATTGTGGTGGGATGCCGAGAAACAAGGCGGTTTCAGCAGACCAAATCCGCAAAAATCCACTGGCGAGGCATCTGTGGATTTCACAGGGATCCTTTTAAAATGTATCATATTGACACCAGTTTCCATAGCTTTCCGGTGGTAGTAATGCTGGGAGGACCGAGAAATGTGACTGGATGCTTTATCCATGTGGATACAAACATTTGGGGCATCCTCACCATACAACAGACGAATCTCTTCATCAAAAATTGGGCCCATAACATTCCTTTGATAGTAGGCTGCATTAATTTTGACATTGTTGGCAACTCTGTGAATGAGAGTTTCCCTGCAACCACCATGAATCCCTTGGAAAACTTTTCCTTGTTCTCCCGAATAAAGTTGGAGTCCCCTTTTGGCCCACTTGGTGGTAATAAATAGCTCAGGGTTTTTTTGTATCACCTAGATAAACCTATGCTTCATCTAAAGAAACCACCCATTGCCACTGCCACCTACTAGGTGGTGTTCATAGAGTTTTTTTTTTGCATTGGTGAAGCGTTCTCTGATGTGCCACTCTTTCAAGGTGTGTCCATGTGCTTTATGTCGCTGTTCTAGACCCAAATTGTTGTGTATTATCCGATAGGTGGTCCCTTTGGATATTCCAATGCGGCTGGAAATGCTTCTTTGGGTTGATGGGTTTTCTTGAGTCACTGTTGCACTCACCTTGACTACTACTGCTTTAGGTCATGTTGGTTGTGACCTTTTTCTTACTAGTTTTTTTTTGCACACTGAGCCTCAGGTGGAAATCCATTTTTATGCAGTTGTGTTATATGCCCCACACACGACTTACTTATGGTAAGACCTTTTTGTTTGCGCCTTTCCACTATCATTGAAAGGCTGCAAGTGGCATCGGAAAGCCCAACAATGTACCCCTGCCACAAGTCAGTGATTGTTGAAGCCATTAGGAGTAAACTTTGCCTCAGACTGGCCCAGCAGACAGCTGGCACTCGCAGTGAGCTGATGCAATACTAATCATAAACAGTTTGACCAATGACAGAGTGGGAGGGTGATTCAAAGTCGTCCGAGCTTAAGTGGGACAACCCTCCGTATTAGCTTGCCTTAATCTGAATAAAAGAATTAAATGACTTTTTGTGGATACTATTTTTCTATCTTAAATGCAAAAGATGTGTTCTATTATAATGCACATCAACATTTATACATGCCAATTACTGTTTATTTTTTTACATGGATCCACTGCATTCTTTAACACAGACTGTAGTAGTGATTTAAACATAGAAAACCTCCAACACTAGACAGTGACACTCAGTGCTGAGCTACAAATCAGAGATCACATAGTAGCAGCCTCTAAGGCCATTGAGCAAGATGGTTCAGGTGGTAACTTCTGTGGTTTGCATTCGGGAGGTCTCAGGATCGATCATTGATGACCGCCCATTCTGACCCATGGGTTTTTTGGGGGTTTTCCTGGGGTCATCGGCAAATCCTGGAGTGGTTTCTTTTGGTCCCCAAATTTCCTGTCCCAACCTTCATTTCATTCTTCATTCCATTGGTTACAGGGTCAGAAGTGTCAACAATGGTGTTCAGTGCAGCATGGCAGGGAAAAAGGATACTGTTTGTAACTCTCACTGTTCCTCAGCTTTCAGCTGGTTGCTGGATCCCATCCCTCTGTGTGTGGGGTGGGGTCCCCGGTTTGCCTGTTCATCTGTCAGGATGTCTCTATCTGGAAACTTAAGGACCTGTCATTGCTCCTGGATCCAGATGCCTGGTGTCTCCTCTCGCCTCATTCTTCCTCCTGGTGATGACACCTTGTGGGGCATAGGTGCAATATCCACTTTGGATCGGTGCCGAGTCTTCTCCAAAACAAAAGATAAGATAAGCATCTAAGGTGACAAGTACCTTCAACATGCTGTCCATTTTCAAAAATTGGTTTCATTTAAAAATAATCTGGCAACAAAGGGTTGGTATAACACTGTTACTAGCTGATAAACACTGAAAAATCTTCTGGTGCATTTAATACAATTTTCCAAAAATGTAGTAAGAAACTGTTTTTAGTCCAATTTTTATTGATCGATCACCATGTATGCATTACATACTATTGTTATGAGAGGGAAAGGAAGGAGGAAAGTGTAAATTCTTTATTTTTCACATTTATTTCTTCCCTAATCTTATTATAAGAGTTCTAAGAAATGACAGGATGAGAGGCAAAGGAAGAGAATAGGTGCATTCATTAAGAGTAACTTATAACCACACGCTGAAAATTAATCTATTACTGTAAATGACTAGAGAATATTTTTACAGCTTTTTGTTTCATTAAAAAAATAGTTCAGATAATTTTAATAATATTTTGGGTATATTTTTAACATTTATAATCTTATATACATTTTAATATACCTATATACATAATATATGATGTACTTTATAAATACATAGAATTGGTAATTTTAATTTCTGACCTCCCTTCAAATTATAACGTATCTTCCATTAAAAGCAAGAAGTGATTTTTTTTATTACTACGTTTTTATCAGCTCTGATTTAATTGGAGAGTAGACTGAACAATTTTAACAGCTGAGTAATATTAATGTGCCTTCAAAATTTCCAGTGCTTTGAGTTAATAACAGTATGGGCATCAAGTGTTTGTCTTTGATTTCCGAACAACAGCTTTTATAAACTCGTGAAACTTAATTTAAATCACCAAACCATTATTTTGGTCTTCTGTACCAACAAATTATATACAGAGTTTATATGTTGTTAGAAGGCATATGAAGTGGTACTAGGTGGAGCTTGCATAAAGCAACTGGCCACTTGTAGGAGTGCAGTGTTGTCTAGTTAGAACAGCATGGCATGAGCAATAGCATTTCCTATATTTTCCTAGGCTGAAAAATACTACTGAAAATTGTTTTGTTTTAATCTATACAAAACACATTTTTGAAGCTGGTTGTCCAAAAGCAAATATGTCTTGAGTTATAGTAATCATAAACAAAGTGTGTTATTCATACAATCCTTGTGTTTCCTTCACTCCTGGTTACATCCTTGCTCTTGTATTACTTGTGTAAGCTGCAAATGTGAAGACCATGTTTTATAACGTTGTGGCTTTACTATCATCTCGGAGTGTGCGCACTTATCTTTACATTCATTTATTTACTTCCATTCAGTGAAGTCCAGAAGTATCTGTATGCATATTGGCTTGTTACAAGACTACTTGTGTAAGGTAAACACTTGGGAAATAAATGATTTTTATAACTGGCACATTTATCAGTTATAAATTCTGTGCGTATTCAGTGACTTGCTAGTAATCTCCTTTCCAAACATGATACTAGTGATGCACACACTCTAAGGTAAAGTACTGCACTCCCACAACAGAGGTATTATTTTTTAAAATGTATTATTTAAGGAATTATCATCTGAAAAAGTACTCAATAAAACTATATTTTCCAAAAGTCAGAAATTCAAGAACAAAGCACTGCTGTAGGTATAATGTATCTGCGAACATAATTATATGTGGATTTACTGAAGGGGTGTGGATTCACAGCATTAACTAAGGTTGGTATTCCAAGTTTTTAACAAAATATTTAAATAACATTTAAAGTTACCAATTCAGAATATTGTGTTGCAGCAGCTATGGCTCAAGGTTATCTGGAGGTTGGTGCCAGGCAGCTGGAGAAAAACAAAGATAAGTAGCACTCGCCAGCATAAACACCGGAAATGCTATCAGTAGATAACCAAACTTTTCTGGAAATTTCTTTTCCCCCACCTCCAGAACGTGTGTTTAGCGACAGCCCCATGTCAGTAGATTTACTGGCCTGTAAAAGAATTCCTGCAGGATGAAATTCTGGCAAACTGGGTGACACTGATGTGAGCCTGGCAATTGACAGCATCGTTAACAAACAAAATATTTTTGTTTAGATAAATCTGGAATGTTGTGGAAGATTCCATTGACTACATATATAAGGAAGCATTCTCATGAGAGGAGCCAAACAGTGAATGAGCAAGATAGCAAGCGTGTTTCTAGCCTGATGAAAAGTGCTGTTCTCCTAGCAAGTTTGTAACAACTGCTGTGGCATGCAGAGAGTACTCTACTGCAGGAGAGATTCGAGATTTTCCCAGCAAGTGAAGTGAACCATCCGAAGAAGAGGCTGTGTCATACTTATTTAATTAAACCACTATGTCATGCAGAAAATGAAGTGACAGAGGAAGTTGAAGTAGTTCACATCAGTGAAGTGTTATATGAACTAAGAGGAGACTCAGTGAAGTTGAACAAGATTAAAACAGCACAGTGGAAACTAGTGAAGGGGCAGTTAAAAACTGGACAAAATCACAATATTTATTATTCAAAATTAATTAAATCATCAGTACTATGAATTTTGTTTGTTCCTTAGGTTAACATACAATGTACAGTCAAACTTGGCTAATTCAAAGTTGAAGGGACCAAGAAAAATAATCGAATTATTCAAGATTTCGAATTACATAAGTTTGATTTTTAAAATTTTTTTTACATTAAAACAGGTCTAAATTAAATGAAATTATAGGAAGGACAATATTACAGTGTGTACTTACAGTTTTGTGATGTTAAAACTCAGGTTCAGTTCAGATTCAAAGTTTCTTAAAGAAATTTGATATCTTTGTTTGTTTTTTAGCATTTAGCCTTTGATTCACACAAAACACTTCTAGTTTATCGAGTGATTGGAACATTGTTTCACTCACTTATTGTTGTCCCTCAACATACCACCTTAATTGTTATAATTGATCCATGGCCTCAGCAATTGTAGGAATTCTTTTCACGGGTTGTTCTTATTCATCTGAAGATAGGGCTGCAGTTTGTGTATTCATGACGTCGCCCAAAATGCCCGCGTCGGTTAGCTCTCCACAAACTGCCAATTCATCGTCCATGTGCACAAAATCCTCATAGAGAACACCAGTTTCAGAATTTACATCTTCCCAGTATTCAAGTGTAGGCACAATCGTTTCATTTTCTTCAAGACCTTCAAGTCCAATATGACAGAAGCCAGCCTTTCGGAAACAGTTAGCTATGGTGCTTGGTTTCACTTGTTCCTATACACTACTACACATACGAACTGCTTCAAGCACATTTACAATTTTGAATTTGTCACTTTTGTCCAAATTTGCTTCTAACAGAAGATTCTGGACCACCAGACGCCTGTAGAAATGCTTGAAATTTTTTATTACTCCCTGATCCATTGGTTGCACTTCTGACATGATATAGGGGGGCAGAACCTTGATATTCCCAACAATGGAATACTATTATGGGCTGTACAATTGTCAATAAACAGTAAAACTGTGCAATTTTGTTTGCAAAACTTTCTAGCTTCAAGAGCCATCTTTCAAAAATTTCACTCATCATCCAAGCTTTATTAGCTTCATATTCCACAGGCTTAGATTTAACATTTTTAAAGCACCGGGGGTTGGCTGACTTTCCAATCATTAGTAATGGAAGCTTTTCAGTGCCATCCATATTGGCACCAATCAGGACTGTGATGCGTTCTTTGCTAAGTTTTCCCCCACTACATTGTTCTCCTTTAAATGCAAGTGTTTTATCTGGGGTACATTTATAAAACAGCCCTGTCTCATCGGCATTCAAAATATCTTTTGCATTTTTGTCTTGAATCCACTCTACCAAGTTCGTTTTCCAATCACTGGCTGCTTGCTGGTTAACACCTCTATCTTCTCCACAAATAGTTTTAAAGGAAATACAATTTCGCTTTTTAAAACCATCCAGCCATCCACTGCTTGCCTTAAAATTAGTTTTTCCCAATTGCTGTGCAAATTCCGCTGCTTTCGCTGTGATAAGAGGTCCGCTTACTGAAATTTTTTTATCCCGTCCCTGCTTGAACCACTTTTTAACGCACTCGACGTCAGGATTTTCAGGCCCTTTTGCTCTTTTTTTACTTTCGTCTCTGTAACTACACTGTTCAAAATTTTGTAATTTTTGAGGTACGTAGACAACGTATTCTGGGGGATTCCAAAATCTCTTGCAATGTCACACTTTTTTTTAAAAACTTTTTCCACTTCGTGAATGGCTGCTGCCTTTTCAGCTAAAGTAAGAGTTTTGTAATTTATACATTTAGATTTGAAGAGAGCCATGGTCAGCTCAGTTCACTACTTAAACATACACACTGATGATTTTGATGTAACTGTGTACACTGCTTAAAAATGCTCACTTTACTGCACGACAAGTTATTTGCTGCAAACGTAGCAGGTAGACGGAATGACTGCAGGTGCAGTGTTCACAATGACAAGTGCCTTGTAAGAGGCAACAAGTTCCTAGAATTGCACAAAGAAGCTTGAGTAACCAACATTCCTTACAAGCAGGAATTACAATATGATGCATTTCCTGGAATTTATCCAGCAAGTTTGACTAACTTATAATTTTTGCAGCCATTCTCGTTGAATATTATATCGAATTATCCAGAAGAAATATTGATTTACATAGGGCTTTTTAACATTGCTTTGTATAGGAATGTCAAGGGACCATGCTAAAAGCTCGAATTATTCACAATTTCGAATTAAAAGCGTTCAAATTAATCAAGTTCGACTGTATTACAAAATTCAAATTGGTGGTTAAAATGCAGAGCTTTTTTTCTTCAAAGATTAAATTCACAATCTCTTTTAAATCATAATTCTTAAATAAAAATGTTAGCGTCTTCTCTCTTTCCAAAAATATGTCCTACACTATGAATACAGGATAAGGCGAATTCTGCATATATTTGCTTATTTTGGGAAAAAATCTTCTCTTAAGAGGTAAACTCAACAAGCGGGAAGAATAGAAAATGTTTATTTTTTTTATGAATCTCTTCTGTATACATGCCTATACCATGCTGAGAGAGAGAGGGAGGGGAGGGAGAGAGAGAAGAAAAACTGTTACCAAATTAAATGACTGAAAAAGATGTATTCATTTCATAACATATGAAATGTACGTCAATACTGAACCCCTCCATCAAAAAGCCAGTCTATATCACTATGCAGAAATAAAAGATTGTTAAAATTGAAATCAGATAAGATATTAAGGAGATGGTAGTTATTTAGAAAAAGAAAATAGATGAAAAAAAATTATCTGAGGAGGATGAAGTAGATTCTATGGAAATATACAGAGGGTAAATACTTTTTGGTATAGAATCGCCGCAGTACAAATGAAATTCAGGTTAAAGCTTACTGTTACCAATAGAGTAGTCAGCAACTTGCAAGTGTGGGCTAAAATATATTCAGTTAATAAGAATTGCTTTATTTAATAATAATTAACTAATGCATAATAAGGCAATTGAATATTAATATGTACAGGTATGTATTGGGTGATAAAATTGTAGCCATAAAAATGCTAACAGGGAAAGAGGAAAAGCGAATCAGAAACAGGAGGAGTTTTTAAGGGGAGCAAAAGAAAAATGGACCAGGAAAGTAAGGGATATAAGAAAAGAAGAATGACAAAGAGAAGAGGGTGTAGGAAACAACATAAAAGGTTAAGGTTGGACAAAGGGCTACCCAGCAGAGTTGAAAGGCCTGCCTGCCATGCAAGCTGAGATAGCATATAAAGAATAACCAGACAGTCTGTACATAGTTTAAGCTAGGTATATAGGAACAAATTCTGTATAAAAACTAAGTAAAATGAGAGGTGATACATTCAATTCATATACACGTTGAAGAAGTAAATTTATTTTATCCTATCTTTCTAGGTAAAAAGGTAATAGTTATAGAGGCTGTCCTTCCAAGCGATTGATATGCCTTGCTCCCCTCTCCAGCTTGGCACCAATGCAACTGTACTCAGAAGCACTGGATCACCTCATATGCCCTCTAAAATCATAAACCACATAGTTTTCATAGTGTGAGCAGTAAGTGCATGTAGTGATGGAGTCATTTCATTACAGGAGTTGTCCTTAGTATTGTTTTACATTTTCAATTACCTGCCACATACTTACAATAACTTCTGAAATTTTGCTGGAAGGATTATGACGTTTTTAAGTACCAGCAGAGAAGCTATTGTTTTCAATTGTACTGCACTTCAATATAAAGATTAATTAGCTAGACAAAAATCTCTTGATTGTCTCTGTGATTGAGTGGTCAGCTCTCTGGCTTCTCAACTCAGAGGTCCGGGTTCAATTTCTGGCTGGGACCAGGAATTTTTCTTTACCCAGAATCAATTCCTATCCTCCACAGAGTCTGGTAGTACAAATGTGGAAGTGGATGTAAAGGTTCAATGTAAAAGTTAATAAAAAAAACTAACGATAAAGAAAACCCACAGTTCAGGGAATAGAAATACCATTAGTAAGCGTTTCTCAAAGCTCCAATATGAATATAGAAGCTAAAAGCTATACAAATGAATGAAAAAAACGAAAATGAAAAAAAGAAAAGAAAATCTCTGCAACAAATACAAATAGTTTCTGCCATTCACTGAAATGTCTATGATGCTTTGTCTGATGACCTTCCTAAGTTATGGGTAATGGAGGAAAATCATACACACAGCAGTCAGTGTAATGAGATAATTTTACAATTATCCTTCCAGATTGGAAATAATGTACTACATTCACATAACTTTCTCTACCCTCTATCACTTATTAGTGAGTATACAAATTATTCCAACAAAAGTTTATTTTCCTATTTACTGCAGATAAACATTTCTAGAAATAGCTACATTATACATTTCATTACAGATACGAAGGGAATGGTGATAGTCAAATGTTTTAGGACTGGGCGCTATATGCTGGCCTTAAAATTCTGTATTCTTTCCATGACATCGCTAGAAACATTTGAATGTCGACAGGACTTTAAAAGAATACCAAGTAATGAACAACTCGAACCATTAATTATATCTCGGAAATGGCTGATGCCAAAAAAAGTTATTTGAAATAAACTGTGTATTTTAAAGTGATCTACATATTTGAGTAGTGCATTTTCATCTGTTGCTTAATGTTTATCAGTTATACAAGATTATACAAAATTCCTTCATAATGAAGTGGACTTCACAGGCTATTCCCAGAAAATTCAAGATATACATTTTATTTGCCATGTAAATATCTTTAATATATGGTATTTTAAACAAAATTGTTACGAGCCATTTTTTTAGAAAATAAAAAAATTTGAAAAATGATCCATGTATAGAGTAGTTTGAGGTATCGGGATTTTCTTGAAAATTGTGTTACATCTTTGGAAGGTACTGAACTTAAACACCAAGTTTGGTACTTATTCAACATTTCATTTTTGAGTTATGCTGTTCACACATATGGACCCGTTTCTTAAAATGCTCTTTTTGGTTCCAGGGGCCTCATAATATGCATTACCAGTGGAATCATAAGATAAAATTTTTGGATGGAATACAATACTTCCCCTACTTATTGTAAAACATAGTAGAGAAAGTAAAAGTACAACACTCAATCATAATTTCTATGATGGCTCCAATTAATGAACTAGGTACTGAACAACATATAATCATGCAGTCCCGTTAGCTCTTCAATCACCTGATTGATTGTATTCTTAAAGATAATTGTTCTCTCTCTTCAAACCAGCTTTAAAATTAAATGACAGTGACAATGACAACTTACCCATTTAAGTTGAAATAAATTTCATTGTCTTGTATGATCAGGAAGTCAGAAATTAAATGCACAACCTCTAAACTAAAATGCTCTACAAGTAACACACTTTTCTTTAAAAATAAAAAATCTGAACTTAAAGTTAATGTTTAGCATTTTATATAAGCAAACTGTACATATTATGAAACTATGATTGATTACTAGTTCTTAATGCGTGTTTATAGCTACACACTGGAAGTTCTAGGGTCCAGTGCAGCTAAACAAATGAGGAAGCACAACTGAATGTGAATACCTTAGCAGCATTCAGATCCAAAATATTAATCGGGTATTGACATAAGCTGCTCTTATCTTTAGGCAGGAAAGGTAAGGAAAAAAGTATTTCAAAAGGTATTGCAGAAAAAAGAAGCTTCTGTCTATATTTTAATTAATATTTAAGATTTGTACACTATACTTCCTTCATCCTTACTAGCTTTGATTATATAATTTCACTTCTTTAAGAGAGTTTCAAAAACATGAATACTTGGCCACAATGAGATTGTGTTCTGACAAGTTACATTGATATTAAATAGCTTGCCCACCTTTTTTATACTGTGCATTCCTTTTTTTATTCAGTTTTATTTATAGCGTGGTGTATTCTCGCTTAAGAACTAGTAAGTCAACAATAATAATGCACTTTCTTTTAAAATTTAGGCTTATGATAAGTTCAGATACATGCAGTCTGGCACATGTGTAGCACATGTTTACACCCAGGCATGAATCTGAATACTGAGCATATTTAGTATCAAAAATCTGCTGACATGTTCATGAAATTTTTCTCATGAAATCTTTTCTCTTTAAATGATAAAAATGTTGTATATCCTTAAAAGGAATGAGAGAAACATTTGCTGACAGACTGTAATGTTTTGTATGTTTGAGACAAAAATTTTATTAGCTATTAAAAAGTAAAGTAATTAAGTAATTAAAATAATCACAGGCAGGTTTCACTATAAGTGACAATAAAATGCTTTGCTATTTTAAATATCTGAATAACAAATTAATTTTAGGAGAGAATAATGTTTGTTTGGGGATTTATGTTTACCTGAAAAGAGAATAGAGTTAATTCCTATCAGTTACCACAACCACACACAACACTTGCAAAATATGATTAAAGAAATATTTAAAGAATATATGGAATACTGTACAGAAAAGAAATAGGAATATCTGCAAATCACATGTCTCATAAAAATACTACCTAAGCTTTCTTTTTCAAGGTGGACAACTTCACTGAGGCAAGGCGTTGGTCCACTATGCAAGAGGACAATACTAAGTCAGTGGATGAATGAAGCAGAATTGTGATATCATCATGAAAACCCATTCTCTTTTGTATATACCTTGTACATATCTTGACAATTCCCATATCATGAATATATAATCAGCAAAAGATAATAAATTTAATTCAATAATAAATATATCCAACTAATCACTAAATAACATCATTTGTTTGTAGAAAGAAATGTGTTTAATAAAAGTTGCTTGATATTATGGGGGAAAGACCATCATAACGTCCTCTAAACAAAATATGATTAATGCATTTACTTTTGATCTTTCTCTCAGCAATCTTGTTGCCTCGATGGCAGTATGGCTAGTCACCCCTCTTTTTAGAATCACATGTCTTCTACTTTCATTCTTGCAATTGCAAGCCTTAATAACTGTGTTATCATGTTGCAATAATATTCACATTCAATGTCACTGCTTTTCTAGTCTCGTCTTCAGAAAAGTATGTCTCATAATCCACACCAAACAGTGACTCGTTCTGGTCACAGTGACTGCTCAAAGATCATACAAGGATTCTCCATGACCCAAATCTGCCGATTTTGTTTATTCACATGACCATTAAGCTAGCAGTGTGCCTCATCACTGAAGATGATTTTCTTCTGAAAATTACTATCATATTCTTGTTTTATCAATAACCAATCAGTAAATGTTCAATGCTGCAAATGGTCTGTTGGCTTCAGCTCTTCTGATAGTTGGATCTTAAAAGAATGCATATGCAGATTTTTTGTTAAAATTTTCTGCAAATTGCATTCAGAATGGTTAAATGTTGAGAACAATGGTGAATTGACTTCATTGGGCTGTTAGCAATGCTCTGTTGGACAAGGGCAACATTCTCTGTAGATTGATGAGAGTGAGGATTTGCTTGTAGTGTAGATCCTGTATCTTTAAATTTCCTTACCAGTCCCTGCACTGTTGACATGTTAGGCATATTTTGTCTACCAAAAAATACACAAAGTCATTGAACGATCTCTGCATAGCATACACTGTACTTGATATGCAGTTTCAGAATCTCAACATGTTGATCCTTTATATATATCTCTTCATTTTAGCTCATAGCTATATGCGCAAATGACAATCATCAATCTCTATACAAACAGATATAGTGTTAAATTTCAGATCTATTGACCTAATAAACCAACAGAGGTACTTAACTTAAAAACTGCATATATTATGGCATACCCTTTATATTATTTATAAAAGGGTGAAATATGTTAAGGTGATAATTCTATTGGATGCCTACCCTAGCAGTTTAATCTAGTGATACACCTGCTTTTCTCTTCTAGCATACCTTCAAGCACCCACTTTTGGTCTACCAACTATGAAATTTCATAGAACATCACGTTATTAAAACCCACTGCTATGCAGTCTAAGTAGATTCAGAGGAGAAAACCTGTATCATAAAATGCAAAGAACATCTAAAGAATTTAATTTGCTGACACCAAAATACCTTCCAGAAGTTCGTCACCATCACAAGATACTTTATTATAGCTTAGAGGACTATCAACTGAGTGTAAAATTGTTCCTCCAAGCTTTCAACCATCTTGTCTCCATGGTCTTCAACAGACCAAAATTTTGGAACAACAATATTATACTGATTGATTAAACATGAAGCCTAATAAACAATCAACATCAAGAAATTTAGAATAAATAGAGTTGGAGGTTTTTACACTACATCACTAAAAAGTGGAATGAAACATTTTGGTAATGTAAAGTAACAACCTCCAACTCTCTTTATTTTAAATTATGACACATCACTGTTACTAGCTTCTCAATCTTCAAACTAACATCAAGAAAGTTTTAATTGTCTAATACCACAAGATACGGACAACTTAAACATTAATATTACAACAACCCCATCTTAAACCAGTTGACACCACATGGGAATAACATACCCAAAACATGCTTAAACAAGCAAGGTATCAGTGATGGAATGCTGCTTCAAATTCTGACTCAGTATCTGTTGTGAAAATTATAGTAATATTTGTTTTCCTTCTTCTCCAAATGCTTTTGGAATGTCTTGCAATTAAACTATATACAATACTTTCTTTATACATAACAGTAATCAAGCAAATAGAATGGTATTTTGACAGCTTAATACCAAGTGAATATGTTTACAAATATACATTTTTTGGGATAGTTACCTATAAAATCACACATGCTGTATCTTTCATAGCATGAGATAACCATATATATATATATATATATAATTTTCATAATTAGCAAATATACTTAGTATCAAATGACCACATATCACCATGTTATGAAAAATTCAAGCATATGCCAAACATTGTTTTTTGTAGATAATTGCTCCTTTGACACAAAACCATCAATATGTGAATGCAATTGTTTGTGTACACAAGTGTATAATTAGTGTATAATTAGAACATTCTATAAAGCTTTAAAACAAAACTGTTAACTTCCTCTGGACGGAAATAACTTGCATGTTGTGTATACACTGATTTTATCTCAGTCTGTCAGCAAATTTGAGTAAATGGTAATCTTATGTCTTAAAAATAGCTTGATACTGATCAATAAGGATCCCTGCTTCAGAAAATTCGTGAAATCTTGATCCCTTTGAACAACAGTATGCATTTTGAGGTGAACTTAAAGCTGCTATGATGCTATATCGCTTTGCTATCACAGGATTCTTCTGTATGAAAGGCGTCTAGGTGCCAGACATAACCTCTATGAAAGGATTCCAAGATGACCAAGCTGTAACAGCAGAAGACAGAAATATATTTATTTCAATGATGATTATTAATGGTCTGCCTCCTCTCAGAGATTGTGACACTGTTCAGTGAAATTAATTTTATTCTCCTAATGTTCATAAACCAGTATTTGTTTTTTCAACAGCTTCTAGTTCAGTTTTTCATTTACTTTTTCAGTGAACTGAGTGGGGGAGGAGGAATCCTGAAACGTAAACTTTATAACATTATTATAATGTTATAAAACATTATTAAAAAAAACTCTGTTAGCTTCTATGTCATGGATAGCAATAAAAAAGTCAATTGCATCCTGTTATGCAGCTAATTTTAATTCCTCTGCTCATTATCATTTCATAGTTGTACCACAAGTACTCAAATAAAAAACTTATTTCTCATCTTAACCATTATGGATGGAGCCATTTTGCCAACTTGCACTGCCTTAAACATATGGGTGGAAGCTGCAAGGACTTGCTCTAATCTGTCTTATATCATGTTGATCATATATTTATTGGAATCTTGCAATGTGTTCACTGTAAGTCCCCTTCTCACTGGCTTAATATTTTATGTAATGTAACATTTCTCTGTGTACATAAGTGACCAATTACATTAATTTACTGCAAATGCAAATTGGTTTTCTTTGCTTCCAAATTAGCTGAATATGAATCCTATGACAAGTTCTGTACCATCAACTGTGCCTTTTTCAGACTTTGGGATGATACAAATTTCTAATGAATTCGTGGAATTACAAAGTTGAACCACACTTGAAAAATATAATAATATAAATTATATAATGATATAAAAATAAAATATAATCAAATGGCTGGTATAAAAGAATTATAAAAAACATGGATTTTTCAATCTGATTCTACCTTTCCAAAATTTTGTAAAATTATTATTCAGCATATGCAGAATTTGTTATTTACTACTTCCTTTGTTTATGCTGGAATAATAGAATATTTCCACAGCATTCAGAGGTTTATTTTAGCATCTCTTGCCCTAAAACCAACTACAAACAGCACGGTGCATAAGCATTCGCCTCGTATCACCTACACACAAACAAGTAAAATGCATCTTCTATAATAAACAGTTGAGGAAGAATAAAAGTAAACAATCTGCTTCTTTGCTCAGTTGTACTATTTTAAATGCTAAGATTCTATGAAGATATAATTCAAAATCTGTGGAGAATTAGGTACTACAGTTAAGTTTTTCTGTATTATTTATGTTTCTTTATTACTATAGTTCCAATTACTATGAAATTTTAGTTTCATTCAGATATCTTAAAAGTAATGAAGTAAATTATGTTTTGTTGAACACCCATAAACTTAGATCACAATATGATTTAAACTGATATTCATGACATACTGTAGTGTTGCAGGCATTTAAATGGTTTTAATAGGTTATAATAATATTGTACTGCTTGCTGGAGGCTGAGACAAATTAGCTGTTTAGAATGCAAGGCAATATGTGTTTGACATGATTTCACCCAAAACAAAAAATGGATCCTTTACATTTCAAAGTGTTATATTATCAGACAGGTATTACAAACATGATGAGATTAAACAGATTAATAAACATACAACACTATTATGATGTTTTAATTTTTATTTGCATCTTTATATTATGTAATTATTTTCTTAATATCAACCATTTTTAAAGCTCCATACAGATATTTAAATAGACACTTGCCATTAAGTAAACCACAGTGTCAAACTTCAAGTCCATTTATATAAACTCTTTGTTTTTCTTTCTTCAACGTCTTTCACTTTTCAAATTGCTCTGCACACCCCAGTTTTTAATTTGCATACTTGAAATGTTAAGAAATCCATATTTTAAGGAGTTAAAAATTGTGCAATTATTTGAAAATATTAAGGAATTAATTTGCAATTAAATATTTTCCATAATTCAATTTGGTAGAAGTTGAAGAATTCATCAGAATTGCATTCTAGTATCATATTATGAATATAAGATCTGGTAAAAAAGAAATCTTATCCCCTCAATAAATTTACAATTTATCGCATATATATATATAAAAAACAGTTGTATACTTGTACACTAACTAAAATTAATCAATACATGTACAGCAACCTTTTATATTAATTTTAAAGAAAGTTTTGGACAGATATAATAAACTGGTATAATAAACATGAAACATTTTGTATCAGCATATTATCATTATGAATTTATTGGCAATGATCATTATAAATAAATTAATATCTTAACAGTTTGACATAACTCATCAAAATTTTGTAGGCACACTCCAGTTGTTTTATATTCTGCATACATTGTAGAACTTTCTAGCCAACCAAAAGAAAATTGTGAATTTTTAGTTTTTCAATGATGCATTGCCTTAAATAACATATTTTGTCAGCTTTTATGATTCTATACAGTTGTAGGCAGTAATGTTAAATCCAAGCTATATTTCAAGAGCAGATATCATTTTCTATAGTAGTAACATATTGATATAGTGATTCTTAAAATTTCATGAAAGGCTCTATAAGGGACATTCTAAAAGTTCTCAGCCTGATCAAGAAAACACTTGGTTTAAGAGAATGTGATTTTTTTCCCTTCTTTTTTCAATGCAGTCACCTTGTAAGCCAATACATTTAATACCCTCAGTAGATAAGATTTGTCCAACTGTGTAAAATAAGCATCTTATCAGCCAACCTCATCAGTTGACGTGAATCTTCAGCCATTTATTTCGTTTTGGGAACAAAAAAGTAATCATTCAGAGTCAAATCGGGCAAATATGGCAGATGTGAATGCATTTGGAAGCTGTCATGCAGTTTTGCAGCAACAGTCCCACATGTGTGTGAAGATGCATTATTTTTATGAAAGAGAACATAGTTTTTTTGCAAGGTGTGGATGTTTAACCTGAATAGCATCCTTCAGTTGGTCCAGTAGTGAAGCATAATACTCCCTGGTGATGGTTCTGCCCTTCTGCAGATAGGAACACTGCACCATGAAAATCCCAGAAAAATAGTCATGACTTTTCCTGCAGATAGAACCATTTTTGCTTTCTTTGGTGCACTTTCACTTGTTGCCACCCAGTTTAGACAGCTCCTTCATCTCTGGTGTGTAGTAATGAATCCATGTTTTATTGCTGTTATGAAATGTTCAAAAAATTCACTGGAACTGCATTTAAACAAATCTAAACAATCTTGCAAAATGTTCATTTGAAAGCATTTTTGGTCCATTGTTAACAAACATGGCAACTACTAAACAGAAAGCTTCCTCATAGCCAAAAATTTGTGAAAAATGCAATGTCAGCCAACTTGGGTACTTCAATCAGCAATCATAGGGTACATCATTGTGAACTGTTGTCATAATATTGTCACTCATAGTGGTTTTCGGACGTTCTAAGTGCAAATAATCTGGAATGATGTACACTGTTGTGCATAAAAAGTGGCCCATTCCCCTAGATTCCCATGGTGTTTTTCTTTCCATGAGGTTTCCAACTTCAGGTAACTTTTGACTCCACCCAGTCGATATCAGTTCTCTGTGTGACTGGCCTGAAAAACAATTCATGAACACACAAAACAACCAATGAACGACGTTTATAATCTATGTGGAATGAAGGGCTGATTCAGATGCCACCTTTATGAAAGAGTTTCACTACGATTGGTACAAAGGAAATGCTAAACCAATTAGAAACAATTCGGCTTTCTAGAGGAAGGGGTGAAGAATTATTAAACTGAACGACAGCTACATCATATATATATATATCTATGGGAGCTTTCATCAATGGAGATGAAGGTTAAGTTATTGCCACAACTAAATGGCAACAAGAAAATGGTAGTGTAGCATGTAAATATAACGTTTAAGTTGTAATGTTACCCTTCGGCAGTCTAGCCATACTTTGACAGAGGTATGACAGAGGTAAAGTACCCTGCCAATCCAGCGACTAGAATTATGATCGAAAAACAGTGGTGGTCATGCTGGTAGGGGTGTGGCTAGATGTCAGTATCAACATAAACAGCTCTGCTCCATTATGGGCCACATTTTATGCACAGCAGTATACAACCACATTTAACTTCTGCCTAGATTTTAACTATCAAAAACGAAGGGGAAGAATCTTTTAATGTTGAATCTTACTCCTTTTAAATTTTTGTTTGGGTTAAATCCTTCAAAATGAAGTACTTTATCGCAGCTTGTATTTCAGTTTTGTAGAAAACGTTAACGCCAATTTGTTTATATGATTGTCACAAATATGTGGCTACACTTAAGCTGAAACTTACAGCATACCATCTAAAGGATGATATTTAATAACTGCTATCATAGTAATTTGGCCATGTTCACAACATCTCTGAGTCAGGCTGAGAATTTTTAGAATTCCCCTCACATATTATATACTTTCACACACATCAAGTACAAGCATCATGAACTGCTTCATTTTACATACTCACCAGGGTTTGCTTTTGTTCTTCTTTTTGAAGAACTCGAGCTGTCTGATCAGCATCGAATTTTACAACTGCTGCTATTACCCGTGCCAGTACCTGAAATGCCAACACAAGAAAAGAAAGGTAAGTTAAATTAAATTAAATGATATAATTCACCAACACAAAGAGCTTATATGGATATTCTGAAATTACAGTGCTTATTTACACTGCCTCTTTAAAGTGGTGATTAGCATACTATACTCCAAATCCAATGTCTCAGGTACAATTCCTGGCTTGAGGGTATGAAGGAAAGTGTGCATTATTTAACATTTAAAAAAATACCAAACATAATCCAAAACACAGCAATTAAAACAAACTGTAAAATGAATGAACATTGGTGCTGATGAGCAATTGTTCCAGAGTCAAAGTTGCCAAAATGAACTTAGTTGTTAAAGGTGGCATATAAATAACACAAAAAATATGTACACATGCATTATTTCTTTAAACAGTGTTTTATTCTTAACATAAACTGTCTTTATTTTATGTTTTGGTGAAAGTCCAAATATGCTTACTAATTGAAAAGATTTACCAAAAATTTTAAGCTTAAAAAATCAAACACGACTTATTATCTTCAAGGACCTTATAATAATTTTAGCTTGGAAATATATTTAAATGAATGCACCTGAAAGCCAGTAAAGATTCTTTCATATATGGCAAGTGATCCTACATCTCTCCATTTAACCCAAAAAATCTGATGTGTTATATTCCATGACTTTCCGTACTCACTATCAATTATTTTTTATAGATTCTACAAACTACTGCTGAAGCTTATTATTTTATCTTCTTGTTAAGTGAGATAAACCTTTGCAGAAATAGTTTTATTATACATTTTGTTGTAGATACAATGGGCATAGAGGAAAACGAACTGACAGTCATATGTTGAAAGTTTTGTTGAGCCAACAGCTGATGATGAGAACAAATGTCCTTGAAAATTTCAATGTTTTACAACTTTTAAAAGTGAAGGTGAGTGTAAATAAGTGTGATTCAGCAAAACTTTCAACATGAATACTTCACTGTTAATAGTGCTTCTGATTTTAATCTTTAATGATAAACATATGTTTAAAAGCGAGTCATTATATACAGTGGACCATTTAAGTTGAGGCTGTACAATATCTCCAAAACTAAGCTTTGTAGAAAGAAATGTGTTTAATAAAAGTTGCTTGATATTATGGGGGAAAGTAAATGCATTAATCATATTTTGTTTAGAGGACGTTATGATGGTCATTTTAGGGTCAGTTTAATATTTTTAAATGGGAACCTACAATTAGGGTCAATTTAAATTGATCCTAAAATGACCAGCACAATGTCCTCCAAATAAAACACGCGACTTACTTTCCCCCATAATATCAAGCAACTTTTATTAAACGCAACATTCTTTCTACAATGCTTAGTTTTGGAGATATTGTACAGCCTCAACCTAAATGGTCCATCCTATATACTGGCTTTGAAATTCCATACTCTTTCTATGACATGACAAGAAACAACTGAATAGCAAGAGTACTTTGAAACAATAATAAAGTATTGAGAAATTCAAAGCAATAATAACAGATATCTCAGAAATGGCAATGACACAAAAAAGTTATTTGAGATATATTATGTAATTTAAAGAGATCTACCTTTTTTGTGTAGTATGTTTTTGACCATGGTTTACCCATTATACAAAATTATACAAAGTCCCTTCCGAATGAGGAGAACTTCACAGGCTATTCCCAGAAAATTCAAAATATACATTTTGTTTGTCATATAAGTATGTTAAGCCTTGTCCTAAACATGGCATGTATGTGCTTCGCTACTCTTCTCCTTTGGGGTTGACGGGCATAAATGGCGCATCCACCTCCATTCCTGCAAAAACAGGGGGACCTTTTTGGGAACCGGGTATTTCGCCTAATGGAAAAACTCATGGAGAGAAGAGCAATTGGATGGCACCTTTCCCTGGGCATAGAAGGGAAGCTTCAGCTCCGGGTAGACCTTTGCTCCGAACTGTAAGTCAGCATTGAGGTATGTCATCTCAAAATAATTTGAGATCTGCTTGTAATTTACCGGGCAAAATGCGAGTCAGTTGGGGAATTTAATGTCATGCCAGTATGTTGCCATGGTAGCTCAGTTGGTTAGAGGTACCAATGATTGACCTAATAGTTGGTTAAACTATGAAGACCGGACTTAAAGTATTTACGACATTTAAGTCGCCATTGAGGTATGTTATCTCAAAATAATTTGAAATTTCCTTGTGATTTGTGGGGAAAAATGCAAGTCAGATGGGGAATTGAATGTCATGCTAGCATGTTGCCATGGTACCTCAATTGGTTAGAACAACCAGATGGAAACCAGAAATTCTTGGTTCAGGTCTTGGCTATGGCATTGAATTTTTCGGTCTAATTCTACCTTTCCAACCTTGTCCTACACATGGCTTATGAGAAAGATAAATTAATTACCATGATAAATATTATTTTAGTTAACCTTCCAGTGGTTGTATGGATGACAATCGTCACAATTTCCTCTAACAGCATTCTATCATTGTCATCAACAGTGATGAACTTTCCAGTACCTTAATTTTATACTTTAATCAAAGCGTGTGTGTTACCCTTTTTATATTGTTATAAGTTGTTCATGTGATATTCAAAATTTCTTCATGTGGATGTCTACCGTCATCTGCATGGCTACTCATGTTATTGTTTTGGAAGCCCTAGTTTGAATTCCTGTTGCAACCGTATTGGCATAAGTGCGGTTGTTTATTCTGGTGCAAAGTTTTGATCATCTAATGATCCAATTCAGTGGCTGCAAACTAAATGAGGAGGAAGAAAACATGGAAGATAGTGAAGAAGATAATGATGATCCTCAACCTGCTGCGGAACATTATTCTGAGTCAAAACAAGAACTTTCTGATGACGAGAATAGTGGTGCTGATACAGAAACAACAGATAATTTTACTGGGGAAAAGATGGAGGTATGTAGAGCAAAATAAAGCCTAGATCAATTGTATGGACCAGAGCCCATAATCTCATCTCAGTGCTCCAAGACCTAGAAATGCTGCTATTGAAGCTAAAACTTATACTGAATGCCTGAATTTATTTTTTGATGATGTCAGTCTTAAACTCATAACCAAATGTACTAAGTACTCTACATATCAAAGAAATACCTACAGATGAAATAAAGATTAGAGCACTGATAGGGTTCTTGTACGTTTTTGGTTATCATCATAGCAGCAAGCTAAATATGATGCAAATGTGACACAATTCACAGGATGGGGGTATTGAAGCTTGCTACTTGTCAATGAGTGATCACAGATTTAGATTTCTGCTGCATTGTTTCAGGTTTGATGACATAACATGCAGAAAAGGATGTAAGAGCATTGTTACGCTAACTCCTATAAGAGAAATTTTTTATATGTTTCTAGAGAAATTTCAAAGGTACAGATGAAGAACTTCTGGCCTTCACAGGAAATTGTTCATTAGGCAGTATATACCGAGTAAACCTGCAAATTATGGCATAAAGTGTTTGCTCAGTAAATGCAGAAAACATGTACACAATCAACATGAAGGTATACTGTGGTAAACAGCAATGGACCACATCTACAGTGCAATTCACCTGATGATTTATTTTTTAAATTGTCACAACCTATTTTGGAAAGTGGTAGAAATATCACCAGTAACAACTGGTCCCCTACTGTACCATTAGTGAATGCATGGATCACAAAACACCTATGTTGGAACACTAAAAAAGAACAAGCATGGAATTCCCAAAGTTTTGCCAGCAAAATCTTCAAGTATGAACACATCCTTGTTTTTAATATAGAGTCAACTGAAAAATTCAATACCATAGACAGGAATTGAATACGGTTCTCCTGCCCTCCGTGCAGTTGCTATAACCACTGAGCTACTGTGACAACATGCAGGTGGGACATTGAATTCCCCATTTCACTCAAGTTGTTTCCCAGATAGACCACCAAGGCATCTCACTAGAGATGACAATCTCAATGGTGGCCTGTCATTACAAGTACTTTAATACCGAGTGCTTATGTGTTTCTTTAGGTTTTCTTTTTTAACTAATTGAAATGAATTATAGTTTTTAGAGGCCTTAGCCTGGTCTTGGCAACTTTTTAATACAGAGTTAACTGAAAAATTCAATGCCACAGCCGGGATTTGAACACGGTTCTACCACTCTCCGAGCGGTTGCTCTAACCATTGAACATGCCGGTGGGACATTGAATTCCCCAACTGACTCAAGTTGTTTCCCAAATAGACCACCAAGGCATCTCACTAGAGATGACAATCTCAATGGTGACCTGTCATTGCAAGTACTTTAATACTGGGTGCATATATATATTAATTAATACTGGATATAATATTATAAAGAGAGAAAACTGCTAACATTAGAAATCAGTGAACCAATATTTTGTATTAACCGAGATCATTTTTCTTGATGGTCGCCCGTGCTAGCCTCTAGTTCCCAGGTCGCAGGTTCAAACCCAGCGGAGGGCGATGGATTTTTTTCGGGCATAAAAATCCTTAGCATGGCTTCCTTCGGAAGGGAAGTAAAGCCGGTGGTCCCGTGTCGTAGATTTATGGCACGTAAAAGAACCTCAAGCCTGATAAAGAGGCCTCTGAGAAAAATTACCCGTCTTTCACGCCCAATATAGAATGGGATGCTAAGGACCATAGTAGTTATAGAGCATCCATAAATAAAACTCACTTTAATTAATTTTTGATGGTCGCATCAAGAATACGCATGTGTTTACTTGGCAGCCTGGGAGTACGGATCTTATTTCACTGAATATGATAAAGGTTTCTATATTATGTGAAAACTATGTAGCTGTTATGTTATTAATAACAAGGTGACCAAATAGGAGGTATACAGGTTTAAAATTTAACCTACTATAATCATCTAAAAAAGCTACTCAAGAATTCCTATCAAGGATTTTTTTACCGCCAAAGGATAGTTAAAGGCTGTGCGGCATTTCCAGAAAATGGAAGACTGTCAGGGAAGTTACATATTCTGTTGATATTTCACATTCTTTTGTGTGAATATCAAGGATTTTTCATCCGTTATTAGGAATAGTCAGGACTATACAAAATTACAATTGGGAAGGATTAACTATAAAAACCCTCTAGATCATTAAATAACAATTTCATAAAAAACAGGGGTAAGTTAATGAAATTAATCCATCACTGGAGTTTAAACAGCTAATCATACAACGTACGGTAAGCCAGTAAGCATTCATATAAGAATGTAATGCTTTTTGCTAAAAAATTATCAATTATATAATAAAAGTATTATTATTATTATTTATTCTAGATTGTATTATTGATAGA
Source organism: Deroplatys truncata (assembly GCA_030765065.1). Lineage (NCBI taxonomy): Eukaryota > Metazoa > Arthropoda > Insecta > Mantodea > Mantidae > Deroplatys > Deroplatys truncata. Next base: position 19,262,718 of record CM060976.1, read on the forward strand.
AATATCCAAATGCTACATATTTAACAAAACACGCTTGAACCAAGTTTAAGCATGCTACATGACTATTGTCATCCATGTGGGCACTCATGTTACAATAATGGGTGTGACCACTGGAGGATTAAAACCGTTATACCATTTTTGAGGAAACAAAAAAATTTATGTAAAGAGTAGTTTGGGGTGGGGAAATTTTCTTGAAAATCTTTTTATAGCATCTTTGGAAGATTCTGAAAATACCAAGTTTGATATTTATCTGACTTTTCGTTTTTGAGTCTCGCGCACACGCACACGGACCTTTTTCTCAAAATGCTTTTTTTGGGTTCAGGAGCCCCAAAACATGTATTTTCACTGTGATCTCAATGTCAAATTTTGATACGGTAATTTGTATCACAAATTACTCAAATGTAAATAATGATTGTAATATGAATATGTATTTTTATGTGACATTGATTTCAGAGGTTTATTAATTGTAATTATTATTGGTAAATAATAATATACGGCTTTACTGAAACTGTCAATAATAACGCAATAATGCAGCAATGGGGTGAGTTGTTTATCATTACCGGGAACAAGGAAGTTACGTAATGTTTCGCGCCTTTTCGGTAGAAGCTTCTAGAATGTTTCCTAAAGCAATATGTATTCGTGGTTTTCATTGGATATTAAAATAGACGCTAATGTTGGCGCGTTTTATTAGCCAATAGCAGTTCATTTATAATCTTTAGGCATGTCGAGGAGTGGGAGTATATAAGCCAGGTCCGAGGTAGATCGCCCCACAGTTCAACAAAATTCTCAATACCTTGCACGTCGGTCGCCCAGTTCATCAAAATTTCTAGCACGCTGTCTTCAGTTCGTCATAAGTTACGCGCAGCAGAATTACGAGAATCTAAAGTATTATACAGTTAAATATACACAAAGTTGAAGTACGTGAGTTAAAAGTGAGAAGTTATTACAAACAGTTTCAGTTTGGCGAGTATCTAAATCGATATGTAAAAGTGTTAGTGAACGTGTTCGGCAATAAAAATTATAAAACTAATTTTCTTCATCAGTATAATTTCTGGATAAAAGATTCCTTTCCGCTTCACACCCTGCAAGAGATAAATGTTCGACCTAAACAGCTAGCTGGAGGACATTTAAAGTGAATTATTTCAAAACTGATGCAAATTGCTACGCCAGATGGAGCTACAAACCAAACCAATGAATGGCGTCACAAGATGGCAACGCGTGAAGTAAGCAGCCAACCTGATCTACAAGTTCTAATAACTTACGCTACACAAACTACGTAAGAAACATTATTCACTCGCAAATTGGCTTCCACAACGTGGGGCTAACAAACACAAACACAAATTACGTAAACAAGCATCGACCGTTGCATATTGGCTCCCAAACGAGGGGCTACAATTAATGTTAAATAAATACAACATTAACACCGTCGCAATTTTTGAGTGAAACACAATACTTCCTCTACTTGCTGTATGTAGTAAAGAAAGTACAAAAGTAGAAGTATTTGTTTTTAATATATTTTGTTATGATATGAAAGTAAATGACAATTCAGCATTGCTGAAAGGGCTTTGATGAAAGATTAGGGTGCTTATGCTGTTGAAAGCATAAATGTTAAATCCTTGTGCCAGGAGTGTTGGTATGACCATGAAGGTGAGAGGGGGTGAAGAAAACCAGTCACAATGCTAATTAGCAAGACTGAGGATGAATGGGCATATCTTCATGAAGTAAAGACATGTGATGGATGAAGCCCTATTGGGAGCAATGAAAGTTTTACAAGTTACGGCAATGGGGTGGACTGGAGCGCTGCATGTATGGGTAGTTTCACAAGTACATCAGAAGATAACAAGAATTCCTTTAAAGAACTGATGAATACATTTAGTGTTTAAGAAGAAACCATGTTTATCAGGGATGACCTACACCAGTAATTTAATTTGTTAATAGCAGACCGCAAATAAAACAGAGAACTTTGTTTTTACACAAAAAGTATATGCTATGTGGGTGTGCAATTTTAGCTAACTCTTCTTCTGCAATGTAAACTGATTTGCAACGAAAGGGACATTAAGAATTTATGAAGATACGTAGATTTAAATAGGAAATATTTCGTGTCAACAGGTCCAGGGAACTGGACTGCAGTAGTAGTAACTCTAAGAGCAGACATAAGAATAGAATGTTTTCTAAGATAGTTTGCAAAGAAAGCATAAATGATCCCATAATTTAAAGCAATCAATTTGTTTTGAAACCTTTAATATTTGCTGCTTTGTTGTTGTTTTTTGACTCTGGCTCTGCAGAATTATCCTTCTGTGGTCATGACAGGGAGTGAGCTGTTTCAGGGGCATAAATAGAATTTTATTTGAGGAGGTGAAAGTAACTAACCTACATAAAATTTAAAACACTTGGAAATGAATTATAGCCATAATACTCTCACTCTGTGTATTCTAAACAATTAGAAGGGAAAACACTTATGAAAACATGTGAAACCAAATACTTAGGAATCTTTGATACAAAATTAACATGCAAAAAACACATTGATAATATATGCAAAAAATCTGATGTGCTATATTCACATGGCTTTCCCTACCTACTACCACTTATTTGTGGGGATACAAATTATTCTTGCTAGGGTTTATTTTTCATCTACTTTATTTTAATTGAGATAAATCTTTCCAGAAATAGATATATTACACATTTTGTTAAACGTACAAAGGGAATAATGATAGTCAAATGTTTAAGAACTGAACAAACTAAGCTGGCATTAAAATTCTGTACTCTTTCAATGACATCGCGGGAAAAAGTGAAAATCGACAGGACTTGAAAAGAATGGCAAGTATTGAACAATTTGAACTATTATAAGGATATCTCGGAAATGGCTGATTCCACAAAAAAAAAAGTTATCTGAAATAAATTGTGTGTTTTAAAGAGCTCTAGATTTTTTGCCTAGTATGTTTTCATCTATTGCTTAATGTTTATGAGGTTTACAAAATGACACATAATTCCTTTCAAATGAAGAGGACTTCACAGGCTATTCCCAAAAAATGGAAGATATACATTTTATTTTTCTTATAAATATTTTTATACATGGCATTTTAATCAAAATAATTAGAGACTTTTTTTAGAAAGCAAACATTTTGAAAAATGTTGCATGTAACGGGTAGTTTGGAGGTAATCGGACTCTCTTGAAAACCTTTTTGTCAGATCTTTGGAAGGCTGATTTTTACTTTCTCTACTACGTATAGTAAGTAGGGGAAGTATTGTATTCCACCCAAAAATTCGATACCGAGATTTCACCGGAAATACATGTTTTGAGATCTCCTGAATCCAAAAAAGGCATTTTTGGAAACATGTCCGTGTGTGTGACTGCGTGTCTGTCTGTGAACAGCATAACTCAGAAATGAACAGTCAGATAAACACCAAACTTGGTATTTAGGTTCAGTATCTTCCAGAGATGCGACACAAAGGTTTTAAAGAAAATCCCCCCACCCCAGAGTACCCTTTACATGGAACATTTTTCGAAAATTTTAAAAACGATTTTGATTAAAATATCATATGTTTAAATATTTTCATGACAAATAAAATGTATATCTTGAATTTTCTGGGAATGTCTCCAAAAGTATTCTTCATTGTGAATTGACTTTTGGTAAACTGGTAAACCATAAGAGATAGACAAAATTTTACTACACAAAAGATGTAGATCGCGTTAAAATACACAATTTATGTCATATACATTTTTTTGTTGAGTGAACCATTTTCGAGATATTGCTTGTTATCCCTTAAATTTTTCAATACTTATTTTCTCAAATGGGAATTCATTATTCATCTTTTGTCTTGGATATGCAAAGAGTATTAATCTGTGGGAAAGGGAATGGTGCTGCACCTAGCAACCAGTTATTAAGAGATATGTATGTGCTTAAAGGCTACTGTATTTCGATATTGCCCTTGTAAATATATATTCCCCTTACATCTACAAGAAAGTTAGCAATAAGATAGACTCTGCAAATGTTTATCTCGATTAACATGAAGTAGATGGAGAATAAGCGTTTGTAAAAATAGTTTGTACAAGAGCAGAGAAAGTCATGTGAGTGTAACACATCAGATTTTTTTGACATGCACGCATGCATGCACACACACTTTTTTCTAAAATGCATTTTTTTTAATTCAGGAGGCCTCAAAACATGTATTTCTGATGAAATCTCAGTATCAAATTTTTAGGCGTAATGCAATACCTTCTCTACCTACTAGGTATATGGTAGAGAAAGTAAAAAGTTGAGAAGAAACTACCACTATTATAAAGACTAGCAGGGAAAAAAATAGGGAAGCACTACACAAATTTTGACCACCTTGTACAATATGCGCTTTAAACCAACTTTCAAATATTGTGAACAAATATTAATAACTGCAAATGTGGCAAACTTTAAAATACAAAACCAAATTTGCTTACTAATGGGCTGTTAAAACTATCCCTGTACTTGCTCTACACATTTTAGCAAGTAATTCAAAACTTAATTCTGACATGAAAAAGCGGCTGCCATATAGTATGAAAATTAACAAGGTTATCTCATAATAATTTGGAAAAAAGAAATCAAATTAACTTAAAAACTCAACAAAGTATTAAAGTTCAAGAAGTCAGACAAACATTGCAATTTCCCTGCTTAAAAGAAGACTTACAGACAAAAATCAAACCTTTAGGCATATTTGGCATTGAATATTATTTGCAGTTAGCAAAATCCAAAAAAAAATACAAACTTCTCCCTGTGTTTTAAACATGTGTTATTAGAAATAAATAAATTTAAAATATTCTGCTAACAAATGACCATATGTTTTCGCTGATGGAACCACTTACCAAATAATAGTGACACTGGTGCTGCTGCTGCAGCATGTTCACTCTTTTCCTTTCACAGAATATTAACTTTAAATTCTACAAATTTTGATGGAGAAACTTTAGAAATCCTTCCCAACTTACAATAAACAAATATATATCATGTAAACAAATTTAGGAGAGTTATACTATTCTCTGATTTCAAAGCAGTTATGATGGCCATAGCATCTGACACAACAGCCAAAACTCACAAAATGGCACAAAACTGCAAAACAATTAATTTAAATAAAATAACACTACTTCAATGAATACCAACAGCCAAAAGTTTTAATAACACAGAATGTTGGAAAACTATAAAATAATGAATTAATTTAAATAAAAGAATTTTTATTTATGTATGCTCTTTAACTACTATGGCTCTTAGTGTCTCATTCTATATTGGGTGTGAAAGACTGGAAATTTTGCTCAGAGGCCTGTTTATCAGGCTTGAAGTTCTTAAATAAAAGCGTAGCACTTCAATGGATATCAGCATACTGTGGAGTAGAAGGTAATGAAACAGCTGATTTTCTGACTTAAGATGCCACAGTTAAGGCAAGTAATACTGCTTTTCTGGTCACTTTTTTCCAAAAGTATTCTCTGCTCCTTTCTAAAGAAGTTAAACAATTTTACATACCATTGGCTCCTTTCCCATCATATATTCATACAGGATGTTGCGTAGATATTCCAGCTCTGTACACGCATCTTCCAAAGTCATTGTTCCACCTGAACTTTTCCTGAATGACAGCAGTCGACGTAGTTCAGCTACCTCTAATCTAAAAGGTCAATAAAATTTATATTATTTCCCCACATCACTTTATGAACATGCAATAATATTTTCTATCATTTATCTGCTCAAAATACTCCACTATATCTTACTATATAGTACACTCCACTATATCTTACAGAAAAAACAGTATCTGAATTGAAAAATAATGACCACGGTAGTAATTTCAATCAAATACTTTTGGCACTTTTGCTAATCTTCTCCTTAACTGAAGTATGATGGCTGCCTCCTTAAATTAAGCCATAAGCTCTTTTTACCTAGTTGTATATATCAACATACCAACCTATCATTAAAATACTGGTGTGTAAGAGAGCAAATGGCTTCATTGCTAACTGTACAACATTAGATACCAACCAACAAAACAAGAGATCGATACCCTAAAAATTATTTTAATGTCATGAGTGTCCTTAAAGCTTGACTTTTGCTTCAACCACCGACTATTTAGCAGTATTGAAATGTTTGTTACATGCTAACTTGATGTAGCAAGAAAAGCTATGAAAAAGATTTTTCATGTCTGATTTTCATTTCCAACCTTTGTCCACATTGAAAAGACTAACAACTAAACAAAAACTGGAATGATACCTAACACAGAACTAGAATAAAACATTTGTATGAGAATTTGTGTGTGAAGTAACAGAACAGTAAAAAACTTTGATGTGCCACATGACTTTCTCTACCTACTATTGTTTATTTTTATATAGCTTCCACAAGTATGAGGGGCATTCAATAAGTAACGCAATACATTGTTTTTCTCAGACAATTTCGGTTGAAAAAAATTGGAATTTTGTTTGAGACATCTTTAAATATTCCCGCTTCATCTCATTTAGTTTCACTAATTTCTGATAGGTGGCAGCACTATAACTAGCCTTCAAAATGGCATCTGTAATGGAGGTGCATTCCAAACAGAGAGCAGTTATTGAGCTTCTTTTGGCAGAAAACCAGAGCATCACAGATATTCATAGGTGCTTACAGAATGTCTATGGAGACTTGGCAGTGGACAAAAGCACAGTGACAAAAGCACTTTAACTAGCCTTCAAAATGGCATCTGTAATGGAGGTGCATTCCAAACAGGGAGCAGTTATTGAGCTTCTTTTGGCGGAAAACCAGAGCATCACAGATATTCATAGGTGCTTGCAGAATGTCTATGGAGACATGGCAGTGGACAAAAGCACAGTGAGTCATTGGGCGAGGTGTCTGTCATCATCACAAGGTTGAGCAAACCTGTCTGATCTCCTGCGTGCTAGCAAGCTGCATACAGCTGTGGCTCCTGCAATGTTGGAAAGCGCCGACACAATTATTCGAGATGATCGACGGATCACAATCAAGCACCTCGCTGCTCAACTTGACATCTCTGTTGGTAGTGCTGACACACTACTCAAAGGTTTGTTCTCACTGGGTTTCTCAATGGCTAACTGAAGACCATAAAGAGCAAAGAAGGACCCATCTTGCTCGTTATGAGGCTGATTGTGACAATTTTTTGTCAAACATTGTCACAGGCGATAAAACATGGGTTCATCACTTCGAAACTGCAATCCATGGAGTGGCACCACACCAACTCTGCTTCAAAGCCAACCCTCAGCTGGTAAAGTCATGGTTACTGCCTTCTGGGACTTTGAAGGAATTATTCTGTTCGTTGTCCTCCCTCATGGTGAAATGATCAATTCTGAAGTGTACTGTGCTACTCTAAGGAAATTGAAGAAATGACTTCAGTATGTTCGTAGCCACAAAAACACAAATAAACTTCTCCTTCTCCATGATAATGCAAGGCCTCACACAAGTGTGTGCACACCCAGAAGGAGCTCACAAAACTTTAGTGGACTGTTCTTCCTCATCTACCCTACAGTCCAGATCTCGCACCTTCTGACTTCCAATAGTTTGGCCCAATGAAGCACTCCGCAGGAAGCACATGGATGATGGAAAAGTTATTGATGCAGCAAGACGGCTCTGACATAGACCAATAGGGTGGTACCATGCAGGCCCTCTCATTAAGGTGGCATAAGGCCATAGCATTGAACGGAGATTATGTTGAAAAATAGGGTTAGGTTTGCAGCCAAAAGATTGGGGAATAATAAAGTGTATTTGAATCCCAAATAAAGCCAACTTGCTTTAAAAAAAAAAAATGTGTTGCATTACTTATCAAACGCCCCTCATATTCTTATGAAAGCTTATTTTTCTATCTACATCCAGTTAATCCAGATAAACCTTTGCAAAGATAGTTACATTACACACTTTGTTGTGTTGTGCAAGGGGCATAGAGGAAACCAATTGATAGCCAGATGTTTAAAAGCATGTCGCTATAAGCTGGCCTAGAAATTCCAAACTCTTTCCATGATATCACAAGAAACAACTGTGATATAGGTAGGATGGGCTGTGATAAATTTAAGGTCAGATGCCCCTTACAACAAATATCAGAGGTTTATTATCACAAAATGCCCCAAACATACAGAGAAACGAAATAACAATTATCTCAAAACCATGTAAGGCTAGAAGCATTTCAATACTAAATTCCTTACCTAATTGACCAAACACTTTGGAACATTAACTGTAAAATAGTGAGGTATGTAATGCAACTATTCACTTGTTGGAATGGAAGTTATAACCTTAAACGGGCGGATAGTGAAGTTACGGTAACTAGCAATCTTTAACATAATAATGTACATTTCTTGGAGGAAAACCCTAAATCTCAAAAGTTTATAAGGCATAAGGTGTCTAATACTGAGTCCCTCAACAAATTAACAAACCCTTTGCACTATTAAATGCAAAGTTTCTTAAAGGCAGCTGTTAAGATATGTAATTCAACTGCTCACTTGTTTAAATTAAAATCTAAACCTTAAACAGGCAGATAGCCAAATCATTGTAATTAGCAATTCACCATTACCAATGCAAAGGACCTTAAGGAAAACTCTGATTCTCAACATTCTGTAAGGCAAGAGATGTATCTATACCGAGTCCCTCAACTGATTAGCCAACAATTTTGCATCATTAAATGTAAAGTTCCTTAAAGGCAACAGATAAAGTAGGTAATTCAACTGTTCACTTCTTAGAATTAAAACCTAAATTTTAAGCAGGCAGATGGCCAATTTATTTTAATTAGCAATTTTACCATAACAAATGCAAAAACTTTTAGGAAAACTAAATCACAAAACCTTGCAAGGCAAGAAGTGTACCATACTGAATTCCTTACCTAATTAGCAAAAGACCTTGCAACTTGAATGGAAGATTGTTTAAAGGCAACTAATGAGTATGTAATATAATTGTTCACTTGTTAGGACTGAAATTATTTCAAGCAAGTGTCAATCAAGTTATTTTAATTAGCAATTTTACCATAACCAATGCAAAATTCTTTAAGGAAAACTAAATCTCGGAACCTTGCAAGACAAGCACTGTACCAATACTAAATTCCTATTAACCTACCCGAAAATTTTGCAATATTAAAAGCAAAATTGCCTAGATGGTAGCTGGCAAAGTGAGGAATGCAACTGTTCACTTATCCAAATTGAAATTGATGCTTCAGGTTGGCAAGCAGTGAAATTACTTTAAAACTAACAATTTTGGTGTAATCAATATAAAACTCTTTAAATAAAACTATCCAGAAATGGGATGGAAGTCTATCATTGTAAGGCTTAGCCCAGAAAATTGCTGGAAACAGTTGTAAAGTAAAACTAGCTGGTTACCTTTACCAAGTAGAATTCTAGGTAAAAGCAAATATATTAGGGGCAACTAATGAAGAATGCAAAATGAACCTGGCAAGTTGCCTTGACAAAACAAATCATTAAAAAAATACTGCTGCATCTCGCCAAATGCAAAGGCCTTAAAAGTGATAACTTACAGACTTTATATTGGGAAGCCAGAGGCAAAATGATACACATCAATTAATCTCCAGTGTCTTGGTAAACAACAACAACAAATACTACTGCACACATAACTTCAGGTATACCAAATTTTCCAAACCTTTAACAGTATTAAACACCATTCAAACATTGTGGGGAACTAACACAATGAAATACACAATTCAAGATTCAATGCTGTGAGCATCACACCTTTAAGCTATAAGAAGGAACAGAGATAGGAACAATAAAACAGGTACCCTGATCATGCCCAATTCAACATGGAAGTAATGGCCAGCAATGCTCTCGATTTGCACCAACAGCTAACCACCGAGAAACCAGATAAATAAGAAAGTTACTTGACCAGCATTTATATTTAAAGGCAAAGTAAATACACATTAAAATCAAGCCCTCTCTTCTTAAATTTATTTTCCAAAACATACGTAGAATAAAACGCCAGTTACAAACTTTAATTTCAGGAAATGTACCTGGAATGGAATACGAATTGTAACGTCTTATTGGCAAGGAAGCAATAAACAATAGAATCAATAAAACATCCACGTGTACATAAGAACACTACGCTACCAAAACATTTTTGTCCCATTTCAACATAGCCCAGCAAAATAAAAGTTACGAACACTAAAGGAGGCCATCCTACCTGCTTTCACCGACCACCATGATAAACCACTCCAGATCACTCCCAACTCACTATCCCGTCGCAACTCATTTCTCAAACCGCCAGTCGGTGACCAGACGGAGAAGTAGCATGCTCAAACCACATCATAGCTCATCATGCAAACAAAACCCAAATGTACCATGGCAAGCAGCCCAACCTCCCAAGAATAATTACCACCAACAGATAGCACACAACTGAATAGCAACAGTGCTTTCAAAAAAGACAAAGTATTGACAAATTCAAACCAATAACAACAGATATCTCAGAAAGTTATTTCAAATAAAGTCTGCATTTTAAAGGGATCTTACTTATATTTGTGTAGTACTTTCTGTCTATCTCCTATGGTTTACCTGGATGGGCAGGTAGACCGACAGGCTTATACACATGGTATTTTAATCAAAATAGCTAAGAACCATTTTTAAAAAAATTAAAAATTTGAAAAATCTTACATGTAAGTAGTTTGGGATGAGAGGATTTTCTTTGTAAGATACTGAACCTAAAAGTTTGGTATTTAACCTTGTATTTGTTTTTTTGGTTATGCGTGCCCATGCGTGCGCACACATGCACACACAAAAGTAAAAATTGGCTGGGAAATTATTAAGGCCATTGTTCTAAAATGTAACCATTTTCTTACTTTCATTAGCACTTACCTATAGCAGGTAGAGAAAGTAATCTTCTAAAAATACAATACAAAAGATTTTCAAACAGTCCCGCTCATCTCAAACTACCATTTACATGCAAAAAAATCTGATGTGTAACACTCACATGACTTTCTCTACTCTTGTACAAACTATTTTTACAAACGCTTATTCTCCATATGCTTCATGTTAATCGAGATATCGAGATGTTAATCTTATTGCTAATTTTCATGTAGATGCAAGGGCAATATGGTAGGTTTTAAGCGATAGTCAAATCTTTTAACAGCTGGTTGCTATGTGGCACATTCCATTCTCTTTGCAAGTCCAGGACATAAAAAAAATGAATAACGAATTTGAGAAAAAGTATAAGTATTGGAAAATATAAGGGAATAACAAGTAATACCTCGAAAATGGTTCACTCAACAAAAAAAGTATATACATAAATTGTGTATTTTAATGCGATCTACATTTTTTTGTGTAGTAAACTTTTGTCTATCTCTTATGGTTTACCAGTTATGCAAAAGTCGTTCACAATGAAGAATACTTTCAGAGACATTCCCAGAAAATTCAAAATATACATTTTATTTGTCATGAAAGTATCTTAAATATATGATATTTTAATCAAAATCGTTAAGAGCCATTTTTGAGAAAATTAAAATTTTCGAAAAATGTTCCATGTAAAGGGTAATTCGGGGTGGGGGGATTTTCTTGAAAACCCTCGTGTCGCATCTCTAGAAGATACTGAACCTAAATACCAAGTTTGGTGTTTATCCGACTGTTCATTTCTGAGTTATGCTGTTCTCTCTCTCTCTCTCTCTCTCTCACACGCACACACCCGGACATGTTTCCAAAAATGCTTATTTTGGATTCAGGGGGTCTCTAAACATGTATTTCTGGTGAAATCTCAGTATCGAATTTTTGGGTGGAATGCAATACTTCCCCTACTTACTATACGTAGTAGAGAAAGTAAAAATTCAGTATTTTTTTTTTTTATTTTATTTTCTTAAAAACTACCTGTAACAATTTTGATCAAAATATCATGTTAGGCATATTGTTATGAGAAATAAAACTGATATCTTGAATTTACTGTGAATTTTGTATAATTTTGTAAAACTAAAAACCATAAGAGATTGACAAAATTTACTATAAGAAAAGTGTAACACAATTAGTGTTAAACAACTTACAGCATTAGCACTAGCAGGTTTTCAAAATATTTCTTGTGCAAGTTTATGATTCCATTCGTCACCCATCTTTCTTTCTTTTCTTTCCTTCTTATCAGTACAACAGCTTACCACTTATAAACATTTGACTTGAATGCTGTTTCTGCATTTTGTAAGCATTTCCTGTTCAATTTGAAATCATTTCTAGGCAAAATATGTATTTTATGAGTAATGTAAGGTGAATAGAAGAATCACTTTTATAAGAATACTATAAAATATAATGGATAGGTTATGTGAATTTGTCATGGGTAGAGAAAAATCATTGAACATATCACATCAGCTTTTTTCTGTGAATCGCTTCCTTACAGTAAAGTTTGTGTTCAATTGCTTAAATAGTAATACTTCCATCTAGTTTATAACACTGCTAGTGATTGCTAATATATTAAAAATTATGAATTTTTGTTTTATTAATTATATCATTTTAAAATAATTTTTTTCTGAATTAATGAGCACAGGAAGGAAAACAATTACATTTTCTCTAACAGCCTTACCTGTGCAATCGTTTTGCTTCTTTCAGTTCATTAGCTTGAGCCACCAATTGACGATGCAACAATTCTATGCTTCCTGTGCCACTTTCCACTGCTGCTACTGCCAGCTGACTGGTGTTTTCAAGCTCCTGTAAAAAATTGTAATCTTATATTAAACTTTTGTTACTACAGAAGCTATAATGAGCATTAATATTTCTGTGGTGTTAGGGAGAATACTACTGAAAAATGTGTGTATGCTTTTAATGCTCAGGGGTTAACAACAAAGTCACTCTTCTTTTAGCTTCTCAAGCTATTGGGAAAATATAAAAATTGGAAAAAATCTGCATTTACAGCAAAACCTCATGTAAAACTCGTGATATTGTAATATACACTACATGATCAAAAGTATCCGGACACCTGGCTGAAAATGACGTACAAGTTTGTAGCGCACTCCATCGGTAATGCTGGAAGTCAATATGGTGTTGGCCCACCCTAGCCTTGATGACAGCATCCACTCTTGCAGGCATACTTTCAATCAGGTGCTGGAAGGTTTCTTGGGGAATGGCAGCCCATTCTTCACGGAGTGTGGAACTGAGGAGAGGTATCGATGTAGGTTGGTGAGGCCTGGCACGAAGTCAGCATTCCAAAACATCCCAAAGGTGTTCTATATGATTCAAGTCAGGACTCTGTGCAGGCCAGTCCATTACAGGGATGTTATCATCTGTAACCACTCTGCCACAGCCCGTGCAGTATGAACAGGTGCTCAATCGTGTTGAAAGATGCAATTGCCATTCCCGAATTGCTCTTCAACAGTGGGAAGCAAGAAGGTGCTTAAAATATCAATGTAGGTCTGTGCTGTGATCATGCCATGCAAAACAAAAAGGGGTGCAAGCCCCCTCCAGGAAAAATATGACCACACCATAACACCACCACCTCCAATTTCACTGTTGGCACTACACATACTGGCAGATGACGTTCACTGGGCATTCGCCAAACCCACACCCTGCCATTGGATCGCCACATTGTGTACCGTGATTCATCACTCCACACAACGTTTTGCCACTGTTCAATCATGTAATGTTGATGCTCCTTACACCAAGCGAGGCATCGTTTGGCATTTTCCTGCATGATGTGTGGCTTATGAGCAGCCGCTCGACCATGGAATCCAAGGTTTCTCACCTCATGCCTAACTGTCATAGTACTTGGAGTGGATTCTGATGCAGTTGGGAATTTTTGTGAGATGGTCTGGATAGATGTCTGCCTATTACTCTTTATGACCCTCTTCAAATGTCGGCAGTCTCTGTTAGTCAACAGACAAGGTTGCCCTGTATGCTTTCGTGCTGTACATGTCCCATCACGTTTCCACTTCACTATCACATCAGAAACAGTGGACCTAGGGATGTTTGGGAGTGTGGAAATCTCGCGTACAGACTTCTGACACAAGTGACACCCAATCACTTGACCACATTCGAAGTCCGTGAGTTCCACGGAGCATCCCATTCTGCTGTTTCACGATGTCTAATGACTACTGAGGCCGTGGATAATGAGTACCAGGCAGTAGGTGGCAGCACAATGCACCTAAGATGAAAAACATATGTTTATGGGGGTGTCCAGATACTTTTGATCACATAGTGTATGTTATAGAACACTAACAATTCTGTGGCCCTGTAGCTTCAGGTTTTTCAGTTTACCATTAGAAATGGATTTTCTTAACTAGTGCTGAGTTACAGCATGTTGAGACATTGCTGGCACAAAAAACACATGCAGAGGAGGTTTTTCTCTCTTTCTCTCCCTGTCTATCACACATACAAATGTGAGAGGGCAAATTTATTGTTCACATTATTTATAGTCTGTTATCATACCAGATAATATGAAATGAATATACCCAATTACTTCAGTAATTTAAAATTGACAATGATGCAAGCTGAACCAAAGCATCATATTTACAGCAACAACAAAAAAATCATGGTGTCTCAAAGTGCAATATATCTTAGACCATATTATGCTTACTTTTTGTTATACAACTAGCTTTTGTCATAATTTATTAGACAATAAAAGGATTAAGGTCTAATACCAACAAGAAGTTGTGTATACTAATAATCAGTCTAAATGAGGTCTCTTTGTGGCCATTTAAATAGCTTCAGTTCTGAGGTGTGATTCAATTCATATTTTATTTGTTTGATTTCAGTACAGAAATATTGGCTTCGTCAACAATACAATTATTGGTGCAAAAAGAACAGGTCTAATTAGATATAATACACAAATACAGAAATACCAATTTATTACATGAGTAGGTACCTAAACTAAATTTTGGAATTGTAAACATAGTATATTCCATAAGAAAGCTTATAACTAATTCATTTCTATATTCTTCCACTGAATAAAAACAACCCTGTATTAGTAATTTTTTCAAATCTTTTTTGAAGACTGTTAGGTTTTAACTTTTTTTAAATTTGTGGGGAGTTTATTAAACATTTGAATGCCATTATAATATAAACTTTTTTCATATAGGGTTCTTTTATGGCCTGTAATGTGCAGTTTAGATTTATTTCTTGTATTATAGTCATGAATATGCGCATTTGTGTTAAAACTATTTTGCTGCTTATACATCGTTATCAGAGTTTCAAAAATGTATAGCAAGAAACAGTCAAGATATTCAACAGTATGAAGTGAGGTTTGCAGCTTGCGTTGCTGCAAAGGTTTAACATTATTCTGATTGACCTTTTTTGTATTGTAAAGATAATATTTTTTTAACTGGACTTTCTCCAAAATATTATACCATATGATAAATTACAGTGGGAATATGCAAAGTAGGCCATTTTAAGTACGTCAAGATTAATTAAAGTTTTAAGGGTATATAATGCAAAAGATGTTTGGGATAATTTTTTAGATAGTACATCAATGTGGATTCCCCAGTCACGGTTACTATCAACCCAGATTCCAAAAAATTGAATTTTATTAGACATTGTTATCAATTCATTTTCTAAATAAACTTCGGCAAAACTCAAGCTCTTGTTAACTTTATGATAGAATCCTTAGCCAACACTTTTATTTTTATTAATGACAAGTCTGTTAATAAACCAATTTACTACATAATCTGTTACCATATCAATGTATACTTTAAGTTCTTGTTTATCTTTACCAGAAATTAAAAGGCTTGTGTCATCTGCAAAAAGAGTAAATGTAGCATTAGGGAAGTCATTGTTAATGGCCAGGTCATTAATATACAGTAAAAATATTAAGGAGCCCAGTATCGAGCCCTGAGGTACTTCATATTTAACATTTTCCAAACCAGAACGTGTAGCTTTAATTTCTTTTGAATTTCTTATAACGTGAAGCTTTAATTTCTTTTGAATTTCTTATTTCAGATTCAATTTCAGTTAGGTGTTTTCTATTGCTAAGATATGATTCAAACCACTTTAATGGAGTTCCCCTTATACCATAATTGCACAATTTGTAAATTAATATATCATGGTCAACCAGGTCAAAGTTTTGGATTGGTCAAGAAATAATCCCAAGCACTGGTTTCCTGCATCTAGAATTTTATACACTTCTTCAGTAATGCTCTGCATTGCAGAATTTGAAGATTTCCTTTGCTGAAACCCATATTGGGCTTTTGATATAACATTATATTTACTTAAAAATGATACTACTCTATTGTACAGTACCCTTTCAATTAGTTTGGAAAAAACTAAAGAAATAGAAATAGGCCTATATTTTTATAGCTCGTATTTTGAACCTGTTTATGTAGTGGTTTAATTTTACAGACCTTCAAACTCTGAGGGAAGCACCCTTCTTTTAGAGATAAGTTGATTATGTGACATTTTACCAGATGCAAGGAATATTTTTTTTTATTAACAAATTTGAAAACTCAGCAAGACCTGGAGACTTTTTGAGTTTCCTGCTTTTAATTATAGTGAGCAATTCATTTTTAGTGGTTGGTAAAAAAAAATATAGATTCACGAACAATATTTCTTTGGTCACCTGATAGAGGATTATTAGTAACATTTCCCTTTTTTCTAATATTACTGGCAACAGTTGAAAAATACTAATTGAACTCATGAGCTACTAAGTGAGGATGCGACACCAAGCTACCATTTATATTTATGCTAAAGTTCCTATCTTTCCTTTTATAATCCTTGGATTCATGTTTAATAATGTTCCATATAGTTTTAGATTTATTTATAAGAGTTACTCACTAGATTCCCATTATAAAGCGTTTTTGCCATTCGCGTTACTGTTATATATTTTTTTGTAATTTATGTAATATTGTTTTAAGTTATCAGAGACACAACTTTCTTTAGTTAATTTACTTAGGAAATGTAACCTGTCACTTGATACCCGAATACCCTTAGTAATCCATTTGACCTTTTTATTTGCATTATCTTCCATTATTTTAATAGGTATCGCTACTTTCAAATAATGATTTAAAATCTTATTGAATGCATCATAACTTTCATCAACATTACTTGGAAATTGAAACACGTCTGCCAATTTGCATTGGAGAGCAAGCAATTAAAATACTTAATATTATCTTCACTGTAAATTCTACACTTCTTAAATTTTGATTGGTTACAAGGAATTTTGATGTTATTGGATTTTATTGTAAATTTTTGGCCATAGTGGTCTGAGATGCCTGTTTCATAATTGTCAATGTCATGGTTAAAATCATTAGTGTTCAAGATTAGCTGATCTATAGTGCTTCTTGACTTTTGAGCTACTCTAGTAGGAGAGTTCACAACTGCTTCTAACCCAAATGTGCTTAGTAAATCCAGTCATTTTTTTTACCCCGACTTTCCTCCATAAAATTTATGTTAAGGTCACCTACTACTACAATTACACTTCTTTTCATTCTATTAAAATGATTCAGTACGATTTCTAATTTCTTAATGAACTCATTTATGTCACTACTGGGGTTTCTATACAAAAAAATTAGTATAATCTTATTATCACTTAGTTCAACTATACTTTCTTCAAAGACCTCATCACACATTGGAGTATCCAAAGTATATAAAGGTTTTGCCATAATATTTTGTTTTACAAAAATACAGGAACCACCATTGTTTTTAATTTTTCTGCAATAAGAGCTTTCCCTTATATACGCATGTAAATTTAACATTTCTACTTGGTTATCTTTTAGCCAGTGTTCAGTTAGTGTTGTTATATCAACACCCTGTAGTTTATCATTTATCAATACCTTTAAACTAGTATACTTATTTCTAATACATTGGACATTTTGATGAAATATTGTAAGCGAATTTGACAAACGCTTTTTTGTTGACTGCTTGTTTAACCCATTCAACTTTACATTGACAGTCCCTCCATCAAGCTTGACCCCTGAATAGCTTTCACCTGAGTTTACATCCACCACTTGAGTTCCTAGTTTTCCTTACACAATGAGGATATAACATTATTTAACAGATTGCCAAATTTGCTAGATGCCCTTCGATTGAGATGGACCCCATCCTTGGCAAAGTCATTATCCTGGAGCCAAAAATTCCCATCAACCATTAGACAGTTTCTTCTAGCACAAAGCCAATCCAGTTCACTGTTAATTCTTACAATTCTCTTGGTGGTAACATCACAATGGCAGAGAACACCACTTATAACAACTTTTACATCCGGCACCTTGACCTAATGCAGCTTATCACGTCCATAGTTTCCCCCATAATCTCCTCAGCCCCCAGAACTTATGTTGTTTGTACCTGCATGAAGTACCACAATTTCCGGTTTTTCTTCTTTTAATTCCATCCTTTCTAATTGACCCTGTATTTTCTGCAAGCAAATACCTGGGAAACAGCGCACATCATAGCCTTTTTCCCTGCATGCCTAGCCAGCGAACTTTAAAACTGAGTTCTTTTCCGTACTTTTTGCATATGAATTTTCCCTTTTTTTATCCCCAGCATCACCTTCTCCTTCTTTCAGAACTTCAAAGCGATTTTGGTTGGCACATTTTGTACACAGCACTGTTTCACTACGTTTCAGATGTTCCCTTTTTGTCACAGTTGAGTAAGTTGCATTTACACAATCGCCCATTTGTTTCTTCTTGAGCTCATGAATTTCCCTTTTTAGTTTATTTACTTCACTTTGAGCATTTAATAGATCCCTGTTTAGTATGTTAATGACCAAATATAATGATGCTATAGTTTTGGTATCCCTCGTGGCTTGTTGCACCGGTGTATGTTCCGAGTTGGATATTTTAATAATCCCATTTTTTATTCTGCTATCCTTATTTACACTTGAATGTGACATGGCTTTACATTCTGAACACGCTTCAAACACAGTTTTACTAACTTCTTCCTTGTTTACTGACTGAAAACCTGCTTGCCTGAATGCATCTGTACACCTACCGCCGCCGTTTCTTGTCCAAGCGATATTCTCCAGACTTTGTTTAAATAGTAGTAGTTTCTTGTTTTTGTATTTTTCTATGTTTTAATCACATAAATTATTAAAACTGAGAGCTCATTTAAAGAGTGCAGTATTAGTGCAATATGAAATCTTTAAATATGAACATCCAAGTAATGAGACACAGCTGGAAAAAGTGCCAAATAAATTAGTGAAGATAGTTTTTTTTCTGCTACTAGTGCTAATTCAACAATTGTAGATACACTCCCTCTTGTAGTTTCACAAATGATTACGTTTCTGAAGTATAAGTAGTTACAGAAACAGATGCCAATGACAGAATAACCATAATTAAAAGTAAAACTAGGTCTACCAAAAATTAGGAGTATTCAAATGATCATGCAGGTATAGAAAATTAAATTAAAAAGTTCTATATGTTCTAGCAGGCTTCCAAGGCCACTATTATATTTTTTTTCATAGTTTCTGGACTAGGCCACATCATATTGGCTGTTAAATCATGCCCCATAGTCTGCACTCAGCTTCTACTTCAGGTTACTACCACCATTTCATGCCTGGCACCTACATTTGTTTGGTTGTTTCTTTTCTTTTCTTTTAAATATGCATTCCTAACTTAAGGTTGTACTGCTGCGACATTGTTTATTCTGAGGAAATTGACTGTGGTGATATGTAGCCCAATACTGCATTCGCAACTGAGATTTAAGGGTGATTTTAATGTATGATAAAGTGTGCAAGTGTCACAACATGGCAAAACCTGATGTGCAACTAATGTATTGTAGAGTAAGCTTTCTCTTAATTGACTTAGTTGCAGTGGTAAAATTTTATTTTCTTTGGTTTTGAGACCTTTGCATTATTGGTGTATTCTGAGCTAAGCTACTTCTAAAAAGGCAATATTTACATATAAATGACTATTTAAATGAATCATGTTTTCCATAATCACATAATTAAGGTACACATTAATGCACATAGATTATTTAATTCTGTTATTCTGCAACGTAGTATTTTTGTAAAGAAACTGACATGTAATCATTATTAAGAATTATTTTAGTATTGTTTGCTGTAATGTAACATTTGTACATATCCAATCCTGATGTGTCCAAAAAACAATGTAAGTTATTCCCAAAGGATGAAATAAATTACTTACTTCCTAATTGTGTCTGGAAACTAGAGTAGTATGGGCCCTTTTGGGTGGAGTATACTATTGTCATCAGGTATCCTAAGTGCAGAGACGGATTCACTGATTTGTGAATGATTGTTGATTAGTAGTTCTTCATATCTATGTAGAGTAGTTGTGTTGAGTAGTCAACATTTTCAGGAGTTTATCTTGGGCGAATGTCCTGAAACTGTCCATATCTGGTGTGAGAAATGTTGAAGTTGCATAACTTAGAATTAATTAACTGGAGGTGTTCTTGGAGCAATATTTCCCAAGCAGAGATTCTATTGCTGATGTTTCAAATCTCTTGCTTTGGTTGTGATGTCATTTCTGGCATCAAAGCAGCCTGTAGAGACTTGGGGTGCTAAGGTCGCTGTTATGTGGCCCAGTTGGTTGTTTCACTGATATGGTGTCCTGTATGGGTATAGTGGACATGCATACAAGCCCTGTGCATTTGTCATACTGGCAGAATGTACAGCATGGTGTGCGGCAAATGCTGTGGCTCATTGCATACAACCAATTTCATAGGTATCTTTGTTTGTCGTATACCTTGAAATGAATGCAAGGTGGCATTAAATTGTGTATTGTGAACACTGCATCAGTGAAGGCTTCTGAAGTATTCTGAATCAAACTCTCTCTCTGGCTGTTGCTCGTTTGATCTGTCTTAGGGTGTAAATAATTGTGAACATACTCCCCAGCACAATAGCTGATTGCAGGAGGAGGTAGAGGAGGATTCTTATTCTTATTTATTATTATTATTAATTATTATTCCTCTCTGACCTACTTATCCACAGCTGTGCTTCATGTACAGGTGGTTAGGGCATTGGGTTTCTAACGAAGAGGTTCTGAGTTTAAATTCCACTCCCGTCTGCAGAGTTTTATATCTATAATAAATACTGCACTTTACATGTGCAGAGCCACAACATGCAACCAATTAAAATTTGTACCACTCCTGAAACACTTGCAATATTCAACTAACATTACTGGAGCGCCATGTACAACTACAACATATAACTTAAAGCAGTAACAAGGGATTTGGGAACACTGTATACTTAGCTTCTGCAATTCTGACTCTTGACACTCTCAATTAGCTATGGCTAAACCATTGTCTAAAATAGCAACTGTGTCTACTCTAATTATGGTCTAAACATCTGAAAGAACAATTCTGGCACAGACCACAACTTTTCATCCCAGAAGTCATTGCTCTAGAGCTTTTGAAATTCCTCTTAAGCTGATAGTGTTACCGTCTACTGTATATGTGCGTGTGTGTGTATGTGTGTGTGTGTGTGTGTGTGTGTATATATACATATATAAAAAAAAAAACAATATTTCACATGCCAAACTGTGTGCTATGCTGAAAAGACAGATCTAGTCTAGACAGTGTTAGGATTTAAATGCAAAACTTCAAAATGATTTATTATGCTTTCTATTATGACTCCAAACTATTTGATAGCAAACTGAATCTGTTTCTCAGCTGAGTATGTTGCAGTGAAGATGACATTTAGAGGTGCATCACTGAGATTATACTTGGAGCTCAATGTGGAGCTTCAGGCTACTTGCTTGCAATCTAGGGCACTTTATATTGAAATTTTATAAAGATAATTTATATATCCAGGAAGCATTTGTTCATTTGTTTCTCTGTTTTTGTTGTGTGGATTCTATTGAGAGAGATTAAATTAAAATTAAATTGAGTTCTATTTATGGACACTCTTTAACTGCTGTGGTCCTTAGCATCCCATTCTATATTGGGCATGAAAGACCGTAATTTTGCTCAGAGGTCCCTTTATCAGGCTTGAGGTTCTTTTACGTGCCATAAATCTATGACATGGGACCATCAGCTTTACTTCCCTTCCGAAGGAAGCCATTTTTTATGCTCAAAAAAATCCATCACCCTCCACTAGGTTTGAACCCACGACCTCGGGAACTTCAGGCTAACATGGTAACCACTACATCATGGAGGACAACAATTTTTGAGAGCGATGTTCATGGATCTCAAACCCTTTATGTTGTACAACACCTTTACTAATCAACCTCACATGATGAAATTAAAGATGTTAACTTACATGCTTTCTAAATCCTCACAAATAACACCACTATGCAATCCAGAAACAGTCAAGCATATAAACCATTAAAATACCATATTAATTGGCCATACATTAAAGAGCTTATACATCTCTTATATTCATCAATACTAATTCTATTACTAGATTTTAAAGGCATGCTGTCACATTAGCCATTAAAAATCAGGAAACTCAAGAATATGGAAAAATAACTACCAACTACCTTCATACACACATCTCAAGCAAATATATCATGCACTGCTCACTCATTAATGCTTGTTTTACCTGATAGAAGGGGTATACCATACAAAGAAAATAGAAAACTTGACTTAATTTAATTGAAGGGGATATTCATGTTTATTCATAAACTCTGGTATAAAGAAGTGGTCATTTTGCACAGGTATTTTGTGAGAACAAACATATTTTCCTGTATTGTCAGATGATAGTAATTTAAAACTTTGGAAGCACATTAAAGACCCTAACAAATTTGTGATAATTGATGTGTAGTAACAAGGTTTGGGACGATTTATTTTTTGTCCAATATTAATGTTATATTTCTGGAGAAGAATTCTTGATTTTTAACATAAAAGCACATTAGCAAAAGGATATACCTATTTGCAAGGAAGTGTCCAGATGTTCAGCTTTTGAAATAGACCTTTACGTGGTGCTCTTTTATTAGTGCCATACACTGTTTGGATGATTTGTTTACTTTCAACAGAGTTGCCCAGAAAATCAGACCATATTTCATTGAAGAGCACAAATAAGCATAGCAAACAGTCTACAGTGATCTAAGGACAAATATTACTGTTTTGGGGATAGTTTGCTGTAAAAGAACTTTCCAACTGAGATGCATGTCAACCGAGACACCTAAAAGATTCATATCTAAGGATTTATCTAGCAAAACATTATCAATACCTATCTGCAACTTGAGATTTTAGTAATTGTATGCTGAAAATTTTAGGAGCTTTTGTTTTCCAAACATTTACAGATAATTTAAAAGTGCAAAGCTATTGTAAAAGTGTTGAATACATGATACAATTTTGGTGCAAGATTTTATATTTTTGCTTGATACTATTACACTGATATCATCAGCTAACAAAACCATAGTTGCAGAGTCATTAACGTAAACAAACAAATAAAAAAAGAAGTAATGGACTAAATTTTAATCCTTATGGAATTTCATGCTCAACAATTCCTCAGTCTGAGTTATGCTCATAATGTGAAGTGCTTATCTGAACTCTCCATTTCTTATTAACAAAATGTGACAGAAAAAAGCTTAATGCTGATTTATTATAATTTATAATATAAAACTTGAGTTGTTCTAATAAAATATCATTGTTAACATAGTCAAAAGTTTAAGCTACATCACAAAATACTCCTCCTACATCAATTTTTGTTATTTAATGCAGATAGGACTTCACTTGTAAGCATACGAGCTGCATTTTCCATTGATATATAACTTTTCTGAATGTAAAATGTTCTTCTATTAGAATACAGTTGTGTTCAAGATACCTGTACAACCTTTTCAAAATGTTTCAAGTATGTTGAAAGGAGGGATATGGTACTGCAATTTGAAGCACTGTGTTTATCACCTTTCTTAAGCAATGCTTCAATTATGCATATTTAAGTCTTTCTGGAAAGGTTCCATCTTCAAGGATTCATTACATAAATGGTTCACTCATTAGTCATTGCTGTGGAAGGCTTTCATTACCTTAGTGGAAATGTCATAATAACCTGCTGAATATTTTGATTTCAGTGCTCAGATGATTTTTACTAACCATGTTGGCATATTCAAGCTTAAATTGGAAATTATCTGGAAAGTAAGATTACAGAAAACTTAAGACTTCTTCTTTACTCCCTGTTTTTATGCTAAGTTCAGTTGTAACATTTAAATGTAAATTAGCTGGCTGCCCGACGTTATAAGCGTAACTTTTAAACTCGAATGTTGAATTAATTAATTCAATTTCTCTCTCCCTATTCTTTATGAAATGATTATACAATTATCAATAAGGTTTTTATGGCATATCCTCCCTTTTTCCGTTAATTGCATTGGTATATTCTATAAGTACAGGGTTGAAAATAAGGATAGGAGTGATTTTTTAAAGTCTTAAGTAGTCTGTAATTTGTACTTATACTTAAAACATAGGTGTCCACAGCTTTGTCCAGTTTGAACAAATAGTGACAATTTGTACATAAGGGATTGAAAAATATGAGTATGGGTATATTTTTGAAGTTGTATGGTATTCTATAATTTTTGCCAAATCCTACAGTCCAAGTGCACAAATTTGTGCACTGTCTAACCAAGCACTATTATTTATCTACAAGGGGTTGAAAATAAAGTAAGGTTAGCTTTTAAAAATTTCAAGTACTATATAATTCAAAATAAGGATTAGGTGGTTTTTGGAAGTTGTAATGTGACCTATGATTTTTGACAGCTGCTACTGTATAATTGTGCAATGTTTTGACCATATGGTTTAAACAGTGCAGATTTCTACATATGGAGTTGAAAATATGGTATGGGAGTGTTTTAGAATTGTAAGTTAGCTTATACTTTTCATTGAATCCTATAGTATAAGTGTACAAAAATTCATCTAGATAGGCCAAAGTATGTTGATTTGTATGTTAGGAGTTGAAAATAGGAATTAAATATAAGGGTAGTTTATAATTTTTTCCCTTTATTTATTTTATGTTGCCTTAACTATGTGGACATATTGCAATGGATGTGCTAGGAGATACTTCTTGGATTGTGTGTGGTACATATTTACCCTTCTAGGTTTCATCCCTGTACCATACCATATTGCTTTGTCACATGGCAGCTTTGACACACATCCACAGAGACCTTAGTGCTAGGCAACTGTATCTCTGCTTCTATATGTACCAGAAGATGGCATTAGGGTGCCATCCTGCCTAACCGCGCGCGCGCGCACGCACGCACGCACGCACGCACGCACGCACGCACGCACGCACGCACACACACACACACACACACGTTTTCTCTCTTTATAATATTAATAGATATGTTGTTTATTAATTTTGGATTCCTTAATTTCTCTGTTACCCACTTTCACCAATGACTTACCTTCTGAATGTCCTCCTGCAAAGAATAATGTCTTCTCTTTTTCTCATTATGCTTACATAAACACTCCACCTCAAAGCAAATCTTATCACTATTAGAGACTTAAAATTGTCTAGGTATTGATTGTTTATTATGGCTTCACATGCTATCAACTGAGTATAATACTCAAATAACAACATTATAATCAGCTACTGACCAATGAAGCCATAATAAACACCTTATTTTGCTAAGATAGAGATAATAACTAATAAAAATATTAGATGGATTAATAATAAACTAATAAAAATATTAGATGGATTAATTCTACATTTAGTTTTGTTACAAATTAATTAATAAAACACAAAAAAATTAACATAAATTTAAAAAATTATTACCTCTGGTTTTTCTCCCTCAGAGTTTGAAATATGATTCTGGAAAGAAAAAGCAATATAAGAAAAATAAAAATCCGGAAAACTAAACAAGAAACTTGAACAATAAAAAAGTAAAGTTTTACCACTGTAAAGTTGCTCAGATTCACTTTTATAGTATGCATTACTAGGACACTAGGTGATAATATAACTAAAGTGTGTATTAACAGCCAAAAAGAGTTTTGCACAATAACAGTTGGTGGAATGAGATTCATAGAAACATAGCAGATTTGTATGGGGTGGATGTATGGCAACTAGAAGAAAATAATGCTCTAGGCACATGGAAGAAAGTAAAGAAGAGTACAGAATATACAGGAGGATAAGAGAAGTTATGCAAATAAAAAGAAGAATACAACAGGAAAGACTCATAGCCATGTATACCATATTTTATCATAGGTAATCCCAGGAGAGGTTACAAATTTATCTGATGAAACTCATAACCTCAAATGGGACTTATTAGACTATTCCATGAATAATATTATCTAAATAATATTTATTTTCTTACTTGTGTTGCTTAAAATCAAATTGCCATTGTGTCAGCTGTCAAATTACAGCATACTAAATGAATGAACAATTGAATGTTGTGTTAAAACAGGCTATAAAACTGTTAAAAAAAACAGAGCTTTGTAGAATTTATAAACAAAATAGACTATAGAACAAATAGTACTAAAGTACATAATTACATTAAACAAAAAAATAGAGAAAGCCAACAAAATCATCTATTAAATGATGATGATAAAGAAATATATGAGGATAACCTTATAGCAGAAAATTTAGCAACATACTATAAAACTAGCACTACATTAAAAAATAAAAACAAAAAACAGACTAAATACTTAAGAAATAGCAACCTTGAAGATACATCTAACTTTCAAAATATCAATGAACCATTCACATTCCCAGAAATAAAGCAAGTAATAAGGACACTAAAAAATAAAAAGAGCCCTGATAACATACATCCAGAGCTGTTCAAGAATTTAGGACATGAAGCACTCCATACTTTATTAAAATTTTCAATAAAATCTGGACACCCAGAAATAACATGCCAACATTGTGGAAAAAAACAAAAATTATACCCATTAAGAAGAAAGGAAAACCAACTCAAATGATAGATAGCTATAGACCGATATCCTTAACATCAAACATAGCAAAACTCTTAGAAAGAATGGTAGCTACAAGACTGACATACTATCTAGAAACACAAAATCTATTAGTTCCTGAACAAGCTGGATTTAGGAAGGACAGCTCAGCAATACACCAGGTTGTAAGACTCGCATAGGACGTTAAAGAAAATTGCAACAACAATAATAATAATAGTCTAGCACTGTTTGTTGACTTCAAAGATGCATTTAACACAGTATGGCGAGAAATGCTACTATACAAAATGAAGACATGGCATATCAGGCCACATTCTAAACTGGTTTCAAACCTTCCTATCCCAAAGATGGTTTGTAGTACAATACAAAACAGCCACATCTAAATGGAAACAAATGAGAGTTGGACTACCTCAAGGGTCTGTTACAAGTGCTATTCAGTTTTATATATATATTTAAACGACCTAGTAGATGTACTAAAGAAAATAGGTAACATACAAGTAGGAATGTTTGCTGACGACGTGGTAATATGGACTTCAGAAGAGAACATAAGATCTGGGAAACATTACAAAACACTACAAACAATGGAGAACACAATCATAACCCATGAACAGTGGACTAATAATAACAATATGGAAATAAATACGGGAATAACTAAATATCAACTATTCACAATACAGCATAAAACAGAAAATGTACACCTGCAAATCAACAACAAAAAAATAAAAGAAGCAACTACAACAATGTAATGCAATCTAATGTCATTTATTTGCATCCAGTTATCAACTTTACATCGATTTTGGACAAGTCAGTCTTATTTCTAAATTATTTACAATTACAGATTTCTACTATTTATACATTCATAGCTCATTTAAATTATACAGACCCTTATTTATTAGATACTCTTTTAATTTATGTTGAAATTGTATTTTTGAAGTGTTTGCAACAGTTTTTAATTGTGATGGTAATCTATTATAAAGCTTTATTCCTCTTACGCTAACATCTTTCTCAGTAATATCTCTATTGAAATTATGCCTGTGGAAATCAGAGTTGCTCCTTGTGTTATATTCATGTAGTTGATAATTTCTTGTTAAGTTCTGTTTATCAATTATATACAGTATAGTCCTATAAACATACAGAGAATAAATGGTAAATATTTTATTATTGATAAATATCTCCCTGCATGGGTCTCTTGGTTTTAATTTAAATATAAGTCTGATGCATTTTTTTGAAGAATAAATATTTTATCCATGTGTGTTTTTGCAGAACAGCCCCAAATTTCTATTCCATACACTAAACGTGAATAAATACAACCAAAATAAATGAGTTTCAAAATATGCATATCTCCATACATCTGAAAATACCTTAACAGAAAAATTGATTTGCTGATGGCACTGCAGGTACGGTTACTGTGTTTAACCCATTTCAGTTGATTATCCGCAACTATGCCTAAAAATTTATGTGATTTTACTTCCTCTATAGTATTACCCTGGATTTGCAAACTCATATTACAAATATTTTTGTTTATGGTATTGAATTGCATCATTTTTGTTTTTCCTATATTGCATTTAAGATTGAGGGACTCAAAAAATTTTAATATCAAGGAGGCAGAATTGTTCATAGTTATATTCAATCTTTCTATGTTTTCACTCCAGCAAACGGCAGTTGTATCATCAGCATAGGTAACAATGGATATATTTAATGGTTGGGTGATATCATTAACGTTTATGATGAACAATAAGGGACCTAATACTGTCCCTTGAGGCACTCCATATTTAACTGTTTCTATTTCTGACCATATTTTGTTAATAAATTTACCTTTTTTATGGTTGATTTCCGTTAACTGTTTTCTCCCTATGAGATATCTACAACGTATCTAAGGATAGAATTAGATAAAAAACTATCAATGAAAGAACATGTAAACAATGTAACGAATAAAATCAACAAAAAGAACATTTTAAAATGTTTAGCAGGAATAAAATGTGGTGGAAACATGGACCTTCTTAATAATACATATAAAACATACATAAAACCTATCTATTGTATGAAGGAGAACTACTAGCAACAGTAAACAAGAGACTTAAATGTAAACTAGAAATTTCAAAAAATAATTCACTAAGAATAATAACAGGAGCTGCAAAAGCAACACCAATTACAGTACTCCAAAGCTTCACAAAAAACATGGCTATAGAATTGGAACATGAGTTGAAAGCAATTACCCTAGCACAAAAACTGCAAGTCAATAGAAACAGATACAAGTGGTACCACACAGTAGATACTATAAGTAATTTAAAAACTCAAATAAGCTTCAGAACATATATTAATAACTTAAAATACAAGAATATAATTACAACAAATAGAATTACAACAAATATAATTGCAACAGAGGTAATGAGCCCAATAGATTATATTGATATACAATACCAGAATGACCTGATATATACAATGCACAAATAAAACAATATTCCAGATGAAATGAGAGCCATAGCAATAGCTATGGAAAATGAAAGCTACCCAGAAAAAGAATGGCTCCGTATATTGTCGCAGTAATCTGTTCATGTTATCTTATTTGCTGAGCGCCTGTTATTGTTTTATTTTTTAAAATGTTGGGTTCTTTGTCCTCCGGCTAGCTATTATTACTCCGTCGAGGAAATATCTCTAAGCAGGGCGTGTAAACAGAAAGGAGTTGTTACTAAAAGATAACACTGGTGAAAGAATTTGTTTTTACACTTTTATTGCAGTCACATTTAATTAATTTCACATCTTTAATCTTGATACATGCCTGACTGAAACTGTTAAATTCTGAATGTAATTACTGTCGTAATAGTTGTCACGTATTCACATTTTGTAACTAACTTTACGACGCGAGAGATTCTGTAGAACTGCGCGACGTTTACCTCGTGAATGATTCTGTAGAACCGCGTAATGTGTACCTCGCGAATGATTCTTTAGAACTGCCTGACGTGTACCTCGCGAGAGAGATTTCTTAGAACTGCGATACTTGCTTTTGGCTCAAGAATTTATACTCCCTCACCCCGATATGCCTAAACATTATAATAGAGCTGCTATTGGTTACTAAATCGCGCCAACATTAGTGTCTGTGTTGTAAGCTAATCATAATTACTAATACATATGCTCTAGGGAAGATATTCCCTCCATTTCTAAAGAAAGGCACGCTACCCTGACGTCATTTGTTTGTCTCTTCTAAGTGATAAACAACTCACCCCATTGCTTCATTGTTACCCACTCCTATTGTCAGTTTCAGTGAGGCTGTATAAACGTATTTCCTAACAATGCTTATAGCTAACAAACATCTAAAATCATTGTCATACAATAATGTTAATTTACAGTACAACCACTCTGGCATTCACAGTGTTGTGATATAAAATACTGCCTCAATATATACAGATGGATCCCTCATCAATAAAAAAAATGCCAGTGCAGGAGTATACTGTAAACATTTTGCACAGTATCATACGTTAGATGAAACGTCAAACCATATGATGGAGAATTAACAGCTATAAAAGCAGCATTACAGAACATTTTATATAGACCACACATAAAACTAAAACATAATCATCTTATCAGACTCAAAATCAGCCATAGATGGAATAGTAAATTACAATAATAAAACAAGAAATATTAAGGAAATAGGAAGCCTAATTAAAGCAATTGAAACTAGAAATCATGTCACTCTACAATGGATCCCAGCTCACGTCGGACTTTTGGGCAATGAACATGCGAATCAATTAGCAAAGAAAGGTGCAATACCACAAATAAAACCTGTAGGACAAATACAAATAAATAAACAATTAAATAACATTAAGCAACATTTCAAAAGACAGCAGAGAGTTGATGAAGAAGATAAATTAAATGCTTAAGATTATACGAAAATTAAAGATAGAGTTGATATACCAAAAATGCCAAGGAAAACTGCAGAGGCCTTATTTAGGATGGCAACTGGCCACAATTGCCTCGCAGAACACCTCTACAATATTCGATGTCTACCTACACCCAAGTGTGAAGATGTCATCCTGAACAAACAGCATCTCGCCAAATGCAAAGGCCTTAAAAGTGATAACTTACAGACTTTATATTGGGAAGTCAGAGGAAAAATGATGCAGATCAATTAATCCCCAGTGCCATTGGTGAACAACAACACAATTGAATGTTTTAACTTTTTTTACATTGGTGAATAAATCTGAATCTGAACCAAAATAGTAACCAATGCTACAGTGGGAATCAGAAAATAATTAACCTCAAAATTCATGATGATGATGATGATGATGATGATGACGAGATGGGGCTTAAGGGCGCTCAACTGCTACGGTTATTAGCGCCCTTACAATGTATAAAATATAAAATTGAAAAGTCAAAAAAGTAAAAAACCACACACAAACCCACTTGGTCAAAAGCACTAAAAAACACAACAGACCAAAGACTAAAATCTACACACTAAAATCATGGTCACTAAAAGAATAAAACAACGTGTCAAGAACTGTAGAATGCAAGGGACATGAGCGCCCTATGTCGGTCGGGGAGAAGAGC
Source organism: Deroplatys truncata (assembly GCA_030765065.1). Lineage (NCBI taxonomy): Eukaryota > Metazoa > Arthropoda > Insecta > Mantodea > Mantidae > Deroplatys > Deroplatys truncata. The sequence goes on from CM060976.1 coordinate 19,293,877, forward strand.
CCCATTAAAACTGACAATATGAAATCTCAAAGCTAAAAGACGCTCAGCGCATCAAATGCGCCGATTAAAACCAATGTCACTTATAAAACTAAAAGACATTCTACAGCATGCGCGTCGTCTGCCAAAACGTTGGCTATGCCAACAGGCAGACCCACGCGAACGCGCAGTGGGGCTAAAACTTGACACTCAGTTAAAATGTGACGCACCGTTAAGGGCGCATCACACTGCTGACACAGTGGAGCGGGGTCACCACTGAGCAAGTATCTATGACTAAAAAGGCAATGTCCAATTCGTAAACGGGCTAAAAGTACCTCTTCCCGACGTGTAGAACGAGAAGAGGTACCCCAGACTAACGGGAGAGGTTTAACCTCCCGCAATTTGTTCCCCCGGAGGGCCGTCCAATCATCGCGCCAAAGCGAGAGGATGCGGCGACGTAAAATAACACCAATCTGACGAGGGAACAACAGAGGTAAAAAATATGGGTAATAAAATCGCCGATTTGGCAGCGGCGTCGGCTGTCTCGTTCCCTGAGATGCCCACATGACCTGGAATCCACATGAACTCAAAATTCAGCTAAGGCAAAAGTAGATAGGGTCAGAGGAAATCTCGTTAATCCATTCATGCGCGTCACTAATTAGATGACGAGGTGTTTGGCTATGACCTGAACACACGAGTATTATTTTCCGCGCTCGGGGGCGCGTTCCCAGACCCTTATTTAAGATCAATTTTAAAACATTTCTTGGGTCATTATTTAAAATTAAATTAAATATAATATAATTAAAATTAATTACTAAATCAACTAATTCTACCCTCGGGTCAATTGACCCTTCTTTATACTTTCATATGTTTAAAAGCTAAACTAGTTCTACTGTCAATTGATAAAATTCTTAACTAATCAGTTATCAGGAACGCTCACTAAAAAACCTAACGGAATTATACCAAATATTTCATTGAAAATTACGGTTACGATATGAAATGTTGGAAATACTCTTGAATTTATATACTTTTACTTATTCGTTAGCGCCCTCTAGAAAGGAACTATGGATCACTAAACCCTTTTTTAATATGTACAAAGTTAAATTATCGATTTCCTGATTACTGAACCCCGGGTCTTTTAGGGTATTTTTAGCTTCGGGGGTAACTAATCCTCTTGAACCAAACACTAATGGTGTTTTATTAATTTCCTTCAGATCAGGATAGATTGGCCTTAATGAGGGTTCAAGACTTTTATATTTTTCTATCTTTTCTAGTTGGGCTAAATTCAACGAATCTTTATCCTCGTATCTTACCGTTACATCTAATATTTGTGCAGCATTATTCTCAATTTTTACTATGTCTGGTTTTAACATCTGTGTGTCGCTTATTCTAAATGAATGTTCGTGATAAAGAGTAGATGACGCGGAATTCATTTCAATTTTTCTTTTTACCTTTGAAACCAGCTCGTCGTGCCTTTTAATATGCGCTGGCTTTGTTCATTGGCCTAGTATATGACTAGCAGTTTCAATTCCCCCTTCACATCTCCTATAATTAATATCCAAATTTGGCTTGTATCTATGTTTAACTATCCTACAGGCTGCGTGTTGGTACGAAGCTTAATAGCTTCTGTAAATTTGTGTGGTGGAAGGCTCCAGGGCTTGAGCAGCCACGCATTTCCGATCGTATCTCCGTAGAAATCCCCTATTCCCTTCCCCTGGGAGGGACAAGCAGCCCAATCTTCCCAGCTTTTATTCTTTAATTTAGACTTGAACTCATTAATCTCTCCCAGGGTACAAGGCCAGGGAATCCCCACGGAAGACGCAACGGCATGGAACCTATCCTTAATTTTTCCTTCTTTAACTACTGTTTGTACCAAATCGCCTCTCATATTTATTGGACGATTACCTGCTTTAAGGAACGCCTAGGGAATTTGATGTGCTAATTTCGGCAATCCTAAACCCCCCATCCCGTTTCTTAGCATAAAAGGAGCCATTCGCGACGGAATCAGGGAGATGAAAGATTTTCTTAACAATCTTCCTGAGCCCGTCATCCATGGTCCCTAATATAGTGGCTGATGGAGGTTCCATATTGGCTAAATATAAAAATCGAGGTATAATATATCTCTCAATTAAAATCTGTTTTGCCAAGGTTTAAGCATTAGAGAATTACATCGCTCTGCAACCTGCAGAAGGTAATCCTTACTATATCTGGAAACCAGCCCCCCCCACAGATTAATGTTTTTGCCAACATATAACATTACTTTTTCGGGTGACACAAATGGAATTTGATCTTTACTCGTGTTCAATTTAGGGTCAATCATTCCCCAAGTTTTCCTTCCCGGAATAATTTGGAATGCGGCAGATTTTTCGGGAGAGATAGCCATTCCCATTGAGAGGAGATTTCTTTCAAGTTTGTTTATCATGGTTTGTAATTGATCGGGATCTTCTCCCATCAGGATGAGATCATCCGCAAATGCTAGAATATTTAACTGTTGGTCCCCAAATCTCAGACCTAGGTCCATATATCGCGGATTGCCGCAATCACCGGCTCCAGTGCAAGAATTGAATACAAGTGGAGATAAGCGGTCACCCTGTTTAATACCTCGGTTTCAGGTCAATACCCTATCCTCCAAATGGGTAGTTAATCCCTCCATCATGTCGTCTATTAGATGGATAATCCTTGGGTGGAATTGTTGGCCCTTCAACCCGGCGAGAATGGCTCCATGGCTGATGGTATCGAAGGTTTTCTTTACATCGACCATCGCCAGAGCCATTCTCTCTGAAGATTTTCCTTTAAGGATCGCCTCATTCACCAGGGTTATATTGCGGAATATGCCGTTTCCGGCCACGAATCCACCCTACTCGGAGGCGATCCTCGCCTTTGCTTTTAGGCGGCGTTCTAATAAGCCGGACAAGAGCCTTCCGGGGAGCAAGCCAATCGTGATTGGGCGCCACCCCCCCGGCACGTGGTCATCACCCGATCTTTTTGGAAGGAATATAGTCCTGTTCTCCTTCCATGGGGAGGGATAAACTCCCGTAAGGAGGACAACGTTGTATATTTTAGCCAGAATTCTGGCTATGCCTTTTACCCTGAGTTTATGCCTCCTCACTCCATCCGGGCCGGGGGCGGAATCCCCCTTCACTCTCCTGACCCTGAGGGTCACCTCCGCCGGTGAGATGAGCGGCAGGCATTGTCTAATTGATCTGGTTTTGGCAATGTTCACGGTGGTACTTATTCTTTCATGGGCCCCTTCCCAAAGTTTTGAATACTGATCCCCCACTCTGTCACCGTCGCCAGGGTTGCGGCCCTCCATGATACAGTTCACGATTCTGCCGGGACAATACTTACACATGTTTTGATGTCTGGCACAGGTACAACGTTTATTATTTGCTGTGTTTTTAGCACTATTATTAAATCTTCTCTCATATTTGGGCTTGGCCTTCTCACCCTCCATCAGAATGGTAGTAAATTGGTTAACAATTAAATCTATCGATTCCTTATCTTTGAATTTATTCCTGGGCTGTCATCCCCAATTGTTTTACACTTTTCCTGTGTTATTTTTAACTTACGAATATATTCAATGGTTTCTCCTTCCCAAATCTCAGTCTCTTTGATACTCATTCTCCCCGACTATAAACTCCGGGCATCTATTACTTTCCTCTTTAACTACGTTTCTTTCTGCCCTATTTGTTCACTCACTATCCCATCAGCCACCATTTCAACTTTAATTTGATCCCTAATATTTATCACCTCACTTATTTCCACATCATCTTCCCTATTAATTATGGTATTTGATTGTTCGTGCATCTCATTATCCCCTGTTCGTTCCAACTGATCTTTATCATTATTCCTACTTTCTGGTTCTACAATGTATGTTTCGAGAGTTTGCTCTATTTCCATAATAGAATCATCCGCTAACTTTAGTCTAATCTCCTTCTTTGATGCTTGATTTGATCAATAGTTTTGTGAGGAATATGAGTTTGAATTCTTTGATTTCTTTTGGGTTGACCTTCATATCTAGCGAGCAGTTCCTCTAAGAGGGCCACTTCACCATCTGTCCATTTTCCTCTGTTAGTGGGTTTAGTGTTTAATTTCTCCAATCTTTTAGCATTCCTAATATCAGGATGCTGACTTCTTTCGTGTGTACTTAACCCCCTTACCGTTTTATAGGTTTTTCCACATATTTCACATTTATTTTCATACTCAACCTCCTCATATATGCCTGTACATTTGGCAAAGTGGCAAACACCTCCATGGCTACCCTCAAAAGGTCTGCCGCACTTCTCACATTTATAGTGAATCCTACGTATTTCATGGAACAACGTTAGGTGCTTTATATATTCCTCTAACTGATCAAACTGTTTATCGCAATTATCGCAGATCTTTCTCTGTACGGCATAACTACTGTATAAACACTATCACTTTCTTCTCGATTATCTTTCATTCTTGAGTACATTGTGAGCATTCCTGATATTCTTTAACTTGTCACCATAGATTAGAAAGAAAGTGTTTTGAGGGTCCGTCATTGACGGGGACCGACCCTTAGGGATGCCGTCCTCAGTATGCGTGCCTCTATCCACCAACCCCTTGAGAAAAGGGTCAAGGAAAAACAAAAGAAAAGAGAAAAGAGGCTAGGTTTTCAAAACCGTTCCCAGTTTCAAAGTCCCCTTTCCGCCCCAAGGCCAGACCTGCTTTCACCCCCCCCCAAACCCTCCACCGTCCTTCGACCCCACCCCGGAACTGCGGATGCACAACTCACTCTTCGCTGGGTACTCGCCCGAGTTAGCACCGAAGCAAAGAACCCATCCCCTCCCGGGGATAGGCTCGCCTTCCCAGGCTTTCCCCAGTCTGAGTCTGAGTCTGTTAGCCTAGTCCGCACTAGATTACCCCGGTGCGGATTAGCGGCCGCTCTGAAAAGAGCGGAGGGCTTCCGAACAGTGAAAGGCCGGGGGGATCCAACAGTCCCAAGACTGGAACGAGGATCCTCCCTGATCCCAAACAATACCCAATAAATAAACTATAAAATGCATAACTGTAACCAAGGTAAGAATTAAACTAATTGCCTCCCGAAATGATGGATTAATAACCACTGCTAAGAACAGGAACCCCAGGAAGAACTGTCACAGATAAGGCTAGGGTCATCGCCTTACTTGCGGAAAGAATAGGTGTTCCCTCAATCAGCGAAAGACACGTTTAGCCACCTAGGTGTTGCCCGCGGGGATCCTCGCGGAGGCCGTGTCCACAAGCGTAGTACTCCATTACTACGCGTCACCCACTCTCCTCTAGGGGACCGGTTGAAATGGTCCTTTGCCATCACTTAGCAACCTCGTGTTATATGATGATATGGGGTTAAGGGCGCTAAACATCAAAGGTCATCAGCGCCCTTACAAGGTGTAAAATATGAAATTCAAGAACTAAAATACGGAAAAATCCGATTAAGTCAAAAACACTAAACAACACACAAACAAATGTTAAAATCACCACACTAAAACATGTTAGACAAAACAATAAAACAGTAAAACCACGTGTCAAGAACTGTGGAACGCATGGGACATGACCGCCATATGTCCACTGGGGAGTAGAGCCCCCATTAAAAAGGCAATATAATATCACAATGTTAAAAGGCGCTCAGCGCATCAACTGCGCAGATTAAAATAGCTGTCACTGATAAAACGTAAAAGACATTCTACAGCATGCGCGTCGGCTGCCAAAACGTTGGCTATGCCAACAGGCAAACCCACACGACCGCGCAATGGAGCTAAAACGTGACACTCTGTTAAAATGTGACGCACCGTTAAGGGCGCATCACACTGATCGCATACTGGTGCGGGGTCACCACTAAGCAGGTATCTATGACTAAAAAGGCAATGTCCGATTCGTAGACGGGCTAAAAGTACCTCTTCCCGACGAGAAGAACGAGAAGAGGTACCCCAGACTAATGGAAGAGTCTTAACCTCCCGCAACTTATTCCCTTGGAGGGCCGTCCATTCATCGCGCCAAAGCGAGAGGATGCGGCGACGTAAAAGAACACACAAATCTGACGAGGGAACAACAGAGGTAAAAAAATCTGGGTAATAAAATCGCCCATTTGGCAGCAGCGTCGGCACTCATTCCCTGAGATGCCCACATGACCTGGAGTCCACAGGAAGGAGACGCTGATGCCAGAGGCACCAAGCGAGTGGAGCAGGTCATGTATGCGCTGTACGAGAGGGTGGTAATTCTACAGCGTTAATACTCTGGAGGGCACTCAGAGAGTCCGTACAAACAACACACTGCCGTAAGTCGCGCCGCTGAACGTATAAAACCGATTGATAAATGCTAAAAAGTTCGGCGGTAAAAATCGAACAGTGGCCCGGTAAACGAAAAGTAAAACTATGATGATCAGAAACAAAGGCACACCCTACTCCATCATCAGTCTTAGATCCATCAGTAAATATAAAAGGCAAGTCCCCGAATTGCGCCTGCAGTTCTAAAAATGCTAATTTAAAGACTGAAGAAGGGGTCTCATTTTTCGGCATCGACGATAACCAAGGTGACAGTGGACCTCAGCGCGCAACCATGGAGGAAAACGCGTTTCCCCCCTTGGAAGGGTCGGCGCTGGCGTAACGTTCAAATGCCGGAGAAGTTGACGAAATCGAACCCCTGGAGGGAGCAATGCAGAGGAGCTAACTAAATATTGCCGATCAAGCGAATCCGTGTAAAAATACCGCGAAGGACGGGTGGTCAGGCAAGCTTGAGAGTCGACAGGCATAGCTGCACAAAAGCATCTCACGCCTGAAGGACAGCGGAGGCTCTGCAGCTTCAGCATATAGGCTAGGTAAGGGCTGTTTGGAAAGGCCCCCGTAGCGACTCTTATGCCACGATGGTGAATGGCATTCAATCGACGTAATACAGATGGAAGCGTCGACGAATAGACAATGCACCCGTAATCAAGCTTGGATCAGACCAAAGAGCGATAAAGATGTAGAAGGACGGTCCGATCAGCTCCCCAGGATGTGCCTCTTAAAACACGTAAAAGATTAAGAGAACGGTCACACTTTGCTTTTAAAAAGGAAATGTGCGAAATCCAGCTCGCTTCCTATCAAAGATCAACCCTAAAAATTTCGCCTCGTCCGCAAACGGAAGTATCCCTGGCCCAAGATGGGAGGGGGCGGAGGGAAAGACTTCCGGCGCATAAAATTGATACAGACGGATTTTTCGGCGGAGAAATTAAAGCCGTTGGCGTTACTCCAGGCGTAGAGAGGGTCGATACAGCTCTGGAGACGGCGTTCGAGTACACAGGTCCGCCGTGAACTGCAATAAATGGCTAAATCGTCAACAAAAAGGGACGATGAAATGCCAGGTGGAACACAATCAACAATGGGGTTGATAGCAATTGCAAAAAGTGTGACAGTGAGTACAGCGCCCTGCGGTACTCCGTTCTCTTGAATAAAAACGACTAGATAAAACCCAGCCCACATGTACACGAAAGACGCGGTCCGTCATAAACTCCCGAAGAAATATGGGAAGACGACCGCGGATATTCCATGTGTGAAGTGTACTTAAAATGCCGCCCCTCCAACAAGTGTCATAAGCTTTCTCCAGGTAAAAAAACACAGCCACGGTTTGACACTTTCTCAGAAATCCATTCATAATATGCGTCGACAGTGACACCAGATGGTCGACGGTAGAGCGATGGCGACGAAATCCGCACTGAGCGTTCGCTAGAAGTTTCTGAGACTCAAGCCACCATGTCAACCGCCCGTTGATCATGCGCTCCATCACCTTGCAAGTGCAACTGGTGAGGGAGATAGGGCAGTAGCTGGAAGGTAGTTGGCGATCCTTCCCAGGCTTAAGGATAGGGACAATGGTGGCTTCGCGCCAAACGGAAGGAAAAAAGCGTCTTGCCAAATACGGATATAGACCTGTAAGAGAAATAGTTTACTGGCGGGTGAATGGTTATTTAACATTAGGACATGAATGCCGTCCGGCCCAGGAGCGGAGGGCCTAGAGCAATGAAGAGCGAGCTCCAGCTCCCTCATTGTGAAAAGTTCGTTATAACACTCCTTATTAGCAGACCGAAAATTATAGCTTGCGGAATCCAGCCGGTCTTTGATAGAGCGAAACCCGGCGGAATAATGGTCTGAACTGGAAGCCGCCTCAAAGGCAGCACCCAGAGTGTTAGCGATGTCAGCCGGATCCACTAGAGTGGCATTGGGAACTTGAAGGCAAGAGATAGTACAATGCGACACTTTACCTGAGAAGCGACAAAGTTTATCCCAAACAACAGATGAAAGCGTAAAGCGATTAAAAGACTCGGCAAAACGAGCCCAAGATGCCTTCTTGCTATCCTGAATAATGCGACGAGCCCTGGCGCGCGATTGTTTAAAAGTAACCAAATTATCAAGAGTAGGGTGTCGCCGAAAGACCCTAAGCGCAGTTCTATGGGCACGAACGGCGTCCAGACACTCCTCGTTCCACCATGGTACAGGCAGACGCTGAGGTTGAGGGAATGAACGGGGAATTGCGCGTTCGGCGGCAGATAGAATCGTAGACGTAAAGGTACTGCACCATTTGGTTAATGTAGCTGAAGGGCTTGTGGTCAAAATACACGAGGCTGGAATACAATCTCCAGTCGGCTTTTGTGAATATCCAGGTAGGCACTCTGGAATGCTAGACGTGGTGGGACAGAAGAGAAACAGGGGTAATGGTCGCTGGAGTAGGTGTCAGCGACGACGTTCCACAGCAGACGACTAGCAAGCTGGAGTGAGCAAACGGCAAGGTCCAGGTGAGAGAATGTACCAAAAGAATCAGAAATATAGGTAGGTTCACCTGTATTGAGGATGGAGAGATCGAACTGATCAAAAGTATAGAAAAGAAGAGTTCCCCTGGCACAAGCCCTTGGCGAATCCCACAGCGGGTGATGGGCATTAAAATCTCCCAACAGAAGAAATGGTGTTGTGAGAGCGGACAGGAAATCGCGAACGTCCGCGCGAGCGAGGGAGCCAACGGAGGTGTATAGATGGAGCAAACAGAAAAGAAAAAGTTGGGTAAGTGAAGTCTAACGCAACAGCTTGCAAATCGGACGCAAGTGTGAGTCTGAAAATGAACGTCGTTACGCACTAACAACATGACACCTCCATGAGCAGGAGTACCCTCCTCCGGTTCAAGATCGTAGCGAACCGGAGTATAACCTCGGAGATCAAAAGCATCGTGAGGGCGAAACTTAAGTCTCCTGCAAACACACAACCATGGGTGAATGGGAACGCAATATAAGTTGCAATTCCACCCTATGCGATCGTACACCACATAAATTCCAGGTCAGGATAGCCATAAAGAAAAGGGATAAACTTCTTACTTAGAAGGGCGGCTCAAAATTACCTTCTGTTTAACCTTTGGGCTCGGGCTTTTGGTATGGAGTTGGTCAGACTCCATAGCCTCCTCGAAGGGAGGGCCCACGCGCTCAAAGCCAGAAACCGATTCAAGCGCCGAGAATCGGTTCTGGGTGGAGATGGGTGAGGGGAGCCGCTGAGCTCGGCTTGTCTCAGGAGCATCCTGGGACTGCGACCTCCGATGAGAAGGTAAACTTTTCTTACCGCGCGCACGCGGAGGGTCCTTCAAAAAATCTTCCCTACGAAGTTTCTGCTTGGGTTTCTTTTCAGCGGCTGGCGACTTCATTGACTTTGGACCAGGTTTATAGGGCTTGGTAACAGTAGCTTTAATGGACGGCCGGATGGTAGTGGCGGTTAATCCAGTCATGGTCCAGGTCTGAGTTTCGGCATCTACTCGTGGTACTGGCGAGGCAACAACAGAACTAAATGTGCCAGATCGCAGGAGTGAAGGTTGGCGCGCATGGTAACGCCCCCGGGCTTCAGCGAAGGAGAGTTTTTCCTTTACCCGGATCTCTTGGATCGCCTTCTCGTCCAAGTACCGCGGACAGTCGGCAAACGAAGCAGAATGAGACCCTTTACAATTAACGCAGACGGGGGCTGTTGAACAGGCACCTTCGTGTGAGGGCTGGCTACATGTTGCACAGATGTTAACGGCACTCTTACATGAGACTTGCGTATGCTCAAAACGTTGGCATTTAAAACAACGCAGAGGTCTATGAATATAAGGCCTCACAGAAATCCGTTCGTACCCTGCGGAAATGCTCGTGGGCAGAACGCCATCAAATGTTAGAAACAGGGTACGAGTGTGTACCAATACGCCGTCGCGTTTGGCCTGCACTCGATGCACTGCAGCCACCTTTTGATCGGATAGATAGTCTACTAGATCCTCGTCCGATATACCATCGAGGCTATGAGTGGTAACGACGCCCCGACAGGAATTCAATGTGCGGTGCTTCTCGACACGGATGGGATAACCGTGGAGAAGCGTGGCGCGCAACAAGGTTTTACTTTGCTGATCGGACTTAGTTTGTGCCAATAAGGAACCATTCCGTAGACGAGTGCAGGATTGAACCGTACCAGCAATAGCATCTATGCCTTTCTGAATTACAAAAGGGTTCACCTTCTCAAAGTTTTGTCCTTCTTCTGTTCTTGAAATGACTAAGTAACAACCAGATGTCGGCGGTGCTACTTCTGTTACAATAGTTTTTCGGCGCTTGTTTGTATTAATGGAGAAAGGGTGCTCCATAGCGAAAATAAATCCTCCACCATTGCAACCGTCTCCGACCTCGGGCTCTGACTTCCCGGGCGTTACCCCGGCTTGGGTGAGTGGCCTATCTATACCTATCTCACCCCAGGGTCACACCTCCCAGAACATGGACAGAGGGACCCAATCGCCATCAGAAGCCAGCAGCTCATGCAATGTCCCCCCGCGGGACTGCAGTTGAACAGCGGATACGAACACAAACCCTACATGACGACCCCGGGTGGTGGGGATGACGCTATTACCCACTCACCCAGCTGCGCATCTCGTGCGCAGGTATCCGTCAGGTTGTGTCCACGGAGGATTAAAATAAAAGGTTAAAAGAAACAAAGTGTGTGGGCGTTTCGCACTCAAGGTAGGCCGGCGAAGAAGGAAAAGAGATGTGTAAATGAATGGAAGGGGTGCGAAATGTGCATAAATAGAAGAGAGAATAAAGAAACGATGGCGTCATGGAATGAAATGCACAGAACGCACGAGAGCCTACCTTGAGTCCCCCGGTCACGAGAATGAACCCACCTCGACCGGACGGGGATGAAGCGATGAAGATGGCGATGAGTAGCTCGGGAACCCCCGGGTACGCCAACACCCGTACTCACATAAGGTGAGCCCCTGGGGGGCTCGTGTTATAGGAACACTGGTTCGCGGTGGGGGACGTGCAACCGGATGGCACCGATTCCACACTGCTACATTGTCTCGATAGAGATATAGCACCCTAGGTATGGACCTCGGAACTATGACTTCTTTCAAGTACTAGACCGAGAAGGGTAGTAAAACCCTTCCCAGGCTTTCCCATGATTAAGAGAGTCATTGTTACTCCCGTCAGAGTTAAGAGTCATAGTTACTCCCGCCGTTTACCCGCGCTTGCATGCATTTCTTCACGTTGACATTCAGAGTACTGGGCTGAAATTACATTGGTTCAACACCCGCTGAGGAATCTGACTGTCTAATTAAAACAAAGCATTACGAGGGCCCCAGCGGGTGTTGACGGAATGTCATTTCTGCCCAGTGCTCTGAACGTCAACGTGAAGAAATTCAAGCAAGCGCGGGTAAACGACGGGAGTAACTATGACTCTCTTAATGGGCAAAGGGATAGGGACTTTTTATGGCGACCCTATTGGCAATGGATGGATTCTGAAACCTTGGCTACTTAAGCCATCAAGGTTTACAGAGGCACTCAAACTCCGAACCAATACTCAAGCATGTAGGGTCGTCGAGTCGCGATACAATCCCCAAGCACATGTTAACTGCCGGCCGTGCGGTGCTGCGGTGGAGACAGCAGGTCATATCCTTGACCTGTGTGTTTCCACTAAACCCGCACGGATAAAAAGACATGACACCGTGGTAAACGAGGTTAAGAATAAGATTATACAAAATAATCCACCTCCAACCACGGTGTATCACGAGACCTCATTCTTGGCCGTAGATGGACAGCGCCTCAAGCGCGACCTAGTAGTGGTTAGAAAAGCGGAAGCTTCCGTTATCGACGTTACCATTAGGTACGAGGATGTTGAGTCACTGTCAAAGGCAGAAAGGGAAATGATCGAGAAATATAAACATCTCGACACCCCAATTCGGTCCAGTCACCCTGGAGTTGATCAGTGTTCTATACAACCCTTAGTGTTTGGCTCCAGGGGGTCATTACCACCTGAGACAAGGGACATCTTGAGGATATGGAGATATACTCGCCGAGATATGGAGAATATTGTACTGACCATACTGAAGATGAGCTTGAATATCCATAGCTCATTTTTAGAGTGTACGAATGTTCCGTCCAGGCGAGTGCATGACTTTAAATTCTGAATTATTTTAAAATTTTAATTCTTTAGTTTATTAAAGCAACGGCTAGGAACCTCCTAGCCGCCAAATTCATTATAGAGGCTACTTTTAATTTAGTTAGTTTTAGTGTTGTGTTCTTAGTTATAATTTAATGTTAGTGGCCTGCTCTGGAATAATATATTAATCAAATTATAGAGATTCTAGGGGGCAGGGTGACGAGCACCTTCATAACTCGGAAATAAGGGGTTATCCCCTCAGATCATAGCCAAATGCCTCGTCATCTAATTTGTGACGCGCATGAATGGATTAATGAGATTCCCTCTGTCCCTATCTACTCGACCCGCAGCGAGGAAGTCCACAACAAGGGCGTCACTACTACACCAGAATTCATGGAGGTCAACCAGGCGACCAACAGAGAACAGGCGGAACCCAGGACGACCCACAACAGGAATCCCAAAACGAAGGTCAACCAGGCGACTGGCATCGAGGTGTCTATATCAGCCCAGGAAACAACTCATCCCACACCAGCGGAGGTCAACTTGGCGACCGCCGTGGACCAACGCAAACAAAAGGGGACAACGACGGACACCACAACTGGGGATGAACCAGCACCTCTAGTACCGACTCCCAGACCACCACAATAGCAAAAGGCCACTAAGGAAGTCCACAACGGCTCCTAGGCGACCCCAAACCAGAGGACAGCAGTCCACAGTAAACCACGTCGGGCCCACCAGCACCAGAAGGAGAACACAGCAACCATAACAACCACCAGAGGAAATCCAACCGAAACACGGAAGACACACCAACTGCAGGAAACCCACAATCCACAAGTCCGGCCACCCGGAACCCAACACCCGGACTCTTCGCCTTCGAGGAGGTACTACAGACCTGCGACCGACTCTCCAAACAACACAGGGCACAACTGCGTTCCGCCTTCTACGAGATTGTGGGAGCGTGGAACCAACTAAAAGGCCAATACTAAGCCCTGAAGGAGGAAAACCAACAACTGAAGGAGGACCAGCAAAAACTTCTCCGACAACCACACGAAAGAGCCCACTCCCGAGACCAACACGAGGACCGCGCGATGAACCACAGGCAGTCCTACGCAGCTATCACCGACAGCCCTCCCGGGACAGCTATAGATCCCAGGACCGGAACACAGTCAACCAGAACATTCCTGGAAATCCAACTCCAACACGCAGTTCAGCAGAAACCACACACACTATTCGTGACCTCCACCACCGGAAAGGACACAAAAACTATACAAGAAATTTTGACAACCACCCTGGACTCAGTGTGAAACAAGATCCGCATCAGGAGCCTCAGAACCACAGAGATCCGTGATCTTGGACTTCGAGATGGAGGAAGAAGATAAGGCAAAGATCATTGCAAACGAGGAACTAAAATCTAAGGACATCCTGTTCGAGGAACCCCGAAAACGGAAGCCACTCATCATCCTCTACCACGTCGATGCAGGTGAAACAGAGGAAGAGCTGAAAACTGAACTGTACCACCCGAACTTTGGGAATGACACCGCATGGGAGGACTTCAACCAGAACGTCAACTTCCGCTTCAAAACCGGCCCTAGAGAGCGGGCGACGGTACATCACGTCATAGAACCACCGCCCGTTTCCGGAACCTCATCACCAGAGGCAGAATCTTCCTCGGCTTCCAGAGCATTGTAGCGAAAGACTACGTAGTCGTAGCACGATGTCTCAAATGTCAAGATCTCGGCCACGTAGGAAAATTCTGCACAAGGGAACAGCAGTGATGCTCTCCTTGCGGAGAAGATGACCACCACAAGGACCAATGCAAGAAGATCACTCAACCTAGCATCTGCGTCCTCTGCGCTGTCAGAGGCAAACCCTGCAGAAATGACTGTCCCACATACAGAATGCAATGGGAACGCCTAATCGCAAGAACCGAATATGGATAAATCACACCCACACAGAACGACTATCAACAACCAACAGGTAATCACAGACGATACTCCAAACCGGGATAGACTCAGAAACTATCACCATCATCAAACCACACACACCCCGACGCCAACCCAAATCATCAGGATTGGCCAACTAAACGCACAAAGGAGCCAAACCGTCACAGCAGGGACTACGGAAGTTAGCAATGGACCTTAAGCTGGACATAGTTTGCCCCCAAGAGCCTTATACCAGGAAGGGAACGATCCCAAACACACCACTCCATGCAAGAACCATCCTCCAATGGCGACGATCGTCTACAACAAAGACCTGCAAGTAGTCAAAATCTCCCAGGAATGCAAGTCATGTCAACTGCCTCGAAATCACACAACCAGAAGGCAACTGGATCCTAGCCAACATCTACTTCCAATATGGGGAACCCATTGAACCGTATCTCCAACACACACAAGACATCTTCCACCTCTTCTCTGCAACCCCGATAGTCTTCACTGCAGACATAAATACCAGATCTACCTGGTGGCACAACGAATCCAGCGACAACAGAGGAGCAGCGATGGAAGATATAATAACGGAGCTACAACTCCAGGTTGAAAACACCCCTGGAAATCCCCCGATATATGAAAACCGAGCAAACGTTAACTCATAGACGTAACGCTCATAAATAATAGAGCGAGGAACATGACAGACACGTTGAGAGTCGTACAAGATCTCACCATTAGCGACCACAACCTCATCTACTTCAACTTCATCCGTAGAAACATACCAGCACCCATGCCAGAACCACACCCCGTTACACCCTGAAGAAGGCAAACTGGGAGCAACTCCGCGACAGTCTCAAACTACCTGATCATATCCAAGCTGGAGAGGACGTAGACATACGGGCAGCAGAACTTGGAACTGCAATAAAGGACGCCAGGACATCGCCATACCCAAAATAAAGACAGCCGAAACCAAACATAACTTCTGGAACACCACACTCCAAAAACTCCGATCACGGATGCCCAAAGCCAGACGCATCTACCATACTAGTGTTGTCCACGCACACAGAGAGAGGAACCTCCATTATACCGGGAAGCTAAAGCAAGGTATAAAACACAACTGGAAGAAGACAGACATAAATCGTGGGAGACCTTCGTCACCAACGAACTCCAGGACACCATCTGGGGCGTACCCTACTGGATAGCAACTGAAAAAATTAGAAGACCAGACCAATATCTACCCTACAACGCAAAGACGTCACGCACCACCACTACCACCACCTGGAAGGTCACCTTGGACCTCCTATTAGAGGAACTCCTGCCACCAGACACAGAGGCTACCGAAACAGACCAACACAAGCTCTAAAGGCTCCAATTCTAAACGGAAACCTCCCTCTACAGGGATCACCGCCCCTTTCGCCAAAGAAGAAGTACAAGCCATCCATGAGCTAAAACTGAAGAAGGCTCCTGGTCCAGACGGCATTCAAGCAGAAACACTAAAAGGATACTAAGTCCATCAATATCGCCCTACATTCGCGACCTAGTCAACGAATGCCTCCTGCAAGGGAGGTTCCCAAACTGCTGGAAAAATTCAAATATAACCATACTTCGGAAAGGGGCAGACAGAGACCCAAGAAATACAAAGACCTACAGCCCTATCTGCCTGCTAAACATCCTAGGGAAAGTATACGAAAAACTCCTCTGCAAACGTTTAAGGGAACACCGAACGATGCGTGGACAAACTCCAAAACAATACGGATTCAGGAAGGGCCTATCCACGGAAGATGCCCTACAAGCGGTTCTCAGCGCCACCGAGGACTCCAACTGCCACTACGTCATAGGCATTTTCCTGGACATCCCCGGTGCCTTTGACAACCTACGTTGGCCTGCTCTCTTCAAGCACCTAAGGCAGATACACTGTCCTCGCAGCCTCCAACTAAGCTTCATGGACTACTTTGACAACAGAAGCACTCGGATCACCGGGATCAGCGACACAGTGAAAAGGACGCTCACTAAAGGCTGCCCACAAAAGTCCATCCTAGGACCGGAATTCTGGGACATAGGACTAGAACCCCGTCTGAACCAAATGGCAATACACACAGACGTGCTGGACGTGATCGCCTATGCCGACAACCTACTCCTGCTGATCAAAGGAAACAGCAGGGCACAAATAGAAAGAAAAGGAACACAAATAGCAACTCAAGTACAAGAATGGTGCACATCTGTCAAACTACAGATTGCCCCCGCCAAGTATTCATACATGCTACTAAAAGGGAAACTCCAACGAGACCCCATCATCCGCATAGGCCAACAGATAATCCATAGACAATCCGACACCAAATACCTAGGAGTTATACTCGACGAGAAACTTACCTACAAGAAACACCTAGAGAACGTAAGGAAAAAAAGCCAAACAAATCATGGTGAAGATAGCAGGCATCGGGCAGCGAAAATTCCGGCTCCCATTGTATGCAATCCGAGTCTACCATAATAGCACCCTAGAAGGAATCTTCGGATACGCAGCAGGAACCTGGGTACCACACATACAGAATACTTTCTTCAAAAGAAAACTAAGACAAACACAAAGAAAAATTCTGATCAGGATGACAGGCACATACAGCACAACGCCCACAATGGCCTAAATCATCAGTGTATGTGTCTGGCCAATCGATCTACAATTAAGACAGCAGGCAGCAAAAACGTGGCTAAAAAGGAAGACCTTCCCAAGGTACATCAAATCACTGGCCAACCATGTATCATCAAACAACAAATCCGTGAAACCCTCATAAGGGACTGGCAACAAGAGTGGGATGACACCTCTGGCAGACGCACTTATGAACTTCTCCTTATGAACAACGCCTAAAACTGAAACACCTCAACCCAAAAGAGGAATTAATCCACTACCTCTCAGAGCACGGACCCTACACCACCTACCTGCGAAAAATAAACAAATCGAATCTAGATATACGTGCAACTTGCCATACTTAGGACTCCGGAACACGCCACCTTTGAATGTACAAAATATGAGGAAGTTGGGCAGACAGAGAGGGAAAAACTACTGGTATCTTCGACATTCTCCAGAACAGCACCCTCACCCATGCCTTAAACGAACTCACCTCAAAAATATCGAAGAAAACACTAAAAGACTACATGTCCGAACGCCGACAACCAATAGCCCGACACCAACAAGAACAACCATCACAAGAAACACGAAGATCCACCAGAATAGCAAACAAGGAAGCAAACGCACAACACCCCCCAGTACCAGAGGAACCAGAGAATCACACAGACAAATATCACACACGAAGCTCCCAGGAGTAGGAGGAAATACTTGTGGCACACCACAGGACGAAGAGACTGGAGAAACCAACACCGACTTGAGCACCAAGACCAACCCCATCACCATGACACAGGACACCTCATGTGAACTTAACACCGACTTGGGAAATACCATACGCGCATTTGAATATAACTTTGTAAATACCACCTGTACCTTAGAAATAGCTAGTATGTAACAACATTTCAAACAACTGTAATCAAACTACACTTAAGTTAAGCTAAGCTAAGCTAAGCTAAGTAGTATGTTAAGAAATCTGCAACAAAAATTGTAAAGCTTGAATGTAAAATACAAAGACAAATAAAGGCAAGAATGTGGACTTGTCCTGATATAGACTCTAGACATCAGGACATAAGAAAGCAGATCTTATGTTTTTTATTATTTTTAATTTTTATTTATTCTTTTTTTAATTTTTATGTTTTATTATTTTCTTTATTTTCTACTTTTTATTTTGTTTTGTCCCTATCCACTACTGGCGGCCAGCTGCACGTGCTTGCCAGCCAGTCGGCTGGGGCAACTTAGTACTGTAATTTTCCTATAGTTATTATAATTCAGAAATATTAAATATTATAAGTAAATTGGATAAAATTTAATTATCAGGGGGTTATTCCCCTGTGGGTTAAATGGCAGAAAAATAGGTTTTTACACCTAGGAGGGCTCTTGCTCAGCCGCCAGACCATGCATCCCCAAAAGGGAATGTTGGATCAATTCAAAAAGTAAGTGTAGAAAAAGTGGAAATAACAAATCAAAACAAAGGTGAAGGAAATCAAGAAATAGACACAAATGAGAACTTTGACCTACTTATCAATGAGTTAAATAACTTGATTGGTAAAGAGAAACTCACAAGTGAGAAGAAAAAGGAATATTATCAAATCTTCTCTAAACTACACCCAATTCACAATAATCTGAAAATAGAAACAGCAACGGCAAATGCCGAAGCCAAACTAGCTAAAGATATTTGCTTAAAAAAGTACAATGAACCAACCATGACCTTTGCACAGGCAGCAGCTACAGCTCTGACTGTCAAAAGTGGCCAACATAGAAAGAAGTGCAAAAAAGAAAAACAAACACTGTTTTTATCTCATCTACTAAGCTAACTGATGTAAGTGAAATACAAAGGCTTGTAACAACTAATTTGAAACCAAGAGAGGAGAAAATACATATTACAAACCTTAGAGCAGCAGGTAAGAATGTAATTACTGAAACAGAAACAGCAAGATATGCAAAAAGTAATAAATTGCAAAAATTTAATAGGGAAAGATTTGAAATTTGATATGCCAAAGGAAAGGAATCCCTTACTAATATTGTACGAATTCTATCACCAAAATCTGGAATATGATATGACAAAACAAGAATTTCAAAATGAATTTAAGTTCAGATTTAAGACCGGTCCACGAAATAAAAAATCGGTACATCACGTGGTAGAGGTATCTTCACGAGTTACAAAATTAATAACCAATAAAGCAAAATTATTCACTGGCTTTCAGGCAGTGAACTTAAAGGACTTTATCTCCGTAGCGAAATGTCTAAAATGTTTTAAGTATGGTCATGTGTCAAAATATTGTCAACAAAAAGGAACAATAAGTGGTCTTTGCGGTTAAACAGGGCATGAAAGGAAAGATTGTAGTAAAATTGAGCAACCTGCTGTATTCATACCCTACGCTAGTCGTAAGAAAAAAGACACCAGAAGAAGGATAGTTTGTGGCGGCAAATTAGATTGCCCTAGGAATAGAAATCGCGGATGCACAAGCGTTCGAGTTCCCTGGAATCATCTAGCAGGGAGATAGGGTTTGGAACGCGAAGAGCACCGCAGTTGCGGCGGTGTACTGGTGTCTTCTCGGTCCTTGAAAATCCGGGAGAGCGTCAAGCGGAGGTGTCGCGCCAGCTCGTACTCATATCCGCAGCAGGTCTCCAAGGTGAAGAGCCTCTAGTCGATAGATTAATGTGGGTAAGGAAAGGATCCGTAACTTCGGGATAAGGATTGGCACTAAAGACCGGGGCGCGTCGGGCGTGGTAGAGAAGCGGGTGCCAACGTGCCAGGCCTGGACGAGGCGATGCGGGTGCTGGCGCTTGCGTCTGCATTTCGCGGATCCGAGCTCGGTCCCGTGCTTTCGCCTCCCGCAGATCTTCCACGCTGCAGGGGACCATCCCTGGCGGTGCCCCTCTTCGGCCGCCACTCAACGATCGACACAGAACTGGCACGAACTTGGATAATCCGACTGTCTGTTTAAAACAAAGCATTGCGAGTGCCCCAGTGGGTGGTGACGCAATGTGATTTCTGCCCAGTGCTCTGAATGTCAACGCGAAGAAATTCAAGCAAGCGCGGGTAAACGGCTGGAGTATATGACTCTCTTAATGAGCGGAACGCCTGGGGAGGGCGGTATTGCCCGACCTGGTCTAGTACCTGAAAAGGACCATAGATTCGAGGCCCACACGTAAGGGGTTGCTACTTAATTGACACAAGCAGCTGTGTGGGCTTCGTGCCATCTAGGTGCTTATCCCCCCGCCGCAAACCTGGAATTTTCAGGTTGCTGAGTGATGGAGAGGGTTGTAATTACCCCATAGAGGAGATTGGATGACGCGGATTGAAAGGAGTGGCAATCCGCTAGTAGGGGGCGCCTCCGAGAGCATCTCCGTGGGGAACATTAGTTGGCGAAATGTCCTGTTCCGAGTAAAGCTTTTAGAGCAGAGGGTACATCGACTCTCCCCACTCACTGGTTGATTACCCTAGCCCAGTGTGTGACTATTCTTCCTGGGGTATAGAGACAATACTTGGTGGATATGGACAGAGCATCCAAACTTTTAGGTGGATTTATTTAACATAGGAAGGTCCCTACCCACGTCTTGGCCGAGTGGGATCATGCCCTGGCATCTCGAGTTGGAGGTACCCTACACTTGTGTGGCCGCCAACCCATCTGGGGATGACCCTGGATGGACTAGTTTAAAAGGTCCAGACTGGGGAAAGTTCGGGGAGGCGAGCCCTTTCCCGGAAGGGGATGCGTTCTTTTTCTTTGACGCCGACTCGGGCTAGTAACCGCAGAAGGATTGGACGTGCATCCGGGTCCCGGGTTGGAACCTTTAGCTTGGGTATGACGGAGGCGAGTGAAAGCCAGCATGCACAGGTGTAGGATGAGGACTCCTTAGCTGGAGAGTGCTGGAGAAATCCGTCTCCGTAAGATCCGGTAAACCACCGTCTCTGGGTTGGATGGAAATGCGAGGGGACACTTACTGAGGGAGGATATGCCCCTATTTCTAGCCAACTTGTATAACACCATTTTAGTGCCAGTGTATATCCTGGTGCGTGGAAGGTAACAAGAATTTCCTTTATTCCAAAAGGCGAGGATGATTCAGTCTTATTTCGATAGGCTCGCTTATCGGTAGAAACTTCAGCGCTTATCTTGACCGCCGCATGAAATCCAGGCCGGAGATTGCCTCTGCTCAGGGTGGCTTTGTTTCCGCAACATTGTACTCATGAACGAGGCAATCAGAATCGGCAAGAAGCAGGAGGGAACTGCACTGGCTGCGGTTGATATAACGAAGGCTTTTGACACCGTTAGTTTCAGTGCAGTCCTCAGTGGTCTGAAGGTGAAAGGTTTCCATCCTCACCTGGTAGGTCTAATTGGAGACATGCACAAGAATTTGTACACAGAGATCGAAAAGGGTCATCTCTAGGCTGTGAAAAGAGGGTTAAACAGGGAGATCCCCTTTCCCCCCTTTTGTTTAACCTAGCCATCAACCCAATACTGAGGAGGGTGACTGACATGCCCACAGGTTTTGTCGTTGGACAACAAACGACTAAACATTCTTGCATTTGCAGATGACATTGTTCTGGTAGGAAACGACCCAGAGGAAGTACAATCAATGCTATATATGTTCTGTAAAGATCTTGGCCCATTAGAACTTAGTGTCTCCGTTAAAATCCTCCTGTTTCCATGTCGTTATGAGTAGGAAGACCTGGGTAATGGTTGATCCTGGCCTCCTTATGGAGGGTCAGAAAGTCCCAGAAGCCAAGCCAGACGAATTTCATAGATATCTTGGAAGGAACATTAATTCCTTGGGTGGCCAAGTGGGAAGTGCCTTTAAGGACAACATAGTAGCCGCAGCCATAGCGCTGTGCCGGTTTCCCTTGAAACCATGGCAAAAGATGGAACTGTTAAAGGTACATTGTACCTAAGTTCATATACCTTTTGACTTTGGAACCTCCCTCTAAAACATTACTAATGAGCATTGACAACAAGCATAGGCTTGTAGTCAAACGTATATTCCATCTACCAAAATCAGTGGCCACGGGGTTCTTCTACAGCCATAAGCGGGACGGGGGACCGGGAATGCCAAAAACGGCTGACCTGGTTCTCGTAGCGTACTTGCGGGCTGGGAGAGCCCTGTTGGACCGAGAAGGTGATTTGATTAACTCCGTTTTAGAGCGGGTTCATTTAACATCTAGACTCCAGAATGTTTCCGATACCGTGAGCCTGCAGTGGCCGTGCTCCCATAGAGACATCAATGCCCATAAGCTGACATTGAAAGCCAAGGAGTGGGGTGAATGGTCTTCTTGCCCTTCAATGGGCAAAGGGATAGGGAATTTTTACGGCGACCCTATTGGTAATGGGTGGCTTCTGAAACCTTGGCTACTTAAGCCATCAAGGTTTACAGAGGCACTCAAACTCCGAACCAATACTCAAGCATGTAGGGTCGTCGAGTCCAGATAAAATCCCCAAGCACATGTTAACTGCCGGTCGTGCGCTGCTGCGGTGGAGACAGCAGGTCATATCCTTGGCCTGTGTTTCCACTAAACCCGCACGGATAAGAAGACATGACACCCTGGTAAATGAGGTTAAGAATAAGATTATACAAAATAATCCACATCCAACCACAGTGTATCACGAGACCTCATTCTTGGCCGTAGATGGACAGCGCCTCAAGCATGACCTAGTAGTGGTTAGAGAAGCGCAAGCTTTCGTTATCGACGTTACCATTAGGTACGAGGATGGCGAGTCCCTGTCAAAGGCAGAAAGGGAAATGATCGAGAAATACCAACATCTCGACACCCCTATTTGGGCCAGTCACCATGGAGTTGATCAGTTTTC
Organism: Deroplatys truncata; assembly: GCA_030765065.1. NCBI lineage: Eukaryota > Metazoa > Arthropoda > Insecta > Mantodea > Mantidae > Deroplatys > Deroplatys truncata. Next base: position 19,316,603 of record CM060976.1, read on the forward strand.
CATACAACCCTTACTGTTTGGCTCGAGGGGGTCATTACCACCTGAGACAAGGGACATCTTGAGGATGTGCGCCTATACTCGTCGAGATATGGAGAATATTGTACTGACCATACTAAAGATGAGCTTGAATATCCATAGCTCATTTTTAGAGTATAGGAAGGTTCCCGCCAGAGATGATTTTAAATTCTGAATTATTTTGAAATTTTAATTCCTTAGTTTATTAAAACAATGTCTATGACCCTGCTAGTCGCCAAATTCATTGCAGAGGCTAATTTTAATTTAGTTAGTTTTGGTGTTGTGTTCTTAGTTATAATTTAATGTTAGTGGCCTACTTTGGAATAATGTATTAATCAAATTATAGAGATTCTAGGGGGCAGGGTGACGAGCACCTTCATAACTCGGAAATAAGGGGTTATCCCCTCAGATCATCGCCAAATGTCTCGTCATCAAATTAGTGATGCTTATTAATGGATTAACGGGATTTCCTCTGTCCCAGACCATCCTATGGCTGCTATCTTAGTTTGTAATAGTGAAATTCAAATAGTCCAAATTTCACAATATATCAGCAGTCATGTTATTGTTATTGAACTTACATATAAGGGCATAAGTGGCACTGTGGTAAACCATTACTTTCAATTTAAGGACAATATAGATGAACCTAGAGATAATGTCAACGATCGTGACTGAGTTTAAAGGGAGAGCCCTATTATATATGGCGGATGTAAACACGAAATCAAGATGGTGGTTCAGTTTTATTACGGATGAAAGAGGCGAAAAACTTGAAGAACTTTTGGCTACATTACAACTCGAAATCATAAATAAACCAAATAATCCTAAAACATTCCATAATAGGGCTGGAGCTTCTAAAAACATTGATGTAACAATGACAACTAAAAGTTCTATCATAGAATTAGGGATTGGAAGGTAGCTCAGAATCTCACAAGTGACCATAATATAATTCACTTCAGTTTTTTTATAAAAGAAGCGGGTGAACCTTCATATAATATAAAGAGACAGAATCAATATGATAAAAAGAACGCTGATTGGACCAAATTTAGACAAAATCTCAAAATGCCAAGCAAGATATACATAGGCGATAATGTGGATGAAAAGGTAGGACAACTAACAAGTGCTATCAAACGCTCTATGGAATATGTATTAAGAAGATGCAGCCCAAAGAGGAAAAGAAATCGTGGTTGCATAAGCGTTCGAGTTCCCTGGAATCCTCTAGCAGGGAGATAGGGTTTGGAACGAGAAGAGCACCGCAGTTGCGGCGGTGTCGGGGTATCCCCTTGGACCTTGAACACCACGCAGAGGTGTCGCGCCGGCTCGTACTCATATCCGCAGCAGGTCTCCAAGGTGAAGAGCCTCTAGTTCGATAGATTAATGTAGGTAACGAAACGATCCTTAACTTCGGGATAAGGATTGGCTCTGCAGACCGCGGCGCGTCGGGGGTGGTAGGGAAGCGGGTCTGTGCCAACGTGCTAGGCCTGGACGAGGCGATGCGGGTGCTGGCGCTTGCGTCTGCATTTCGCGGATCCGAGCTCGGTCCCGTGCCTTCGCCTCCCGCAGATCTTACACGCTGCGGGGGACCGTCCCTGGCGAAGCCCCTCTTCGGCCGCCACTCAACGGTCGACTCAGAACTGGCACGGACTTGGAGAATCCGACTGTCTAATTAAAACAAAGCATTGCGAGGGCCCCAGGGGATGTTGACGCAATGTGATTTCTGCCCAGTGCTCTGAATGTCAATGCGAAGAAATTCTAGCAAGCTCGGGTAAACGGCTGGAGTATATGACTCTCTTAATGAGCGGAACGCCTGGGGAGGGTTGTATTGCCTGATCAGGTCTAGTACCTGAAAGGGACCATAGTTCCGAGGCCCACACGTAAGGGGTTGCTACTTAATTGACACAAGCAGCTGTGTGGGCTGCGTGCCATCTAGGTGCTTGTCCCCCCGCCGCGAACCTAGAATTTCCAGGTTGCTGAGTGATGGCAAAGGGTTGTAATGACCGCCTAGAGGAGATTGAAGGACGCGGATTGTAACGAGTGGCAATCCGCTAGTAGGGGCAGCCTCCGAGAGGATCTCCGTGGGCAACATTAGTTGGCGAAATGTCCTCTTCCGAGTAAAGCATTTAGAGCAGAGGGTACATCCACTCTCCCCGCTCACTGGGTGATTACACTAACCCAGTGTGTGAGTATTCTTTCTGGGGTATAGAGACAATCCTTGGTGATGGTTATGGACAGAGCATCCAAAATTTTAGGTGGATTTATTTAACATAGGAAGGTCCCTACTCAGGTCTTGGCCGAGTGGGATCTTGCCTTGGCATCTGGAGTTGGAGGTCCCCTACACTTGTGTTGCCGCTAACCCATCTGGGGGTGACCCTGGATGGAGTAGTTTAAAAGCTCCAGACCGGGGAAAGTCCGGGGAGGCGAGCCCATTCCCGGAAGGGGATGGGTTCTTTTTCTTTGACGCCGACTCATGGCTAGTACCCGCAGAAGGATTGGACGTGCATCCTGGTCCCGGGTTGGGACCTTTAGCTTGGGTATGACGGAGGCGAGTGAAAGCCAGCATGGACAGGTGTAGGATGACTCCTTCTAAGGAAACCTATGTGCCCCATTGGGCCCCTTGGACCTTTTCTCAGGGGACTGGTGGGGTGGAGTACTTTTCTAAGGAAGGCATGCCTGGGGACATCGGTCTCTGTTAAAGACGGACCCCCTACATTTCCTTTAATAATCCATTCATGGCGAAAAACATAGAGAATAAATCGAAGAGAAATATAGCGAATAAAGGAGTGGCCGAGAAAAACATTCTGTGTCTTCAGTTTCAGGTTTTCAATATCGGGCCACCAAATGCCCTGTCTGCAATAAGCATTATGATGTTCTCAAGGAATACATACGCCACTTCAGTACCGACCATCTTGTTACTGAAGTTAATTATTAGTGTCGTCTTTGTAACAAGCCCTTTGTCTCGGAACATTCTGTTGTTTGCCATGTACCTAAGTTTCCTGGTCCTATGGTTCAGGAGGAACTTATTTTTCCCTGTTCTGGGTGCGGTATGTCATTTGGAACAAGTAGGTGCTTGGGCATTCAGGAACGATCAGCCCATCCGAAATCAGGAATGCAAAACGACAAGAACAGATTCTCTCCCAAGTATATGGGTCTAATCGATGGTCCGAGAAGGAAATGAAAGTTTGATTGAACTGTGCACCCTTTATGAGAGTAGCAGAGCCATAAATCCAAAGATACCAGAGGGTGTTTCCTTATGAGACCATCGATCAAATTAAGTACCAACGGTCAAAGCTGGCAGTAATGTCATGCCAAGTGCTGAGAGCGTCGATCAAGGAACAAGCGAGGCTCTGACAATATAACTAATAGTCACTTAGGGGATGATGGTCCATCGGAGCCCATGTCGTTGGCGCTTCCGGGGAGCCCTTCGGGGGTAGCGGGCCTTTCTGGGGACGCCCAGGTTTTCCGCGCTCCTTATTATCTTGAAGAAGTGTCGGACTACAGACATGACATGGAATTATGGATGGAAGAAGCAAAAAGATATATTTTATCCCTCCAAGGGCTGACTGAGTTGGGGAAAACCTTGAACCAGCCAGCGTTGAGTCCACCACAGAAGGAAATTCACGGGAGGCCCTAGATGGGATTATAGCTGGGTTGGGTCAATATCTAACGGTTAAAGAGACACAAAAATCGAAAACTAAACCGAAAAACAGACAAGGCAATGGGGTGAGAGCACGCTCCTCTAGAAAGAGGTACCTTTACTCCCGATGGCAGAACATGTTTTGCAGATGCCAAAAGCGTTTAGCGCAGCGTGTAGTCCTCAACACGGATATCGGTCTGGGTGACAGCAAAGAAACCCCTATTACAGAATTACAACAACTTTATTCTGAGTTATAGGATTAAGGGGAAGATTTGGAGGAAGGGTATGACAACAGACCCACCTGCATCCCTCTCGAACAGTGTCTTCCGCTCATTTCGCCCAGAGGGGTGGAAATCCGTCTCCGTAAGATCCGGTAAATCACCCTCTCTGGGTTGGATGGAAATGCGAGGGGACACTTTCTGAGGGAGGATATGCCCCTATTTCTGGCCAACTTGTATAACACCATTTTAGTGCCAGTGTATATCCTGGTGCGTGGAAGGTAACAAGAATTTCCTTTATTCCAAAAGGCGAGGATGATTCAGTCCTATTTCGATAGGCTCGCTTATCGGTAGAAACTTCAGCGCTCATCATGACCGCCGCATGAAATCCAGGCCGTAGATTACCTCTGCTCAGGGTGGCTTTGTTTCCGCAACATTGTACTCATGAACGAGGCAATCAGAATCGGCAAGAAGCAGAAGGGAACTGCACTGGCTGCGGTTGATATAACGAAGGCTTTTGACACCGTTAGTTTCAGTGCAGTCCTCAGTGGTCTGAAGGTGAAAGGTTTCCATCCTCACCTGGTAGGTCTAATTGGAGACATGCACAAGAATTTGTACACAGAGATCGAAAAGGGTCATCTCTAGGCTGTGAAAAGAGGGTTAAACAGGGAGATCCCCTTTCCCCCCTTTTGTTTAACCTAGCCATCAACCCAATACTGAGGAGGGTGACTGACATGCCCACGGGTTTTGTCGTTGGACAACAAACGACTGAACATTCTTGCATTTGCAGATGACATTGTTCTGGTAGGAAACGACCCAGAGGAAGTACAATCAATGCTATATATGTTCTGTAAAGATCTTCGCCCATTAGAACTTAGCGTCTCCGTTAAAATCCTCCTGTTTCCATGTCGTTATGAGTAGGAAGACCTGGGTAATGGTTGATCCTGACCTCCTTATGGAGGGTCAGAAAGTCCCAGAAGCCAAGCCAGACGAATTTCATAGATATCTTGGAAGGAACATTAATTCCTTGGGTGGCCAAGTGGGAAGTGCCTTTAAGGACAACATAGTAGCCGCAGCCATAGCGCTGTGCCGGTTTCCCTTGAAACCATGGCAAAAGATGGAACTGTTAAAGTTACATTGTACCTAAGTTCATATAACTTTTGACTTTGGAACCTCCCTCTAAAACATTACTAATGAGCATTGACAACCAGCATAGGCTTGTAGTCAAACGTATATTCCATCTACCAAAATCAGTGGCCACGGGGTTCTTCTACAGCCATAAGCGGGACGGGGGACCGGGAATGCCAAAAACGGCTGACCTGGTTCTCGTAGCGTACTTGCGGGCTGGGAGAGCCCTGTTGGACCGAGAAGGTGATTTGATTAACTCCGTTTTAGAGCGGGGTAATTTAACATCTAGACTCCAGAATGTTTCCGATACCGTGAGCCTGCAGTGGCCGTGCTCCCATAGAGACATCAATGCCCATAAGCTGACATTGAAAGCCAAGGAGTGGGGTGAATGGTCTTCTTGCCCTTCAATGGGCAAATGGATAGGGAATTTTTACGGCGACCCTATTGGTAATGGGTGGCTTCTGAAACCTTGGCTACTTAAGCCATCAAGGTTTACAGAGGCACTCAAACTCCGAACCAATACTCAAGCATGTAGGGTCGTCGAGTCCAGATAAAATCCCCAAGCACATGTTAACTGCCGGCCGTGCGCTGCTGCGGTGGAGACAGCAGGTCATATCCTTGGCCTGCGTTTCCACTAAACCCGCACGGATAAGAAGACATGACACCGTGGTAAATGAGGTTAAGAATAAGATTATACAAAATAATCCACCTCCAACCACGGTGTATCACGAGACCTCATTCTTGGCCGTAGATGGACAGCGCATCAAGCATGACCTAGTAGTGGTTAGAGAAGCGCAAGCTTTCGTTATCGACGTTACCATTAGGTACGAGGATGGCGAGTCCCTGTCAAAGGCAGAAAGGGAAATGATCGAGAAATACCAACATCTCGACACCCCTATTTGGGCCAGTCACCATGGAGTTGATCAGTTTTCCATACAACCCTTACTGTTTGGCTCGAGGGGGTCATTACCACCTGAGACAAGGGACATCTTGAGGATGTGCGCCTATACTTGTCGAGATATGGAGAATATTGTACTGACCATACTAAAGATGAGCTTGAATATCCATAGCTCATTTTTAGAGTATACGAAGGTTCCCGCCAGAGATGATTTTAAATTCTGAATTATTTTGAAATTTTAATTCTTTAGTTTATTAAAACAATGTCTATGACCCTGCTAGTCGCCAAATTCATTGCAGAGGCTAATTTTAATTTAGTTAGTTTTGGTGTTGTGTTCTTAGTTATAATTTTATGTTAGTGGCCTACTTTGGAATAATGTATTAATCAAATTATAGAGATTCTAGGGGGCAGGGTGACGAGCACCTTCATAACTCGGAAATAAGGGGTTATCCCCTCAGATCATCGCCAAATGTCTCGTCATCAAATTAGTGATGCTTATTAATGGATTAACGGGATTTCCTTTGTCCCAGACCATCCTATGGCTGGTATCTTAGTTTGTAATAGTGAAATTCAAATAGTCCAAATTTCACAATATATCAGCAGTCATGTTATTGTTATTGAACTTACATATAAGGGCATAAGTGGCACTGTGGTAAACCATTACTTTCAATTTAAGGACAATATAGATGAACCTAGAGATAATGTCTACGATCGTGACTGAGTTTAAAGGGAGAGCCCTATTATATATGGCGGATGTAAACACGAAATCAAGATGGTGGTTCAGTTTTATTACGGATGAAAGAGGCGAAAAACTTGAAGAACTTTTGGCTACATTACAACTCGAAATCATAAATAAACCAAATAATCCTAAAACATTCCATAATAGGGCTGGAGCTTCTAAAAACATTGATGTAACAATGACAACTAAAAGTTCTATCATAGAATTAGGGATTGGAAGGTAGCTCAGAATCTCACAAGTGACCATAATATAATTCACTTCAGTTTTTTTATAAAAGAAGCGGGTGAACCTTCATATAATATAAAGAGACAGAATCAATATGACAAAAAGAACGCTGATTGGACCAAATTTAGACAAAATCTCAAAATGTCAAGCAAGATATACATAGGCGATAATGTGGATGAAAAGGTAGGACAACTAACAAGTGCTATCAAACGCTCTATGGAATATGTATTAAGAAGATGCAGCCCAAAGAGGAAAAGAAATCGTGGTTGCATAAGCGTTCGAGTTCCCTGGAATCCTCTAGCAGGGAGATAGGGTTTGGAACGCGACGAGCACCGCAGTTGCGGCGGTGTCGGGGTATCCCCTTGGACCTTGAACACCACGCAGAGGTGTCGCGCCGGCTCGTACTCATATCCGCAGCAGGTCTCCAAGGTGAAGAGCCTCTAGTTCGATAGATTAATGTAGGTAACAAAACGATCCGTAACTTCGGGATAAGGATTGGCTCTGAAGACCGCGGCGCGTCGGGGGTGGTAGGGAAGCGGGTCTGTGCCAACGTGCTAGGCCTGGACGAGGCGATGCGGGTGCTGGCGCTTGCGTCTGCATTTCGCTGATCCGAGCTCGGTCCCGTGCCTTCGCCTCCCGCAGATCTTACACGCTGCGGGGGACCGTCCCTGGCGAAGCCCCTCTTCGGCCGCCACTCAACGGTCGACTCAGAACTGGCACGGACTTGGAGAATCCGACTGTCTAATTAAAACAAAGCATTGCGAGGGCCCCAGGGGATGTTGACGCAATGTGATTTCTGCCCAGTGCTCTGAATGTCAACGCGAAGAAATTCTAGCAAGCTCGGGTAAGCGGCTGGAGTACATGACTCTCTTAATGAGCGGAACGCCTGGGGAGGGTTGTATTGCCCGATCAGGTCTAGTACTTGAAAGGGACCATAGTTCCGAGGCCCACACGTAAGGGGTTGCTACTTAATTGACACAAGCAGCTGTGTGGGCTGCGTGCCATCTAGGTGCTTGTCACCCCCCGCGAACCTTGAATTTCCAGGTTGCTGAGTGATGGCAAAGGGTTGTAATGACCACCTAGAGGAGATTGAAGGACGCGGATTGTAACGAGTGGCAATCCGCTAGTAGGGGCAGCCTCCGAGAGGATCTCCGTGGGCAACATTAGTTGGCGAAATGTCCTCTTCCGAGTAAAGCATTTAGAGCAGAGGGTACATCCACTCTCCCCGCTCACTGGGTGATTACACTAACCCAGTGTGTGAGTATTCTTTCTGGGGTATAGAGACAATCCTTGGTGATGGTTATGGACAGAGCATCCAAAATTTTAGGTGGATTTATTTAACATAGGAAGGTCCCTACTCAGGTCTTGGCCGAGTGGGATCTTGCCCTGGCAGCTCGAGTTGGAGGTCCCCTACACTTGTGTTGCCGCTAACCCATCTGGGGGTGACCCTGGATGGAGTAGTTTAAAAGGTCCAGACCGGGGAAAATCCGGGGAGGCGAGCCCATTCCCGGAAGGGGATGGGTTCTTTTTCTTTGACGCCGACTCATGGCTAGTACCCGCAGAAGGATTGGACGTGCATCCTGGTCCCGGGTTGGGACCTTTAGCTTGGGTATGACAGAGGCGAGTGAAAGCCAGCATGGACAGGTGTAGGATGACTCCTTCTAAGGAAACCTATGTGCCCCATTGGGCCCCTTGGACCTTTTCTCAGGGGACTGGTGGGGTGGAGTACTTTTCTAAGGAAGGCATGCCTGGGGACATCGGTCTCTGTTAAAGACGGACCCCCTACATTTCCTTTAATAATCCATTCATGGCGACAAACATGGAGAATAAATCGAAGAGAAATATAGCGAATAAAGGAGTGGCCGAGAAAAACATTCTGTGTCTTCAGTTTCAGGTTTTCAATATCGGGCCACCAAATGCCCTGTCTGCAATAAGCATTATGATGTTCTCAAGGAATACATACGCCACTTCAGTACCGACCATCTTGTTACTGAAGTTAATTATTAGTGTCGTCTTTGTAACAAGCCCTTTGTCTCGGAACATTCTGTTGTTTGCCATGTACCTAAGTTTCCTGGTCCTATGGTTCAGGAGGAACTTATTTTTCCCTGTTCTGGGTGCGGTATGTCATTTGGAACAAGTAGGTGCTTGAGCATTCAGGAACGATCAGCCCATCCGAATATCAGGAATGCAAAACGACAAGAACAGATTCTCTCCCAAGTATGTGGGTCTAATCGATGGTCCGAGAAGGAAATGAAAGTTTGGTTGAACTGTGCACCCTTTATGAGAGTAGCAGAGCCATAAATCAAAAGATACCAGAGGGTGTTTCCTTATGAGACCATCGATCAAATTAAGTACCAACGGTCAAAGCTGGCAGTAATGTCATGCCAAGTGCTGAGAGCGTCGATCAAGGAACAAGCGAGGCTCTGACAATATAACTAATAGTCACTTAGGGGATGATGGTCCATCGGAGCCCATGTCGTTGGCGCTTCCGGGGAGCCCTTCGGGGGTAGCGGGTCTTTCTGGGGACGCCCAGGTTTTCCGCGCTCCTTATTATCTTGAAGAAGTGTCGGACTACAGACATGACATGGAATTATGGATGGAAGAAGCAAAAAGATATATTTTATCCCTCCAAGGGCTGACTGAGTTGGGGAAAACGAACCAGCTAGCGTTGAGTCCACCACAGAAGGAAATTCACGGGAGGCCCTAGATGGGATTATAGCTGGGTTGGGTCAATATCTAACGGTTAAAGAGACACAAAAATCGAAAACTAAACCGAAAAACAGACAAGGCAATGGGGTGAGAGCACGCTCCTCTAGAAAGAGGTACCTTTACTCCCGATGGCAGAACATGTTTTGCAGATGCCAAAAGCGTTTAGCGCAGCGTGTAGTCCTCAACACGGATATCGGTCTGGGTGACAGCAAAGAAACCCCTATTACAGAATTACAACAACTTTATTCTGAGTTATAGGATTAAGGGGAAGATTTGGAGGAAGGGTATGACAACAGACCCACCTGCATCCCTCTCGAACAGTGTCTTCCGCTCATTTCGCCCAGAGGGGTGGAAATCCGTCTCCATAAGATCCGGTAAACCACCGTCTCTGGGTTGGATGGAATTGCGAGGGGACACTTACTGTGGGAGGATATGCCCCTATTTCTAGCCAAGTTGTATAACACCAGTTTAGTGCCAGTGTGTATCCTGGTGAGTGGAATGTAACAAGAATTTTCCTTTATTCCAAAAGGCGAGGATGATGCAGTCCTATTTCGATAGGCTCGCTTATCGGTAGAACCTTCAGCGCTCATCATGACCGCCGCATGAAATCCAGGCCGGTCATTGGCTCGGCTCAGGGTGGATTTGTTTCCGCAACATTGTACTCTTGAACGAGGCAATCAAAATCGGCAAGAAGCAGGAGGGAACTGCACTGGCTGCAGTTGATATAACGAAGGCTTTTGACACCGTTAGTTTCAGTGCAGTCCTCAGCGGTCTGAAGGTTAAAGGTTTCCATCCACACCTGGTAGGTCTAATTGGAGACATGCACAAGAATGTGTACACAGAGATCGAAAACGGTCATCGCTTGGCTGTGAAAAGAGGGGTTAAACAGGGAGATCCCCTTTCTCCCCTTTTATTTAACCTAGCCATCGACCCAGTACTGACGAGGGTGACTGACATGCCCACGGGTTTGTCGTTTGACAACAAACGACTAAACATTCTTGCATTTGCAGATGACACTGTTCTGGTGGGAAAGGACCCAGAGGAAGTACAATCTATGCTATATATGCTCTGTAATGATCTTCGCACATTAGTGTCTCCGTTAAAATCCTCATGTTTCCGTGTCGTTATGGGTAGGAAGACCTGGGCAATGGTGGATGCTGGCCTCCTTATGGAGAGTCAGAAACTCCCAGAAGCCAAGCCAGACGAATTTCATAGATATCTTGGAAAGAACATTAATCCTTCGGGTGGCCAAGTGGGGAGTGCCTTTAGGGACAACATAGCTGCAGCCGAGCGCTGTGTCGGCTTACCCTTGAAACCATGGCAAAAGATGGAACTGTTAAAGGTACATTGTACCTAGGTTCATGGACCTTTTGACTTTGGAACCTACCTCTAAAACTTTTAATGGACATTGACAACAAGTTTAGGCTTGCTGTTAAACGTATATTCCATCTACCAAAATCAGTGGCCACGGGGTTTTTCTACAGTCGTAAGCAGGACGGGGGACTGGGAATGCCAAAAACGGATGACCTGGTTCTCCTCGCGTACTTGCGGGCTGGGAGAGCCCTGTTGGACCGAGAACATGATTTCATTAAGTCCGTTTTAGAGGGGGGTAATTTAACATCTAGGCTCCGGAATGTTACCGAGACCGTGCTCCCTTAGAGACATCAATGCCCATAAGCTGACATTGAAAGCCAAGGTGTGGGGTGAATGGTCTTCTTGCCCTTCAATGGGCAAAGGAATAGGGAATTTTTATGGCGACCCTATTGGTAATGGGTGGCTTCTGAAACCTTGGCTACTTAAGCCATCAAGGTTTACAGAGGCACTCAAACTTCGAACCAATACTCAAGCATGTAGGGTCGTCGAGTCCCGATACAATCCCCAAGCACATGTTAACTGCCGGCCGTGCGGTGCTGCAGTGGAGACAGCAGGTCATATCTTTGGCCTGTGTGTTTCCACTAAACCCGCATGGATAAGAAGACATGACACCGTGGTAAACGAGGTTAAGAATAAGATTATACAAAATAATCCACCTCCAACCACGGTGTATCACGAGACCTCATTCTTGGCCGTAGATGGACAGCGCCTCAAGCGCGACCTAGTAGTGGATAGAAAAGCGGAAGCTTTCGTTATCGACGTTACCATTAGGTACGAGGATGGCGAGTCCCTGTCAAAGGCAGAAAGGGAAATGATCGAGAAATACCAACATCTCGACACAACAATTCGGGCCAGTCACCCTGGAGTTGATCAGTTTTTGATACAACCCTTAGTGTTTGGCTCGAGGGGTTCATTACCACCTGAGCCAAGGGACATCTTGAGGATGTGGGGCTATACTCGCCGAGATATGGAGAATATTGCACTGACTATACTGAAGATAACCTTGAATATCCATAGCTCATTTTTAGAGTATACGAAGATTCCAGCCAGGGATGTTTATTATTTTCAAATTTTAATTCTTTAGTTTATCAAAACAATGGCTATGAGCCTCCTATCCGCCAAATTCATTATAGAGGCTACTTTTAATTTAGTTAGTTTTGGTGTTGTGTTCTTAGTTATAACTTAATGTTAGTGGCCTGCTCTGGAATAATATATTAATCAAATTATAGAGATTCTAGGGGGCAGGGTGACGATCACCTTCATAACTCGGAAATAAGGGGTTATCCCCTCAGATCATTGCCAAATGCTTCGTCATCTAATTACTGATTCTCATGAATGGTTTAACGAGATTGCCTCTGTCCCAACCATCCTATGGCTGCTATCTTAGTTTGTAATAGTGAAATTCAAATAGTACAAATTTCACAATATATCAGCAGTCATGTTATTGAACTTACATATAAGGGCATAAGCTGCATTGTGGTAAACCATTACTTTCAATTTAACGACAATATAGATGTACACCTAGAGATAATGCCAACGATCGTGACTGAGTTTAAAGGGAGAGCGCTGTTATATATGGCAGATGTAAACACGAAATCAAGATGGTGGTTCAGTTCTCTTACGGATGTAAGAGGCGAAAAACTTGAACCTTTGGCAACTTTACAACTCGAAATCATAAATAAACCAAATAATCCTAAAACATTCCATAATAGGGCTGGAGCTTCTAAAAACATTGATGTAGTAATGGCAACTGCAAAACATCTATCATAGAATTAGGGATTGGAAAGTAGCTCAGAATCTCAATAGAAGTGACCATAATATAAATTACTTCAGCTTTGTTATAAAAGAAGAGGGCGAACCTTCATATTATATAAAGAGACAGATTCAATATGACATAAAGAACGCTGATTGGACCAAATTTAGACAAAATCTCACAATGCCAAGCAAGATAAACATAGGCGATAATGTGGATAAAAAGGCAGAGCAACTAACAAGTGCTATCAAACGCTCTATGGAATATGTATTAAGAAGATACAGTCCCAAGAGGAATAGAAATCCTGGATGCATAAGCGTTCGAGTTCCCTGGATACCTATAGCAGGGAGATAGGGTTTGGAACGCGAAGAGCACCGCAGTTGCGGCGTTGTCCGGGTGTCCCCTTTGAACCATGAAAATCCGGGAGAGCGTCGCGCCGGCTCGTACCCATATCCGCAGCAAGTCTCCAAGGTGAAGAGTCTCTAGTCAATAGATTAATGTAGGTAAGGAAAGGATCCGTAACTTCGGGATAAGGATTTGCTCTGAGGACCGGGGCGCGTCGGGCGTGGTAGGGAAGCGGGTCAGTGCCAATGTGCCGGGCCTGGGCGATGCGATGCGTGTGCTGGCGCCTGCGGTGCCCCTCAACGATCGACTCAGAACTGGCACGGACTTGGGGAATCCGACTGTCTAATAAAAGCAAAGCATTGCGATGGCCCAAGCGGGTGTTGACGCAATGTGATTTCTGCCTAGTGCTCTGAATGTCAACGGAAGAAATACAAGCAAGCGCGGGTAAACGGCGGGAGTATATGACTCTCTTAATGAGCGGAACGCCCGGGGAGGGCTTTATTGCCCGACCTGGTCTAGTACCCGATAGGGACCATTGTTCCGAGGCCCACACGTAAGGGGTTGGTACTTAATTGAGACAAGCAGCTGTGTGGGCTCCGTGCCATCTAGGTGCTTGACCCCCGCCGCGAACCTGGAATTTCCAGGTTGCTGAGTGATGGCAAAGGATTGTAATAACACCCTAGAGGAGATTGGATGACGCGGATTGGAAAGAGTGGCAATCCGCTAGTAGGGACATCCTCCGGGAGGATCTCCGTGGGCAACATTAGTTGGCGAAATGTCCCGTTCCGAGAAAAGATTTTATAGCAGAGGGCACCTGCACTCTCCTCACTCACTGGGTGATTACCCTAGTCCAGTGTGTGACTATTCTTCCTGGGGTATAGAGACAATTCTTGGTGGTGGTTATGGACAGAGCATCCAAAATTTTAGGTGGATTTATTTAACATAGGAAGGTCTCTACTCAGGTCTTGGCTGAGTGGGATCTTGCCCTGGCATCTCGAGTTGGAGGTACCCTACACTTGTGTGACCGCTAACCCATCTGGGGGTGAACCTGGATGGACTAGTTTAAACGCTCATGACCGGGGAATGTCTGGGGAGGCAAGCCCATTCCCGCAAGAGGATGGGTTCCTTTTCTTTGAAGCCGACTAGGGCTAGTTTGCGTCGAAGGATTGGACGTGTATCTGGGTCCCCGGGTTGGGACGTTTACTTTGGGTAAGATGGAGCCGAGTGAAAGCCAGCTTCGACAGGTGTAGGATGAGGACTCCTTAGCTGGACACTGCTAAGGAAACCTATGTGCCCCATTGGGCCCCTTGGACCTTTTCTCAGGGGACTGGTGGGGTGGAGTACTCTTCTGAGGACGGCATGCCTGGGGACATCGGATCTCTGCTAAAGACGGACCGCTACATTTACTTTATTAATCTATTCATGGCGACAAACAAAAAGAATAAATCGAAGAGGAATATAGCGAATAAAGGAGAGGCCGAGAAAAACATTCTGTATCTTCAGTTTCAGGAGGTTTTCCATATCGGGCGACCAAATGCCCTGTCTGCAATAAGCATTATGATGTTCTCAAGGAATACATACGCCACTTCAGTAGCGACCATCTTGTATCTGAAGTTAATTACTATTGCCGGCTTTGTAACAAGCCCTTTGTCTCGGAACATTCTGTTGTTTGCCATGTACCTAAGTGTCCTGGCCCTATGGTTCAGGAGGAACTTATGTTTCCCTGTTCCGAGTGTGGTAGGTCATTTGGAACAAGTAGGGCTTGAGCATTCACGAACGATCAGCCCCTCCGAATATCAGGAATGTAAAACGACTAGAACAGATTCCATCCAAAGTAAGTGGCTCTAATCGATGGTCCGAGGAAGAAATGAAAAGATTGGTTGAACTGTGCACCCTTTATGAGGGTAGCAGAGCCATAAATCAAAAGATACGAGAGGTGTTTCCTTATGAGACCATCGATCAAATTAAGTACCAACGGTCAAAGCTGGCATTAATGTTATGCCAAGTGCTGAGAGAGTCGATCAGGGAACAAGCGAGGCTGTGACTGACAATATAACTAATAGTCATTTAAGGGACCATGGTCCATCGAATCCCATGTCGCTGACTCTTCCGGAGAGCCCTTCGGGGGTGGCGGGTCCTTCTGGAGACGCCCAGGGATTCAGCGCTCCTGATTAGCTGGAAGGAGAGTCGGACTACAGACATGACATGGAATTATGGATGGAAGAAGCAAAAAGATATATTTTGTCCCTTCAGATACTCAGATCCCTCTAAGGATGAATGAGTTGGGGAAACCTTGAACCAGCTAGCGCTGAGTCCCCCGGAGAAGGAAATTTCCCGGGAGGCTCTAGATGGGATTATAGCTAGGTAAGGTCGATATCTAAGGGTTAATGAGACACAAAAATCGAAAACTAAACCGAAAAACAGACAAGGCAATGGGGTGAGAGCACGTACCTCTAGAAAGAGGTACCTCTACTCCAGATACCAGAACATGTTTCGCAGATGCCCAACCCGTTTAGCGCAACGTGTGGTACGCAACACAGATAACGGCAGCAAAGAAACCCCTATTAATGAATTAGAACATTATTCTGAGTTATGGGGTCAAGGGGAAGATTTGGAGCAAGGGCATGAAAACAGATCCACCTGCATCCCTCTCGTACAGTGTCTTCCACTCATTTCGCTCAGAGAGGTGGAAATCCGTCTCCGTAAGATCCGGAAAACCACCGTCTTTGGGTTGGATGGAATTGCGAGGGGACACTTACTGAGGGAGGATATGCCCCTATTTTTAGCCAAGTTGTATAACACCATTTTAGTGACCAGTGTGTATCCTGGTGCGTGGAAGGTAACAAGTATTTACTTTATTCTAAAAGGCGTGGATGATGCAGTCCTATTTCGATAGGCTAGCTCCTCCGTAGAATCCTCAGCGCTCATCCTGACCGCCGCATGAAATACAGGGCGGAGATTGCCTCTGCTCAGGGTGGCTTTGTTTGCAGGAATGGAACTTTCCGCAACATTGTACTCTTGAACGAGGCAATCAAAATCGGCAAGAAGCAGGAGGGAATTGCACTGGCTGCGGTTGATATAACGAAGACTTTTGACACCGTTAAGTTTCAGTGCAGTCCTCAGCGGTCTGAAGGTTAAAGGTTTCCATTCACACCTGGTAGGCTAATTGGAGACATGGACAAGAATTTGTACACAGAGATCGAAAACGGACATCGCTTGGCTGTGAAAAGAGGGGTTAAACAGGGAGATCCCCTTTCTCCCCTTTTATTTCACCTAGCCGTCGTCCCGGTACTAAGGAGGGTGACTGACATGCCCACGGGTTTGTAGTTTGACAACAAACGACTAGACATTCTTGCATTTGCAGATGACATTGTTCTGGTGGGAAAGGATCCAGAGGAAGTACAATCAATGCTATATATGCTAAAGATCTTCGCCCACTTGGACTTAGTGTCTCCGTTAAAATCCTCCTGTTTCCATGTCATTATGGGTAGGAAGACCTGGGCAACGGTGAAAGGGCAAAGGGATAGGGAATTTTTATGGCGACCCTATTGGTAATGGGTGGCTTCAAAAACCTTGGCTACTTAAGTCATCAAGGTTTACACAGGCGGTCAAACTCCGAACCAATACTCAAGAATGTAGGGTCGTCGAGGCCCGATACAATCCCCAAGCACATGTTAACTGCCGGCCGTGCGGTGCTGCGGTGGAGACAGTAGGTCATATCCTTGGCCTGTGTGTTTCCATTAAACCCGCACGGATAAGAAGACATGACACCGAGGTAAACGAGGTTAAGAATAAGATTATACAAAATAATCCACCTCCAACCACGGTGTATCACGAGACCTCATTCTTGGCTGTAGATGGACAGCGCCTCAAGCACGACCTAGTAGTGGGTAGAGAAGTGCAAGCTTTGTTTATCGACGTTGCCATTAGGTACGAGGATGGCGAGTCCCTGTCAAAGGCAGCAAGGGAAATGATCGAGAAATACCAACATCTCGACACCCCTATTCGTGCCAGTCACCCTGGAGTTGATCGGTTTTTAATACAACCCTTACGGTTTGGCTCGAGGGGGTCATTACCACCTGAGACAAGGGACATCTTGAGGATGTGCGCCTATACTCGCCGAGATATGGAGAATATTGTACTGACCATACTGAAAATGAGCTTGAATATCCATAGCTCATTTTTAGAGTATACGAAGGTTCCCGCCAGAGATGATTTTAAATTATGAATTATTTTGAAATTTTAATTCTTTAGTTTATCAAAACAATGGCTATGAGCCTCCTATCCGCCAAATTCATTATAGAGGCTACTTTTAATTTAGTTAGTTTTGGTGTTGTGTTCTTAGTTGTAATTTAATAGTAGTGGCCTGCTCTGGAATAGCATATTAATCAAATTATAGAGATTCCAGGTGGCAGGGTGACGAGCACATTCATAACTCGGAAATAAGGGGTTATCCCCTCAGATCATAGCCAAATGCCTCGTCATCTAATTAGTGATGCTGATGAGTGATTCCCTCTGTCCCTGACCATCCTATGGCTGCTATCTTAGTTTGTAATAGTGAAATTCAAATAGTCCAAATTTCACAATATATCAGCAGTCATGTTATTGAACTTACATATAAGGGCATAAGATGCATTGTGGTAAACCATTACTTTCAATTTAACAACAATATAGATGTACACCTAGAGATAATGTCAATGATCGAGACTGAGTTTAAAGGAGTGGAACAGAAATCCTGGATGCATAACCGTTCGAGTTCCCTGGAATCCTCTAGTAGGGAGATAGGGTTTGGAACGTGAAGAGCACCGCAGTTGCGGTGGTGTCTGGGTGTCCCCTCGGACCTTGAAAATCCGGGAGAGCGTCGCGCAGGCTCGTGCCCATATCCGTAGCAGGTCTCCAAGGCGAAGAGCCTCTAGTCGATAAATTAATGAAGGTAAGGAAAGGATCCGTAACTTCGGGATAAGGATTTGCTCTGAGGAGCGGGGCGTGTCGGGCGTGGTAGGGAAGCGGGTCTGTGCCAAAGTGCCGGGCCTGGGCGATGCGATGAGAGTGCTGGCGCCTGCGCCTGCGTCTGCATTTCGCGGATCCGAGCTCGGTGCCGTGACTTCGCCTCCCGCGGATCTTCCAGGTACCGGGGGACCGCCCCGGGCGGTGCCCCTGAACGGTCGACTCAGAACTGGCACGGACTTGGGGAATCCGACTGTCTAATAAAAGCAAAGCATTGCGATGGCCCCAGCGGGTGTTGACGCAATGTGATTTCTGCACAGTGCACTGAATGTCAACGCGAAGAAATTCAAGCAAGCGCGGGTAAACGGCGGGAGCATATGACTCTCTTAATGAGCTTTATTGCCCGACTTGGTCTAGTACCCGATAGGGACCATAGTTCCGAGGCCCACACGTAAGGGGTTGGTACTTAATTGAGACAAGCAGCTGTGTGGGCTCCGTGCCATCTAGGTGCTTGACCCCCGCAGCGAACCTGGAATTTCCAGGTTGCTGAGTGATGGCAAAGGATTGTAATAACACCCTAGAGGAGATTGGATGACGCGGATTGTAAGGAGTGGCAATCCGCTAGTAGGGACATCCTCCGAGAGGATCTCCGTGGGCAACATTAGTTGGCGAAATGTCCCGTTCCGAGAAAAGCTTTTATAGCAGAGGGCACCTCCGTCCAATATGGAAGTAAATGCAAATAAAAAATATTGAAGCACCATTAGCATGAAAACTAATATACTTAGCGTGAAAAAGCTTTTTACCTTTATCTTTAAATCTTTTGTTTTTTTATTTAGGATTAAAAATTTTATTTTAAGGGTTTGAATAAGTAAAGTTAATAAGGGAATTAAACCCTTTATTAAAATTGAAAACCTCACATTGGAACACCCAACTTTTTAAATGACTTATGTATACCTACAAATATTTGATTAAATTAATCATTGTTCCAATATATGATCTTTCAAAAAAAAACCAATTTACTCCAAAAAAAAAAGTATGGGGTGATTACCCTAGTCCAGTGTGTGACTATTCTTCCTGGGGTATAGAGACAATTCTTGGTGGTGGTTATGGACAGACCATCCAAAATTTTAGGTGGATTTATTTAACATAGGAAGGTCCCTACTCAGGTCTTGGCTGAGTGGGATCTTGCCCTGGCATCCCGAATTGGAGATCCCCTACACTTGTGTGACCGCTAACCCATCTGGGGGTGAACCTGGATGGACTAGTTTAAACGCTCCAGACCGGGGAATGTCTGGGGAGGCAAGCCCATTCCCGCAAGGGGATGGGTTCCTTTTCTATGAAGCCGACTAGGGCTAGTATGCGTCGAAGGATTGGACATGTATCTGGGTCCCCGGGTTGGGACGTTTACTTTGGGTAAGATGGAGCCGAGTGAAAGCCAGCTTCCACAGGTGTAGGATGAGGACTCCTTAGCTGGAGACTGCTAAGGAAACCTATGTGCCCCATTGGGCCCCTTGGACCTTTTCTCAGGGGACTGGTGGGGTGGAGCACTCTTCTGAGGATGGCATGCCTGGGGACATCGGATCTCTGTTAAAGACGGACCGCTACATTTACTTTATTAATCTATTCATGGCGACAAACAAAAAGAATAAATCGAAGAGGAATATAGCGAATAAAGGAGAGGCCGAGAAAAACATTCTATGTCTTCAGTTTCAGGAGGTTTACCATATCGGGCGACCAAATGCCCTGTCTGCAATAAGCATTATGATGTTCTCAAGGAATACATATGCCACTTCAGAACCGACCATCTTGTTACTGAAGTTAATTACTATTGCCGGCTTTGTAACAAGCCCTTTGTCTCGCAACATTCTGTTGTTTGCCATGTACCTAAGTGTCCTGGCCCTATGGTTCAGGAGGAACTTATGTTTCCCTGTTCCGAGTGTGGTAGGTCATTTGGAACAAGTAGGGCTTGAGCATTCACGGACGATCAGCCCCTCCGAATATCAGGAATGTAAAACGACTAGAACAGATTCCATCCAAAGTAAGTGGCTCTAATCGATGGTCCGAGGAAGAAATGAAAAGATTGGTTGAACTATGCACCCTTTATGAGGGTAGCAGAGCCATAAATCAAAAGACACGAGAGGTGTTTCCTTATGAGACCATTGATCAAATTAAGTACCAACGGTCAAAGCTGGCATTAATGTCATGCCAAGTGCTGAGAGAGTCGATCAGGGAACAAGCGAGGCTGTGACTGACAATATAACTAATAGTCACTTACGGGACCATGGTCCATCGAATCCCATGTCGGTGACTCTTCCGGAGAGCCCTTCGGGGGCGGCGGGTCCTTCTGGGGATGCCCAGGGATTCAGCGCTCCTGATTAGCTGGAAGGAGAGTCGGACTACATACATGACATGGAATTATGGATGGAAGAAGCAACAAGATATATTTTGTCCCTTCAGATACTCAGATCCCTCTAAGGATGAATGAGTTGGGGAAACCTTGAACCAGCTAGCGCTGAGTCCACCGGAGAAGGAAACTTCCCGGGAGGAAGTTTTTATAGCTAGCTAGGGTCGATATCTAAGGGTTAATGAGACACAAAAATCGAAAACTAAACCGAAAAACAGACAAGGCAATGGGGTGAGAGCACGTACCTCTAGAAAGAGGTACCTCTACTCCAGATACCAGAACATGTTTCGCAGATGCCCAACCCGTTTAGCGCAACGTGTGGTACGCAACACAGATAACGGCAGCAAAGAAACCCCAATTACAGAATTAGAACATTATTCTGAGTTATGGGGTCAAGGGGAAGATTTGAAGGAAGGGCATGAAAACAGATCCTGCATCTCTCTCGTACAGTGTCTTCCACTCATTTCGCCCAGAGAGGTGGAAATCCGTCTCCGTAAGATCCGGAAAACCACCGTCTTTGGGTTGGATGGAATTGCGAGGGGACACTTACTGAGGGAGGATATGCCCCTATTTTTAGCCAAGTTGTATAACACCATTTTAGTGACCAATGTGTATCCTGGTGCGTGGAAGGTAACAAGTATTTACTTTATTCAAAAAGGCGTGGATGATGCAGTCCTATTTCTATAGGCTCGCTCCTCCGTAGAATCCTCAGCGCTCATCCTGACCCCCGCATAAAATCCAGGGCGGAGATTGCCTCTGCTCAGGGTGGCTTTGTTTGCGGGAATGGAACTTTCCGCAACATTGTACTCTTGAACGAGGCAATCAAAATCGGCAAGAAGCAGGAGTGAATTGCACTGGCTGCGGTTGATATAACGAAGGCTTTTGACACCGTTAAGTTTCAGTGCAGCCCTCAGCGGTCTGAAGGTTAAAGGTTTCCATTCACACCTGGTAGGCTAATTGGAGACATGGACAAGAATTTGTACACAGAGATCGAAAACGGTCATCGCTTGGCTGTGAAAAGAGGGGTTAAACAGGGAGATCCCCTTTCTCCCCTTTTATTTCACCTAGCCGTCGACCTGGTACTAAGGAGGGTGACTGACATGCCCACGGGTTTGTAGTTTGACAACAAAAGACAAGACATTCTTGCATTTGGAAATGACATTGTTCTGGTGGGAAAGCATCCAGAGGAAGTACAATCAATGCTATATATGCTATGTAAAGGTCTTCGCCCACTAGGACTTAGTGTCTCCGTTAAAATCCTCCTGTTTCCATGTCGTTATGGGTAGGAAGACCTGGGCAACGGTGAATACTGGCCTCCTTATGGAGGGTCAGAAAGTCCCAGAAGCCAAGCCAGACGAATTTCTTAGATATCTTGGAAAGAACATTAATGCATGGGGTGGCCAAGCGGGGAGTGCCTTTAGGGACAACATAGTAGCCGCAGCCGAGCGCTGTGCCGGCTTGCCCTTGAAACCATGGCAGAAAATGGAACTGTTAAAGCTACATTGTACGTAAGTTCATGCACCTTTTGACTTTGGAACCTCCCTCTAAAACATTACTAATGAACATTGACAACAAGCATAGGCTTGTAGTCAAACGTGTATTCCATCTACCAAAATCAGTGACCACGGGGTTCTTCTACAGCCATAAGCGGGACTGGGGACTGGGAATGCCAAAAATGGCTGACCTGGTTCTCCTAGCGTACTTGCGGGCTGCGAGAGCCCTGTTGGACCAAGAAGATGATTTCATTAATTCCGTTTTAGAGGGGGGTAATTTAACATCTAGGCTCCAAAATGTTTCAGAGACCGTGGGCCTGCCGTGGCCGTGCTCCCTTAGAGACATCAATGGCCATAAGCTGACATTGAAAGCCAAGGAGTGGGGTGAATGGTCTTCTTGCCCTTCAATGGGCAAAGGGATAGGGAATTTTTATGGCAACTCTATTGGTAATGGGTGGCTTCTGAAACCTTGGCTACTTAAGCCATCAAGGTTTACATAGGCGGTCAAACTCCGAACCAATACTCAAGCATGTAGGGTCGTCGAGGCCCGATACAATCCCCAAGCACATGTTAACTGCCGGCCGTGCGGTGCTGCGGTGGAGACAGCAGGTCATATCCTTGGCCTGTGTGTTTCCATTAAACCCGCACGGATAAGAAGACATGACACCGTGGTAAATGAGGTTAAGAATAAGATTATACAAAATAATCCACCTCCAACCACGGTGTATCACGAGACCTCATTCTTGGCCGTAGATGGACAGCGCCTCAAGCACGACTTAGTAGTGGTTGGAGAAGCGCAAGCTTTCGTTATCGACGTTACCATTAGGTACAAGGATGGCGAGTCCCTGTCAAAGGCAGAAAGGGAAATGATCGAGAAATACCAACATCTCGACACCCCTATTCGGGCCAGTCACCCTGGAGTTGATCAGTTTTCTATACAACCCTTACTGTTTGGCTCGAGGGGGTAATTACCACCTGAGACAAGGGACAGCTTGAGGATGTGCGCCTATACTCGCCGAGATATGGAGAATATTGTACTGACGATACTAAAGATGAGCTTGAATATCCATAGCTCATTTTTAGAGTATACTAAGGTTCCCGCCAGGGATGATTTTAAATTATGAATTATTTTGAAATTTTAATTCTTTAGTTTATCAAAACAATGGCTATGAGCCTCCTATCCGCCAAATTCATTATAGAGGCTACTTTTAATTTAGTTAGTTTTAGTGTTGTGTTCTTAGTTGTAATTTAATAGTAGTGGCCTGCTCTGGAATAACATATTAATCAAATTATAGAGATTCTAGGTGGCAGGGTGACGAGACTATTCATAACTCGGAAATAAAGGGTTATCCCCTCAGATCATAGCCAAATGCCTCGTCATCTAATTAGTGATGCTCCTGAGTGATTCCCTCTGTCCCTCACCATCCTATGGCTGCTATCTTAGTTTGTAATAGTGAAATTCAAATAGTGCAAATTTCACAATATATCAGCAGTCATGTTATTGAACTTACATATAAGTGCATAAGCTGCATTGTGGTAAACCATTACTTTCAATTTAACGACAATATAGATGTACACCTAGAGATAATGTCAACGATCGAGACTGAGTTTAAAGGGAGAGCCCTGTTATATATGGCGGATGTAAACGCGAAATCAAGATGGTGCTTCAGTTCTATTACGGATGAAAGAGACGAAAAACTTTAAGAACTTTTGGCTACATTACAACTCGATATCATAAATAAACCAAATAATCCTAAAACATTCCATAATAGGGCTGGAGCTTCTGAAAACATTGATGTAACAACGGCTACTAAAAACATCTATCATAGAATTAGGGATTGGAAGGTAGCTCAGAATCTCACAACGAGTCACCATAATATAATTTACTTCAGTTTTGTTATAAAAGAAGAGGGTGAACCTTCATATTATATAAAGAGACAGAATCAATATGATATAAAGAACGCTGATTGGACCAAATTTAGAGAAACTCTCAAAATGCCAAGCAAGATAAACATAGGCGATAATGTGGATGAAAAGGCAGAGCAACTAACAAGTGCTATCAAACGCTCTATGGAATATGGATTAAGAAGATACAGTCCCAAGTGGATTAGAAATCCTGGATGCATAACCGTTCGAGTTCCCTGGAATCCTCTAGTAGGGAGATAGGGTTTGGAACGCGAAGAGCACCGCAGTTGCGGCGGTGTCCGGGTGTCCCCTCGGACCTTGAAAATCCGGGAGAGCGTCGCGCAGGCTCGTGCCCATATCCGTAGCAGGTCTCCAAGGCGAAGAGCCTCTAGTCGATAAATTAATGAAGGTAAGGAAAGGATCCGTAACTTCGGGATAAGGATTTGCTCTGTGAGCGGGGCATGTCGGGCGTGGTAGGGAAGCGGGTCTGTGCCAAAGTGCCGGGCCTGGGCGATGCGATGCGAGTGCTGGCGCCTCCGTCTGCATTTCGCGGATCCGAGCTCGGTGCCGTGACTTCGCCTCCCGCGGATCTTCCAGGTACCGGGGGACCGCCCCTGGCGGTGCCCCTGAACGGTCGACTCAGAACTGGCACGGACTTGGGGAATCCGACTGTCTAATAAAAGCAAAGCATTGCGATGTCCCCAGCGGGTGTTGACGCAATGTGATTTCTGCACAGTGCACTGAATGTCAACGCGAAGAAATTCAAGCATGCGCGGGTAAACGGCGGGAGTATATGACTCTCTTAATGAGCAGAACGCCCGGGGAGGTCCTAAGTGCCTGACCTGGTCTAGTACCTGAGAGGGACCATAGTTCCGAGGCCCACACGTAAGGGGTTGCTACTTAATTGAGACAAGTAGTTGTGTGGGCTCCGTGCCATCTAGGTGCTTGTCCCCCGCCGCGAACCTGGAATTTCCAGGTTGCTGAGTGATGGCAAAGGGGTGTAATGACACCCTAGAGGAGATTGGATGACGCGGATTGTAAAGAGTGGCAATCCGCTAGTAGGGGCAACCTCCGAGAGGATCTCCGTGGGCAACATTAGTTGGCGAAATGTCCCGTTCCGAGAAAAGCTTTTAGAGCAGAGCGTACATCCACTCTCCCCACACACTGGGTGATTACCCTAGTCCAGTGTGTGACTATACTTCCTGGGGTATAGAGACAATTCTTGGTGGTGGTTATGGACAGAGCATCCAAAAATTAAGGTGGATTTATTTAACATAGGAAGGTCCCTACTCGGGTCTTGGCCGAGT
Source organism: Deroplatys truncata (assembly GCA_030765065.1). NCBI lineage: Eukaryota > Metazoa > Arthropoda > Insecta > Mantodea > Mantidae > Deroplatys > Deroplatys truncata. The sequence continues at coordinate 19,341,691 of CM060976.1, forward strand.
GAGATCTTGCCCTGGCATCTCGAGTTGGAGGTCCCCTACACTTGTGTGACCGCTCACCCATCTGGGGGTGAACCTGGATGGACTAGTTTAAACGCTCCAGACCGGGAAAGTCTGGGGAGGCAAGCCCATTCCCACAAGGGGATGGGTTCCTTTTCTTTGAAGCCGACTAGGGCTAGTATGCGTCGAAGGTTTGCACGTGTATCCGGGTCCCCGGGTTGGGACGTTTACTTTGGGTAAGATGGAGCCGAGTGATAGCCAGCTTCGACAGGTGTAGGATGAGGACTCCTTAGCTGGACACTGCTAAGGAAACCTATGTGCCCCATTGGGCCCCTTGGACCTTTTCTCAGGGGACTGGTGGGGTGGAGCACTCTTCTGAGGACGGCATGCCTGGGGACATCGTATCTCTGTTAAAGACGGACCGCTAAATTTACTTTATTAATCTATTCATGGCGACAAACAAAAAGAATAAATCGAAGAGGAATATAGCGAATAAAGGAGAGGCCGAGAAAAACATTCTGTGTCTTCAGTTTCAGGAGGTTTTCCATATCGGGAGACCAAATGCCCTGTCTGCAATAAGCATTATGATGTTCTCAAGGAATACATACGCCACTTCAGTACGGACCATCTTGTTACTGAAGTTAATTACTATTGCCGGCTTTGTAACAAGCCCTTTGTCTCAGAACATTCTGTTGTTTGCCATGTACCTTAGTGTCCTGGCCCTATGGTTCAGGAGGAACTTATGTTTCCCTGTTCCGAGTGTGGTAGGTCATTTGGAACAGGTAGGGCTTGAGCATTCACGAACGATCAGCCCATCCGAATATCAGGAATGTAAAACGACTAGAACAGATTCCATCCAAAGTAAGTGGCTCTAATCGATGGTCCGAGGAAGAAATGAAAAGATTGGTTGAACTATGCACCCTTTATGAGGGTAGCAGAGCCATAAATCAAAAGATACGAGAGGTGTTTCCTTATGAGACCATCGATCAAATTAAGTACCAACGGTCAAAGCTGGCATTAATGTCATGCCAAGTGCTGAGAGAGTCGATCAGGGAACAAGCGAGGCTGTGACTGACAATATAACTAATAGTCACTTACGGGACCATGGTCCATCGAATCCCATGTCGGTGACTCTTCCGGAGAGCCCTTCGGGGGTGGCGGGTCCTTCTGGGGATGCCCAGGGATTCAGCGCTCCTGATTAGCTGGAAGGAGAGTCGGACTACATACATGACATGGAATTATGGATGGAAGAAGCCAAAAGATATATTTTGTCCCTTCAGATACTCAGATCCCTCTAAGGATGAATGAGTTGGGGGAAACCTTGAACCAGCTAGCGCCGAGTCCACCGGAGAAGGAAATTTCCCGGGAGGCTCTAGATGGGATTATAGCTAGGTAAGGTCGATATCTAAGGGTTAATGAGACACAAAAATCGAAAACTAAACCGAAAAACAGACAAGGCAATGGGGTGAGAGCACATACTTCTAGAAAGACGTACCTCTACTCCAGATACCAGAACATGTTTCGCAGATGCCCAACCCGTTTAGCGCAACGTGTGGTACGCAACACAGATAACGGCAGCAAAGAAACCCCTATTACAGAATTAGAACATTATTCTGAGTTATGGGGTCAAGGGGAAGATTTGAAGGAAGGGCATGAAAACAGATCCTGCATCTCTCTCGTACAGTGTCTTCCACTCATTTCGCCCAGAGAGGTGGAAATCCGTCTCCGTAAGATCCGGAAAACCACCGTCTTTGGGTTGGATGGAATTGCGAGGGGACACTTACTGAGGGAGGATATGCCCCTATTTTTAGTTAAGTTGTATAACACCATTTTAGTGACCAGTGTGTATCCTGGTGCGTGGAAGGTAACAAGTATTTACTTTATTCCAAAAGGCGAGGCTGATGCAGTCGTATTTCGATAGGCTCGCTCCTACGTAGATCTTGAACGAAGCAATCAAAATTGGCAAGAAGCAGGAGGGAATTGCGGTTGATATAACGAAGGCTTTTGACACCGTTAAGTTTCAGTGCAGTCCTCAGCGGTCTGAAGGTTAAAGGTTTCCATTCACAACTGGTAGGCTAATTGGAGACATGGACAAGAATTTGTACACAGAGATCAAAAACGGTCATCGCTTGGCTGTGAAAAGAGGGATTAAACAGGGAGATCCCCTTTCAGCCCTTTTATTCAACCTAGCCATCGACCCGGTACTGAGGAGGGTGACTGACATGCCCACAGGTTTGTAGTTTGACAACAAACGACCAGACATTCTTGCATTTGAAGATGACATTGTTCTGGTGGGAAAAGATCCAGAGGAAGTACAATCAATGCTATATATGCTCTGTAAAGATTTTCGCCCACTAGGACTTAGTGTCTCCGTTAAAATCCTCCTATTTCCATGTCGTTATGGGTAGGAAGACCTGGGCAACAATGAATCCTGGCCTCCTTATGGAGGGTCAGAAAGTCCCAGAAGCCAAGCCAGACGAATTTCTTAGATATCTTGGAAAGAACATTAATCCATCGGGTGGCCAAGTGGGGAGTGCCTTTAGGGACAACATAGTAGCCGCAGCCGAGCGCTGTGCCGGCTTTTCCTTGAAACCATGGCAAAAAATGTAACTGTTAAAAGTACATTGTACCTAAGTTCATATACCTTTTGACTTTGGAACCTCCCTCTAAAACATTACTAATGAGCATTGACAACAAGCATAGGCTTGTAGTCAAACGTATATTCCATCTATCAAAATCAGTGGCCACGGGGTTCTTCTACAGCCATAAGCGGGACTGGGGACTGGGAAATGCCAAAAATGGCTGACCTGGTTCTCCTAGCGTACTTGCGGGCTGGGAGAGCCCTGTTGGACCGAGAAGATGATTTCATTAAGTCCGTTTTAGAGGGGGGTAATTTAACATCTAGGCTCCAGAATGTTTCTGAGACCGTGGGCCTGCAGTGGCCGTGCTCCCTTAGAGACATCAATGCCTATAAGCTGACATTGAAAGCCAAGGAGTGGGGTGAATGGTGTTCTTGCCCTTCAATGGGCAAAGGGATAGGGAATTTTTATGGCGACCCTATTGGTAATGAATGGGTGGCTTCTGAAACCTTGGCTACTTAAGCCATCAAGGTTTACAGAGGCACTCAAACTCCGAACCAATACTCAAGCATGTAGGGTCGTCGAGGCCCGATACAATCCCCAAGCACATGTTAACTGCCAGCCGTGCGGTGCTGCGGTGGAGACAGCAGGTCATATCCTTTGCCTGTGTGTTTCCACTAAAACCGCACGGATAAGAAGACATGACACCGTGGTAAATGAGGTTAAGGATAAGATTATACAAAATAATCCACCTCCAACCACGGTGTATCACGAGACCTCATTCTTGGCCGTAGATGGACAGCGCCTCAAGCACGACTTAGTAGTGGTTGGAGAAGCGCAAGCTTTCGTTATCGACGTTACCATTAGGTACAAGGATGGCGAGTCCCTGTCAAAGGCAGAAAGGGAAATGATCGAGAAATACCAACATCTCGACACCCCTATTCGGGCCAGTCACCCTGGAGTTGATCAGTTTTCTATACAACCTTTACTGTTTGGCTCGAGGGGGTAATTACCACCTGAGACAAGGGACATCTTGAGGATGTGCGCCTATACTCGCCGAGATATGGAAAATATTGTACTGACCATACTAAAGATGAGCTTGAATATCCATAGCTCATTTTTAGAGTATACTAAGGTTCCCGCCAGGTATGATTTTAAATTATGAATTATTTTGAAATTTTAATTCTTTAGTTTATCAAAACAATGGCTATGAGCCTCCTATCCGCCAAATTCATTATAGAGGCTACTTTTAATTTAGTTAGTTTTGGTGTTGTGTTCTTAGTTGTAATTTAATAGTAGTGGCCTGCTCTGGAATAACATATTAATCAAATTATAGAGATTCTAGGTGGCAGGGTGAAGAGACTATTCATAACTCGGAAATAAGGGGTTATCCCCTCAGATCATACCCAAATGCCTCGTCATCTAATTAGTGATGCTCCTGAGTGATTCCCTCTGTCCCTGACCATCCTATGGCTGCTATCTTAGTTTGTAATAGTGAACTTCAAATAGTCCAAATTTCACAATATATCAGCAGTCATGTTATTGAACTTACATATAAGGGCATAAGCTGCATTGTGGTAAACCATTACTTTCAATTTAACGACAATATAGATGTACACCTAGAGATAATGTCAACGATCGAGACTGAGTTTAAAGGGAGAGCCCTGTTATATATGGCGGATGTAAACGCGAAATCAAGATGGTGCTTCAGTTCTATTACGGATGAAAGAGACGAAAAACTTTAAGAATTTTTGGTTACATTACAACTCGAAATCATAAATAAACCAAATAATCCTAAAACATTCCATAATAGGGCTGGAGCTTCTGAAAACATTGATGTAACAATGGCTACTAAAAACATCTATCATAGAATTAGGGATTGGAAGGTAGCTCAGAATCTCACAACGAGTCACCATAATATAATTTACTTCAGTTTTGTTATAAAAGAAGAGGGTGAACCTTCATATTATATAAAGAGACAGAATCAATATGATATAAAGAACGCTGATTGGACCAAATTTAGAGAAACTCTCAAAATGCCAAGCAAGATAAACATAGGCGATAATGTGGATGAAAAGGCAGAGCAACTAACAAGTGCTATCAAACGCTCTATGGAATATGTATTAAGAAGATACAGTCCCAAGAGGAATAGAAATCGTGGATGGACAGATGAATTAAAATTGTTAAGAACTAGAGTTAGAAGAGCAAGAAGGATTTACCAAGAAAGTGTTGTCGAGGCAGAAAGAGTACAAAATTTAAAAACATATAGGGAAATAAAACAAATATAAAATAAAAATTAAAGAGGTTAGGGATAAATCTTGGGAAAAGTTTGTGGCTAAGAATCTACAAACTAATGTATGGGGAATTCCATATAAGATTGTAATGGATAAATTACGAAACCCAGAAATAATTTCAACCCTTAAGAGGGATAATGGAGAATTTACCAAAGATTGGTATGGATCAATTGATAATTTGTTGGAAAAGTTATTACTGGACGATGTAAATTTGGATGAGGATGATTTACACAAATTAATGAGATTAATCTTTTATGAAGAATATAACAACGATAAAGTTATATATCGGTATAATGAAGTTGAAATTAAAAATGTATTAAGTACAGCTAGAAAATCTAAAGCACCTGGACCTGATGGAATAAAAGTGGAAGTATTACAAAATTCAGTAAATTTCATAATAACCTATTTGACTGATTTGATCAATGAGTGTTTATGGCAGGGAAGGTTTCCTATATGTTGGAAGGAGGCGTCCATTACCATTCTGAAGAAAGGTATAGATAAGGATCCAAAAAATGTAAAATTTTACAGATCTATCTGCCTTTTAAATTCCATAGGCAAACTATTTGAAAAACTAATCTACAAAAGAATATGGGCGTATCGTATTATGTTGGATATATCTACAAAACAATATGGATTCAGAAAAGGAAGATCAATTGATGATGCGTTAAACTGTGTAAAAGAAAAAGTACTAAGTGCTAAAAGTAAATACGTTGTAGGAATCTTTTTCAACATCATGGATGCCTTCAATAATTTATGGTGGCCTGCACTATTCGAAATACTAAGACAGAAGGAATATCCCAAGACGATTTATAATTTACTGAAAGATTACTGTACAGATCAAACTGTTTTTATAAAGGGATAAGGAGGAGTAATAAAGAAGAAAATAACAAAAGGTTGTCCACAAGGGTGTATCCTAGGACCTTTACTTTGGGACCTACTA